>CM067842.1:132333371-133583371 GCA_034509565.1 Triticum monococcum
TGTATTCTGGTTCGTCTCGTCGTTCTGAGCAACTTTCATATATAAAACATTTTCATCCGAGTTACGAATTAATTTAAATTATTTTCCGAAGTTTTAACACATATTCTGGAATTATTTAAATTAACCGAAAAGGAATTATGACATCAGCATGATGCGATACTAATGTCAGCAGGTCAACAGGTCGGCTGACCAGTCAAACTAGACAGGTGGTGCCCACATGTCAGCCACTATAACTAACAGAGTTTATATTAAACTAAACTAAGGTTAAATAGCTACTGGGCCCCACATGTCAGTCTCTAATTAGTAACTAATTAAGTTTTTAGATATTTAAAACATTTTAATTAATTAAAATAGGTGGTGGGCCCGCGTGTCAGTGGCACTGGCTGCCTGGTCAGCAATTGACTGGGTCAACCCAGTCAACTGGGACCCGCGGGGCCCACTGGCAGTAGCACTGGGGTGGCCCCAGGCCAACCACGTAGGCGGCGGCCGGCTTTTCACCGCCGGCGACGTCAGAACACGGCGGGGGCACCCGGGCCTCGTCGGGATTTTACTACACAGCGCCGTTCGGCGCGCGGCTTGGTCCATTCGAACGGCCACTCGATGCCGCGTCGAGTGGTGGTGGTGGTATGGCCGGACTTTGCCGGAAACGGCGGCGGCGAGCGGCGGAGCGGACGCCGGAGTTCGGGTGTGGGCAGAACCGGTATTACACGGCACGGTGGAGCGAGCTAGCTAGCGCTACGGGGCCCTACGCGCGTGTTGAGCATGACTGCGAGCTCGGACGAGCTCATCGGCGAGCGTGGCCACGACGAGGAGCTCAACAGCGGCGCTGTGTTCGGCCACAACAGAAGCGGCGAGCTATGGGTGCAGCAAACTAAAGAAGGAAAGGGAAGAGGTGACGGAGCTCACTGAGCGGCTCAAGGTGGCCCGTGGAAGCTTTGTAGCGCAATGGAGATGACGAATCGACGGCGATGATTTGCGGTGGCCGAAGATGCGGGCGAAGGGGAAATGGTGTTGTCGCGCCTCCGAGCTCCATCTGAGGCCACCGGTCGAAGGAGTCGACCCCCGCGGAGCTCACCGATAGGGTCAGTGGCCGCGGGGCCGCGGGTGGCCGCGACAACGACGGAGGACGGCGGCGACCGCGCTCGGGCGTGGATGGGGAACCAGTGGAGAGGAAGCGAGCGGGGAACTGGTGGGGAGAGGGAGAGGCAGAGAGAGAGCAAGTGGGAGAGATGGCTGGAGGCCGAGGCGTCGAGGCGGCCTTGTCCTCTCTCGCATCGTCGACGAGGTGGTGCGGCGCCGACCATGGGCGGGAGCGCCCTGTAGCGGCCGAGTCCGAGGAATAGGAAGGAGGGGGAGGCAACCGGTGCAGGGAGTTGGGCCGTGGGGGTTAGGTGGGCTGGCTCGGGTGGAGGGGTGGGCCGAGGCCCAGGGGGAGTCAGGGGCCTTCTCTCTCTCTCCCTTTTCTTTTTTTAAAAGCTTTTTTGTTTTAGCTATTTTAGGCCACTTAGGCATTTTGCAAAAATGTTGGTTTACCACCAATATTACCAGAAGAATACTTTCCACATGATGAACATTTTAGTTTTCATGTCTAAGCATTTTGAATTTCACTCATAATTTGAAAATGAATTCAACTGGAAAAAGAAAGAGAGAGGAGACAATGATGATCAAACACTTGTTTAGCAAAATGATTGACTTAACCCCAGGGGTTACTGTAGCATCATTACACCAGGGTGTTACAACGACCCAGGCTATTTGACATGCCGGTGGTCGAAGGCTGAGGGAGAAGGCACTTTACAGGCTCAAAATAGAGAGTGCGATCTACAAAATTATTTGGACCTCCTCTCGCACGTCTGCGCCGCCTTGCCTCGGTTAAAGGATTCCTTTAACAGGAATAACCTTGGGGTAAGTGTATGAAGCCGAACTCCGAAAGAGTCTGTGAGATGACCAATATTTTGCGTCAACTGTGATAAGATAAAAAGAAATGGTTAGAAATGAAAAGGAGAAAATGGGAGTGCTTGTAGGCTTGCCCGTATTGTGCCTCCGCCGATGGCCAGTGTATTTTAAGTGCATAATTATGCATGCGCGGTATAAACTTCGGGTGATTGTGAGGCGAACAACGGAGGCTGAACTGCTAATCCCGCCCTGAGATAGATCGGTTCCATTTAATAGAAACCGACGGCTTAATGGCCGATGAGTTGTGCGGCTTGACGATGCCGCTTTGTGCTTCGGATGTAATAGCCGTAGTACAATCCCCTGTATGGAAGGAGTGTTCACTATTTCTGTTTATTATTATGACGCCGCGTGGACTGGGCATTTTAAGTTTTGCGAGGGCGTAGAGTGGGACCGCATTAAATCGAGCAAAAGCGGTATGCCCCAGAAGTGCATGGTAGCCACTGTGGAACCGGGCAATATCAAAGGTCAAGCCCTCACTTCGGAAGTTGTTTGGCGAACCGAAAATGACTTCCTGTGTGACGGAGCCCGTGCAGTGAGCTTCTACGCCGGGTACTGCTCCCTTGAGGATTGTTGTGGTGGGTTTGATTCTAGAAGGATCAATGCCCATTTTGTGGACATTGTCTTGGTACAGTAGATTAAGGCTACTGCCACTGTCCATAAGGACTTTCGTGAGATGGAACCCGTCAATAATTTTATTGATGATCAAAGCTGCGGAACCTTCGGGACGTATATGACTAGTTTTTGGGGGAACCCGCTCTATGGCGTTTGCGTCCCGTAGTGTGCGCGTGTGCTCCCTTGTAGGGGTGTGCATCGCATATACCATATTTACGGTTTTCACTTCGGTGGGAAATTGCTTCTGAACCCCAGTATTCGGCTGGCGAGTCTCTTCGTCATCGCTGTCACTGGGCGGCCCCTTCCCCTTATGTTTGGCTTTAAGCTTGCCGCTTGTATAAAGACCCAACATCTTCTGTTAGTGTGAGTAGCTGGTTTATCAGGGGTGCCGTGAATCTGGCAGGGTCAATCCGATATCTTATCGAGATTGGATGGTCCGTCTCTATTTGTCTTGGATGCCTTTTTCCGTTGACCGGGCTTGGAGCCGCTATATCCGGCGTTGACCGTTGTGTCTTGCGTTATTTCATCACTATTACAATGCTTGTGTTTATTGCGTTGTGGCCTTCCATTGTCGTCTCGGACTTCGGAAGTGCCCGGATCGCTGGCGCCATTGCTCCTACGAGCGAGCCAGCTGTCTTCTCCCGCGCAAAAGTGGGTCATTAGAGCGGTAAGGGTTGTCATGGATTTTGGTTTTTCTTGACCGAGGTCGCGGGCGAGACATTCATCCCAGACGCTGTGTTCGAAGGCCACGAGGGCTTCGACGTCCAGACAATCGACAATTTGGTTCTTTTTAATTAAGAACCTAGTCCAGAACTTTCTGGCTGACTCTCCGGGTTGCTGGATGATGTGACTTAAGTCATCGGCATCTGATGGCCGGACATATGTACCTTGGAAGTTATCGCGAAAGGCGTCTTCCAGGTCTTCCCAGCTGCCAACGGAGTTCTCTGGAAGGCTGTTTAGCTAGTGCCGAGCTGGTCCCTTTAGTTTTAGTGGGAGGTATTTAATGGCGTGGAGATCATCGCCGCGGGCCATGTGGATATGGAGAAGAAAGTCCTCGATCCATATCGCGGGATTTGTTGTTCCATAGTATGATTCAATATTCATGGGTTAAACCCTTCTGGGAATTTGTGCTCCATTACTTCGTCGGTGAAGCAAAGTGAGTGTGCGGCGCCTCTATATCGGGCCACGTCGCGATGTAGTTCGGATGGAGTCCGTCTGCGGTTCTCGGTCTGGGCATGAGTATGATTATTGCGTCCGGCTAAATAGCCGTTATCGCTTGTCGGGGCACGTCCCGTGATACATAGATTGGTCTGTTCTGACCTGCTCTACTGTCCAAGTCCTGCCGGAGGTCATATATGTGTCCCCGAGCTGTTTTGTCTCTGCCTTTACGGTGAGGTGGGGTAGGCTGGTGTCCGTCTTGAGTTGTCGCTTTATCTCGACCATGTGGTGGTTGGTCAGCCGCATTGCGTGATGATGGTACGGGCTCCAACGCCTCATCATCGAACTAAGGTAGCAATTTGCGCTTCGGGTATTTTTGGCTGGGCGCTTGAGGCCGTATTCCTCGGCTGCCAGGACATCAGTCCATCTATCATTGAGCAGAGCTTGGTCAGCTTGAAGTTGTTGTTGCTTCTTTTTTAGTCTCCATGCAGTGGCTATTAGCCGGCGCTTAAAGCGCTCCTGCTCGAGAGGTTCCTCTGGCACGATAAAATCCTTAGTGCCGAGGCTCGCCTCATCCTCGGAGAGCAGAAGATAATTACTGTCCTCCGAGTCTTCGTGTGTGGCCTGTTCATCAGGGCTAACTTGCCTGTCTTCCCGTTCATCTTGTTCGGAAGTTGCCTCAATGGGGTCTTCATTGTCTTCGGCACCGTCCGGAGTGTCATCTTCTCCCGTGCCGGTGTTGCTGTCCTTGCTGCGGCGTGATTTAGAGCAGCGCCGCTGACGCCGGCGCTTTGGTTGTATCTCACGAGCTTTATCCTCGATTGGATCTTCCTTGTCATCGCCGCTATTCTCTTTTGGTGCATCCACCATGTATACGTCAGACGAGGAAGTGGCCGTCCATCGTCTGGTAAACGGTGGGTTTTGAGCCTCTTCTTCTCCGGCATCGTCGTCCATACCATCAATGTCTTCGGAGTCGTAATCGAGCATGTCGGTTAGGTCCTCGACAGAGCTATGAAGTGGGCGGTGGGTGGGAAACGAAATTCTCCGTCATTAGCCTCCAGTTTGAACCGGATATAATTCGGCTGTGAGTCCCCTGCTAAGGAGAGTGTTCTTAATGAGTTTAGCACGTCGCCTAAAGGCGAGTGCCGAAAGATGTCTATGGAGCTGAATTCGACGATCGACGCCCGATCAAGCTCATCGTGCGCGGACGCACATGCTTCGGGACCTGTAGCCGGAAACGTATCTGAGGTTCCGGTAACACAGATCTCACTTGAGGTTGGGTCTGTGTGCGGCTCCAACGCCGCTGAGTCTGTGGCATCCGTGGCGGGGTTGAGTCTCCCGTCCTCGGATGGCGTGATCTAATTCGGATCTAGAGCCAGAGCAGTTGCAGGTGCTATCTCCTGGGTATGGTTCGATGACAGATTTAAGTCATGTTCATCGTGATGACAGGGAGCGGCTACTACCGCGGTCTCGAATCCGTCAAAGTTCGAGTCTCCGCGGATGTCCGCGACATAGTTCAAGCTTCTGAACCTGACCTGATGGCCAGGGGCGTAGCTATCGATCTGCTCTAGATGGCCAGTGCGAAGCCGCCGAATACGAAGATATGTCCGGGGAGGAAGGTTTCTTCCTGAACAGCATTGTTGTAGATGATTGCCGGGGCCATCGAACCTCTTGATGACGACACAGCGGAACTCTCAATGAAAGCACCAATGTTGATGTCAAAACCGTCGGATCTCGGGTAGGGGGTCCCGAACTGTGTGTCTAAGGTCGATGGTAACAGGAGACAGGGGACACGATGTTTACCCAGGTTCGGGCCCTCTCTATGGAGGTAATACCCTACTTCCTGCTTGATTGATCTTGATGAATATGAGTATTACAAGAGTTGATCTGCCTCGAGATCGTAATGGCTAAAACCCTAGAGGTCTAGCCTATATGACAATGATTATGATTCTCTGCCTCTACGGACTAAGCCCTCCGGTTTATATAGACACAAGAGGAGACTAGGGTTGTGCAAAGTCGGTTACAGAGAAAGGAATCTTCATATTAGGGCGCCAAGCTTGCCTTCCACGCCAAGGAGAGTCCTATCCGGACACGGGAGATAGTCTTAGATCTTGTATTTTCACAACCCATCAGTCCGGCCCACGTACCATAGTCCGGACGCCCGAGGACCCCCTAATCCAGGACTCCCTCAGTCGTCGCCCTCGCCGAAGCTACGGCCGGAGCTCCACATAGCTCACCACATGGCGGCTGGAGGCAGAACTGGGCTTACCGGCAGCGAGAAATGCGACGGAGGGAGTGGGCGATCGCGGGGAAACGCGGTGGCGGGGGGATAGGGTTTTGACCCGTATCTGCCCCGCAAACCCATAGTTATACAGCTTCAGCTGTAAGGTTTGCGGGTCGCGGTAAAAAAAATTACGGGCTGGACGATTATACGGGGTCTTTTCTAGCCAGAAAATTGGGACGAGGCTGTATACTCGCCGGAATTATGCGGGTTCACGCGTTATACGAGGGAAAATCCTATACGCCGCTTACTGCCTCGAACTGTCGACACTTTGCGCTGGGAGGTGCGATCGACTTGGTCGGCCCATTTATATCGCAAAGCAGGTTTTTGAGAAAATTGTTTCCGGGTTGTGGGAAACTTCTAGAATTTCCCAGCCGGTTTTTCCTAGTTTTAGGAACCTTCTAGCAGGTTCCCTGAAGTGGTTTTATGGATTCTTTTTTGGATTTTCTTTTTTTTTGTTTATTTTTCTTCTTTCTTTTTTCTTTTCTTTGACTTTTCTGTTTCTTTTTTTTCGTTTTTATATTTCAATTTTTTAGTGTTAATGTTTCAAAAATTGTTTGGAAACCTAAAAAATCTTTGTGCTTTTAAAAAAGTTCAAATTTTAAAAGATGTTCATGTTTTCAAAATTTTGTCCATATAAAAAAATGTTCGCATTTTTACAAAATTGTTCTTGAATTTCAAAAAATGTTTCCTTTTTCAAAAACTGTTCAGAATGTATTTTTTTATTTTTCGAAATTTTAAATAATAACCAGGATTTCAAAAAATGTTCCCGTTTTCAAAAATTGTTCACAAATTTCAAAAAATGTTCTCTTTTTCTAATTTTTGTTCATGTACACTAAAACGTCTCACAATTCGTCTAAGATAATTAAGGTTACATAGGAATTTTTGTTCACAAATTTTTGTTCATGTACACTAAAACGTCTCACAAATTTTTGTTCAGAATACATTACATAGGAATATTACACCGGATAATTAAGGTTATAATAAAATAGAAAAGTATGATTATTCAAAGTTTAGTAAAACTATTTTTAATAGCTACTATCCAAATGTATAAAATATATTATTCAAACTTTGCTTGAGTCTAAGATAAGAATAGAGCCGCACACTAAAACGTCTCACAATTCGTCTCTAAGTTAATTAAAATTATATACTCTACTCTTTTTGAAAAGTCTAATTATAAAAAAACTGTGGCGCTTTATTACCGTCTTAAGAAGCGTCTTTAGGTCGCCGGTGTTCATGAGCGTAGAGACAAATAAAATAGCGTCCGAGAAAAAGCGACCATACATGGTATTTTTGTTGTAGTGTCAGAAGAGGCGTCGACCAAAAACCGAGAACCATAAGGGTAGCTCACGATGTTGAGGTGGGCTGTGGGCGGATCGGGATCGGCGACACCACGATTTCTAATTTGGCAAGGTGGTTGGCATGGCGGGGGAGCTGAGAGAGGAGGGAAGGGGCTACCGCGCTAGGACCGGGAGGAGAGAGTGGGAGAGGGCAGTGGCGTCTTTCCGCGCGGATCGCAGGACAAGTATGAAACAAGATGGCACCGAAATAACCTATGATTTCGAAGAAAATAAATTACAATTTATTCCTCAAGTAGGCTTCGTATCATGGAGCATCAGCAGATTCAGCTAATTTGACTGAACACACTCCCTCGGTCCAAAAAATGTCTCCAGACTTGTGGACTGTGCGGTACCTTCTTTACTGTATCACTCATATTTTGATTGTCGTTCCAATGATCAAGTGGGAATAAGAAAGGCTTCACATTGTTCTAGGCCATCTACTATGATAGTAAATCTGTAGTGTCCCTGCAACACAGGGGATGTAGCAGAAGGGAGGCTTAGAGCAACTCTAGCAGACCACGCATCCCGCACCGGCCCGCAAAATAACCGCCAAATTACGGGTCGGGGTGGAAAAACCTGCCCAATCAGATCCTGCATCCCGTCCCGGTTTGTAAATATTTTTACGGGGCGCGGCAAATCTTTCTCCCCCAACCTCTATCTTCACGGGCTGGGAGGCTGACCTGAGCTTAACCCCTATCCGCAGCGAGATTTGGCGGGAGGGACATTTCCGCGCGCCCTTTCCCGCTCCCCCACCCTTCGCCAGCATTGCCCGCCTCCGCACGCTCCAGTGCTTCCTCCCCGGCCGTCCCTCGCCGCCATGGACGACCCCATCCTGTCCCCCGTCACCGTCAAGGTCGCGCACGCTCCTTTCCCTCGGGCAGATCTCGTCGCCGGCCATGTTGGCCCCGCCGTCGTCACCCAAGCATACGTCGCGCCTGCCCGCAAGCGGCAAGGCAACGTGGTCGTGCAGGGCGGGAATCTGGCTGCCCCCGCCGCGATGGCCCGCGCTCCGGGGGCCAACGCGGCAGCGCGATCCCGGCCGACGACGGAGAAGGTCGGCAAGGTCGCGGGCGTAAAGCAGAGGAAGATTCCGGCTACAAAGAAGCCACCTTCTTCATCTTCTCACTCCATCCCCCCGCAAGGAGGTGCTCTGGCGATGCCGTTCAACGGTGCCGCTCCCCCCGCAAGCGAGGTGTTCGACGAAATGGCCGAAAGGTATCCGTCTTTGGTCATGGTGATTTCCTTTCATTTTCGCCATTATTCTCGATAGCTCGTGACTTGTTATTGTTCACTATAGCGGTGGTTCAAACAATACATGGATGAAGATGAGGATGATGATGGCCCAAGAAATTTGCACAAGCCCGATGGCGACAAGAAGACCAAGGAGAAGATTAAGAGAGAACAAGAAGTATCGAGCTTGAGGGAGAAGATTGATGCCGTGATGCAATCAAACGAGTCGATGTTGTTGAAGTCATTGGAGATCAAGAAAGAGTTGGCGAGATTTGCAGTTTTTGTGAAACCCTATGTCAAATGCGAGATTTGCAGTTTTTCTGTTTGTGATAGAATCGCGGTAATGCCCGAACAGAACCTGCAGAAACCGACCCGTAAAAAAACATATTTCACGAATATACTTTTATGCGGGTCTGTTTGAGGGGTCTGCATCTGTGGCCGTCCGCGTTAGCCCACAAAAGCAGTTTTGCGCAAACTGCAAACGTGTTTTGCGGGCCGGGATGTAGGGTATGCTAGAGTTGCTCTTACGGGACTCAAGCCCCTGCCTGGGCTCGTGACAAGTATGGAATACCACTGAAGAATGTTGGAGCCAGAGTCGTTGTCCCCGAGGCGTCGTGGCGAGCGGACACCCCGCCACTGCATGGCGAAGGTTGTGTCGGCGGGGCTGGAGGAACTCGCGTGAACGGCATCCGCCCCGGGTGACGCCTACTGGGTGTATCCCTCCGTAGGCGCTGCCGACGGCGTCGTTCCAGCGCCCCCGAAGACGTGCCGGGGGACGAGGCTTCTGTGCGGCACGGGCACACCTCAAATGGCAGACGGCTAGGGGTTGGGTAGGGAGGAAGGTGAGGCCAGCTAGTTTGCAAACTTTCGAGTTCTTTGTGGTCATTTTATTCTACAATTGAGCATGGCTGAACGCACTCTTCTGTAAATTACGTCAGCTCGGAAAAGGAAAATCAGTACCAACCTTTCTTCTCGTAGCATTTTTTTCTCTTTCAAAAAACCCATTTCGCTCTGGAAGGAGCTGGATTTAATCAATGGTCTTCATTCACAGAACAGCAAGTTCATAAAAAAGGGTACTGACATTTGTATGTGTGTGAAAACCAGTTCATATAAATCATGTATGGTGTTTTTGTGTGCTTCATAAATCAGTTTATAATTCCACCCAGCAAGTAAATGTTAACACCATTTGGTAATGGTCATAAAGGAAAAAAATGTAAGTGTATTCAAATAACAAAGCCGGGTTGCACAAGAGGGTACTATTACTAAAGAATAAGCCAGCCCATAATAAAAACAGAAAGCATAGAACAAACCAGAAAGAAACGACAAAAGAAGAACATACTAACGTATTGAAATTGTAGTTACACAAACAGAAGCATAGAACAAACCATAAAGGTTTTTTTTATACCAGCAGATATGGCCCTTTGTGAAAAACATGTAGCAAGCTTCCAATCTACCACCAAGGATCACATTTAATTGATACCTGAAATTCTTTGGAGCTATAACAAGGATTATCACGTCTCTCTCTCTCTTTCTCTCTCTCTCTCTCTCTCTCTGGGGTTTCACACTTTAAATTATGTATGACGAAACATAATAGTTGTTTAAGCACTCACCAGACCAGACCCTTTGGTGCAGTGTAATTTTGCATGGGTGTATATTAGTACACGTTTCTACCATCCAAACTAAAGCCCAACAAATGAACTCCCACCGCCACACACCTCGTCTTCCACAGGTTATGCATCAACACATACCAGGTGATTCAGATCAACCTACAAAAGAATTCATCCATTGGAACTGCATGTCGAATAAGAAAAAAAAGCCAGCCAGATCCAAGTATAGTGGACACCAAACCCAATTGGCTACGAGGCGTCTCGTTGCTTGGTGGATTTTACCGGAAAGTATGTACTAGCTGCTGCTCGCATTTCACTAACACAACATCTCTACTTTTATAAAAAAAAAACCAAATTGATGATGATGGTGTGTCTGCCATCTTGTAATATGGATCGTCCGATCTATATCTAACGGATAGAAAATAAACTATGACAATTTTACAAAAGATACCGTCACCTCTCTTCACATTTACAGATAAGACATTGCCTCATTCATCTCCCACAACCTCATTGCTGAGCAATTAAAAAAGGAAGTTTTTGGAACAATCTAGCATGGTGGCCGCTGTCACCTACCGGCGCCGTTCATCCCCATGCCTCCGCCCAGTCTGACCATCAGTCACCACCACGCCCCACTCCTCCTCACCTTATCTCTCATCTTTCTCGAGATATCATTTTTTCGATGAAATTCTCGAGATACCATTTTTCCGATAAAATTCTTGAGATACCATTTTTTCGATAAAATTCTTGAGATATCATTAGTTTTTACACATGAGATTACTCCTGCATGGGTCAATCACAACATGTGTTTTGTAAAAAAAATGCATCTTAATGTTCCGTGCAATCCACGCGCATCTTGCTAGCGATATCATAATCACAAGATTCATTAGTATGCCATATAACAATCATACATCAGTGTTGTATCCATGTGAAAACTCACTAACAAATAAGACCCATGTAGATCATTGTTTTATCCATAGAAAATTATATAGAACATTGATCAAAATTAATGTGTAATGTGACCGTATAGAAATCTATACCTATGTCTTTTACTTATACATGGGTTGGATCATTAGTTAAGTAACAAAGAGGGGAAAGGATCCACGAAGTGCCATGGCTACAACTACGATCCACGAAGGAATGGTGGGTTGGCTTCTCTGACACTGTTGTTCCTAACAGGAGGGCCATGACCTCGCTTGCAATGCTAATCTCATGGGCCATTTGGAACGAGCGGAGTGCTCGCGTCTTCCACCCCAAGTGCATGCCATCAATGGTCATACTCCAGAATATCAAGAAAGACGCGGCTCTATGGGTGGCTGCCGATGCAAAAAAAATTGGGTTCAATCATGCCGTGAGAGTGTTTTTTTTTGTATCTTGGAGTGTTGTATCTTTAACAAACTCTATTCTCCTCTTAATTAATTTATGAGGCAAGTCTTTTGCATCCGTTTCAAAAAAGGGGGGGGAGGATCGCCCATGCAAGTCAGCAAAAAAACCTTAACCAAATCACGCTGAGAAGCAACAAAGGAAGGGACTTTGTCCTACCACCTAGTGAGAAGAGATCGAGACATCACTGTACAGTCATGGAGGTCGCGCCGCTGGAGGTGAAAATCCCCGCGGGGCGGATCCGCTGCCTTCCATCCAGGTTGGCGCACTGGCTCTCGTTGGTAGATCACCAGCGAAGGCCGTGCACGTGAACTCATCAACAGCAGGCCGTGTACGTGTAGCCATCAGCAGCATAAACCGCCAATACCCGATCACTGGACAGGCGGCAGCGACGACGGCGTTGAGGAGGAGGTGTTGGTTTCTGGTGTCTTGGGTGTTGGCGCGATAGTGTGGAGGAGCTCGGCACGGTAGCAAGGAGGGCGAAAGTGGGAGAGCTGATCTTGTGGCGGCATGGGAGGAGAACAGAACTGGGAAAGGAGATCTGCGGCTGCAGCTTGGGATCTGCGGTTGCGGCTAGGAAGACGTACGGGAGTGAAAGAGATGTACATGTGTAGGCCTCTGACGGATCAATCGTGGGCAAATGACGTGAAAAAATAGATCGTGAGAGTATGGCAAACGAATTTCCATCTAATTCTTTTATCTACTATATTTAAATAGCTAGCTCTCACTGCTAGAGATTCTCTCACTTCTCCTTAAGCCACATCATCCAAATTGGTTTAGCCGTTGGATATACCCGATCAGACTACAATAGCCATTGGATCTACACATTAAGAGCCACCGACGCATGCATGCAGCGTGTGTAGTAATTGATGCCTAAAGAGTGTTTTAATCAATAAAAAAACTGATGCATGCATAAAACTCATACTCCTGTGCTCTATGAGGAAATTGACGCATGCATGAACATTTTATTTTGTTTCTGTCCATAAAAAAATTATCTTGCTACATGAGAAATCGTGAAGACACTAGCTATATTGATTAGTTCAACATAGTTTTTATTACATACAAACTCCCGCGGCAACGCGCGGGGCATTCATCTATTCCCATAAATAAAATATATATTGAATCTTTAAGCAAAGGAAAATACATCAGATAAACAACACATATTTTTTCAATGGGTGTCCAGCTTCAGACATGGTTTTTGTGCAGTATGGCTGAAAAGTGTTTTCTTGCATTTTTTGCCTATATTTTACAATATTGAGGCTTTGTTTCTAATGACTAATGTTTAGCATTTTCTTACATGTATAGGGCCTCCGGTTTTTGAATAACTTGGTGCATGCTGTGATGTAACGAGTGCTTGCCTATTCGGGGCTATATTGAGGTAAGTCTAGATAATACTTTAATGCATGTGATTTCAATCTACTATGTTTAAATAGGAGCCCTCCACTATTTTATTTCTTTTGACATGCAGCCCCTCTATATCACTGGTCCAGTCAGATCAGCAATTCTGCACATGCATAACGCCATGTCAGGCCACATCATCAACAAGTGGTCCCATGATGAAAATAAATCTTCCTTTGCCCTTCCTAGATTATTAGTAGAGCAGACTATTAGATTTGCTCCGAAATCCAAAAGTCAGCCATATCATTTATATGGTCATAATGAATGTTCGTGTTCTGTTGTTTCCCTGTCGCCTTAATTCCTAGTCGTTTCATTCTTCATAAGGCTGCTTGTTGTGGGTAGTATCATAACTTAATATCATGCATTTGATACTAGTGTATGATACTAGCTCCATAATGCATAATATCATACACTAGTATCATACATAAACTTATTTATTATCATGCATGACACATATTAGCATTGCATTTATTATGATACGATATCATGATATGATACTTAAGCCTTTCTTTCTTCATTTAATTCCATTCCACATCGGTAAAATTGTCTAGTTGACATGCATATATAATACTCGCTGTAATACTCTCATTACCATGAAACCAACGAGGCACTCCCGACTTCCAGTCAATTCCTGTCCCATCCCCTCTCCCCTACCCGAGTCGCTTGCTTACTGAAGTTACGATCTAGGCTACCAGCCTACCAGCAGTCTCCGAATATCATGGCTTCATAGCACCACTACTGGGAAATCAAGAGTCCTTTATGGCACTACTCATCTTCCGATTGTCTCTCGATTAGGATATACAGTAAGTCCATCAAAGCGGTCCCAAAATCAAAACATTCAATATCTTTTTGTTATCGCTGCTATGTTTGCGAGTTCACCCGAACCCTCTCGCTCTATACAATAAATAAATCTTGCGGAAAAAGAGGTGACTCGAATCTCGAGAGGAGAGCTTCGAGCGGTCGAACCTATAGATCTCCCTAGGCTAGACCGGTTTTTTTCGATGGCCGGAGGTGGGGAAGATGATGGATGTGGTGAAGCGGCGGGTGGCTCCTCATCTATTTTCTGATGATCACTGGAGCCGGTTAATGGGCCAAGGTCAGAGGAGCATGGGGCAGGCTGTTATTTCTGCGAATGGTTTGGTCGCTTGGATAGTTGTTCTTCAATCTTTGTACTTCTACAGTTCTACTACGTTTTGGACGTTGTTCAGACGTGTACGGTAGCTCATGGTGATATGGTAAATTAGTAATGAAATCGCGGACTACTTTCCTGAAAGAAAGAAAAAAAATTGTTGTTGGCGAAGGTGACGATGCCTCTCTTGGTTTAGATGCATGTCGATTCATGTGTTGTTTCTCTTAGCTACACGCCCACACCGCAAGTGATTGATCTTCCTTGGCTTCATGGTTTACGGTCAGACTGCTGCTGCACCAAGTTGCATCAACGTCTGCAACACAGGTAATGCATGTTATATATTTTGATTAATGTATCTGGCACACCAAATTTCATTTGCAAAACTGCCGAACGACTTGATGGCGCTTCGATCCTGATCACGCGACTGCTGGCAATCTACACGGGTGAAAAAGGAAGGGGTTGTTTGGTTTCTAACTAACTTTGTCAAATTTTGACACACCTAAGATTAGGCAAAATTGATCAAGTTAGATGAGTATTTGGTTCAAGCCACATTTTAGACAAGCCACACTAGGGTCCCATATAGCATACATATAAAAAGTGTGACAAGATTTTCTTAGACTTGTCAACTTGTGACTCTCATGTTAATGAGCTAATCTTAGATAAATTTGGCTAAAATGTATGACAAAATGTGGCAATGCAAGCTGTGGAACCAAACAGCCAACCGAAGCGAGCTTTATCTTCTCCCTGGATGGAGTGAAGTCTGAAATAAACCCTCACTTTGTAGAGATAGGCGCAAATGAACCCACGCCTCGGAATCCCTGAAGTTGATACCCTAATCTCTTTGATCCCGGTCTTTTGTAACCCTAGACACGTTTGGCGCATGTAACACCCACAATGAGGCTATATCTCCCATGTGTCGGGGCACAACTTAGAGGCATAGTGTAACGCCCTCGATGCGGCTATATCTCCAACGTGTCGAAGCACGACTTAGAGGCATAACCGCATTGAAAGCAATGCCGCAAGTAAGGTAATCTTCACAACAACCCATGTAAAAAGATAATAGGGGAAAAAGGTACATAGTTGGCTTACACTCGCCACGTCACACAAATACATGAATAACATTACAATCATCCAATACACTCATGGTCCGACTACGGTACCAAAATAAAAGATCAACCCCAACATGCGACACGGTACCGATCGCCCCAACTGGGCACCACTACTGATCATCAGGGAAAGACACGTAGTAACGGCGAGAGTCTTCGTCGAACTCCCACTTGAGCTCAAGCGCATCATCTGAAACGGAATCATCGGTCCCTGCATCTGATTTGGAAGTAATCTGTGAGTCACGGGGACTCGGCAATCTCGCACCCTCGCGATCAAGACTATTTAAGCTTATAGGTAAGGCAAGGTAATATATGGAGCTGCAACAAGCGACTAGCATATATGGTGGCTAACCTGTTCGCAAAAGAGAGCGAGAAGAGAAGTCAAAGCACGAACGAAGAACTATAGAACAACCTACGTCAAACATTACTCCAACACCGTGTTCACTTCCCGGACTCCGCCGAGAAGAGACCATCACGGTTACACACGCAGTTGATTCATTTTAATTAAGTTAAGGTTCATGTTATCTACAACCGGACATTAACAAATTCCCATCTGCCCATAACCGCGGGCACGGCTTTCGAAAGTTCAAATCCCTGCAGGGGAGTCCCAACTTAGCCCATCACAAGCTCTCACGGTCAACGAAGGATATTCCTTCTCTCGAGACATTCCGATCAGACTCGGCATCCCGGCTCTACAAGACATCCTCGACAATGGTAAAACAAGTCCAGCAACACCGCCCGAATGTGCCGACAAATCCCGATAGGAGCTGCACATATCTCGTTCTCAGGGCACACTCAGATAGCTCAAGCTACGAGTAAAACCAACCCTCGAGTTTCCCCGAGGTGGCCCCGCAGGCTGCCCAGTTCGGACCAACACTCAGAGGAGCACTGGCCCAGGGGGGTTTAAATAAGATGACTCTCGGGCTCCGGAAACCCAAGGGAAAAAGAGGCTAGGTGGCAAATGGTAAAACCAAGGTTGGGCATTGCTGGAGGAGTTTTATTCAAGGCGAACAGTCAAGGGGTTCCCATTATCACCCAACCGCGTAAGGAACGCAAAAATCCGGGAACATAACACCGATATGACGGAAACTAGGGCGGCAAGAGTGGAACAAAACACTAGGCAAAAGGCCGAGCCTACACCCTTTACCAAGTATATAGATGCATTAAGATAACAAGATAATATGATGATAATCCAACAATAAACAATGTTCCAACAAGGACGATCTCCAATCTTCACCTGCAACTAGCAACGCTATAAGAGGGGCTGAGCAAAGCGGTAACATAGTCAATCAACGGTTTGCTAGGACATGGTGGGTTAGAGGTTTGACATGGCAATTTTGGGAGGCATGATAAGCAAGTGGTAGGTATCGTAGTATAGGCAGAGCAAAAGAGCGAGCATCTAGCAAGCAAAGATAAAAGTGATTTCGAGGGTATGATCATCTTACCTGCAAAGTTGTCAGAGTTGACTTGATCCTCGTAAGCAAACTCAACGGGCTCCCCATTAGCAAACTCATCTCCCGCTCTGCCCAAACAAGACAAACAAGCAAAAAGAACACAATCAACCACGTGCAAAGCTCGAACAACATGATGCAAACATGGTATGCTATGCGGGATGCGATATGTGATGCATATGCAAGATTTGATAAGGAATGATTGAACCTGGCCTCAACTTGGAAATCCAAGATTGCCACTGGAAAGGTGAGGTGATTTCGGTTGAAATCGATATAAAGATCACCGGAATCGGATGCACGGTTTGGAAATGGCAAGCAAAACAAATATGGCACCGGTCTGCGATAAACAGCAAGTAGCCATCTAAATGCATCAAGATAATTAGGCTGCAGCACTCAAACATGACAACAAAATACATGGCAGGGATCCACTCATGATGCTTGACAAAAGATGAACACTTAGCTATGGCCAATTCATCCATTAACAGGTTCAAACAAGTATGGCAAAAGTGCAAATGATAACAGGTTTCAGACTTAGTGAAATTAACACAAGTCTGGAATTTAATATCAGGTATCACACTTTGGAGCATGAAAACTATATGTTACAGGAACTTAACATGGCAAAGCAAGGAATTGAATGAATCTACTCAAAGCACTTAACAAAATTCACTTAGTGACCTTGAGCCAAAAGGGATCAGAAATTACAATTGCAAGCATGTGAACATGGCAAAAACATAAACAGATTACAGACTTGGTGAAAAACTGGAGCATGCAAATCTGTTAACGAGTAGGCATGTTTACGAGCTCGATGCACTCACTACAGAGCATGGCATGATAAATTAAGCATACACCCATCAAGAATACATATCATAGAAGCTAGGAATGGCAATAACAACAACATAGCATGCACAGATCAATAACAACATCCTCGGCAAAATCGCTAACAAGTAAACAATCTGCTAGGAATCATGAAATAGCAAAAGTAGAGCTCGATTGACTCAAGCTAGGGTGCTTCATAATTGCAAAAAAAGGCATGGATGGATATAGCACCACAATGTTAACAAAACATCCTTACTGATCATCCTTAAAAGAGGCACGGATCAATAGGAAACAACATGAACATATGGCATAATGACAAAATTAGAACAAGGACTTAGAGAAATTCTAAGTCCCTGAAATCAGCATTAACGAATGCACTACTTTGCAAGCTTGTGCTAGTCACAACACATGCCACAAAAATACATGGTAAGAACCTCTGAAAAGATGGCATGGCATATAATAAAACTCATGTAGAGCTCAGGAGCATATCTTGCACACATTAATCATGGCAAAAATGACAAATAGCTATTTGATGAAACAGATCTGACAATTATATCATATAGCCCTCTTCCAACAGCATTTAGGGCATCAAGATGAGCTCAAATGAAAATGATGCAATGAGATGAAATCATGTACTCTCTGAGACGAATGCGGCATGTGGAGATACGGCATGATGAAAAACGCAAATAAATTAGGGTTTCGGGGGAAGTCAACCCGAGGGGATTTTTCCAGATCTGAGATCTACTGTAGCTGCACCCGTCCCGATGTTCGCCGGAGTCGTAGTTCGCCGGAGTCGTACTTGGAGACGCTCGCCGGCGCGAGGGGATGGCCGGAGCGGCGAGGGGCGGCGCGGCCGTGGTGGTGGACTTGGCGGCGTCGGGGGCGGCGAGGAGGTGAGGTCCGGCGAGGTGCGATCACACCGGAGGTCGCCGGCGATGGCGTCTGCGGCGGCCGGAGCGACGGAGGAGCAGGGCGGCTCGGGCGCGCTCGACCGCGCGGGAGGAGGAAGGAGACGGGCGGCGGCGCCGCCGATCTGGGCCGCGGGGGCCTAACACAGGCCGGGCGGGCCGCGCGCTGTGGTGCCGACGGGGAGGACACATGGCGGCCCCCTAGTGGCTCGGGGCAGCGGCGCATCTCGTCCGGCGGAAAACGGACATTGTCCGGCGGCGGGGGGTAGATTTTTAGGGTTTGGGGTTGGAAGAGATCCGGGACTTTCGGGAGAGGATCTATATATAGGCATAGAGGGAGCTAGGAAGCTCCAAATGGAGTGCGGTTTTCGGCCACGCGATCATGATCGAACGCTCTAGATGATGGAAAGGTTTTTGGTGGGTTTTGGGCCAAAATGGAAGGGTGTTGGGCTGCAACACACACGAGGCCTTCTCGGTCCCTCAGTTAACCGTTGGAGTATCAAACGAAGTCCAAATGGCACGAAACTTGACAGGCGGTCTACCGGTAGTATACCAAGGCCGCATGACAAGTCTCGGTCGAATCCGGAAATGTTTAACCCCCACACATGAAAAGAGGTAGAAAGGACCACCGGAGGAGATAGGAGCGCCGGAATGCAAAACGACAACGGGGAAAATGCTCGGATGCATGAGACGAACACGTGTGCAAATGCAATGCAGATGATGACATAATATGAGATGCATGACAAAGGCAACAACACACGAAGACAAAAACCCGAACCTGAGGAAAATAAAATAACTTAGTGCCGGAAACGGCAAGAGTTGGGATACATATAAGGTAAATTACATCCGGGGTGTTACAACACTCCACCACTATGAAAGGATCTCGTCCCGAGATCTAGGACTGGAAGAATGCCGGGTACTCAGAACGGAGGTGATCCTCGCGTTCCCAGGTGGCTTCCCGGTCGGAATGGTGTGACCACTTGACTTTGAGGAATTTGATTGACTTATTGCGAGTCTTGCGTTCAGTCTCTTCAAGAATAGCAACTGGGTGATCACGATAGGAGAGGTCTTCTTGGAGATCAATGTCTTCGAAGTTGACGGTGCGGTCAGGAGTCTTGAAGCACTTGCAGAGCTGAGAGACACGGAACACGTCGTGCACATTTGCAAAGTTTGAAGGAAGCTCGAGTTGATAGGCGAGATCGCCTCTCTTGCTGACGATCTTGAAAGGACCCACGTATCTAGGGCAAGCTTCCCTTTGATACCGAAGCGACGAGTACCTTTCATTGGAGAGACGCGGAGGTAAACATGGTCTCCGATCTCGAAAGCCAAATCATGATGCTTACTATCATAGTAGCTCTTCTGGCGCGATTGCGCTGCTTTGAGGTTATCACGAATGACTTTGCACATTTCCTCTACCTCTGTGATCAAGTCATTTCCAAGAAGTTGACGTTCACCGGTCTCTGACCAGTTAAGAGGAGTACGGCACTTCCTGCCATAGAGAATTTTGAATGGGGCCTTGCCCGAACTTGCTTGAAAACTGTTGTTGTAGGAGAATTCAGCATATGGAAGACAATCTTCCCACTTCATATCGAAGGAGATCACGCAAGCCCTGAGCATATCTTCAAGAATATGATTGACACGCTCGACTTGACCGCTAGTTTGAGGATGGAAAGCTGTGCTGAAACGGATGTTGGTGCCCATGGCCTTCTGAAAAGAATCCCAAAACTTGGAGATAAAGATGCTGCCATGGTCTGAAGATATCAACTGTGGAATGTCGTGCAGAGAGACAATCCGAGAGGTATACAGCTCCGCTAATTGAGCTGCAGTGATAGACTCTTTGATAGGCAGAAAGTGAGCCACTTTAGTGAGTTTGTCGATGACAACGAATATAGCATCATTGCCACGCTTGGACTTTGGAAACTCAGTCACGAAGTCCATCTCAATGTGGTCAAACTTCCATTCTGGAATGGCAAGAGGTTGGAGGAGACCAGCTGGTCGTTGGTGTTCTGCCTTCACTCTTCTGTAGACATCACATTCATTCACGAACTGAGCAATCTCGCGCTTCATTCGAGTCCACCAATAAGCCTGCTTGAGGTCCTGGTACATCTTCATACTCCCAGGGTGGATGGAGAGGAGTGAATTGTGAGCCTCATTCATAATAAATTTACGAAGGTCACCTTTAGGCACAACAATACGATCCTCGAAGAAGAGAGTATCCTTATCATCAAGGTGATAGCATTTGTACTTGGGTTGACTCTTGGCAATCCCAATCTTCACCTTCTTCACCATAGCATCAAGAAGTTGAGCCTCGCGAATCTGATCTTCCAAAGTAGGAGAGACTTGAAGGTTGGCGAGGAAACCTTGAGGAACAACTTGTAGATTGAGTTTGCGGAAAGCTTCACAAAGCTCGGGTTGGTAAGGCTTGAGAATCAGACTGTTGCAGTAAGCCTTCCTGCTCAAAGCGTCAGCAATCACATTGGCCTTGCCTGGAGTATACTCGATACTCGGATTATACTCTTGACTCATTTCGACCCAACGAGTCTGCTTGAGGTTGAGATTAGGCTGAGTGAAGATGTACTTGAGACTCTTGTGGTCAGTGAAGATGTCCACTTTTCTTCTCAATAAGAGATATCTCCAAGTCAAAAGAGCATGCACAACTGCTGCCAACTCGAGGTCATGAGTGGGGTAGTTCTTCTCATTGGGCTTCAACTGGCGAGAGGTATAAGCCACAACTTTCTTCTCTTGCATCAACACTGCACCAAGACCTTGAAGAGAGGCATCACAGAAGACCTCGAATGGTTTGGATTCATCAGGAGGAGTCAGAACTGGAGCAGTGACCAATTTCTCTTTCAAAGTGTTGAAAGCCATGTCACATTCCGGAGACCGAACGTACTTGACGTGTTTCTGGAGAAGGTTGGAAAGAGGCTTCGTGATCTTTGAAAAGTTCTCAACGAACCTTCGACAATAGCTTGCGAGACCAAGGAAGCTATGGAGTTGCTTCACGTTCTGAGGTGGTTCCCAATTCACAATTGTAGACACCTTCTCAGGATTTACCGCTATGCCCTTGGCAGAGATGATATGCCCAAGATAGAGAACCTCATCGAGCCAAAACTCGCACTTTGCAGCTTGGCATAGAACTGATGTTCCCTGAGCTTATCGAGCACCAAACGCAAGTGCTTGGCATGATCTTCCTTGTTCTTCGAAAAGACCAGAACGTCATCGAGATAGACCAAGACAAAGTCATTTGTGTAGGTGTTGAAGATGAAGTTCATCATGCGAGAGAAAGTCGGAGGAGCGTTGACGAGGCCAAAAGACATGACAGTGTATTCATATGAACCATAGCTTGTTCTGAAAGCCGTCTTGGGAATATCTTGCTCACGGATTCGAATCTGGTGATAGCCCATACGGAGATCAAGCTTGGAGAGTACTTGAGCACCTTTGAGTTGTTCGAACAGCTCATTGATGTTGGGAAGTGGGTACTTGTTCTTGATAGTCTTCTTGTTCAATGGACGGTAGTCAACACAAAGTCGGTCCGTTCCATCCTTCTTCTTCACAAAAAGAACTCCACAACCCCACGGAGAAGAACTAGGTCGAATAAGACCCATTCGCTCTTGAATATCGAGTTGCTTCTTCAGCTCCTTCAACTCTTCAGGTCCAAGCTTGTAAGGACGTTTGCAAACAGGTTCCGTGCCAGGCTCAAGATTGATCACGAATTCAACTGGCCGGTGCGGAGGCATTCCTGGAAGCTCTTCTAGAAAGACGTCTTGATATTCACAAACGACTGGAATTTGAGAGATGGCATCCAGTTCACCCTTCTCATTGAGAGAAAACAGACGGATGGTATCATCCCGAGCGGCAAAGACAATTACATCCTCAGACGAATGAGTCAATTGAATCTGCCTGGCAGCACAATCAAGCTGAGCCTTGTGCTTAGAAAGCCAATCCATCCCGAGAATAAGATCAACATCCGAGTTACCAAGGACCATTGGAGAAGAAAGAAACTTGTAATCGCCCAATGTGATAGTAATATCTGGAACCTCCAAACTTGCGCTCAAATGTTTGACGGGAGAAACGATATCCATTTGTTTGCCCAAATGAGAAGAAACGAATTCATTCTTGGCAAAAAAATGGCTTTGACATGAAACAATGTGATGCACCAGTATCAAAAAGTACTTTTGCAGGAACATCGTTAACAGTAAGGTTACCCATGATGACATCTGGCGAGTCCTCTGCCTGAGCTGCGTTCAACAAGTTGACCTTGGCGTGCTTGGGGCTATGTGTTGGGGAATGTAGTAATTTCAAAAAAAAATCCTACGCACACGCAAGATCATGGTGATGCATATCAACGAGAGGGGAGAGTGTTGTCTACGTACCCTCGTAGACCGATAGCGGAAGCGTTATGACAACGCGGTTGATGTAGTCGTACGTCTTCACGGCCCGACCGATCAAGCACCGAAACTATGGCACCTCCGAGTTCTAGCACACGTTCAGCTCGATGACGATCCCCGGACTCCGATCCAGCAAAGTGACGGGGAAGAGTTCCGTCAGCACGACGGCGTGGTGACGATCTTGATGTACTAATGTCGCAGGGCTTCGCCTAAGCACTGCTACAATATTATCGAGGACTATGGTGGAAGGGGGCACCCACACGGCTAAGAGAACGATCACGAAGATCAACTTGTGTGTCTATGGGGTGCCCCCTACCCCCGCATATAAAGGAGCAAGGGGGAGGCCGGCCAGCCCTTGTGGGCGCGCCAAGGAGGAGTAGGATTCCTACTCCTAGTTGGAGTAGGTTTCCACCATTACTAGTCCAACTAGGAGAAGGGGGGAAAGGGGGGAAAGGGGGGAAGAGGGGAAGGAAGAGAGAGAGGGGCCGCGCCCCAAACCCCTTGTCCAATTCGGACTAGGCTTGGGAGGGGCGCGTGCCACCTCCTGGTCCTTCCCACTAAGGCCCATTAAGGCCCATTGCTTCTTCCTCGTATTCCCGTAACTCCTCGGTACCTCCAAAAATACCCGAATCACTCGGAACCTTTCCGATGTCCGAATATAGTCGTCCAATATATCGATATTTACATCTCGACCATTTCAAGACTCCTCGTCATGTCCCCGATCTCATCTGGGACTCTGAACTCCTTCGGTACATTAAAACTCATAAACTCATAATATAACTGTCATCGAAACCTTAAGCGTGCGGACCCTATGGGTTCGAGAACAATGTAGACATGACCGAGACACGTCTCCGATCAATAACCAATAGCGGGACCTGGATGCCCATATTGGCTCCTACATATTCTACGAAGATCTTTATCGGTCAGACCGCATAACAACATACGCTGTTCCCTTTGTCATCGGTATGTTACTTGCCCGAGATTCGATCGTCGGTATCCAATACCTAGTTCAATCTCGTTACCGGCAAGTCTCTTTACTCGTTCCGTAATACATCATCCCGCAACTAACTCATTAGTTGCAATGCTTGCAAGGCTTAAGTGATGTGCATTACCGAGAGGGCCCAGAGATACCTCTCCGACGATTGGAGTGACAAATCCTAATCTCGAAATACGTCAACCCAACATGTACCTTTGGAGACACCTGTAGAGCACCTTTATAATCACCCAGTTACGTTGTGACGTTTGGTAGCACACAAAGTGTTCCTCCGGCACACGGGAGTTACATAATCTCATAGTCATAGGAACATGTATAAGTCATGAAGAAAGCAATAGCAACATACTAAACGATCGAGTGCTAAGCTAATGGAATGGGTCATGTCAATCAGATCATTCAACTAATGATGTGATCTCGTTAATCAAATGACAACTCTTTGTCCATGGTTAGGAAACATAACCATCTTTGATTAACAAGCTAGTCAAGTAGAGGCATACTAGTGATACTCTGTTTGTCTATGTATTCACACATGTATTTTGTTTCCGATTAATACAATTCTAGCATGAATAATAAACATTTATCATGATATAAGGAAATAAATAATAACTTTATTATTGCATCTAGGGCATATTTCCTTTAGTCTCCCACTTGCACTAGAGTCAATAATCTAGTTCACATCGCCATGTGATTTAACAGCAATAGTTCACATCATCATGTGATTAACACCCATAGTTCACATCATCATGTGACCAACACTCAAAGGGTTTACTAGAGTCAGTAATCTAGTTCACATCTCTATGTGATTAACACCAAAGAGTACTAAGGTGTGATCATGTTTTGTTTGTGAGATAATTTTAGTCAACGGGTCTGTCATATTTAGATCCGTAAGTATTTTGTAAATATCTATATCAACAATGCTCTGCACGGAGCTACTCTAGCTAATTGCTCCCACTTTCAATATGTATCTAGATCGAGACTTAGAGTCATCTAGATTAGTGTCAAAACTTGCATCAACGTAACCCTTTACGACGAACCTTTTTGTCACCTCCATAATCGAGAAACATATCCTTATTCCACTAAGGATAATTTTGACCAATGTCCAGTGATCTACTCCTATATCACTATTGTACTCCCTTGCCAAAATCAGTGTAGGGTATACAATAGATCTGGTACATAGCATGGCATACTTTATAGAACTTATGGCTGAGGCATAGGGAATGACTTTCATTCTCTTTCTATCTTCTGCCGTGGTCGGGCTTTGAGTCTTACTCAATTTCACACCTTGTAACACAGGCAAGAACTCTTTCTTTGACTGTTCCATTTTGAACTACTTCAAAATCTTGTCAAGGTATGTACTCATTGAAAAACTTATCAAGCGTCTTGATCTATCTCTATAGATCTTGATACTCAATATGTAAGCAGCTTTACCAAGGTCTTTCTTTGAAAAACTCCTTTCAAATACTCCTTTATGCTTTGCAGAATAATCCTACATTATTTCCGATCAACAATATGTCATACACATATACTTATCAGAAATGATGTAGTGCTCCCACTCACTTTCTTGTAAATTCAGGCTTCACCGCAAGTCTGTATAAAACTATATGCTTTGATCATCTTATCAAAGCGTATATTCCAACTCCGAGATGCTTGCACCAGTCCATAAATGGATCGCTGGAGCTTGCATATTTTGTTAGCACCTTTAGGATTGACAAAACCATCTTGTTGCATCACATACAACTCTTCTTTAATAAATCCATTAAGGAATGCAGTTTTGTTTATCCATTTGCCAGATTTCATAAAATGCGGCAATTGCTAACATGATTCGGACAGACTTAAGAATAGATATGAGTGAGAAACTTTTGCGACAATTCTAGCTTTGTAGATAGTAACAGTACTATCAGCGTCCATCTTCCTCTTAGAGATCCATTTAATCTCAATGGCTCGTCGATCATTGGGCAAGTCAATCAAAGTCCATACTTTGTTCTCATACATGGATCTCATCTCAGATTTCATGGCCTCAAGCCATTTTGCGGAATCTGGGCTCACCATCGCTTCTTCATAGTTCGTAGGTTCATCATGATCTAGTAGCATGACTTCCAGAACAGGATTGACATACCACTCTGGTGCGGATCTCACTCTGGTTGATCTACGAGGTTCAGTAGTATCTTGTTCTGAAATTTCATGATCATTATCATTAGCTTCCTCACTTATTGGTGTAGGTGTCACAGAAACAGGTTTCTGTGATGTATTACTCTTCAACAAGGGAGCAGGTACAGTTACCTCGTCAAGTTCTACTTTCCTCCCGCTCACTTCTTTCGAGAGAAACTCCTTCTCTAGAAAGTATCCATTCTCAGCAACGAATGTCTTGCCTTTGGATCTGTGATAGAAGGTGTACCCTACTGTCTCCTTTGGGTATCCTATGAAGACATATTTCTCCAATTTGAGTTTTGAGCTTATCGAGATGAAACTTTTTCATATAAGCATTGCAACTCCAAACTTTAAGAAACGACAGCTTAGGTTTCTTGCCAAACCATAGTTCACACGGTGTCGTCTCAACGGATTTAGATGGTACCCTATTTAACGTGAATGCATCTGTCTCTAATGCATAACCCCAAAACTATAGTGGCAGATCGGTAAGAGACATCATAGATCGCACTATATCTAATAAAGTACGGTTATGACGTTTGGACACACCATTACACTATGGTGTTCCAGGTGGCGTGATTAGTGAAACTATTTCACGTTGTTTTAATTGAAGGCCAAACTCGTAACTCAAATATTTTACCTCTGCGATCATCGTAGAAACTTTTATTTTCTTGTCACGATGATTTTCCACTTCACTCTGAAATTCTTTGAACTGTTCAAATGTTTCAGACTTATGCTTCATCAAGTAGATATCCCCATATCTGCTCAAATCATCTGTGAAGGTCAGAAAATAATGATACCTGCTGCAAGCCTTAATATTCATCGGACCACATACATCAGTATGTATGATTTCCAACAAATCTGTTGCTTCCTTCATTGTTCCGGAGAACGGCGTTTTAGTCATCTTGCCCATAAGGCATGGTTCGCAAGCATCAAGTGATTCATAATCAAGTGATTCCAAAAGCCCATCAGCATGGAGTTTCTTCATGCGCTTTACACCAATATGACCTAAACGGCAGTGCCAAAAATAAGTTGCACTATCATTATTAACTTTGCATCTTTTGGTTCAATATTATGATTATGTGTATCACTACGATCGAGATCCAATGAACTTGTTTCATTGGGTGTATGACCATCGAAGGTTTTATTCATGTAAACAGAACAACAATTATTCTCTGACTTTAATGAATAACCGTATTGCAATAAACATGATCAAATCATATTCATGCTCAACGCAAAAACCGAATAACACTTATTTAGGTTCAACACCAATCCCAAAAGTATAGGGGAGTGTGCGATGATGATCATATCAATCTTGGAACCACTTCCAACACACATCGTCACTTCACCCTTAACTAGTCTCTGTTTATTCTGCAACTCCCGTTTCGAGTTACTAATCTTAGCAACTGAACCAGTATCAAATACCGAGGGGTTGTTATAAACACTAGTAAAGTACACATCAATAACATGTATATCAAATATACTTATGTTCACTTTGCCATCCTTCTTATCGGCCAATCACTTGGGGTAGTTCCGCTTCCAGTGACCAGTCCCTTTGCAGTAGAAGCACTTAGTCTCAGGCTTAGGACCAGACTTGGGCTTCTTCACTTGAGCAGCAACTTGCTTGCTATTCTTCTTGAAGTTCCCCTTCTTCCCTTTGCCCTTTTCTTGAAACTAGTGGTCTTGTCAACCATCAACACTTGATGTTTTTCTTGATTTCTACCTTCGTTGATTTCAGCATCACGAAGAGCTTGGGAGTTGTTTCCTTTATCCCTTGCATATTATAGTTCATCACGAAGTTCTACTAACTTGGTGATGGTGACTAGAGAATTTTGTCAATCACTATCTTATCTGGAAGATTAACTCCCACTTGATTCAAGCGATTGTATTACCCAGACAATCTGAGCACATGCTCACTAGTTGAGCGATTCTCCTCCATCTTTTAGCTATAGAACTTGTTGGAGACTTCTTATCTCTTAACTCGGGTATTTGCTTGAAATATTAACTTCAACTCCTGGAACATCTCATATGGTCCATGACGTTCAAAACATCTTTGAAGTCCCGATTCTAAGCCATTAAGCATGGTGCACTAAACTATCAAGTAGTCATCATATTGAGCTAGCCAAACGTTCATAACGTCTGCATCTGCTCCTGCAATAGGTCTGTCACCTAGCGGTGCATCAAGGACATAATTCTTCTGTGCAGGAATGAGGATAAACCTCAGATCACGGATCCAATCCGCATCATTGCTACTAACATCTTTCAATACAATTTTCTCTAGGAACATATCAAAATAAACACAGGGAAGCAACAACGCGAGCTATTGATCTACAACATGATTTACAAAATACTACCAGGACTAAGTTCATGATAAATTTAAGTTCAATTAATCATATTACTTTAAGAACTCCCACTTAGATAGACATCCCTCTAGTCTTCTAAGTGATCACGAGATACAAATCAACTAAACCATGTCCGATCATCACGTGAGATGGAGTAGTTTCATTGGTGAACATCACTATGTTGATCATATCTACTATATGATTCACGCTCGACCTTTCGGTCTCCGTGTTCCGAGGCCATATCTGTATATGCTTGGCTCGTCAAGTATAACCTGAGTATTCCGCGTGTGCAACTATTTTGCACCCGTTGTATTTGAACGTAGAGCCTATCACACCCGATCATCACGTGGTGTCTCAGCACGAAGAACTTTCGCAACGGTGCATACTCAGGGAGAACACTTCTTGATAATTAGTGAGAGATCATCTTAAAATGCTACCGTCAAACTAAGCAAAATAAGATGTATAAAAGATAAACATTACATGCAATCATAATATGTGACATGATATGGCCATCATCATCTTGTGCCTTTGATCTCCATCTCCAAAGCATTGTCATGATCTCCATCGTCACCGGCATCACACCATGATCTCCATCATCTTGATCTATATCAATGTGTCGTCACATGGTCGTCTCGCCAACAATTGCTCTTGCAACTATTGCTATCGCATAGCGATAAAGTAAAGCAATTATTGGGCACTTGCATCTTATGCAATAGAGAGACAACCATAAGGATTTTGCCAGTTGCCGATAACTTCAACAAAACATGATCATCTCATACAACAACTTATATCTCATCACGTCTTGACCATATCACATCACAACATGCCCTGCAAAAACAAGTTAGACGTCCTCTACTTTGTTGTTGCAAGTTTTACGTGGCTGCTACTGGGCTTAGCAAGAACCGTTCTTACCTATGCATCAAAACCACAACGATAGTTTGTCAAGTTGGTGTTGTTTTAACCTTCGCAAGGACCGGGCGTAGCCACAGTCGGTTCAACTAAAGTTGGAGAAACTGACACCCGCCAGCCACCTGTGTGCAAAGCACGGCGGTAGAACCAGTCTCGCGTAAGCGTACGCGTAATGTCGGTCCGGGCCGCTTCATCCAACAATACCGCCGAACCAAAGTATGACATGCTGGTAAGCAGTATGACTTATATCGCCCACAACTCACTTGTGTTCTACTCGTGCATATAACATCAACACATAAAACCTAGGCTCGGATGCCACTGTTGGGGAACGTAGTAATTTCAAAAAAATTCCTACGCACACGCAAGATCATGGTGATGCATATCAACGAGAGGGGAGAGTGTTGTCTACGTACCCTCGTAGACCGATAGCGGAAGCGTTATGACAACGCGATTGATGTAGTCGTACGTCTTCACGGCCCGACCGATCAAGCACCGAAACTACGGCACCTCCGAGTTCTAGCACACGTTCAGCTCGATGACGATCCCCGGACTCCGATCCAGCAAAGTGTCGGGGAAGAGTTCCGTCAGCACGACGGCGTGGTGACGATCTTGATGTACTAATGTCGCAGGGCTTTGCCTAAGCACTGCTACAATATTATCGAGGATTATGGTGGAAGGGGCACCGCACACGGCTAAGAGAACGATCACGAAGATCAACTTGTGTGTCTATGGGGTGCCCCCTACCCCCGTATATAAAGGAGCAAGGGGGAGGCCGGCCGGCCCTTGTGGGCGCGCCAAGGAGGAGTAGGATTCCTACTCCTACTTGGAGTAGGTTTCCACCTTTCCTAGTCCAACTAGGAGAAGGGGGGAAAGGGGGAGGAAGAGAGAGAGGGGCTGCGCCCCAAACCCCTTGTCCAATTCGGACTAGGCTTGGGAGGGGGGCGCGCCACCTCCTGGTCCTTCCCACTAAGGCCCATTAAGGCCCATTGCTTCTTCCTCGTATTCCCGTAACTCCCCGGTACCTCCGAAAATACCCGAATCACTCGGAACCTTTCCGATGTCCGAATATAGTCGTCCAATATATCGATATTTACGTCTCGACCATTTCGAGACTCCTCGTCATGTCCCCGGTCTCATATGGGAGTCTGAACTCCTTCGGTACATTAAAACTCATAAACTCATAATATAACTGTCATCGAAACCTTAAGCGTGCGGACCCTATGGGTTCGAGAACAATGTAGACATGATCGAGACACGTCTCCGGTCAATAACCAATAGCGGGACCTGGATGCCCATATTGGCTCCTACATATTCTACGAAGATCTTTATCGGTCAGACCGCATAACAACATACGTTGTTCCCTTTGTCATCGGTATGTTACTTGCCCGAGATTCGATCCTCGGTATCCAATACCTAGTTCAATCTCGTTACCGACAAGTCTCTTTACTCGTTTCATAATACATCATCCCGCAACTAACTCATTAGTTGCAATGCTTGCAAGGCTTAAGCGATGTGCATTACCGAGAGGGCCCAGAGATACCTCTCCGACGATCGGAGTGACAAATCCTAATCTCGAAATACGTCAACCCAACATGTACCTTTGGAGACACCTGTAGAGCACCTTTATAATCACCCAGTTACGTTGTGACGTTTGGTAGCACACAAAGTGTTCCTCCGGCACACGGGAGTTACATAATCTCATAGTCATAGGAACATGTATAAGTCATGAAGAAAGCAATAGCAACATACTAAACGATCGGGTGCTAAGCTAATGGAATGGGTCATGTCAATCAGATCATTCAACTAATGATGTGATCCCGTTAATCAAAAGACAACTCTTTGTCCATGGTTAGGAAACATAACCATCTTTGATTAACGAGCTAGTCAAGTAGAGGCATACTAGTGACACTCTGTTTGTCTATGTATTCACACATGTATTATGTTTCCGGTTAATACAATTCTAGCATGAATAATAAACATTTATCATGATATAAGGAAATAAATAATAACTTCATTATTTCCTCTAGGGCATATTTCCTTCACTATGCTTGACCACAGTTGTACTTGCCGATCTCACAGGAGGAGGAGGAGGAGGGAGACGCCTCTGATTGAAGCATTTGTTAGCATAGTGACCCTTCTGTTGGCACTTGTTGCACGTGACCTCTGAAAGCGAACGGTGATACAGAGCACTCGATCTTGGAGCTTGAGACGAAGTCTTGTTTTGAAAGCCAGGGTTGGGTGGGTGGGAAGATGCACTGCCACCTTTACTCTTCTACTGATAAGGCTGACGGAACAGAGGAGGAGGAAGCCAATACTTCTGATGCTTAGCCACTTGAGTTGAGGAAGAAGGAGTAGCATCTCTGACTCGCTTCTTGGAAGCATCGCACTTTAGTTGAGCAGTCTCTTACTTCATTGCCATGTTGTAAAACTCATCGTACCTCCTAGGCTCAAAGAGGACAAGAGCTAGCTGGATTTCTTCTCTGAGACCACCCCTGAACTGGTATATCATGCTCTTCTCGTCAGGCACGTCTTGCTTAGCAAAGCGGGCGAGCTTCTGAAACATCTTGTTGTACTCGTACACAGACATAGAGCCTTACTTCAGGTTGCGGAATTCCTCACGCTTGCTTTCAACCACGCTCTGGGGAATATGATGAGCTTTGAAGTCTTGACGGAATTCATCCCAGGTAATCACACGGCCTCCTCTGGAATCTGTGTACTGCTGAAACCATTCTGTAGCTTGGTCTTTGAGTTGGAAGGAAGCGAACTTGACAAAGTCCTTAGGCCTGACGTTATTGCACTCGAAATGCTTGCCTATGTCCACGAGCCAATCATCAGCGTCAGTTGCCTCAACACAATTGCTGAAGGTCTTTGGCTGGTTAGCAAGGAACTGGTTGAGTATAGCAAAGTGATTCTGATTGTTGCCCTGGTTCCCTTGGTTGCGCTCTTGAAGAAGTTGCATGATCAGCTACGTGTTTGCATTGGTAGCGGCCATCACAGCTTGCCATGCCTCCGGAGGTGGAGGTGGTGGTAGCGGATCAGGATTCGGAGTCGTGCGCGTTGGAGGAGCCATCCTGAAGAGGTTGACATCCATTAGCACATTGATAGACAAATATTGAAGCTGAATCAAACAGGTTGAAATTGCAACATAAAGTCTTCACATCCGAGCAAAATGAACGAATGCATTTCAATTGAAATGGTCACATATCCATAAATTGAGAAGCCACTTAGAATTTAGGTAGAAGAATAAAACCAACAAGGTACGGAACAAGAACGAATACTCGGTAAAGATCACCCAATCTCAAACCAAATATCTGTGAAAGAAGAACTAGAGCTACAAGAATTCCCACCTATGAAACTCCCGAACCTTTCCGGTTATGCAATCAGGTGTTGGGGATACAGGGGAAACATAATATCTCACCCAAATCTAGCAAATCCTACATCCAGCTGTATCCATCCTTCAACACATAACTGAGAAAAACTTCGGAAATCGTCTACCTCAACCTTCGAAAAGCATCCGTTATACAAGTTATGGCAATACCCCCGAACTCCCGCCCCAATACTGGGTGGCGTCTAGGTTATCTCACCAACAATTGCATAAAAGAGATTTTTTTATGTCGGCGAAACTAAACTCAGGTATTCCAGAACTGCAACGATAAAATTGTGACGACAACACCTCGGAGCTCAACTCCCCGGGACACTGCCACAACCCCAAAATGACAGGAGGCACCAAGAACAATGTTCTCGTCACAAATCGATCGGAACGATTCCAAGATACCCGCGTGATCCTAAAAAAAATTAGTGAAATTTGAGAAGAGAAGAGTCAAAACTCTACGTCAGGATGCCTTACCAGAGTGATGAAGGGACTGGGGAGTAAAAAGAATTCCTAAACTCTTCGATATATAATTCCTAAATGACTCAAAACAATTTTCTAGACTCAACAACGCTAGCTAATTCGATCAAGCAGGGGGGCTCCTAAGGTCGGGGAAGGCTCTGATTACCAACTTGTAACGCCCTCGATGCGGCTCTATCTCCTACGTGTCGAAGCACGACTTAGAGGCATAACCGCATTGAAAGCAATGTCGCAAGTAAGGTAATCTTCACAACAACCCATGTAAAAAGATAATAGGGGAAAAAGGTACATAGTTGGCTTACACTCGCAATGTCACACAAATACATGAATAACATTACAATCATCCAATACACTCATGGTCCGACTACGGTACCAAAATAAAAGATCAACCCCAACATGCGACACGGTCCCGATCGCCCCAACTGGGCACCACTACTGATCATCGGGGAAAGACACGTAGTAACAGCGAGAGTCTTCGTTGAACTCCCACTTGAGCTCAAGGGCATCTGGAACGGAATCATCGGTCCCTGCATCTGGTTTGGAAGTAATCTGTGAGTCACGGGGACTCAGCAATCTCGCACCCTCGCGATCAAGACTATTTAAGCTTATAGGTAAGGCAAGGTAATATGTGGAGCTGCAACAAGCGACTAGCATATATGGTGGCTAACCTGTTCGCAAAAGAGAGCGAGAAGAGAAGGCAAAGCACGAACGAAGAACTATAGAACAACCTACGTCAAACATTACTCCAACACCGTGTTCACTTCCCGGACTCCGCCGAGAAGAGACCATCACGGTTACACACGCAGTTATTCATTTTAATTAAGTTAAGGTTCATGTTATCTACAACCGGACATTAACAAATTTCCATCTGCCCATAACCGCGGGCACGGCTTTCGAAAGTTCAAATCCCTGCAGGGGAGTCCCAACTTAGCCCATCACAAGCTCTCACGGTCAACGAAGGATATTACTTCTCCCGAGACATTCCGATCAGACTCGGCATCCGGTTCTATAAGACATCCTCGACAATGGTAAAACAAGTCCAGCAACACCGCCCGAATGTGCCGACAAATCTCGATAGGAGCTGCACATATCTCGTTCTCAGGGCACACTCAGATAGGTCAAGCTACGAGTAAAACCAACCCTCGAGTTTCCCCGAGGTGGCCCCACAGGCTGCCCAGTTCGGACCAATACTCAGAGCAGCACTGGCCCAGGGGGGTTTAAATAAGATGACCCTCGGGCTCCGGAAACCCAAGGGAAAAAGAGGCTAGGTGCCAAATGGTAGAACCAAGGTTGGGCATTGCTGGAGGAGTTTTATTCAAGGCGAACTGTCAAGGGGTTCCCATTATCACCCAACCGCGCAAGGAACGCAAAAATCCGGGAACATAACACCGATATGACGGAAACTAGGGCGGCAAGAGTGGAACAAAACACTAGGCAAAAGGCCGAGCCTTCCACCCTTTACCAAGTATATAGATGCATTAAGATAACAAGATAATATGGTGATAACACAACAATAAACAATGTTCCAACAAGGAACGATCTCCAATCTTCACCTGCAACTAGCAACGCTATAAGAGGGGCTGAGCAAAGCGGTAACATAGCCAATCAATGGTTTGCTAGGACATGGTGGGTTAGAGGTTTGACATGACAATTTTGGGAGACATGATAAGCAAGTGGTAGGTATCATAGCATAGACATAGCAAAAGAGCAAGCATCTAGCAAGCAAAGATAAAAGTGATTTTGAGGGTATGATCATCTTGCCTGCAAAGTTTTCAGAGTTGACTTGATCCTCGTAAGCAAACTCAACGGGCTCCTCGTTAGCGAACTCGTCTCCCAGCTCTACCCAAACAAGACAAACAAGCAAAACGAACACAATCAACCACGTGCAAAGCTCGAACAACATGATGCAAACATGGTATGCTATGCGGGATGCGATATGTGATGCATATGCAAGATTTGACAAGGAATGATTGAACCTGGCCTCAACTTGCAAATCCAAGAGTGCCACTGGAAAGGTGAGGTGATTTCGGTTGAAATCGATATAAAGATCACCGGAATCGGATGCACGGTTTGGAAATGGCAAGTAAAACAAATATGGCACCGGTCTGCGATAAGCAGCAAGTAGCCATCTAAATGCATCAAGATAATTAGGCTACAGCACTCAAACATGACAAAAAATACATGGCAGAGATCCACTCATGATGCTTGACAAAAGATGAACACTGAGCTACGGCCAATTCATCCATTAACAGGTTCAAACAAGTATGGCAAAAGTGCAAATGATAACAGGTTTCAGACTTAGTGAAATTAACACAAGTCTGGAATTTAACATCAGGTAGCACACTTTGGAGCATGAAAACTATATGTTACAGGAACTTAACATGGCAAAGCAAGGCATGGCATGAAGCTACTCAAAGCACTTAACAAAATTCCCTTATGACCTTGAGCCAAAAGAGATCAGAAATTACAATTGCAAGCATGTGAACATGGCAAAAACATAAACATATTACAGACTTGGTGAAAAACTGGAGCATGCAAATCTGTTAACGAGTAGGCATGTTTACGAGCTCGATGCACTCACTACAAAGCATGGCGTGACAAACTAAGTATACACCCATCAAGAATACATATCATAGAAGCTAGGCATGGCAAGAACAACAACATAGCAAGCACGGATCAATAACAACATCCTCGGCAAAATCGCTAACAAGTAAACAATCTGCTAGGAATCACAAAATAGCAAAAGTAGAGCTCGATTGACTCAAGCTAGGGTGCTCCATAATTGCAAACAAAGACATGGATGGAGAGAGCACCACAATGTTAACAAAACATCCTTACTGATCATCCTCAAAAGAGGCACGGATCAATAGGAAACAACATGAACATATGGCATAATGACAAAATCAGAACAAGGACTTTGAGAAATTCTAAGTCCCTGAAATCAGCATTATCGAATGCACTACTTTGCAAGCTTGTGCTAGTCACCACACATGCCACAAAAATACATGGTAAGCACCTCTGAAAAGATGGCATGGCATATAACAAAACTCATGTAGAGCTCAGGAGCATATCATGCACACATTAATCATGGCAAAAATGACAAATAGCTATTTGATGAAACAGATGTGACAGTTATATCATATAGCCCTCTTCCAACAGCATTTCGGGCATCAAGATGAGCTCAAATTAAAATTATGCAATGAGATGAAATGATGTACTCTCTGAGACGAACATTTTGATATACTACACGCTCAAATCGGAGCTATGGATGCGGAGATATGACATGATGAAAAACACAAATAAATTAGGGTTTCGGGGGAAAGTCAACCCGAGGGGATTTTTCCAGATCCGAGATCTACTGTAGCTGCACCCGTCCGATCTTCGCCGGAGTCGGACTTGGAGACGCTCGCCGGCGCGAGGGGATGGCCGGAGCGGGTCGCCGGAGCGACGAGGGGCGGCGCGGCCGCGGTGGTGGACTTGGCGGCGTCGGGGGCGGCGAGGAGGCGAGGTCCGGCGAGGTGCGACCGCACCGAAGGTCGCCGGCGATGGCGTCTGCGGCGGCCGGAGCGGCGGAGGAGCAGGGCGGCTTGGGCGTGCTCGACCGCGCGGGAGGAGGAAGGAGACGGGCGGCGGCGCCGTCGATCTGGGCCGCGGGGGCCTAACGCGGGCCGGGCGGGCCGCGCGCGGTGGTGCCGGCGGGGAGGACACGTGGCGGCCCCTAGTGGCTCGGGGCGGCGGCGCGTCTCGTCCAGCGGAAAACGGACATTGTCCGGCGGCGGCGGGGTAGATTTTTAGGGTTTGGGGTTGGAAGAGATCCGGGAATTTCGGGAGAGGGTCTATATATAGGCATAGAGGGAGCTAGGAAGCTCCAAACGGAGTGCAGTTTTCGGCCACGCAATCGTGATCGAACGCTCTAGATGATGGAAAGGTTTTTGGTGGGTTTTGGTCCAAAATGGAAGGGTGTTGGGCTGCAACACACACGAGGCCTTCTCGGTCCCTCGGTTAACCGTTGGAGTATCAAACGAAGTTCAAATGGCATGAAACTTGACAGGCGGTCTACCGGTAGTAAACCAAGGCCGCATGACAAGTCTCGGTCCAATCCGGAAATGTTTGACCCCCACACACGAAAAGAGGTAGAAAGGACCACCAGAGGAGATAGGAGCGCCGGAATGCAAAACGGACAATGGGTAAAATGCTCGGATGCATGAGACGAACACGTATGCAAATGCAATGCACATGATGACATGATATGAGATGCATGACAAAGGCAACAACACACAAAGACAAAAACCCGAACCCGAGGAAAATAAAATAACTTAGCGCCGGAAACGGCAAGAGTTGGGATACATATAAGGTAAATTACATCCGGGGTGTTACACATAGCCGCATGGTAGGTTTGTCGCAAGAGGGGTAATCTTCACACAATCCCATGTACTGAATAAGAAAGGGATAACGAGTTGGCTTACAATCGCCACTTCACACAAATACAAGTTAAACATACATCATCCAAAATACAATCAAGGTCCGACTACGGAACCAAAATAAAAGAAGAAAACCCCAAATGCTAGATCCCCGATCATCCCAAATGGGCTCCATTACTGATCAACCGGAAAAGACACAACACAACGATCAAGATCTTCATCGAGCTCCCACTTGAGCTCGGTAGCATCACCTGCACTGGTATCGTCGGCATCTGCAACTGTTCGGAAGTATATGTGAGCCACGAGGACTTAGCAATCTCACACCCGCGAGATCAAGACTATTTAAGCTTATGGTAGGGTAATGAGGTGGAGCTACAGCAAGCACTAAGCATATATGGTGGCTAACATACGCAAATAAGAACGAGAAGAGAAGCAACACAACGGTCGAGAAGCTAGAAGTGATCAAGAAGTGATCCTGAGACTACTTACGCACAACCATAACACAAGAACCGTGTTCACTTTCCGGACTCCACCAGAAAGAGACCATCACGGCTACACACGTGGTTGATGAAGGAAATATGCCCTAGAGGTAATAATAAAGTTATTATTTATTTCCTTATACCATGATAAATGTTTATTATTCATGCTAGAATTGTATTAACCAGAAACATAATATATGTGTGAATACATAGACAAACTTAGTGTCACTAGTATGCCTCTACTTGACTAGCTCGTTAATCAAAGATGGTTATGTTTCCTAACCATGAACAAGGTGTTGTTATTTGATTAACAAGGTCACATCATTAGTTGAATGATCTGATTGACATGACCCATTTCATTAGCTTAGCACCCGATCGTTTAGTATGTTGCTATTGCTTTCTTCATGACTTATACATGTTCCTATGACTATGAGATTATGCAACTCCCGTTTACCGGAGGAACACTTTGTGTGCTACCAAACGTCACAACGTAACTGGGTGATTATAAAGGAGCTCCACAGGTGTCTCCAAAGGTAGATGTTGGGTTGGCGTATTTTGAGATTAGGATTTGTCACTCCGATTGTCGGAGAGGTATCTCTGGGCCCTCTCGGTAATGCACATCACATAAGCATTGCAACTAATGAGTTAGTTGCGAGATGATGTATTACAGAACGAGTAAAGAGACTTGCCAGTAACGAGATTGAACTAGGTATTGGATACCGACGATCGAATCTCGGGCAAGTAACATACCGATGACAAAGGGAACAACGTATGTTGTTATGCGGTCTGACCGATAAAGATCTTCGTAGAATATGTAGGAGCCAATATGGGCATCCAGGTCCCGCTATTGGTTATTGACCGGAGATGTGTCTCAGTCATGTCTACATTGTTCTCGAACCGTAGGGTCCGCACGCTTAACGTTACGATGACAGTTATTATGAGTTTATGCATTTTGATGTACCGAAGTTAGTTCGGAGTCCCGGATGTGATCACGGACATGACGAGGAGTCTCGAAATGGTCGACACATAAAGATTGATATATTGGAAGCCTATATTGGGATATCGGAAGTGTTCTGGGTGAAATCGGGATTTTACCGGAGTACCGGGAGGTTACCGGAACCCCCCGGGAGCCATATGGGCCTTAATGGGCTTTAGTGGAAAGGAGAAAGGGGCAGCCCAAGGTGGCCGCGCGCCTCCCCCCTCCCCTAGTCCTATTAGGACTAGGAGAGGTGGCCGGCCCCCCTCTCTCTCTTTCCCCCTCGGGGAATCCTAGTCCAACTAGGATTGGGGGGGGGGTCCTGCTCCCGGTAGGAGGAGGACTCCTCCTGCGCCCTCCTCCTGGCCGGCAGCCCCCTCCCCCTTGGCTCCTTTATATACGGAGGCAGGGGGCACCTCTAGACACACAAGTTGATCATTGAGATCGTTCCTTAGCCATGTGCGGTGCCCCCTGCCACCATATTCCACCTCGATCATATCGTTGTAGTGCTTAGGCGAAGCCCTGCGTCGGTAGAACATCAAGATCGTCACCACGCCGTCATGCTGACGGAACTCTTCCCCGACGCTTTGCTGGATCGGAGCCCGGGGATCGTCATCGAGCTGTACGTGTGCTAAGAACTCGGAGTTACCGGAGTAACGGTGCTTGGATCGGTCGGATTGGGAAGACGTACGACTACTTCCTCTACGTTGTGTCAATGCTTCCGCAGTCGGTCTGCGTGGGTACGTAGACAACACTCTCCCCTCTCGTTGCTGTGCATCACCATGATCTTGCGTGTGCGTAGGAAATTTTTTGAAATTACTACGTTCCCCAACAGTTGATGCATTTTAATTAAGTTAAGTGTCAAGTTCTCTACAACCGGACATTAACAAATTCTCATCTACCCATAACCGCGGGCACGACTTTCGAAAGTTCAAAACCCTGTAGGGGTGTCCCAACTTAGCCCATCACAAGCTCTCACGGTCAACGAAGGATATTCCTTCTCCCAGGAAGACACGATCAGACTCGGAATCCCAATTACAAGACATTTCGACAATGGTAAAACAAGACCAGCAAGACTGCCCGAAGCGCCGACATCCCGATAGGAGCTGCACATATCTCGTTCTCAGGGCAACACCGGATGAGACAGGCTACGAGTAAAACTGGCCCTCGAGTTTTCCCGAGGTGGCCCCGCAGGCGGCTCGGTTCGGACCAACACTTAGAGAAGCACTGGCCCCGGGGGTTAAAATAAAGATGAGCCTCGGGAGCGCGACTCCCAAGGGAAAAGGTAGGTGGTGGTGAGGCAAATGGTAAACCCAAGGTTGAGGCTTGCTGGAGGAGTTTTATTCAAAGCGAACTGTCAAGGGGTTCCCATAACACCCAACCGTGTAAGGAACGCAAAATCAAGGAACATAACACCGATATGACGGAAACTAGGGCGGCAAGAGTGGAACAAAACACCAGGCATAAGGCCGAGCCTTCCACCCTTTACCAAGTATATAGATGCATTAATTAAATAAGAGATATTGTGATATCCCAACATATCCATGTTCCAACATGGAACAAACTTCATCTTCACCTACAATTAGCAATGCTATAAGAGGGGCTGAGCAAAGCGGTAACATAGCCAAACAACGGTTTGCTAGGAAAGGAGGGTTGGAGGCTTGACATGGCAATATGAGAGGCATGATATAGCAAGTGGCAGGTATCGCGGCATATCAAAAGAGCGAACAACTAGCAAGCAAACATAGAAGTGATTTCAAGGGTATGGTCATCTTGCCTGAAATCCCGCAAGGAAGAAGAACGAGTCCATGAAGAAGACAAACGGACAAAGTCGAATGAATCCTCACAACTCCGGAACGAAACCGAAGCTAACAAGAGAAGCAACCCGGAAAGAAGCAAGCAGCATAGTAAACAACCATCACATAATCGTGGCATGATGCACAACTAAGTATAATGCATGTCTGGTTTAATGAGGCATGGCATGGCAAAGTGCACAAGCAAAACTACAAGTTAAGTGGAGCTCAATATGCAACGAGCTGCATATTGACGAAACACCACAATAATTATTTAGTTATCTCTTGTTTATGTACTCAACAACATTAAATGTTCTTAACATGGCAAGGGGTGAAGAAAAATAAAACTACTTAACTAGGCAAGTTTAAATGAGGCCGGAACAACAAACAACAAGTCCGGAAAATCCTCATGTGCATCTTTTATATTTGGTACTGTTCTGCCCTAAACCATATTTTAGAGTTGTTAAACATGTAAGGTAATGCCACCATGTCAAACTATGCATTTTTCTACCCCATTTACATATAAAGATTGTTATGTTTGGAGCTGCGGTTATTTAGTTATGAATTAAATCATTTTAGTATGGCAATAGGAAAATTTACTCAAACAACATTTTAAACATTTTAAACATGCATGAAAGTTGGATATTATGAAACTAGACGAAATTCTAGTCATGTTTCATATATAACTTATTTTAATCTGATGCACGGTTTGTGAGTTATGATATGCATGAACTAGAGGGACTATACTGTAAAACTGGCAATTCTCTGAAAAAATGACAAAATCGCTAGTGCAAGAAAAAAAACATAGCTGGGCCGAATCTGAGTTGTATTGGGCTGGGGGGAGTTCCTCACATTGGGCTTGGCCCGGTTGGTGGAAGAGGCAGGCTGGGCTGGAGGCCGGTGCGCTGGGCCTCAGGTGGTTCGCGGTCCACGAGGCCCAGAGGCATGTCGTCCTCGCCCCCGATCCCGCTGGATCGAGGGAAGCCAGGGGTGGCGGTGCTGCGAAGCTCGGCGGCAAGGGTCGGCGAAGGGAGAGGTCAGGGACGGCGGGAACGGCCAGATCCGCCCTCCCGGCGGCGGATCCGGCCGGCAGTGGTGGAGCTCATCGAGCTAGGAACAACGCCATGCCGGGGTTCCTGCGGGGAGAGAGAGACCATGAGAGAGAGAGAGGGAGAAGGAGAGGGAAACGAGAAGGCACATGACAGCAGAGACAGGGAGGCGGGGTCCTCAACTCCGGCGAGGGGCGGACGACGAGGAAGGTCGGCGCCGGCGCGGGGAGGCGAGGAGAGTTGTGGGCGACGGTGGGCACTGCTGCACGAGCGCTAGGGCAAACGGGCGCTGCACGCGGCCTAGATCTGGCCCGGCGCAGGCCTGCGGCGGCGGGAGCGGGCAGGGGCCACGTGGCGCACGCGGAGTGGAGGAGTGCGGCGCTGGTTGCTGAGGTGGCACGAGCGGGTTGGTGGGGAGCGTCCGGCCGGCGGCGGTTGGTCTGTTGGACGGCGCCAAGTGGCGAGATGGAAGCGGTGCGGCACGGAACCTGAGGAAGGGGAGGCTAGAGGTAGGGGAAGGGGTCTACGTTGCTCAAAATGGATTATGGGTGTCCATATATAGCAAATTTGCTAGGGTTTGGGGTTTAGGAGGGGTTTCCGGACCCTCCGATCAAGATCGGACGGCACCGGTCGAGAGTGGGGGGGGGGGGGGGTTGGTTGGACCTAGGTGGGATTAGAGGGTTGTGCAGATGGGTTGGACTGAGAGGAAAGAGGATGAATGCAGCCCGACGGCAGTTTCCGGAGACCAAAAACGACCGACGATAGACCGACTATATTGCCGCTATAGTTAACCGTTGGGGCATCAAACGGACTCCGAATGCGACGAAACTTGGCAGGCGGCCTACTGGCAATATAACAACACCGCATGCCAACTTTCAACCCATTCCGAGAACATTTTCTGGCCACTTATAAAATAATATTTCGGACATGCCGCGGGCGCGTGCGAGTGTGGTTGGGCTTAGAACGGATAACAGAGACAACGGGGAGACCCAGACGGGTGCAAGTTTTGAAAACGTGATGATGCAATGCAGATGATGACATGACAAGATGCAACACGCAAGCAAAAGACAAGGCAACAACAACAAATAACTGGAAGACACTTGGCGCAACGATCTCGGGGCGTTACAGCGCATTAGGAAAAGGAACAATCCCAGTCGGCTTCATCCGCCACTCTCATAGACAGTTTGGGACCACAAGTCATATTCATCTCTCTCCTTTTATCTCCTTCCTCTATCCTCACCTCTTCCCTCTCCACTACTAATCCATCTTTCCTCTTCTATGTGGCTGGGCAAGCCGCACACTGGTTGGCGTCGATGGCCGAGCCTACTGTCCGGACGACGACCGGAGGCATCGGCTATTGGAGATCTTCGGACAGTGCGGCCGGACAGAGTGATGGTGGCGGGTGGCGAGGTCTCAGCGGAGCGAGGCATGGCCAACAGGGGCCGCGCGCGACAAGCACAGTGACGGGCGGGCAGCCGGTCGGTGACGTGCGCGGCCGGTGGGGCGGAGCCATCGAGGCACGCGGCGGGCCGCGGTAGCTAGGCCGGCATATCACGCGGCACCCGCAGCTCATGGCGCAGTTGAGGCTTGGTGCGGCACGAGGACGGAGACACAGCTCGGCCATGCGAGCTTACCATCCAGCAAGGGGCCACGGTGGTGGTGTCCAATCGATGACCGCTTAGAACGGTGGTGCGCGTGCAAGCACGGCAACGGTCAATGGCGGGATGGATGCATGGATGCGTACGTGCATGCATATGCACAAACAGACATGAGTGCAGCCTGCAGGACATCGGCTTAGGCACGGCAAGGCTTGATAGCATCGACGACCACCACCTTCAGGTCATCCGAAATTGATTCGACGACCGAGCCGAGCGCGTCCGACACACTAATCAGGTCGGACGTACGAGTCTGCCTGCAGCGCAGTCTTGAGCTTGGTCAGAAGTCAGCGCCGCTGCCAGTAACCGCTGCACTGCACCTGATCGGTCGAGCCGTGAACTCGTGCAGAGATGCATATGGTAGGTGGGCCCATGTAGTAAGTCACTGTAGAAATCAATCCCGACTAGGATCGTACCTTTCCAATTACACCAAACAAGATTTTACTCAGGCAGGGTTGGGATCGACCGGGATTCGTAAATACAGGGTACCAACTTTAGGGATTTAGAGGTGAAGATTCATTTGTGTCGGTGCCGGTGTCAAAACCGGCAGATCTCGGGTAGGGGTCCCAAAGTATGCGTCTAAGGATCGATGGTAACAGGAGACATGGGACACGGTGTTTACCCAAGTTCAGGCCCTCTTGATGGAGGTAAAACCCTATGTCCTGCTCTTGTTTATATTAATGGAGTATCAAGTACATAGTTGATCTACCTCGAGATCATATGTTATGGTCTAAAGCCTGAGGGTATGATCAATAATGTCATAATCTATCGACTAGCCTGGCCTCGGCTTATATAACATACCAGAGGCCTAGGATAACAAGAGTCCTAGCCGAATACGCCGGTGGGGGAGGATTCCTTGTCTTGATCACCAAGTCTTGTGGAATCTTCCTTGTATGCGGCAGTTGTCTGAACTGGCCCATGAGTATACGGCCATGGGGGTCCTCGGCCCAATCTAACTGGCCGGGAGACGACGTGGTGAGTACCCCCTAGTCCAGGACACCGTCAGTCGGCCTCTACAACTTCAAGGTTTATTTTAGACTTCACTCAGGAGGATGTGCCCCGAGCCCATTTCCTCCATGGCCCCGTCGAAGCGGACGCCCATCTCGTACCCAGTACCCGTCGTCCGCATGTACCAATCCCTCCCCTGTCCCCGGCGCCGCCCCGCCCCCATCCCCTCCCCGGGTTCTGCTCCGACGCCGATCCGATAAACAACCGCCGGCAGGCTCCTCCCGTACGGCCGCCACGTCCACGCCCACCGCCATGCGCTCTGTACCCAACCTCCCACCATATTCTCAGCGACCCCGCAAGCCGTCGCCGGCCCGACCCCGCGTGTCGTGTGCCCGCTACCCCATCCCGTCGGACCTCCCTACCCCCACCATCTCTGACCACCCCCGTGGCCCATTGCACTGCAGAACCACCTGTCGTCGCCTATTGCACTGCAGAACCACCCGTCGCCGCCCACTGCATCGATAGGTGAGCTTCTGGTGAGTGCCTCCTGTGAACGTTCCAAGGAACCCCCCCCCCCCCCCCCCCCGTGGTGCAATCATCCTCTTTTATCTCTCAATTTTGTTCAAACAGTATAGGATGGGATCAGTTACTATGCACAATGGAAAATTCCTTCTCTGAAGTCCTAGTTTGATGGACAGAATCCTTCAAAAAAATCCAAATTGTCATATGTTTTTGTTGTGGTATGAGTGCCCTCAACTTGTTTGTAATTATACCTATGAGAGACTAAACAAATCCTTTTCAATTGTATGTGTATGTGACAGGTTCCTGATCGTGTTGCCGTAATTGCGCTCATCCTCTATGAGGTCCATCAGAACTGAAGTGCATCACTCGAATCAACCCATTCTGTTGTTATTCTTAAATTGTGTGATCTGTGATAATCGATTTGTCTAGCACCAATGGCATGCTCGTTCATTTTCACTCATAGAAATATGACACCTTGCTGGGCAATGGAGCCATCTGCGTTCTTGCCGAGACTGTCAATATGTGGGAGAGAGGGCACTGTTAACTCCTTCCCATTATGCTCGTCTCATGCTCGGAGGAGGCAAGAGCAAATCCGGTGTGATTCTGATCATCATGCAGCCAAGCACAAAGAGGATCCACCATGATGCTCAATGTGAGGACGCTGGGTGTGAGATTTCAGAAGACCTATCAGAGTGTGGTCTTATCATAGGCATAAAGCAACCACAGGTAATATCAGAACCATCAATCTAGATAGTCTAATTGAATTGGATCTGTAGCATGTGAAAATGTTCTGAGATGTGTTTTATTGTACTGTTGAAGATGGTTCTTCCAGATAGAGCATATGCGTTCTTCTCACACACCCACAAGGGCCCAGAAGGAGAATATGCCGTTGTTAGATATGGTAGTCATTATTGCGCGTGCGCATTTCTGTCAAGGAAATGGTGTGCTAAATTGCTGGTTCATATTTTTCAGATCATGGAAGTAGGAGTGTCCTTGTTTGATTATGAGCTAATTGTTGATGACGATGGGAAAGGAATGCTGGCATTTGCGATTTTTTTTTGGTAGAGCTGGGCTGGTAGACTTCTTGCATGGTCTCGGACAGTGTAAAAACACTATTCAGTTCTTGATATTCTTATCTCTATGATGCTCTCTTTGCTATCTGGACTTATCAGAAGTCTATCACAAGCAATTGCTCATGCAGAAGTGAAGTGCAAGTTCATATTACATAGTTTTCAGTATAAAGCAATGTGTTTAGTGATTGTTGACTATGCATTCAACTAAAGTATTTACGTTGCAATTGTAGGGTATTTGATCCTTCAAAAATTCCAAATTTCTCATCTGTTTTTGTTATGAGTGTCCTCAACTTGTTTGCAACTATACCTATGAGAGGCAATCAATTCTTTTCAATTGTATGTATTTCTGGGCTTTAACAAGTTTTTGTTGTTGTGGCTGTTGCTGTATATGCGGTCTCATTTCTGGAAATGCTATCTTTCAGGCTGAACTTAGTGTTTTATTCATTCTGCTCAGTGTGCCATGTACATATTAACCCATGCAAAAAGTTTGAGCATATGTTAACCCATATTAACCATGTACATATTTTGTTGTATTGTTGAAAATGTACCCCGATAACTCTTGTGTAAATAACATGGCAATATACGCATCGCATATCTGATACCCAAGGTATTTAGGAACCGAGAAAAAAGTTGGTGAAAACATAACCAATAACAACTTCTGTGTAAATAGCATGATAATATATGCATCATAGACCTGATAACTTAGGTACAAACGCTGGTAATTTTGACCATGGGAAACAAAAATTTTGGAAGCATTTCCCCCGGTAATTTATGTATAAATGGCATGATAATATGTGCACCATAGACATGGTAACTTAGTACAAACACCGTGATAACTTCGGCACTAGGAAAAAGTTGTTAAAAACATAGCCCGGTAACTTCTGTGCAAATAGCAAGGTAATATATGCTCCGCAGGCATGATAACTTAGGCACAAACACCGCGTAACTCTCGCCTAGAAAAATTGAAAAAACATACCCCCAATGACTTCTGTGTAAATAGCATGATAATATAAGCACCGCCGACCTTATAACTTGCATACAAACATCGTGGTAACTTGTTTTTTTACCACGTGTTCCATTAATGTGATTTTGCGATGAAATTTTGCATGGACAACTAACATTTGTGAAAATATGCCACAAATTTTTTTTAGATTTTTTGATTTTTTTTATATTACTGTTCACACCAGGAGCATTTGCTCCTGGGTGTAGAAACTCCACGTCCGCTTCTCACAAACTACACACGGTTTCTACGTAAAAATTGTAATAATGTTACTTAGATTTAGAATTTGTTATCACTATAGAGTGATCACCTCCATTTGTAATAGAGTAGAACTTTAATCAGTACTCTTCTGCACAGCATCTATTTCCATACATTATCTTTAATGTATTGATTTTACATTAATTTCTCCCATTGTCTATTACATGCCATCGATTGATCAATTTTTTATCGATTATTTTTAAAATAATCATGCGATATAGCTATTTGGTTCAAAAACCTATATTGTTTGGAAGCTAATTCTATATATTGTTATTCTAACTAAGCAGGTGATCCCACCAATTAATCTATCTCTCTCAACATGTAACCATGCCACCTTAAGATACAAGCCTGCATAGGTAAAACCTCTACCTACAACAACGCATAGGAAAATACTACATATATTCATTAAATATTGACTATGTAATATTCCTCTACAATAACCTACGTGTACTTTTAATTTCAGTTCTCATTTATTAATCCAAATGTTCATGTTGCATGTAGCTAAATTTGAAATATATTGCAACCTATTCCCACAACAACACGCGGGGTATCATCTAGTTTTACTAATAATGTGTATTCCACGTCATCCCCCTCTTTGGCTACCTCATGTGGCAAACCTCCAATGGCTTAATTCCGTAAACATTGTGCATGCTCTTTCCATTCCACAAACCCACAAAGGAGGGGGCAGAAGAAGCCATACCGACGATCTCCACCACGGTAAGTAGAACCATAATATTATCAGTGCGTCCTCAACACTACTCACCACAATCCAGACCGCACTTCTTCCCTACATATATAATTCACCCATTAGTCAAAGAAAAGTTATACTTCCTCTGTCTAGAATTAGTTGATGCTCAAACGGATGTGTCTAGCACTAAGATACGTCTAGATACATCCGTTTGACGCAAAGGGGGCCAATGCCCCCCCCCCCCCTCCAGGAAAACTCTTGACTGTACCCTAATTACTAGGCTTGAATATCAAAGATTTCTCAAAGTTAATGCATAACTTATCCCCTCAACACTAATTAGCCCCCCCTCAACAATCTTCATCAAGCTCCGCCACTGTGTGCAAGCATCTCCAGTTAAGTGTTTCTGCCCCGTGGCAAACCTGTGAGGGGAATCTGCTACCATCTTCATCAAATATATGATCAATCCATTGACAACCTTGTTGAATACATTGTTGCACTGGTAGGCACCTTAGAACCATTGACCTTAGTGGCAGCTTTGTTCTAGGTCGAGTGAGATAGAATGTCCTGGTCGATGAATGCTAGAATACAAAGTTCATAGTACATGCACACCCTCTTCCTTGATGGGCATACGACCCGTGCATCCTGGAAGGCCTCATTGAGACATGTCATGCATGTATATGCATCTATACTAGGACAACAAATATCCCATGCCATACCCTGCTCCCCCAGGAACAGAGAACCTTTCCGCCAAACAGATCTGGGGAGGAGGACACCGCGTTGGCCAGCCCTGCAGACAGCTCCTCTAAGCTCTTCTAGTAGCAGCTGGGCACTGTGTAATTCCCATCACATTCAAGAGACTCCGGTGAGAACAACAAAAGCAAGGGGAGCCACTGCTGGTATCTTCATGCATGCGGCAGTAAATAAAATGTCAGTTAATTTGCAATTTCATTCATAACGATTGTACATGAACATGTTAAACAGGCATTCTGCAAATTGAGTTGGTCCTAGGAACAAAATTAAATTAGGTAGAACATATAAAAGAACATCTAGAGTAAGGGGGGGGGGGCAATGCCCCCCTTTGCCCCCATGAAACTCTGCCACCGTATGTGTGCACCTTGCAGGTAATGCAAATGATGATAAACTTCACATAGCTAGACCTGGCGAGGTGTCGAGCAAAAACTGTGAACCAGAAGGGTAGCTCACATTGTTGAGGTGGGTCGTGGGCGGCTCTGGGTCAGTGAGACGGTGAGTTCCAACTTGACAATCTCACTATATTTTTTTTCCTATGCATGTCAGTTATTGTGTAAATTAGTATAGATATGGTTAATTTGAAGTTGAGGAAAGAAACGATACTAACATGAAAGGCAATCAGTTTGCTCATTCTACTTTTGCCTCTCATCTGCCTACATATATATAACTGGTTGATTTATCCATAAAAAAATAACTGCACGTTTGATGTTAATTGGTTGCTTCCTTGATTTAACAGTTGTTGAACTTCTGCACATCTTGGTTTCAGAACCACCAGTCTGCAGAGATGGTAAAACTCCATGTCAATCTTTTATCAGTTATCTCATGTTATATTTGAAGTTTTTTTGGTCTCTGGTCATTGAAATGGAAATTGTGTGCTCGTTTCATGCAACATAAAATAATTGTGAGTTTAAAAAAACGGAGGCAAAGATTTGTCTCATCATTAATTAAGGAGTTTAGAGTTGCTTTTACAATGAAAATTGAAAATAAAGATTACAATGCCGCTACTCTCCCGGCATGATTTGACCCAAGTGCTTTGCGCCTGCGCTTACCCAAAGGCTGGCCTCGCTCTATATGTTTGAAGGCAAGATGGACGAAAGCGTCAGACTTGTGACAAAACACCCCTGCATTTCTCTCACACCATATGGTCCAGCATGTTAGCATAGTGGGGGAGGCAATTGCCTTCCGGTTCGGCATATTGGCAGCCGACATGTTGAGCCACCAGTCCTTGATGAAGCGCATCGTGGTCCAGGATGAGATGTCGAGGTAGTCGAGCTTGAACCATTCCTTGATGAAGCACATCGTTGCCCTGATTACCATGAGCCACAAGGTTCTCAACTGCCATGATTGAAAACACACAAGCTGCTCGTCATGATTTTGACTAGTATGAGATTTTGCGTGAAGACTGCTACAAACCGGCATTCCCGGCATGCCAGCATAGATGAGATACTTACATGATGAAAACCTAAGATAAATGAAACAGATGGCACCGAACTAACCTATGATTCTGAAGAATTTTTTTTACAATTTATTCATCAAGTATGCTCCGTACCATGTACAGCATCAGGAGCATCAGCAGATTCAGCTAATTTACTGAACCCACTCCCACGGTCCAGAAATATCTCCAGACTTGTGGACCGTGCGGTACCTTCTTTACTATATCATCCATATTTTGATTGTCGTTCCAATGATCAAGCATGAATAAGAAAGGCTTCACATTGTTCCAGGGCATCCACCATGATAAATCTCTAGTGTCCCTTTTGTACAGTATATGTTGAACGTGCGTGTTTGGTTGGGGAGGAAGGCGAGGCCAGCTAGTTTGTGAACTTTCGAGACTGCGTGTGTGTATGTTCCTTTGTACAGTACTACGTTGAACTTGTTTGTAGGGAATGGAAGATGGCCTGGCGGAGAGAAGGGATTGAGCGGAGAAGAAATCCTGCGGTCTCTGCCCAGACAAAGTACCGTGCCAGGAATTGTGTTATGAAAAAAATACAAAAGGAAATTGACCAGAGTGGGATTTGAACCCACTCCCACGGTCTAGAAATATCTCCAGACTTGTGGACCGTGCGGTACCTTCTTTACTATGTCATCCATATTTTGATTGTCGTTCCAATGATCAAGCATGGTTGGGGAGGAAGGCGAGGCCAGCTAGTTTGCGAACTTTCGAGAATGCGTGTGTGTATGTTCCTTTGTACAGTACTACGTTGAACTTGTTTGTAGGGAATGGAAGATGGCCTGGCGGAGAGAAGGGATTGAGCGGAGAAGAAATCCTGCGGAGAAAAAAATACAAAAGGAAATTGACCAGAGTGGGATTTGAACCCACTCCCACGGTCTAGAAATATCTCCAGACTTGTGGAACGTGCGGTACCTTCTTTACTATATCATCCATATTTTGATTGTCGTTCCAATGATCAAGCATGGTTGGGGAGGAAGGCGAGGCCTAGTTTGCGAACTTTCAAGAATGCGTGTGTGTATGTTCCTTTGTATAGTACTACGTTGAACTTGTTTGTAGGGAATGGAAGATGGCCTGGCGGAGAAAAGGGATTGAGCGGAGAAGAAATCCTGCGGTCTCTGCCCAGACAAAGTACCGTGCCAGGAATTATGTTATGAAAAAAATACAAAAGGAAATTGACCAGAGTGGGATTTGAACCCACGCCCTTTCGGACCAGAGCCTTAATCTGGCGCCTTAGACCAACTCGGCCATCTGATCATTTGTGCTATATTTGTATTTTCGCACTATTAAAAGGCCAGCCAGCCGGGGCCGCGCCTTGCAAAAGGAACAGTGCACCGCAGAGACACACGAGACTTTTGGTGGATTGGTGCACCGGTGTATTTGTCTTTTGAGAGCGAGCCAGAGAGAGCACCGGTGTTTGGGCACCCTTGAATCAACACCATCTGCCGGTGCAACCACTGGAAAAAGGGCGCGTGTGATTGGTACGCAGTTGCCTTCCGAAGAGTTGCAAACCTGCGTAGTCAGTATTCATCTGAACCATGAAGGCTAGGTTAGAGCATCTACAGCTGGACATTCTAAAGCCGTCTCAAACGTCTGGACAGGTCGCTCGATCATGAAAATTCAACCCAAACAAGCACCTTAAACAAGCCTCAAAATGCTCGGATTGATCGGCACCCCTCATATCCAGCTTAAATATGGGGCGGACAAACCGACCCACCGCAAATTGTACCAAATCTATCAAATCGTTCCTCCTCCTTTCGCCGCCCTCCAACCTTTCCCGCGCCCGAGCCCTTGCCATCCGCCACCCTTGCTCCCCATCCTCACCACCGGTCCCGATCCACCGCCGTAGATGTCGTCTAGCCCATCCCCGACCGCCGTGGTGGAGACGTGGTCCGCCTCCTGCCGCCCTCCAACCTTTCCCGCTCCCGAGCCCTCGCCGCCCGCCACCCTTGCTTCCCATTCTCACCATCGGTCCCGATCCACCGCCGTAGATGTCATCCAGTCCATACCCGACCGCCGCGGCAGAGACACAGCCCGCCTCGTCCGTCGGCGTCCCTTCCTTTGGCTCCGTCTTGCAAGGCAGAGAACGTTGCCGGGAAGATGCCGCGACGCCGGCAGCGAGAGAGGAAGGCGGCGGCGGCGGCGGGGTCACAGGGAGGTGCGAGCATGGGCAAGCAGTTGTCTCCCCCGACGCGCCCGGAACCCCGCACCCCTTCGATCCCAGCTTTGACGCCGTCCGGCCACGTTAGGACAAAGGAGGATTCGACAGCCGGCTGGGCCATTCCGAAGAGCTTTTCGCCTACGCAGATGCCGACAGTCGACGTATGTGACTCGCCGCAGCTCGTTCGGGCGTGAAAGATCACGTAAAGGAAGGAATTGGACAGATGGGCAACGGAGATAAAAGAAAAGGAAAAAACCAAACTGAAACATAACTTAAGAGCAAGGCATGGACGAAGGAAGGAGAAGATGAACAATTGTCGGAACTCATGGAATAAGGTATGTAACAGAACAGGGGATCTAGGATACGCACAGGTAGACACGTGTACAAGTAGGGCCCACAGAAGTATTTATACATAATAAACACGTATATTGTTTCGTATTCAGACAGTTAAGAATTTCCATCATTTTTTCAACAATTTTCTCTCTAAAATCCGGATCACGGCGCAGATGGATGACTGCAGGCATTTCCGCAGGTGAATGCCCCCGCACTTGTGTGCCCCTGCGCATTTTCGCAGTTTTTGGTAGCCTTTCCGTGTCTATATCGTCAAGCGTACGAGTGCACGGGAGCACACTGTTCGTTCTTATTGTACGCTCATCTGTCGATGGAGAATCGCATCATCCTTGACAGGGCGACGGAAGAGTGATCGGTCGGCATAAACGAAGCATCCCTTTTTATCGCCCGTTCATATGCATCCGTCGTGATCGTCCGTTGTTCCGTTGTTCCGTCTGCAGCGGAATACCAAGTGGCCCGTGCCGAGGCGTGCCGCATCGTCTCCCCTCCTAGCCGATGAGAAATATCCCGTCCCCATGCATGGTGGTCGACCGGAAACACGTTTGCGTGTGGTTAATTTGGCCCTAACACCTGTACGCTCCATCGTATTGGCCAGAGCCTTCAGGTCAGTGTCGTGTGGATGGATGGAGCACACAACAAAATCTTCCTGGCCGACCGGGCGCGCGCACACGTACCTCGGTTCCCGGCTTCTGGGCCAGCGCGTGTGGCGCCATGTCGGCCGCACGAGGGCTTGAAGGACCCCCCACAGCGCCCAACTTTTTTTTGGCGGGGAAGTGCCGAACTCATGTACGTACCATGTTGGATTCAAACTGCAACCGTTTTCTCGGCTCGTGACGACGATCGGCCGCAGCAGCTATCTTAATTAAGGCTCGGAGTCTTGTCTCAAAGAGAAAAGAAAAAAGTTCAGGCTCGCAGTCAGCGTCCTACGCGATCGGATAATTGCAGCGCAAATCAGCAAAAAGAAACATCAGCCGCCAACTCGCACGAAATCACGCGACTACTCGGTCTACATGCTCGGAATTTCAGAGGCTCGGCACCCTAGCAGTGTTCTTTTCTTGTGTACTAGAACCACAAGACTACCGGATGGAAGAAAGGCGCCCGCTCTTTTCGTTTAACTAATTTTCTCGACCGGAGAAAAGGCACCCTTTCTGTCGAGAAACGGGGGATGACAAAGCCGCTTTGAGGCCGGTCAAAGGCAGCAGCCAGCAGCGATCCACGGAGGAGCGAGCATCAGCGCGCGCCCGCCCGCCCGCGCGGCGTCCCGCATGATGGACGCGTGCGTGGCGCGCTTTCCCCCGGTGTTTGAGCCGACCTGGTTCAAAAGCCAGGGACCGGACACCAGGCAGATTTTTTAACAACGGCGGAAGAATCATCATGGGCATCATCAGCAGGCAGGCGGCAGCGCACGGGGCCGGGCCGGAGACCCCGCGCGTCGCTGTCCTCCCCCGCTCCCCGCGCGCGTCCGTCCGTCCCGTGCCGTCGCTGCCAAAGCCCGGGCGCCGGCCAGCCAGCCGGCCACGTCCCGCTACGCCGAACCGGCTGGCCGCGTGCGCGCTGCCGCCCCTGACCCCGACGGCGAGTCGGCTGCGGATACAGCGAACCCAACGGGTCAGAGACGGGCAACTTGGCTTCGCAACGACTTGCACCAGTTCGGGCTTATCTTGAGAGTTCATACATCGATTCACGTCATTTTCCGCGATGATAATAATACTACTAATCAAATCAATTGAAGTCTTATTAGCGTTGTAGCAGGAACATGCATGTGGCGTCCGATCGGTCGCACCCATCGGAGGCGCGAGTACGTCTCGTCGAGTAGTAACCATCCAAACTAAGCTAATTAATGAAATTCAGACGAAGATGGCTTGGCACTTGGATATGCCGGTCAACTCTCCCGGAATTCCCAGCCAAGTAAGATAAGGCGGCTTGCTTAGCTTAGGACTGAGCCGCACTCAACCAAGCCGCCGTCCCCTCCTCCGGTCGCTTCCAGGAAACGCCGAGCCGATGCCACAGCCACACGGACCGGACTCATTCCTTCGTTCGCCCGGTCGGGTTCGAATTGAATTCGATCTCGAACCCGAGACGCATACCGGAAGGGGAAAGGGACAGGGGTAGGGGGGCAACAAACCGCTATACCGAACGAACCTCCCGTGATGTGGTCCACCCGTTGTGATGGATGGAAGGATTCCGGGGCGGGGCACCTCCAGCTCCGTTGCTTGCTTCAAGCATATCGATCGGCGTATCCACGTCAAGCTATCTATACGGCCGGGACCGGCCGCGGGCGGGCGGCGTGTGACACGCGCTGCCGGCATCAGGCCCACGTTTCCTGGCCCTGGCGGTTGGGTCCGTCCAAATGTGTCCCCCGATCCGGCGGTGTGTCCTGCAGCAAACCAGACCAGGGTTCGAGGAAAAAAAATCAGGATCCAACCAGGGCTAGAACACTAGAACTAATCTAATACGGAGTAATAATAATATAATAAAAGAATGAGTACAGAATCGTGTCAGTTGCCCGGGGGTTGTGTGTCAGTCAGTCAGTCAGTGGATGGCTCTGCTTTTTACTTATATTAACTGGCGCCACGTACGGGGCCGCGTGTGCGTCGACCGGTCGATCTCAGGGGTTTTACCGACGTGGTGTTGTGGTTGCATCGTTGGTGCAACCGTGCAACGGACACCGGCGACGCCATCGCGCGAGATTGGCCGACGGGGATGGCCGTGGCGGGGAGGTCCGTCCAACGAACAAACCCACCATGGCTGCTCTGCTCAGCTCAGCTCGCGTCAACATTTTTGAAAACCGTCGCCATCCTCGCTTTCCTCCACAGTCCGCCCGTTCGCTCACCTTCTCCTCCAAACCCCCGCGCCAAGCCCCCACACCCGTCTTGTTCTCCTCCTCCTCCCCCTCCCTCTTATCCCCTCCGCCCCCGTATAAGTAGCAGCGCGCGCTCCATTACGTTAATCCCATTCTTACATCCATCTCCAGCGCGAGCCACAGCCCGCTGGCCTGAATATATACTGACTCTCTCCGCGCACGCACGCGCCGCCTAGAAGCTTGCGAGGACGAGGAGCGGATACCGAGGAGGGAGAGGGAAGACGGCCGCTGTCGTTTGCACCAGGGCGAGGCGATTCTTGCGAGAGGGGTGGGTGGTTACATGGCGGTGACGGCGACGACGGCCGCGGCGGCGGCCACCATGCTGGCGGCGGTGATGGCCATCTTCCTCTCCTTCGTGCTCTGCTTCTACATATTCCTCTGCGCCAAGAGGTCCCGGGGAGGGGCGCCGCCGCCGCCGGGGAGCGGCGTGATGGCGCACCTGCGCTTCCTGTTCTGCGGCGGGGACGGGAGGGCCGGGGCGGGGGACGGCGTCGCCCCCTGGTTCTACGACGGGGGCCTCGACGACGCGTCCATGGCGTCGCTGCCCCGCCGGGAGGTGGCCAAGGGCGAGGCCATGGACTGCGCTGTCTGCATCACGGAGCTCGCCGCCGGGGAGACGGCGCGCGTGCTGCCCCGCTGCGGCCACGGCTTCCACGTCGACTGCGTCGACATGTGGCTCAAGTCGCACTCCACCTGCCCGCTCTGCCGCTGCCCGGCCGTCGACGCGCCGCCGCTGCCGCCGGCGCCCGTCCAGGCGCCCGAGGCCGACCAGGAGTCGCCCAACTTCCCCACCAACGTGCTCTTCTTCGGCTCCCAGGACGACGTCAGCACCGGCCGCGCGCAGCCGCAGCAGCCGTCTCCCACCACAACAACACCTCAATCAGCGCCTACTCCGTCGCAAGCGCAAGCGCCGGCCGCCGGGGCGTGCGGGCTGCGGCGGCTACTCGGGTGTGGCGGCGCATCATCGCCGCCCCCAGCGCCTCAGGAAGAAGACGCTGCCAGAGACATAGAGATGGGGCTCGCCGGCGTTGGCGAGAGCAGCGCGTCGTCGCGGCAGACGAAGCCGCCGCAGCCGGCGGGCTCATGCTGACACCTGGGCCGGCACGGTGGACCTTTCCCCCTCCAACCTTTAGCGATGTGCCGTCTTCCTTGCGTGGCGTCGTCGCAAGTTTTCCCAGCGTCTCCCTCCCGGTCACTCCTACTCTTACTCGGAGTAAAAACTGTACAGATTTTTATAGATGTGTGATGTACATGTGGATAGAATGATCATGTTCCGGCATGACACCACAAAGAGAAGAAAACAAGTTTGCCTCCATACATTTCGTCGTTCCTTCTCATTCTTCCTACACGCCACTGTTTTCAATTTTGCAACTTGCAAGCGGTCAATTCGGCTCAGCAGCGACAGCAACCCACCATACCGTTATTCAGTTATACTTCCGTTCTCTGTCGACCTGCAACTGTAAGCAGTGCTGACAGTACTAGTATATTCACCCTGCCAAACTTGTTGTCCGGCTCTTGTTTTTCTCTGGCCACCCGTTGCGAATGTCAAATTTGTGCCAAAATTGTCATGTCACTCCCCCTCAGAAGGCGGCATCTGTCAAAGAGCCAGGGACCTCGCTCGCTCGCTCGCTCGCACGTACGCGCCAAAACTGGAGATTTGACAGGCGATAAGCTGAGAAGAACATGTATGACTGCACATTGTTCTCCAACTCCGCAAGTACGCCGCATTATCGACCACCGGTCCACCATCACCACTGCCAACTGATGCACTAATCAACCACTACTCCTGAAACAAACAACAAAAAATCAGGATTTCTCTTCCATAATTGTTTCATTAGCGCTTTTCGAAAGGAAGAAACTGTTCCGTTAACCCGTTTTGGTTGCCTCATATAGTTAGTTGGTCTAAAAGAAGTGGGTTGACTTGTAAGATGGTTGAGTTTTCCCTTTCCTTTTTGTTTTTTAATGGAAAAAATGATAATTGAGTTAGCAGCAAGCATGGTGACGCCGGGTGGTTGGCCAAACAAGCAACAAGGACAGCAGAAATCAACCCAACAATTTGGAGATAGCTGAGCTAATCGCTTGCTCTCTCGCTCGCAAATTAGTTATATGATGATGCTATGATGCCACCACCCAATTTTCCCTTTGGAACAAAGAAAAGCGAGTACTATATGTGGGATTGGCCCCATGACCGTGGCGCAGGAAGAAAATTCCCGTTTGCTTCCGCGAGCCACCACTGCCACCAGTGGATAGGTATCTCACGTACGTGTCCTTCTCATGCCTCGCCGTCGGACATACAGGACGAATGCGAATACATCAGCATCCATCACACACAGAGACACACATAATAAAAAAATCTCCGGTTCTTTTCATATTTGCTTGGCTCGCTCGTCGTCTATCCATGGCTTCTTTATCTTTAGCAGAGCAGATAATATGTGATGCTCGCCAGACACTCTGCTCTCCATGATAATGGAACTGCTGCAACAAAACTGATGATGTTTCATTTCATAATAATTGAATTGGAACCATTGCTTACCAACTCTGTGAGCAGCTTGCTTGGCGATCCCGGACCCTTCCAAGGGGGAGATCTTTCTAGACGGTTCACGGCCGAGCCTATCTGCAAAAGAACGCATCCCTTTCTTCATCAATGCTTTTGTTGTATCCTAATCCGATGCTGGCCTCTCGGCAGCGAAAATAAAAGAGATTCTCGGCATCAGGAGGCGAAGTGAGCCTGAGGCTCTCGGCATGTCCAGCGTGTGTATGTCGACAAGAGTGATAATTGCGATAACCCTTATCCAGAATTGCAGATCATGTCGCTTTCCTCTTAGGTTAGGCTTGCTCACACGCCGGCCGCCGGAACAGGTGTGGTGTGTCTGATATTTTAGTGCGGAAGAAAACTGATAAGCGCCGTCTGGACATGACAGAAATGGTTGAGGACTAGATTAAAGCTGATATTATGAAGTTGACTGCGTCTGTGGGTGTGGATTTGTGCGGGGATTTTCTAGCGGTACAGGTATGGCATCGGTATGGACCAATGCGGTGTGGCACGGAAAAGATGAGTACACGAGGGGTCATGGGCCTGAAATCGACATGGATCCGTTCTCCGTCGAGCTCATGGACGCCGCTTTCGGAATCGGAATTTTTGTTATAGCATTTCGAAGAACATGAGATGTGGCTGACGTTTATCACGTTGAAATGCCTCACAAAGTCACAGGTCCCGGCGATATATGCCCGTGATGGATCAGCTCGGACTCGGAGGAAAAATTCGTGGTCGACTAGTAGTATACAGGCACCACTACTGCAGCTCTCAGGATTATTTCCTGTCCGGCGGTTTATCCTCTTGGGTTTATGCTCCTGCCAATTGGTGCGAGAGAAAGTAGAAAACGTGCGGAAAGCAGGCCGGGAGGGTGGTGGCCAGGCCACCGTGCATTTTTCTTTGGTTTCTTTCTTCTACCCTGAAAAGTAGACCGAGAAGTTGCCGGCATGTGGAGAACAGAAGACGGAGCAAGCTCTGAAATGGGCGACACTAGGCCGAATTCCAGGGTGGCCTCCACAGCGCAGGCGCGGCTGTAGCCTTTCTTTTGGAACCGCCTGCAGTGGTGCCGATGATGTGTTGAAATATGATGAGTCAAAGTTCCAAGACCTGATTAGTCCTGCTTGCCATCATCTAATCTACGATTAATTAAGCTAGTGCCTGCCTGAATAATAGTACTAGTAGTAGGACTGTGTCCAGCCTCCAGCGTAGTCCTCACCGAGAAATATGTGTGTCCGAGTCTGGTCTACTCATTGCTGATGCATGCGCACGACCGGTTCCCGGGCTGAACGGGGAAAAGAGAAAACTCCGGTGCTGATGCGGCTCCTGATGTACGTATCGAGAAAGAAAAAACAAGCTGGTGTATCGAGATTCTTCGAATGACGGCGTCCGAATCTTCTTGGTGTGAGCAAAGGCGGCCGCTGGCTTCCTTCCTAACGCGAATGGGAGGCGGCCATGTGGAGGGCGGCGGTGACGGCAGGCGGACAGCGAACCACACGCGTTGCACGAACCAAAGACAGCCACGCGGCCACGGAGACGAACGGACAAGAGAAATGCCGGCGCGCGGGGTGTACTCTCGAGTCGCGAGGCTGGACGGCACGGAATCGCGCGTGGAAGGGAGCTGAGGTGCCACCGCGATGGAGTGGCATGGGCTTCTGTCCTCGGTGGCATGGCCTCCGTGTGTGAGCCTTAGGTCAACTCCCTCTAGCACCGCATTTGGTACATCTCTGTCCTCAGTGGCATGGCCTCCGTGTTTGGATGGTGTCAACCGTAAAATTTGGCAACATCATGTTATTTTGCACTTATTTTTGACACAAATTTGAGCTGAATTTACGTCCAGACAGACACCGGTCTGGACGAATGTGTGCGGGTCTTTTGGTGGGCCCACATTTCAGCCGTCCAACCACCTCCCACCAGTCCTATTTAATCCGCACGCATGGACGGACCAGTATGTCAGCTACCCGGCCGCCCCACCGAGGTCCTTTCTAATGGCAACCCGTCGACCGACCAGTCTACATCCACACACTTCTCTGCCCCTCATCGCGCCCGATAGGTCCTAGGTTGCGCCGCCCATGCCGCTCGTCGACGCTAGACACAACGGGATGTGGAAGTGGATCTCGGGGGCGGCCACGAAGCATGCATGACGCTGAAGCCGGGTCTTCTTCTGCCTCATCAGGCTCGAGGAGCGCCGTCGGCTTCTCGATCTTGCCGCCCGCCGCCACACCGCGGTAGAGGCCGTACGTGAATATGGAGGTTTGACATCGTTACTGGGACACGGCCACCCCACCGTCGTGGCCCGACGTGCACCGGCCAAACAGGTGGCATCTCATCCTCGATTGGGTGCCCGTGCGACCATCCCGACGAGCAGACGTGCCCGTCTACTAGAGATCAACCGTGGCGAGTATCTTCGGCCCCGTGCTGCGAGCCCGTCGTGACCGCACGCACCTGCTCTAGCCCCTTCCCATACGCGTCCTCCCAGCCCACCCCGTATACATGGGCATGCGCGGGTGTGCACACGTACGCGCTCATTATCCCCACCGCCACCACCACCAGCCCTCAACGCTGAAGAGGAGGAGGAGCTCGAGGACTCGGTCCTCGAGTACGAACGCAGCCAGTGGGAAGGCCTAGACGTGCAACTCGCCATGTCGGCCGCGAGCGATGTGGCCGTCCCGGAGCCGGAGGCCGATGTCGTGCTGGAGCCGCCGACAGCGACCTGGGACCTGGTGTTGGTGGGGAATTCATGGACGTGGACGTCGACGCTACTATGCATGCCAGAGTACATGTGGGCCTTGCTCATGCCGTGGGATGAGTGATCGCCATCACCGCTGCATGCACAAATGGTGCAGGCGCCGCCGGCCCACCTGTGGCAGCCACCTCCATTCGTCAAGGTCACCATGGATGGCAGCGATGATGACGACTAGTGTTAAATCTAGGGTTTAGTAGTTAATTTTTATGCCTTTTTTGTGTATTTTAATGTTTAAGATTAATACACGGTCGTGGACGTGGACTTTTGGTATGCATGATTTTTTTTTACAATTTGTGAAATGTGTCGTCCGCCTTGGACGCAACTATGGGCCGACCGACGCAAACGGACGCTCGAGTCTGCCTGGCTGATTCAAACGGACAAAAGGGACATTCGTTTGCATCCGTCGGTTATAGTTAGCCTTAGGGTTTAGGGTTTAGGCCAACTCTAATGTGCCGGCGCAAATGGATGCAATTTTTGTCCGCCTGGGTCGGCTGTGGGGACGGTGTCCGTCCTCATCCACGCAAATATGACCAATGCGCCCATCTGACCGACCCAATTGGTCCGCCTGAACGGATTTTTTTCAACAAACATATTTGCGCAAATGAAGCTAGAATTCATGTCGGCATCGTACCAACATACAAAAATGAACGCCTCTCGGCCATAGTTAATGCCGATATGCATGCCATCATACAAAAAAGCGCCTCTTGACCACAATCCATACATCTCGGCCGTACTCCATGCCAGCATACAAAATAACCGCGTCTCGGCCATAGTTCATCCGCCTATCTCCGGCATCTCCTTTTGCTTCTTCTTAAACCAAGCCCCTTTCCTTGGGGAAACCTTGCTCGAATAGACTGTCATGATCTCCATTTCCTTCAAGATCAGCGCGAGCTTCACCTCGTTTGCTTTTCTCTGGGCATAGCTCTCCCAAGCTTTTAAATCTACGCCGATATGACCGATATATAGGCCGATATATCATTTCTGGGGCTCTACCGATATAAACAATACATATCATCTGTAATTAACATTTTCAAACATATCATCCAATATGGACCGAAATATCGACCGATATGGCCGATATCTAGCCCGAAATCTCCATCGATATAGAACTATACCTAGATGACAACAATTATTTATTAGAATGAAGTGAAAATAAGATTACGCATTTACAACTTCATCATATATTATGAAAGTCATGCACAATGTTTCGTGCAATGCATATATATCGTATTGTTTTTAATCACAGAGTAAGGATTTTGTGAATCTATCTGTAATAGTTTCTTAATCAACAAGTTAATAAACTAGGAATCTAAAAGTGTCATATTAACACATTGACATAATATATTTTGTTTTAATAAAAATAAATATTTTGAACAAGAATAATGAAAAAAATACATGTCGAATCCAAACCGGTACGAACCCGATATCCGATATTTTGAAGCTTGAGCTCTCCTCAATCTCGAGCTTCTTCTTTTGTATGTCAAAGAAGGTCTTCATTTGCTCCGGTTTCTCTTGGCACTTTATCTCTTCTCCCACTTCCTTTTGGGGTCATGAACCCCTTTGAAAGTGTAAGTTATCGACTAGAGGGGGTGAATGAGAATTTTAATAGATGCTTCAAAAAGACAAGTTTTCTAAAGAATAACAGAGTGATGAATAACTTACCGAAGAGTTCGTTACACTATGCACACAAATCAAAGTAGCACCAAAGTCATCATAACGAAATAGAACATGCATAGAGAGTAGCATGGTGAAAGTGCAAGTGTCACTTAAATTATATGTTGGGGTGATGACAATATGGTTAGTGGAACTAATATCGGTTGCTAAAGTTTACCTCAGGATATTGGTTCCAAATTATTGTTGATGGAGGTGTGCACCCCCCCCCCCCAATTCAAAAACATCAAAGGTGTGGTTTATTGGCAGCTCGAAGGTTTTCTTTTTGGTTCGATTCGAGTCGGAGGAAAGACCACACTATTAAGAGGGCTCATTGTGGTTTTATGTCCCGTGGGAATTCCTTTGACAAAACTCATTCACTAGTCTTCCCACTCCTACCACCAAATATCCTCAGTGTGCTAGTTGTGGTATCCCGTGCGCACGGAGTGCTGCGTATGTCCCTGGATACCCCATGTGCACAAGGCTGACTTAGCCTGTGCGCACGGGGTCCAACGGGCAGAAACCCCCACCCAGCCAATAACACTACAAAAAGCCCCATTCTTCCCCTCCATCCCTAACCCTAATGTTGTTGGGGAACGCAGTAATTTCAAAAAAATTCCTATGCACACGCAAGATCTATCTAGGTGATACATAGCAACGAGAGGGGAGAGTGTTGTCCACGTACCCTCGTAGACCGTAAGCGGTAGCGTTATGACAACACGGTTGATGTAGTCATACGTCTTCACGATCCGACCGATCCTAGTACCGAAGGTACGACACCTCCGCGATCTGCACACGTTCAGCTCGGTGACGTCCCGCGAACTCTAGATCCAGCTGAGTGTTGAGGGAGAGTTTCGTCAGCACGATGGCGTGATGACGATGATGATGAAGTTACCGGCGCAGGGCTTCACCTAAGCACTGCAACGATATGACTGAGGTGGATTATGGTGGAGGGGGGCATCGCACATGGCTAAACAATGTCAACTTGTGTGTCTTTGGGGTGCCCCCTGGCCATGTATATAAAGGAGTGGAGGGAAGAGGTGGCCGGCCCTAAGGAGGCGCGCCAGGTGTGGGGAATCCTACTAGGACTCCCCGGTCCAAGTAGGATTCCCCTCCTCTTTCCTATTCGGAGTAGGAGAGAAGGAAAGTGTTGGGGAACGTAGTAATTTCAAAAAAATTCCTACGCACACGCAAGATCATGGTGATGCATAGCAACGAGAGGGGAGAGTGTTGTCTACGTACCCACGCAGACCGACTGCGGAAGCGTTGACACAACGTAGAGGAAGTAGTCGTACGTCTTCCCGATCCGACCGATCCAAGCACCGTTACTCCGGCACCTCCGAGTTCTTAGCACACGTACAGCTCGATGACGATCCCCGGACTCCGATCCAGCAAAGCTTCAGGGAGGAGTTCCGTCAGCACGACGGCGTGGTGACGATCTTGATGTTCTACCGACGCAGGGCTTTGCCTAAGCACTACAACGATATGATCGAGGTGGAATATGGTGGAAGGGGGCACCGCACACGGCTAAGGAACGATCACAATGATGAACTTGTGTGTCATGGGGTGCCCCCTGCCTCCGTATATAAAGGAGCAAGGGGGAGGGGCCGGCCGGCCTAGGAGGAGGCGCGCCAAGGGGAGTCCTACTCCCGGTGGGAGTAGGACTCCCTCTTTCCTTGTTGGAGTAGGAGAAGGGGAAAGAGGTGGAGAGGAATAAGGAAAAGGGGGCTGCGCCCCTTGTCCAATTCGGACCAGAGAGGGGCGCGGGTCTCCTTCCTTTTGGCCTCTCTCCTCTATTCCGTATGGCCCAATAAGGCCCATATACTCCCCGGCGAATTCCCGTAACTCTCCGGTACTCCGAAAAATACCCGAATCACTCGGAACCTTTCCGAAGTCCGAATATAGTCGTCCAATATATCGAGCTTTACGTCTGGACCATTTCGAGACTCCTCGTCATGTCCTCGATCTCATCCGGGACTCCGAACTCCTTCGGTACATCAAAACTCATAAACTAGTAATATAACTGTCATCGAAACCTTAAGCGTGCGGACCCTACGGTTCGAGAACAATGTAGACATGACCGAGACACGTCTCTGGTCAATAACCAATAGCGGGACCTGGATTCCCATATTGGCTCCTACATATTCTACGAAGATCTTTATCGGTCAGACCGCATAACAACATACGTTGTTCCCTTTGTCATCGGTATGTTACTTGCCCGAGATTCGATCATCGGTATCCAATACCTAGTTCAATCTCGTTACCGGCAAGTCTCTTTACTCGTTCCGTAATACATCATCTCGCAACTAACTCATTAGTTGTAATGCTTGCAAGGCTTATGTGATGTGCATTACCGAGAGGGCCCAGAGATAGCTCTCCGACAATCGGAGTGACAAATCCTAATCTCGAAATACGCCAACCCAACATCTACCTTTGGAGACACCTGTAATGCTCCTTTATAATCACCCAGTTACGTTGTGACGTTTGGTAGCACCCAAAGTGTTCCTCCGGCAAACGGGAGTTGCATAATCTCATAGTCATAGGAACATGTATAAGTCATGAAGAAAGCAATAGCAACATACTAAACGATCGGGTGCTAAGCTAATGGAATGGGTCATATCAATCAGATCATTCAACCAATGATGTGACCTCGTTAATCAAATAACAACTCTTTGTTCATGGTTAGGAAACATAACCATCTTTGATTAACGAGCTAGTCAAGTAGAGGCATACTAGTGACACTAAGTTTGTCTATGTATTCACACATGTATTATGTTTCCGGTTAATACAATTCTAGCATGAATAATAAACATTTATCATGATATAAGGAAATAAATAATAACTTTATTATTGCCTCTAGGGCATATTTCCTTCAGTCTCCCACTTGCACTAGAGTTAATAATCTAGATCACATCACCATGTGATTAACATCGATAGTTCACATCATCATGTGATTAACACCCATAGTTCACATCACCATGTGACCAATACCCAAAGTGTTTACTAGATTCAGTAATCTAGTTCACATCGCTATGTGATTAACACCCAAAGAGCACTAAGGTGTGATCATGTTTTGCTTGTGAGAGAATCTTAGTCAACGGGTCTGCCACATTCAAATCCACATGTATTTTGCAAATTTCTATGTCAACAATGCTCTGCATGGAGCTACTCTAGCTAATTGCTCTCACTTTCAATATGTATCTAGATCGAGACTTAGAGTCATCTAGATTAGTGTCAAAACTTGCATCGGCGTAACCCTTTACGACGAACCTTTTGTCACGTCCATAGTCGAGAAACATATCCTTATTTCACTAAGGATAATTCTGACCACTGTCCAGTGATCTACTCCTAGATCACTATTGTACTCCCTTGCCAAATCAGTGCAGGGTATACAATAGATCTGGTATACAGCATGACATACTTTATAGAACCTATGGCCAAGTCATAGGGAATGACTTTCATTCTCTTTCTATCTTCTGCCGTGGTCGGGCTTTGAGTCTTACTCAACTTCACACCTTGTAATACAGGCAAGAACTCTTTCTTTGACTGCTCCATTTTGAACTACTTCAAAATCTTGTCAAGGTATGTACTCATTGAAAAAACTTATCAAGCGTCTTGATCTATCTTTATAGATCTTGGAGCTCAATATGTAAGCAGCTTCACCGAAGTCTTTCTTTGAAAAACTCCTTTCAAACACTCCTTTATGCTTTACAGAATAATTCTACATTATTTCCGATCAACAATATGTCATTCACATATACTTTATCAGAAATGCTGTAATGCTCCCATTCACTTTCTTGTAAATACAGGCTTCACCGCGAGTCTGTATAAAACTATATGCTTTGATCAACTTATCAAAGCATGTATTCCAACTCTGAGATGCTTGCACCAGTCCATAGATGAATCGCTGGAGCTTGCATATTTTGTTAGCACCTTTAGGATTGACAAAACCTACTGGTTGCATCATATACAACTCTTCTTTAAGAAATCCATTAAGGAATGCAGTTTTGTTTATCCATTTGCCAGATTTCATAAAATGCGGCAATTGCTAACATGATTCGGACAGACTTAAGCATAGATACGGGTGAGAAACTCTCATCGTAGTAAACACTTTGAACTTGTCGAAAACCTTTTGCGACAATTCTAGCTTTGTAGATAGTAACACTACTATCAGCGTCCGTCTTCCTCTTGAAGATCCATTTATTCTCAATTGCTTGCTGATCATCGGGCAAGTCAACCAAAGTCCAAACTTTGTTCTCATACATGGATCATATCTCAGATTTCATGGTCTCAAACCATTTCACGGAATCTGGGCTCATCATCGCTTCCTCATAGTTCGCAAGTTCGTCATGGTCTAGTAACATGACTTCCAGAACAGGATTATCGTACCACTCTGGTGCGGATCTCACTCTGGTTTACCTACGAGATTCGGTAGTGACTTGATCTGAAGTTACATGATCATCATCATTAGCTTCCTCACTAATTGGTGTAGGTGTCACAGAAACTGGTTTTTGTGATGTACTACTTTCCAATAAGGGAGAAGGTACAATTACCTTATCAAGTTTTCTACTTTCCTCCCACTCACTTATTTCGAGAGAAACTCCTTCTCTGGAAAGGATCCATTCTCGGCAACGAATATCTTGCCTTCGGATCTGTGATAGAAGGTGTACCCAACAGTCTCCTTTTGGGTATCCTATGAAGACATATTTCTCCGATTTGGTTTTGAGCTTATGAGGATGAAACTTTTTCACATAAGCATCACAACCCCAAACTTTAAGAAACGACTACTTTGGTTTCTTGCTAAACCACTGTTCAGATTGTGTCGTCTCAACGGACTTAGATGGTGCCCCTTTTTTAACGTGAATGCAGTTGTCTCTAATGCATAACCCCAAAACGATAGTGGTAGATCGGTAAGAGACATCATAGATCGCACTGTATCTAATAAAGTACGGTTATGACGTTCGGACACGCCATTACACTATGGTGTTCCATGTGGCGTGAGTAGTGAAACTATTTCACATTGTTTTTAACTGAAGGCCAAACTCGTAACTCAAATACTCTTCTCTACGATCAGATCATAGAAACTTTATTTTCTTGTTACGATGATTTTTTCACTTCACTCTGAAATTCTTTGAACTTTTCAAATGTTTCAGACTTTATGTTTCATCAAGTAGATATACTCATATCTGCTCAAATCATCTGTGATGATCAGAAAATAATGATACCTGTCGCGAGCCTCAATATTCATCGGACCACATACATCAGTATGTATGATTTCCAACAAATCTATTGCTCGCTCCATTGTTCCGAAGAACAGAGTCTTAGTCATCTTGCCCATGAGGCATGGTTCGCAAGCATCAACTGATTCATAATCAAGTGATTCCAAAAGCCCATCAGCATGGAGTTTCTTCATGCGCTTTACACCAATATGACCTAAACGGCAGTGCTACAAATAAGTTGCACTATCATTATTAACTTTGCATCTTTTGGTTTCAATATTATGATTATGTGTATCACTACGATCGAGATCCAACAAACTATTTTCATTGGGTGTGTAACCATATAAGGTTTTATTCATATAAACAGAACAACAATTTATTCTCTTAAATGAATAAATGTATTACAATAAACATGATCAAATCATATTCATGCTCAACGCAAACACCAAATAACACTTATTCAGGTTCAACACTAATCCCGAAAGTATAGGGAGTGTGCGATGATGATCATATCAATCTTGGAACCACTTCCAACACACATCGTCACTTCACCCTTAACTAGTCTCTGTTCATTCTGCAACTCCCGTTTCGAGTTACTAATCTTAGCAACTGAACTAGTATCAAATACTGAGGGGTTGCTATAAACACTAGTAAAGTACACATTAGTAACATGTATATCAAATATACTTATGTTCACTTTGCCATCCTTCTTATCTGCCAATCACTTGGGGTAGTTCCGCTTCCAGTGACCAGTCCCTTTGCAATAGAAGCACTTAGTCTCAGGCTTAGGATCAGACTTGGGCTTCTTCACTTGAGCAGCAACTTGCTTGCTGTTCTTTTTGAAGTTCCCCTTCTTCCCTTTGCCCTTTTCTTGAAACTAGTGATCTTGTCAACCATCAACACTTGATGCTCTTTCTTGATTTCTACCTTCATTGATTTCATCATCATGAAAAGCTCGGGAGTCTTTTTCATCATCCCTTGCATACTATAGTTCATCACGAAGTTCTACTAACTTGGTGATGGTGACTAGAGAATTCTGTCAATCACTATCTTATCTGGAAGATTAACTCCCACTTGATTCAAGCGATTGTAGTACCCAGACAATCTGAGCACATGCTCACTAGTTGAGCGATTCTCCTCCATCTTTTAGCTATAGAACTTTGTTGGAGACTTCATATCTCTCAACTCGGGTATTTGCTTGAAATATTAACTTCAACTCCTGGAACATCTCATATGGTCCATGACGTTCAAAACATCTTTGAAGTCCCGATTCTAAGCCGTTATGCATGGTGCACTAAACTATCAAGTAGTCATCATATTGAGCTAGCCAAACGTTCATAACGTCTGCATCTTCTCCTGCAATAGGTCCATCACCTAGCGGTGCATCAAGGACATAATTCTTCTGTGCAGCAATGAGGATAAACCTCAGATCACGGATCCAATCTGCATCATTGCTACTAACATCTTTCAATATAATTTTCTCTAGGAACATATCAAAGTAAACACAGGGAAGCAACAACGCGAGCTATTGATCTACAACATGATTTACAAAATACTACCAGGACTAAATTCATGATAAATTTAAGTTCAATTAATCATATTACTTAAGAACTCCCACTTAGATAGACATCCCTCTAATCCTCTAAGTGATCACGTGATCCAAATCAACTAAACCATGTCCGATCATCACGTGAGATGGAGTAGTTTCAATGGTGAACATCACTATGTTGATCATATCTACTATATGATTCACGCTCGACCTTTCGGTCTCCGTGTTTCGAGGCCATATCTGTATATGCTTGGCTCGTCAAGTATAACCTGAGTATTCCGCGTGTGCAACTGTTTTGCACCCGTTGTATTTGAACGTAGAGCCTATCACACCCGATCATCACGTGGTGTCTCAGCACGAAGAACTTTCACAACGGTGCATACTCGGGGAGAACACTTCTTGATAATTTAGTGAGAGATCATCTTATAATGCTACCGTCAATCCAAGCAAAATAAGATGTATAAAAGATAAACATCATATGCAATCAAAATATGTGACATGATATGGCCATCATCATCTTGCTTCTTTGATCTCCATCTCCAAAGTACTGTCATGATCTATATCGTTACCGGCATGACACCATGATCTCCATCATCTTGATCTATATCAATGTGTCGTCACGTGGTCGTCTCGCCAACACTTGCTCTTGCAACTATTGCTATCGCATAGCGATAAAGTAAAGCAATTATTGGGTGCTTGCATCTTATGCAATAGACAGACAACCATAAGGCTTTTGCCAGTTGCCGATAAGTTCAACAAAACATGATCATCTTATATAACAACTTATAACTCATCACGTTTTGACCATATCACATCACAACATGCCCTGCAAAAACAAGTTAGACGTCCTCTACTTTTTTGTTGCAAATTTTACGTGGCTGCTACGGGCTTAAGCAAGAACCAATCTCACCTACGCATCAAAACCACAATGATAGTTTGTCAAATAGACTCCGTTTTAACCTTCGCAAGGACCGGGCGTAGCCATACTCGGTTCAACTAAAGTTGGAGAAACAGTCACCCACAAGTCACCTATGTGCAAAGCACGTCGGGGAAACCGGTCTCGCGTAAGCGTACGCGTAATGTCGGTCCGGGCCGCTTCATCCAACAATACCGCCGAACCAAAGTATGACATGCTGGTAGGCAGTATGACTTATATCGCCCACAACTCACTTGTGTTCTACTCGTGCATATAACATCAAACCATAAAACCTAGGCTCGGATGCCACTGTTGGGGAACGTAGTAATTTCAAAAAAATTCCTACGCACACGCAAGATCATGGTGATGCATAACAACGAGAGGGGAGAGTGTTGTCTACGTACCCACGCAGACCGACTGCGGAAGCGTTGACACAACGTAGAGGAAGTAGTCGTATGTCTTCCCGATCCGACCGATCCAAGCATCGTTACTCCGGCACCTCCGAGTTCTTAGCACACGTACAGCTCGATGACGATCCCCGGGCTCCGATCCAGCAAAGCTTCAGGGAGGAGTTCCGTCAGCACGACGGCGTGGTGACGATCTTGATGTTCTACCGACGCAGGGCTTCGCCTAAGCACTACAACGATATGATCGAGGTGGAATATGGTGGCAGGGGGCACCGCACACGGCTAAGGAACGATCACAATGATCAACTTGTGTGTCATGGGGTGCCCCCCTGCCTCCGTATATAAAGGAGCAAGGGGGAGGGGCCGGCCGGCCTAGGAGGAGGCGCGCCAAGGGGAGTCCTACTCCCACCGGGAGTAGGACTCCCTCTTTCCTTGTTGGAGTAGGAGAAGGGGAAAGAGGTGGAGAGGAATAAGGAAAAGGGGGCTGCGCCCCTTGTCCAATTCGGACCAGAGGGGGACGCAGGTCTCCTTCCTTTTGGCCTCTCTCCTCTATTCCCGTATGGCCCAATAAGGCCCATATACTCCCCGGCGAATTCCCGTAACTCTCCGGTACTCCAAAAAATACCCGAATCACTCGGAACCTTTCCGAAGTCCGAATATAGTCGTCCAATATATCGATCTTTACATCTCGACCATTTCGAGACTCCTCGTCATGTCCCCGATCTCATTCGGGACTCCGAACTCCTTCGGTACATCAAAACTCATAAACTCATAATATAACTGTCATCGAAACCTTAAGCATGCGGACCCTACGGTTCGAGAACAATGTAGACATGACCGAGACACGTCTCCGGTCAATAACCAATAGCGGGACCTGGATGCCCATATTGGCTCCTACATATTCTACGAAGATCTTTATCGGCCAGACCACATAACAACATACGTTGTTCCCTTTGTCATCGGTATGTTACTTGCCCGAGATTCGATCGTCGGTATCCAATACCTAGTTCAATCTCGTTACCGGCAAGTCTCTTTACTCGTTCCATAATACATCATCTCGCAACTAACTCATTAGTTGTAATGCTTGCAAGGCTTATGTGATGTGCATTACCGAGAGGGCCCAGAGATACCTCTCCGACAATCGGAGTGACAAATCCTAATCTCGAAATACGCCAACCCAACATCTACCTTTGGAGACACCTGTAATGCTCCTTTATAATCACCCAGTTACGTTATGACGTTTGGTAGCACCCAAAGTGTTCCTCCGGCAAACGGGAGTTGCATAATCTCATAGTCATAGGAACATGTATAAGTCATGAAGAAAGCAATAGCAACATACTAAACGATCGGGTGCTAAGCTAATGGAATGGGTCATATCAATCAGATCATTCAACCAATGATGTGACCTCATTAATCAAATAACAACACCTTTTTCATGGTTAGGAAACATAACCATCTTTGATTAACGAGCTAGTCAAGTAGAGGCATACTAGTGACACTAAGTTTGTCTATGTATTCACACATGTATTATGTTTCCGGTTAATACAATTCTAGCATGAATAATAAACATTTATCATGATATAAGGAAATAAATAATAACTTTATTATTGCCTCTAGGGCATATTTCCTTCAGAAAGAGAGGGAGAGGGAGAAGGAAAGGGGGCTGCACCCCCACCCCTTGTCCAATTCGGTTTGAGCAGGGGGGGGGGCGCACGCCACCTCTTGGCCCTTCTCCCCTCTCTACACTAAAGCCCGATAAGGCCCATTACTTCTCCCGGTGAATTCCCGTAACTCACCGGTACTCTGAAAAATACCCGAATCACTCGAAACCTTTCCCTCCGAATTTAGCCTTCCAATATATCGATATTTACGTCTCGGCCATTTCGAGACTCCCCGTCATGTCTGTGATCTCATCCGGGACTCCGAACAACCTTCACTACATCAAATCACATAACTCATAATACTAATCATCATCGAACGTTAAGCGTGCGGACCCTACGGGTTCGAGAACTATGTAGACATGACCGAGACTCATCTCCGGTCAATAACCAATAGCAGAACCTCGAAGCTCATATTGGTTCCTACATATCCTATGAAGATCTTTATCGATCAAACCGCATAACAACGTACGTTGTTCCCTTTGTCATCGGTATGTTACTTGCCCGAGATTCTATCGTCAGTATCATCATACCTAGTTTAATTTCATTACCGGCAAGTCGCTTTACTCGTTTCGTAATACTTCATCCCAGAACTAACTCATTAGTCACATTGCTTGCAAGGCTTATAGTGATGAGCATTACCGAGAGGGCCCAGAAATACCTCCCCGATACTTGGAGTGACGAATCCTAATCTCGATCTATGCCAACCCAATAAACACCATAGGAGACACCTGTAGAGCATCTTTATAATCACCCAGTTACGTTGTGATGTTTGATAGCACACCAAGTGTTCCTCCGGTATTCGGGAGTTGCATAATCTCATAGTCATAGGAACATGTATAAGTCATGAAGAAAGCAATAGCAATAAACTAAACGATCATTATGCTAACCTAACGGATGGGTCTTGTCCATCACATCATTCTCTAATGATGTGATCCCATTCATCAAATGAAAACACATGTCAATGGCTAGGAAACTTAACCATCGTTGATTAACGAGCTAGTCAAGTAGAGGCATACTAGGGACACTCTGTTTGTCTATGTATTCACACATGTACTAAGTTTCCAGTTAATACAATTCTAGCATGAATAATAAACATTTATCATGATGTAAGGGAATATAAATAACAACTTTATTATTGCCTCTAGGGCATATTTCTTTCAGTCTCTCACTTGCACTAGAGTCAACAATCTAGTTCACATCGTCATGTGATTTAACACCAATAGTTCACATCTTTATGTGATTAGTTCACATCTCCATGTGACTAATACCCAAAGGGTTTACTAGAGTCAATAATCTAGTTCACATCGTTGTGTGATTAACACCCAAAGAGTGATCATGTTTTGCTTGTGAGAGAAATTTAGTCAACGGGTCTGCCACATTCAGAGCCGTATGTATTTTGCAAGTTTTCTATGTCTACAATGCTTTGCACGGAGCTACTCTAGCTAGCTAATTGCTCCCACTTTCAATATGTATATAGATCGAGACTTAGAGTCATCAGATCGGTGTCAAATCTTGCATTGACCTAACTCTTTACGACGAACTTTTTGTCACCTCCATAACCGAGAAACATTTCCTTATTCCACTAAGGATATTTTTGACCGCTGTCCAGTGATCGACTCCTGGATCACTATTGTACCCTCTTCCCAAACTCATAGTGAGGTACACAAATAGGTCTGGTACATAGCACATCATACTTTATAGAACCTATGACTGAGGCATAGGGAATGACTTTTCATTCTCTTTCTATTTTCTGCCGTGATCGGGTTTTGAGTCTTTACTCAACTTCATAACTTGCAACACAGGCAAGAACTCCTTCTTTGCCTGTTCCATTTTTGAATTACTTCAAAATCTTTTCAAGGTATGTACTCATTGAAAATATATCAAGCGTCTTGATCTGTCTCTGTAGATCTTGATGCTCAATATGTAAGTAGCTTCACCGAGGTTTTTCTTTGAAAAACTCCTTTCAAACACTCCTTTATGCTTTCCAGAAAATTCTACATTATTTCCGATCAACAATATGTCATTCACATATGCTTATCATAAAGGGAAAACTTTGTTTTTGCCACTCTAGATTTTGACGACTTTGCTTATGCCACTCTAGAATTTGACATTTCACTTTTGCCACTCTTAGTTTTTGACAATACATCACAATTGCCATTCTGTGGCAAAAGCAATAATTTTAGAGTGGCAATTGCGATACATTGTCAAAATCTAGAGTGGCAAAAGTGAAATGAAAAGTTATTGCTTTTGCCACTGAATGGCATTTGTGATGTATTGTCAAAAACTAAGAGTGGCAAAAGTGATATGTCAAAATCTAGAGTGGCATAAGCAAAGTAGGAAAAATCTAGAGTGGCAAAAACAAAGTTTTCCCTATAAGAAATGTTGTAGTGCTCCCACTCACTTTCTTGTAAATACATGCTTCACCGCAAGTCTGTATAAAACCATATGCTTTGATCACACTATCAAAGCGTATATTCCAACTCTGAGAGGCTTGTACCAGTCCATAAATGGATCGCCGGAGCTTGCTCACTTTGTTAGCACCTTTAGGATCGACAAAACCTTCTGGTTGCATCATAGACAACTCTTCTTTAAGAAATCCATTAAGGAATGCAGTTTTGACATCCATTTGCCAGAATTCATAAAATGCGGCAACTGCTAACATGATTCGGGCAGACTTTTAGGCATCGATACGAATGAGAAAATCTCATCGTAGTCAACACCTTGAACTTGTCGAAAACATTTTGCGACAACTCGAGCTTTGTAGACAGTAACACTACTATCAACGTCCGTCTTCCTCTTAAAGATCCATTTATTCTCAATGGCTCACCAATCAATGGGCAAGTCATTCAAAGTCCATACTTTGTTCCCATACATGGATCCCATCTCAGATTTCATGGCCTCAAGCCATTTTGCGGAATCTGGGCTCATGTTCGCTTCCTCATAGTCCATAGGTTCGTCATGGTCTAGTAACATGACTTCCAGAAAAGATTACCGTACCACTCTGGTGCGCAGCATACTCTGGTTGACCTACGAGGTTTCTATAGTAACTTGATCTGAAGTTTCATGATCATCATCATTAGCTTCCTCACTAATTGGTGTAGGAATTACTAGAACTGATTTTTGTGATGAACTGCTTTGCATTTTGGGAGAAGGTACAATTATCTCATCAAGTTCTACATTCCTCCCACTCACTTCTTTCGAGAGAAACTTCTTCTCTAGGAAGGATCCATTCTTAGCAACGAATATCTTGCCTTCGGATCCGTGATAGAAGGTGTACCCAACAGTTTCCTTCGGGTATCCTATGAAGACGCATTTCTCCAATTTGGGTTCGAGCTTATCAGGTTGAAACTTTTTCACATAAGCATCATAGCCCCAAACTTTAAGAAATGACAACTTAGGTTTCTTGCTAAACCACATCTCATATGGTGTCGTCTCAACGGATTTAGATGGTGCCCTATTTAACGTGAATGCATCTGTCTCTAATGCATAACCCCAAAACGATAGTGATAAATCGGTAAGAGACATCATAGATCGCACCATATCTAATAAAGTGCGATTACGACGTTCGGACACACCATTACGTTGTGGTGTTCCAGGTGGCATGAGTTGCCAAACTATCCCGCATTGTTTCAAATGAAGACCAAACTCGTAACTCAAATATTCTTCTCCATGATCAGATCGTAGAAACCTAATTTTCATGTTATGATGATTTTCCACTTCAATCTAAAATTCTTTGAACTTTCCAAATGTTTCAGACTTATGTTTCATCAATTAGATATACCCATATCTGCTCAAATAATCTATGAAGGTCAGAAAATAACGATACCCGCCGCGAGCCTCAACACTCATCGGATTGCATACATTAGTATGTATTATTTCCAATAAGTCAGTTGCTTGCTCCATTGTTCCAAAGAAGGGAGTTTTAGTCATCTTGCCCACGAGGCATGGTTCGCAAGCATCAAATGATTCATAATCAAGTGATTCCAAAAGCCTATCAGCATGGAGTTTCTTCATGCGCTTTACACCAATATGACCTAAACGACAGTGCCACATATAAGTTGCACTATCATTATTGACTTTGCATCTTTTGGCTTCAAAATTATGAATATGTTGTTGGGGAACACAGTAATTTCAAAAAAAACTACGCACACGCAAGATCATGGTGATGCATGCTACCTCTTGAGCACTGCGTTGGTTTTCCCTTGAAGAGGAAAGGGTGATGCAGCAAAGTAGCGTAAGTATTTCCCTCAGTTTTTGAGAACCAAGGTATCAATCCAGTAGGAGGCTACACGCAGGTCCCCCGTACCTACACAAACAAATAAGAACCTCGCAACCAACGCGATAAAGGGGTTGTCAATCCCTTCACGTTCACTTACGAGAGTGAGATCTGATAGATATGATAATGATAAGATAAATATTTTTGGTATTTTTATGATATAGATTGAAAGTAAAAATTGCAAAGTAAAATAGATTGGAAACTTATATGATGGAGAATAGACCCGGGGGCCATAGGTTTCACTAGTGGCTTCTCTCAAGAAAGCACAAGTATTATGGTGGGTGAACGAATTACTGTCGAGCAATTGATAGAATTGAGCATAGTTATGAGAATATCTAGGCATGATCATGAATATAGGCATCACGTCCGTGACAAGTAGACCGACTCCTGCCTGCATCTACTACTATTACTCCACACATCGACCTTTATCCAGCATGCATCTAGAGTATTAAGTTCATAAGAACAGAGTAACGCATTAGGTAAGATGACATGATGTAGAGGGATAAACTCAAGCAATATGATATAAACCCCATCTATTTATCCTTGATGGCAACAATACAATACATTTCGTTTCCCTTACTGTCACTGGGATCGAGCACCGCAAGATTGAACCCAAAGCTAAGCACTTCTCCCATTGCAAGAAAAATCAATCTAGTAGGCCAAACCAAACTGATAATTCGAAGAGACTTGCAAAGATAACCAATCATGCATAAAAGAATTCAGAGAAGATTCAAATATTGTTCATAGATAGACTTGATCATAAACCCACAATTCATCGGATCTCAACAAACACACCGCAAAAAGAGTTACATCGAATAGATCTCCAAGAAGATCGAGGAGAACATTGTATTGAGATCCAAAGAGAGAGAACAAGCCATCTAGCTACTAGCTATGGACCCGAAGGTCTGAAGTAAACTACTCACACATCACCAGAGAGGGCATGGAGTTGATGTAGAGGCCCTCCATGATCGATGCCCCTTAGGGCGGAGCTCCGGAAAAGGTCCCAAGATGGGATCTTTTGGGTACAGAACGTTGCGGCGGTGGAAATAGGGTTTCGTGGTGCTCCTGGATGTTTTCGAGGTATATGAATATATACATACATACATACATACATACATACATACATACATACATATATATATATATATATATATATATATATATATATATATATATATATATATATATATGAGGAAGAAGTAGGTCGGTGGAGCAACGAGGGGCCCACGAGGGTGGAGGGCGCGCCCAGGGGGGTAGGCGTGCCCCCTGCCTCGTGGCCTCCTCGATTGTTTCTTGACGTCCACTCCAAGTCCCGTGGATCACGTTTGTTCCAAAAATAACTCTCCCGAAGGTTTTATTCCGTTTGGTTTCGGTTTGATATTCCTTTTCTGCGAAACACTGAAATAGGCAAAAAACAACAACAATTTGCACTGGGCCTTGGGTTAATAGGTTAGTCCCAAAAATAATATAAAAGTGTAAAATAAAGCCCATTAACATCCAAAACAGAATATATAAGAGCATGGAACAATCAAAAATTATAGATACGTTGGATACGTATCAGCATCCCCAAGCTTAATTCCTGCTCGTCCTCGAGTAGGTAAATGATAAAAACAGAATTTTTGATGTGGAATGCTTTCTAGCATATTCTCAATGTAAATCTCTTTATTGTGACAATTCAAATCCGAAAGATTCAAAATAAAAGTTTAATATTGACATAAAGATAGTAATACTTCAAGCATAATAACTAAGCAATCATGTCTTCTCAAAATGACATGGCCAAAGAAAGTTATCCCTACAAAATCATATAGTATGGCTATGCTCTATCTTCACCACACAAAATATTTAAATCATGCACAACCCCGATGACAAGCCAAGCAATTGTTTCATACTTTTGATGTTCTCAAACCTTTTCAATCTTCACCCAATACATGAGCGTGAGCCATGGATATAACACTATAGGTGGAATAGAATGGTGGTTGTGGAGAAGACAAAAAAGGAGAAGATAGTCTCACATCAACTAGGCGTATCAACGGGCTATGGAGATGCCCATTAATAGATATCCATGTGAGTGAGTAGGGATTGCCATGCAACGGATGCACTAGAGCTATAAGTGTATGAAAGCTCAACAAAAGAAACTAAGTGGGTGTGCATCCAACTTGCTTGCTCATGAAGACCTAGGGCATTTTGAGGAAGCCCGTCATTGGAATATACAAGCCAAGTTCTATAATGTGAAATTCCCACTAGTATATGAAGGTGACAACATAGGAGACTCTCTATCATGAAGATCTTGGTTCTACTTTGAAGCACAAGTGTGGTAAAAGGATAGTAACATTGTCCCTTCTCTCTTTTTCTCTTTTTTTATTTGGGCCTTTTCTCTTTTTTATGGCCTCTTTTTCTCTCTTTTTTCATTCGGAGTCTCATCCCGACTTGTGGGGGAATCGTAGTCTCCATCATCCTTTCCTCACTTGGGACAATGCTCTAATAATGATGATCATCACACTTTATTTACTTACAACTCAAGAATTACAACTCAGTACTTAGAACAAAATATGACTCCATGTGAATGCCTCTGGCGGAGTACTGGGATAGGCAATGAATCAAGAGTGACATGCATGAAAGAATTATGAATGGTGGCTTTGCCACAAATATGATGTCAACTACATGATCATGCAAAGCAATATGACAATGATGAAGCGTGTCATAATAACGGAACGGTGGAAAGTTGCATGGCAATATATCTCGGAATGGCTATGGAAATGCCATACTAGGTAGGTATGGTGGCTGTTTTGAGGAAGGTATATGGTGCGTGTGATACCGGCGAAAGGTGCGCGGTATTAGAGAGGCTAGCAATGGTGGAAGGGTGAGAGTGTGTATAATCCATGGACTCAACATTAGTCATACAGAACTCACATACTTATTGCAAAAACCTATTAGTTATCGAAACAAAGTACTACACGCATGCTCCTAGGGGGATAGACTGGTAGGAAAAGACAATCGCTCGTCCCCGACCGCCACTCATAAGGAAGAGAATCAATAAATAAATCATGCTCCGACTTCATCACATAACGGTTCACCATACGTGCATGCTACGAGAATCACAAACTTTAACACAAGTATTTCTCAAATCCACAACTACTCAACTAGAATGACTCTAATATCACCATCTTCATCTCTCAAAACAATTATCAAGTATCAAACTTCTCATAATATCCAATGCACTATTTGTATGATAGTTTTTATTATACCGATCTTGGATGCCTATTATATTAGGACCAAATATATACCCAAAGCAAATTACCATGCTGTTATAAAGGCCTCTCAAAATAATATAAGTGAAGCATGAGAGATGAATTATTTCTATAAAATAGAACCACCACCGTGCTCTAAAAAGATATAAGTGAAGCACTAGAGCAAAATTATCTAGCTCAAAAAATATAAGTGAAGCACATAGTGTATTCTAACAAATTCCAATTTATGTGTGTCTCTCCAAAAAGGTGTGTACAACAAGGATGATTGTGGTAATCTAAAAATCAAATACTCAATTCATACAAGACGATCCAAGCAAAACACATATCATGTGATGAATAAAAGTATAGCTCCAAGTAAAGTTACCGATGGACGAAGACAAAAGAGGGGATGCCTTCCGGGGCATCCCCAAGCTTAGGCTTTTGGTTGTCCTTGGATTTTACCTTGGGGTGCCTTGGGCATCCCCAATCTTAGGCTCTTTCCACTCATTGTTCCATAGTCCATCAAATCCTTACCCAAAACTTGAAAACTTCACAACACAAAACTCAAATAGAAAATCTCATGAGCTCCGTTAGTAAAAGAGAACAAACTACCACTTCAAGGTACTGTAATTGACGGAGTAATGGACCACAGGTACCCCGAAGATGGCAAGATGATATTTCAAGACATCAGGGCTAGCAAAGCCCCTCAGTCCGACTGCCCGGCCGCTCCTGCCGGCTCCCCGTCCGACTGCACTACCCGGCCGGCTACCGACTGCCGGGTGCCGACTACGCCAACCAGTCGGCTGCCGACTGCAGCCCGACCCGACATCGACGAGACAACCGTACCGCGATGCCGTCATCTACAGTGTACCGCGTCCCCTGGGTACTGATTTATAAAGTATCCCAGGGGACAAGCAGGACATGTACCATGCCTACATGGCTTGGCATGTAAACTACCCAAGGTAGCTTACATCCAACGCCACCACCAAGCTTACATGCTAAGCTACCTCACACTATATATATACCACACACCCATCCATCCAGGAAGGATGGATTCCCTCACGCATGCACACATGCCACATGCACTTGGCCGGTCGCATGGCCACTCACGGATGCATGCTCAGTCACATGCAGCCACCAGCTCATATGCATATATACCAAGTCAGATGCCTATGGCACTGACTCCAGATACAGCTCCAGGAGCACTTTGTACTGCCCGATGTACACCTCAGATATATACTCAAACACGCAGGAGTAGGGGTATTATCTCTCCGGAGAGCCCCGAACCTGGGTAAACCGCCGCGTGCTACTCGCATACCCGCTCCTGGTCCTATTAGCAGCAGTCCTACCTACACACTAAGCCCTTGTGGCATCTGTCGACTCGCAAGCCCCCCGTGAGAAATACCACGACAGTTGGCGCCCACCGTGGGGCGGTACTTTGCTACCGCGCTGCTGCTGGTTTCGCGGTCTGGGCGGGACCGTCTTCGTCATCTCCGCCGCGGCGTCGCGCCGTCTCTCCGGTAGCGCTCGGGGGCTCAACTTTGGCCCGTCCCTGGAGCGGCCGTGCGGGACGGTGTGCCCTCGCCGTCGGTCTAGCCATCTTCGTCATCTCCACTGCGGCGACGCGCCGTCTCTCCGGTAGCGCTCGAGGGCTCGTCTTCGACCCGCCCCCGGAGCGGCCACGCGGGGCGGCGCGTCCTCGTCGTCGGCCGCCGCCTTCGCCACCATCATTGCAACACCGGCCGCCCGTCCGCGCGCGGGGCCTCGCTTCGGTCGGCCGCCTCCATCCGCGCGCCGCTTGTGTCCGTTCCCCTCTGCGCTGCGCTTTGCTCCGGCCGGAGCGGGCGATCCACCACTCCAAATATCATCAAAAAAGCTAACTAGATGTAGGTCAACCCTGATCAAACCATTAGTCAAACCATAGCTAGATACAAGCCAGACAATGGCGTGTTGTACACTGACTCGTGCATCTCCGGCCGCCGGCCTTTCCCGCATCCGCATCTCAGCGCTCGGCCGTCCCTGCGCGCCTCTGCTCCACACTCCATCCGCGCTCGTCATCACGGGCCCCCGCGCATCCGCACCACCGCGCCCAGCCTCCAAGGCTCCGCGCGTCCGTGCCCCGCCCCTCGTATCGCGCTGCTCCACCCACTGCCGCGCGGGCGCTCGCGTCCGACCAGCTTCGCCTCAAGCTCGTCCCACGGCTCCGCGCGTCCGCTCCACCCAGAGCCACATCTGGTCGTCCGCGCTTGCAGCAAGCTGACGTCAACTCCGACCTCCGGCCGCGTCGCCTCCCGCCGTCCCCGCTGGCCGCGCCTCGCGCGCTTCCGCGGCCGGCTGCGCTGCAGCCTCTGCACCTCCGCCCTGGCCGTCTCTGGGTGGCCGCCCTGCGCAGGCCGGCTCCCTCACCCGGCTCCGCTCTTCCGCGTCTGCCGGGTTCCCGCGGCCGCCTGTCCGCCCCAGCCAGCGTCGGCATCGCCTTGGTCCTCCCGCGCTGTTTCGCCGTCTCCGCCCGCAGTGCCGGGTTCAGCTCTTCCCGCGCCACTGCGCCGGGTCCGGCACCTTCCGCCCCGCTCCGGCCTCTCCCGCGCTGGCCACCGACTCCGGATCCGGCTACGCCGGCGGCCGCCACGCCGGGCCGACTCCGCCCGTGGCCGCCTGCTCGCCGCTGCAGCCGGCCCCGGCCGCGTCCCTGCTGCTGCCGGCTCAGTGCTGTCCCGCCTCCGCCTTTGCTACCCCGCGCCTGCGTCGGACCGCCAATGGCCGCCTGCCCCGCGCACCTGCCGGCTCCCCCACGACCCGGCCAGCCGGTTTCGCCCTTGCTGGGTCCGCCCGCAACGCGGCTGGCCGGCCTGCCGCCCTCGCGCCGCCTCGCCCACCCGGTCGCCTCGCCGGGTCCGGCGTCGCTCCCTGCCGGCTCCCCCCAGCTCGGCCAGCTCCTCGAGCACCGCCAATTCCGCGGGCCGGCTTCGCCTCGCCTCGGCCGCCTTCGCGCCGACCCGGCGCCCGTTCCGGGCTGCCGCCTCGCGGCCGCGCCGGCCCTTCCCGCGCCGGCCTCGCCCCTGCGCCCGCGTCACCCCGCCTTGGCCTTCGCCTAGGCCGGCTCCGACTCCCACGCGGCCACTCGCCTGCGCGGCCATGGCCGGCTCCCGCCCCCGCCGGCTTTGGGTCGCCTCCCCAAGACCGGTCAGCTCCGCCTGCTGCCTGCGCGCCGGGCCGGGTCGCGCGCCCCCACTGCCGACTCCTGGGTCTGGCCCCGTGGGCGGCTCTTCCCCGCGCGCCCCCGTCGGCTCCTGCTCCAAGCCGCCTGCTGTGGCCGGCTCCTGGAGGAAAGAGAAAAGTCAAGCCGGCTTGGCAAAAGAGAGAGAGAGAGAGAGTCGGCTGAAATAAAAGAAAATATGAGAGAAATACGCGTGTGACATACGCTGGCAGTGTGGCCGGCTGCAAAAATCCCGACTGCTGTGTCAGAGTCTGCCTGCCCAACCGACTGCAGAAGAAAAAGAAGAACGCAAGGTAGTTGCCGGAAGATCCGGCCCGACTGCTCAGCAGTCGGCCCGAATCTCGGGGGCTACACCCAGCGGGTGCGCTGACGCGCCCCGTGAGAGAAGAAGACAAAGTAGTTGCCGGAAGATCCGGCCCGACTGCTCGGCAGTCGGCCCGAATCTCGGGGGCTACACCCAACGGGTGCGCTAACGCGCCCCCGCGAGAGAAGAAGACAAAGTAGTTGCCGGAAGATCCGGCCCGACTGCTCAGCAGTCGGCCCGAATCTCGGGGGCTACACCCAGCGGGTGCGCTGATGCGCCCCCGCGAGAAAGAAGACAAAATAGCTGCTGGAAGATCCGGCCCGACTGCTCAGCAGTCGGCCCTACACCCAGCGGGTGCGCCGGCGCACTCCGCGAGCGCCGAGTCGCGTCGGCTATCTTCAATGACCGCGACCACACGAAAATCAATGTGAGCTCCTCACCCGCATATTTTTGCACTACGCAAGCACGGATAACCCCAAGCGTTGCTCGGGGGCTGTCTCCGCATTTTATTACAGTAGCATCACTGTTTGCCCCGGCGCCAGCCAGAGTTGCCCCGGGGGCTGGCCGCTTGGCCTGAGACGTTAGTTCCCGCAGACGGCTTAGTACCGTGCGCGGTACCAAAGGCCCACTCTTAGTCACAGACTGCAGAGCGGCTACCGACTAGCAAGAGTGAACGCTGGAGGCCACCCACGAGAAAAACGTCCGGGAAGAAAAACGATTCGGGCGACCCGGTCGTTTCTTTTATGAGTATCTACTCGGTTGAATCTGCTCCCAGACTCTGAGTACTGTACACTCCGCTCCATGGCCCACTCCCAGCCACAGACCGCAGAGCGGCTGTCCGGCAAGCGAGAGCACGAGCCAAATAGCGGAGGGAACACGAAAAAGATTAAGGGGGCTCGGACGAAACCGAGTCGGCACCCTCCGCATAAAACTTGCAATGCTAAAAGCAAGCATATGATATATCTACGTGGACTAACTTTGTCTTTTCCATAATCATTTCCATGAACACTCGCCAAAAAAAACCTCCGCCCAACTTTGCCAAGTTGCCCGGAGGCTTGGGGGCTACTGACGGAGTAATGGACCACAGGTACCCCGAAGACGGCAAGATGATATTTCAAGACATCGGGGCTAGCAAAGCCCCTCAGTCCGACTGCCCGGCTGCTCCTGCCGGCTCCCCGTCCGACTGCACTACCCGGCCGGCTACCGACTGCCGGCTGCCGACTGCCGACTACGCCAACCAGTCGGCTGCCGACTGCAGCCCGACCCGACATCGACGAGACAACCGTACCGCGATGCCGTCATCTACAGTGTACCGCGTCCCCTGGGTACTGATTTATAAAGTATCCCAGGGGACAAGCATGACATGTACCATGCCTCTAGCCATGCCTACATGGCTTGGCATGTAAGCTACCCAAGGTAGCTTACATCCAACGCCACCACCAAGCTTACATGCTAAGCTACCTCACACTATATATATACCACACACCCATCCATCCAGGAAGGATGGATTCCCTCACGCATGCACACATGCCACATGCACTTGGCCGGCCGCAAGGCCACTCACGCATGCATGCTCAGTCACATGCAGCCACCAGCTCATATGCATATATACCAAGTCAGATGCCTATGGCACTGACTCCAGATACAGCTCCAGGAGCACTTTGTACTGCCCGATGTACACTTCAGATATATACTCAGACACGCAGGAGTAGGGGTATTATCTCTCTGGAGAGCCCCGGACCTGGGTAAACCACCGCGTGCTACTCGCATACCCGCTCCCGGTCCTATCAGCAGCAGTCCTACCCACACACTAAGCCCTTGTGGCATCTGTCGACTCGCAAGCCCCCCGTGAGAAATACCACGACAGTAATGAACTCATTCTTCATTTATATTGGTGTTAGACCTACTGTATTCCAACTTATCTATGGTTCATAAACTCTATTACTAGCCATAGATTCATCAAAATAAGCAAACAACACACGAAAAACAGAATCTGTCAAAAACAAAACAGTCTGTAGTAATCTGTAAGTTTCGACTACTTCTGGAACCTCAAAAATTCTAAAATAAATTTCTTGACATGAGGAATTTATCTATTAATCATCTGCAAAAATAATTAACTAAATAGCACTCTTCAATAAAATACGGCAGCAATTCTCGTGAGCACTAAAGTTTCTGTTTTTTACAGCAAGATCACAAAGACTTTCCCCAAGTCTTCCCAAAGGTTCTACTTGGCACAAACACTAATTGAAAGCATAAAACCACATATAAATAGAGGCTAGATGAATTATTTATTACTAAACAGAATCAAAAATCTAGGAACAAAAATAAAATTGGGTTGCCTCCCAACAAGCGCTATCGTTTAACGCCCCTAGCTAGGCATAAAAGCAAGGATAGATCTAGGCATTGCCATATTTGGTAGGCAATCCATAAGTGGATCTCATAATAGATTCATATGGTAATTTAATTTTCTTTCTAGGAAAGTGTTCCATGCCTTTCTGAGGGAGTCCTGGATTAGGGGGTCCTCGGACAGCCGGACTATATACTTTGGCCGGACTGTTGGACTATGAAGATACAAGATTGAAGACTTCATCCCATGTCCGGGTGGGACTCTCCTTTGCGTGGAAGGCAAGCTTGGCAATTCGGATATGTACATATCCTCCCTTGTAACCAACTCTGTGTAACCCTAGCCCCCTCCGGTGTCTATATAAACCGGAGGGTTTAGTCCGTAGGACAACAACAATCATAATCATATGCTAGCTTCTAGGGTTTAGCCTCTACGATCTCGTGGTAGATCAAATCTTGTAATACTCATATCATCAAGATCAATCAAGCAGGACGTAGGGTATTACCTCCATCGAGAGGGCCCGAACCTGGGTAAACATTGTGTCCCCCGTCTCCTGTTACCATCCGCCTTAGACGCACAGTTTGGGACCCCCTACCCGAGATCCGCCGGTTTTGACACCGACATTGGTGCTTTCATTGAGAGTTCCACTGTGTCGTCACCGTAAGGCTTGATGGCTCCTTCGATCATCGGCAACGATGCGGTCCAGGGTGAGGTTTTTCTCACCGGACAAATCTTCATATTCGGCGGCTTTGTATTGCGGGCCAACTCGCTTGGCCATCTGGAGCAGATCGAGAGCTACGCCCCTAGCCATCAGGTCAGGTTTGGAAGCTTGGAATATACCTCCGACATCCGCGGAGACTTGATCTTCGACGGATTCGAGCCCATGTCAGGTGCGCCGCACCATTGTGACGAGAATGACTTAGCTCCGCCGCCGGACGGTGTTCGGGCGATCACCCCTGTGGCTACTCCGGCCTTCAATCCGGAGCAGATCATGCCGTCCGAGGACGGGTGGATGGACCCCCGCCACGGAGGCCGCACACTCAACGGTGATAGAGCCGAATACTGACTTCACCCCCTATGAGACCTGTGTTGCCGGAACCTTGGATTCATCCCCGACCACAGGCTCCGAACCGCCTGCTTCCATGCCTATCGAATCCGATTGGGTATCGATCATGGAGTTTAGCTCCGCAGATATCTTTCAGCACTCGCCCTTGGGCGACGTGCTAAATTCATTGAGGTCTCTCTCCTTGTCAGGTGACCCTTGGCCGAACTATGTCCGGCTCGAGTGGGAAGCGGACGACGAAGAAATTCGTCCCCCACCCACCACCCACTTAATAGACACTATCGACGACTTAACCAACATGCTTGATTTCGGCTCCGAAGACATCGACGGTATGGACGACAATGCAGGAGAAGAGCAGGAACCACCTCACACAGGGCGCTAGACAGCCACCTCATCATATGATATATACATGGTGGACATCCCCAAATAAAGCAATGGCAATAAGGCAACGGAGGATAACCCCCTCGAGAAGCAATTTAAGCACCGGCGTCATCGGCGCCGCTCTAAGCCCCGCCATAGAAAAAGCAGCGATATCGGCACAAGAGACAATAACAATGTGGACAGTGCCAAAGACGAAGACAATCACCTCCAGCCAGACTTCAAGCGGGAGGATGGGCAAGCTAGCCCCAAGGAATAGGCGGCAGACGGAGAATCAGAGGATGATAATTTCATGCCCCTTTCCGATGACGAGGTGAGCCTCGGCGACGAAGAATTTATCGTGCCTGAGGATCCCGTCGAACAAGAGCACTTCAAGTGCTGGCTTATAGCCACAGCAAAAAGCCTGAAGAAAAAGCATCAGCAGCTTCAAGCTGACCAAGATTTGCTAAAGGATAGATGGACCGAGGTACTGGCAGCCGAGGAATACGGACTCGAGCGCCCAACCAAAAGTTACCCAAAGCGCAGGTTGCTACCCCAACTGGAGGAGGAAGCATTAAAGCCTACACCACCAGCGTATGATGCGGCTGGCCGGCCACCTCATGGCCGAGACAAAGCGGCATATCAGCCCGAAGTCCAGACCGCACCCCGTCGCCAGTCAAACAAAAATACCACGGCCCGGGGTAACACACAGGACCTGCGAGAAGTATTGGAAAACAAATCGGGACATAAAAGATCGATCTACGGATCATGGGGGCATGCCCCAATGCGCGACGACAACCGTCACGCCGGATATACTAAAAGCAAATCCGGCCGGGCCGAACACAGCAGACAAGACTCGTATGCACTGCATCGTGATATAGCCCGGCGTAGAGGCGCCGCACACCCCCTATGCTTCACTGATGAAGTAATGAATCATGAATTCCCAGAAGGGTTTAAACCCATAAACATTGAATCATATGACAGCACCACAGAACCCGCGGTATGGATAGAGGATTTCTTCCTCCACATTAACATGGCCCGCGGGGATGATCTACACGCCATCCAGTATCTCCCGCTAAAGCTCAAAGGGCCGGCTCGGCATTGGCTGAATAGCTTGCCGACAAACTCCATCGGAAGCTGGGAGAACCTGGCAGACGCATTCCTGGACAACTTCCAGGGCACTTATGTGCGGCTATCGGATGCTGATGATTTAAGTCACATAAGACAATAGCCCGGAGAGTCAGCTAGGAAATTATGGACTCGGTTCCTAATTAAAAAGAACCAAATTGTGGACTGTCCGGATGCCGAAGCCCTAGCGGCCTTTAAACATAACATTCGTGACGAGTGGCTCGCCCGTCAGCTCGGCCAAGAGAAGCCAAAATCCATGGCAGCCCTCACAACACTCATGACCCACTTTTGCGCGGGTGAAGATGGCTGGTTGGCCCATAGCAACAACACAACAAGCAACCCTGGCACATCAGAAGCCAGAGATAGCAACGGAAAATCCCGAGGCAACAAACATAAGCGCCGCAAAAATGGTGAAAACGCCGAAGATACGGCAGTCAATGCCGGATTTAAGGGCTCTACGTCCAGTCATCGGAACGGGCCACTCACAAATTACAATTCGGGGCCATCGAGTCTGGACCGCATACTCGACCGCCCATGCCAAATTCATGGCACCCCAGGAACACCAGCCAATCATACCAACAGAGAATGTTGGGTCTTCAAACAAGCCGGCAGGTCAGGTGCCAAAAACAAAGATGATGGCGAAGAGGAGCCCAGATCACCGAGTACAGGAGGGCAAAGAAATTTCCCCCGCAAATACAAATGGTGAACGTGGTAAACGGCACCTACACTCCCAACCCAGACTGGACGCACACCCTTAGGGATGTCGACTTAACGGAACCAGTCGTCCCACAATTTAAACTAGGGCCGATCACCTTCAACCGCACGGATCATCCGGTTAACACTAATCAGGGCAATCCAGCCACACTAGTCCTCGACCTAATAATTGATGGGTTCCACCTCACACGAGTCCTTATGGACGGAGGTAGCAGTTTAAACCTGCTTTATCAGGACATAGTGCGCAAGATGGGCATCGATCATTCGGTGATTGATAGAGGCAAAGGTGTCCCGATGTTTCGATGAGATGTGGCTATCGTTTTCTGTGGGAGTCGACCTTGACGATCCGACTACGAACATGCGAGACGCCGCGCCTTAGCAATCGCTAAACCAACTTCCAAGGGTTATTGACCACGCCGGAGCACGATCAACCTGACCACGAGGGTCTATTTCCTGCGAGCAAACGAAGAACAAGCAAGAAACTGAGATTGCAATCTGGATATTGCGAATATAAGATGAAAGCTTTATTGATCAAGATGGGGTTCTGTGACGTCTTGGTCTGGTCGTTGGACACAAACGAAGTACACGAAGTTGCAGCTATGGCGAACTTTTAATCTAAACAAAACCCAAAGTCTAAACGACGCCCTAAGGGCTGTATATATGGAGGAAGAGGGGGGAATTTCGTGGCCCTTGAGGGTGGGGTCCGAAACCAACCCTAACTCTTGTTTCCCCACACATACGGACTCTAAAAATAGCCTATACTTAAGTATTTCGAAATTACATGGGCCTGGCCCATTAATAAGGTGACGCAACACCTAGAATAGCCTATGGACGAATATTATGAAGTGGCATCTCGTATATTTTGTCCAAGGCTTCATGCACTCCTTATGGCGGCTTCAAAGTCCTGAAATCATCACTTGTAACTCCGTTCTTGATCCCCTTGTGCATGCCATCAACTCCATGTGTGTTCTTGCTCCAATGTTCATCCTTCTCCAAGCTAGGCCCTTCATTTGTAAGCAAAACACATGTATCCAATTTAGGCAGCATCCTAATCTCATGAACATTAGAATCATTACCAAGAAACGAAAGTACCTGGTAATTTAATTGGCGTGCGCGAGCTCTAGTAATTGGTCCAGTATATGTAACAGTAGGGGCTGTGGATGTAACAATGGTATTGATGTCCTCATCATCCTCCCCTTCTTGAAATGAAGTCGTCCTCGACGGAAGCTCATCTTCCTCACCCAAATAAGGCTTCAAATCTGCAATGTTAAAAGTGGGACTAACCCCAAAATCTGCAGGTAGCTCAAGTTTATATGCATTATCATTTATTTTCTCTAACACCTTAAAAGGACCATCAGCACGTGGCATTAGCTTTGATTTGCGCAGATTAGGAAATCTATCTTTATGCAAATGTAACCAAACAAGATCTCCAGGTGCAAACACAACATGTTTTCTACCCTTATCTCCAGCAAGTTTATATTTAGCATTCATACGCTCAATGTTTTCCTTAGTTAACTCATGCATTTTTAAAATCAATTCAGAACGTTCTTTAGCATCAAAATTAACCTTCTCCGAAGATGGAAGAGGCAACAAATCAATAGGTGCACGAGGTAGGAAACCATACACAATTTCAAAAGGGCACATCTTAGTAGTAGAATGCAATGAACGATTATAAGCAAATTCAATATGAGGCAAGCATTCTTCCCACATTTTCTTGTTATTCTTCAAAACAGCCCTAAGCATAGTAGACAATGTTCTATTGACTACTTCAGTTTGTCCATCAGTTTGGGGGTGACAAGTAGTACTAAAAAGCAGCTTAGTCCCCAACTTAGCCCATAAACATCTCCAAAAGTGGCTAAGAAATTTAGTATCACGATCAGAAACAATAGTATTTGGCACACCATGTAAGCGAATAATTTCACGAAAGAACAAATCAGCAACATTAACAGCATCATCACTTTTATGACATGGTATAAAGTGTGCCATTTTCGAGAACCTATCCACGACAACAAATATGCTATCCCTCCCCTTCTTTGTTCGAGGTAAATCTAAAACAAAGTCCATAGATATATCCTCCCAAGGAACACTAGGTACAGGCAAAGGCATATATAAACCATGAGGATTGAGTCGTGACTTAGCTCTTTGACATGTAGTGCAGCGAGCAACAAAACACTCAACATCCCGTCTCATCTTTGGCCAAAAGAAATGTGTAGCAAGTATATCCTCCATTTTCTTGATGCCAAAGTGTCCCATTAATCCTCCTCCATGCGCCTCCTGCAACAACAAAAGATGAACGGAGCTAGCTGGAATGCATAGCTTGTTAGCACGAAACACAAATCCATCGTTAAGAACGAACTTGTTCCAAGTTCTCCCTTCCTTACAATTCTGCAATACATCTTTAAATTCAGCATCATGAACATATTGATCTTTGATGGTCTCCAAACCAAATATTTTAAAGTCAAGTTGTGAAAGCATAGTATAACGACGAGACAAGGCATCAGCAATAACATTTTCTTTACCCTTATTGTGTTTAATGACATAAGGGAAAGTCTCAATGAATTCAACCCATTTAGCATGTCTACGGTTCAGTTTTGCTTGACTTTTAATGTGTTTCAAAGATTCATGATCATAATGTATAACAAATTCCTTGGGCCATAAATAATGTTGCCATGTTTCTAAGGTCCGAACAAGAGCATATAATTCTTTATCATAAGTAGAATAGTTCAGACTAGGCCCACTCAATTTTTCAGAAAAGTATGCAACAGGTTTTCCATCTTGTAATAACACACCTCCTAATCCAATTCCACTAGCATCACATTCAAGCTCAAAAGTCTTATTGAAATTAGGAAGTTAGAGTAAAGGAGCATGTGTCAACTTATCTTTCAATACCGTGAAGGCTTCTTCCTGTGCGGTACCCCAAACAAAAGGCACATCCTTCTTTGTAAGCTCGTTGAGAGGTGTAGCAATGGTGCTGAAATCTCTCACAAAACGCCTATAGAAACCAGCGAGGCCAAGGAAACTCCGCACTTGTGTGACCGTTTTGGGATGCGGCCAACTCTCAATAGCTTCAATCTTGGCTTTATCAACTTCAATTCCCTGTGGAGTAACAACGTAGCCAAGAAAAGATACTCGGTCGGTGCAAAAGGTGCACTTTCCAAGGTTACCAAACAAACATGCATCACGTAGAGCAATAAAAACAGCACGTAAATGTTCCAAATGTTCCTCCAAAGATTTGCTATAAATCAATATGTCATCAAAGTAAACTACCACAAATCGTCCAATGAAAGCACGTAAAACTTCGTTCATTAACCTCATGAAAGTACTAGGTGCATTAGTTAACCCAAAAGGCATGACTAACCAGTCATATAATCCAAACTTAGTTTTAAATGCTGTTTTCCATTCATCTCCCAATTTCATACGAATTTGATGGTATCCACTACGCAAATCAACTTTGGAGAATATTGTAGAGCCACTCAATTCATCAAGCATATCATCTAGCCTAGGAATAGGATGACGATAACGAATAGTAATATTATTAATGCCTCTACAATCAACGCACATACGCGACGTACCATCCTTTTTCGGCACTAAAATGATAGGAACAGCACAAGGACTAAGGGATTCGCGTATATAACCTTTGTCGAGCAGTTCTTGTACTTGACGCATAATCTCCTTCGTCTCCTCTGGATTGGTACGGTATGGTGCACGGTTGGGTAATGATGCACCGGGAATTAAATCAATTTGATGCTCAATCCCTCGAATAGGTGGTAATCCTGGTGGCACGTCTTGTGGAAAGACGTCAGCGAACTCCTGCAAAATGTTAGTGACAGCAGGAGGCAAAGAGGAAGGCACGTCCTCGAATGAAAATAATGCCTCTTTGCACACAAAAGCATAGCAAACAGATTTGCTAAAATCTAGATCATCAATATCAGATTTGGTGGCAAGTAAACATGCACTTTTCAATTTAATTTCAGAAGCAACACTAGATTGTTTATTATTATTAGGCTGCATTTGTTGCTCAAATTCTTTTGCCACAATCTGATTTTCACTCTTATTTTTCTCTTGTTTTGCTTTATTAGCTCTATTAATATCATCTTTCAAAATGGAATCAGGAGCCATAGGAAGCAAAGTAATATTCTTATCCTTATGAACAAGAGTATACTGATTGTTTCTACCATGGTGAACAAATTTTTTATCAAATTGCCATGGTCTACCAAGTAATAAGGAACATGCTTGGATAGGTACCACATCACAATCAACATAATCAGCATATGTAGAGATACTAAAATGCACACGAACAGTACGTGTTACCTTAACCTTGCCGTTGTTGTTGAACCATTGGATGTAGTAAGGATGTGGATGTGGTCTTGTGGTGAGAGATAGCTTCTCCACCATCTCCATGCTAGCCAAGTTGTTGCAACTCCCTCCATCTATGATCACGCGAACAGAACGTTCCTTCACAACTCCCTTTGTATGGAACAAATTATGCCTCTGATTTGCTCAGCTTGTGTAACCTGCACACTCAAAACACGTTGAGCAACTAAACATTCATACATGTCAGCATCTTCAAGAGCCATGTATTGCGTCTCATGATCAGAATCGTCTCCATCGTGTTCGTCACGTGTAATAAGAGCCAAAGTCTCCTCATCATAGTCACTAGCGGACTCATACCCACCATCCTCATTAACAACCATCACACGTTTAGATGGGCATTCTCTCGCATAATGACCTCCACCCTTGCAACGTCGACAAATAATATCATGTGTTTGCCCTGTTGATGCCATGGATGAAGCAGAGCTCTTTGCAGGCCCAGAAGGTGTGCTCTTGGCAGATAGTGGTGATTGTGCCTGCTTTATTGTATCACGGTTGGAGGTGGCAGCCGACGGAGGCGCCAGTGTAGCAGAACGTGTGGAAGTAGATGATGCACGTGGTGTCCATGATGAAGGTCGACCTGCAGAAAAGTTAGTCTGCGCCAATGCCTGTCGATCCTGCACTTCACGTTCAGCTTTACAAGCAAGATGGAATAAACGAGTGATATTAGTATAGTCCTTATACTCTAGAATCGTCTGAATCTCTCTATTTAATCCACCCATAAAACGTGCAAGCATAGCTTCATTCTCCTCAACAATACCACATCTAATCATGCCAGTTTGTAATTCCTGATAATATTCTTCTACAGAAATTTTTTCCCTGTCTTAAGCGCTACAATTTTTGAAGTAATTCACGTTGATAATATGGTGGAACCCAACGAGTATGCATAGCAGTTTTCAAAGCAGCCCAAGTAGCCGGAATAGGATATAATCTACAATGCTTAGACCACCAAACACATGCAAAACTAGTGAATGCACAAACAGCAGCAGGAACACGTCTCTCCTCGGGATATTGTAAACATGTAAATCGTTGTTCAGTTTCTAACTCCCAAGTAAGATATATATCAGGAACATATCTACCCTCAAATGGTGGAATATTCAATTTTAGTTTAGGAAGATGGTCATGATCTCGTACCTGAGGGTGAGCCCTACCATTGCCATTATTTGCATGTGGACGACCTGGTGGTTGCTGTGCTGGTGGTGGCACGTAGTTCTGATTTTGATCAACCTCATCCTCGTAATCGCCGGCAAAATCATCCTCCTCCGCATCAGCAGGAGCCACAGAAGTATCAACAGCAGCACCAATAGTTTGGCCAGGTGCAAGAGGGAGACGGCTCGCTCGGCGGAGGGCTGTTTCACGATGTGTAGGTAGTCGTTGTTGTTGTTGTTGTAGAGGTGCGTTAGGTGCAGCCGGTGGTGGTGGTGGAAGACGCGCGAGCAATTCATTAAACCTATTATCAAGCTTTGTTTCGAACGTCTTCTCCATGTCATCTATCTTCTCCATGGCCTCTTCAAATCTGTTTAGCACATCTTGCACCTGTCCATTCATCATTTGCTGAAATTTATCATGCAACACCTTATTCGTCATGTTCTCCCAGTCAGTCTCGTCGGCTTGTGATCCTGCCATGGTTAGCAACAATAGAAACACACAAGAATATGATCCTACAGAATACTAACAAGAGGTGGTGGTGGTGTCACAAATCCGTCAAGCCAATCTCAAATTCTTACCAGTTCTTACCCAGCAGCAGGCGGTGATCGGCAACCGTCGTAGTCAAAACTCTCAAAGCTTGGATAGAGCGATTACCAGGGAGAGTCAAACACACGACGTAGATGTATGTGGAGCTGGGAAGGCTTATAATATGGTAGCAAAAAGGGTCAGCAATAATCAATTCAGAGATGCAAAGTTGAATAAACGCTCAACGACGGTACTGTGCTGGTCCTAGGCTAGACCGTGCTAGAGACGTGAGCCTAGAACACTAACAAAATCACGACGCTGCATGTAAATAAAGGGAGCACACTCTGGAACTCTTTTTTTCGCTCTTTTTTTTGCGCTCCTCTTTTTTTTTGCGAAAAATCACTATGATGGCGAGTGTCTCAAAACTCTTCCCTCGTCAAACTGATAGGATGGCATGAATTTTTTTTCACTTTTTTTTCGGAAATCAGGGCCGCGACGATGAAAAAGTGCGACAAAAAATCACTATGATGGCACGTGGCTCAAAAGACTCAGAAAAGCCTAAAAAGAGGATAGGGAAAAAAATTGCCCGTGAAAATTTTGGCCTAAAAACCGCCCGGGGGTCTCCAGACTCTTTTTTTTTCGAGACCTACGCAGGCAAGGAAACACGAATCGGAATTGAGATTGATCTCAAAAATAAACCTAATATGAGAAGAACTCGGATTGGTAGTGGATATATGGTTGCGGTATATGGCAGCAGTGGTGGTATATGGTAGCGGTGGTGGTATATGGATACAGATTGGTGGTGGTATATGGATATGGATTCAGAGCGGTGGTGGATAAGCAAAGGTGGTAGATGGGCGATGATGATGGTGCGGCGGCGGCGTGACAACTTATGTCCAGAACTCGAAACTCTAAAAGACTAGACTCTAAGACCAGCAACTTGACACGACAATGCAACCGCAAATTCAACAAAGCAAAAACCCTAAAAATATTATGCAAAGGCTCAGATTGGTTCGGATATGATGAACTAACCCTAATTTTTTTGTGGCTTTTTCGTGGACTGTAGGTATGAAGAACAGACTCGATCTAATCTACGAAAAACTGTAAAATCTCACCGAGCAACCTGGAAATCTGATACCACTTGATAGAGGCAAAGGTGTCCCGATGTTTTGATGAGATGTGGCTATCGTTTTCTGTAGGAGTCGACCTTGACGATCCGACTACGAACGTGCGAGACGTCGCGCCTTAGCAATCGCTAAACCAACTTCCGAGGGTTATTGACCACGCCGGAGCACGATCAACCTGACCACGAGGGTCTATTTCCTGCGAGCAAACGAAGAACAAGCAAGAAACTGAGATTGCAATCTGGATATTGCGAATATAAGATGAAAGCTTTATTGATCAAGATGGGGTTCTGTGACGTCTTGGTCTGGTCGTTGGACACAAACGAAGTACGCGAAGTTGCAGCTATGGCGAACTTTTAATCTAAACAAAACCCAAAGTCTAAACGACGCCCTAAGGGCTGTATATATGGAGGAAGAGGGGGGAATTTCGTGGCCCTTGAGGGTGGGGTCCGAAACCAACCCTAACTCTTGTTTCCCCACACATACGGACTCTAAAAATAGCCTATACTTAAGTATTTCGAAATTACATGGGCCTGGCCCATTAATAAGGTGACGCAGCACCTAGAATAGCCTATGGACGAATATTATGAAGTGGCATCTCGTATATTTCGTCCAAGGCTTCATGCACTCCTTATGGCGGCTTCAAAGTCCTGAAATCATCACTTGTAACTCCGTTCTTGATCCCCTTGCGCATGCCATCAACTCCACGTGTGTTCTTGCTCCAATGTTCATCCTTCTCCAAGCTAGGCCCTTCATTTGTAAGCAAAACAAATGTATCCAATTTAGGCAGCATCCTAATCTCATGAACATTAGAATCATTACCAAGAAACAAAAGTACCTGGTAATTTAATTGGCGTGCGCGAGCTCTAGTAATTGGTCTAGTATATGTAATAGTAGGGGCTGTGGGTGTAACAATGGTATTGATGTCCTCATCAGTGATCAAGCCCAATAAAACCACCTTCAGCGGTATTATACCAGGTGTGGAGGCCTGCTGTACAGGCTCCATCGCCCTTGAGGTAGTCTTCAGATCACCAAACAATTACCGTGCCGAAGAGTTAATCTTTGACATCGTCCCCTTTCATAGTGATTATCAGGCACTGCTCAGACGAATCGCGTTCACTCGATTCAATGCAGTACCACATTATGCCTACTGTAAGCTCAAGATGCCTGGTCCGCGCGGCGTCATCACGGTTAATGGCAAGGCCAAACTTTTCCTCAGCACCAAGGAGTATACCGCTGCTTTAACAGCAGAAGCTACAAGTAGCACCTTCCAACCGAAGCTTGAATCGATGGCCCGACTCCCAGACACCGCTAAAGGACTTCGAAATATTTCGCGGGAGGATAGCCCGACTCGTCCAGAGCTCAATTAAACACTCCGGCGAAAGCCAGGTCATGCCACATACCGTGGCTCAACCGCTCTGCGGCACACAAGCATTTCTTACATTTTGTTTGCAGGTTTAACTTTGCGCAAACCAGGACTGGTGATATGGAAGCAACTCGAACGCGCAAGGGAATCCTTAGATATTCCCTGCGATGACCATCCGACTATACTCCAGACCCGCACACAACTTCTTCCCCCTGGTCTCAGCAGGTTCCACAGTCATATTTCTTTTTTACCACATTACCTGTACTCACACGCATCGACGTACTATTCAAATACAACATGTGGATTTATATAACGCTTATCTACTGTTATTTCTTATTGAAATTCTTTTATCAAGTGGCAGCCGTACACCGCGATATGCTTTAAATATGCCAGGGGCTTCATGTTACCCATAATACGGCAATAAAGTCCGAACACCTTCATGGAAGTTCGGCACCCAGAACTTATAGCATTATATGCATCAGCTCTGAATCATGCCTTGGGTCAAATGTTGGGTTTGCCTGGCTCCCATGTTTTGCTACCTTACGTTCTGCTATATCGGCTAAGGCGGCACAGGGAGAACTACTGCGATTATGCCCCGGTTCTTCCGGACGAGCACCTCAGTAGAGAAAGCCGAAAACTGACTGTCATGATACGGCGGGAGCTGGTCAGCTATTCGAGAGGTTGTCAAATCTTTAAGGATTTCTCCCGCATAATGCCATAACCAATGCAGCGTGCGATGGATCGGCTTTTCTTCCAATCAGGTGCTTATATAGCCCCTCGTACGGTCTTCCGAACACCAGGGGCTGCGCCTACCTTCCTTTTATAAAGCTCCTGTGTCTAAGTGAGAGTGATAAAGCCTTATAGCCCGATTGCCTGGTTCGTTGTGCTGAACACCTCCTTCGAAGGACCCAAAACTGGGATAAAGAGTGATCAGGTTTATCCCGAACACCCCCGTACTTCCTACGTGGGGGGCAGTAGCCGACGACTGGCCAACTCTCAGGTTTAATATATAAAACGGCCGCGTAGGAGGATAAACTTTTATATAACAGGCAATAAATAATAGAAATGACCTTGTTCAACATTATAATAGGACACTTTCATAATATAACTCGGGTTTGCGGTGCTCCTTTCCCTCTGGCGGTCCCTCGGTCATCAGCTTTTCAGCATCCATCTTCCCCCAGTGCACCTTTGCAGGGGCAAAGGCCATTCACACACCCTCTATACAGACCGACCGCTTGATGACGTCAAGTCGAGGGCAGGCACTCACAAGCCGCTTCACAAGCCCGAAGTAGCTGCCTGAAATCAGCTCAGCAGGCCATAGCCGGATAATCAAACCCTTCATGGCTAGTTTGGCCGCCCTATGCAGTTCGATCAGCTGTTTCAGTTGGTCGGCAAAAGGCACCAGACAATTCGGTGCCAGATACTACGACTAGAAGAGCTTATCCGCAGAGTTCCCTTCTTCGGCTTGGTAGAATTGGGCGGCATCCGATATGCTGCGGGGCAGTCCTCCAAATACCCCTGGAGAAATCCGAACTCAAAATTAGATACATGATTTTCTCCTCAAATACTTGCTTTACATGGAAAAAAGCCTTACCCGCTGTGATTGTCCTCGCCTCTTGGATCTCGTGCAAGACACCTTGGGTTTCCCCCTGGGCATCGCGCGCGGCCTGATGAGCGCTGGTGAGTTTGGATTCTTTCTTCGTTAAACTCAGCTCCAAGGTCTCACATTTCTTCACATACTCATGAAGCTCCCGCTCAACTTCAATAACACTAGCCTCGTGCTTCTCACGAAGAGCCTGCTCTACGGCTGCCTTTTCCTTGGCCTCGACAATAGCCCTCCTTAGAGCCTCGACTTCGGTCATCGCCCCTGGCGCAAATAATGAAACATATGTTATCATACTGAGAATTTGTTCGCACTGATCGCGAACAAGCCTTGCGCATACCTTGTTTATCCTCCAACTTCCTTTTCAACTGGCCAAGTTCTTCTTCGGCCCGCTCCAGACTTTTATTCAGTCCGGAGACCTCCGCAGCATGAGAGGCAGCAGCCGCTACAGACGCCTGCTTATAAAAGAAGAGAGATAGATGTCATCAAGTGAGTCTTCCTGCGAAAATAATATTGATCCTCTTTCCGGTCCTTTCTTGACCGAACAGTGTATCAGGGGCTACTATCCATACTATGACACTCTTCGAAACCTCATAAAATATACCTCAAAGCCTCTTATAAGGCTGATACAGGCTTCATTCAGTCCACTCTCAGCAAACTAAATCTCCTTAATCACCACAGCCATCAGCGCAGGGTGTTCATCGATGATGGAGGCACTCTTCAGCGCCGCCAGCAAAACATCCGGCACCTCTGGCTGGACAGAGATTGCCGGTGGAACAGGCACGCCCCCTCCAGCCGAGGGAGGCCGCCTTCTTGATTCTGGAGCTGTATTGGTCTTCGGAATTGCGTCCGGCTAGGAGCCGAATTCAAGATGGCTCCCGCCATCGACTTCCATGGGAATCTTCTCCCCCATGTCTCCGGGCCCCGAAGTTCGGCCTCCAGGCACCACTTTCACGATCTCTTCCCCCCTCCTTGCTCGGGGTCCCTCTGGGACGAAGCCTCAGTGTTATGCACATATTTGGGGGAAGGGGCCTTCGAGGGCGTCCCGCTCTCTACAGCATCTGAGCTCAGCGAATCCTCTGATGAGGATCGTTCGGTGCGGGACCTCGCCGGACTACAGGAAACATAGCTCAGGTTAAAACATTATGCCGTGATGAGTCTGGACGAATAAGCATGTTCGGATCTTATACTCACGAATTCACCGGGGGCTGGGCCCTGGGATCCCACACCGGGCTGCTATCGGCGGCGGCAGTGGACTCTTCTGGAAGAGGAGCTTTTCCCCTTTTAGGCGACTCGGCCTCCAAGTGTATGGAGGCCGCCCTCTTCTTTCTTCCCCCCGTTGGGGATTCGTCTTCCTCCTCCTCCTCGTCATCCTCTTCGGAGGCAGAACGGACGTTGGAGCCTCCGGATATTGTGTCCGAAGTGCCGCAGCGATGAAGGCCGCCCCGGGTCTTTTTGGCATCCTTCTCGGTCTTCTTCTTCGGCGCCTTGTACGGCGCCGGGACCAGCATCTTCATCAGAAGTGGGCTGGCCGGTTCTTCGGGCAACGGGGCCGTACAGTGGATCTGCCCCGCCTTCTTCATCCAGCCCTAGGGGAGTTGAGAAAAATGCATTGAGCATCTCCCTTGGGTTATGCAGGGAAAACGCGTAAAAACTTACCGAGCTTGCAGGGCGGGACAGTTGATACACGCGGTCCTCGGCTGAGTCCGGCCATGATTTGCCGGACTTGAAAAGCACCTTCCAAATATCTTCGTGCGAGGAGCCAAAGAGCTTTCGCAGGGTCTGGTGCTTGGCCGGATCGAATTCCCATAGATTGCAAGTCCGGTGCTGACAAGGCAGGATCCGGCGAACTAACATCACCTGGACTACATTGACAAGTTCGATTTTCTTGTCTTCCATATCTTTAACACGCATCTGAAGCATAGACTGTTCGTTGGACGAAGACCAGTTCAGACCCTTCTTGGGCCAGGACGTAAGCCACAGAGGGGCTCCGGATCGGAACTCTGGAGCAGCGGCCCATTCCGCGCCGCGCGGCTCAGTAATGTAAAACCACTACTATTTCCACTCTTTGACGGAATCATTAAAGGCACATGTTGTCCATGTGACGTTGGGCATCTTGCTCACCATGGCGCCTCCGCACTCGGCATGCTCTCCGCTCACCACCTTGGGCTTCACATTAAAGGTCTTCAGCCATAAGCCAAAGTGTGGCGAGATGCGGAGAAAAGCCTCGCACACGATGATGAATGTCGAGATGTTGAGGAAGGAATTGGGGGATAGATCATGAAAATCGATCCCGTAATAATACATGATGCCACAGACGAATGGGTGAAGGGGAAAACCTAGCCCGCGGACGAAATGAGGGAGGAATACAACCCTCTCTTGGGGTTCCGGAGTGGGAACGATCTGTCCCGCCGTCGGGAGACGGTGGCTGATTTTTTGGACAGATACCCGGCCTGCCGAAGCTTTTTGATATGCTTCTCCTAGACGGTAGAGGCCATCCACTGGCCTCATGCTCCGGATCCGGACATTTTTGGAAGGCCTTTGTGGGCGGAGAAGACGAACGCTCGGGCGCTGGAGCTCCGGCGAGGGAGAATGGATCGGGAAGAAGAAGGCGTGGGTGAAAAGGAGGAGTCTTTGTCCCTTTATAAGGGCAGAAGAAACTATGTGCCTCCCCACTTGCCTGGTAAACTTTCTTATTCCCCAAGCGCCGTAATTGATGGCGCGGTTGGGTTACCCACACCTGTATTGATGAGAATCCCGTGATAAGGGGGCGTGATCTCTGCTTCGACAAGACGTGCCACGAAAACCGCCTCGCAATATGTGTAGTAGCTGGTTGAGAAAAGCGGTTCGAATAATGACCGAGCCATGGCGTGATGTCACGTTATGAAAAGTTGTCAGCAGATTAGATTTGTGGGAATATTATACTCTTTACGGTGGTATGTGGAATTTGTTTTGCACAGCCAGACACGATCCTTGTGTTCAAAATCTTCTATGGAGTATTCGGAGAAGGAACCCGCCTTGCAATGCCGAAGACAATCTGCGCGCCGGACTCATCGTCATTGAAGCCTGGTTCATGGGCTACCGAGGGAGTCCTAGATTAGGGGGTCCTCGGACAATTGGACTATATACTTTGGCCAGACTGTTGGACTATGAAGATACAAGATTGAAGACTTCGTCCCGTGTCCAGGTGGGACTCTCCTTTGCGTGGAAGGCAAGATTGGCAATTCGGATATGTACATCTCCTCCCTTGTAACCGACTCTGTGTAACCCTAGCCCCCTCCGGTGTCTATATAAACCAGAGGGTTTAGTCCGTAGGACAACAACAATCATAATCATAGGCTAGCTTCGAGGGTTTAGCCTCTACGATCTCGTGGTAGATCAACTCTTGTAATACTCATATTATCAAGATCAATCAAGCAGGACGTAAGGTATTATCTCCATCGAGAGGGCCCGAACCTGGGTAAACATTGTGTCCCCCGTCTCCTGTTACCATCCGCCTTAGACGCACAGTTCGGGGCCCCCTACCCAAGATCCGCCGGTTTTGACACCGACACTTTCCTTAACGGAAATTGGAATCTAATATTCCCTTCCTTCATATCAATAATTGCACCAATCATTCTAAGGAAAGGTCTACCAAGAATAATAGGACATGAAGGATTGCAATCTATATCAAGGACAATAAAATCTACGGGCACATAATTCCTATTTGCAACAATAAGAACATCATTAATTATTCCCATAGGTTTCTTAATGGTGGAATCCGCAAGCCCTATTCAAGAATTCATCCGGTTAACCAGTTAACTTGCCGATTAATCCCTACTCATAGGGTCACCGAGTAGCCGATAAACTGAAAAAATCGTCCGATTAATTGATTAAATGACCGATTAACTTGCCGATTAGCCGATTAATCCCCTACTTGCTAGCCAACCGAGCAGCTACCAGTTAACGATTTCCTCAACAATGTCCGCAAGATGCAAGTTTAAAGAGCAATCATCAAATTCACGGAAACCTAGCAAATCACACAAAGTTTTAGGGATAGTGGAAACACTAGCGCCCAAATCACATAAAGGAAAACATGAATGATCTTTAATTTTAAATTTTTATAGTAGGTTACCACTCATCATAAAGTTTTCTAGGGATAGAAACTTCCAATTCAAGTTTTTCATCATAAGATAGCATCAAAGCATCAACGATATGTTTAGTAAAAGCTTTATTTTGACTATAAGCATGCGGAGAATTTAGCACGGATTGCAACAAGGAAATACAATCTATCAAAGAGCAATTATCATAATTAAATTCCTTGAAATCCAAGATAGTGGGTTTATTGCTACCCAAAGTTTTGACCTCTCCAATCCCATCATTATCAAGATTCATATTGCAAAACAAAGATTTAATAGGAGACACATCAATAATATTTAGATCTTCATCATTATTATCAAACTCTTCTGGTTTAGCGGCCATCTTATTAACTAGGGTGGCCTGCTTATCTGATAATTGGGCAACTAATTTTTCAAGGTGAACAAACTGAGATTTCAAACCATAAAATTATTTAGACATATCATCGAGCTCTTTATTCATGAAACCGATAAACCTTTCTGTTCTTTAAACTCGTTTCTAAAGAAATTATTATGCTCAAACTACAAGGACATAAAACTTCTAACGTTATTTTCGATTTCTTCCAACCTTCTAAGTTGAGGATCAACACCTTTCGGTAAAGCCATCATGACAAGCTAGCAATCCAGCACACAAGCAAACAAGAAACAAGCAAAAAGAGGCAAACTGGAAAAGAGAAGGGGGATGGAAAAAGAGGGCGAATAAAACGGCAAGGGTGAAGTGGGGGAGAGGAAAACGAGAGGCAAATGGCAAATAATGTAATGCAAGGGATAAGAGTTTGTGATGGGTACTTGGTATGTTGAAAGTGCAACTATCCCTAGGTGGTTTTGGTAATTCATAACAACATATAGCTCATTGAGCTAATGCTATTTCAAGATGATTTTTTCAGGAAAGCTCAATGATTGGCATGGCATGGATGTGGAAGTGGAACCCTCAAAATGCTCAGGACAAAGAATTGGCTCAAGCTCAAAAGTTCAAGACTCTTCATTTTATATTTTAGTGATCCAAGATCACATTGAGTCTTTAGGAAAAGCCAATACTATCAAGGAGGGATGAGGTGTTGCTTAATGAGCCTCTTGCTTTATGTGCTTAATGATATGCTCCAAAATCCTCACCTACTTTCCCATATCCACAAATGACCTAAACCCTAAGCCAAACTCGGTCATACCGATTCTTTCATTCCGGCGCCACCGAGTTTCACTTGTCATTTGCCACTGCCAAACCCTAGCAATTCGGTCCTACCGATAAGGATCTCGGTCTCACCGAGATGGGCTTGCAAACTCTCTGTTTCCCTTTCGTAACTTTTCGGTCTCACCGAAAGAGCGAATCGGTCCCACCGAGAATGCAATGTAAACTCCATGTTTCCTTCTTGTAACTTTTTGGTCTCATCGAAAGAGTGAGTCGGTCCCACCGAGTTTACTTGACCAACTCTCTGGTTAGCTTATTGCCAAACTCGGTCTCACCGAGTTTGTGCAATCGGTCTCACCGAGATTACGTTATGCCCAAACCCTAACCGAATCGGTCCTACCGAGTTGCATGTCAGTCCCACCGAAATTCCTAACAGTCACTAGGTTTACTATTTCGGTCTGGCCGAGTTTTCTGATTCGGTCCCACCGAGATTGGTAAATTGTGTGCAACGGTTGGATTTTTTGTGGAGGCTATAAATACCCCTCCACCTCCTCTTCACTAGTTGAGAGAGCAATCAGAACACACACACCATTCCAACTCATATGTTCTGAGAGAGAACCACCTACTCATGTGTTGAGACCAAGATATTCCATTCAAACCATATGAATCTTGATCTCTAGCCTTCCCCAAGTTGCTTTCCACTCAAATCTTCTTTCCACCAGATCCAAATCCTATGAGAGAGAGTTGAGTGTTGGGGAGACTATCATTTGAAGCACAAGAGCAAGGAGTTCATCATCAACACACCATTTATTACTTCTTGGAGAGTGGTGTCTCCTAGATTGGCTAGGTGTCACTTGGGAGCCTCCGACAAGATTGTGGAGTTGAACCAAGGAGTTTGTAAGGGCAAGGAGATCGCCTACTTCATGAAGATCTACCGCTAGTGAGGCAAGTCCTTCGTGGGCGATGGCCATGGTGGGATAGACAAGGTTGCTTCTTCGTGGACCCTTCATGGGTGGAGCCCTCCGTGGACTCGCGCAACCGTTACCCTTCGTGGGTTGAAGTCTCCATCAACGTGGATGTAGGATAGCACCACCTATCCGAACCACGGGAAAAACATCCGTGTCTCCAATAGCGTTTGAATTCTCCAAACCCTTCCCTTTATATTCTTGCAAGTTGCATGCTTTACTTTCCGCTGCCAATATACTCTTTGCATGCTTGCTTGAATTGTGTAATGATTGCTTGACTTGTCCTAAGATAGCTAAAAACTGCCAAGAACTAAAATTGGGAAAAGGTTAAGTTTTTATTTGGTCAAGTAGTCTAATCACCCCCCCCCCTCTAGACATACTTTCGATCCTACAAGTGGTATCAGAGCTTTGGTCTCCATTTGCCTTGATCTCCATAGCTTTTGGTGGTCATAGCCTTGGTTTCACAACCTAGGAGAGTATGGCGTCTAGCGAGGGAAATTATCACCGTAGAGGTCCTTACTTTGATGGTACTAATTTTGCTAGTTGGAAGCATAAAATGAAAATGTATATTCTTGGACATAACCCCGCCGTATGGGCTATTGTTTGTGTTGGCTTCCAAGGTGAGTTCTTTGATGGGAGGGAACCAAACCGTGATGCTACCGCGGATGAGTTGAAGATGTTGCAATACAATGCTCAAGCTTGTGATATTCTCTTCAACGGATTGTGCCCCGAAGAATTCAACAAAATCAGCCGCCTTGAGAATGCAAAGGAAATTTGGGACACTTTGATTGATACGCACGAAGGTACCGACTCCGTCAAGGAATCCAAGTTGGATGTGCTCCAAAGTCAACTTGACAAGTTCAAGATGAAGGATGGTGAAGGTGTCGCCGAAATGTACTCTAGGCTTGCTCTCATCACAAATGAGATTGCCGGCTTAGGAAGTGAAGAGATGACCGATAGATTCATCATCAAGAAGATCCTAAGAGCCTTGGATGGGAAATATGATACCCTGTGCACATTGATTCAAATGATGCCCAATTACAAAGATCTCAAGCCAACGGAAGTGATTGGAAGGATTGTTGCTCATGAGATGTCACTCAAGGATAAAGAGGAACTTCACAACAAATCAAGTGGTGCCTACAAAGCCTCATGTGAAGTCCCCACATCATCAAGTGAGAAACAAAACTTCAATGAAGAATTGAGCTTAATGGTGAAGAACTTCAAGAAGTTCTACAAGAGTAGAAGCAAAGATAGAAGCTTCAAGTCAAGGTCATACAATGACAAAAGATCTTCTAGTCGAGAGCGAAACTGCTATAATTGTGGAAGACCCGGACACTATTCCAATGAGTGTACGGCTCCCTACAAGAGAAGAGAAGATTCTCCAAAAAGAAGAAGCAAAGAATCACCACCAAGAGAGAGAAGGAGCAGAGATGATCATTATGAACGGAGATACTCACGGAGAAGCAAGGATTCAGAAAGGAAAGAAAAATCATCAAGGAGCTATACAAAACGAAGACATCAAGCTCATGTTGGTGAATGGGTATCCGGCTCCGACTCCGACAGCCACTCCGAGAGAAGTTATCACTCTGACTCCGAAGATACTCAAGATGAAGGTGTTGCCGGTCTAGAACTTGTGTCAACCAACTCCTATGACATATTTGACTCACCAAATGAAGGAATTGGAAGATGTTTCATGGACAAAGGTCCTAAGGTAACACACCCCGAGTATGTTGATTTCAATAGTGATGAAGATGACTTGTTAGGTGATGATGACTTGCTTGTTGACAACTCTGGTGATGAGTACTATGATGAAACATCAATTAATCATGCTAAAACGAATAAAAATGATAAGGAGAAAATTGAGGCTCTAACTAAAGAACTAAACACTCTTAAGTTAGCTCATGAAACTATCTTCGAAGATCATCGAGAACTTTTAAGAGCTCATGAGAAATTACGCTTTGAAAAGCTCAATCTTGAGCAAGAACATGAGTTCTTAAAAGCAATCAATGATGAGCTCCGCAAGAAAAGTTCTTCTTACATTGCCAAGCGTTTACTATTATCCACTTACATGCCTCAAGTCAAGTCTAGTAACAAGAACAAGAAAGATTCTTCCTCTAGTAGTAACAATGATCATGCTAAATCCAATATTGTTGCTTCTAGTAGTTCTCTTGATTCCACTAATGATTCTCTTAGCCAAGTTACACTTGAGCAAGAAAATAGCTTATTGAAGGGGATTATAGAGAAAGGAGTATACAAAAGCCTTGCCGGGAGTAAGCAATTCGAGGAAATTGTGCGCAAGCAAGGAATGCACCGGAAGAATCAAGGTGTTGGTTTTGAACGAAAGTTCAATGCGAATGGAGTTGAATGGGAAGAAGATCAATACCCCAAGACAAAGTTTGTCCCTCAACAAGATAAGTATGATACTTCTTTCAAGGGGACACAAGCTCAAGATGATCTTCCACCACAAGACTACAAGCAAAAAGGCAAGGACAAGCTTCAAGAGGAGATTGATGCATTTGAAGAAGCTCCTAAGACCTTAGTCAAGTGGATTCCCAAGACCACGTCAAGTTCCACTTCATCAAGTACGACTACAACTCCAAGGATTCCCATCAAGATGGTGTGGATCCAAAAGAAGAAGAACTAGAGAGTTCTTGAGGGTGACTCCGCCAACATATTTCATTCTCATCATTTTGGCAAGAACAAGTGCAATCAACTTCCATATCATGCACTAGTTCAAGGAGTCACAAACCCTCTTGTTGGTAAGACAAGGGACAAGGTAACCTAAAGTTTTCATGGACATCATCTTGTGTATGCATCACTCTATGTCTATGGATATCCTTGTTTGTTCCTTGTGGGACTAACCCCTGTAGGTATTGAAAGTGCAATTCACTCAAATGGATAGCTCCAAGTGATCTACATCAACATTGAGCATCCACATCTTCAACATCTACATGAAGTCATCATCGACAAAACCCAAGGTTAGTTCATCCCTCTTAGGGGGATATCACATCTAGGGGGAGCTTTACTCTAAGACTTGAACTAAAGCAACTCTAAAGATGTGAATACAACAATGCTTTATGTAAAAGTGGTAACCCCACTTGAGCTTAAACGATGAGTATGACCTACGATCAAGTGTTCTCACTTGACTCCTAAGTCAATATACTCATATATAGATGACCCAGTCATCGCAAATTGCTTGATAGATGCTAGAATTGTTTGTGCATGCTTTGACACATATTTCATTTGCCATCTTATTGTGTGAGCATGTTGGTTGCATATTTTACTCATTCGAGGACATCCACTTGTTGTTTTGATTGTTTGGCTTTATCTTCTTTTGCCAAGTGGATGGACAAGAATGCCTAAGAACCTCCTCTAGCTATCTATGCTTTTCTCGTCTCAAACTCTATTCATGCTGCATCACAAAACTTGATCAAGTCAGATTCGAACCACTCTGTGTGAGGAGCGCTCGGAGTCCCCAATTCGTCATAGACTTAAACTTCCAAAACCTCTTTGTGATTCTCGGTCTAACCGATACCATACTTTCTGTCCTGCCGAGATCATTAAGTTGATCTAGGTTTTTGATCTCGGTGCAACCGATTTGAACCACTCGGTCACACCGAGTTGCAATAACTGTATACAGTTTTGCATCTCGGTGCCACCGAGTTGTTCCACTCGGTCACACCGACAGGGTCGGGCTATATATAGTGATGGGCAGAATTTTGGAAATTTCTCCGAAACCTCTTCGCCCGCGTATAGCTCGCTCTGCCTCCTGGGTCTCTGGATCGTCCTCCTCGCCGCCAGCAGCCTCTAGTCGTTGGTCTCCGCCGCCGTCAACGGGATTTATGCCCCGCCGCTGCCGCCGTAGCGAGTCTCCGTCAAACTAGGGTATGGACTCGATCTTTGTGCTATTCTCCAATCCGATTCCTAGCACATTGTGATCATCATGATTCTTGCCACGTTTGATAAACTCCTATCCAGTCAATGAACTCGTAGATTAGGTTTAATTCGAAAATTTTAGGGTTAGGTTTCCGCCGAAACCATCTCGGACCCACCGAGTTGAAAAACTCGGGCCCACCGATTTGGCTTATGCCATTGCACAAGTAAAACTCGGTCTGACCGAGAATTACTTATCGGTGTGACCGATTTTGGAACTCTGTGAAACCCTAGCAGTCTCAGTACCACCGAACTATGACTCGGTCTGACCGAGTTCACTAGTTCTGGTGCCAAAACTGCTTTGGTGTCACCGATTTTGAAAATCGGTAGATCCGAGATGATCTTAGTGGGAAACTAAAACTAAGTTTTTGAATTATTCTTTTTGCAAAAATCTCTGCATTTTGTGATGCTCATCCACTCTATCTCATCTATAATCTATTCACAGGGTCAGCAGTCAGTTTGCATCATGTCAGACCAGAGTGACAGCCAAAACTTGTCAGAGCAGCAAGTGCAGTTGAGTGAGGGCACTAGCCCCTCAAGTTCCTCAGATGATGGCAGCAGGAGCACACCCAGCAACCTGCCTAAAGCCGCCACACATCAGAGAAAGAAGAGGACTTCTGATTCTGAAGATGAAGACTATGTGGCAGAGGAAGAGGCCACATCAAAGAGAGCTGAGCCAGCTCAAGGCACAAAGCCAGGCTTGAAAATCAAAAGGCCAGCAGGCAGGCAGCCCATGTCTAAGGCTAGGGCTTCAACTGTGAAGCCTGCTCCCATTGAGCCCGTTCCTGCTGAGGGCAAAAAGAGGAAAGAAAGAGTGAAGAAGACAGTGGCCAGAGTGCTTGGGAAGGCCTCCATCATGGTAGATGAGGAGGAGGAAGAAGAAGAGGTCATTGCACCAGCACCCGGCTCCCAAGCTAATGGGAGATGCCATAAAGTCAGGGGGAGCTGCTTCCAAGGCCAAGTCAGCTCCAAAGCCAAAGCCGAAGAGAAACACAAGAAGCATCCCAGCCACTAAGAAGAACAAGGTCCCAGTGCCTGAAGTTGCAGAGGAAGAAGAAGAAGAGCATGTCCTTAGGAAGCTCAAGCCCAAGATCCTAGACCACAACGATGCTCATCCTGTGGCTGAGGATATGAAGCTCAGGAGAGATTCAGGGCTGAGGAAGTGGAGAGAAGCAGATACGTATGCTTCTAGGAGAAGGACTGCAGTGGACTACAGGTTTCATACTAAGGAGCAGCAGGATTTCTATGAGACTGTTTTGCTTGACAAGAAGCCAATTGTGTGTGACATGAGATGGGTCGACTGGACCTACATGAAGGAGAATGAGGAACACTACCCTGGAGTATATGACAGTTTTAGTGCGTGTGGAGTGGCAGACTTTGTTGGGCAGAAGCTCACAAAGTGGAACGAGGAGCTAATCATGCAATTCTACTCCACAGCACACTTTTATCCGGATGGCAGGATCACTTGGATGTCAGAGGGTACAAGGTACCAATCCACTGTTGAGAAATGGGCGAAGTTGATCAATGCCCCAGAGGAGCAAGCAGATGACTTGGACATTTATGCCAAGAAGAAGATGGACCACAACACCATGTCCAACATGTACAAGGAGATTCCGAATGAAGCACTTGACACGTTCAAGTTTGGCTCAGTGCACCATCTTCTGTCAGGATTGCCTACGATCAACTGGATCCTTAGGCACACTCTTCTGCCCAAGTATGGAGATCACAAGATGATCAGAGGTCACACGATCAATTTGCTTCATGTCTTTGACGTGCCTCAAAAATTCAAAGTCATGAATCTCATGGTGGAAACAATCAAGAGGGCAGCAGCAGACCAGAAGAGGAGCTGTGGATATGCCCCGCAGATTCAGGAGCTCATCAACTCCAAGATGGGCACGGGCATATACCTCTTGGATAAGGAACACCTGCCCATCCGTCCAGACTTCGAGGATAACCAAGTGGTCATGACTGAGAATGAGCCATCATCTGTCCATGCACAAGCTCAGAAGGAGAAGGCGAAGAAGGAGAAAGCTGCCAGGATGCCTACTCAAGTGGAGGCATCTGATTACTTCCTGAAAACCAAACAAGACCAGCTTGGTCACCTGATTGCGTCCACCCTGCGGATTGAGCAAGGACTTGCCACCCTAACTCAGAACCAGGCCAATTTAGAGAGGATCATGGAACAGAGGTTCTATGACTTGGACATCAAGGTGACAGAGATACAGACTGCCGTGGAGCAGCTCCAGGAGGACATGAATGAGAGGAAAGGCAGGACCACGACTGATGCTTTTGCGAGGGTGCCACGAGGTCCGAGGTCGTCTGCACTGCCAGTTGCTGACACCAGAGCTACAACGTCTGCGCTAGCCACAGCCTCAGTTCCACCAGCTCCAGCATCCACTTCAGCCTCGACTCCGACCACGTCTACCGAAGGCTTCGTCCTTGGAGTGCTCCGGACTCCACCACCACCTGAAGATCAAGCCTGAGCGTCGACTTAGCACTATGCATTTTCTAGGAACTTTTTGGTAACCTGTTGCCAAAGGGGGAGAAAATGTATAGATCATAGGCTTCGAGAGAGAGTGTTGCTTTTATTCTCTCTTGTTTATTTGGTGGTTTTTCGAACTTTGTTTGCTTGTGTGTGAGATACTACGTCCTTATGTTTGTGAGACATCGATGATCATGTGTTTGATCATAAGCTACACTTAATGTTTGCTTAATGCTTGCTTAAATATTATCATTCTATCTATCTTTTGTGATCATTCACTATTCTTGGTGATGAGTGCATGTATTTCAATCTTATCATTTTTGAGCGCTCCACCAAGATGTATGTGACATGGAAGAGTAACCCATGACTTTAACTCCTTGTGCATTTGCAGTCCAAAGCAAATTTTTAAATATGCACAAATTTAGGGGGAGCTCTTATTTGTCACATACTTCTCAAAGCGATGATATATTTCATGCTTATTATCATTTGTCGAAGCTTTGATCTATATGTTGTCATCAATTACCAAAAAGGGGGAGATTGAAAGTGCAACTATCCCTAGGTGGTTTTGGTAATTCATAACAACATATAGCTCATTGAGCTAATGCTTTCAAGATAATTATTTCAGAAAAGCTCAATGATTGGCATGGCATGGATGTGGAAGTGGAACCCTCAAAATGCTAAGGACAAAGAATTGGCTCAAGCTCAAAAGTTCAAGACTCTTCATTTTATATTTTAGTGATCCAAGATCACATTGAGTCTTTAGGAAAAGCCAATACTATCAAGGAGGGATGAGGTGTTGCTTAATGAGCCTCTTGCTTTATGTGCTTAATGATATGCTCCAAAATCCTCACCTACTTTCCCATATCCACAAATGACCTAAACCCTAAGCCAAACTCGGTCATACCGATTCTTTCATTCCGGCGCCACCGAGTTTCACTTGTCATTTGCCACTGCCAAACCCAAGCAATTCGGTCCTACCGATAAGGATCTCGGTCTCACCGAGATGGGCTTGCAAACTCTCTGTTTCCCTTCGTAACTTTTCAGTCTCACCGAAAGAGCGAATCGGTCCCACCGAGAATGCAATGTAAACTCCATGTTTCCTTCTTGTAACTTTTTGGTCTCACCGAAAGAGTGAGTCGGTCCCACCGAGTTTACTTGACCAACTCTCTGGTTAGCTTATTGCCAAACTCGGTCTCACCGAGATTACGTTATGCCCAAACCCTAACCAAATCGGTCCTACCGAGTTGCATGTCAGTCCCACCGAAATTCCTAACGGTCACTAGGTTTACTATTTCGGTCCGACCGAGTTTTCTGATTCGGTCCCACCGAGATTGGTAAATTGTGTGTAACGGTTGGATTTTGTGTGGAGGCTATAAATACCCCTCCACCTCCTCTTCACTAGTTGAGAGAGCAATCAGAACACACACACCATTCCAACTCATATGTTCTGAGAGAGAACCACCTACTCATGTGTTGAGACCAAGATATTCCATTCAAACCATATGAATCTTGATCTCTAGCCTTCCCCAAGTTGCTTTCCACTCAAATATTCTTTCCACCAGATCCAAATCCTATGAGAGAGAGTTGAGTGTTGGGGAGACTATCATTTGAAGCACAAGAGCAAGGAGTTCATCATCAACACACCATTTGTTACTTCTTGGAGAGTGGTGTCTCCTAGATTGGCTAGGTGTCACTTGGGAGCCTCCGACAAGATTGTGGAGTTGAACCAAGGAGTTTGTAAGGGCAAGGAGATCGCCTACTTCGTGAAGATCTACCGCTAGTGAGGCAAGTCCTTCGTGGGCGATGGCCATGGTGGGATAGACAAGGTTGCTTCTTCGTGGACCCTTCGTGGGTGGAGCCCTCCGTGGACTCGCGCAACCGTTACCTTTCGTGGGTTGAAGTCTCCATCAACGTGGATGTAGGATAGCACCACCTATCCGAACCACGGGAAAAACATCCGTGTCTCCAATAGCATTTGAATTCTCCAAACCCTTCCCTTTATATTCTTGCAAGTTGCATGCTTTACTTTCCGCTACCAATATACTCTTTGCATGCTTGCTTGAATTGTGTAATGATTGCTTGACTTGTCCTAAGATAGCTAAAAACTGCCAAGAACTAAAATTGGGAAAAGGTTAAGTTTTTATTTGGTCAAGTACTCTAATCACCCCCTCCTCTAGACATACTTTCGATCCTACATATGTCTTGACTTGTGCGTAGACTCCCCGGAAAGGGCGCCAGAAATCCTTCTTGCTACCTCTTGAGCACTGCGTTGGTTTTCCCTTGAAGAGGAAAGGGTGATGTAGCAATGTAGCGTAAGTATTTCCCTCGGTTTTTGAGAACCAAGGTATCAATCCAGTAGGAGGCTACACGCATGTCCCTCGCACCTACACAAACAAATTAGAACCTCGCAACCAACATGATAAAGGGGTTGTCAATCCCTTGATGGTCACTTCTGAGAGTGAGATCTGATATATATGATAATGATAAGATAAATATTTTTGGTATTTTTATGATATAGATTGAAACTAAAAATTTCAAAGTAAAATAGATTGGAAACTTATATTATGGAGAATAGACCCGGGGGCCATAGGTTTCACTAGTGGCTTCTCTCAAGAAAGCATAAGTATTACGGTGGGTGAATGAGTTACTGTCGAGCAATTGATAGAATTGAGCATAGTTATGAGAATATCTAGGCATGATCATGAATATAGGCATCACGTCCGTGACAAGTAGACCGACTCCTACCTGCATCTACTACTATTACTCCACACATCGACCGCTATCCAGCATGCATCTAGTGTATTAAGTTCATAAGAATAGAGTAACCCATTAGGTAAGATGACATGATGTAGAGGGATAAACTCAAGCAATATGATATAAACCCCATCTTTTTATCCTCGGTGGCAACAATACAATACGTGTCGTTTCCCTTTCTGTCACTGGGATCGAGCACCGCAAGATTGAACCCAAAGCTAAGCACTTCTCCCATTGCAAGAAAGATCAATCTAGTAGGCCAAACCAAAATGATAATTCGAAGAGACTTGCAAAGATAACCAATCATGCATAAAAGAATTCAGAGAAGATTCAAATATTTTTCATAGATAGACTTGATCATAAAACCCACAATTCATCGGATCTCGACAAACACACCGCAAAAAGAGTTACATCAAATAGATCTCCAAGAAGATCGAGAAGAACATTGTATTGAGATCCAAAGAGAGAGAAGAAGCCATCTAGCTACTAGCTATGGACCCGAAGGTCTGAAGTAAACTACTCACACATCACCGGAGAGGCCATGGAGTTTATGTAGAGGCCCTTCGTGATTGATGCCCCTTCAGGCGGAGCTTCTGAAAAGGCCCCAAGATGGGATCTCTTGGGTACAGAAGGTTGCGGCGGTGGAAATAGGGTTTCGTGGTGCTCCTGGATGTTTTCAGGGTATATGAATATATATATGAGGAAGAAGTAGGTCGGTGGAGCAATGAGGGGCCCATGAGGGTGGAGGGCGCGCCCAGGGGGGTAGGCGCGCCCCCTGCCTCGTGGCCTCCTTGATTGTTTCTTGACGCCCACTCCAAGTCCCCTGGATCACGTTTGCTCCAAAAATAACTCTCCCGAAGGTTTCATTCCGTTTGGATTCCGTTTGATATTCCTTTCCTGCGAAACATTGAAATAGGCAAAAAACAGCAATTTGCATTGGGCCTTGGGTCAATAGGTTTGCCCCAAAAATAATATAAAAGTGTAAAATAAAGCCCATTAACATCCAAAACAGAATATATAATAGCATGGAACAATCAAAAATTATAGATACGTTGGAGACGTATCAATGCATAGCAACGAGAGGGGAGAGTGTTGTCTACGTACCCTCGTAGACCGTAAGCGGAAGCGTTATGACAACGCGGTTGATGTAGTCGTACGTCTTCACGATCGACCGATCATAGTACCGAAAGTACGACACCTCCGCGATATGCACACGTTCGGCTCGATGACGTCCCATGAACTCACGATCCAGCAGAGTGTTGTGGGAGAGCTTCGTCAGCACGACGGCGTGATGATGGTGATGATGATGCTACCGGAACAGGGCTTCGCTTAAGCACCACTACAATATGACCGAGGTGGATTATGGTGGTGGGGGGCACCGCACACGGCTGGAAATAATCAACTTGTGTGTACTAGGGTGCCCCCTGCCCCCGTATATAAAGGAGCAAGGGGAAGGCCGGCCAGCCCTAGTGGCGTGCCAAGGGAGGAGGAATCCTCCTCCTAGTAGGAGTAGGATTCCTCCTTTTCCTAGTCCTACTAGGAGGAGAAGGGGAAGGAAGGAAGGGAGAGGAAGAGGAGAAGGAAAGGGGGGGGGGGGCGCCCCCTCCCTAGTCCAATTCGGACTCCCTATTGGGAGGGGGCGCGGCTGCCCCTTGTGGGCTACCTGCCCTCTTCCCTATGGCCCATGAAGGCCAAACTTTCCCCCGGTGGGGTTCCGGTAACCCTCTCGCACTCCGGTTTTCTCCGAAATCACCTGGAACACTTCTGGTGTTCGAATATAGCCGTCCAATATATCAATCTTTATGTCTCGACCATTTCGAGACTCTTCGTCATGTTCATGATCATATCCAGGACTCTGAACTACCTTCGATACATCAAAACACATAAACTCATAATACCGATCGTCACCGAATGTTAAGCGTGCGGACCCTACGGGTTCGAGAACTATGTAGACATGACTGATACATCTCCCACGTATCTATAATTTTTTATTGTTCCATGCTATTATATTATCTGTTTTGGATGTTTAATGGGCTTTAATATACCCTTTTATATTATTTTTGGGACTAACCTACTAACCAAAGGCCAGTGCAAATAGTTGTTTTTTTTGCCTATTTCAGTGTTTCGCAGAAAAGGAATATCAAACGGAATGAAAACTTCGGGGGAGTTATTTTTGGAACAAACATGATCCAGGAGACTTCGAGTGGACGTCAAGAAAGAAGAGAGGAGGCCACGAGGCAGGAGGGCGCGCCCTGGGGGTAGGCGCCCCCACCCTCATGGGCCCCTCGCAGCTCCACCGACGTACTTCTTCCTCCTATATATATATACCCATATACCCCGAAAACATCCAGGAGCACCACGAAACCCTATTTCCACCACCGCAACCTTCTGTACCCGTGAGATCCCATCTTGGGGCCTTTTCCGGCGCTCCGCCGGAGGGGGAATCGATCACGGAGGGCTTCTACATCAACACCATAGCCTCTCCGATGATGTGTGAGTAGTTTACCACAGACCTTCTGGTCCATAGTTATTGGCTAGATGACTTATTCTCTCTCTTTGGATCTCAATACAAAGTTCTCCTCAATTCTCTTGGAGATCTATTCGATGTAATTATTTTTGTGGTGTGTTTGTTGAGATCCGATGAATTGTGGGTTTATGATCAAGATTATCTATGAACAATATTTGATTCTTCTCTAAAATCTTTTATGCATGATTTAAATATCTTTGCAAGTCTCTTTGAATTATCAGTTTGTTTGGCCTACTAGATTGATCTTTCTTGCAATGGGAGAAGTGCTTAGCTTTGGGTTCAATCTTGTGGTGTCCTTTACCGGTGACAGCAGGGGCATCAAGGCACGTATTGTATTGTTGCCATCGAGGATAAAAAGATGGGGTTTATATCATATTGCTTGAGTTTATCCCTCTACATCATGTCATATTGCCTAATGCATTACTCTGTTCTTATGAACTTAATACTCTAGATGCATGCTGGATAGCAGCCGATGTGTGGAGTAATAGTAGTAGATGCAGAATTGTTTCGGTCTACTTGTCGCGGATGTGATGCCTATATACATGATCATGCCTAGATATTCTCATAATCATTCACTTTTCTATCAATTGCTCGACAGTAATTTGTTCACCCACCATAGAATTTGCTATCTTGAGAGAAGCCACTAGTGAAACCTATGGCCCCCGGGTCTCTCTTCCATCATATTATTTTCATATCCACTTGCTATTTCTATTACCGTTTATTTTGCAATCTTTATTTTCCAATCTATATCATAAAGATACCAAAAATATTTATCTTATTATCTCTATCAGATCTCACTTCATAAGTGACCGTGAAGGGATTGATAACCCCTTTATCGCGTTGGTTGCGAGGTTCTTGTTTGTTTATGCATGTACTAGGCGACTTGCGTGTTACCTCCTACCAGATTGGGACCTTTATTCTCAAAAACTGAGGGAAATACTTATGCTACTATGCTGCATCACCCTTTCCTCTTCAAGGGAAAACCAACGCATGCTCAAGAGGTAACAATGACCGAGACATGTCTCCGATCAACAACCAATAGCGGAATCTGGATGTTCATATTGGCTCCCACATATTCTACGAAGATCTTTATCGGTCAAACCGCATAACGATATACGTTGTTCCCTTTGTCATCGGTATGTTACTTGCCCAAGATTCGATTGTCGGTATCTCAATACCTAGTTCAATCTCGTTACCGGAAAGTCCCTTTACTCGTTCCGTAATGCATCATCCCGCAACTAACTCATTAGTCACATTGCTTGCAAGGCTTATAGTGATGTGCATTACCGAGAGGGCCCAGAGATACCTCTCCGATACTCGGAGTGACAAATCCTAATCTCGATCTATGCCAACTCAACAAACACCATCGGAGACACCTGTAGAGCATCTTTACAGTCACCCAGTTACGTTGTGACATTTGATAGCACACAAAGTGTTCCTCCGGTATTCGGGACTTGCATGATCTCATAGTCATAGGAACATGTATAAGTTATGGAGAAAGAAATATCAACAAACTAAACGATCATCGTGCTAAGCTAACAGATGGGTCAAGTCAATCACATCATTCTCTAATGATGTGATCCCATTAATTAAGTGACAACTCATGTCTATGGTTAGGAAACATAACCATCATTGATTCAACGAGCTAGTCAAGTAGAGGCATACTAGTGGCACTCTGTTTGTCTATGTATTCACACATGTACTAAGTTTCCGTTCAATACAATTCTAGCATGAATAATAAACATTTATCATGATGTAAGGAAATATAAATAACAACTTTATTATTGCCTCTAGGGCATATTTCCTTCAGTCTCCCACTTGCACTAGAGTGAATAATCCAGATTACATTGTAATGATTCTAACACCCATGGAGTCTTGGTGCTGATCATGTTTTGCTCGTGAGAGAGGCTTAGTCAATGGGTGTGCAACATTCAAATCCGTATGTATCTTGCAAATCTCTATGTCTCCCTCCTTGACTTGATCGCGGATGGAATTGAACCGTCTCTTGATGTTCTTGGTTCTCTTGTGAAATCTTGATTCCTTTGCCAAGGCAATTGCACCAGCATTGTCACAGAAGATTTTCATTGGACCCGATGCACTAGGTATGACACCTAGATCGGATATGAACTCCTTCATCCAGACTCCTTCATTTGCTGCTTCAGAAGCAGCTATCTACTCCGCTTCATACGTAGATCCCACCACGACGCTCTGCTTGGAACTGCACAAACTGACAGCTCCACCATTTAATAAAAATACGTATCCGGTTTGTGACTTAGAGTCATCCGGATCAGTGTCAAAGCTTGCATCGACGTAACCGTTTACGACGAGCTCTTTGTCACCTCCATAAACGAGAAACATATCCTTAGTCCTTTTCAGGTATTTCAGGATGTTCTTGACCGATGTCTAGTGATCCACTCCTGGATTACTTTGGTACCTCCGTGCTAAACTAATAGAAAGGCACACATCAGGTCTGGTACACAGCATTGCATACATGATAGAACCTATGGCTGAAGCATAGGGAATGACTTTCATTTTCTCTCTATCTTCTGCAATGGTCGGGCATTGAGTCTGAGTCAACTTCACACCTTGTAACATAGGCAAACCCCCTTTCTTTGCCTGATACATTTTCAACTTCTTCAAAACTTTATCAAGGTATGTGCTTTGTGTAAGTCCAATTAAGCGTCTTGATCTATCTCTATAGATCTTGATGCCCAATATATAAGCAGCTTCACCGAGGTCTTTCATTGAAAAATTCTTATTCAAGTATCCTTTTATGCTATTCAGAAATTCTGTATCATTTTCGATCAATAATATGTCATCTACATATAATATCAGAAATGCTACGGAGCTCCCACTCACTTTCATGTAAATACAGGCTTCTCCAAAATTCTGTATAAAATCATATGCTTTGATCACACTATCAAAGCGTATATTCCAACTCCAAGAGGCTTGCACCAGTCCATAAATGGATCGCTGGAGCTTGCACACTTTGTTAGCACCTTTTGGATCAACAAAACCTTCTGGTCGCATCATATACAACTCTTCTTTAAGATATCCATTAAGGAATGCAGTTTTGACATCCATTTGCCAAATTTCATAATTATAAAATGCGGCAATTGCTAACATGATTCGAACGGACTTAAGCATCGCTACGGGTGAGAAGGTATCATCGTAGTCAACTCCTTGAACTTGTCGAAAACCTTTTGCAACAATTCGAGCTTTGTGTAAAGTAACATTGCCGTCAGTGTCAGTCTTCTTCTTGAAGATCCATTTATTCTCTATGGCGTGCCGATCATCGGGCAAGTCAACCAAAGTCCACACTTTGTTCTCATGCATGGATCCTATCTCAGATTTCATGGCCTCAAGCCATTTTGCGGAATCTGCGCTCATCATCGCTTCCTCATAGTTCGTAGGTTTGTCATGGTCAAGTAACATGACCTCCAGTACAGGATTACCATACCACTCTGGTGCGGATCTTACTCTAGTTGACCTACGAGGTTCGGTAGTAACTTGATCAGAAGTTTCATGATCATCATCATTAGCTTCCTCACTTACTAGTGTAGGTATCACTGGAATTGATTTCAATGATGAACTACTTTCCAATAAGGGAGAAGGTACAATTACCTCATCAAGTTCTACTTTCCTCCCACTCACTTCCTTCAAGAGAAACTCCTTCTCTAGAAAGGATCCATTCTTAGCAACGAATATCTTGCCTTCGGATCTGTGATAGAAGGTGTACCCAATAGTCTCCTTTGGGTATCCTATGAAGACACATTTCTCCGATTTGGGTTCGAGCTTATCAGGTTGAAGCTTTTTCACATAAGCATCGCAGCCCCAAACTTTAAGAAATGACAACTTGGGTTTCTTGCCAAACCACAGTTCATAAGGTGTCGTCTCAACGGATTTAGATGGTGCCCTATTTAACGTGAATGCAGCTGTCTCTAAAGCATAACCCCAAAACGGTAGCAGTAAATTAGTGAGAGACATCATAGATTGCACCATATCTAGTAAAGTACGATTACGACGTTCGGACACACCATTACGCTATGGTGTTTCGGGTGGCGTGAGTTATGAAACTATTCCGCATTGTTTCAAATGAAGACCAAACTCATAACTCAAATATTCTCCTCCACGATCAGATCGTAAAAACTTTATTTTCTTGTTACGATGATTTTCCACTTCACTCTGAAATTCTTTGAACTTTTCAAATGTTTCAGACTTATGTTTCATTAAGTAGATATACCCATATCTGCTCAAATCATCTGTGAAGGTGAGAAAATAATGATATATGCCGCGAGCCTAAATGTTCATTGGACCACATACATCAGTTTGTATGATTTCCAATAACTCTGTTGCCCGCTCCATTGTTCCAGAGAACTGAGTTTTAGTCATCTTGCCCATGAGGCATGGTTCGCAAGTACCAAGTGATTCATAATCAAGTGATTCCAGAAGTCCATTAGAATGGAGTTTCTTCATGTGCTTTACACCAATATGACCCAAACGGCAGTGCCACAAATAAGTTGCACTATCATTATCAACTCTGCATCTTTTGGCTTCAATACTATGAACATGTGTATCACTACTATCAAGATTTAGTAAAAATATACCACTCTTCAAGGTGCATGACCATAGAAGATATTACTCATATAAATAGAACAACCATTATTCTCTGATTTAAATGAATAAACTTCTCGCATCAAACAAGATCCAGATATAATGTTCATGCTCAACGCTGGCATCAAATAACAATTATTTAGGTCTAAAACTAACCCCGAAGGTAGATGTAGAGGTAGCGTGCCGACGGTGATCACATCGACTTTCGAACCATTTCCCACGTGCATCATCACCTCATACTTAGCCAAACTTCGCTTAATCTGTAGCCCTTGATTCGAGCTACGAATGTTAGCAACTGAACCAGTATCAAATACCTAGGCACTACTACGAGCATGAGTAAGGTACACATCAATAACATGTATATCAAATATACCTTTCACTTTGCCATCCTTATTCTCCGCCAAATACTTGGGGCAGTTCCGCTTCTAGTGACCAGTCCCTTTGCAGTAGAAGCACTCAGTCTCAGGCTTAGGTTCAGACTTGGGTTTCTTCACTTGAGCAGCAACTGGCATGCTATTCTTCTTGAAGTTCCCCTTCTTCCCTTTACCCTTTTTATTGAAACTGGTGGTCTTGTTAACCATCAACACTTGATGCTCCTTCTTGATTTCTACCTCCACAGCCTTTAGCATTGCGAAGAGCTCAGGAATCATCTTATCCATCCCTTGCATATTGTAGTTCATCATGAAGCTCTTGTAGCTTGGTGACAGTGATTGACGAACTCTGTCAATGACACTATCATCAGGAAGATTAACTCCCAGTTGAGTCAAGTGGTTGTGGTACCCAGACATTCTGAGTATATGTTCACTGACATAACTATTCTCCTCCATCTTGTAGCTGTAGAACTTATTGGAGACTTCATATCTCTCAATCCAGGCATTTGTTTGAAATATTAACTTCAACTCCTAGAACATCTCTATGCTCCATGACATTCAAAACGTTGTTGAAGTCCCGGTTCTAAGCCGTAAAGCATGGCACACTGAACTATCGAGTAGTCATCAGCTTTGCTCTGCCAGGTGTTCACAACATCTGGCGTTGCTCCTGCAGCGGGTTTGTCACCTAGCGGTGCTTCTAGGACGTAATTCTTCTTTGCAGCAATGAGGATAATCCTCAAGTTACGGGCCTAGTCCGTGTAGTTGCTACCATCATCTTTCAACTTAGCTTTCTCTAGGATCGCATTAAAATTCAACGGAACAACAACACGGGCCATCTATCTACAACAACATAGACATGCAAAATACTATCAGGTACTAAGTTCATGATAAATTAAAGTTCAATTAATCAAATTACTTAAGAACTCCCACTTAGATAGACATCTCTCTAATCATCTAAGTGATCACATGATCCATATCATCTAAACCATGTCCGATCATCACGTGAGATGGAGTAGTTTTCAATGGTGAACATCACTATGTTGATCATATCTACTATATGATTCATGGTCGACCTTTCGATCTCAGTGTTCCGAGGCCATGTCTGCATATGCTAGGCTCATCAAGTTTAACCCAAGTATTCTGCATGTGCAAAACTGGCTTGCACCAGTTGTATGTGAACGTAGAGCTTATCACACCCGATCATCACGTGGTGTATCGGCACGACGGACTCTAGCAATGGTGCATACTCAGGGAGAACACTTATACCTTGAAATTTAGTGAGAGATCATCTTATAATGCTACCGCGGAACTAAGCAAAATAAGATGCATAAAGGATAAAAATCACATGCAATCAATATAAGTGATATGATATGGCCATCGTCATCTTGTGCCTTTGATCTCCATCTCCAAAGCACTGTCATGATCACCATCGTCACCGGCTTGACACCTTGATCTCCATCGAAGCATCATTGTCGTCTCGCCAACTATTGCTTCTATGACTATCTCTACCGCTTAGTGATAAAGTAAAGCAATTACATGGCGATTGCATTTCATACAATAAAGCTACAACCATATGGCTCCTACCAGTTGCCGATAACTATGTTACAAAACATGATCATCTCATACGATAAAATTTAGCATCATGTCTTGACCATATCACATCACAACATGCCCTGCAAAAACAAGTTAGATGTTCTGTACTTTGTTGTTGCAAGTTTTACGTGGCTGCTATGGGCTGAGCAAGAACCGTTCTTACCTACACATCACAAACCACAACGTGGTACAGTGATTGCTTTTTGATATTCAGAAAGAACCATGTTCATTGAATCCGATTCAACTAAATTTGGAGAAACTAACACCCACCAGCCACCTGTGTGCGAAGCACGTCGGTAGAACCAGTCTCACGTAAGCGTATGCGTAATGTCAGTCTAGGCCGCTTCATCCAACAATACCGCTGAATCAAGAATCAACTAGTGACGGCAAGCAATATGTATATACCCACGCCCACAACTCCTTTGTGTTATACTCGTGCATATAACATCTAAGCATAGACCTGGCTCGGATGCCACTGTTGGGGAACGCAGTAATTTAAAAAAATCCTACGCACACGCAAGATCATGGTGATGCATATAAACGAGAGGGGAGAGTGTTGTCTACGTACCCTCGTAGACCATAAGTGGAAGCGATAAGATAACGCGGTTGATGTAGTCATATGTCTTCACGATCGACCGATCCTAGTACTAAAAGTACGGCAGCTCCGCGATCTGCACACGTTCGGCTCGGTGACGTCCCACGAACTCACGATCCAGCAAAGTGTCGAGGGAGAGCTTCATCAGCACGATGGCGTGATGATGGTGATGATGATGCTACCAGAACAGGGCTTCGCCTAAGCACCACTACGATATGACCGAGGTGGATTATGGTGGAGGGGGGCACCGCACACGGCTGGAAACAATCAACTTGTGTGTCCCAGGGTGCCCCCTGCCCCCGTATATAAAGGAGCAAGGGGGAGGCCGGCCGACTCTAGTGGCGCGCCAAGGAAGGAGGAATCCTCGGCCTAGTAGGAGTAGGATTCCTCCTTTCCTAGTCCTACTAGGAGGAGAAGGGGAAGGAAGGAAGGGAGAGGAAGAGGAGAAGGAAAGGGGGGCGCCCCCCTCCCTAGTCCAATTCAGACTCCGTATAGGGAGGGGGCGCGGCTGCCCCTTGTGGGCTGCCTCCCCTCTTCCCTATGGCCCAAGAAGGCCCAACTCCCCCCCCACCCGGGGGGGGGGGACACTTCCGGTGTCCGAATATAGCTGTCCATTATATCAATCTTTATGTCTCGACCATTTCGAGACTCCCCATCTTGTCTGTGATCATATCCGGGACTCCGAAGTACCTTCGGTACATCAAAACACATAAACTCATAATACCGATCGTCACCGAACGTTAAGCGTGCGGACCCTACGGGTTCAAGAACTATGTAGACATGACCGAGACATGTCTCCGGTCAATAACCAATAGCGTAACCTGGATGTTCATATTGGCTCCCACATATTCTACGAAGATCTTTATTGGTCAAACCGTATAATGATATACGTTGTTCCCTTTGTCATTGGTATGTTACTTGCCCGAGATTCGATCATCGGTATCTCAATACCTAGTTCAATCTCGTTACCGGCAAGTCTCTTTACTCGTTCCGTATAGCATCATCCCGCAACTAACTCATTAGTCACATTGCTTTCAAGGCTTATAGTGATGTGCATTACCGAGAGGGCCCAGAGATACCTCTTCGATACTCGGAGTGACAAATCCTAATCTTGATCTATGCGAACTCAACAAACACCATCGGAGACACCTGTAGAGCATCTTTATAGTCACCCAATTACGTTATGATGTTTGATAGCACACTAAGTGTTCCTTCGGTATTCGGAGTTGCATGATCTCATAGTCATGGGAACATGTATAAGTTATGGAGAAAGCAATAGCAACGAACTAAACGATCATCGTGCTAAGCTAACGGATGGGTCAAGTCAATCACATCATTCTATAATGATGTGATCCCGTTAATCAAGTGAAAACTCATGTCCATGGTTAGGAGACATAACCATCATTGATTCAACGAGCTAGTCAAGTAGAGGAATACTAGTGACACTCTGTTCGTCTATGTATTCACACATGTACTAAGTTTCTGGTTAATACAATTCTAGCATGAATAATAAACATTTATCATGATATAAGGAAATATAAATAACAACTTTATTATTACCTCTAGGGCATATTTCCTTCATATGTGTATCACTACGATCGAGATTCAATAAACCATTCACTTTGGGTGTATGACCTCAGAAGGTTTTACTCATGTAAACAGAATAACAATTATTATTTGACTTCAATGAATAACCGTATTGCAATAAACATGATCCAATCATATTATGCTCAACGCAAAAACCAAATAACATTTATTTTAGGTTCAACACTAATCCCGAAGGTAAATGGAGTGTGTGATGGTGATCTTTTCAACCTTGGAATCACTTCCAGCTCACATCATCACCTGGCCCTTAACTAGTCTCTGTTTATTTTGCAACTCAAGTTTCGAGTTACTACTCTTAGCAAATGAACTAGTATCAAATACTGAGGGGTTCCTATAAACACTAGTAAAGTACACATCAATGACATGTATATCAAATATACTTTTGTTCACTTTGCCATCCTTCTTATCCGCCAAGTATCTAGGACAGTTCCACTTCCAGTGACTATTTCCTTTGCAGTAGAAGCACTCAGTTCCAGGCTTGGGTCTAGCTTTGGGCTTCTTCATGGGAGCAGCAACTTGCTTGCTATTCTTCTTCGAAGTTCCTCTTTCTTTCCCTTTGCCCTTTTCTTGAAACTAGTGGTCTTGTTAACCATCAACACTTGATGCTATTTCTTGATTTATACCTTCGCCGATTTCAGCATCGCGAAGAGCTTTGGAATTACTTTCGTCATCCCTTGCATATTATAGTTCATCACTAAGTTCTAGTAACTTGGTGATAGTGACTAGAGAACTTTGTCAATTACTATCTTATCTGGAAGATTAACTCCCACTTGATTCAAGCAATTGTAGTACCCAGACAATCTGAGCACATGCTCATTGGTTGAGCTATTCTCCTCCATCTTGTAGGCAAAGTACTATCAGACGTCTCCTACCTCTCGACACGGGTATGAGTATGAATACCTGAAGGAACTATGCCCTAGAGGCAATAATAAAGTTATTATTTATTTCCTTATTTCATGATTAATGTTTATTATTCATGCTAGAATTGTATTAACCGGAAACATAATACATGTGTGAATACATAGACAAACAGAGTGTCACTAGTATGCCTCTACTTGACTAGCTCGTTAATCAAAGATGGTTATGTTTCCTAACCATGGACAAAGAGTTGTTATTTGATTAACGGGGTCACATCATTAGATGAATGATCTGATTGACATGACCCATTCCATTAGCTTAGCACCCAATCGTTTAGTATGTTGCTATTGCTTTCTTCATGACTTATACATGTTCCTATGACTATGAGATTATGTAACTCCCGTGTACCGGAGGAACACTTTGTGTGCTACCAAACGTCACAACGTAACTGGGTGATTATAAAGGTACTCTACAGGTGTCTCCAAAGGTACATGTTGGATTGACGTATTTCGAGATTAGGATTTGTCACTCCGATTGTCGGAGAGGTATCTCTGGGCCCTCTCGGTAATGCACATCACTTAAGCCTTGTGAGCAATGCAACTAATGAGTTAGTTGCGAGATGATGTATTACAGAACGAGTAAAGAGACTTGCCGGTAACGAGATTGAACTAGGTATTGGATACCGACGATCGAATCTCGGGCAAGTAACATACCGATGACAAAGGGAACAACGTATGTTGTTATGCGCTCTGACCGATAAAGATCTTCGTAGAATATGTAGGAGCCAATATGGGCATCCAGGTCCCGCTATTGGTTATTGACCGGAGACGTGTCTCGGTCATGTCTACATTGTTCTCGAACCGTAGGGTCCGCACGCTTAAGGTTTCGATGACAGTTATATTATGAGTTTATGAGTTTTGATGTACCGAAGGAGTTCGGAGTCCCGGATGAGATCGGGGACATGACGAGCAGTCTCGAAATGGTCGAGACGTAAAGATCGATATATTGGACGACTATATTCGGACATCAGAAAGGTTCCGAGTGATTCGGGTATTTTTCAGAGTACCGGAGAGTTACGGGAATTCGCCGGGAGAAGTATTGGGCCTTGATGGGCTTTAGTGGGAAGAGGAGAAAGGGCCTGCTGCGCCCCCCCCCTCCCCTCTAGTCCGAATTGGACTAGGGAAAAGGGGGCCGACCACCTTTCCTTCTCCTCCACTTCCTTCTCCCTTCCTCCCCTCTTGGTGGACTCCTACTAGGACTTGGAGTCCTAGTAGGACTCCACATCCTGGCCGCACCTAGCCTTGGCCGGCCTCCTCCTCCTCCATCCTTTATATACAGGGCAGGGGGCACCCCATAGACACAAGTTGATCCACGTGATCTTATTCTTAGCCGTGTGCGGCGCCCCCTGCCACCATAGTCCTTGATAATATTGTAGCGGTGCTTAGGCGAAGCCCTGCGACAGTAGTACATCAAGATCGTCACCACGCCGTCGTGCTGACGGAACTCTTCCCCGACACTTTGCTGGATCGGAGTCCGGGGATCGTCATCGAGCTGAACGTGTGCTAAAACTCGGAGGTGTCGTAGTTTCGGTGCTTGATCGGTCGGGCCGTGAAGACGTACGACTACATCAACCGCGTTGTCATAATGCTTCCGCTATCGATCTACAAGGGTACGTAGATCACACTCTTCCCTCTCGTTGCTATGCATCACCATGATCTTGCGTGTGCGTAGGAAAATTTTGAAATTACTACGTTCCCCAACAATACCGATTTCAACTCTTAGAACATCTTATATGCTCGGTGGCGTTCAAAAACATTTGTGAAGTCCCGATTCTAAGCCATAAAACATGATGCACTAAACTATTAAGTAGTCATCACACCGAACTTTGTCAAACGTTCATAACATCTGCATTTGCTCTTGCAATAGTTATGTCACCTAGCGGTGCATCAAGGACATAATTCTTCTGTGCAGCAACGAGGATAATTCTCAGATCACGGATCCAATCCGCATCATTGCTACTATCATCTTTCAACATAGTTTTCTATAGGAACATGTCATAAATAAAACGGGGAAGCTATACGCGAGCAATTGGTCTACAACATAGACCTGCAAATACTATCAGGACTAAGTTCATGATAAATTTAAATTCAGTTAATCATATTACTTAAGAACTCCCACTTAGATAGACATCCCTCTAATCATCTAAGTGATCATGTGATCCATATCAACTAAACCATGTCTGATCATCACGTGAGATGGAGTAGTTTTCAATGGTGAACATCACTATGTTGATCATATCTACTATATGATTCATGCTCGACCTTTCGGTCTCAGTGTTCCGAGGCCATATCTGCATATGCTAGGCTCGTCAAGTTTAACCCGAGTATTCTGCATGTGCAAAACTGGCTTGCACCCATTGTATGTGAACGTAGAACTTATCACACCCGATCATCACGTGGTGTCTCAGCACGAAGAACTGTCACAACGATGCATACTCAGGGAAAACACTTGTACCTTGAAATTTAGTGAGAGATCATCTTATAATGCTACCGTCGAACTAAGCAAAATAAGATGCATAAAGGATAAACATCACATGCAATCAAATATAAGTGACATGATATGGCCATCATCATCTTGTGCCTTTGATCTCCATCTCCAAAGCACCCTCATGATCACCATCATCACCGGCTTGACACCATGATCTCCATCATCTTAATCTTTATCAACGTGTCGTCACATGGTCGGCTCGCCATCTATTGCTTTTGCAACTATTGCTATCGCATAGCGATAAAGTAAAGCAATTATATGGCGCTTGCATCTTATGCAATAAAGAGACAACCATAAGGCTCCTACCAGTTGCCGATAACTTTAACAAAACATGATCATCTCATACAATAATTTATATCTCATCACGTCTTGACCATATCACATCACAACATGCCCTGCAAAAACAAGTTAGACATCCTCTACTTTGTTGTTGCAAGTTTTTACGTGGCTGCTACGGGCTTCTAGCAAGAACCGTTCTTACGTACGCATAAAAAATCACAACGCAGTATAGTGATTGCTTTTTGATCTTCAGAAAGAACCATGTTCATTGAATCTGATTCAACTAAAGTTGGAGAAACCGACACCCACTAGCCACCTGTGTGCGAAGCACGTCGGTAGAACCAGTCTCGCGTAAGCGTACGCGTAATGTCGGTCTGAGCCGCTTCATCCAACAATGCCGCTGAATCAAGAATCAACTAGTGATGGCAAGCAATATGTATATACCCACGCCCACAACTCCTTTGTGTTCTACTCGTGCATATAACATCTACGCATAGACCTGGCTCGGATGCCACTATTGGGGAACGCAGTAATTTCAAAAAAAAAATCCTGCGCACACGCAAGATCTATCTAGGTGATGCATAGCAACGAGAGGGGAGAGTGTTGTCCATGTACCCTTGTAGACCGTAAGCGGAAGCGTTATGACAACGCGTTTGATGTAGTCACACGTCTTCACAATCCGACCGATCCTAACACCGAAGGTACGGCACCTCCGCGATCTACACACGTTCATCTCGGTGACGTCCCGCGAACTCTAGATCTAGGTGAGTGTCGAGAGAGAGTTTCGTCAGCACGACGGCATGATGACGGTAATGATGAAGCTACCGGCACATGGCTTCGCCTAAGCACTGCAACGATATGATCGAGGTGGATTATGATGGAGGGGGGTACCGCACACGGCTAAACAATGTCAACTTGTGTGTCTTTGGGGTGCCCCCTGGCCATGTATATAAAGGAGTGGAGGGAAGAGGTGGCCGGCCCTAAGGAGACGCGCCAGGTGTGGGGAATCCTACCAGGACTCCCCAGTCCAAGTAGGATTCCCCCTCTTTCCTATTTGGAGTAGGAGAGAAGGAAACAGAGGGAGAGGGAGAAGGAAAGGGGGGTCGCGCCCCCACCCCTTGTCCAATTCAGTTTGGGCAGGGGGGAGGCGCGCGCCACCTCTTGGCCCTTCTGCCCTCTCTCCACTAAAGCCCAATAAGGCCCATTACTTCTCCCGGTGAATTCCGGTAACTCCCGGTACTCCGAAAAATACCCGAATCACTCGGAACCTTTACGATGTCCGAATATAGCCTTCCAATATATCGATCTTTACGTCTCGGCCATTTCAATACTCCTCGTCATGTCCGTGATCTCATCCGGGACCCCGAACAACCTTCGGTACATCAAATCACATGACCCATAATACCAATCGTCATCGAATGTTAAGCGTGCGGACCCTACGGGTTCGAGAACTATGTAGACATGACCGAGACTCATCTCCGGTCAATAACCAATAGCGGAACCTGGATGCTCATATTGGTTCCTACATATTCTACGAAGATCTTTATCGGTCAAACCGCATAACAACATACGTTGTTCCCTTTGTCATCTGTATGTTACTTGCCCTAGATTCGATCGATTGTATCATCATACCTAGTTCAATCTCGTTACCGTCAAGTCTCTTTACTCGTTCTGTAATACTTCATCCTGCAACTAACTCATTAGTCACATTACCTGCAAGGCTTATAGTGATGAACATTACTGAGAGGGCCTAGAAATAGCTCTCCGATACACGGAGTGACAAATCCTAATCTCGATCTATGCCAACCCAACAAACACCATCAGAGACACCTGTAGAGCATCTTTATAATCACCCAGTTACGTTGTGACGTTTGATAGCACACTAAGTGTTCCTCCGGTATTCGGGATTTGCATAATCTCATAGTCATAGGAACATGTATAAGTCATGAAGAAAGCAATAGCAATAAACTAAATGATCATTATGGTAAGCTAACGGATGGTCTTGTCCATCACATCATTCTCTAATGATGTGACCTTGTTCATCAAATGACAACACATGTCCATGGCTAGGAAACTTAACCATCTTTGATTAACGAGCTAGTCAAGTAGAGGCATACTAGGGACACTCTGTTTGTCTATGTATTCACACATGTGCTAAGTTTCCGGTTAATACAAATCTAGCATGAATAATAAACATTTATCATGATGTAAGGAAATATAAATAACAACTTTATTATTGCCTCTAGGGCATATTTCCTTCAAATGTCTTGTTGAGCTCCACCATTTCTACACCTTATTTTGCTCAATACTCTCAATCCCTCCACCCAAACTTGTTGAAACTTTGGGGATTGGAAGAGCAAGACACGATCTACGCTTTGCCAAACCAAATCGCGTTCCCTGCAACATTTCTACACCATTGACTTGTTACTGTTGGAGCTTGGGCTCCTAGGTGGTTAGGGGTTCCTCCGAAAGCTTCCTTGCTTGTGGTGTGCTCCGGAGAAGTTTGTAAAGGTCTGGTTGTCGCCTTCAAGACCAACCTTGAGTGATTCGAGGCTCATCCACTAGGGGTGACTTGAAAGAGATTATGGTGAGCCTTCAGTGGCGTTCCGCAAGCTTTGGCTCTGGCAGCGCTCTTAACGGAGAGTAGCTCTTCCCCAAGGAAGAGTGAACTTCGGGATAAAATCCGCGTCCTCGTCTCACTTGTGGTTAATCCTTTCCCGCACTTTACTTTTCTTTGTATACTTGTTGGCTTGATAATTATATTATTGTTAGCATATTTAGCTTTAAGCTTGCTTGTCATATAGGTTGTATTCACCTAGTTGCATATCTACAGAACCCTATTTATCCGCTAAACCTTAAAATTGATAAGAAATATTAAAATTTGCAGTCTCCTATTCAACCCCCCTCTAGCCGACCTATGGATCCTTTCAACTGCTATCAGGGCCTAGTGCTCTAATATAAGGTTTTACAACCTGAGGATATGGACAGCCTAGGGAATGTGGGAGGTGTCGCACCCCTTGTGGAGGATGGCGAAAACCTACCCCCCCCCCCCCCCCCGCCGCCGCCGTTGTGCCCGATGCACTTGTTGCCCCGGTCGTTGCTCCCGCCGCCCCCGTTAACCCATGTGCCCCCTTAACCACGAGCGGCATCCTTTCCATGTTTGCGGACCTCAAAACCGCTATGTTGAAAGAAGTTTGTTCCTTGGTCAAGGAGGAAATTGATGCTCGCCTGAAATCCTCGACATTTGCATCAAACTCTTTGATCCAAATGCCATTCATGATGCGTATGATTCGAGAGAACCCCTTGCATCTCCTACTCGCACCCAAGTTCCCAACTACAATGTCGTGGTACCTTTTACTCACCCCAACCCTTGCAACACCCTCGCATCAATCCTTTTGGGCCTCCGCCCCCTTTGAAAGCTAATGTCTTTGCTAAGTGGAAGCTAGATATGGAGTCTCATATTCGCAGTGCCTCTACTCAACTATGGTCGACTGTGGTCAATGGATTAGGGACCCAATGAATCTCACTCCAAGGGAAGCGATTGATAACCAACTCAATGCAACCGCCCACAACATGTTGCGCACCACGGTGACCGATGACTATAGTGACTCCATTGCTCTTCTCAAGACCGCCAAGGAAATTTGGGATTTCCTTGAGGAGGCTCTGGAAGGAGATGAAGCATTTCGAAGATCTCGGTTGCCTTTCCTCAAGCAAGAAGTCAATATATCTGTGAGAAATGAGGGTGAGTCAGCGGAAGAGGTGTACCGAAGGTTGAAGTTTCTTATGCTCAACTTAAGAACCTTTGGGCACACTTGGGCAAATGATGATTTCATAAGGACAAGTTCATAGATGTTATGGTTCTCACGGAACATATCATGGTTATGATGATACATCAAAACCGTACCTCTCGCGAAATGAACAAAACAGAAAACATGTTTTTTTTCGTTTTCCGAAAGGCACGACCATGCATCTCGCGAAAGCACAACCGTGCCTCTCGCGAAAGCAAAACCGTGCCTCTCGCGGAAGAATTTTTTTGTTTTTTTCATTTTCAAGAGGCACGGCCTCTCGCGAGAGCAAAACCGTGCCTCTCTTGGAAGGAAAAAAACACATTTTTTTCCGTTTCCGAGAGGCACAGCCATGTTTCTCGCGGAAGAACAAAACAGAAAACGTGTTTTTTTCGTTTCTGAGAGGCACGGTCGTGCCTCTCGCGGAAGCAAAAATAAAACACGTTTTTTCATGATTTTTTTAAATTTTTATTGGTCCAAAAGCTAAGGAAGACCGGTGAAAAACCGAAAAGTCGAAAAACCCCTGGAAAAACCACTTTAAAAGCCGAAAACTCATGCGATAAAGTAAAAATAAAATAAATTCTGAAGGAAGCGCCCAGAGTAAGACACGTGGCGGCGGCTGAGAGCGCGTGCTCTCAGCCCACCCACAAGTGATCATCGTGAGGCTTCCGAAGGAGCACCTGTCACTAGTTGCTCCCAGGTATCGCTGCCTCGCCTTCAAACGACGCATTAGTAGACCGGCCCAATAGCATGTTTATTATTCCTTTGTTTTGTTAGTTTGTTTTTCGTTCATTTTTTGTTTTGTTTGTATTATATATATTGTATATATATATATATTCTTAAACATTATCTTACTTAAAAAAATTATCCAGGAAATTTATAAAAATACACTTACTATTCACACAAAAAATCATGAAAGATGCTCATGAAAAAATGTCCATGAAATTTCTGTAAAATGTTTATATGATGTCAAAACATGTTTTCATAATTCAAAATAAATGTTTCCTGCCATTCCAAAACGTGTCAGTGACATTGATAAAAATTATGGTGCATTTAAAAAATATGTTTGTGCATTTTTAAAACAGAAATATGCAATTTCAAAAATGTTTGCGAAAAATTACGAAAATATTTTGTACCATTCAAAAAAGTATTGACATTTATTTAACTGTTATGCATTTTGTAAATAGGTTTGTCATATTTTTGAAAATATTTAAACAATGTATTATAAATCATGGAGATACAAAATGTTTAATACCACTGAAAATTATATTTACTCGTATATTTAAAAAGATATAACAAGTATCCTGCAAAATGTTCAGAACATGCATTTGAAAAATGTTCAATGAGCATAAAAAAGTACCACAATTATATGAAAAATGTGCAATGTGTATCGAAAAAGTAGACATGTGTTAGCAAAATTAAAATAAATTATCCAAATAAAATCTTAAAAGGAACATGGGAATCCAAAAACCAGAAGAAGAATAAAATAAAGACAACCGCTTTAAAAAACACCCAGAAAAAACCCAGAGCAAAAGTCCGCTCAGTGGAACCCCCTATTTGGCTGGGCCATCTTGCGCTCGCTTGCTACGAGACGGACGGAGTCCTAGTGAGTCAGATTTTCGTAGAAGAACTGAGACGGCCTGCTCAGCAGAAACGTCCATAGTGGGTGCGGCTATGGCGGGTATTCCCCATTTGGAAAACCCAATTCGCCACATTCTGAGGCGAATTGTCAACCTACCGCACAAGTGAGAGGTACTCCCGAACTTTTTCCCTCACGTTAGGGTTTTATCCTCCCGGGGCGACTCCCTCGCCGCCGTCGAGACCATCGTCCCCAACCTCTGACTCTCTCCACCAGCCGATCTCCAGGACGGGAACGCGTCTTGCGGCGCCCACCGCCTCCTCGGAGTGTTGCGGGGCGGGGCAGGTGGGTAGGGTTACGTAAAAAAGCCCGATCAGATCTAATCGGGTTAGGGTTCCGAGGATGGCGTCGAACGAGGCTTCAGGATCGGCTACGGACGGAGCGCCTGAGATCGACGACGTGAATCTGCTGATGAAAGAGCTAGGTCTGTGAGAGGAAGACCTAGATGATGTGGTATTCGATGAGGATGAAGCACCAGAGGGGGCGGCAAGGTGGATAGCTCTTGCAAAAGTACACTCTGCCAAAACCTACTCCCAATACTGGTTCTTTTGGAACATGAGATTAGCTTGGGACCTTGCTCAGGAGGTGATTTTCAAGCCACTCGAGGACAATTTGTACACGGTGCAATTCTCCTGCCTAGGAGATTGGGAGAGGGTGATGCAAGAAGGACCATGGCACTTTCGAGGGGACGCTGTCATACTTAAGCCATATGACGGCTTGGCAAAACCCTCAACTGTCCAACTGGATAGTATCGAAATTTGGGCTCAGATTCATGATGTGCCCCCCTTATACGCCCATCTAATACCCTCTCTTGCCGCTAAGGTGGGCGAGGTGCTTTTCACAGAGCCTCAGTCTCAGGACTTTGCTGGAAACTTCCATCGAGTTTGGGTCCGGATAAATGTCATGAAGCCCCTGAAGAAGCAGTCTCTCTTATTCGGGAAGGCAAGCGCCAGATTTACAGGGTCAGATACGAGAAACTCCCGGACTGGTGTGCCATGTGCGGAATGCTGGGTCACTTGTTCAAAGAGCATGGTAATGGAATCCATCCTCCGGCATCCTTGGTTTTCAAAAACCTTAGAGCCTCATGGGCTATGCGCACTGGACAAGGCCCAGGAGGAGGAAGAGGCAGAAGAGGGGGTCGCCGGGGTGGCCGAACGGGACGTGGAAGAGGATCAGAATCTGACCATGGGGGCGACCAGTCACACTATGGCAGCAAAGAGGCGCGTATGGCTGAGCAGTTTGAAGGGGATGAGACCGAAGATGTCCAGGAGGATATGGTGACTGATGATGCAAGTAGGAAGAGGGGAGTCGGTGTTGAAGGACCACAAAACAACCAACTAGCTATAATTGCTGCTAATGGAGGTGTGGTTAGCCCTCCACCCAAGAGAGACCCAAAACGGACCAAGGTTGATGTCAAGGAAAACGTAGTGGCGGAGAATGTCGTGAAGAAATTGGCGGGCTCCATTGAGGGGCGCCGCCAGGATCAATGAGTACCCTATGCTGGAACTGCCGCGGGGCGGGCAAACCCGCGACAGTTCGTGAGCTTCGCGATCTCGCGAAGCAATTTGCCCCCTCCATTCTATGTATTCTTGAAACTCAAGTAGAGAGGACTAGAGTGGAGAGTTTAGCTAGTAGCATAGGTTTTACCAATAGTTTTGCTGTAAGCAGCTCCGAAAGGAGCGGTGGGCTTCGAATCTTCTGGAATGATGAAATAAAAGTAGAAATTAATGGCTACTCGGAGTATCACATTGATGTGTTGGTCGATGATCTTATGGACACACGTATACGTTTGACTTTTGTTTACGGCGAAGCTCAAGTATCGGAAAGATACAAAACCTGGGACATGTTGCGAGGGATAACTGGAACTGGAGGACTGCCGTGGGCTATAATGGGAGATTTTAACGAAGTGCTTCATGCGTCCGAGCATGATGGCGTGGGGAACCGCACTCGAGCACAGATGGAAGCTTTTAAAGATGCTCTGGACACCTGCGGGCTTATGGATATTGGGTACTCGGGCTTGACATGGACTTTCGAGAAGAAAGTGGCAGGGGGCTCCTTCACCAGGGTGCGTTTGGATCGCTGTGTGGTAAACCCTGAGTGGTCTCTAGCTTTCCCAAACTCCGAACTGAAACACAGAACAGCAGTAGGCTCGGATCATGTGCCGATAGAGCTGATAATCAACGACGTGCATGGCACATGCAGAAGAGGGCCCCGTGGCTTTAATTATGAGCTTATGTGGGAGCGTGACCAATCACTGTTCGACCTGGTGGGGACCTCTTGGGCGGCGTCCGAAGGAGATACAGTACAGGCCATGCAGGATAAACTGCATCGAGTGGCTGGTGACCTAGGGAATTGGGATCGGCAGCATTTTGGCAGTGTACGGTCAGAGATGCAAAGATTAAAGAAGGAATTGGAAACCCTTCGGCTGCTCCCTAGCAGAACAGGACCGTCTCACTTGGAGACCAAGATTTTGGATCGTCTTGTGGAGCTCTATCATCGGGAAGAAATCTTATGGCGACAGAGGGCATGGCTGGAATGGCTTGCGCATGGAGATAAGAATACATACTTTTTCCACCTACGTGCAAGCCGCCGCCGTCGAAAGAACCAAGTTAAATCCTTGCAAAGACCGGATGGGCATGCAACCACAGACCAAATTGAGATGGAGGAGATGACTAACGAGTTCTATAAGACTCTGTATACATCTAAGGGAGTACAAGGCATGAACTTGGTACTAGATACAGTTCCGGTCAAGGTAACACAAGCTATGAATGATCTTCTGAATGCGCCATATAGACAGGAAGAAATCAAGACAACTCTTTATCAAATGTTCCCCACAAAAGCACCGGGCTCTGATGGCTTCCCAGCACACTTCTTCCAGCGTCATTGGGATGTATGCGGCGAGGAGATTACTAAGGTGGTGTTAAGGATAGTGGATGGGACAGAATCAGCCGAGTGCATAAACAAAACAATCTTGGTGCTTATCCCGAAGGTAAAAAATCCCACCCTTTTAACCCAATTCCGGCCGATAAGTCTGTGTAATGTTCTCTACAAGATAGCATCTAAGGTGATTTCTAACCGTTTGAAACAAGTGCTGCCATAAATTGTGTCAGAGGAGCAATCAGCTTTTGTTCCGGGCAGGTTGATCACTGACAACATTATCACAGCTTATGAATGTTTGCATTTTATGAAACACAATAAGGCAAAGAAGCACCAATCTTGTGCCCTGAAGCTTGATATGATGAAGGCATATGATCGAGTTGAGTGGTCCTACCTCAGAGCCATTATGCTAAAATTAGGTTTCAATGAAAGATGGGTGGATATTGTGATGAATCTGGTATGCTCGGTACAGTTTTCAGTAATGTTTAATGTGAAGAAATTACAGGAGTTTCAGCCTTCTCGTGGAATCCGCCAGGGGGACCCAATTTCCCCATACTTGTTCTTGTTAGCAGCAGAGGGCCTTTCGTGCCTCCTAAAATCTAGAAGAGAGTCATCCAACTTGAGTGGGTTACAAGTGGCACCCTCGGCGCCACCAGTAAACCATCTTTTATTCGCTGATGACAGCATGCTGTTTTTCAAGGCCAATAGTGTGGGAGCAAATGAGGTAAACCAGGTTCTGGATATATATTGCCAAGCCACGGGTCAACGGATAAATTATGCAAAGTCATCTATATTCTTTAGCAAAGGGGTTCCTGATCTAGTAAGGCAAGAAATAAAAGGAATACTTGCAGTTCCCAATGAGACTTTGAATGAAAAGTATTTGGGAATGCCATCTGATATTGGATCATCAAAAAACAGAGCATTTAAATACTTGAAGGATCGACTTTGGAGCAAGATCCAAGGATGGATTGAGATGACTTTGTCCACGGCAGGGAAAGAAGTGCTTGTCAAAGCAGTGGCTCGGGCCATGCCAGTGTATTCCATGTCATGCTTTCGGCTACCACGAGGGCTTTGTGAACACCTCAACATGCTGATTAGGAAATTTTGGCGGGGTAGCAAGGATGGTAAGAGGAAACCCCACTGGGTGTCATGGAAAGAGATGACAAAACAAAAAGGCATGGGAGGATTAGGTTTCAAAGACTTCGAACTTTTTAATCTGTCACTTCTTGCCCGGCAGGCATGGCGTTTGCTGCAGCACCCGGAGTCGCTAAGTGCCCGAATATTGAGGGGGGTATATTACCCGGGGCAAACAATTCTAGAAGCAAATTTGGGCTCCCATCCCAGCCAGATTTGGAGAGCGATAGTTGATGGACGAGACATTCTTTCTCAGGGTCTGATAAAGAGAATTGGTAATGGGGAAGACACAATGATATGGTCAGAAAACTGGTTGCCAAGGGATGAGATGTTGAGACCATATGGGTGTTTGGCAGAGGACCCGCCTCAACGAGTCACTGAGCTGATAGACCACACCACGGCATCATGGGACATGCAGAAAGTCCGCCAAGTGTTTTTCCCGTTCGACGCTACGTTGATAGCAGGAATACCCCTGTGCACAAGCAATATCCCGGACTTTTGGTGCTAGCACTATGAGAAGAAGGGTCATTTCACGGTAAAATCTGCGTATAATATGTTGGTGGCGACAAAGCAAAGAAGGGAGGCATGGCTAGAGGGGTCAGCAAGTACCTCAAGTGAGAGGGGAGAGGAGAAGCAATGGAAATCTTTATGGAACATTAAAGTACCAACCAAAGTTAAGATGTTCCTTTGGAGGTTATCAAAACAATCGCTGCCCATGGAAGATGTACGTTCCAAACGACATATGTCCACTACATCAGCTTGTGGTATATGTGGGGGTCCAGATTCCTGGAGGCACTCGCTGATTGAATGTACCATGTCTAGGTGCACTTGGGCCTTATCAGATGAGGAGGTTGTGCAAGCAGTGACACCGGACACGGAGAGTCATGCAAAGGCGTGGCTTTTCTCACAGATTGAAACATTATCACATGACCATTTTGTGAAACTTGCAGTGACTATGTGGGCTATATGGACAGCAAGGAGGAAAGCCATTCATGAAGGAGTTTTCCAGAGTCCACAGACTATATTCTCCTTCACATCACGATACCTGGCTGATCTTGAAATTGTTAATGGGAAGGACAAGAAGATTGCACCAGCACCAGCAGCGAGGAACACAACCCACGCAGGTAGACGTCCTCGACCACCACCTTTGAATCATGCAAAAATCAATGTACACGCTGCAGTGAGAGTAGGGAAAGGTGGTTCCGCTGCAGTGGTATGCCGTGACTCGAATGGAACTTATCTGGGGAGCTCAGCAATTGTGGTGCAAGGCGTGGATGACCCATCTAGTTTGGAAGCTATGGCGTGTAGAGAGGCACTATGCACTGCTGAGGACCTTCTTCTCCAACAGTTTGTGGTCGCATCAGATGCGAAGCAGGTGGTTGGTGACATCCAGCAAGGTAGCAGGGGCAAACATGCGGCAATCATCAAAGAAATTGTAGCTAGAAGTATCTCTTTTTCTTGTAATTTTGTTTATGATAGTAGGAACAATAATGTAGAGGCACATAAGTTAGCAAGATTTGCTTTAAACTTAGCTCTGGGGCGTCATGTGTGGTTTGGCCAACCTCATGACGCACGTGTGATTCCACTTTCTGTGGACTTTGATCAATAAAGAATGGGCCGTTACTCAAAAAAAAAAACCTACCGCACAAGTTCGATAATAACTGGGCCAGCCCAGTTAGGTCTTTTTCACGTGGGATCTTTTTTCCGGTTTTAGGAACCTTCCAGAAGGTTCTTGAACCATATTTTCTGTTTTTTATATTTCATTTCTTCTTTTCGTTTATAGTTATTTCTGTTATTTTCTTTTCTTTTCCTCTTCGTATTTTCTGTTTGTTTTCTTTCTTTGGTTTTTAATTTCTTTTTCTTTTCTTCTCATTTTTTTCACTTTTTTGAAAATATTCAAATTTTTGTTCGTGTTTCCAGAAAATGTTCAGATTTCAAAAAATATTCTCAAAATTCAAAAATTGTTCTCATTACACAAAAAAGTTTAAAACTTTCAAAATTAAAAAAAATACCTGATTTCAATTTTTTGTTCACGCATTGAAAAAATGTTCGCGCTTCCAATTTTGTTCGGGATTTTTCAAAATTGTTCTCCATTTCAAAAAAAATTCTCAAGATTAAAAAAAATGTTTGTGCTTTAGAAAATTGTTTGTGCTTCCATATTTTTTCTCCATTTTGAAATTCGTTCTGAAGATTCAAAAAATGTTCGTGCTTTAAAACAATTGTTCACAAATTTAAAATGTCTTGTTTTCTATTTTTTGGGAGGTTCAAAATTTTTTCGTTTTCATAAAAAATGCGTTTTATGAAAAAATATCATACATTCAAAAAATTACTCAAAATTTAGGGAACAAAATGAGATTTTGTCAAATAGTGTTAAGTCCAGAACTGTGCTTGGTTTGTTTCTTATAGAGTTCTGCTGTATTCTTGTCGACATGTCTGTTCTATCGCACAGGCTAGCACCGAGGTCACGCAAGCAGACACTCCCGAGTTCAAGTCCTAGCCACCGCGCACAAACCCCTTTTTTTGCGATTTTTTAGACTGGTTTTGAAGTGCACGGAATGGGCCGGTCCAGTCGGTGGGCCCTGTGCGGCGGGGCGTTTATTTGCCACAGAACGCGGCAAATAGGAGCTCCCCCATATTTGGCGCTTCAGACGCGTGTGTTTTGTAAACAGGCGCATAGAATCCTCCGTGCGAAGGGTTGGCCCATTTGCTTTTCTCTCTTCTTATGTTAAAAGAGAAAAACAAAGTTGCGCGCAAACACAATCAAACTTTGGGCCTCAAACTTCACCGAACAAGCGCCAACCACTAGGACATCGCGAGTCCTGTGACAACTAAATTCATTTTTCTCATTTTATTATGTCACTATTTAAAAAATCCCCAAGTTTGGGGAAGCTTCCAAAGGCAGATTCTTTTTTCTACCTTTTTTTGCAACGTTTTTTACGGTTTTTCTTTTCTTTTTCTATTTATTTTTTCCTTTTTCTTTTTGCAAATGCATGAATGTTTTTCAATTTTCACAACTTGGCTTTACAAATCGGTTCTTTCAAATTCGCGAACTATTTTTTCATAACGCTGAGCATGATTTTTTTTTCAAATTTGTGAATTTTTTTGTCAATCAGAATTAACTTTTTTTTCAAAATCAGCGATTTTTTTTTCAAAATGGATGAAATTTTTCGAATTTATGAACTTCTTTTCATAATCAATGAACTTTTTTTAAAGCACCGATGAACTTTTTTTTCAAAATTGTTGAACATTTGTAAAATTCATGAAGCTTTTTTTTCAAGTTCGTGAACTTTTTCCAGGATTTGAAGTACTTTTTTTTTCAAAATCAATGAACATTTTTTGAATTCAATGAACTTTTTCAGTTTTTTAAAATCTTTTAGCATACTAGTGAACTTTTTTTATTGCAAATCTGTAAAAAAAGGTAATTACATTTTTTTATTCAAATGGTTTATACGGGTATACTAATGTTGTACTTCCTTCATCCTATAATATAAGATCGTTTTTCACACCACACTGGCAGTGTTTTTGGATGTCGGTTGTTGTGCGGATTTGAATCCCACCTCTTCCATATTTATTCTGGAATTTTTTGCCAAATAATAATATTTATTTTGAAACTCTTTTTTCTTTTTCGCGTCTGGTTTTTTAGGAGCTTGTTCCGCTGGCCCGCTAGCGTCGCGCAAGAGCGCCAAGAGGTCGAAGCCTTCCTCTATGGGAGCTCCCGCTATGTCGCGCCTGCTGCGAGGTAGAAGCCTTCCTCGCCTACAGAGCGCCGCTGGTGGGCCGGCCAAGCCAGACAACGTTTTTATTTTCTAATTTTATTTAAATTTTAAAATCATATGTTAACAACATAAATATACATAAGAAATTTTAAAAAGATAGGCTAAAAATCTCACCATAGTATAACAAAATTGTTACCACAGTTTTTAAAAACGTTGACAGCTTCCAAAAAATGCTCGTGAAATGCAGAAATGTCCCCACCTCCAAACAAATGTATGCAGAAATGTCGAAAAATGTATATACAATGTAATGAAAAAATGTTTGTGTAGTGTTGAAAAAGTCCCGTATCAATTTATCTTCAAATAATGTACATGAAATTTTGTGGAAATATTCCTGTGTTTCAAAAAAATGTTTGTGACTTTTAAAATTTTTCTATATATACTTTGAAAAAAATATTCACGCAGGTTAAAATGTACGTGATATTTTAAATAAATAATCACATGTTTCCTAAAAATATCCGTAAAAGTTTCAACAAAGTTTAAAAAACGTATTAGAAATGTTGCGTAGCTTAAGAAATGTTTGTTGCCATTAAGAATGTGCAATGCGTGTTTGGAAAATGTTACTTTGTAGTGTGTTCAAAACATGTATCTAATAGTAAAATATACACCATGTATTTGGACAATGTACAACGTGTATGAGAACAATGTTTCACGTATGCTCTAAAAATGTACTATATTGTATATCGAGATAAAAGTAAACATGATTTAAAAAAAACAATAAAACCACAAAGAAACAAAAAAGAAAAGCAAAAACCTGAAGAAAAACCAAGAAAGTAGCAATGAAAACCAAGTATAACAATGTAAGAAATATAAAGCAGTGAGAAAACAAAGAAAACCAAAGTAAAATGAAAAAAAGAAACAGAAGAAAAGGAAGAAAAACGAATAAAAGCAGTGAAAAAAAGGAAAAAAATAAGAAAAATGGATTGTGCGTACCTACAACGAATGCTACGAGAGGCAGCGACTATCGCGCTAAATGCGCTAGCCCCCTAGTGGTCTCCCATAGATATTGGTACGGGCAACACATAGTTGTCTCAAAAACCATCTGCCGCCTTTTAAAAAGAAAAACACTTGTTGCTCCTTTCTGCCCCATGAATAAACATGAATAGATTGCATGTCAATCTTGTATGAGTCAATTTCTATGCATTCGTGTCTCCCAATAATGAACACATCAACAACGGAAATGCTAGCGAGGGAAACAACCCCATCAGTAAAAATCATGATGTTGTAGACAAAAGCCAACGACCAAATGGCTTGCTCTAGGAGATTTTGATCAGATTTGTTGTGCGAGGGACAAAAATAAAGGAAACATTAATAGTTCACGGATCAATCGCTTCCGCAACACCTTGCATGCTTGCGAGCTAAATGAGATCGACCTTCAAAACCGAAAGCTCACCTGAAGTAGTGAGAGAGACAACCCGATGATGTGCAAGCTCGACTCCTTCTGCAATGCAGAATAGGACACTACTTTCAACACTCACATGCTACATGCGCTCTCTCCTCATCGATGTGTGACCACTGCCCCCAACTCCTCGCGTACGATAGCGGGCCTCGTAGGCCTCATTGCTTCAAATTTGAGAATTCCTGGACCTCAATGCCAAGATTTAATGAGGTGGTGCTAAACGCTCAGAATGAGGAACGCAACTATGTTAAGACCTACAAAAGAATCTTTCATAAGTTTAAAAAGAAGGGGTGCTGCTTAATGAGTGTGGTGAGAGGTTGTTCTCCAAGGCTAAACTTCACCCTCATGCAGCCCTCTTGGTTATTCTACGTCTCGACATCGCATAGGAGGATTGTGCCCCTCTCCATTGAGGAGCAATACCTACAGACAAAGCTTAAAAATAAGGGGTCTGAGCTTGGCGGTGCTTGAAAGAGCAAGAAGAAGTTGTGTGTGCGGGAATATCCACATTAAAATAGGGTGATGTTAACACCAAATCCTTCCACCAGAGGGTGAATACGAGATAGAGTAAAAACACACATTCTTAGAATCCAACACAACAACGGATGGGTCACCGACCATGAGCAAAAGGAAAGCTTGATCCGCAAACACTTCACAAATGCTTTGGGAAATGGGAGTCTTCCATCCATTGATTTCAATTGGGATGAGCTTGACTTTGGGGAGCATGAACTTGTCGACCTTGATTCTCCCATCGCCGATCAAGAGGTTAAAGATGCGATCAATCAAATGTCTAGTTATAAGCCCTCAGTCCGGATGGCTTCACCGGTGCCTTCTTCAACTGTTGTTGGCCCATCATTAAGGAGGACATCATGCATGTCATCGGTTGTATTAATAACCTCCATTCGGCCAATCTTATGTGTCTCAACTTGGCGAATGTTCCGCTTCTTCCCAAGAAAGAGGGGGGGGGGAGGGATCACCGACTACCAACCTATAAGCCTCATCCATGTCGTGCCAAAATCATTGCAAGGCGGTTGCGGGGCTTGTGTCATGGGATGGTAAAACATTACTGAGTTGATGTGTACTAGTCAAGTCAGTGCTCACTTCGCAAGTGATCTACCACATCACTCTCAACCCTCCTCCGAGCGCCCTTAATAACTTCAACAAAATTGAAAGGATTTTTTGTGGTTAGACAATGAGAAGACCACATAGCGAAGTGCAAAGGTCAATTGTCATGTCGTGTGTTGCCCTACCGACCTTGGAGGATTGGGCATCATTGATCATGTTGTGGTGCGAATGGAAGGAGCCAACGATGATGTGGGTTGGGTTGGAAAACCCATGTGGCGAGTTAGACCGAGATCTCTTCTACACATCCATGCACATTATCATTGCCAATGGGGCTCAGGAACCTTTCTAGGACTCGCATTGGGTCAATGGATAAAGGCCTATTGATATGGCACCACTCATTTTTGTGGCCTCCCCTAGAAAGAGATGGAAGGTTAGGGAAGCCATGCAAGGTGATCCTTGGCTGTCCAAGATGAAGCTTTCCACTAATTTGATGATGGACCACATAGAGCAAATTGTGAATATATGGGCTCTCTCTCTCATGCAATTCACCTTGTGTACGACACTGAGGATGACATCACTTGGAAGCTTACGGCAAGCGGTCACTACCCTGCCACTTCCGCTTATAAGCTCGATTCCTTGGCACCACCCGCTCGCCCATGACATATGTGGTTTGGAAGACTTGGGCGCCTCCCAAGGTTATTGTTTTCTTGGGTTGCCATTCAAAACTGGATTTGGACTGCAGACAGACTCGAGAGGTGCGGTTGGTCAAATTGCGGGCTATATCCTCTTTGTAGGCAAGCCGAGCAATCGGTGAGCCACCTATTCTTCAAGTGTTAGTTCACCTTGAGGGTTTGGGGCATGATCAGAGCTTGGATCAACCTCGTCCACACTGATACTTCTTGTTGGATGGATGAGCGTTCCATCAAGGATTGGTGGATTAATATGTCTGAGAAGAATACGAGGAACCGGAAGGCGATGGCGTCGATCACCATGCTATCTTGCCAGACAATTTGGTGTGAACGAAACGCTAGGGTATTTCGGCATAATCCACGCTTCCGTCTATCATCTTCTCCAACATCAAAAGCGATGCTACACTTTGGGTCACTACCGCGCGAAGCACTTGGGAAACATCATTCCGCGAGAGTAATGGTTTCGTAATAATCTTTTTTATTTTTGTTTGTAAAAGTAATTCTAGACTCCTTAATTAATGGATGAGGCAATATTTTGCCTCCATTTCGAAAAAAGAAATTACATGCCAATCATGCAAGAGACAAATCCCTATTTATCTTCAGGTCTCTGATTCACGAACTCATCACCAAGTTTTTTTCCAAAATCATTCCCGATCGTCAAATCATGATGTTTTGGACACTAACCAACAAAATAGGAGACCAGATACTTAAGAACATATGTATCACTAATAGTTGCTAACTAGAAGCCATCATTGTCGCTTGGACACTACCGACATTGCTCATGGTGTTGATGGATTGGACGTCCTTGCAAAGCATATCCAAGTCTTACTTCAGTTCAGTTGTTTTTACCCGATTTTCCACCGCATTAGTCTTCGTGGCTAGCAGATCCGCTACTTCTGCCTCATCGGTGCTAGGTTTTGCATGCTCATCATGTATTGAGTTATTTGGGAGGAATTTTACAGCCAAAATGTAACCCATGCAGAGAACTCAATTCCTATCGCCACCCCGTTAATTCACCACTGAAGCACATCACCACCCGTTGCAGATCCTGGGATTTGACCATCCAAATTGTTCCGGCAACTAGTTATACGATCGTGAGTTGTCGCGACTACGACCGCCAACACCACCGAGAACTAACTTCGTGGCCGCCATAGAAAGTGTGAGGATATTGGGATTTTTCTTCTGTTGCCCAAATCGATTTCGATGTCAAGGAAAGACTATGCTCTAGATACCAACCGTCATGCCGAGAGAGGTTTACGATTGAAGATTTGAGGATCGATCTCGCTAAGGTTTGGCTTGGGAGCTAAAATAAAAATGAACTAGTGAATATCCATTCCTATAAGCAATAGGATTTTTTTATTTTTCTTTAGAATAACCCTAATGACAGAATGAAACCACATAGCTCTGCTTATATAGCGCGATGACAACGGTAAAATAAGCAAGGTAGAAGGCGAGTGTGCAGCGAGCCATTGGATTCACTTGGCTCCAGATGATCACAGCCGTTCGTTATCTGAACCAATATCTGGGTTACGGAAGAATATAACACTAGCAGAGTAGTCTGACAAGCGAGAAAATCAACCACGATCTTCAAATGGTGATGTTTTGGACACCAAACGACAAGAAAGAAGTTGATCACAACTTGTTTAATTCATCAATAGACTCTAAGATACCATCTGCCGCCGAAATGCCAGCACGGAGTTGGGCCACTCAAAATCCACGATAAATTTGACAAATTTGACATGTGGACAAAAACAATTCACAAACTGAACTGGTTCAAAAAAAAAATCACTCAGCTGATCGTTTTGTGTGGCGCCCAACACGCAGACGCCACACCTTATGGTGCAGCGCCTAGCTCTCAGGCGTTGCACGTCTGTGGCACCCACGGGGCCCGCACCCAGTAGTGTAGCGCCTCAGATCTAGGTGCCACACCTGTAAAGTGCAGCGCTTAGCCCGTATGCGCTGCACCATGATACGTCTCCAACGTATATATACTTTATAAAGTATTCATGCCATATTTATAACAATTTTATATGATTTGCATGAAACTAACCCGGTCTGATGCTGTTTTTAGCAGAACTACCGTGGTGTTTTTTTGTGTGCAGGAATCAAAGTTGTCCAAATACAATGAAACTTTTTGACATTTTTTTGGAACAAAAGAGGCACTAGAAGCTTCGCGGGAGGGCCAGAAGAGCCACAAGGTGGGCAGAACCCACCAGGGCACGCCAGGCCCCCCAGGCGCGCCCTGGTGTATCGTGCTCACCTCGAGGCCTATCTCGCGTGAAACCGACGCCAAAAAATCCTATAAATACATAAACCCCCAGAAATAACCCTAGATCATAACTTCCGCCGCCGCAAACCTCTCTAGCCATGAAAAACGAATCTAGACCCTGTTCTGGCACCCTGCCGGAGGGGGAAATCATCACCGGTGGCCATCTTCATTATCCTGGCGGCCACCATGATGAGGAGGGAGTAGTCCACCCTCGGGGTTGAGGGTTTGTACCAGTAGCTATGTGTTTAATCTCTCTCTTTCTCGTGTTCTTGAGATGGCATGCTCTTGATGTATCGCGGGCTTTGTTAATATAGTTGGATCATATGGTGTTTCCCCCTCTCTATCTTGTTGTGATGAATTGAGTTTTCCCTTTGAGATTTCGTTCTTACCAGATTGAATACTTTTATGGATTTGAGAACACTTGATGTATGTCTTGCTATGAATACACGTGATGACAATGGGGTATCATATTGATTCACTTGATATCTGTTTTGGCAATCAACTCACGGATTCCCGAGGTGACATTGGGTAATCTATGCATAGGGGTTGGTGCATGTTCTCGTCTTTGTTTCTCTGGTAGAGATCTTGGGGCACTCTTTGAGGTTCTTTGTGTTGGATTGAGTATTATGAATCTGAATTTGTTTTGGTGTTATTTTAGTACGAACTCTTGATAGATCGATCGGAAAGAATAACTTGGTGTTATTTTAGTACGAACTCTTGGATAGATCGATCGGAAAGAATAGCTACAAACAATTTCTTCTTATGTTCTATGCTAGATAGGAACTTCCGAGTGATTCTTCATTGCATGTTGAGGGATAGTTATATGATACAATTATATTAGCATTGTTAAGAGATTGCACTAGCGAAAGTACGGACCCTAGGCCTCATTTTCAAGCATTGCAATACCCTTGGTGCTCACTTTTGTCACTTGCTGCTTTTTATTGTTACTATTACAAAAATCAATATCTACTATAATTACTATGATTGTATCACCGTCTCTTCGCCGAACTAGTGTGCCTATACAATTTACCATTGTATTTGGTGTGTTGGGACACAAGAGACTTTTTATTATTTGGTTGCAGGGTTGTTTGAGAGAGACCATCTTCATCGTACGCCTCCCACGGATTGATAAACCTTAGGTCATCCACTTGTAGGAAAGTTGCTACTGTCCTACAAAACTCTGCGCTTGGAGGCCCAACATGAGTCTACAAGAATAAAATTGTGTAGTAGACACCACGCTCTTTTCTGGCGTCGTTGTCGGGGAGGTAAGTGCTTGAAGGTATATCTTTAGATCTTGCAATTGAATCTTTTAGTTTCTTGTTTTCTCACTAGTTTGGTTTATAAAAGAAAACTAGAAAAAATGGAATTGAGGTGGCCTTATATTATTCGTCTTTATCATGTATTTCTAGAAAATGATGGAAAGGAAAATTGTGCTCAATTGATAGAGGAAGAATTCAGTAAAATGATTAGCATGAACGATGAGCACAATTGCAATGTTGTTGGTATGAATTCTTTGAATATCCATGATGCTAATGATATGAAAAGGCATAAGCTTGGGGACGCTATGTTTGATGAAGATGATATTTTTAGCCCCCAAGTTTCGATGAGAATATTTATTATGATGATTGCATGCCTCCTATCAATGATGATTATTGCGATCACATGCATGCTATGAAGAATAATGTTAACCATGAAATTTGTCATCATGATTTTAATGTTCAATTTGGTTATGTCAATCAAGTATATCATGATAGTTATTTTGTTGAATTTTTCCCAGCACTATTGATGAGAAGAAATTTGCTTATGTGGAGAGTAATAAAATTTCTATGCTTGTGGATCATGAAAATTATGATTTATGTGATAGTTACATTGTTGAATTAATTTATTATGCTACTGAAAATTATTATGAGAAAGGAACATATGCTTTTATATATCTCAATAATATCCAGGTTCCTCTCTTCATGTTGAAAGTTTTGATGATGCTTGCCAAAAGAGAAAATAAAAAGGAATATAGAGAAAAACTTTGACTCTTGCATAAAAGTAAATACATCAAAGTAAAAGATATGCCCTTCACAGAGGGAAGCATAGGTTGCCATGCGCCTTTTGTTTGTATGCTCAATCTCTTAGTGTAGAAGAACATTACATTATATTGCCCCTTATGATAGCAACCTTCATTATGCAGTCTGTCGCTTTTATTCTTTGCCATCACAAGTTCGTACAACGCTCAATTTTCTCTTACAGTAAATGATCCAACACTTATAGAAGCAAATTTTATATCCTTATTGCACCGATGACAACTTACTTGAAGGATCTTACTCAATCCATAGGTAGGTATGGTGGACTCTCAAACCAAGATTTGGGTTTAAGGGTTTTGGATGCACAAGTAGTATCTATACTTTGTGCGGAATTTTTGGCTAGCAAAGATGGGGAGCAAGCACCGCATGTTAGGACTATGACAATATAAATTCTATGTGAATATGGACAAACATAAATCATTACGTTGTCTTCCTTGTCCAACGTCAACAATTTTGGCATATAATATTTTGATGGGGGCTCACAATCACAAAAGATGTCTAGGATAGTGTATTTTCATGCGAATCTTCTCTTCCCTCATTAGTTCTTTCATGAATTGCATCATTGACCAATGCTATGTTTGTAAATCTCCAATAAATTTTCTACTTATACTCTTCCTTATGTGATGTCATTACTTACCATAAGATTAGCATATGATATTTTTCATTTAATTCCTTTCTTTTTATTGAACATGAAAGAAAGAGAACAAAACTTCAAACTAAACTTTATTATATCTCTCGCACACGATTACAAGGATAGATAACTAAGCAAACACTCGAAAAGAAAGGATCAAACTAAACTTTTATTCATCTATAACAAAAGATAACTATGGATCGAACTAAGATAAGTAAAGGCAAAAAGATAGTGGAGGTGATATGACACCGGGGCACCTCCCCCAAGCTTGGCACAAGCCAAGGGGAGTGCCCATACCCGATACTCGATTTTCCTTTGGTGATGAAGAAGGAGGTGGTGGTGATGAAGTGGAGGGTTTGTCCTTCTTATTCAACATTCGCTTGAGGATGGAATTTTACTCCTTTAAATCACTGACCTCCTGCTCGAGCTCTAATATCTTTTTGCATAATTCTTGCTTGTTTTCCTAAATATGAAAGGGGATAAACTGGATCTTAGGTTTCTCTGCTTTGTTGGGGAGGCTTGACTTCTTGAATTCCACGTGCATACCCCCAGGCTGAGGCAACGAAAGTTCATCCTCACCTGAGCTTGTCTCCTCCTACCCTTAAGGATCGTAGTCTTCTTCCTCCTCTGAGGTCCATCTATAGTACTCCACATCCCCATAAGCCTTGGGGTTTGTGATATAGTCAGCAACATACACTACAAAAAAAATACACTTCCGTGATGATACGTGTTTGTCACCGTAGGTCATGTTTTTTGTCATGCATGTACATCCATGACGATTTTATGACAGAATCAAGATAGTCATACTTGTGCTATCGTAGAAGTGTTCCATGACATTACCAAAATTATCATCACGGAAGTGTCCACTTCCATGACGATAAATCACGCGTCACAAAATTGCTTTCATCAAGGGTGACCGACACGTGGCATCCACCGTAACGGAACACTATTAAGCTATCAGGTCCGGTTTTGGATCCGATAACCCGTTAACAGCCCGGACCACTGGGGATTTTCCACGTGTAAAATCATCATTGGCCGGAGGAAACACGTGTTGCCTCACCGTTGGGACAGATGTCATCCACTCATTGGACATGAGGTGCCTATGATAGGTCGACACGTGGCCCATTCCGGTGAAAAAGGCCAGCCCAGTAAAAATTAGCAGGCCGGCCCATATAAGGCCTACTTGTGTCAGGTCCATTTAAGCCCACGACCCATACGAGATGTGCCAATTCGGCCCGTCGACGGCCCGTAAAAGATTTGACACCATTGCATCCCATCGTTAGTTCAAGCCCGTTAACAGCCCGCTATATATTTGGGCTCAATATCGACCCGATGAGATTTTGGCCTGTTAACGGCCCATTCAGTGGATGTGCCAATTTCCACGATGTACATCTTTCGGCCTTTTAGCGACCCATTTAAATGTTGAGCTAATTTCCGTCCCGGTGTGTCTTTCAGCCTGTTGACGACCCATAAATCAGTTGGGCCATTTGTAGTCGGACCTGAGTTTCGGCCTTTTAGCGACCCATTTAAGTGTTGGGCCAATTTTCAGCCCGGTGTGTCTTTCAGCCTATTGACGGCCCATATATCTGTTGGGCCATTTGTAGTCGGACCTGAGTTTTGGCCTTTTAACGGCCCATGCCCTTCATGGTCCAATACCATCCCGGTTTCTCTTTTGGCCTACTAAAGGCCCACAACACAGTTGGGCCATTTACAATACGACCTGACTTTCAGCCTCTTAGCGCCCCAAGCTCTTCATGGTCCAGTACAAGCCCGCTGTCTCTTTCGGCCTGCTAAAGGCCCACAGTATAGTTGCGCCATATGTAGCCCGAACTTAGTAACGGCCCATGAAATCTATTGGGCCCACCTATTGCCCGCTTCGATGTCGGCGTGTTAACGACCCGGGAGTTAAGAGGGCCGACCATTAACTTTTGGCCTGGTAACAGCCCATTAACTTAATGGGCCCACTAAAGTTCGTACATGTCTTTAGGCAAAATTAGATAATTTGAGCCCATTATGACGAGCAATTATGCACATGACCAAAACCGATCAAGCAAATGTACGGCATACAAGGAAAAATGTTGCACATCCAACATATATTACAGGAAATTACATCCACTCGGCAATCAAAGATTGATGCCAGTGCAAATAAATGAACAGAACCTAACGATCTACAACGTCACAATCTGCAACCTCAGCACGGATGACGCCCATAAGCATGTGGGCAAGTTCTTGCTGCTTTGCTACACTGTCTCTGAAAACATTGATCAGTTGTTGTGCCGCACGACTCTGCACCTCTGACTCCTCCACCATTTCCATCATTTCGTTAGCCATTAATTGGTTCACAAACATACATTTTTTTCGTTGCATTCGAGACAGAGGATACTGAACAGATTCAGATGGCGATTTTGGCAGGCTTGTATTATTGATAGTGGAGAGTGTCTAGACCACTGCATCATAACATAAATTAGGAGGGGAACCAAACAGATTAATCATGAGTTATTGCCATATTACCTGGCCTAGATTTATTGTAAAGAAACAATGGGGTTGCCGTGCTATTTTCAGAGTTTGTCTTCTTATCTTCAGAAGCCTGCACCAAATTAAGACACTAGCATTGCTATCATTGGCCAAGTCAGATAATAGGAAAGCAACATTGGCACAACGAACGTTTGGGCAACTAGCCAAGACCAAATTAACACAATATGGCACAACTATCATCAGCCAGGTAAGGTAATACGAAAGCAACATTGACACAATGAATGAATGGGCAACTAGAGCAGCACTACAATTCAGTAATGTGCATGATATGAGATAGTACACTCATGCAGCTCAGTATGCAAAACTACCAGGCAGTTTTATTTACAAAAATCAACATTGGCGCCTTTAACATTTTGCTACAACTAATTTTAGATCAGATAAAGGTTGGATTCACGCCGATTAACAAAATACATGCTAATGTAAAAATATAGTGATATACAACAGGTACTTACATCAACATTGGAGCACAGAGAATTCCCGCAAGATATTTTCCATGAATACAATCCCAATGAAGGAAGTCTTCTATCATTTAACCTTATTTTCTAAAAGAGAGATGGGTAAGAAACATGTAGAAAATATGATCAGAATGCTATAAAATTTCATGATGCGAGGATACACACCTGCTTCTTAGAATGGAGTTGACATTCTTTTGCTGGACTGGAGTGGACTAGTTCTTTGGCCATTGGAATCTGCTTATTATCAGTAGGAGTTGGGTTTCTTTGTGCTGGAGCAGTATCTATGGAAAATGGAGTTGGTTTATTATCTCTTGGCGTTTGGATCTTTTGCAAAGACCTGGTTTGTAACCCTTCAGATTCTAACATAGCCGTCTTCCCCTTGCATGCCTTATATAGAAGAATGGTGCTTCAATTATAAAACATGCTACAACAGAGATGGAATAGGTACTTCAGAATAGAAATGCATGACATATTTACATGTATTCCCTCCATCCGGAAATAAATGAATGGGTCTAGGCATATTGCAGTTCTAGATACATCCAGTTTTATCCATTTCTGTGACATGTAATCCAGACGGAGGGAGTATGATGTAAGAGCTAGGGATACGACATGACAACAAAGTAAAAGAACACTGAATACCCACTACATAACCAAAGTAATCAAACCCACTAATATGAGATAGTACACTCATGCAGCTTAGGATGCAAAACTACCAGGCAGTTTTCCTTACAAAAATAATCATTGTGGCCTTTAATCATACATTTTGCTACAACCAAATTTAGATCAGATAAAGGTTGGATTCACGCCGATTAACAAAATACATGCTGATGTAAAAATATAGTGATATACAATAGGTACTTACATCTGCATTGGAGCACAGAGAATTCCCGCAAGAATCTTTCCTCACAGACGATACCAGTGCAGAATTCTTCTATCTGTTAAGCTTATTTTCTAAAAGAGAGATGGGTAGGAAACATGTAGAAAATATGATCAGCATGCTATAAAATTTCATGATGAAAGGATACGCACACGCTTCTTAGAATGGAGTTGACATATTTTTGCTGGACTGGAGCTAAGGATGGCAATGGGTAGGGTATGGGGCGGGTAGAGCAATACCATACCCATACCCATGTAGTTAATGGGTACAAAATTGTATCCATACCTGTACCCATGGGTATGAAACTTTACCCATACCCATACCCGATGGGTAGTCATACCCATTGGGTACCCGATGGGTAGATCAAATAGTACACAAGTTATTCATAATTTTATATTTATCCATAGCACAATTGACAAAATGACAGTTATCTAAACTCGGTAACAAATTGATGAGTATAAGACAATCTCAATTCAAATTGACAATTGGTGAGAACTTTAAAATAGGTCCACAAACTCACAAAATAACATCCAGATGTAACACGTCAGTATAAATGGGCAGGATATGGGTATACCCATGGGTATGAGGCTACACCCTACCCATGACTTAACGGATAGGGTATGGGTACTACCCATGGGTATAAAATTGTGCCCATACCCTGCCCATGCGGGTACGGTATCCGCGGGTATCTGTACCCATGGGTAAAATTTACATCCTTAACTGGAGCGGACTAGTTCTTTGGCCACTGGAATCTGCTTATTATCAGTAGGAGTTGGGTTTCTCTGTGCTGGAGCAGTATCTATAAAAACTGGAGTTGGTTAATTATCTCCTGGTGTTTGGATCTTTTGCAAAGACCTGGTTTGTAACCCTTCAAATTCTAACATAGTCATCTTCCCCTTGCATGCCTTGTATAGAAGAATGGCGCTTCAATTATAAAACATGCTACAACAGAGAGATGGAATAGGTACTGAAGAATAGAAAGGCATGACATATTGACATGTATTCCCTCCATCCGGAAAAAATGGATGGTCTAGGCGTATTTCAGTTCTAGATACATCCTTTTTTATCCATTTCGGCAACATGTAATCCGGACAGAGGGAGTATGGTGTAAGAGCTAGGGATACGACAGGACAACACAGTAAAAAAACACTAGTTGAATGTAAAACTGTATGCTAGTGGAATACGTACAGAAAAAACTAAGGCAACATATACGTGTATGATTGGGAAACTAAGATGGCATTGCAACAGAACACTAGAACATCACTTCAATGTAAAAAAATGGTATGGTAGACAGATGAAGTACATACCGATGAATAACAATGCATAAGATATTCAGAAGCATGATGTACAAATTAAGCAGATGGCATTGCGATATAGTAGAATGACAGTACTTGGATTTGAAAACATGTTATCATGAATGGAATAGGTACTGAAAAACAGGAAGGCATGACATATTTACATGCATGATCAACATGCTAAGCACATGGCATTGCAACAGAGTAGATACACTCCAGGACATTATATGCATGTTGTACCCATATCACGGGCCAAGTTAGAGCAAGGACCTTGTGGGGTGAAGAGGATTCAACATCTTTCTGCAAGTCTTCTGAAGAACTGCCTTTACATGTTCCATCATATTGGGTATCATTGACATCAAGTTTATTGGCCTTTACATTGCTCCGTGAGGTTCTTGTGGATATATCCGTGTGTGCAATTATATCTAACATGCATGGAAGACAACTAGTAGTTAGATTTATGTAATGAGTGCCTGTAGGAGACGACATAAATAGTAGGACTGGGGTTAACTAGCAGCAACAGGTCTCAAAAACTAAAGGGAGAACACAGATGAAAGCTACAGAATATGTATCGTTTGTACTCGAGATTAACTAGATGGCACACAAAAGTATTAAAGAACAACATAGGTAATACTAGAAGTGGTATAATACTATAATCACCAGCCCGTGGGATAGCATTGGCTGATGGATGATAACTATGGAACAGCGTTACCTAAAGAACAAGTATCTTAGCTGAACTATGGAACAACGTTAACTCCTGAACATGACCCGTAAGAGATCAGCATGAATATACAGTGAAATGTGATAATCTATTTTCCATGCTTAGATGAATAACAAAGCCATAACTGTTGCACACAAGTAAGATGAGGGTACAACCTATCTGGCCGCCATCCATATGAGTGAGCATCATGTGCCGACTTGTCGATGGCCCTGCAGTTGTTGTGGCTGTCCATGTCGGGCACGCACATTCGATGCAGGGAACTGTTGAGTGGGGACTATAGCTCCCTTCTGGTGCAAGCTTCCCTTGTTGGAGCAGTTGCGGTGAGTCGGAAGACGGTGTGGCTGAAGATGCAGATAACACATAATGTTAAGAATGACACATCTCTTTGATCTGAAGAAATACACTAAGAGATCAACAGCAAGGTATGAGAGTGGTCACACGTGTTGACTAAAGACTAAATTGGGGTCACACGATTTTATTTTATTTTGGTACTGTCTGATCTACGCCGGATGACTTGATGGCCGTCTTGTGCCTCCTGGCTGACACTGTTAGGGATCTTCCCCGAAGAGCTAGCGACCAACGGCAGAGTAGCATGCCTCCGCCGTCCATGGCCCCAGCCAAAACCCGCTCCCCGTGCTACCTCTTGAGCACTGCATTGGATTTCCTTGAAGAGGAAAGGATGATGCAGCAAAGTAGCATAAGTATTTCCCTCAGTTTTTGAGAACCAAGGTATCAATCCAGTAGGAGGCTACGCGCGAGTCCCTCGTACCTGCACAAAACAAATAACTCCTCGCAACCAACGCGATAAGGGTTTGTCAATCCCTTCACGGTCACTTACGAGAGTGAGATCTGATAGATATGATAGAATAATATTTTTGGTATTTTTTGATAAAGATGCAAAGTAAAATAAAAGCAAAGGAAATAACTAAGTATTGGAAGATTAATATGATGAAGATAGACCCGAAGGCCATAAGTTTCACTAGTGGCTTCTCTCAAGAGCATAAGTATTTTACGGTGGGTGAACGAATTACTGTTGAGCAATTGACAGAATTGAGCATAGTTATGAGAATATCTAGGTATGATCATGTGTATAGGCATCACGTCTGAGACAAGTAGACCGACTCCTGCCTGCATCTACTACTATTACTCCACTCATCGACCGCTATCCAGCATGCATCTAGAGTATTAAGTTCATGAAAACAGAGTAACGCCTTAAGCAAGATGACATGATGTAGAGGGATAAATTCATGCAATATGATAAAAACCCCATATTGTTATCCTCGATGGCAACAATACAATACGTGCCTTGCTGCCCCTACTATCACTGGGAAAGGACACCGCAAGATTGAACCCAAAGCTTAGCACTTCTCCCATTGCAAGAAAGACCAATCTAGTAGGCCAAACCAAACTGATAATTCGAAGAGACTTGCAAAGATAACCAATCATACGTAAAAGAACTTAGAGAAGATTCAAATATTGTTCATAGATAATCTTGATCATAAACCCACAATTCATCGGTCTCAACAAACACACCGCAAAAAGAAGATTACATCGAATAGATCTCCACAAGAGAGGGGGAGAACATTGTATTGAGATCCAAAAAGAGAGAAGAAGCCATCTAGCTAATAACTATGGACCCGAAGGTCTGAGGTAAAATACTCACACTTCATCGGAGAGGCTATGGTGTTGATATAGAAGCCCTCTGTGATGGATGCCCCCTCCGGCGGAGCTCCGGAACAGGCCCCAAGATGGGATCTCGTGGATACAGAAAGTTACGACGGTGGAATTAGGGTTTTGGCTCCGTATCTGATCATTTGGGGGTACGTAGGTATATATAGGAGGAAGGAGTACGTCGGTGGAGCAACAGGGGGCCCACGAGGGTGGAGGGCGCGCCTGGGCACGGGGGGGGGGGGGGGGGGGGCGTAGGCGCGCCCCCTACCTCGTGGCCTCCGTGTTGGTTGCTTGACGTAGGGTCCAAGTCTCCTAGGTCTTGTTCGTTCCAAAAATCACGTTCCCGAAGGTTTCATTCTGTTTGGACTCCGTTTGATATTCCTTTTCTTCGAAACCCTAAAATAGGCAAAAAACAACAATTCTAGGCTGGGCCTTCGTTTAATAGGTTAGTCCCAAAAATAATATAAAAGTGGATAATAAAGCCCAATAATGTCCAAAACAATAGATAATATAGCATGGAGCAATAAAAAATTATAGATATGTTGGAGACGTATCACCCCGCCCAGCGCACTGCTGTGGTTGCGCCGCCCCCGGGCCAATCCACAAAGACTCCCAGTCATCCTTATCCAGCGGCGGCAGTACCTTCAACCCACGCAACTCTAAGATAGCCATCTAAGCATTGCTTCCGTGGCAAACTTGCGGCCCCGCACCCTTACGTTAGACACCAGCCAACCAGCAGCCTAGGAGCTCCATCGCCTCGAGGGGTGGTCCTTCCCATTGGGAATCAATTGGCCCAGAATAAAAATTCAGACAACTAATGCCTAAATAAAGTGATTTGAGATGAGGGTGCGACCTATCTGGCGGCATGGTGAAGTAGGCAGGTCCAGCTGCTGAGTCGGTGAGTCCAGCGCGGTTGCGGTGGCGACTGGCGGCAGGGAAACAACGATGTCGCGATGGTCGACGGCTACGGGGAAGCAGCGCCGGGAGTCTGGACGGGTCCGAAGTTGGAGCCGCTTCGGCACCGTGAACAATGGCGGGGGTGAATCGGCTCCTGTACATTTCACGCGGCCGTCGTCGAGGCAGGTCCAGCAGCACGGAGTAAGAGGCACATGGCCCAGTGCACAACGGCAAATGGAAAGCGTCTCCGGCATTAGGGAGGAGGGCGGCTATGAAATTGGTGTGGTGGGGGCGCCATGGAGGAGGGGCTGAGGTTTCACGGCTTGGGAGAAGGGAGCTTCCCGGGAGAAGGTGATTTGCCACCCACGTGGTATGAATGGGGGGGGGGGGGAATTGGGAGGGGAGTGGAACCATGTTTTACGGACGCATTTTTCTAAAATGTGAGGGGGAGTAACAGTTCTACCCCTGCCTTTAGGCTTCTCGGCTTGGGTCTGTGTACTGAGGGTCGGGGATAGTAGAGTAACTTTGCTTCTCCCCAAATAGTGGGCAGGAGCGATTTCGGGCGAGGAGGGCGTGTTTTGAAATATAGTGGGCGCGAGTGATTTCGGGCGAGGAGAGCGTGTTTTGAAATAGTGGGCGCGAGCTATTTCGGGCGAGGAGAGCGTGTTTTGCCGACCATGGTTTATGAATTATTCGGCACATGTCATTTCGGCCGAGGAGAAGGCACACTTGGATGAAGTTACGAACCTACCTTCGATGTACAACGAGCCAATTGATGTGTGTCTCATACAGGACGGTAATTTCGCGTCTCCATTTATTTGCCCGGGCGAATTCCACCAAGAAGAGGATGTTTAATGGTTCGTTCAAAATTTGGGAGAACGAGCATCCATGTCTACCTTACCAAGTCGATTCGAATCAAATTTTGAAATATTAGCTTGCCACTTCTTTTTTAGATGGAGAGATGATGCTCAGGAGTAATGTGTTTTTACATGCTCATTGCTAGCGATTTACTATATGACAAATAGTTGACCCACTCAAAAACGGGAATCAAACCCAAAATGAAATATCTCGATTCAATGAAATAGTTTGTTCACCAGGTCAAAATAGTGAACTAAATCCAAAATTGAACACCTCAATTGAGTAGCATGTTGTACAATATTATAGTACTCCATGAACATGTTGAAAGTCAAATTAATGAACTTGTTTGATATACGCATATATCCGTTCATGTGTGGATTGCAGACAACATGTTCTCCAATTTAAATATTTGAATGCAAGTTTATATTGAAACATGGTTTATACTAGTCTTTGATGCAAAAAATGCGACCTCCCCCTCTCCCGGACTCCTGCTCTCTCTCTCTCTCTTGCCGACAATCTTCAATTCTGTCACACGCATCCAACACATAAGCCTTGTTGGTCCCTCTCGCTTTCTCTCCATCTCTCTCTCTCTCTTTGTGTGTGTGGGTGGGGGGGGGTCTTTCTAGTTCGCATGCATATATACTCCATCTATAGGTCTCTCTCGCGCACTATGTATGATTCTCTAGTCCAAGCTAGATATCTTGGGTGCACTCATCGTACGCACACAAATTCCTTGGCTCGTTGCCCGTAACTCTCTCACACACCACTCTATCGTCTTGGAGCTCTCCCCCTCTCTCTCAAACTCTCCATCTACCTGGGTCACACATACACATGCATATCTCACTCGCACTCGAGAGGCCCATCTAAAACTCTATCTCTCTCCCTCATTCTCTCTCCATCTCACATGCACACACACACACACAATCTCATGGCTAGCTAGACAAGTATGATGGTCTTTCACTCAATTATAGGCACACGCAGTCCCCCCTATATGTATATGACTAGCTAATCTTAGTCTCCATCAGAAAGATGTGCATGGTCTATCTCGATTTCTCTCGGGGCATCTTTCTATCGCGCACGCACCTCCCTCAATGTCCCACCCATATAGTCTCCTCACGATCTTGAGGGGATCTCTCTATCACAAACACACCCTCTCACCCTCCCCATGCATCCATGTTCTCCATGTGTCCCTCTCGACCTTTGTTCCTTGTTGGCCAGACCTCTATTGGACATGTGCTATAGGGGTGTCTCTCTCCGTTGCAAACAATCACACACTAGCTATCTTCGTGTATCTCCTCGCCTTGCTTTGATATCTCGGAGATGCATGCGTGAGATGTTCACCTAAGAAACGAAAAAACACACACTCTCTCTAATTTATCGTTTGTTGTCACTTTGTTTTTCACATACATACTCTTTTTGCACACTTACTCATTCTCCTTCACACGCACTTGATCTCTCTCGACTTAGGCACTCTCCTGGTCCATAGCATATCGATTTATTGAAAAGTCAAACATTACAAAGTTTGACCATGTATGTGGAGAAAAACAATTACATCTAGAACGGCAAACATATACCATTAGATTCACCATGAGATGTAGTTTTGTATGATGTATCTTTGGTATTGTAGATATAAATAACATTTTTGCGTAAACCTGATCAAAGTTTCCAAAGTTTGACTTCTAAAAAATTTACATGCACTGCATTATCGAGCGAATGAAATATCTCTCCCTCCTCGGCTATCTGACGCACCACTCAGCCTTATCGGGGCTCCTCAATCTCTCTCAAACTTTATATCTCCCTGGTTCATACATACACATGTCTCGCTCGCGCTATACATATAGACCCATTCAACACTCTCCGCCCTTGTTCTCTCTCTATGTGACACGCACGCCCCTAATAAGTACCATAACCCCTCACTCCATCATAGGCGCAAGCACTCCCCCTAAGTATGATTATCTCTCACTAGACATCAGGAACGCAAGTATTTTCTCCTTCCATCCATACGTCTATCTCGATATCTCTCGGGGTATCTTCTATCGCGCACACACCTTGTCACTCGATCTACCACCCATGTAGTCCCATCATGACCTCCAGGGGATCTCTCTATGACAAACATACACTCTCTCCTCCCCATGTCTGCATTTTCTCCGTACGTCTCTCTCGACCTCTCTCCCTTGTTTGTCAGACCCCTCTTGGCCACGTGCCATGGGTCTTGCTCTCTCGGTTGCAAACAACCACAACTATCTTCTCACCTTGCTTACATTTGTCGAAAATGCATGTGTGATATGTTTGCATAAGACACACACATTTTTTCTCGACTTTAATCGAGTGTTGTCCATGTCTCTTTCACACATGCACACACACTTTTTTCACTCACTATTTCTATTTCTAGCTCTCTAGTTAGGGACTCTCTCACGTCCATAAGCATATGGATGTTTTGAAAAGTCAAACCTCAGAAAAGTATGACTAGGTATATGTGGAGAAAAACATTTACATCTGGAACGATCATTAGATTCATCACAACATGTACTTACTTCATACTATCATTTATCTTTGGTATTGTAGATATAAGTAATTTCTTTATAAACTTGGTCAAAGTTTCAAAAGTTTGACTTTTAAAAAAATGTTGGAACTACATTATCAAATGGAGGGAGTAGCTCTTTCTCTCTCTGCTATCTCTCATGGGCCTCCCCTCTCACTTGAACACTCTATACCGACGGATTATACACTCGCTGTGTCAGCGTATAGCTCCATATATTGTTTAGTTGACTGGCCAACCAGTCCACATGCTGCCTTGTCAACTCGTGTTCTGTATCTTCGTGTGCTGGCCCATGTGGCAGTGGGTGAAAATAAGTAAACTAGAGGCCCATCTCACATGCGATGAAGTAAACAAAGTTGAAACCACTCGGGGTAGCACCCCACACGCTAGTAAATTGAGGGCACATTGAGGACACACTTCTTCCGTGTGAAGGACGCACTCGCACACAATTCACCACTGCACGGCGGCATGCACAGAAGGACGCACTCACGCACACCCAACACGCAACACACACCAGCACACGTGTACACCAGCGTCGTCGCTGATGGACGGCGAGGCAGCCAACAAGCGGAGGCGGCTCGAGCCAAAACCGCACCCGGCAAGTCTGGACTTCATCAGAAGCCTCCCCGATGACATGCTGCTCGTCATCATCAGCCTCCTCCCCACTAAATCTGCCGTGCGGACCGCTCTGCTCTCCCGGCGGTGGCGCCCCTCTGGAGCCGCATCCCCCTCAACCTAACTGTCCACAACTGCCTCTGCGACAGGGATTGCAAACGCATGGCCGCAGTCTCCATGATCCTTTCATCGCACCCTGGGCCAGCCAGACGCCTTGACATCCGCATGTTCAGTACCAACTGCATGGTCCAACCCAAGTTCGAGGAGTGCTTTTTATCCCCCTCCCTAGATCAGCTTGAGGAGCTCAGCTTTGAAGCTGGACGATGTCGCTCTCTGCCGCCGTCCACGCTCCGCATCGCGCCAACGCTGCACCGCGCCAGCTTTAGCTCCTGCTATCTTCCCCAGATTAATGCCGCGCCCGCCCTTCTTAACCCTCAACTCAAGCAGCTCGACCTCTTCGACATTGTCATCTCGAAGAAGGCTATGGAGCACCTGCTCCGCAGCTGTACTGCGCTCGAGTACCTTCATCTTGAGCAGATCCACGGGTTCATTAGCCTCCACGTCACCTCGACGAATCTCCGATGGATTTATGTGTCTTGCTGGCCGCACAACAAGACATCAATTGGGAAGAGATCACTCCAGCTGTTCCACGTTATGGTCATTGAGAATGCGCCTTTCCTTGAGAGATTGCTTATATCGGATCTAGAAGGTCCAACAAAAATCAGGGTCATTGACGCGCCGAAATTGACAGCGTTGTTGCACTCTTCTGCCAAATTCTCCGAACTCTTTATTGGATCCGCAATCATTCAGGTACATCACTTATCTTCTCCGTCTTCTTAAAATTCACATTTTTAAATTTCTTTTTGATGTATTTATGACCGTCTTCCAGAAAATGATTCCCACAAGCTCGACTCAGTCTATGCGCACAGTGAAGATCTTGGCAATAAATTCTATCGGACCCAATCTGGATCAAGTTGTTGGACTCCTTACATGCTTTCTGTGCATGGAGAAGCGACTCATCGAGGTGAAACTTCTTTCCTATTAGTACACGGTAATCACAACGTAGCTCAATTTTTTCGTAATTTTCCCAAATTACGATGACAAGTGTAGTGTTCAAAACTACATCTACGCACTGCACCGAAAGAAATGTTTTTAGTATTTTTTCTCACGTGATCACCTGCATCATTTTTTTGTTGTACTACTATAGTAGCCTAGGCTAGTCATAGTGGAAAGTAACTTAGAATACTCCAGTAACTCTATGGTTACCCTAAGAGAAAGTACTACCTCCGTCTTGGATTACTCTTCCTATTTTGTAGTATCAAAATTTGACCATAGATTTAACTGACAAAATGTTAATGCATGTCACTAAGAACTATATCATTGGATTCGTATTTGAACATAATTTCAAATTGTGTAATTTTTAGTGACATGCATTGGCATTTTCTTACGTAAATCTATGGTCAAAATATTATACTAAATAAGAGGTAGTACACAAGTGGGCTATAATGTCCCTCCACTATGTGGGACAAAACACGTGCCAAATTCACTTGTGATGCATTTGGCATCGATGCCCCTCCATTTCTCACCTGGTGCCCCAATCTGGATCACCTACTTTGCTCCGGTGCCAAATTAACTCTCGCAATGAAAAAACACTTGCGTGGTAGAGAAAGAGGACTGATGCAATAAAAAACACTTGTTTGGGAGAGTGAGAGGCTGGTGTAGTTGGTTTGATTGATTTGTTTATACATGTGGGTCTGTGTGCACAGCGGTGCCAACTCTCTCACATCGCGAGAGCGGTGCGAAAATCTTTTGATTTGACATTGATGCGTACTACGTGTCATACTTTTGCAAAATATGGCATCAGCCACATAGTGGAAGGCAACAAATGCCCAAGATCTTCACGTACTCCTAGGTAAATGTGAGGAAAGAGAGAGAGAGAGAGAGTGAAAAAATATGTAACACCCTCGATGCGACTATATCTCCCACGTGTCGAGGCACGACTTAGAGGCATAATCGCATTGAAGGCATATGTTGCAAGTGAGGTAATCTTCACACAACCCATGTAATATAATAAAGAAAAGGATACATAGTTGGCTTACAATCGCCACTTCACACAATTACATGAATAAAGCATTACATCAATCAAATACACACATGGTCCGACTACGGCACCAAAATAAAAGAAGAACCCCAAATGCGACAAAGGTCCCCGATCGACCCCAACTGGGCTCCACTACTGATCAACTAGGACGAAACAACACAAAGGACAAGATCTTCATCGAGCTCCTCCTGAGCTTGGTTGCGTCATCTACACGGACTCATCGGCACCTGCAAACTGGTTTTGGAAGTATCTGTGAGCCACAGGGACTCAGCAATCTCGCACCCTCGCGATCAAAACTATTTAAGCTTATGGGTAAGGTAAAGGGGTGAGGTGGAGCTGCAGCAAGCGACTAGCATATATGGTGGCTAACATACGCAAATGAGAGCGAGAAGAGAAGGCAAAGCACGGTCGATAAAAGTATGATCAAGAAGTGATCCTGGACTACCTACGTCAAGCATAACTCCAACAACCGTGTTCACTTCCCGGACTCCGTCGGAAAGAGACCATCACGGTTACACACGCTGTTGATTCATTTTAATTAAGGTCAACTTCAGGTTTTCTACAACCGGACGTTAACAAATTCCCATCTGCCCATAACCGCGGGCACGGCTTTCGAAAGTTCAAATCCCTGCAGGGGTGTCCCAACTTAGCCCATGACAAGCTCTCACGGTCAACGAAGGAATAGACCTCCACCCGAGATATTCCGATCAGACTTGGTATCCCAGTACAACAAGACATTTCGACAGGGTAAAACTAAACCAGCAACACCGCCCGAATGTGCCGACAAATCCCGATAGGAGCTGCACATATCTCTTTCTCAGGGCACACCGGATCGTCCAAACTTCCGGTAGGCCAGCCTAGAGTTGCCCCTGGTGGCCACCGGCGGCTGACAAGTTGGACCAACACTCAGAGGAGCACTGGCCTGGGGGGGGGGGGTAAAAAATGATGACCCTTGAGTCTGCAGAACCCAAGGGAAAGAAAAGGCTAGGTGGCAAATGGTAAAACCAATGTTGGGCATTGCTGGAGAAGCTTTACTTAAGGCGATCTGTCAAGGGGTTACCATTATAGCCCAACCGCGTAGGAACGCAAAATCCGGGAACATAACACCGATATGACGGAAACTAGGGCGGCAAGAGTGGAACAAAACACCAGGCATAGGGCCGAGCCTTCCACCCTTTACCAAGTATATAGATGCATTAATTAAATACAATATATAGTGATATCCCAACAAGTAAACATGTTCCAACAAGGAACAACATCTCCATGTTCCAACAAGGAACAAACTTCAATCTTCACCTGCAACTAACAACGCTATAAGAGGGGCTGAGCAAAACGGTAAGATAGCCAAACAACGGTTTGCTGGGACAAAGGTGGGTTAGGGGCTGAACATGGAAATTTGGGAGGCTGACAAGCAAGTGGTAGGCATCGTAGCAATGGCATAGCAAAAGAGCGAGCAAACTAGCATAGCAAAGATAGTAGTGATTTCGAGGGTATGATCATCTTGCCTGAAATCCCGCAAGGAAGAAGAACGAGTCCATGAAGAAGACAAACGGACGAAGATGAACGGGTCCTCAAAAACTCGACGTTACCGGAACCAACCCGAAGAAGCAATCACCGGAAAAGAAGCACACAACATAGTAAACAACCAACACATGAACATGGTATGATATGCGAGATGCGGGATGCGATGCGGTATGCGAAATGCAAGACGTGACAGGAAATGCATGACCCTGGCCTCAACTTGGAAAACCAAGTGTGCCACTGGATAGAGGGGATGAAATCACCTGAAAATGATATAAAGATCATAGGAATCGGAGCTACGGTTTGGAAATGGCAAGCGTTTTACGAAACGAACCGATCTGCGATTTACAGCAAGTAGGCACCTAAATGCAATGAAATGAACATGCTACAGCCACCAAACATGAAAAAAATACATGTCAGGGATGTACACAAGATGCTTAACAAATCACTAGGACTGAGCCACGGCCAAATTCATCCATTAAGAGGTTCAAACAAGCATGACAAAACTGAATAAGCAAAACAGATTTCAGACTTAGTGAAATTAACACTAGTCTGAAATTTCAGACCGCGATGCTCTCTTCGGAGCAGCAAAACAACACGATACTCCACCTGACCATGACAAGTAAGAACATGGCATGGAGCTACTCAACAAGCTTAACAAAACACCCAAAGTGACCTGGGGCCAAAAGGGTTCACAAAATACTCTAACGAGCACACAAACATAGATGAAACACAATCAGTTTTCAGACTTGGTGAAAACTGAGACATGCTGAAATCATAACTCACGAAGGCATGTAAACAAGCTCGATGCACTCACTACGGTGCAAGTCATAGCAAGGCAAGCATATATCCGTAAAGAAGGCACAAAATGCTAGCTAGACATGGCAAGAACAATGGCATAGCATGCATGGATCACTAGCAATAGCACTGGCAAAATCGCAAAAGAGTTCACGATCTGCCCAAATACACAACTATGCAAAAGTTGAGCTCGATTGACTCAACCTAGGGTGCTCCAACATAACAAGTAAAGACATGGATGGATAGAGCATAACATAAATATCAAAACTCCCTTACTGATCATCCTCAAAAGAGGCACGGATCACTAGGAAACAAGCTGGATATATGGCATCATGAACTAAAACATCCCAGACTTAGTGAAAATCACTAAGTCCCTAAAAACAGATTACTCAGGTGCCCCTCTTGGCAAGCTTGCACAAGACACCACACACATCCTAAAAATGTATGGGTGGCACCTCTGGAAAGAAGACAAAATGCTTAACAATTCATCCCAAAGGGGCACAGGCATATCATGCACACAATAATCATGGCAAAAATGACAAAAGTCAATGATGAGCTAACGGTTCTGCAATTTAACTCACGATGCCTCCTTCTAACAGCATTTTGGGCATCAAGATGACCTCAAATGCAAATGATGCAGTGGAATGAAATGATGTACATGTCGAGACGAAGATTTTGATATATCATATGCCCAAAACGGAGCTACGGATGGAAAGTTACGAGGCCTCGAACATGAGCACATGGATCTGGAATCTGGGGACTTAGCCAAAATTTATACCTCTCCGGAAAAGTCAAACCGGGATGAAGACGTGCGGGGCGAGCAGAACTGGGTCAGGCGCGGGCGCGGGCGAGGCGTTTGGATCGGGAACCGATGGATCTGGTCCCGATCCGGATCGGATCCGGCCGGACCTCGGCAGCTCGCCGGAGAAGGGCGAGGTCGCCGGCGGGAAGAAGGTGAGGCGCGGCGCCGGCGAGCATGGCGAGGCGGCGGCGGAGGCAGGTGACGGTGGCGAGGTCCGAAGGCGGCGGACGCTGCGGAGGCGAGCTGGGGCGGCACGGCGACGCAGCATGGCGACGGCGGAGCACGCCGGGCGGCGCGGCCGGGGCAGGCGCCGGCGAGTGCACCGCGGCGATGGCGGCGAAGGCGCGGTGCGGGGAGGCGGCGTACGGGCAGGCGGCGGCGCGGGATCTGGCCCGATTCGGCCCCGCGTGGGCCGGATCTGGGCCGGCGGGCTTCGGCGGCGGGGAGGAGAGAGGAGGACCGGTGGGATGACGTGGCACCGCGGGATTGGCTGGGGCGGCGGCTGGACATGTCCGGGCGCGTGGAATTTTGTCCGGTGGCGCGAGGTAGGAGAAGCTAGGGTTTCATCCGCGATTTTCTCGGGGATGCCCACATATTTATAGGTAGAGGGAGCTAGGAGAGTCCAAATGAGGTGCGATTTTCGGCCACGCGATCGTGATCGAACGACCGAGATGATGGAGCAGAGTTTGGTGGGTTTTGGTCCAAAATGGAGGGGTGTTGGGCTGCAACACACACGAGGCCTTTCCGGTCCCTCGGTCAACCGTTGGAGTATCAAGCGAAGTCCAAATGATACGAAACTTGACAGGCGGTCTACCGGTAGTAAACCAAGGCCGCATGGCAAGACTCGGTCCAATCCGGAAATGTTTAACCCCCCCACACAAGAGGAAGGTAGAAATGACCACCGGAGGAGAACGGAGCATCGGAATGCAAAACGGACAACGGAAAAAATGCTCAGATGCATGAGACGAACACGTATGCAAATGCAATGCACATGATGACATGATATGAGATGCATGACACGCAAGCAATGACAACACAACAACAGCGAATAACTGAACGACACCTGGCACATCGGTCTCGGGGCGTTACAAAATATCACTAGCCAGCCAACCCTATCGTATGAGCGAATGATATTGGTACCTCTTGATGAAACGACAATCTTATACAGCCAACTGCTCTAATATGTTATCTTCTTTTGCAGATAAAAAAAGACCCAAAAGTGAAAAATGTGCTGCACTATAACAATCTCATCGAATGCCTTGATCTCCATCTGACAGAAATTGATTTGATCAACTACCGAGGCAGCACATCAGAGATTAAATTGGCCAGGTCCTTTGTTCTGGAGGCAAGTGTGCTCAAGGTAATGAGGTTTGGCATTCTCTGGCGCAACAATGAATTGTGTGCTGATCACCGCAAGCGTCTAAGCCTAAATATCATATTTTTCCATTACTCCTAAATAGGGAGCATTATTTTAGGTGGATGCAGCATTATCGTACAAACTAAAATAGGGAACAAGTGCAACAATGAATGTCTCGTACAAACTATTTTAGGTGGATGCAGCATTATCATATTTTTCCATGACCCGAACATTATTTTGCATTACAGATGTTAGGAGTAACGACACTATAACAATCTCATCGAATGCCTTGAGTAACTGATATTGCAAAAAGATGCCCGCACTTGTTCCCTATTTACAAACAACTCCTTGTCTCTCACAATCAGCCTTATCTCCTCCCCACCACATCTAGAAGGCCATGAAAAAATCTGGCGCGATGGCCACTGCCGGCGCCATCCACCCCCCAATCTTGGTGTTCCGTGCAATGCACGTGCATCTACGCATGGGAAATTATGTCGAACACGGCTAGTTGTAAGCAGGCTAGGTCTACAGCCATGATGATAGTGAGTGCAGACGGTGAGGCTGACTATGGTATGCTGAACACGTCGCCTATACTCAGGTGTCATCTCCGGCGTAGGGTCTTGTCACTTCACTCTAAGGAGAAGCACGTAATAATTTGTCCAACGGGTAGTACAGTGCTGCTACATTGGTAGTACTACTACTAGTACTAGCACCACCGTCTAGATTTACTAGTACTACCACGTCCATCTGGATTTAGTATTTGACTAGCAATATCTAGTAATGCATGTCACAAAAAATGTACTACTCCCTCTGTAAATAAATACATGGTGTATTGTTTTATTCCTATCGACGAGATAACTTAATGTCTTTTTGCTACTTAATAGGATTACATGCAATGAACTAACCACCGCATGTGATGTTTGGTAGTCTCAAGTAATTGAGAGCATGCACGACCCACATCTCTCATTGGTTGATATGTCACGAAATAAGAAACGAGGAGGGAGTTAATGTACCGTGCCTAAGTGTTTTGGGATTATTTGGTTTTCGTAAGGTGACTTACACAACATTTTTGGTTACATGCATTAACATTTTATTAGTTAAATCAAAGGTTAAAACTTGGCGCAAAATGCAAAGGGGACCAATAAACCAGTAAACATCAAAGTTCTCTCGTTTGGCCCCAACTAGAGGTCCGGTGGGATGACTATACTGCACCGGCACGGAGGGGGACACAACTTCATTGACTTACTGCACCTGCCTTTGGGTGTATGACACGTGGGCCCAACGGGTGGATGGCCAACTTGTCATACAGCCAAAGGCAGGTGCAGTAGAGGGGCGAGGAGTAGATGGACAACACGCATGTGAATTCAACGCGGTCTGCACTTCTCATATAAAGGCTCCCGCTAGTCCAATCTATGAAATCCTACGCACCTACGCACCCAAGGGCAAGAGTGATCACTCCAATCACAAGATCAGTTGACTAGAAGCTAGACCCATGGAGGCGATGAGCGCGAGCATCAACCGGCTGTGCCAGATGGTCCACGACGCCGGCATGCGGCCTGGCACTGAGGAACGTCTCCAGGTAGTGCTTGAGGCCGCCAGGGCGAGGGGCCGCTTGGACGACAGCTTCGTCTCCTTGTTCAACAAGGTCCTCGTCGGCTTCCTCGACAAGTTCACCGTCGTCAAGAAGCTCGCGGATGACCTTGACGTATGCCTCCAGCCCACGCGCCTAGGCTCTGCGATGCCTGCCACCCTCAACGACCTCTATGGTGACAACCTCTTCGACGCACTGGTGGCCCTGCGACTGCCCACCGTCGCGCCGGAGAATGTCCACCTCGAGGTCGCACTCGCCGCGCAGCGCCTAGCGCAGCAAGACACCATCAACATAGTCACCCACGTCTACGCGCAAATCGTCCACAAGGACTACTACATGCAAGAGGAGGACGATAGGACGCTGGCCTTCTTGGACTGCAGGGCAACCTTGGACGACATTGTTCAGAAGCACATTGAGCTTGCCGCCAACGCCACTGCTCCTCACACGTCGGTTGGTGACCCGGTGCACTAGCGCATGAGGATGTCGTTGATGGATCCGTATGTATCTTTATCTTTCCGTCAAATCCATGTAGTAGTATATGGTATTACTAGTCATTATCTCACCTTTTGCATCAACTTCATAAATTTTCGTACGTACTCCATTCATGAACCGCGCTAGAACCAAACTTCTCATTACTCTAGGGAAAGTCGTTATTTCTATCTATCCGTCGCGCCATGGACCAGAACCAAATTTTACAAGTTGCAAGTTCAAAAGGGCAAGCCTCCCGTGTTCGCGTCGCACCCCCACACGGTTGGTCCGGCACGCCGCTCAAGGGGGAATGCATGCTGTGTTGCATTTTCACTTACAAGTGGGACCGCAGTTGAGCAAACCAACTATCAGCAAACCCCCACCCCGCCCACCGCACGATGGCTGAGAAAATAAGAGGGAGAAGAGATGGCTGTAGCACGAACTCCAAGAAAATTGGTGTCGGATTGGACTCATGTGGGTGGCTTGTGTTGTACTGCTAGACATGAATGCTAGTTATGGCCCATGCCACCCGACTATATCGAGGTGCTGGTTACGGAGAACAAATTTCCTGGAGTCCGTGCTCAGCCCTCCTCTATCTCTCTTCTCAGCCAGCCAGCAGACGCACGGAGTCCATCGTGTGTTTGCTCATATGCGGTCCCACATGTTAGTGAAAACACAAGAGGACCCACTAAACCTGCACATCTTTCACCTCGACGTGCTGGTGATGAAAAAAAATCCAATACAGATCTTCAGTGGACGCTTTTGGAGTTACTCAAGAGTAGTAAGATTCTATTTACAGTTTAACCCAAGATGCACATCACGTGGCTTCAACTACCACTTTATTTTCTTGCATGACACGACCTGGATGCTGGATGTCCCACGTGTCGGCAAAAGGAGGAAGAACTCGACCAAATCTCCGGTTGCGCTCTCAGATTAGACTAGTTGTGCTAACTTAAAATTTTATTGTGTAGAATGGATGCAAGTTTTGGTATTGGGAAGAAGAGTACAATGATATATTGATAGAGCGCAATTTGGTAGATGTTCTAGCGCTTTTAGCTAGCATAGAGGCTAGAGATGAGACTAGTGCACTTGTTGATAGAATAGAGGCTAGACACGTCTATTCTTTACACTCGAAGAAGAAAGAAGCATGCAAGATCGAGCCTCCACAAATCAACAATGAATGCATCGAGAAGGCACTAATCCAACTTACAGGAGCAGTTATGGAAGTTGGATATTTTCTAAAATGTATTCTTGTGGTTCTTGTTTTCTTTGGTCTTGCTTTTCTAGTCAAAATTTTGGTGATGTATTTACATGTACCAAAAAATCAATGATGAAAAAAGATATGTGTTTGCAAAGAAAAATGTACGCGGCCGGGATGCATCCGCGCGTTCGGTGCACGGCCACCGCATCCGAGAAATGGCCCGGACACGACCCCATTGCCCTACCCAAACAGACAGAATCCGGGCAAAACGGAGGTCCGTTTGGGGTCATGCGTTGGAGTTGGCCTTACAAGTGGGACTGCAGTTGAGGAAACCGACTATCGGCAAACCCCCACCTCGCCCGCCGTGCGATGGCTGAGTTAGAGAAATGAAGAGGTTGAAGAGATTGTTGTAGCACGGACTCCAAGAAATATGGTGTCAGATGGAAGTCGTGCTGGTGGTGTGTGCCGTACTCCTGGACGTGAATGCTTGTTCTGGCCCATGCCACCCTACTACTCCTACTACTTATAGTAGTAGTAGTATCGAGGATTCGAGGTGCTGGTTACGTACATCGAACACATTAACATATGGCCCACCTCACACTATGGCCAAATTTCCTGGAGTTTGTGCTAGGTTAAAAAGTGTTCTTTGTGAGGATGGGTGGCTTGTCTCAAGTTTAAAACTTGTTGTATTACGTACGTAGACGTAGATATAGTGCAGCATGTGCAGCTAGTACAAATAGTTTACTATTGTTGATTGGCCTCATCCAATAACCCGTTGCAATGCACATACAATTATGTATTTGGAAAATATTTTTTTGCCTCATCACAGCGCCCACTCAGAGAAGCGACTCGAAAGCCATTCATAAATTTAGTAAGTTTATCACAAGCATATCATTTTATTACATACAATAGGTCATCAACCCACAACGACAATGAGGATACATTATAAATACTAAAGTTTTCATCACACAACAAATAACAAGCAATGAAATGAACTTCAACTAAACCAATCCTCGGCATTGGAAATGCTTGCTTTGAACCACAAGTGATTCTCTGGGAAGGGCCAACTACTGTCAATCTCGAGACCAACGCAGGACTGATCATCCAGGCTGAAGCGGCCTACTACATCACGACCAGGGTAGGGAACCACCGCAATGTCCGACGTATAGATACAGTTGCTTCTCATAAATGGTAGTAACGTTGTGTCAACAGCAGTTGGATCGCCTTTCACCATCATTGGATAGTTTTTTCCAAGGAAGAGCGAGTTTTCTCCAAGACTATCAATACTGTACCAGGGAGAAGGTGTTGGCGCTAGCACACTAGTATCCATCCCGAATACCATGCAACGGGTGTTGGAATAGGTCCGGAGAGTGCGACCATGGGAGACAACACCTGCTCCCTCAGTAGTAACATCAGCAGTGGGCTGTATATAGACAAGAAGGGGTGATCCATCGGAATTAGTTGCCAGCCGCTAGTGAGCATATGGGCCCTGCTCGTCCTCATGCTCGTGATCATCACCATCATCATCTCCCCCTTGGTTATAAATTTTTTCAAGTATAGGTGGTGGAATGTTCACAGGACCTTGGAAACACAAGAAGAAGGTTAATTAGTAGAGAAGGGAAACTTGCTAACTCGCATGCATTTGGATGAAACAATTATAATTACGGTGGAAGACAAATGTACCGAAACTACGAGGATCCCATGCAAAAATAGTGCCACGAGTGGTGGCAGCAAACACAAGACCCTCGTATTGAATTGCATCACAGTACACATCCGTGTATAGAAACTCATTTTTGAGCAATATCCATCCAGTCGAACCACGAAGGACGACAACAAGCTTGTCGAAGATAGAAACAACTTCATAGTTCTTGTAATTCCAAGAGAGGTTGGGAACTCAACAAATTGCTATCTTCCATAGATGACAGTCACCATGATCGTATTTGAACGTACCTAGATCATCTATGTGCTCAACCTCAGGGCACTCTGAGATTTTTGGAAGTTTAATCCACTGACGAGTGTACACATTCACAAGTTCCCACTCACAATTGTACCCAATATAAACAACCCAACCTCCATTTACGCCAACCTAGGCCTTACCCTGAAGCGATGGCATCTTGACATCACACGTATCGTTATCAAGCGACATCAACTTGCACAAGGCGAGGCCTCCGTCGTCCGTGCCCATGCGAACAGGCTTATAGCGAAGAAGATAAGGGAGATCAAACCGCTCCTGGACCCTTGGGTTCCTTGTAATGATGTTATTAGTTGAGTCGAGAATGCTCTTGAACGAACCTGCCATGCTAGTCGAGGTGATGACGTCGCACCGATCAATGAGTTCCCCCACCATGTCATCTTTCATATTGGGGCAAGAATAACGGGGTCGTTTTCGGCTTGTTCCCTCCATGGAGAATACGATCGAACAATGGCAGAAGGAAGGGTGAAGGCAAATGGAGGAGGGAGGAAGAGCGTGCGACAACAGTTCCAAATCGAGAGGGAAAGGCGAAGAGTCGATGGACGGTTGCCAGATCACCATGGTACACGAAGAGGTGCCCCGACCTACACGTACTTTCGGAAATTGTACAAAAGGACTCGCCGTCATCTCACTGGCATGTTGAAACGGGACCACATGTCAACGAAACATGGTGTGTAATTTCTCGTGCAAAATGCGATCTGGCCGCGTTGGCCTGAGGTGCCGCATTAGTTATCGACCTTTATTTTTTTTAACATACAATCTGAGTGGATAGCTCCTGTGGTCATCACACATGAGCGGATATATAGGTGGGCTAGGTGGGCAGGCGGCAACAATCTAAGTGCTAAAAGAGTTGATCTCGAAAAAAGAGTTGATCCAATGCTTGGTTTTGTTTGGATTTTCCAACTATGACCATTGGATAGAGTGAATCAATGGCTTACGTTCAAAGTTATTCTCATACTATAGAATCATATAGGAATGTGGAGAGATTTGGTTGATTTTATATCGTTGAATAATATAAAATATTATGAGTGCAGACGCTCCACCCCGAGGTTTGTTGCTCCTTCTCAGTCGTCGGGAATCTTTGTTCTTCCAGTCTTTCGTCTAAGACATGAGCTTTGTTCATTCTTTTGCCGATAGGTGGGACATCTATATGCCTCCATTTTACAAAATCATACTATACGCCTCCATGACACGCGGGACATCTAGCATCAAGGTGGCGTGTCATGCAAGAAACTGGAGATATGCAGTGCGTAAGTGAGTCGTGCACTTCGATGGCACCTAGTACTACTATGCAATATTTTTTCTCCTCGATGGCACGTGAATAGTGCATGTACTCAATGACAGAGCACGGGATGGTAGCCATGGACATGGTCGGCCCTTTTTGAAGAGAGTACTAATAAATAACTTTGATGTGTCCCATAAACTCGTAGAACGACGAGAAGCTTGCTTACTACGCCTTCTCCCTCGCCAACGCGTGCACGGTGACTCGCAGCACAAGGAGAAACTTTTGCTTACAAGCGGTGGAGGTGCAGCAGTTCATTTGGTGTCAAATTGCTAGAAGTACTACTATAGTACCATCATTATTGTTCGACTTTCGGAACAGGAGAAGAGCCAAGCGCAAGGTCACCTACTAACCTACTCCCTCTGTTCCAAATTACTCGTCGTAGAAATGGATGTATCTAGAACTAAAATACATCTAGATACATCTATACATGCGACAAGTAATTCAGCACGGAGGGAGTAGTACATTACTACTATAGCCAAAGCTGGTCCAACTTTTTAGAGCATGGTTAATTAATATAGGCGGCTCTTGTAGGGGCACATCATTTAGAGCAAGTACTCTCTTCGTAGGAACAAAGGAAGTGAAACAAAAGTTGGAGTGGATGCTAGATTGCCAATTAAAACATGATTACATAGGAAAAAAAATCCTATAGCATTCTATCCTATGAATCAAACGACCAATGTAGGAAAATTATGAGGGGGTCTCTCCAACAGTGTTCCTTGGCTCATGCTACCTCTTGAGCATTGCATTGGTTTTCCCCGAAGAGGAAGGGATGATGCAGCAAAGTAGCGTAAGTATTTCCCTCAGTTTTTGAGACCCAAGGTATCAATCCAGTAGGAGGCTACGCGCGAGTCCCTCGTACCTGCACAAAACAAATAAATCCTCGCAACCAACACAAATAGGGGTTGTCAATCCCTATAAGGCCACTTACGAGAGTGAGATCTGATAGATATGATAAGATAATATTTTTGGTATTTTTGTGATAAAGATGCAAAGTAAAATAAAGCCAAAGTAAATAACAAAGGAAATAACTAAGTAGTAGGAGATTAATATGATAAAGATAGACCCGGGGGCCATAGGTTTCACTAGTGGATTCTCTCAAAACCATAAGTATTCTACGGTGGGTGATCAAATTACTGTTAGGCAATTGACAGAATTGAGCATAGTTATGAGAATATCTAGGTATGATCATGTATATAGGCATCACGTACGAGACAAGTAGACCGACTCCTGCCTGCATCTACTACTATTACTCCACTCATCGACCGCTATCCAGCATGCATCTAGAGTATTAAGTTAAAAACAGAGTAACGCCTTAAGCAAGATAACAAGATGTAGAGGGATAGACTCATGCAATATGAAGAAAACCCCATCTTGTTATCCTCGATGGCAACAATACAATACGTGCCTTGCTGCCCCTACTGTCACTAGGAAAGGACACCGCAAGATTGAACCCAAAGCTAAGCACTTCTCCCATTGCAAGAAAGATCAATCTAGTAGGCCAAACCAAACTGATAATTCGAAGAGACTTGCAAAGATAATGAATCATACATAAAAGAATTCAGAGAAGATTCAAATATTGTTCATAGATAGACTTGATCATAAACCCACAATTCATCGGTCTCAACAAACACACCGCAAAAAGAAGATTACATCGAATAGATCTGCACAAGAGAGGGGGAGAACATTGTATTGAGATCCAAAAAGAGAGAATAAGCCATCTAGCTACTAACTATGGACCCGTAGGTCTGAGGTAAACTACTCACACTTCATCGGAGGGGCTATGGTGTTGATGTAGAAGCCCTCCATGATCGATGCCCCCTCCGGCGGAGCTCCGAAACAGGCCCCAAGATGGGATCTCGTGGATACAGAAAGTTACAGCGGTGGAATTAGGGTTTTGGCTCCGTATCTGATATTTTGTGGGTACGTAGGTATATATAGGAGGAAGGAGTACATCGGTGGAGCAACAGGGGGGCACGAGGGTGGAGGGCATGCTTGGGGGGGGGGGGTAGGCGTGCCCCTACCTCGTGGCCTCATGTTTCTTTTCTTGACATAGGGTCCAAGTCTCCCCGGTCTTGTTCGTTGAGAAAATCACGTTCCCGAAGGTTTCATTCCGTTTGGACTCCGTTTGATATTCCTTTTCTTTGAAACCCTAAAACAGGCAAAAAACAACAATTCTGGCCTGGGCCTCCGGTTAATAGGTTAGTCCCAAAAATAATATAAAAGTGGATAATAAAGCCCAATAATGTCCAAAACAGTAGATAATATAGCATGGAGCAATCAAAAATTATAGATACGTTGGAGACGTATCAAGCATCCCCAAGCTTAATTCCTGCTCATCCTCGAGTAGGTCATTGATAAAAACAGAATTTTTGATGTCGAGTGCTACTTGGCATAATTTTAATGTAATTCTTCTTAATTGTGGTATGAATATTCAGATTCAAAAGATTCAAGACAAAAGTTCATATTGACATAAAAATAATAATACTTCAAGCATACTAACTAAGCAAGTATGTCTTCTCAAAATAACATGGCCAAAGAAAGTTCATCCCTACAAAATCATATGGTTTAGTCATGTTTCATTTTCGTAACACAAGAATGCTCTCATCATGCACAACCCCGATGACAAGCCAAGCAATTGTTTCATACTTTAGTAATCTCAAACCTATAAACTTTCACGCAATATATCAGCGCGAGCCATGGACATAGCACTATGGGTGGAATAGAATATAATGAGGGGGGTTATGTGGAGAAGACAAAAAGGGAGAAAGTCTCACATCAACGAGGCTAATCAATGGGCTATGGAGATGCACACCGATTGATGTTAATGCAAGGAGTAGGGATTGCCATGCAACGGATGCACTAGAGCTATAAATGTATGAAAGCTCAACAAAAGAAACTAGTGGGTGTGCATCCAACTTGCTTGCTCATGAAGACCTAGGGCACTTGAGGAGGCCCATTGTTGGAATATACAAGCCAAGTTCTATAATGAAAAATTCCCACTAGTATATGAAAGTGACAAAACAAGAGACTCTCTAACATGAAGATTAAGGTGCTACTTTGAAGCACAAGTGTGGCAAAGGATAGTAACATTGTCCCTTCTCTCTTTTTCTCTCATTTTTTGGGCCTTCTCTTTTTATGGCCTTTCTCTTTTTTATGGCCTTTCTCTTTTTTTCCTCACTTGGGACAATGCTCTAGACAATGATGATCATCACACTTCTATTTATTTACAACTCAATGATTACAACTTTATACTAGAACAAATGATGACTCTATATGAATGCCTCCGGCGGTGTACCGGGATATGCAATGGACCAAGAGTGACATGCATGAAAGAATCATGAATGGTGGCTTTGCCACAAATACTATGTCAACTACATGATCATGCTAAGCAATATGACAATAATGAATGTGTCATGATGAATTGAATGATGGAAATTTGCATGGCCATATATCTCGGAATGGCTATGGAAATGCCATAATAGGTAGGTATGGTGGCTGTTTTGAGGAAGATATAAGAAGGTTTATGTGTGAAAGAGCGTATCATATCACGGGGTTTGGATGCACCGGCGAAGTTTGCGCCAACTCTCAATGTGAGAAAGGGCAATGCACGGTACCGAAGAGGCTAGCAAGGATGGAAGGGCGAGAGTGCGTATAATCCATGGACTCAACATTAGTCATAAAGAACTCACATACTTATTGCAAAAATATACAAGTCATCAAAAACCTCGGTACTACGCGCATGCTCCTAGGGGGATAGATTGGTAGGAAAAGACCATCGCTCGTCCCCGACCGCCACTCACAAGGAAGACAATCAAATAACACCTCATGTTTCAAATTTGTTGCATAACGTTTACCATACGTGCATGCTACGGGACTTGGAAACTTCAACACAAGCATTTCTCAATTTCACAACTACTCAACTAGCATGACTTTGATATTATTACCTCCATATCTCAAAACAATCATCAAGCATCAAATTTCTCTTAGTATTCAAAACACTCTTAAGAAAATTTTACTAATCTTGAACACCTAGCATATTAGGATTTTAAGAAAATTACCATGCTATTAAGAATCTCAAAATAATCTAAGTGAAGCATGAGAGATCAATAGTTTCTATAAAACAAATCCACCACCGTGCTCTAAAAGATATAAGTGAAGTACTAGAGCAAAACTATATAACTCAAAAGATATAAGCGAAGCACATAGAGTATTCTAACAAATTCCAAATCATGTATGGCTCTATGAAAAGGTGTGTATAGAAAGGATGATTGTGGTAAACTAACAAGCAAAGACTCAAATCATACAAGACGCTCCAAGCAAAACACATATCATGTGGCGAATAAAAATATAGCTCCAAGTAAAGTTACCGATAGAAGTAGACGAAAGAGGGGATGCCTTCTGGGGCATCCCCAAGCTTTGGATTTTAGGTGTCCTTAGATATCTTGGGGGTGCCATGGGCATCCCCAAGCTTAGGCTCTTGCCACTCCTTGTTCCATAATCCATCAAATCTTTACCCAAAACTTGAAAACTTCACAACATAAAACTTAAAGTAGAAAATCTCGTGAGCTCCGTTAGCGAAAGAAAATAAAAGACCACTTCAAGGTACTGTAATGCACTCATTATTTATTTATATTGGTGTTATAACTACTGTATTCCAACTTCTCTATGGTTTATAAACTATTTTACTAGCCATAGATTCATCAAAATAAGCAAACAACACACGAAAAACAGAATCTGTCAAAAACAGAACAGTCTGTAGTAATCTGTAGCTAGCGCAAGATCTGGAACCCCAAAAATTCTAAAATAAATTTCTGGACGTGAGGATTTTATCTATTAATCATATGCAAAAAGAATTAACTAAATATCACTTTCCAGATAAAAATGGCAGTAGTTCTCGTGAGCGCTAAAGTTTCTGTTTTTTACAGCAAGTGTAACAAGACTTTCCCCAAGTCTTCCCAACGGTTCTACTTGGCACAAACACTAATTAAACACAAAAAACACAATCAAAACAGAGGCTAGATAAATTATTTATTACTAAACAGGAGCAAAAAGCAAGGAATAAAAAGAAAATTGTGTTTCCTCCCAACAAGCGCTATCGTTTAACGCCCCTAGCTAGGCATAACAAGCAAGAATAGATCTAGGTATTGCCATAATAGTAAGATAGATTTTTAAAACTCATCTCATATTCTCTACGTTCGGCGGTAAGTTTTCTTTGAGGCAAGCAAAAGTAATCAAAAGGGCTAAATTTAATGGGACAAAAGTCCCCAAGATCAACCTTGGGAGGTATAGGTTCCTCCTTTGGTCCTTCATATTGCACAACCACTTCATCATTATAAGCATTCTTTTGACAGAACTTTGTGAGCCTATATTCAAGAGAATATCCTAGTTCATTATTTCGAATAACCAAATCATCATTAAGTTTAGAGATTCTTTCAACTGAAACATTGGTAGGAACCCTTTTTCTAAGATTTTCATTGAAAGCAACATAGTCTAGAGATTGAAAACGCATTATTTCTTCTTGATCAAAGAGGATAGCCTCTATGGGAGGACGACAAGCATCCACCCTATAATGTGCAAAGATTTCTTTGGCCTCTTTTATTATGAATCTAAACTCATGAGCCAAAAAGATAGTAGCGACACGCTTAACAGAAGAATGCTCAATATTAGAAAATTCCAGAAAAATCCTTTGTATGGAAGGATGCATGTGCATGAATTGTCTTTCAAGTTCAACTACAAGCATGGCAATAGCGTCCACAAGACTGCTAGTTCTATGAAGGATAGAACTACCCATAGAAGGTCAAGCACCAGCACAAGTAAAGAAATCTTGAATAACTCCTTTTCCAATAATATTACCACTACCAACATGGAATCTTTTTGGATGTGAGATAGTGGGTTCTTTAGTAGGAGCATCAGAATTATTATCGACAATAGTTTCCCTAATTTCAGACATGGAGGCAAAAGGTAAAGGACTAGCCATAACAATAAGCAAACAGACTAGCACACTAGCAAACAAAAAGCAAACAGGCAAAAAGAGGCAAATAGAGAGAGGGAGGATAGAGAGAGAGGGAAAATAAAACGGCAAGGGTGAAGTGGGGGAGAGGAAAATGAGAGGCAAATGGAAAATAATGTAATGCGGGAGATAAGGGTATGTGATGGGTACTTGGTATGTTGACTTTTGCATAGACCTCCTCGGCAACGGTGCCAGAAATCCCTCTTGCTACCTGAGGGAGTCCTGGATTAGGGGGTCTCCGGACAGCCGGACTATATCCTTTAGCCGGACTGTTGGACTATGAAGATACAAGATTGAAGACTTCGTCTCGTGTCCGGATGGGACTCTACTTGGCGTGGAAGGCAAGCTAGGCAATACGGATATGTATACCTCCTCCTTTGTAACCGACCTTGTGTAACCCTAGCCCCCTTCGGTGTGTATATAAACCAGAGGGTTTTAGTCCGTAGGATAACATACAATCATACCATAGGCTAGCTTCTAGGGTTTAGCCTCTCCGATCTTGTGGTAGTTCAACTCTTGTAATACTCATATCATCAAGAATAAATCAAGCAGGACGTAGGGTTTTACCTCCATCAAGAGGGCCCGAACCTGGGTAAAACATCATGTCCCCTGCCTCCTGTTACCATCTGCCTTAGACGCACAGTTCGGGACCCCCTACCCGAGGTCCGCCGGTTTTGACACCGACATTGGTGCTTTCATTGAGAGTTCCTCTGTCTCGTTGCCGTTAGGCTTGATGGCTCCTACGATCATCGATAGCGATGCAGTCCAGGGTGAGACTTTTCTCCCCGGACAGATTTTGTGTTCGGCGGCTTCACACTGCGGGCCAACTCGCTTGGCCATCTGGAGCAGATCGAAAGTTACGCCCCTGGCCACCAGGTCAGGTTTGGAAGCTCAAACTACACATCCGATATCCGCGGAGACTTGATCTTTGACGGATTCGAGCCCCTGCCTTGTGCGCCACACGGTCACGATGAGTACGATTTAGCTCTACCATCGGACCGTATTCAGGAGATCGCACCGGCAGCCGCTCCGACCCTCAATTCGTAGCCAGTTTCGCCATCCGTGGACGGGTGGATAGACCCCATCACGGAGGCCGTATCCTCTGCGGCGATCGAGCCGAATATCGACCTTACCCTTCATGAGAGCCATGTTGCCAAACTGCCGGATCCTTCTCCGGCCACGGACTCCGAACCGCCTGCGCCCGTTCCTATCGAATCCAATTGGGCGCCGATCATGGAGTTTACCTCCGCGGATATTTTTCAGCACTCGCCCTTCGGCGACATACTGAAATCATTAAGGTCTCTCTCCTTGTCAGGAGGATCCTGGCCGAACTACGTCCGGCAGGATTGGGATGCGGATGACGAAGAAATTCTCCACCCACCCAACACCCACTTAGTAGCCACTGTCGATGACTTAACCGACATGCTGGACTTCGACTCCGAAGACATCGACGGCATAGACGATGATGCGGGAGACAAAGAGGAACCACTGCCCATACGGCACTAGATAGCCACCTCATCATACGATATATACATGGTGGATACACCCAAAGAAGGCAATGGTGACAAGACAACGGAGGATGACCCCTCCAAAAAGCAACCCAAGCGCCGGCGTCAGCGGCGTCGCTCTAAGTCCCGCCAAGGCAAAAGTGTTGATACCGGCACCGGAGATAATGGCACTCCGGACAGTGCCGAAGACAACAACAATCCCCTCCAGCAAGATTTAGAGCAGGAGGATGAAGGAGCCATCCCGCTTGAGAGAGCAGCAGATGGAGAAGCGGAGGATGATAATTACATGCCTCCCTCCGAAGATGAGGCAAGCCTCGACGAGGACGAAATCGTCGTGCGAGAGGATCCCGTCGAACAAGAGCGTTCCAAGCGCCGGCTTATAGCCACGGCAAATAGCCTCAAGAAAAAAGTAGCAGCAGCTTCAAGCTGATCAAGATTTGCTAGCTGACAGATGGACTGAAGTCCTGGTGGATGAGGAATATAAACTCGAACACCCCTCCAAGAGTTACCCAAAGTGCAGGTTGCTACCCCGACTAGAGGAGGAAGCACCAAAACCTACATCCCCGGCGTATGACGCGGCTGATCGGCCACCTCGTGGCCGCAATAGAGAAATATTCCAGCCAAAAGCTCAGCCCGCACCCCGATGCCATTCAAATAAAAAAGGCATGGGGAAATACGCCAGACCTGCGAGACATATTGGAGGACAAAGCAAAACATGCAAGATCGATCTACAAATCACGAGGGCGCGCCAGCATGCGAGACGATAATCGTCACGCCGGATACAGTAAAAGTAAGTCCGGCTGGGCCGAACACAGCGGGCAAGACTCATTTGAGCTGCGTCGCGACATAGCCCAGTACAGAGGCGCCGCACACCCCCTATGCTTCACAGAAGAAGTAATGGATCATCAAATCCCAGAGGGTTTCAAACCCGTAAATATTGAATCATACGATGACACAACAGATCCTGCGGTATGGATCGAGGATTTCCTCCTGCACATCCACACTGCCCGCGGTGATGACCTACACGCCATCAAAGAACTCCCACTAAAACTCCAAGGACCAGCTCGGCATTGGCTCAACAGCTTGCCAGCAGAGTCCATTGGCTGTTGGGAAGATCTGGAAGCCGCATTCCTCGACAACTTTCAGGGCACTTACGTGTGACCACCAGATGCCGATGACTTGAGCCACATAATTCAGCAGCCAGAGGAATCGGCCAGGCAATTTTGGACACGGTTCCTAACAAAAAAAAATCAAATCGTCGACTGTCCGGATGCAGAGGCCCTAGCAGCTTTCAAGCACAACATCCGCGACGAGTGGCTAGCCCGGCACCTTGGTCAGGAAAAGCCAAAATCTATGGCAGCCCTCACGACACTCATGACCCGCTTTTGTGCGGGAGAAGACAGCTGGCTGGCTCGCAGTAATAACACATCAAAGAACCATGGTACTTCGGATACCAAGGATGACAATGGCAGGTCACATCGAAACAAGCGTAAGCGCTGCATTAACAGCGACAATACCGAGGACACGACAGTCAATGCCGGATTCAAAGGCTCTAAACCCGGTTAGCGGAAAAAGACATTCAAAAGAAGCACTCCAGGCCCGTCCAGTATGGACCGTATACTTGATCGCTTGTGCCAAATACACGGCACCCCCGACAAGCCAGCCAACCACACCAACAGGGATTGTTGGGTGTTCAAGCAGGCCGGCAAGTTAAATGCCGAAAACAGAGATAAGGGGTCACATAGAGATGACGAGGAGGAGCCCCGGCAGCCGAACACCGGAGGACAGAAGAGGTTCCCCCCACAAGTGCGGACGGTGAACATGATATACGCAACCCACATCCCCAAGAGGGAGCGGAAGCGTGCGCTCAGGGACGTATACGCGTTGGAGCCAGTCGCCCCAAAGTTCAACCCATGGTCCTCCTGTCCGATCACCTTCGATCGCAGGGACCACCCCACTAGTATCCGTCATGGTGGATTCGTCGCACTGGTCCTAGACCCAATCATCGACGAATTTCACCTCACTCGAGTCCTTATGGATGGCGGCAGCATCCTGAACCTGCTTTATCAGGACACAGTGTGCAAAATGGGTATAGACCCCTCAAGGATCAAACCCACAAAAACGACCTTTAAAGGTGTCATACCAGGTGTCGAGGCCCATTGCACAGGCTCAGTCACACTGGAAGTGGTCTTCGGATCCCCGGATAACTTCCGAAGCGAAGAGTTAATCCTCGACATAGTCCCGTTCCGCAGTGGCTACCACGCACTGCTCGGGCGAACCGCATTTGCAAGATTCGATGCGGTACCGCATTATGCATATCTCAAGCTCAAGATGCCAGGACCTCGGGGGGTCATCACAGTTAGTGGAAACATAGAGCGCTCTCTCCGCACGGAGGAGCACACTGCGGCCCTCGCAGCAGAAGCACAAAGCAGCCTCTTAAGGCAATCCACTAGTTTGGCGATTAAGGACCCGGACAACTTCAATTGCGCCTGGAGTAATGGGCAACTGGACTGCCTTGCACATCCCGAGCTTGCATAGCAATGCAGCCCCCACCCCGGCCCCAGCCAAATGGCGAAATTCGTGCCACGCGTACATAATTACGCATTAAAAATACCATGGGCACAGGCGGGGAGGGGGGCACAACTACGACACGCCCCAATGCGCGGCTTAAACCGCACTAGGGGCTTCCCGCTTTGTTATTTTTCTCTTTCAGGACTTTAATCTCTGGAAACCCTGTCCGGCAGCATGATTGCCGAACACATGATGCAGCAACCAAGGAGGCAGAAAGCTACGTCACACCACGGAACTCCCAGGTGGATTACGATAACGAGTGAAATATTTGCTTTAATACTATTCCTCAGCTTGCCCTTGGAAGGGACGTGTCAAACAATCATACTTTTTTGCTTATAGCACTACTTGTATCATTCTGATTTAACACACCTCTTTGAATAAACAATGCATATCATTAAGACTATTATTGCATTCCTCCTTTTTATATATATGTTCATTCACGACATCTAGCACCTGTACACTCTAGTATGGCCAATACGCTAGGGGCTTAAGCATACCCCATAATACGGCGTGAGAAGTCCAAACACTTTCGACAGTGCGGCACCCCGAACTTAGAGCATTATATGCATCAGCTCCGAATCATGTCTTGGGTCAATAGTTGGGTTTGCCCAGCTCCCATGTTTTGGTACCTTACGTTCCGCTATATCGGCTAAGGTAGCACTAGGAGAACTACTGCGATTGTGCCCTGGTTCTGCTGGGCTAAGCACCTCAGTAGAGAAAGCTAAAACTAACTGTCATGATAAGGCGAGAGACTGGTCGCTGTTCGAGAGGTTTTCAAGTCCCTAAAGACTTATGCCGCTTAGAGCGAGGAGTCAGCCCTGTCCAGCTTAAGGCGTGTATCGCACCCCGAATTCGGCCTTCCAAATACTAGGGGCTTCACCGAAATTTAAAATTATATGGCTAAGTGAGAGTGATAATGCATTATGGTTCGGTTGCCTTGTTCGTTGTGCCGAGCACCTCCCTCGAAGGACCCAACAATGGGAACAAGAGTGCTCAGGTTTATCTCAAACACCCCAGCACTACTGGCGTGGGGGCAGAAGCCGACGACTAGCCATCTCTCAGATTTGATAAACAGCCGAACAGAAGGTAATATTTTAAATTCATACAAGCGTTGCATCGCGCATATGAACAAGTTTTCATAATACAGGATCACACGAGCAAGTTTACTCAAAAAATACATCTTTCGTACACTCGTCCGCTACGAGACGGGCACCCTTCAGGACACCCTCATAGTACATCTCAGGGTGGCGATGCTCCTTGCCCTGCGGCGACCCTTCCTTCACCAGCTTCATGGCGTCCATCTTAGCCCATTGCACCTTCACACGGGCGAAAGCCTGGCATGCACCTTCAATGCAGACGGACCGCTTGATGACTTCCAGCCGTGGGCAGGCATCCACAAGCCGCCTCACCAGGCCGAAGTAGCTATTGGCAAGGGCGTCGCCAGGCCACATCTGGACTATAAAGCCCTTCATGTCCTGTTCGTCCGCCTTGTGTAGCTCGACCAGTTGCTTCAGCTGGTCGCTCAGAGGCATCGAGTGTTTGGTCCCAGTATACTGAGACCAGAACAGCTTCTCCGTTGAGCTTCCCTCCTCGGCCTGGTAAAACTGTGCGGCATCCGACACGCTGCGGGGCAAATCTGCGAATGCTCCTGGAGAGCTCCAGATTCGGGTAAGTAACAAGTATTTTACTTTCACATGCTTGCTTTGCATATAGAATGCTTTACCCGCCGCTATCTTCTTCATCACATCAATCTCTTGGAGGGCCTTTTGGGCTTCGGCCTTGGCATTCTTTGCGCTCTCGAGGGCCGCGGCAACCTCGGACTCTCGCGTCTTCAAGTCAAGCTCCAACGCCCCGTACTTCGTCACGAGAGCGTGGAGCTCTTGCTGCACCTCACCCACTCGAGCTTCCTGCCTTTCCCGCTCGGTGCGCTCCTTGGCCGCTTTGTTTTCGGCCTCGGACAGCGCTTGTTTCAGGATCGCCACCTCGGTCGTGGCCCCTAGCAAATTTATGATGATCCTGTCATTTTGCAATCACATTCTTTTTATACATATCCATAGACTAGGTACTACTTACCTTTGTTCTCCTTGAGCTGCCTCTTGGCAAGGCCGAGCTCGCCCTTGGACCCTTTAAGGTCCTGCTTCAGTGCGGCGACCTCCGCCGTCAGTGCGGCAGAGGTCAGCAGCGAAGCCTGCATACGGATATAGACATACTTATATTAGACTCCTGCGATATTGTTTAATCCTCTGTTCGGCTTTTCTTTGTGAACACCGAATAGAGCATCAGGGGCTACTGTCTATGCGGTAATATTTTTCCTATATTTCAAAAACCTACCTCAAAGCCTGTTAGAAGGCTGGCACAGGCTTCAGTCAGTCCGCTCTTGGCGGACTGAACCTTCTGGACCGCCGCACTCATAATAGTGTGGTGCTCTTCGTCGATGGAAGCGCTGCGAAGCGCTCCTAGCAGATTGTCCGGTGCCTCTGGATGGACGGAGGTCACCAGCACAGGTGTCTTGCCCCTTTTGGAAGGAGGCCGCATGCCTGAGTCCGAAACCACTGGAGGTTCTGGCGCGGTGTTCGGCTGAGGGCCGAACTCGGAGCCCTCGGGAGCCTTGCTCCCTCTGCTCCCGGAATCCGGAAGGTCGCCTTGAGGCGCCTCCGGGACTGTCTCCCCTCGACCTGGTGCCTCTTGAGACAATACCTCGACGTTGTCTGTAGGGAAAGGGGAGTTGGTGGTCGGAAGTGGATCGCTATCCATATCCGACGAGCCCAGGGAGCCGTCTAAAGATACGTTGATACGGGCTCGTGGTGGTCTGCATAATCATATTTCAGCATTAGGAGAAGCAGTGCGACAAAGGTATGCTGTGAGTTATTCTGGCATCCGAATACTCACCACTTCGCTAGGGGCTTGGCCCTGAGCAGCCACTCATCTTCGCCTTCGGCGGCGGTGGTGGAGTAGTCCGGAAGGAGAGTCCTTCCCTTCTTGGACCCTTCGGCCCCCCGGTTGGGCGGCCTTCCTTTTCTTGTCTCCCCCGACTGGAGGGGGAGCATCTTCATCTTCCTCCTCTCTTCGGGGGAGGAGTGCGTCGCGGAGTTATCGGATGATGAGTCCGATAACACCTAGCGTCGGGAACTCTTTCGGGTTCCCTTGGCCTTCTTGGTCTTCTCCGGCACCTTGTAAGGAGCCAGAGTCAGCATCTTCGTCAGGAGAGCGTCCACAGTGTCTTCGGGCAGAGGGGCCGGACAATTAATCTGCCCCGACGTCGCCACCCAGTCCTGTCAAAGGCATGTAGCTCAGACCCCGCACATGGTTAAGTTGGGGGAAATAAATATCCTACCAGATGTATAGAACTCACCGAATGCGCTGAGCGCTTCGCGCTTAGCCCGCGGTCCTCGGTGAGAGAGGGAGGGACCTCGGCGCCCTTGAACAGCACCCTCCAGACGTCCTTGTAAATCGTGTCGAAGAGCTCGCTCAGAGTCTGGTGCTGGGTCGGGTCGAACTCCCACAAGTTGAAATCCTGTTGTTGACACGGGAGGATCCGGCGGATGAGCATGACCTGGACTATGTTGACAAGCTTGAGCTTCTTGCCTGCCATATTCTGGATACATTTCTGGAGTCCGTCCAGCTCCACCGATGAACCCCAGGACAGGCCCTTCTCTTTCCAGGAGGTGAGCCGCATGGGGATTCCGGATCGAAACTCAGGGCAGCCACCCAGTTGGTGTCGCGCGGCTCGGTGATGTAGAACCACGCCGATTGCCACCCCTTTATGGTCTCCATGAAGGAGCCTTCAAGCCATATAACATTGGGAATCTTGCCCACCATGGCTCCGCCGCATTCTTCTTGTTGGCCTCCCACCACCTTCGGCTTGATATTGAAGGTCTTTAACCACAAGCCGAAGTGGGGCCGGATACGGAGGAAAGCCTCACACACGACGATGAACACCAAAATGTTGAGGATGAAGTTCGGGGCCAGATCATGGAAGTCTAGCCCGTAGTAGAACATGAGACCACGAACGAATGGATGGAGGGGAAACCCCAGTCCGCGAAGGAAGTGGTGGAGGAAAACTACCCTCTCGTGAGGTTTAGGGGTAGGAACGATCTGCCCCGCAGCGGGCAGCCGATGCGCGATATTCGCGGCTAAGTATTCGGCTTCGCGCAGCTTCTTGATGTGTCCCTCCATAACAGAGGAAGCTATCCATTTGCCTCCTGCTCCGGGCATGATTGGAGAAGGTTGAGGGGAAGGATGTGGACTTGGGCGTTGGAGCTCGAGTGCGCAAGAATGGATGAGCAAGGAGGAAGAAGGCATGGGTAGAAAAAGGTTAAACTTTGTCCCTTTATAAGGGCGGCCGAAACTATGCGCCCCCACAAGCCTGGTAAAACTCGCTTATCCCCCAAGCGCCATAATCGAAGGCGCGGTTGGGTTACCCACGCCCGTATTGATGAGAATCCCGTAATAAGGGGGACACGATCTCTGCTTTGACAAGATGTGTCAAGAAACTGCCTCGCGTTATGTGCATGGCTAGTTAAAGGAAACGGTTCGAATAATCACCGGGCCATGGCATAATGTCATGTTACCAAAACGTGTCAGCAGATTAGATTTGTGGAAATATTATTCTCTCTATGGTGGTATGTGGAACTTATTTTGCAGGGTCAGACACTATCCTTATATTCAAATTCTTCCGTGGTGTATTCAGAGGAGGAACCCGCCTTGCAATGCCGAAAACAATACTGCGCGCCGGACTCATCATCATTGAAGCTTGGTTCAGGGGATACTAAGGGAGTCCTGGATTAGGGGGTCTCCGGACAGCCGGACTATATCCTTTGGCCGGACTGTTGGACTATGAAGATACAAGATTGAAGACTTCGTCTCATGTCCGGATGGGACTCTACTTGGCGTGGAAGGCAAGCTAGGCAATACGGATATGTATATCTCCTCCTTTGTAACTGACCTTGTGTAACCCTTGCCCCCTCCGGTGTCTATATAAACCGGAGGGTTTTAGTCCGTAGGATAACATACAATCATACCATAGGCTAGCTTCTAGGGTTTAGCCTCTCCGATCTCGTGGTAGATCAACTCTTGTAATACTCATATCATCAAGAATAAATCAAGCAGGATGTAGGGTTTTACCTCCATCAAGAGGGCCCAAACCTGGGTAAAACATCGTGTCCCCTGCCTCCTGTTACCATCCGCCTTAGACGCATAGTTCGGGACCTCCTACCCGAGATTCGCCGGTTTTGACACCGACACTACCTCTTGAGCACTGCGTTGGTTTTCCCCGAAGAGGAAGGGATGATGCAGCAAAGTAGCGTAAGTATTTCCCTCAGTTTTTGAGAACCAAGGTATCAATCCAGTAGGAGGCTACGCGCGAGTCCCTCGTACCTTCACAAAACAATAAATCCTCGCAACCAACACAAATAGGGGTTGTCAATCCCTATAAGGCCACTTACGAGAGTGAGATCTGATAGATATGATAAGATAATATTTTTGGTATTTTTGTGATAAAGATGCAAAGTAAAATAAAGGCAAAGTAAATAACAAAGGAAATAACTAAGTAGTAGGAGATTAATATGATAAAGATAGACCCAGGGGCCATAGGTTTCACTAGTGGCTTCTCTCGAAAGCATAAGTATTCTATGGTGGGTGAACAAATTACTGATGAGCAATTGACAGAATTGAGCATAGTTATGAGAATATCTAGTTATGATCATGTATATAGGCATCACGTCCGAGACAAGTAGACCGACTCCTGCCTGCATCTACTACTCTTACTCCACTCATCGACCGCTATCCAGCATGCATCTAGAGTATTAAGTTAAAAACAGAGTAACGCCTTAAGCAAGATGACGTGATGTAGAGGGATAGACTCATGCAATATGAAGAAAACCCCATCTTGTTATCCTCGATGGCAACAATACAATACGTGACTTGCTGCCCCTACTGTCACTAGGAAAGGACACCGCAAGATTGAACCCAAAGCTAAGCACTTCTCCCATTGCAAGAAAGATCAATCTAGTAGGCCAAACCAAACTGATAATTCGAAGAGACTTGCAAAGATAACCAATCATACATAAAAGAATTCAGAGAAGATTCAAATATTGTTCATAGATAGACTTGATCATAAACCCACAATTCATCGGTCTCAACAAACACACCGCAAAAAGAAGATTACATCGAATAGATCTCCACAAGAGAGGGGGAGAACATTGTATTGAGATCCAAAAAGAGAGAAGAAGCCATCTAGCTACTAACTATGGACCCATAGGTCTGAGGTAAACTACTCACACTTCATCGGAGGGGCTATGGTGTTGATGTAGAAGCCCTCCATGATCGATGCCTCCTCCGGCGGAGCTCCGGAACAGGCCCCAAGATGGGATCTCGTGGATACAGAAAGTTATGGCGGTGGAATTAGGGTTTTGGCTCCGTATCTGATCGTTTGGGGGTATGTAGGTATATATAGGAGGAAGGAGTACGTCGGTGGAGCAATAGGGGGCCCACGAGGGTGGAGGGCGCGCCTGGGGGGGGGGGGGGTAGGTGCGCCCCCTTACCTCGTGGCCTCCTGTTTCTTTTCTTGACGTAGGGTGCAAGTCTCCCGGGTCTTGTTTGTTGAGAAAATCACGTTCCCGAAGGTTTCATTCCGTTTGGACTCCGTTTGATATTCCTTTTCTTCGAAACCCTAAAACAGGCAAAAAACAGAAATTCTGGGCTGGGCCTCCGGTTAATAGGTTAGTCCCAAAAATAATATAAAAGTGGATAATAAAGCCCAATAATGTCCAAAACAGTAGATAATATAGCATGGAGCAATCAAAAATTATAGATACGTTGGAGAAAATATAAACTACTCTACCACTACTCCACCTCTAGTACTATCAGTATAGAAAAGATATATAGGCTGGAGCTTCAGAGCTTTCTTGCTAAGGGCTGCCCACTTGCTTCTCACACTATCACCCTCTCTCCAGATCTAAAAAGACGGCCTCTCTCTCCCTCCTCACTGGTGGTCACAGATCCGCCGGGGAAGAAAAGGACGTGCAGCATTAACGCACTCGTCGTCGGCGAGCGAGGTCACGCACTGACAACAAGGCCGTCCTCTCAGACCTAGCGCCCGCGCGGGATGGCCTCCGTCCCCAAGCTCACCACCGTAGTGCGTGCGGAGGACGATGACCATGAGCGAAGCCACTTCCCGCTGACCCTCAGGTATGCTACCTATTTTCAAACCATACCCTTGTTCTATTGCCTCATCTACCACGTCGCTGCATGTGGATCTTTGTCCACTCCACCATCTTCCCAATTTGCTATCCTCTACTCTGCTGGTAACGCAGACGAAAACCTTAATTTTCGCTATTAAAGGAAACCCTACTTCATGCAGACTAATCCATATATGGGTTGAATAAGGAAAGGAAGGGAGACTGTACTGTCTAAGAGAGTAGGCATCAAACCCGCATCTAGGTTGAAAAGTGGAAAATCAGTAGCTAAGGAACGAGTCTCGTGTCTATTGGTTGAAGAAGGGTAGAAAGGCATGACAACGCACTAGAGAATGACCAGGTCGATCGGTTTGTTGTCCTCACATAGGAAAAAGGTGGCTAAAGAGAACAAAAATGGGACGTAATCCACATATTCTACCTAGATATTTGTTGCTCTAGGCAACCATACCTCCCTCACCACTCTATGCGTCCGTGGAAGGACATCGTACTGGTGTGCCCACTGTCCGAATGGGTCTCCCATGCTCTTATTGCCACTTTTTTGCTGTTAGTACAACGCCAGCGGTAAAGTCAACCAATGCTACTGCTAAAGTGATGCCACATTTAACTAATGCCGCACTCAGTCCAATGCCACCGATAAATTTAAGCAATGCCATTTAATGTCTCTGGATTATTTCAGGGTTAGCTGTTGATTGTGGATGTATTAATGATTTTTCAGCTAATGCATTCTAATGTTGTTGCACAACCAGTATACCAATGATGAAACTTGTTACTACCTTCAGATTTTTGCACTGTTAATGCTTATAGATTACATACCTCACTTTCATGAGATAAGTCATTTTTTGTACAGTGTCACCAAAATGCCAAGGCGCCGATGTCATTTTATTTTGGTTAAACTGCATAAAAAATTATGAAGACAAGAGGAAAGGTCAAGAGTGGGCACCTCCTCCTTTGGCTATTGTATTGATTCGTTTGATCAAGTTTTTATGTTTGATCGATTATCAAGATTGGGATAGCAATTTTCCATGTCCACTCGAGTTTGAAATGATATTTACCTTGAAGGTACATGGTTTGCAATTTTTAATACTGTCATTAGTTAATAATCCTAGTTACCTTCAGACTTTTGTATTTGGTTTAATGCTCTTGCACAACTAGTATACCAATTGTGAAACTTGTTACCTTTACATTTTGTATTGTTAATTCTTATAAAAATCTTCCCGTGCTAGAGCTTATGGAAATCTATTCAGTAAAACCATTGTACTGTACCCTGTAATATAATAACTACTCTACTGTTGCACTAGCCACTAGATTAGTGTATATTTGTACTATTCAAATGGTGTGGCATTAGCGTATGGACATATATAAAGTGTGGCAAGCTTTCCCAGATATGTGCTCAACAAAACTACTACCTGTTTTTCTAAATACTGGACGTTTGGGTACTTTAAATTGAACTGGGAAAACGTCTGATATTAAGGAACAAAGGGTGTAGAGTTCACTCAAATTATCCGGGTAAAGCTAGTGACACCTTTGTTAAAATTAATGTTCATTATGTTATCGGAGAAGGTCTGTATGTTTGTGTCTAATGCCTGCCGACTACGTACCTGACATCATGATGTAATGTTAAGTCATTTCCTTTTGTACAATGTCACTGAATTGTCAAGGCGGTGATGGCATTTTATTTTAGTTGAATTGCACAAAATATGCTTAAAAGAAGAGGATAGGTCAGGAATCGATCATTCTTTCAGAAATAACTATATATGCCTTTCTGACATCAGCCGCTGTTACCTTATTTATTCCATCAAACAGGTGGTTAGAAACAGTCTTGCTACCTTTTCCCATTAAGAAATTGGAATGCTTATATTTGTGAGTCAATGCTTCAACTAGTGCCACTTTTATAGTAATCACACTTTCAATATCTATGCAAACAGGGATGCTCGATTTTAGTGGAACTGCACAAAAGTCCAACTGGTTCAACACTAGGAGCATGTTTTCTTCCAAACCTTTATATCCAATTGGTGGCACTATGAGCTGTTCATTACGAAGGTACATGGTTTGCTACTATCTTTCTACTCTTTTTGTACTGTCATTAGATAATAATACTAGTGGTTTGCATGTGAATTTACTGGCAGGGTGGACCTACATTGGAGGTGCAGGATAGGATTCAATGATTGGATGCTCAATTTCGGTTGTATCGATTTCACCTCTTCCATCACTGCGAACATGGATATCCTTGGTCTGATGAAGAATAGGCGCTATATTTCTGCTCTGAACTAGCAAATCAATTCAGTATGAAATTTTCCAGGGCAAAACATGACTGTATCAAATTGTCCATTGCAAAACATGACAGATGCTAAGCGGAAGAGACATGTTTAAACCAAAAATACAAGGTGGGGTATATGTTTACTAGCCGCTTGATATTTGTGCAGACAGAGATGTCTGCCTGTTGCTATTTGGCAAACACACAAAGTGACTGCAATTTTGGTTGAACTGCACAAGAGAATAGTATAGTCACTGCATGCAGTGCCATTTGAAAATAGACACAGAAAGATTGGATAGTCACTTCATGGACTGCAGAAAAGTAGTACTATACTATTTATTGGCCAACACTAGGTGCTTCATTGCTTTGGTGTTGTTATACAATGGGCATCATTTTTCCTAAGTTAAAGTTTGTATTCCGAAAATAGTCTTGCCGTGTGATCGAGAGAAGACCAAATCATATTGTAGTGAATGTTCCTCCATCATGTGTGGTTCATTCTCATGGTTCCAGCTGTTGGTGAAACCATTTACGTTTGCAAGAGGAGTTGTAGACTTCACAAACAAATTTGTCTTTCAGCCTATACTGAATGTTGGCCAAGAGAAGCATCCATGATAGTAGGAAGAACATATGTTTTTTTCTAGATCTTTGCTTTTGGAGCTACATATTTATATATGATCTATGAATCATTGAGATGCATTAACATGTTGATCTTATGTATGGGAATCGTACTAGTTGGTTTTGAATTTGGGCTACTAATGTGAACATATTACAATGCCAGGCCTGTGAGTCTCGTGTGAACATTTTGAACGGATCGGCTCTTACTGCTGTGCACAGCATGATCCTTATTTGTGTGTTCTCAGTGTTTACAAGTTACTAACAGTTCCTTATTTCTGTTCGCTCAGTGTTTACAAGTTACTGATCGATCACTAGCTAGCCTACTAATGCGCTCCTGGCAGTTTTAGTTCTGACGCAAGATCCAAAGTGGTAGTTTTTTGAATAAAAATGCCTACCTCTGAAGAAACTAACAAGCAGCTCTGAAGAAAATGCCATGCGAATATGAAGAAATTGCCAACAAAAACGTTTGCAAATGCCTTATCTCCCAGCGAACGTTCATCAACTAATGCGATCGTACACGTACACCATACGACCTACTCGATCCTACACGTACTACCTCCTTTCCGGTTTGCAGGGCTCAATTCAAAAATCTAACCAACCAAGGTAGATGATGAGTGGTGGAATCATTTTTGACAAGGAGGGAGTACCTCATCTGGATGATTCGAGTGCACTCGTTTGACCGTCATGCCGGCGTGCGACCCGGCACGGACGGGACGCACCACTGATGGGACGGGACGACACAGTCATAATTTCAGTTTTTCTAGTTTTCCACGGCAAGCTGGCGCGCTAAGCCATGCCTACTTATGCATTGAATTCCGATGACCGCGATGACCATCATGTTTCCCGCAACACGCTAGTTCGCCTACCTTCCGCCTATAATTATTGTTTCCTGGGCTTCTCCGGTGGCACCATTACCCAACTAGCCCTATCCTCATAAGCCCCCACCAGCCCGACGTCGCTCGCCACTTATTCTCGCTCTCGCCACATCCGCCATTCCCCCGCCTGTCCGACATAGGCGACACCGGAGCCGGTCACCGCCGGAACTAGTGTTCGGTTTTTCACCGGAAGGCAGACGGAGGGAGGAGGCATTCTATCGATCTTTAGATGGCAATGCAGACTATGAGGATTTGTTGGAGCACGACCGCCTGGCGGAGGAGCAGTGTATTGCCGATTTGTGCCACCAGCGGGACATGGAGTACCAGCGCACCGACGCTCTGAGTCGCGAGCAGAGCGCCCGCAACTGGGCTGACTACGTGGAGGCCGGCGCCCGGCAAATAGCCCTGGAGGCTGTCCGGCACGCACACATTCGCGACGCTGATTTTTACTACCAGCTCGTCAAGTGGGTTTCCCGTTTAGAAGCCGAAGCTTCGGTGGACCACACCGGCATGGAAAGGGCCAACGCGCGCGAGCAACGTGCCCTATCGCACCTCCGACAAGTCTGAGGCAAGGCGGAGGACGCCGATGCCAGCGTTTAGCGTGTACCGCAGATGGCGGCCGACATCGTCTAGTTAGCTAAGAGTAAGTTAGTACTTGTACGCTACTAGAGTATTAGTGGGAGTAGATAGTTAACTTGTCTATGATGGTTGTGAAGGTGGAAGCTCAGTACTCTATATGTCGATCAGACCTGTTACTTTGCTCTGAATGTTGAACTTTCCATTTGAACGTATGGAATGGGCTGTTATTTTTTTAAATGGGTTGTATTTGTCCTCCACGGGTTTAGAGGCTGACTTGTGGGCCTACCAAGTTGACGTGTACACAATCAGGAGATGATTGTACGTGGAGAGGATGACAGCAGGGACCCGCCAAGGTCATGTCAGTACGCAAGCAAGTGCCTCCTTATTTCAAGCCAATAAAAAATGGCTCCTCCTAATGGATTTATGACATCTGGGTCCCATGCCACTGTCAACGTAGTCAATAAACGAGAGAATTGCACAACGAGCGGCTGACACCAGGGACCTAGGAGCTCGCCCAATTATTTTTGTTTTGGGTTAATTTGATAAATGCCACTCCAAATCTGGTGTTTCTGAGAAATGTCGCTGCAATTTCCAAACTTTGAAAAATGCCATTTCCAGTGGCATTTTTCGAAGTCTGGAATGGCGTTTTTCAAAATTTGCAAATTGTAGTGGCATTTTCCAAAGTTTGCAAAAATTGCAGTGGCATTTTCAAAGTTTGGAAATTGCAGTGGCATTTTTATGAATCACCATAATTCGAGTGGCATTTATATAATTTGTTTTTGAGATGGAAGCAGGGTGTCAATTGGGCTGTGCGGGGCACTCTGACCTGTCTAGACAGCGTTCTCTTTTATGTTTACCGCAGACCAGCCCAGTTATTTTTTTCTTTTTGAAAATGGCTAGCCCAGTTTTTTTGTGATTTACCAAGTAAGTCGCTTTGTCAGGCCTATTGGGTTGTGAATGTTTCAAGACGAGGAGAGCTTCATCCGGCTGGCCGAGAAAATGGCCTATGAGTAATGAGAAATGGGCTGTACAGTTTTAAAACACATCAAACCGACAATTAGTTTCAAATTTCTTTTTTTCATTTCGAGATTTTAAATTGCATTGATTTTTATGCATGGACAATTTGTTGGATTTTATATTAATATACATTTATTTTTAAAATCAGTTTGAATGTGACTCGAAATTTCAGGATTAAAAACAGTTCAGACCGCATCGAAATATTCAAAATTTCGTATATTTTTTAACCGTGGCCACAATATGGGTTGTAATGCTAACAAAAATAACACGGGCTCCAAAAAAACCTCAAGAATTCTCAAATGGGATGTAAATTATTAGAAATAATGGCAGATGAGCTGTATGCTGTTTTCCACTGATTTGAGGCTTTCCTAAAAAAGGTTGACGCATAAGCAGTGACTGTTGGATGTCCATCCAATGACCGTCGTGCTTCTTCAATCCTTGTTCTTCCTACTCCAGCCGCTCAAACAAGCGCCGACGGGACTGCCTGCTCCCTCCTCCTCGCGGCCGGCTGTGCTGCTGCGCAGGCCTCACCGCCCCATAGTACTCCCATCGCTGGCCCAGCCATCCCTCTACTCACCCACACCTGCTGTTATTCTCCGGTGACGGCAGACGAACCAATAAACCCTCGTACAATCGTACTCCCCTCCGCGTGGGAAACAACTACCTAGTCTTCCCTGGCTCCGTGTCGTTCCCTTCCTAGGCCTCGCCGTCGTCCACCGCCTTGGTGCTCTCGGCGCGGCCTAGTCAATGTGGTCAACGACCGACATGCATCTGAAGTGGACTATACGTGGAGAGGCTGACAGCTGGGTCCATGGCCGCACGCAAGGAAATTCCTTCTTATTACGTGCAAAATAATGATTCCTCCACCTGACATCTGGGACCCACCGAAAGGACATCTGGGACCCACCGCCGCTGACAGCTCGGACCCACCAGCTATATCTTTGCACCCAAGTAAGTGCCTCCTTATTACGCACAAAAAAATGCTAGCTGGGGCCCAGTATAGTGGGAGGCTGACTTGTGGGCCTCACCGCCCCTACTACTCCCACCACTGGCCAGGCCATCCCTCTACTCACCCACACCCCTTATTATTCTGCGGCGGCGGCAGCCTCACACCGCAGCGAACCAGTGAGCCCTCATACTCCTCTACGCATGGGCATCCACTGTCGCGTCTTCCCCAGCTCCGCGTCGTCCCCTTCCTAGGCCTCGCCGTCGTTCACCGCCCTGGTGCTCTCGGTGTGGCGTGGTCAACGTGGTCAAGGAACAGCTTCCATCGGACGTGGACTGTATGTGGAGAGGCTGACAGCTGGGTCCACGGCCGCAGCAAGGAAGTGCCTCCTTATTACGCAGAAAATAATGATTCCTCCACCTGACAGCAGGGACCCACCGGACGGGCAACCGTATTTCGCAAAAAAACATTTCCCCCTGACTTCTGGGACCTACCAGCTACATCTTCACACGCAAGGAAGTGTGTCCGGGCAAAAAAACAATTCGCACCCCTGACTGCTGGGACCCACCAGCTACATCTTCGCACGCAAGGAAGTGCCTGACAGTCAGGACCCATCTGGTCGAAGTGTACGTAGCGTTGTCATTATGGCCGTGAACGTGTATGCACATACTGGTTGATGTAGAGGCGCGCACGTGTCGTAGTAGAGGCGAGCACGTAGCATGTACACGTACATACATCAGCTAGTGTGCAAGAAAGAAAATATGGCCACGTACGTACATACGGGCGGGGTCTCGAACGCCTACTCACGCATACGTACGACCAGGGCTCATGTACATGGCTGGGTCGGAACGGAGAAACTGCGTCGTCGTCGTGTTCATGGGGAGGCAACGGAATGCGTCGTGTTCATCGGGAGGCAACGGAATGCGTGGGAGCCAACCGGCTTGGACGGAAGAGCCGATGGAAACGAGGTCTGGCGTACGCACAACAGAGGAAACGACCTTGTGTTCGAGCGGCCATGTTTGAAATAGGATCTTGTTCATCGGGAGGGGTCTGGCGTACCGCAAAACGAAGGAAACGAACCTCCTACAGTCGAAACAGGGTCCTGTTGATCGGGAGGGGTGTGGCGTACCGCAAAACGGAGGAAACATACTTGTGTTGGAGCGCTACAGTCGAAAAGGGGGTCCTGTTCATCGGGAGGGGTGTGGCGTTCCGCAAAACGGGACTCCACGGGATACTGTTCATCTCCACCGTCGACCCCCTCCAGCCTCCACGGGCTACTGTTCATCCACCATCGACCTCCTCCAGCCTCCACCCGCGACTGTTCATCCACGGGTTCCTGTTCATCCAGCTTCCACCGCATGCTACTCCAGCGGCTACTGTTCAACTAGCCCTCTCCAGACGGGCTCTTGTTCAACCACCCCTCCACGAGCTACTGTTCATTCAGCCCTCCACGGGGTCGTCCTGTTCATCCAGCCTTCCACGAGGATCATGTTCATCCAGACCCAACCGACTCAATCGATCGGGGTCCTGTTCATCCAGAGGCAACACCACGGGGTCCTGTTCATCCACCCCCACCGGGAACTGTTCATCCAAACGCCCTAGCAACGCTCACTGTTCATCCAGAGGCAGCATCGATCGGCTTCAGTTAGCAGCAGTAGCGAAGGAATCGCTCGATCGGGTTCAGTTAACAGCCATCGATCGATCGCTCGGGTTCAGTAATGCGTAGCCTGCAGTGCAATCGCTCGGGTTCAGTTAGAGCCCAACGCCTCGCTCGGGTTCAGTTAGAGCCCAACGCCTCGCACCCATGCACGTGCGTGTACGAGAGAAACACGCATCACTCGGCCTCGACCACCCACCCTAACCGGGAACACCCCGATACTTTCCACGCCCTCGCTTCTACCACGCTTTTTCCATCATGGATGGCCCAAAGAATGTCATGCAACTGCGTCTCCGGCCCGCCAAGGACAAAAAGCCCATTTTCTGTCATAGAAGTAGGAGCCCACCACATCTATGATGATACCGGGTTTTTTCACAATTATCGTCATAGAAGTTTCATAAGTATGACAATTTTTTTTCGTTCGGCCCAAAATGTCACGGATGTGTCTTTTTTTGTAGTGATAGCTCCCACCCTCCGAGTCTTGGGATGACATATTATCATATCTGCCAGAAAATAGCAAGAAAGAAGAATAGAAGATTTCTCTGCGATACGGTGGTCAATAGGTTCTGGGAGTACATAAAGATTTTTTTATCTTGGGAATCAAGCAAACGGAAGAAAAACAGAGTCCGAAAGGTACCCGAGGTGGGCACTGAAGGAAATATGCCCTAGAGGCAATAATAAAGTTGTTATTTTATATTTCCTTATTAATGATAAATGTTTATTATTCATGCTAGAATTGTATTGATCAGAAACCTTAATACACGTGTGAATACATAGACAAATACAATGTCCCTAGTGAGCCTCTACCTGACTAGCTCGTTGATCAAAGATGGTTAAGGTTTCCTAACCATAGACATGAGTTATTATTTGATAACGGGATCACATCATTAGGAGAATGATGTGATGGACAAGATCCATCCGTTAGGTTAGCATAATGATCATTAAGTTTTATTGCTATTGCTTTCTTCATGTCAAATACATATTCATTCGACTATGAGATTATGCAACTCCCGAATACCGAAGGAATGCCTTGTGTGCTATCAAACGTCACAAGTAACTGGGTGATTATAAGGATGCTCTAAAGGTATCTCCGAAGGTGTTTGTTGAGTTGGCATAGATCGAGATTAGGATTTGTCACTTCGAGTATCAAAGAGGTATCTCTTGGCCCTCTCTATAATACACATCATAAGCTTGCAAGTGAATGACTAAGGAGTTGGTCATGAGGTGATGTATTATGGAACGAGTAAATAGACTTGCCGGTAACGAGATTGAACTAGGTATGCAGATACCGACGATCGAATCTTGGGCAAGTAACATACTGATAGACAAAGGGAATAATGTATGTTGTCATTACAGTTCGGCCGATAAAGATCTTCATAGAATATGTAGGAGCCAATATGAGCATCCAGGTTCCTCTATTGGTTATTGACCGGAGAGGTGTCTCGGTCATGTCTACATAGTTATCGAACCCGTAGGGTCCGCACGCTTAATGTTCGATGACGATATTGTATTATATGAGTTATGTGATTTGGTGATCGAATGTTGTTTGGAGTCTCGGATGAGATCACGGACATGACGAGGTGTCTCAAAATGGTCGAGAGGTAAAGATTGATATATTGGACGATAGTATTCGGACACCGGAAGTGTTGAAGTGTTCCGAAACGTATCAGGTGTTTATCGAAGTACCGAAGGGTTATTGGAACCCCCGAGGGGAATATATGGGCCATATGGGCCATGAGAGGGGAGCACACCAGCCCACAAGGGGTGCCCCCCATGGAAGCTGGCCGAATTGGAGAAGGAAAAGGGGGGTTCGGCCCCCCTTCCTTTCTCTCTTCCCTTTTCCTCTCCCGTAAAATAAGGAAGGGGGCGCCACTTGGGAAACCCCAAGTAGGATTCGAATCCTACTTGGGGCGCCCCTGGCTACCTCTCCTCCCCTCCCACCTATATATATATATGTGGGGAGGGGGGCACCTAGAACACAAAACATCAATTGTTAGCCGTGTGCGGCACCCCCCTCCACAGTTTACACCCCTAGTCATATTCTTGCGGTGCTTAGGCGAAGCCCTGCGCGGATCACTTCACCATCACCGTCACCATTCCATCGTGCTGATAGAACTTATCTACTACCTCGACACCTTGCTGGATCAAGAAGGCGAGGGACGTCACCGAGCAGAACGTGTGCAGAATTCGGAGGTGCCATACGTTCGGTACTTGATCGGTCGGAGCTAGAAGAAGTTCGACTACATCAACCGCGTTGTCAAATGCTTTCGCTTTCGGTCTACGAGGGTACGTAGACACACTCTCCCCCTCATTTCTATGCATCTCCATGGATAGATCATTGCGTGCATGTAGAATTTTTTTTTGTTTTCCATGCAACGTTTCCCAATAGTGGCATCCGAGCTAGGTTTATGCATGGATGATATGCACGAGTAGAACACAAAGAGCTGTGGGTGGTGATAGTCATACTGCTTACCACCAACGTCTTATTTTGATTCGGAGGTATTGTGGGATGAAGAGGCCTGGACCAACCTTACATGTCCACGCAGATGAGACCAGTTCCATCGACAGACATGCAACTAGTTTTGCATAAAGGTGGCTGGCGGGTGTTTGTTTCTACTACTTTAGTTGAATCGAATTTGACTACGGCCGGTCCTTGAAGAAGGTTAAAACAACAAACTTGACAAATCACCATTGTGGTTTTTGCCGCAGGTAAGAACGGTTCTTGCCAGAAGCCCGTAGCAGCCACGCAAAACTTGCAACAACAAAGTAGAGGACGTCTAACTTGTTTTTGCAGGGCATGTTGTGATGTGATATGGTCAAGACATGATGTGATATATGTTATTGTATTAGATGATCATGTTTTGTAAGTTATCAGCAACCGGCAGGAGCCTTATGGTTGTCCCTTTATTGTATGAAATGCACACACCATGTAATTACTTTATTTTATCACTATGCGTTAGAAATAGTTGTAGAAGCAATAGTTAGCGAGATGACCACGACGCTACGATGGAGATCAAGGTGTCGAGCTGGTGACGATGGAGATCATGACGATGCTTTGGAGATGGAGATCAAAAGCACAAGATGATGATGGCCATATCATGTCACATATTTTTATTGCATGTGATGTTTATCTTTTGTGCTTCTTATTTTGCTTAGTACGGCGGTAGCATTATAAGATGATCCCTTAACTAAAATTTCAAGGTATAAGTGTTCTCCCTGAGTATGCACCGTTGTGACAGTTCGTCGTGTTGAGACACCACGTGATGATCGAGTGTGTTAGACTCTACGTTCGCATACAACGGTGCAAGATAGTTTTTCACATGCGGAATACTCGGATTAAACTTGACGAGCCTGGCATGTACAGACATGGCCTCGAAACACTGGAGACCGAAAGGTCGAATGTGAATCATATAGTAGATATGATCAACATAGAGATGTTCACCATTGATGACTACTCTATTTACTCACGTGATGATCGGACATGGTTTAGTTGATTTGGATCACGTTTCATTTAGATGACTTGCGGGATGTCTAACTAAGTGGAAGTTCTTAAGTAATTTGATGAATTGAACTTAATTTATCATGAACTAGTCCTGATAGTTTTTGCATATCTATGTCGTAGATCAATGGCCCGTGCACCCGTTCCCTTGTATTTTAATGTGTTCCTAGAGAAAGATAAGTTGAAAGATGATGGTAGAAACTACATGGACTGGGTCTGTAACTTGAGGATTATCCTCATTGCTGCATAGAAGAATTATGTCCTTGATGCACCACTAGGTGAAAGGCCTGCTACAGGGGCAGATACTAATGTTATGAATGTCTAGCAAGCTTGGTCTGATTACTACTTAATAGTTTAGTGTGCCATGCTTTACGGCTTAGAATTGGGACTTCAAAGACGTTTTGAATGTCATGGACCATATGAGATGTTCTAGGAGTTGAAGTTAATATTTCCATCAAATTCCCGAGTTGAGAGATATGAAGTCTCCAACAAGTTCTATACCTGCATGATGGAGGAGAACAGTTTTGTCAGTGAACATATACTCAAAATGTTTGGGTATCATAATCACTTGACTAAGCTGGGAGTTAATCTTCCAGATAATAGTGTTATTGACAGAGTTCTTCAATCACTGCCACCAAGCTACAAAGGCTTCGTGATGAACTATAATATGCAAGGGATGGACAAGATAATTCCCGAGCTCTTCGCAATGCTCAAAGATGCGGAGGTAGAAATCAAGAAGGAGCATCAAGTGTTGATGGTTAACAAGACCACTAGTTTCAAGAAAAAGGGCAAGGGAAAGAAGGGGAACTTCAAGAAGAATGGAAAGCAAGTTGCCACTCCCGGGAAGAAACCCAAAGCTGCACCCAAGCCTGAAACAGAGTGCTTCTATTGCAAAGGGACTGGTCACTGGAAGCGGAACTGCCCCAAGTATTTGGCAGTTAAGAAGGATGGCAAAGTGAACAAAGGTATATTTGATATACATGTTATTGATGCGTACCTTACTAATGCTCGTAGTAGCGCCTGAGTATTTGATACTGGTTCGGTTGCTCATATTTGTAACTCTAAATAGGGGTGACGAATTAAACGAAGATTGGCTAAGAACGGGGTGACGATGCGCGTCAGGAATGGTTCCAAGGTCGATGTGATTGCTGTCGGCACGCTACCTCTACATGTACCTTCGGGATTAGTTTTAGACTCGAATAATTGTTACTTGGTGCCAGCGTTGAGCATGAACATTATATCTAGATCTTGTTTAGTGTGTGACGGTTATTCATTTAAATCAAAGAATAATGGTTGTTCTATTTATATGAGTAATATCTTTTATGGTCATGCACCCTTGAAGAGTGGTCTATTTTTGTTGAATCTTGATTGTGGGGATACACATATTCATAATATTGATGCCGAAAGATGAAAAGTTGATAATGATACTGCAACATATTTGTGGCACTCCCGTTTAGGTCATATTGGTGTAAAGCGCATGAAGAAACTCCATGCAGATGGGCTTTTGGAATCACTTCATTATGAATTATTTGATACTTGCAAACCATGCCTCATGGGCAAGATGACAAAAACTCTGTTCTCCGTGACAATGGAGCGAGCCAATGACTTACTGGAAATAATACATACCAATGTATGTGGTCCGATGAGCGTTGAGGCACGCAGCGGGTATCATTATTTTCTGACCTTCACAGATGATTTGAGAAGATATGGGTATATCTACTTAATGAAACACAAGTCTGAAACATTTGAAAAGTTCAAAGAATTTCAGAGTGAAGTGGAGAATCATTGTAACAAGAAAATAAAGTTTCTACGATCTGATCGTGGAGGCGAATATTTGAGTTACAAGTTTGGCCTTCATTTAAAACAATGTGGAATAGTTTCACAACTCACGCCACCTGGAACACCATAGTGTAAAGGTGTGTCCGAACATCGTAACCGTACTTTATTGATATGGTGCAATCTATGATGCCTCTTATCGATTTACCACTATCGTTTTGGGGTTATGCATTAGAGATAGCTGCATTCACGTTAAATAGGGCACTGTATAAATCTATTCCGACGACACCATATGAACTGTGGTTTGGCAAGAAACCTAAGCTGTCATTTCTTAAAGTTTGGGGTTGCGACACTTATGCCAAAAGGCTTCAGCCTGATAATCTCAAACCCAAATCGGAGAAGCGCGTCTTCATAGGATACCCTAAAGAAGCAATTGGGTCCACCGTCTACCACAAATCCGAAGGCAAGATCTTTGTTGCCAAGAATGGAAACTTTCTAGAGAAGGGGTTTCTCTCGAAAGAAGTGAGTGGGAGGAAAGTAGAACTTGATGAGGTAATTATACCTTCTCTTGAATTGGAAGGTAGCTAGCTCATCACAGAAAACCATTCCCATGATGCCTAGATCAACTAGAGAAGAAGCTAATGATGTTGATCATGAAACTTCAGATCAAGTTACTACTGAACCTCGTAGGTTAACCAGAGCATGATCCACACCAGAGTGGTATGGTAATCCTGTTCTAGAAGCTGTGTTACTAGACATGACGAACCTATGAACTATGAAGAAGCTATGATGAGCCCATATTCCGATAAATGTCTTGAGGCCATGAAATCTGAGATAGGATCCATGTATGAGAACAAAGTGTGGACCTTGGTGGATTTTCCCAATGATCGGCGAGCCATAGAGAATAAATGGATCTTCAAGAAGAAGACTGACGTTGTTGGTAATGTTACTGTCTACAAAGCTTGACTTGTCGCAAAAGTTTTTCGATAAGTTCAAGGAGTTGACTACGATGAGACTTTCTCACCCATAGTGATGCTTAAGTCTGTCTGAATCATGTTAGAAATTGCCACATTTTATGATTACGAAATTTGGAATGGACGTCAAAACTGCATTCCTTAATGGATTTCTTAAAGAAGAGTTGTATATGATGCAACTAGAAGGTTTTTTTGATACTAAAGGTGCTAACAAAGTGTGCAAGCTCCAACAATCCATCTATGGACTAGTGCAAGCATCTCAGAGTTGGAATATACGCTTTGATGAGGTGATCAAAGCATATGTTTTTATATAGACTTTCAAAGAAGCTTATATTTACAAAAAAGCGAGTGGGAGCTCTGTAGCATTTCTAATATTATATGTGGATGACATATTGTTGATTGATAATGAAATATAATTTATGGATAGCAAAAAGGATACTTGAATAGGAGTTTTTCAATGAAACACTTCGGTGAAGCTGCTTATATATTGGGCATCAAGATCTATAGAGATAAATCAAGATGCTTAATAGGACTCTCATAAAGCACATACCTTGATAAAGTTTTGAAGAAGTTCAAAATGGACAAGTCAAAGAAAGGGTTCTTGCCTGTGTTACAAGGTGTGAAATTGAGTCAGACTCAATGCCCAACCACTGTAGAAGATAGAGAGAAAATGAAAGTCATTCCCTATGCCTCAACCATAGGTTCTATCATGTATGCTATGCTGTGTACTAGATCTGATGTGTGCCTTGCCATAAGTCTGGCAGGGAGGTACCAAAGTAATCCAGGAGTGGATCATTGGACAACGGTCAAGAACATCCTGAAGTACTTGAAAAGGACCAAGGATATGTTTCTCTTTTATGGAGGTGACAAAGAGCTCATCGTAAATGGTTACGTCGATGTTGGCTTTGACACTGATCTGGATGACTCTAAATCACAAACCGGATACATATTTATTTTGAACGGTGGAGATGTCAGTTGGTGTAGTTCCAAGCAGAGCGTCGTTGCAGGATCTACATGTGAAGTGGATTACATAGCTACTTTGGAAGCAGCAAATGAAGGAGTTCATATCTGATCTAGGTGTAATACCTAGTGCATCGGGTCCAATGAAAATCTTTTGTGACAAGACTAGAGCAATTGCCTTAGCGAAGGAATCTAGATTTCACAAAAGAACCAAACACGTCAAGAGACGCTTCAACTCCATCTGTGATCAAGTCAAGGAGGGAGACATAGAGATTTGCAAAATACATACGGATCAGAATGTAGCCGACCCGTTGACTAAGCCTCTTCCACTAGCAAAACATGATCAGCACCAAGACTCCGTGGGTGTTAGAATCATTACAATGTAATCTAGATTATTGACTCTAGTGCAAGTGGGAGACTAAAGGAAATATGCCCTAGAGGCAATAATAAAGTTGTTATTTTATATTTCCTTATTCATGATAAATGTTTATTATTCATGCTAGGATTGTATTGATCGGAAACCTTAATACATGTGTGAATACATTGACAAACATTATGTGCCTAGTGAGCCTCTACTTGACTAGCTCGTTGATCAAAGATGGTTAAGGTTTCCTAACCATGGACATGAGTTGTCATTTGATAACGGATCACATCATTAGGGGAATGATGTGATGGAAAAGACCCATCCGTTAGCTTAGCATAATGATCGTTAAGTTTTATTGCTATTGCTTTCTTCATGTCAAATACATATTCCTTCGACTATGAGATTATGTAACTCCTGAATACCGGAGGAATGCCTTGTGTGCCATCAAACGTCACAACATAACTAGGTGATTATAAAGATGCTCTATAGGTATCTCCAAAGGTGTTTGTTGAGTTGGCATAGATCGAGATTAGGATTTGTCACTCAGAGTATCGGAGAGGTATCTCTGGGCCCTCTCAGTAATACACATCATAAGCTTGCAAGCAAACGACTAAGTAGTTGGTCACGAGGTGATGTATTACGGAACGAGTAAAGAGACTTGCCAGTAACGAGATTGAACTAGGTATGCAGATACCGACGATCGAATCTTCGGCAAGTAACATACCGATAGACAAAGGGAATAACTTATGTTGTCATTACGGTTCGACTGATAAAGATCTTCGTAGAATATGTAGGACCCAATATGAGCATCCAGGTTCTGCTATTGGTTATTGTCGGATTCAGGGTTCTATAGACCCTTGGGAGGTTCGAACACTGGGGTGCGTGCGAAGAACTTCCCATTCCCAGCCTGCCTGCTCAACGATTCCACAACCTAGCTCGACGAACCCAAGAGACAAGAGACACAACAATTTACCCTGGTTCGGGCCACCTTGCGGTGTAATACCCTCACTACAAAAAATACACTTCCATGATGATACGTGTTTGTCACAGTAGGCCACGTTTTCTGTCATGCATGTACATCCATGACGATTTTATGACAGAATAAGATAGTCATACCTATGCTGTCGTAGAAGTGTTCCAAGACATTACCAAAATTGTCATCACGAAAGTGTCCACTTCCATGAGGATAAATCGCGCGTCACAGAAGTGCTTTTGTCAAGGGAGACCGACACGTGGCATCCACCATAACGGGTCGCCATTAAGCTATCGGGTCCGGTTTTTGATCCGATAACCCGTTAACAGCCCAGACCAACGGGAAATTTCCACATGTAAAATTCTGATTGGCCGGAGGAAACACATGTCAGCTCGTCAGTGGGTCAAATAGGCACCTATGATATGTCGACACGTGCGATGGCCCACCACTGGCCCATTTAACTTACAAAAGCTGGCCCATTTTACTTGGTCAAAAGTTAGCGGGCTGGCCCATGAAAAGCCTGTTAATGGTCTCTTCACAAATAGCCCATTTTACGACCCGGTAACTCACGACCCATTAGGGCCTACCCAAAATCGGCCCAACAACGTCATGTGGGCCGTCGAATATAATACCAACCCGTTTCACTTTCGGCCCATGTATGGCCCACGACGTCTTTCGGTCCATATGAGGCCTTCGTATCTTTAGGCCCTTTAGAGGCCCATGGTGACTCTAGCCCATAATGGACAGTAAATTTTTTTGTACCCGTTAACGGCCCATGATTCACATGGGCTGTTTCCAGCCCATGTTAGCTTTCGGCCTACTGACGGCCCATACGTTCTTGGGCTCCTTTCCGGCCCTCGATTACTTCCGGCCCGTTATTGGCATGTTCCCCTAATGGGCCAAATTCGGCCCGTGGCAAGAGTCGACATGTTTCTGGCTTTTTAACCCGTTGCGCCGTTTCCAGCCCGTTCTATGTTCTGGCCCATTAACGACCCGTTATGCCCGTGACGGAATTAAGCCTTTGCTGTCCTTCGGCCTGTTAATGGCCCATTACTATGCTGGGCCGATACCAATTACGTCCGTTTACGGCCCATGTTGACCCATTTATCCGACGGCCCGAGGCCCACCTATTCTATGGCCCTATTGGAGGCCCATTTATCGACCCCGTAGGAGGCCCATGGATCCTACGGCCCGTAGCAGGGTCAAGGTTACCATGATCTGTATATTGCGGCCACTAGCAAACCAGGGAAAAAGAAGACTAGGAAATAAATAAGCCCGAAACTAACGCTGGGCTATTATGGCGATTGCACAGATTACATCCACTAGGCATCAAAGATCGCCACCAGTGCAAATATAGGGAACACCCTACACTATACAAAAATGGCTTGCTGTTTTCTTCAGCCGGTGGCTGCACGTTAAGAACAAATTTTGTAGCGCAACAAAACAAATTACAACTATAAAACAAGAGGAAGGTTGGCATAAAAGTTAACAGTCTGGCAGATAAATGCACCACCAGAAGTTCAGAAGCTCAGTTCATTTGACCTAACTATTACGTTTTCATGTTGTATTGTCCGATGGAGCACCATAACCTTTGCCTTCATTTCTCCTAGGCTCCTGAACAACATAGCAAATATCTGATAGTCTGGTTTCAAAACCATGCATATCTTGATGACATCGAACAATGTATGTCCATGTTTCACAAAGGGTCTCTGTCAGGGAATGGACTTGTGTTTGGAGCGCATATATAACATTGTTTTGAGCTTGAATATCTTGATCATGAGGCAGTTTGGACGACATTTCCTTAACAACCAACCTAGTATTACGCAGGAACATGCTTTTGGCACTGTCAGTGGACAGGTACTGACCCACTGCATCAAGAGCTGACACTGCGGTTATAGTTGCCTCGCCACCTTAAGAAGGTGGCGGTTCCACCATTTTTTCCATAGCTTGCTGAAAAGTTGAGTTTTTACATTAGTAGTACCAGAACTGAAGATATTAAGGAGGCAGCAAAACCAAACAAAATAGCTTTGGTCTATATACATAAATTATTCTGGTGAACCCATGTAAAGTATTAGTTGTATTTTACTGCAAAGTACATAATAAAACCAGGTTCCAAACATATGACCATGTACCATGGCTAATGTATTGTCTATTTCTGCACATTGTATTGACATCTAAGGATAAAGAGACAAAGTTTATAATACGGTAAGCATAGTATGACATCATTCATATCACAAAACAACTGAGAACAGACAAACAGACAATTGTAACATTGTGTGGGCAAGTCCAGCACGGAACTAGATTATAGGTCAAGATCAAAGGAAAATCACTCCTCTCTTTCAAACCTTGTAAGGTGCAATGATACGCTAAGATAATTATGTACAAAACTGAAAATAGTAATAGACATTAGCTGCAAACCATCCAGTTCAAGGCACGAGTCAGAGTAAGTAGTAGTTAAAAGGCATGAGGATTAAGACTTACAACAGCGGCTTTGACTGGTGTAGTCATGCCCTTCGTCTTGCTGGTGTGTCAGTCCTTGAATATTTCCATAGCATTCGGTTCAGGTACTTTTTGGTCCTTGCGGGCTTTCCTCTGCATTTGGAACAAGTCAATATAGATCTGATAATATGGTACAACAAAAAGAGTGAAACATCAACTAATTACAAGAGCCTCATAGTGTCTAATATTGCTACGAGATCCTGTCATCTGTTGGAATTTCACTGTCGTACGGTTGGCCTTGTTCTTTGAACATTTCACCTACAAGAAGATAGATTTGTGTGGCACATGCATAAATAGGACTTCAACATGTGATCTGATCACATATATATAATGTACCTGATACTTCGGATCAGACCAGTGTTTATCGAGGCCTCTCTAGTCTTCATACGATATATTTTCTACTGCAGATGTTTGGGTAAGTTCACTGTTAGCCTTGCCTTCAAAGTGAGTTTTCCTCAAGTTATACCGATACTGTCGCAGAGCAGACTTGAAAACATGGGTGCAAGCTTGTCTGGTTGCATCATCTTGTCTATCCAACTTGAACCTCATATGTTGAAAATTATGGGAGTCTCATGATCAGCAACATAGAAAGTATGGGACAGAGCAAGACGATATTACTAGTTTCCATACATAACCATACTTACAGATAAATGGTCGAGGAAGGTGTTGAAGTGGGTTTTGTCTTTGTCATTCCTGTACTGAATCCATGTTGGGAGGATACGTACATGACACCTAACGGCAACCGTTGCCTCTGATACTAACTTGGCTGACTCTGTAGCATCATGTGGCCTTTTTAAACCTGCCTCAAAACGGATCTCCATTCTTCCTCCTCTAGATTTAGTTAACCTGTCGAGCATTATCCCTGATGTTTCTTTCCTCTTGCGCCTAGGTGCTAGTCTGACAACGAACATAGGAAGTGTTAGTGTACATCAAACTGTGAGACTACATATAAAGAGGCATGCAACTGTAACTTGACCCCACCAACTACCTTCTTCCCGTTGAAGCTCACAAAGTTCATCTGATCTTGCCAACTCATCTTGTGTCAAGAGTGCTTCAGAAGTAGTGTCAGGTGGCAAGGGAGCTTGGAAACATGCTGCTAGCTGAGTTGACCAACGAGTAAATCATGCAGCTGGTGGTATGGTGGAAGGTGTTGCAACAACTAGGGATGTCTCTGCTTGTTTGGTGGCAACTATTTGTTTCTGTTTGGCTTGTTCTGCAGCTCGTGTAGCACGGGATACCCTGGTTGTACAATTTTCCGCTGGACTTTGACCTTCTATTGCACCATCAGTACCAGCAGAATCTGCAGGATTCTTCCGCTTCCCTTTCCCTGTCAACCTGTGTTGCTTCCTCTTTCTCTGTGACATGTTAAGTCAAGCCGCCAAGAAAAACGAATAACAATTTAGTTCTTCAGAACAAATTGATGCATGATACAGACAAACTGAACTTTGATGTTAGACAACCACATGATAGGAGGATGTAATATGTGAAGGAAATATGCCCTAGAGGCAATAATAAAGTTGTTATTTATATTTCCTTATATCATGCTAAATGTTTATTATTCATGCTAGAATTGTATTAACTAGAAACTTAGTACATGTGTGAATACATAGACAAATAGAATGTCACTAGTATGCCTCTACTTGACTAGCTCGTTGAATCAATGATGGTTATGTTTCCTAACCATAGACATGAGTTGTCATTTGATTAACGGGATCACATCATTAGAGAATGATGTGATTAACTTGAACCATCCATTAGCTTAGCACGATGATCATTTAGTTTGTTGCTATAAGTTTCTCCATAACTTATACATGTTCCTATGACTATGAGATCATGCAACTCCCAAATACCGGAGGAACACTTAATGTGCTATCAAACGTCACAACATAACTGGGTGACTATAAAGATGCTCTACAGGTGTCTCCGATGGTGTTTGTTGAGTTGGCATAGATCGAGATTAGGATTTCTCAGTCCGAGTATCGGAGAGGTATCTCTAGGCCCTCTCGGTAATGCACATCACTATAAGCCTTGCAAGTAATGTGACTAATAAGTTAGTTACATGATGATGCATTACGGAACGAGTAAAGAGACTTGCCGGTAACGAGATTGAACTAGGTATTGAGATACCGACGATCGAATCTCGGGCAAGTAACATACTGATGACAAAGGGAACAACGTATATCGTTATGCGGTTTGACTGATGAAGATCTTCGTAGAATATGTGGGAACCAATATGAACATCCAGGTTCCGCTATTGGTTATTGACCGGAGACGTGTCTCGGTCATGTATACATAGTTCTCGAACCTGTAGGGTCCGCACGCTTAACGTTCGGTGACGATCGGTATTATGAGTTTATGTGTTTTGATGTATCGAAGGTGGTTTGGAGTCCGGGATATGATCACAGACATGATGAGGAGTCTCTAATTGGTCGAGACATAAAGATTGATATATTGGATGACTATATTCGGACACCAGATGAGTTCCGGGGGTCACCGGATAATTATGGGAGTGCCGGGGGGTTATCGGAACCCCCAGGGGAACTAATGGGCCACATGGGCCTTAGTGGAGAGAGAGAAGGGTCGGCCCAGGCAGGGCCGCGCGCCCCTCCCCCTCTAGTTCGAATTGGACTAGCTAGGTAAGGGGGGCCCTTTCCTTCTCCCTTCTCCCTCTCCTTCCTTCCCCCTTCCTCCTCCTAGTTGGACTAGGAAAGGGGGAGTCCTACTCCTACTAGGAGGAGGACTCCTCCCCTCCTTGGCGCACCCCAAGGGCCGGCTGGCCTCCCCCCTTGCTCCTTTACATACGGGGGCAGGGGGTCACCCTAGAACACACAAGTTGATCATTGATCCCTTAGCCATGTGCGGTGCCCCCCTCCACCATAATCCACCTCGGTCATATCATCATAGTGCTTAGGCGAAGCCCTGCGCCGGTAGCTTCATCATCACCGTCATCACACCGTCGTGCTTACGAAGCTCTCCCTCGACATTCAGCTGGATCGAGAGTTCGTGGGACGTCACCGAGCCGAACATGTGCAAATCACGGAGGTGCCATACTTTCGGTACTAGGATCAGTCGGATCGTGAAGACGTACGACTACATCAACCGCGTTTTCATAACGCTTCCGCTTACGGTCTATGAGGGTACATGGACAACACTCTTCCCCTCTCGTTGCTATGCATCACCATGATAGATCTTGCGTGTGCGTAGGATTTTTTTGGAAACTACTGCATTCCCCAACAATGGCATCCGAGCCAGGTCTATGCGTATATGTTATATGCACGAGTAGAACACAAAGGAGTTGTGGGCGTGGGTATATACATATTGCTTGCCGTCACTAGTTGATTCTTGATTCGGCGGTATTATTTGATGAAGTGGCCTAGACCGACATTACGCGTGCGCTTACGCGAGACTAGTTCTACCGACGTGCTTCGCACACAGGTGGCTGGTGGGTGTCAGTTTCTCCAACTTTAGTTGGATCAGATTCAATTGACAGGGTTCTTTCTGAAGATCAAAAAGCAATCACTATACCGCATTGTGGTTTTTGATGCGTAGGTAAGAACGGTTCTTGCTCAGCCCGTAGCAGCCACATAAAACTTGCAACTACAAAGTAGAGGACGTATAATTTGTTTTTGCAGGGCATGTTGTGATGTGATATGGTCAAGACATGATGCTAAATTTTATTGTATGAGATGATCATGTTTTGTAACAGAGTTATCGGCAACTTGCAGGAGCCATATGGTTGTCGCTTTATTGTATGAAATGCAATCGCCATGTAATTGCTTTACTTTATCACTAAGCGGTAGCGATAGTCATTGAAGCAATAGTTGGCTAGATGACAACGATGCTTCGATGGAGATCAAGGTGTCAAGCCGGTGACGATGGTGATCATCACGGTGCTTTGGAGATGGAGATCAAAGGCACAAGATGATGATGGCCATATCATATCACTTATATTGATTGCATGTGATGTTTATCCTTTATGCATCTTATTTTGCTTAGTTCGGCGGTAGCATTATAAGATGATTTCTCACTAAATTTCAAGGTATAAGTGTTCTCCCTGAGTATGCACCGTTGCTACAGTTCGTCGTGCCGAGACACCATGGGATGATCGGGTGTGATAAGCTCTACGTTAACATACAATTGGTGCAAGCCAGTTTTGCACACGCAGAATACTCGAGTTAAACTTGACGAGCCTAGCCTATGCAGATATGGCCTCGGAACACTGAGACCGAAAGGTCGAGCGTGAATCATATAGTAGATATGATCAACATAGTGATGTTCACCATTGAAAACTAATCCATCTCACGTGATGATCGGACATGGTTTAGTTGATATGGATCACGTGATCACTTAGAAGATTAGAGAGATGTCTATCTAAGTGAAGTTCTTAAGTAATTTGATTAATTGAACTTCAATTTATCATGAACTTAGTACCTGATAGAATTTTGCATGTCTATGTTGTTGTAGATAGATGGCCCGTGCTGTTGTTCCATTGAATTTTAATGTTCCTAGAGAAAGCTAAGTTGAAAGATGATGGTAGCAACTACATAGACTGGGTCCATAACTTGAGGATTATCCTCATTGTTGCACAGAAGAATTACGTCCTGGAAGCATCGCTAGGTGACAAACCCGCTGCAGGAGCAACGCCAGATGTTATGAACACCTGGCATAGCAAAGCTGATGACTACTCGATAGTTCAGTGTGCCATGCTTTACGGCTTAGAACCGGGACTTCAACAACGTTTTGAACGTCACGGAGCATATGAGATGTTCCAGGAGTTGAAGTTAATATTTCAAGCAAATGCACGGATTGAGAGATATGAAGTCCCCAATAAGTTCTACAGCTGCAGAATGTAGGACAATAGTTCTATCAGTGAACATATACTCAGAATGTCTGGGTACCAAAACCACTTGACTCAGCTGGGAGTTAATCTTCCTAATGATAGTGTCATTGACAGTGTTCTTCAATCACTGCCACCAAGCTACAAGAGCTTCGTGATGAACTATAATATGCAAGGGATGGATAAGACTATTCCCGAGCTCTTTGCAATGCTAAAGGCTGCAAAGGTGGAAATCAAGAAGGAGCATCAACTGTTGATGGTCAACAAGACCACCGGTTTCAAGAAAAGGGTAAAGGGAAGAAGGGGAACTTCAAAAAGAACAACAGGCCAGTTGCTGCTCAAGTGAAGAAACCCAAGTCTGGACCTAAGCCTGAGATTGAGTGCTTCTACTGCAAAGGGACTGGTCACTAGAAGCGAAACTGCCCCAAGTATTTGGTAGAAGAAGGATGGCAAAGTGAAAGGTATATTTGATATACATGTTATTGATGTGTACCTTACTAATGCTCGCAGTAGCGCCTAGGTATTTGATACTGGTTCTGTTGCTAATATTTGCAACTCGAAACAGGGGCTACAGATCAAGCGAAGATTGGCTAAGGACGAGGTGACGATGCACGTGGGAAATGGTTCCAAAGTCGATGTAATCGCCGTCGGCAGGCTACCTCTACATCTACCATCGGGATTAGTTTTAGACCTAAATAATTGTTATTTGGTACCAGCGTTGAGCATGAACATTATATCTGGATCTTATTTGATGCGAGACGGTTATTCATTTAAATCAAAGAATAATGGTTGTTCTATTTATATGAGTAATATCTTTTATGGTCATGCACCCTTGATGAGTGGTCTATTTTTACTAAATCTTGATAGTAGTGATACACATGTTCATAGTATTGAAACCACAAGATGCAGAGTTGATAATGATAGTGCAACTTATTTGTGGCACTGCCGTTTGGGTCATATTGGTGTAAAGCGCATGAAGGAACTCCATTCTGATGGGCATCTGGAATCACTTGATTATGAATCACTTGGTACTTACGAACCATGCCTCATGGGCAAGATGACTAAAACTCCGTTCTCCGGAACAATGGAGCGAGCAACAGAGTTATTGGAAATCATACATACTGATGTATGTGGTCCAATGAACATTGAGGCTCGCAGCAAATATCATTATTTTCTCACCTTCACAGATGATTTGAGCAGATATGGGTATATCTACTTAATGAAACATAAGTCTGAAACATTTGAAAAGTTCAAATAATTTTAGAGTGAAGTGGAAAATCATCGTAACAAGAAAATAAAGTTTCTACGATCTGATCGTGGAGGAGAATATTTGAGTTACAAGTTTGGTCTTCATTTGAAACATTGCGGAATAGTTTCGCAACTCACGCCACTCGGAACAGCACAGCGTAATGGTATGTCTGAACGTCGTAATCATACTTTACTAGATATGGTGCGATCTATGATGTCTCTTACTGATTTACCTCTATCATTTTGTGGTTACGCTTTAGAGACGGTTACATTCATGTTAAATAGGGCACCATCTAAATCTGTTGAGACGACACCTTATGAACTGTGGTTTGGCAATAAACCCAAGTTGTCGTTTCTTAAAGTTTGGGGCTGCGATGCTTATGTGAAGAAACTTCAACCTGATAAGCTCGAACCCAAATCGGAGAAGTGTGTCTTCATAGGATACCCAAAGGAGACTGTTGGGTACACCTTCTATCATAGATCCGAAGGCAAGATATTCGTTGCTAAGAATGGATCCTTTCTAGAGAAGGAGTTTCTCTCGAAAGAAGTGAGTGGGAGGAAAGTAGGACTTGATAAGGTAATTGTACCTTCTCCCAAATTGGAAAGTAGTTCATCACAGAAATCAGGTCCATTGATTCCTACACCAATTAGTGAGGAAGCTAATGATAATGATCATGAAACTTCTGATCAAGTTACTACCGAACCTCGTAGGTCAACCAGAGTAAGATCCGCACCAGAGTGGTACGGTAATCCTGTTCTGGAGGTCATGTTACTTGACCATGATGAACCTACGAACTATGAGGAAGCGATGATGATCCCAAATTCCGCAAAATGGCTTGAGGCCATGCAATCTGAGATGGGATCCATGTATGAGAACAAAGTGTGGACTTTGGTTGACTTGCACGATGATCGGCATGCCATAGAGAATAAACAGATCTTCAAGAAGAAGACTGACAGTGATGGTAACGCTACTGTCTACAAAGGTTGACTTGTTGCAAAAGGTTTTCGACAAGTTCAAGGAGTTGACTATGATGAGACCTTCTCACCCGTAGCGATGCTTAAGTCCGTCCGAATCATGTTAGCAATTGCCGCATTTTATGATTATGAAATTTGGCAAATGGATGTCAAAACTGCATTCCTTAATGGATATCTTAAAGAAGAGTTGTATATGATGCAACTAGAAGGTTTTGTCGATCCAAAAGGTTCTAACAAAGTGTGCAAGCTCCAGCGATCCATTTATGGACTGGTGCAAGCCTCTCGAAGTTGGAATATACGCTTTGATAGTGTGATCAAAGCATATGGTTTTATACAGACTTTTGGAGAAGCCTGTATTTACAAGAAAGTGAGTGGGAGTTCTATAGCATTTCTGATATTATATGTAGATGACATATTGTTAGTCGGAAATGATACTGAATTTTTGAATAGCATAAAATGATACTTGAATAAGAATTTTTAAATGAAAGACCTCGGTGAAGCTGCTTATATATCGGGCATGAAGATCTATAGAGATGGATCAAGATGCCTAACTGGACTTTCACGAAGCACATACCTTGATAAAGTTTTGAAGAAGTTCAAAATGGATCACGCAAAGAAAGGGTTCTTGCCTATGTTACAAGGTGTGAAGTTGAGTCAGACTCAATGCCCGACCACTGCAGAAGATAGAGAGAAAATGAAAGTCATTCCCTATGCTTCAGCCATAGGTTCTATCATGTATGCAATGCTGTGTACTAGACCTGATGTGTGCCTTGCTATTAATTTAGCAGGGAGGTACCAAAGTAATCCAGGAGTGGATCACTGGACATCGGTCAAGAACATCCTGAAATACCGAAAAAGGACTAAGGATATGTTTCTCATTTACGGCGGTGACAAAGAGCTCGTTGTAAATGGTTACGTCGATGCAAGCTTTGACATTGATCCGGATGACTCTAAGTCACATTCTGGATACGTATTTTTATTAGATGGTGGAGGTGTCAGTTGGTGCAGTTCCAAGCAGAGCGTCATGGCGGGATCTACATGTGAAGAGGAGTACATAGGTGCTTCGGAAGCAGCAAATGAAGGAGTTCATATCCGATCTTGGTGTCATACCTAGTGCATTGGGTCCAATGAAAATCTTTTGTGACAATACTGGTGCAATTGCCTTGGCAAAGGAATCCAGATTTCACAAGACAACCAAGCACATCAAGAGATGCTTCAATTCCATCCACGATCAAGTCAAGGAGGGAGACATAGAAATTTTCAAGATACATATGGATCTGAATGTTGCAGACCCATTGACTAAGCCTCTCTCACGAGCAAAACATGATCAGCACCCAGACTCCATGGGTGTTAGAATCATTACAATGTAATATAGATAATTGACTCCAGTGCAAGTGGGAGACTGAAGGAACTATGCCCTAGAGGCAATAATAGAGTTGTTATTTATATTTCCTTATATCATGATAAATGTTTATTATTCATGCTAGAATTGTATTTACCGGAAACTTAGTACATGTGTGAATACATAGACAAACAAAATGTCACTAGTATGCCTCTACTTGACTAGCTCGTTGAATCAATGATGGTTATGTTTCCTAACCATATACATGAGTTGTCATTTGATTAAAGGGGTCACATCATTAGAGAATGATGTGATTGACTTGACCCATCCATTAGCTTAGCACGATGATCATTTAGTTTGTTGCTATTGCTTTCTCCATAACTTATACATGTTCCTACGACTATGAGATCATGCAACTCCCGAATACCGGAGGAACACTTTGTGTTATATTAAACATCACAACGTAACTGGGTGACTATAAATATGCTCTACAGGTGTCTCCGATGGTGTTTGTTGAGTTGTACTAGATCGAGATTAGGATTTTTCACTCCGAGTATTGGAGAGTTATCTCTGGGCCCTCTCGGTAGTGCACATCACTATAAGCCTTGCAAGCAATGTGACTAATGAGTTAGTTACGGGATGATGTAAAACGGAACGAGTAAAGAGACTTGCCGGTAACGAGATTGAACTAGGTATTGAGATACCGGCGATCGAATCTCGGGCAAGTAACATACCGTGACAAAGGGAACAACGTATATCATTATGCGGTTTGACGATAAAGATCTTCGTAGAATATGTGGGAACCAATATGAAAATCTAGGTTTCACTATTGGTTATTGACCGAAGACGTGTCTTGGTCATGTCTACATAGTTCTCGAACCCGTAGGGTCCGCACGCTTAACGTTCGGTGACGATAGGTATTATGAGTTTATGTGTTTTGATGTACCGAAGGTAGTTTGGAGTCTCGGATATGATCACGGACATGACGAGGAGTCTCGAATTGGTTGAGACATAAATATTGATATATTGGATGACTATATTCGGACATCAGAATAGGTTTCTTAATACTGGAATCCTCGAGGTGCAAGTTTAGAGAGCAATCATCAAAATCACGGAAACCTAGCAAATCACACAAAGTCTTTGGAATCGTGGAAACACTAGCACCCAAATCACACAAAGAACAACATTCATGATATTTAATTTTAATTTTAATAGATGGTTCCCACTCATCATAAAGTTTTCTAGGGATTGAAACTTCCAACTCAAGTTTTTCTTCATAAGATTGCATCAAAGCATCAACGATATGTTTGGTAAAAGCTTTATTTTGACTATAAGCATGAGGAGAATTTAGCACGGATTGCAACAAGGAAATACAATCTACCAAAGAGCAATTATCATAATTAAATTCCTTGAAATCCAAAATAGTAGGTTCATTAACATCTTGAGTTTTGATCTCTTTAATCCCACTTTTATCAACTTTAGCATCAAGATCTAAAAAGTCCAAATTTTTGGAACGCCTTCTACGTAAAGGTGGATCATATTCAGTCCCATTATTATCAAGATTCATATTTCAAAACAAAGATTTAATAGGGGACACATCAATAACTTTTAGATCTTCATCTTTATTGTTATGGAAACTAGAAGAACACGCTCTTATAAAGGAATCTTTCTTAGCACGTATCCTAGCGGTTTTTTCTTTGCACTCATCAATGGAAATTCTCATGGCTTTGAGAGACTCATTGATATCATGCTTAGGACGGATAGATCTAAGTTTCAAAGAATCAACATCAAGAGAAATTCTATAAACGTTCCTAGCCAACTCATCAATCATAAGTAATTTTTCTTCAATCAAAGCATTGAAATTCTTTTGCGAAGTAATAAATTCTTTAATATTAGATTCAAAATCAAAGGGCATCTTATTATAATTTCCATAAGAATTGTTTTAGAAATTACCATAATTATTAGAGGAATTACTAGGATAAGGCCTAGGATTAAAGTTTCCTCTATACGCGTTGTTACCAAAATTGTTCCTACCAACAAAATTCACATCCATAGATTCATTATTATTCTCAATCAAAGTAGACAAAGGGATATCATTAGGATCAGAAGAAACACTTTTATTAACAAATAATTTCATAAGTTCATCCATCTTTCCACTCAAAACATTAATTTCTTCTATCGCATGCACTTTCTTATTAGTAGATCTTTCAGTGTGCCATTGAGAATAATTAGCCATAATATTATCTAGGAGTTTAGTAGCTTCTCCTAAAGTGGTTTCCATAAAAGTGCCTCCTGCGGCCGAATCTAAAAGATTTCTAGAAGCAAAATTCAATCCGGCATAAAATTTTTGTATAATCATCCACAAATTCAAACCATGAGTAGGGAAATTACATATCATTAATTTCATCCTCTCCCAAGCTTGTGCAACATGTTCACGATCAAGTTGCTTAAAGTTCATAATATCGTTTCTATAAGAGATGATCTTAGTGAGAGTAAAAATACTTAGAGATAAAAGCATCTTTGCACGGTAAGAGGAGCAATCGGAGTGCTAATAAAATCATTGTTGTTGGTATTGGTAAAGTCACACAATTTAGTGTTATCTTGAGCCATCATGACAAGCAAGCAATCGAACACACAAGCAAACAAGAAACGGGCAAAAAGAGGCAAATAGAGAAAGAGAGGGAGGATAGAGAGAGAGAGGGCGAATAAAACGGCATGGGTGAAGTGGGGGAGAGGAAAATGAGAGGCAAATGGCAAATGATGTAATGCGGGAGATAAGGGTTTGTGATGGGTACTTGGTATGTTGACTTTTGCGTAGACCTCCCCGGCAACAGCGCCAGAAATCCTTCTTGCTACCTCTTGAGCACTTGCGTTGGTTTTCCCTTGAAGAGGAAAGGATGGTGTAGCAAAGTAGTGGAAGTATTTCCCTCAGTTTTTGAGAACCAATGTATCAACCCAGTAGGAGGCTACGCGCAAGTCCCTCGCACCTACACAAAACAAATAAATCCTTGCAACCAACGCGATAAGGGGTTGTCAATCCCTACACAGTCACTTACGAGAGTGAGATCTGATAGATATGCTAAGATAATATTTTTGGTATTTTTATGATAAAGATGCAAAGTAAAATAAAAGCAATGAAAATAACTAAGTATTGGAAGATTTAATATGATGAAGATAGACCCGGGGACCATAGGTTTCACTAGTGGCTTCTCTCAAGAGCATAGGTATTTTACGGTGGGTGAACAAATTACTGTTGAGCAATAGACAAAATTGAGCATAGTTATGAGAATATCTAGGTATTATCATGCATATAGGCATCACGTCCGAGACAAGTAGACCGACTCCTGCCTGCATCTACTACCATTACTCCACACATTGACCGCTACCAGCATGCATCTAGAGTATTAAGTTCAAGAGGATAGAGTAACGCCTTAAGCAAGATGACATGATGTAGAGGGATAAACTCATGCAATATGATGAAAACCCCATCTTGTTATCCTCGATGGCAACAATACAGTACGTGCCTTGCTGCCCCTACTGTCACTGGGAAAGGACACCGCAAGATTGAACCCAAAGCTAAGCACTTCTCCCATTGCAAGAAAGATCAATCTAGTAGGCCAACCAAACTAATAATTCGAAGAGACTTGCAAAGATAACCAATCATACATAAAACAATTTAGAGAACATTCAAATATTGTTCATAGATAAACTTGATCATAAACCCACAATTCGTCGGTCTCAACAAACACACTGCAGAAGAAGATTACATCGAATAGATCTCCACAAGAGAGGGGAGAACTTTGTATTGAGATCCAAAAAGAGAGACGAAGCCATCTAGCTAATAACTATGGACCCGAAGGTCTGAGGTAAACTACTCACACTTCATCGGAGAGGCTATGGTGTTGATGTAGAAGCCCTCCGTGATCGATGCCCCCTTCGGCGGAGCTCCGGAACAGGCCCCATGATGGGATCTCGTGGACATAGAAAGTTACGGCAGTGGAATTAGGGTTTTGGCTCCATATCTTATCGCTTGGGGGTACGTAGGTATATATAGGAGGAAGAAGTACGTCGGTGGAGCAACAGGGGGCCCACGAGGGTGGAGGGCGCGCCTTGGGGGGGGGGGGTGGTAGGGGCGCCCCTACCTCGTGGTCTCCCTGTTGGTTGCTTGACGTAGGGTCCAAGTCTCCTGGGTCTTGTTCGTTCCAAAAATCACGTTCCCGAAGGTTTCATTCCGTTTGGTATTCCTTTTCTTCGAAACCCTAAAATAGGAAAAAAAACAACAATTCTGGGCTGGGCCTCCGGTTAATAGGTTAGTCCCAAAAATAATATAAAAGTGGATAATAAAGCTCAATAATGTCGAAAACATAAGATAATATAGCATGGGGCAATAAAAAATTATAGATACGTTGGAGACGTATCACTTCTCCGTTGAGCTCCCCTCTTCGGCCTGGAAGAATTCTGCGGCATCAGCAACACTCCGCGGCAGATCCGCAAACACTCCCGGAGAACTCCAAATCCGGGTTAGAAAGATGTACCTTTTCTTCACAAATTTGCTCGGCATGTTAAAGGCCTTACCCGCCGCAATTTTCCTTTCCTCCCAGACCTCCCGGACAGCGCTTTGGGCTTTGGCACGGGCATCTTGTGCACTTTGGAGTGCCTTGGCAAGTTCAGAATTTTGTTCCTAACTCTTGCGCTCTAAGTACTCGCATTTGCCTATGGCGTCCTTGAGCTCTTGTTGGACTTCCTCCACCCGTGATTCATGTTTAAGGCGAGAGGCTCGTTCCTCCTCCGCCTCCTTCTTGGCCTTGGCCAACGCACTCTTGAGGGCCTCGACCTCAGATGTGTCAGCTGCAAACATAATTATGAAACTCATTGAGATGCTACATCATAGCTGGCATCATTGCAGACGTAATTCGGTATTACATACCTTGCGTTTCTTCTAGCTTTCGCCTTAGCTCGGATGCTTCGGCAGCATGGGCAGCTGACGCCTGCTTCGCATCCTGCTTGTTCAAACAAATATGTGTGTTAGTCTCCCTCATGAGTTATTAGATCCTCTGTTCGGTTTGTCTTTCTGAACACCGAACAGAATCTCAGGGGCTACTATCTATACACAGGCATTATTTTAAAAGATATTGTAAAGCACATACCTCAAAGCCTCTTAAAAGGCTGGTGTAGGCTTCGCTCAGTCCGCTTTTCATGGACCGAACCTTTTCAATCACCATACCCATAAGGGTACGATGTTCTTCCACAATGGTGGCGCTTTGAAATGCTCTCACCGATATAGTAGGCACGCCCCCTTCTCGCGAAGAGGGTTGCTCCTCTGACTCCGAAACCGTGTGGGTTTCCGGAATGGCATTTGGTTGGGGGCCAAATAGTACATGGCCCCCGTCTCCTGTCTCCATGGGGGTCGGTTCCCCCATGTTCTTGGCGGCCTCCGGCACCTCTCCCTGTTCTGGAAGGGTCCTTTGGGACGAAACCTTGGTGTTATCCGCGACAGTGGGGGAGGAAGCTGGTGGAGGCGAATCGCTCTGCATCATATTCAAACCCACTGAATTCCCGGAAGAGGAGGATCGTTGGGGAAGGACCTTAACCGGATTGCAGCATACAATTTAAATGCATTACAACTATAAGCCAGAAAAGCTAGACATATATATATATATATATATATATACCTGTGAGTACTTATGATCTGGCCTGGGGCTTCGGCCTGGGGCACCTCTCATCGGTGTCCCACTCGGAGTCATCCGTAAGGGAGGTCCTCCCTTTCTTGGACACTTCCGCCTCTAGATTGGTGGAAGCTGCCCTCTTCTTCTCCCCCTTGGGTGGGGGATCGCTCTCTTCCTCCTCCTCTTCCTCTTCGTCAGGGGAGGAGAGAGTTTCGGTGTCTTCGGACACTACGCCCGAGGCACCTTTACGATAGAGGACACTCTTGGCGTCCTTACCCTTCTCCTTGGCCTTCTTTTCTGGCACCTGGTACGGCGCCGGGACTAGCATCCTTGTCAACAAAGGAATACCTTCATCTTCGGGCAGCAGAGCCGGACAGTAAATCCGTTCCGCTTTCTTGGTCCAACCCTGCAAAAGAAAATGGAGAGTTTAGTGTACTCCTTGGGCACACAAAATAATGTTACCAAAGAACTTACGGGGGTCGCAGCGTGGGTGCTGTCATAGCCGAGGTCTTCGGTTGTCTCTGGCCATGACTTTTGGTTCTTGAAGAGCAGCTTCCACATGTCTTCGTGCTTCGTGACGAAGAACCGCTGCAGGGTCCGGGAACCGGCCGGGTCGAACTTCCACATGGGCACTTGATGCGCGTGACATGGGAGTATCCGGCGGAAGAGCATCACTTGTATCACACTGGCGAGGCTGGTATTTTTATCTACCATGCTCTTGATGCGCTTCTCCAGAATCGTTACCTCATCAGGCGACGCATAGTCCAGGCCCTTGTTGAGCCAGGATGTCAGCCACATTGGGGGCCCGGACTTGAACTTCGTGGGAGCAGCCCATGTGGAGTCACGGGGCTCTGTGACATAGAACCACCCCTGCTGCCATCCCTTCATGGTTGATGTCTACTACAGAACCTTCTTCTTGTAGACGTTGTTCGGCCTCCAAGTGCAGAGGTTTGTAGGACAGTAGCAAATTTCCCTCAAGTGGATGACCTAAGGTTTATCAATCCGTAGGAGGCGTAGGATGAAGATGGTCTCTCTCAAGCAACCCTGCAACCAAATAACAAAGAGTCTCTTGTGTCCCCAACACACCCAATACAATGGTAAATTGTATAGGTGCACTAGTTCGGCGAAGAGATGGTGATACAAGTGGTATATGGATGGTAGATAAAGGTATTTGTAATCTGAAATTATAAAAACTGCAAGGTAACTAATGATAAAAGTGAGCGTAAATGGTATTGCAATGTGTGGAAATAAGGCCTAGGGTTCATACTTTCACTAGTGTAAGTTCCCTCAACAATAATATCATAATCGGATCATAAAACTATCCCTCAACATGAAACAAAGAGTCACTCCAAAGTCACTAATAGCGGAGAACGAACGAAGAGATTATGGTAGGGTACGAAACCACCTCAAAGTTATTCTTTCCTATCAATCCGTTGGGCTATTCCTATAATTGTCACAAACAGCCCTAGAGTTCGTACTAGAATAACACCTTAAGACACAAATCAACCAAAACCTTAATGTCACCTAGATACTCCATTGTCACCTCAAGTATCCATGGGTATGATTACACGATATGCGTCACACAATCTCAGATTCATCTATTCAACCAACACAAAGGACCTCAAAGAGTGCCCCAAAGTTTCTACCGGAGAATCACGATGAAAACGTGTGCCAACCCCTATGCATAGGTTCCCAATGTCACGAAACCTGCAAGTTGGTCACCAAAACATACATCAAGTGGCACGTGGTATCCCATTGTCACCACAGATATCCACGGCAAGGCATACATCAAGTGTTCTCAAGTCTTTAAAGACTCAATCCGATAAGATTACTTCAAGGGGAAAAATCAATTCATTACAAGAGAGAAGAGGGGGAGGAGAAACATAAGATCCAACTATAATATCAAAGCTCGCGATACATCAAGATCGTGCCAAATCAAGAACACGAGAGAGAGAGAGATCAAACACATAGCTACTGGTACATACCCTCAGCCCCGAGGGAGAACTACTCCCTCCTCGTCATGGAGAGCACCGGGATGATGAAGATGTCCACCGGAGAGGGATTGCCCCCTCCGGCAGGGTGCCGGAACGGGTCTAGATTGGCTTTCGGTGGCTACGGAGGCTTCTGGCGGCGGAACTCCCGATCTATTGTGCGTTCTGGAAGTTTTAGAGTACGACGATATATATAGGTGCAGGAAGTACGTCGGAGGAGCCACGGGGGCCCCACGAGGCAGGGGGCGCGCCCCCCACCCTCATGGGCAGCTCATGTATCTTCTGACGTGAGGTCCAAGTCCATCAGGTGTTTTTCCTTCCAAAAATAACTTCTCCAGTTGATTTCGTTCCGTTTCGACTCCGTCTGATATTCCTTTTCTTCAAAACACTGAAATAGGCATAAAACAGCAAATCTGGGCTGGGCTTCCGGTTAATAGGTTAGTCCCAAAAATAATATAAAAGTGGATAATAAAGCCCAATATTGCCCAAAACTGTAGATAATATAGCATGGAGCAATCAAAAATTATAGATACGTTGGAGACGTATCAAGCATCCCCAAGCTTAATTCCTGCTCATCCTCGAGTAGGTAAATGATAAAAAAGATAATTTTTGATGTGGAATGCTAGTTGGCATAATTTCAATGTAATTCTTCTTACTTGTGATATGAATATTCAGATCCGAAATATTCAAGACAAAAGTTCATATTGACATAAAAACAATAATACTTCAAGCATACTAACTAAGCAATTATGTCTTCTCAAAATAACATGGCCAAAGAAAGTTCATCCCTACAAAATCATATAGTTTAGTCATGCTCCATTTTCGTCACACAAGAATGCTCTCATCATGCACAACCCCGATGACACGCCAAGAAATTGTTTCATACTTTAGTAATCTCAAACTCATAAACTTTCACGCAATACATGAGCGTGAGCCATGGATATAGCACTATGGGTGGAATAGAATATAATGAGGGGGTTATGTGGAGAAGACAAAAAGGAGAAAGTCTCACATCAACGAGGCTAATCAATGGGCTTGGGAGAGGCCCACCGATTGATGTTAATGCAAGGAGTAGGGATTGCCATGCAACGGATGCACTAGAGCTATAAATGTATGAAAGCTCAACAAAAGAAACTAGTGGGTGTGCATCCAACTTGCTTGCTCACGAAGACCTAGGGAACTTGAGGAGGCCCATTGTTGGAATATACAAGCCAAGTTCTATAATGAAAAGTTCCCACTAGTATATGAAAGTGATAACTCAAGAGACTCTCTTTATCATGGTGCTACTTTGAAGCACAAGTGTGGAAAAAAGAATAGTAACATTGCCCCTTTTTGTTTTTTTGGGCCTTCTTTTTTTCTCTTTGGCCTTTTTTTGGGACAATGCTCTATTGAATGATGATCATCACACTTCTATTTATTTACAACTCAATGATTACAACTCGATACTAGAAGAAAGTATGACTCTATATGAATGCCTCTGGCGGTGTACCGGGATATGCAATGAATCAAGAGTGACATGTATGAAAGAATTATGAACGGTGGCTTTGCCAAAAATATGATGTCAACTACATGATCATGCAAAGCAATATGACAATGATGAATGTGTCATGATGAATGGAATGGTGGAAAGTTGCATGGCAATATATCTCGGAATGGCTATGGAAATGCCATAATAGGTAGGTATGGTGGCTGTTTTGAGGAAGATATAAGGAGGTTTATGTGTTAAAGGGCGTATCATATCACGGGGTTTGGATGCACCGGCAAACTTTGCACCAACTCTCGATGTGAGAAAGGGCAGTGCACGGTACCGAAGAGGCTAGCGAGGATGGAAGGGTGAGAGTGCGTATAATCCATGGAATCAACATTAGTCATAAAGAACTCACATACTTATTGCAAAAATCTACAAGTCATCAAAAACCTCGGTACTACGCGCATACTCCTAGGGGGATAGATTGGTAGGAAAAGACCATCGCTCGTCCCCGACCGCCACTCATAAGGAGGATAATCAAATAACACCTCATGTTTCAAATTTGTTACATAGCGTTTACCATACATGCATGCTATGGGATTTGCAAACTTCAACACAAGGATTTCTCAATTTCACAACTACTCAACTAGCATGACTTTGATATTATTACCTCCATATCTCAAAACAATCATCAAGTATCAAACTTCTCTTAGTATTCAATACACTCATAAGAGAATTTTATTATTCTTGAATACCTAGCATATTAGGATTTTAAGAAAATTACCATGCTATTTAAGACTCTCAAAATAACCTAAGTGAAGCATGAGAGTTCATCTATTTCTTCAAAATAAAACTACCACCATGCTCTAAAAGATATAAGTGAAGCACTAGAGCAAATGACAAACTACTCCGAAAGATATAAGTGAAGATCAATGAGTAGTTGAATAATTATGCAACTATGTGAAGACTCTCTAACATTTAATAATTTCAGATCTTGGTATTTTATTCAAACAGCAAGCAAATCTAAATAAAATAAAATGACACTCCAAGCGAAACACATATCATGTGGCGAATAAAAATATAGCTCCAAGTAAAGTTACCGATGAACGAAGATGAAAGAGGGGATGCCTTCCGGGGCATCCCCAAGCTTAGGCTCTTGGTTGTCCTTGAATACTACCTTGGGGTGCCTTGGGCATCCCCAAGCTTAGGCTCTTGCCACTCCTTATTCCATAGTCCATCGAATCCTTACCCAAAACTTGAAAACTTCACAACACAAAACTTAACAGAAAACTCGTAAGCTCCGTTAGTATAAGAAAATAAATCACCACTTCAAGGTACTGTAATGAACTCATTCTTTATTTATACTGGTGTTAGACCTACTGTATTCCAACTTCTCTATGGTTCATACCCTCCGATACTACTCATAGATTCATCAAAATAAGTAAACAACACATGAAAAACAGAATCTGTCAAAAACAGAACAGTCTGTAGTAATCTGGATCAAACGTATACTTCTGGAACTCATAAAATTCTCAAATAAATTTCTGGACCTGAGTAATTTACCTATTAATCATCTTCAAAAAGAATTAACTAAATATCACTCTCCAAATAAAAATGGCAGCAGTTCTCGTGAGCGCTAAAGTTTCTGTTTTTGACAGCATGATCAACAAGACTTTCCCCAGGTCTTCCCAAAGGTTCTACTTGGAACAAACACTAATTAAAAGCATAAAAACACATCTAAAAAGAGTCTAGATGAATTATTATTACTAAATAGGAGCAAAAAGCAAGGAACAAAAATAAAGTTGGGTTGCCTCCCAACAAGCGCTATCGTTTAATGCCCCTAGCTAGGCATGATGATTTCAATGATGCTCACATGAAGGATAAGAATTGTAACATAAAGAGAGCATCATGAAGAATATGACTAGCACATTTAAGTCTAACCCACTTCCTATGCATAGGGATTTTGTGAGCAAACAACTTATGGGAACAATAATCAACTAGCATAGGAAGGCAAAACAAGTATAACTTCAAGATTTTAAGCACATAGAGAGGAAATTTGATATTATTGCAATTCCTACAAGCAAATATTCCTCCCTCCTAATAATTTTCAGTAGCATCATGAATGAATTCAACAATATAACCAGCACCTAAAGCATTCTTTTCATGATCTACAAGCATAGAAAATTTACTACTCTCCACACAAGCAAAATTCTTCTCATTAATAGTAGTGGGAGCAAACTCAACAAAGTAACTATCATGGGATTGAAAATTGAAATCAAGATGACAAGTTTCATTGTTATTATTATTCTTTAAAGCATACGTGGCATCACAATAATCATCATAGATAGGAGGCATGCTTTCATCATAATAAATTTGCTCATCAAAACTTGAGGGACAAAAAATATCATCTTCATCAAACATAGCTTCCCCAAGCTTGTGGCTTTGCATATCATTAGCATCATAGATATTCAAGGAGTTCATACTAACAACATTGAAATCATGCTCATCATTCAAATATTTAGTGCCAAACATTTTATAGACGTATTCTTCTAACACTTTGGCACAATTTTCCTTTCAATCATACTCACGAAAGATATTAAAAAGATGAAGCGTATGAGACAAACTCAATTCCATTTTTTATAGTTTACTTTTATAGACTAAACTAGTGATAAAACAAGAAACTAAAAGACTCGATTGCAAGATCTAAAGATATACCTTCAAGCGCTAACCTCCCCGGCAACGGCGCCAGAAAAGAGCTTGATGTCTACTACACAACCTTCTTCTTGTAGACGTTGTTGGGCCTCCAAGTGCAGAGGTTTGTAGGACAGTAGCAAATTTCCCTCAAGTGGATGACCTAAGGTTTATCAATCCGTAGGAGGCGTAGGATGAAGATGGTCTCTCTCAAGCAACCCTGCAACCAAATAACAAAGAGTCTCTTGTGTCCCCAACACACCCAATACAATGGTAAATTGTATAGTTGCACTAGTTCGGCGAAGAGATGGTGATACAAGTGGTATATGGATGGTATATAAAGGTGTTTGTAATCTGAAATTATAAAAACAGCAAGGTAACTAATGATAAAAGTGAGCGTAAACGGTATTGCAATGTGTGGAAATAAGGCCTAGGGTTCATACTTTCGCTAGTGTAAGTTCCCTCAACAATAATATCATAATTGGATCATAAAACTATCCCTCAACATGCAACAAAGAGTCACTCCAAAGTCACTAATAGCGGAGAATGAACGAAGAGATTATGGTAGGGTACGAAACCACCTCAAAGTTATTCTTTCCAATCAATTCGTTGGGCTATTCCTATAATTGTCATAAACAGCCCTAGAGTTCGTACTAGAATAACACCTTCAGACACAAATCAACCAAAACCTTAATGTCACCTAGATACTCCATTTTCACCTCAAGTATCCGTGGGTATGATTATACGATATGCGTCACACAATCTCAGATTCATCTATTCAACCAACACAAAGGACCTCAAAGAGTGCCCCAAAGTTTCTACAGGAGAATCACGATGAAAACGTGTGCCAACCCCTATGCATAGGTTCCCAATGTGATGAAACCCGCAAGTTGGTCACCAAAACATACATCAAGTGGCACGTGGTATCCCATTGTCACCACAGATATCCACGGCAAGCCATACATCAAGTGTTCTGAAGTCTTTAAAGACTCAATCCGATAAGATTACTTCAAGGGGAAAACTCAATTCATTACAAGAGAGAAGAGGGGGAGGAGAAACATAAGATCCAACTATAATAGCAAAGCTCGCGATACATCAAGATCGTGCCAAATCAAGAACACGAGAGAGAGAGAGATATCAAACACATAGCTACTTGTACATACCCTCAGCCCCGAGGGAGAACTACTCCCTCCTCGTCATGGAGAGCACCGGGATGATGAAGATGTCCACCGGAGAGGGATTGCCCCCTCCGGCAGGGTGCCGGAACGGGTCTAGATTGGCTTTCGGTGGCTACGGAGGCTTCCGGCGGCGGAACTCCCAATCTATTGTGTGTTCTGGAAGTTTTAGGGTACGACGATATATATGGGTGCATGAAGTACGTCGGTGGAGCCACGGGGGCCCCACAAGGCAGGGGGCCGCGCCCTACGGGGTGGGCGCGCCCCCCACCCTCGTGGGCAGCTCCCGTATCTTCTGACGTGAGGTCCAAGTCCATCAGGTGTGTTTCCTTCCAAAAATAACTTCTCCAGTTGATTTCGTTCCGTTTCGACTCCATCTGATATTCCTTTTCTTCAAAATACTGAAATAGGCATAAAACAACAAATCTGGGCTGGGCCTCTGGTTAATAGGTTAGTCCCAAAAATAATATAAAAGTGGATAATAATGCCCAATATTGCCCAAAACAGTAGATAATATAGCATGGAGAAATCAAAAATTATAGATATGTTGGAGACGTATCAACGGTCTCCACGAAGGTGCCCTTGGGCCAAGTGACATTGGGAAGTTTGCTCACCATAGCGCCACCGCAATCCGCACGCTGGCCGTCCACCACTTTTGGATTCACATTGAAGACCTCGAGCCATAGGCCGAAGTGGGGGAAACACGGAGGAAGGCCTCGCATACGACGATGAATGCCGAAATGTTGAGGAAAGAATTCGGGGCTAGATCTTGAAAATCTAACCTGTAGTAGAACTTGACGCCGCGGACGAAAGGATGAAGGGGAAACCCAAGTCCGCGAAGAAAATGAGGGATGAACACTACCCTCTCGCTGGGCTTTGGAGTGGGGATGATCTGCTTTTTGGTTGGAAGCCGGTGGGCGATTTCCTTGGCCAGATACCCTACTTCCCGAAGTTCCTTCATGTTTTTCTCCGTGACGGAGGAGGCCGTCCACTTGCCCTGCGCTCCAGATCCGGACATGGCTGGAGTACTTTCTGGGAATGGAGTGGATCGAAGCTTTAGCGCTGGAGCTTGAGGGCGGGTGGACTTAGGAAGGGGAAGGCGTGGGGTAAAAGGGGGGAATCTTATCTCCTTACAAAGGCAGTAAATTCCATGAGTCCCCTACGAGCCTTAAAGCTCGCCTATTTTCAAGGGGTCGTGCGAAACGGCACGATTGGGTTTCCCATATCCGTATTGATGAGAATCCTATAATAAGGGGCACGATCTCTGCTTTGACAAGATGTGTCGTCGGCGGTTGCATCTTGAAACGCGAAACGGGAGGCCGAAAAACGGTTTGAAATAATAGAATGACCGGACATAACGCCTTACCAGTGAAATCTTCGGAGGACAGAACTTATTTGTATTCTCTTCAGAGGTATGGCTGTTGTACAGAGCCGGATATAGTACTGACGATCAACTGCTTTGAAGAATTCAAAGGAGGAACCCGCCATGCAATGCCAAAGACAATCTGCGCGCCGGACACATCGTCATTGAAGACTGGTTCAGGGGCTACTGAGGCAGTCCTAGATTATGGGGTCCTCGGGTGTCCGGGCAACGTGATGTGGGCCGGACAGATGGGCCGTGAAGATTCAAGATAGAAGGCCTGCCTCATGTCCGGATGGGACTCTCCTTAGCATGGAAGGCAAGCTTAGCGTGCGGATATGAATATTCCTTTCTCTATAAACCAACTCTGTACAACCCTAGCCCCCTCCGATGTCTATATAACCGGAGGGTTTAGTCTGAAGAGAGGGTCATAATCATACATGCGAGACATCAAGGGTTTAGCCATTAAGTGTAACACCCACGATGCGGCTATATCTCCCACGTGTCGAAGCACGACTTAGAGGCATAACCACATTGTAAGCAATGTCGCAAGTGGGGTAATCTTCACACAACCCATGTACTGAATAAAGGAAAGAGATACATAGTTGGCTTACCATCGCCACTTCACACAATAGCATAAATATCATTACATTCATCCAGATACAATCAAGGTCCAACTACGGAACAAAAATAAAGATAACCCCAAATGCAACGATGTTCCCAATCGCCCCAAATGGGCTCCACTACTGATCGTCTGGAAAGGAAACGTAGTATCGTCCCGAGTCCTCATCGAACGCCCACTTGAGCTCAGTCGAATCTCCTGGAGCGGTATCATCGGTCCCTGCATCTGGTTTTGAAGGAATCTGTGAGTCACGGGGACTCAGCAATCTCACACCCTCGCGATCAAGACTATTTAAGCTTATAGGTAGAGTAAATGTATGAGGTGGAGCTGCAGCAAGCATTAGCATATATGGTGGCTAACATACGCAAATGAGAGCGAGAAGAGAAGGCAAAGGCACGATCGACAAACTATGATCAAGAAGTGATCCTAGAACAACCTACGTTCAAGCAATACATGAGACCGTGTTCTCTTCCCGGACTCCGCCGAAAAGAGACCATCACGGCCACACACTCTTTTGATTCATTTAAATTAAGTTAAGTTTCAGGTTTTCTACAGCCGGACATTAACAAATTCCCATCTGCCCATAACAGCGGGCACGGCTTTCGGAAGATCAAATCCCTGTAGGGGTGTCCCAACTTAGCCCATCACAAGCTCTCACGGTCAACGAAGGATATTCCTTCTCCCAACACAATCCGATCAGACTCGGAATCCCGGTTACAAGACATCTTGACAATGGTAAAACTAAACCAGCAAAGCCACCCGAATGTGCCGACAAATCCCGATAGGAGCTGCACATATCTCGTTCTCAGGGCACAACGGATGAGACTAGCTACGAGTAAAACCAACCCTCAAGTTTCCCCGAGGTGGCCCCGCAGGCAGCTTAGTTTGGACCAACACTCAGAGGAGCACTGGCCCGGGGGCTTAAAATAAAGATGACCCTTGAGTCCGTGAAACCCAAGGGAAAAGGCTAGGTGGCGAATTGTAAAGCCAAGGTTGGGCCTTGCTGGAGGAGTTTTATTCAAGGCGAATTGTCAAGGGGTTCCCATTATAACCCAATAGTGTAAGGAACGCAAAATCAAGGAACATAACACCGGTATGATGGAAACTAGGGCGGCAAGAGTGGAACAAAACACCAGGCATAAGGCCGAGCCTTCCACCCTTTACCAAGTGTATAGATGCATTAAAATAGACAAGATATAGTAATGATATCCCAACAATACACATGTTCCAACAAGGAACAAACTCCAATCTTCACCTGCAACTAGCAACGCTATAAGAGGGGCTGAGCAAACCGGTAACATAGCCAAACAATGGTTTGCTAGGACGAGGTGGGTTAGAGGTTTGACATGGCAATATGGGAGGCTTGATAAGCAAGTGGTAGGTATCGTAGCATAGGCATAGCAAAAGAGCGAGCATCTAGCAAGCAAAGATAGAAGTTCTCCGAGTTGACGTTAGCTTGATCCTCATAAGCGTACTGAACTGGTTCCTCGAACACGTACTCGTCTCCCGGCTCTACCCAAAGCAAGAACACAAGCAAAGGAAGACACAATCAACCACGGTGCAATGCACAAGCAATATGATGCAAAACATGGCATGATATGCGGGATGTGATATGCAATGCATATGCATGTTTCGGAAAGGAAAGATTGAACCTGGCCTCAACTTGGAAAACCAAGAGTGCCATTGGAAATATGAGTTGATATCAGTCGAAATCGATATAAAGATCACCGGAATCGGATGCACGGTTTGCAAAAGACAAGCAAAACAAATATGGCACAAAGCTATGATTAACAGCACGAGGCCATCTAAATGCATCAAGAACAACAAGCTACTGCACTCTAACATAGCAACAAAACACATGACAGGGATCCACTCAAGATTCTTGACAAAAGATGAACACTGAGCTACGGCTAATTCACTCAATAGCAGGTTCAAACAAGCATGTCAAAAGTGCAAAAGATATCAGGTTACAGACTTGGTGAAAATAACATGCCAGGAATTTAACATCAGGAAGCAATGTTTAGAGCAAGATAACAACATGCTACAAGAACATATCATGGCAAATCAAGGCATGTCATGAAGCTACTCAAAGCATACGACAAAAGTCCCTTACTGACCAGAAGCCAAAAGGGATCATAAAATACAATGGCAACCATGTGAACATAGCAACTTTCATTGACAGATTCAGACTTAGCAGAAAACTGGAACATGGCAAAACAGATATTAAGTAGGCATGTTTACGAGCTCGATGCACTCACCACAAAGGCATTGCATGACAAGCTAAGCATTCACCCAGCAAGTAGACATGGCATACAAGCTAAACATGGCAAGAACAACATCATAGCATGCATGGATCAACTACAACAACCTCGGCAAAAATGCTTAACATGTAAACATTCTGCCAGGAACATTTTATAGCAAAAGTAGAGCTCGATTGAGTCAAGCTAGGGTGCTCCATAATTGCAAACAAAGACATGGATGGATAGAGCACAACAATATCTACAAAACATCCTTACTGATCATGCTCAAAAGAGGCATGGATCACTCTGTAGCAACAAGAATACATGGCATAAAAATATTAACAGGACAAAGACATAGAATTCTTCTAAGTCACTGAAATCAGCAACATTACGAGAGCTACTTAGCATGCTTGTGCTAGTCACCACAAAGATCACAAAAATACAGGGCATACACCCCTATAAAGATGGCATGGCATACTTCAAAACACATGTAGAGCTCAAGTTCATAGGAGGCACACATCAATCATGGCAAAAATGACAAATGTCCAATTACTGATAAGAGTCTGAAACTGACATTGCATAGCACTCTTGCATCAGCATTTAGGGCATCAAGATGAACTCAAATGAACATGATGCAATGGAATGAAATGAAGTAATCATCGAGACGAACAATTTGATATGCTACATGCCCAAAACGGAGCCACGGATGATGAGATATCACACGATGAAAAACCATAAAATTATCTGGGACTTGGCAGAAAAATGACCTTCTCAGATCTAGGGTTCATCATCGGCGCGCGAACTGAGGACTCCGGCTAGATGAATCTTGCTCCGGCGAGGTGAACCTTGCTCCGGCGAGGTCGGAGAAAGGATGGTGAGGGTGGGGCCGACTGGATCCGGGCACGAGGGCGCCTCTCCGGCCAGATCGCGCCGGATCCGGCAGGGCGGGGAAGAGCGGCGGCGGGGCGAGCTCGTCATGGGGCCGCGACCGGCGAGCATAGGGCGGCGGCGCGGTGATCCGGACTTGGTGCGTGGTGGCCGGAGCAGATCGGGGGCGCCGGCGCGGAGGAGGAAGGCGGGGCGCGCGAGCACGAGGGGCGGCGAGCGCGAGAGGCGGTGAAGTGGGCTCAACGGGCGGCGACGAATGGCGGCGTGCCACGTGGCTGCGGCGGAGCGGGGCGGACGTGTCCGGCCCGGCGATTTTTGGTCGGCGGTGGAGAGCGAGCGAGGCTAGGGTTAGGGATCCGGAATTTTCGGGGGAGTGTCTATATTTATAGGTAGAGGGAGCTAGGAGGCTCCAAATTGAGCACGGTTTGCGGCCACGCGATCATGATCGAACGTCCTAGGTGATGGAGGGGGTTTTGGTGGGTTTTGGGCCACTTTGGAGAGGTGTTGGGCTGCAACACACACGAGGCCTTTTCGGTTCCTCGGTTAATCGTTGGAGTATCAAACGAAGTCCAAATGGAACAAAACTTGACAAGCGGTCTACCGGTAGTAAACCAAGGCAGCTTGGCAAGTCTCGGTCCAATCCGAGAACGTTTAACACCCGCAGACAAAAAAGAGGTAGAAAGGGACACCGGAGGACATAGGAGCGTCGGAATGCAAAACGGACAACGGGGAAAATGCTCGGATGCATGAGACGAACACGTATGCAAATGCGATGCACATGATGACATGATATGAGATGCATAACAAAGACAAAACAATACGAAGACAAAAACCCGACAAGGAGGAAATATCATAACTTAGTGCTGGAAATGGCAAGAGTTGGAATACAAATATGGCATGTTACATACGGGGTGTTACAACACTCCACCACTACGAAAGGATCTCGTCCCGAGATCTAGGACTGGAAAAACTCCGGGTACTTAGAATGGAGGTGGTCCTCGCGTTCCCAGGTGGCTTCACGGTCGGAATGATGTGACCACTTGACTTTCAGGAATTTTATAGACTTGTTGTGAGTCTTGCGCTCAGTTTCTTCAAGAATAGCAACGGGATGCTCATGATAAGACAGGTCTTCCTGGAGATCAATCTCTTCAAAGTTGATGGTGCGGTCAGGAGTGTTGAAACACTTGCGGAGTTGAGACACGTGAAACACATCGTGCACGTTTATAAAGTTGGATGGAAGCTCAAGTTGATAGGCAAGATCGCCTATTTTGCCGATGATCTTGAAAGGACCCACGTATCTAGGGGCAAGCTTCTCTTTGATACCAAAGCGACGAGTACCTTTCATTGGAGAGACGCGGAGGTAGACATGGTCTCCGATCTCGAAAGCCAAGTCACGATGTTTGCTATCATAGTAACTCTTTTTGCGCGATTGCGCGGCTTTAAGATTTTCACGAATGACTTTGCACATTTCTTCAGCCTCTGTGATCAAGTCATTCCAAGAAGTTGACGTTCACCAGTCTCTGTCCAGTTTAGAGGAGTACGACACTTCCTGCCATAGAGGATCTCAAATGGGGCCTTGCCCGAACTCGCTTGGAAGCTGTTGTTGTAGGAGAACTCGGCATATGGAAAACAATCTTCCCACTTCATACTGAAAGAGATGACACAAGCCCTGAGCATATCTTCAAGCATTTGATTGACTCGCTCGACTTGGCCACTAGTTTGAGGATGAAAGGTTGTGCTGAAGCGTATGCTGGTGCCCATGGCCTTCTGAAAAGAATCCCAAAACTTGGAGGTAAAGATGCTCCTATGATCTGAAGATATCAAGTGTAGAATGCCGTGCAGGGAAACAATCCTGGAGGTATATAGCTCTTCCAACTGAGCTGCAGTGATAGACTCTTTGATAGGAAGAAAATGAGCCACTTTGGTGAGCTTGTCGATGACAACAAAGATAGCATCATTGCCATGCTTGGACTTTGGAAAACCCATCACGAAGTCCATCTAAATATGGTCAAACTTCCATTCTGGAATGGCAAGAGGTTGGAGGAGACCAGCTGGTCGTTGGTGTTCTGCTTTCACTCTTCTGCAGACATCACATTCGTTCATGAACTAAGCAATCTCGCGCTTCATTCGAGTCCACCAATACGACTGCTTGAGGTCATGGTACATCTTTGTACTTCCAGGGTGAATAGAGAGGAGTGAATTGTGAGCCTTGTTCATAATGACTTTACGAAGGTCACCTTTAGGCACAACAATGCGATCCTCGAAGAATAGAGTATCCTTGTCATCCAGACGATAGCACTTGTAGTTGGGTTGACTCTTGGCAATCCCAATCATCACCTTCTTCACCATAGCATCAAGAAGTTGAGCCTCGCCAATCTGATCTTCCAGAGTAGGAGAGACTTGGAGGTTGGCAAGGAAACCTTGAGGAACAACTTGGAGATTAAGTTTGCGGAAAGCTTCACAAAGCTCTGGTTGGTAAGGCTTGATAATCAAACTGTTGCAGTAAGCCTTCCCGCTCAATGAGTCAGCAATTACATTGGCCTTGCCTGGAGTATATTCAATACTCGGTTATACTCTTGAATCATTTCGACCCAACGAGTCTGCCTGAGGTTGAGGTTTGGCTGAGTGAAGATATACTTGAGACTCTTATGATGAGTGAAGATGTCCACTTTCCTTCCCAACAAGAGATGTCTCCATGTTAAAAGAGCATGGACAATTGCCGCCAACTCGAGGTCATGAGTGGGGTAGTTCTTTTCGTTGGGCTTCAACTAGCGAGAGGTATATGCCACAACTTTCTTCTCTTGCATCAACACTGCACCAAGACCTTGAAGGGAAGCATCACAGAAGACCTCGAACGGTTTGGATTCATCAGGAGGAGTCAGAACTGGAACAGTGACTAACTTCTCTTTTAGGGTGTTGAAAGCGATGTCGCATTCAGGCGACCAGACATACTTCACATGCTTCTGGAGAAGGTTGGAAAGAAGCTTCGCCATCTTAGAGAAGTTCTCAATGAACCTTCGATAATAGCTTGCGAGCCCAAGGAAGCTGCGGAGTTGCTTCACATTCTGAGGTGGTTCCCAATTCACAATTGCAGACACCTTCTCAGGATTAACAGCTATGCCCTTGGCAGAGATGATATGCCCAAGGTAGACAACCTCATCGAGCCAAAACTCACACTTTGAAAATTTTGCATAGAACTGATGTTCTTTGAGTTTATCCAGCACCAATCTCAAATGCTTGGCATGATCCTCCTTGTTCTTGGAAAAGACCAAAATGTCATCGAGGTAGACCAAGACGAAGTCATTTGTGTAGGCGTTGAAGATTAAGTTCATCGTGCGGGAGAATGTTGGAGGAGCATTGACAAGGCCGAAAGACATGACAGTGTATTCATATGAACCATAGCTTGTTCTGAATGCTGTCTTGGGGATATCTTCTTCACGAATGCGAATCTGATGGTAGCCCATACGGAGGTCAAGCTTGGAGAATACTTGAGCACCTTTGAGTTGTTCGAAAAGGTCATTGATGTTGGGAAGTGGGTACTTGTTCTTTATGGTCTTCTTGTTCAATGGACGATAGTCGACAAAAGTCGGTCCGTTCCATCCTTTTTTCTTGACAAAAAGAACACCACAACCCCATGGGTAAGAACTTGGTCGGATGAGACCCATACGCTCTTGAATATCGAGTTGTTTCTTCAGCTCCTTCAACTCTTCAGGTCCGAGCTTGTAAGGACGTCTGCAAACAGGTTCCGTGCCAGGCTCAAGATCGATGACGAATTCAACTGGCCGGTGCGGAGGCATTCCTGGAAGCTCTTCTGGAAAGACGTCTTGATACTCACAAACGACTGGAATATGAGAAATGGCATCCAGCTTGCCCTTCTCGTTGAGAGAAAACAGACGAATGGTATTATCACAAGCGGCAAAGACGATTACATCCTCAAACGAATGCGTCAATTGAATCTGCCTGGCAGCACAATCAAGATGAGCCTTGTGCTTAGAAAGCCAGTCCATTCCGAGAATAAGATCAACATCCGAGTTACCAAGGACCATTGGAGAAGCCAGAAACTTGAAGTCGCCCATCATGATAGAAACATCCGGAACCATCATACTAGAACTCAAACGCTTAGTCGGAGAAACAACTTGCAATGCTTTAGGTAATGCCTTAGTGCCAAAGTTGTGCTCTGATGCAAATGGGAATGACATGAAAGAATGCGATGCACCAGAGTCAAAAAGAACTTTTGCAGGAATATCGTTAACAGGAAGGTTACCCATAATCACATCTGACGAGTCCTCTGCCTGAGTTGCGTTCATCATGTTGACCTTGGCGTGCTTGGGATTATGCTTGACCACTGCGGTACTAGCAGATCTCACAGGAGGAGGAGGAAGACGCCTCTGATTGAAGCATTTGTTCGCATAGTGACCCTTCTGCTGACACTTGTTGCACGTGACCTCCGAGAGCGGATGGTGATACAGAGCACTTGATCTTGGAGCATGAGACGAAGTCTTGTTCTGAAAGCCTGGGTTGCGTGGGTGGGAAGATCCATTGCCACCTTTGCTCTTCTGTTTATAAGGCTGACGAGACGGAGGAGGAGGAGGCAACCAATACTTTTGCTGCTTAGTTGCCACTTGAGTTGAGGAAGAAGGAGTTGCATCTCTGACTCGCTTCTTGGAAGCATCACACTTGAGCTGAGTAGTCTCTTGTTTCAGTGCCATATTGTAGAACTCATCGTACTTCTGCGGCTCGAAAAGCACAAGAGCTAGTTGAAGATCTTCTCTGAGGCCACCTCTGAACTGATAAATCATGCTCTTCTCATCAGGGACGTCTTGCTTAGCGAAACGGGCGAGCTTCTGGAACATGATGTTATACTGGTAAACAGACAAGCTACCTTGCTTCAGATTGCAGAACTCCTCATGCTTGCTCCCAACAACACTCTGAGGAATGTGGTGAGCTTTGAAGTCTTGACGGAATTCATCCCACGTAATCACACGACCTCCTCTGGAATCTTTGTATTGCTGATACCATTCTGCAGCTTGGTCTTTGAGTTGGAACGAAGCAAACTTGACAACGTCCTCAGGCCTGACGTTGCTGCACTCGAAATGCTTGCAAATATCCACGAGCCAATCATCAGCGTCTGTTGCCTCGACACAGTTACTGAAGGTCTTTGGCTGGTTTGCGAGGAACTGGTTGAGTGTAGCAAACTGATTCTGATTGTTGCCATGGCCTTGATTCCCTTGGTTACGCTCTTGCAAGAGTTGCATGATCAGCTGCGTGTTGGCATTGGTAGCGGCCATCACAGCTTGCCATGCCTCCGGAGGTGGAGGTGGTGGTGGCGGTTCAGGATTCTGACGCGTTGGAGGAGCCATCCTGAAGAGGGTGACATCCGTTAGCATCTTGACAGGCATATATTCAAGCTGAATCAAATGGATCGAAATTGCAACAAATAGTCTTAACATCCGAACAAAATGAACGAATGCATTCCAATTGAAATGGTCACACTTCCATAAATTGAGAAGCCACTTAGATAGAGGTAGATGAATAAAACAACAAGGTACGGACAAGAACAAATACTTGGTGAGGATTACCCAATCACAAACCAAATATCCCGCGGAAGAAGTACTAAAGCTACATGAATTCCCACCTATGAAACTCCCGAAATTCTCCCGGTTATGCAATCAGGTGTTGGGGATACAGGGGAAGCATAATATCTCACCCAAAGCTAGCAAATCCTACATCCAGCTATATCCATCCTTCAACACATAACCAAGAAACCTTCAGAAATCATTTACCTCAACCTTCGAAAAGCATCCGTTATACGAGTTATGGCGATACTCCCGAACTCCCACTCCAGTACTGGGTGGCGTCGAGGTTATCTCACCAACAACTGCATAAAAGAGATTTTCGATGTCAGCGAAACTCAGGTATTCCAGAATTGCAACGATAAAATTGTGACGACAAAACCTCGGAGCTCAACTTCCCGGGACACTGCCACAACCCCTAAATGTCAGGAGGCACCAAGAACAATGTTCTCGTCACAAAACCATCGAAACGATTCCAATATACCCGCGTAATCCTAATTTTTTTAGTGAAATTTGAGAAGAGAGGAGTCAAAACTCTACGTCAGGATGCCTCACCAGAGCAACGAAGGGACTGAGGAGTAAAAAGAATCCTACTCTCCAATATATATATATATATATATATATATATATTCCTAAATGACTCAAAACATTTTTCTAGACTCAAAAATGCCAACGATTCGATCAAGCAGGGGGCTCCTAAGTCGGGGAAGGCTCTGATTACCAACTTGTAACGCCCATGCGGCTATATCTCCCACGTGTCGAAGCACGACTTAGAGGCATAACCGCATTGTAAGCAATGTCGCAAGAGGGTAATCTTCACACAACCCATGTACTTAATAAAGGAAAGAGATACATAGTTGGCTTACAATCGCCACTTCACACAATAACATAAATATCATTATATTCATCCAGATACAATCAAGGTCTGACTACGGAACCAAAATAAAGATAACCCCAAATGCAACGATGTTCCCGATCGCCCCAAATGGGCTCCACTACTGATCGTCTCGAAAGGAAACGTAGTATCATCCTGAGTCCTCATCGAACTCCCACTTGAGCTCAGTCGAATCTCCTGGAGCAGTATCATTGGTCCCTGCATCTGGTTTTGAAGGAATCTGTGAGTCACGGGGACTCAACAATCTCACACCCTCGCGATCAAGACTATTTAAGCTTATAGGTGGGGTAAAGGTATGAGGTGGAGCTGCTGCAAGCACTAGCATATATGGTGGCTATCATATGCAAATGAGAGCGAGAAGAGAAGGCAAAGGCACGATCGACAAACTATGATCAAGAAGTGATCCTAGAACAACCTACGTTCAAGCAATACACGAGACCGTGTTCTCTTCCCGGACTCCGCCGAAAAGAGACCATCACAGCCACACACTCTTTTGATTCATTTAAATTAATTTAAGTTTTAGGTTTTCTACAATCGGACATTAACAAATTCCCATCTGCCCATAACCGTGGGCACGGCTTTCGAAAGATCAAATCCCTGCAGGGGTGTCCCAACTTAGCCCATCACAAGCTCTCATGGTCAACGAAGGATATTCCTTCTCCCAACACAATCCGACCAGACTCAGAATCCCGGTTACAAGACATCTCGACAATGGTAAAACTAAACCAGCAATGCCACCGAATGTGCCGACAAATCCTGATAGGAGCTGAACATATCTCATTCTCAGGGCACAACGGATGAGACTAGCTACGAGTAAAACCAAACCTCAAGTTTCCCCGAGGTGGCCCCGCAGGCAGCTTAGTTTGGACCAACACTCAGAGGAGCACTGGCCCGGGGGTTTAAAATAAGGGAAAACTTTGATTTTGCCACTCTAGTTTTTGCCAACTTTGCTTATGCCACTCTAGAATTTGACATCTCACTTTTGCCACTCTTAGCTTTTGACAATACATCACAAATGCCATTCCGTGGCAAAAACGATAATTTTTTATTTCACTTTTGCCACTCTTAGCTTTTGACATATATCACAATTGCCACTCTAAAATTATCGTTTTTGCCACAGAATGGCAAAAGTGATATATTGTCAAAAGCTAAGAGTGGCAAAAGTGAAATGTCAAATTCTAGAGTGGCATAAGCAAAGTTGGCAAAAACTAGAGTGGCAAAAACAAAGTTTTCCCTTAAAATAAAGGTGACCCTTGAGTTCGCGAAACCCAAGGGAAAAGGCTAGGTGGCGAATTGTAAAACCAAGGTTGGGCCTTGCTGGAGGAGTTTTATTCAAGGCAAACTGTCAAGGGGTTCCCATTATAACCCAACCGTGTAAGGAACGCAAAATCAAGGAACATAACACCGGTATGATGGAAACTAGGGCGGCAAGAGTGGAACAAAACACCAGGCATAAGGCCGATCCTTCCACCCTTTACCAAGTGTATATATGCATTAAAATAGACAAGATATAGTGATGATATCCCAACAATACACATGTTCCAACAAGGAACAAACTCCAATCTTCACCTGCAACTAGCAACGCTATAAGAGGGGCTGAGCCAAGCGGTAACATAGCCAAACAATGGTTTGCTAGGACGAGGTGGGTTAGAGGTTTGACATGGCAATATGGGAGGCATGATAAGCAAGTGGTAGGTATCATAGCATAGGCATAGCAAAAGAGCGAGCATCTAGCAAGCAAAGATAGAAGTGATTTCGAGGGTATGGTCATCTTGCCTGCAAAGTTCTCCGAGTTGACGTTAGCTTGATCCTCGTAAGCGTACTCAACTGGTTCCTTGAACATGTACTAGTCTCCCGGCTCTACCCAAAGCAAGAACACAAGCAAAGGAAGACACAATCAACCACGGTGCAATGCGCAAGCAACATGACGCAAAACATGGCATGATATGAGGGATGTGATATGCAATGCATATGCATGTTTCGTAAAGGAAAGATTGAACCTGGCCTCAACTTGGAAAACCAAGAGTGCCACTGGAAAGATGAGTTGATATCGGTCGAAATCGATATAAAGATCACCGGAATCGGATGCACAGTTTGCAAAAGACAAGCAAAACAAATATGGCACAAAGCTGCGATTAACAGCACAAGGCCATCAAAATGCATCAATAACAACAAGCTACTGCACTCTAACATAGCAACAAAACACATCCAGGGATCCACTCAAGATTCGTGACAAAATATGAACACTGAGCTACGGCTAATTCACTCAATAGCAGGTTCAAACAAGCATGTCAAAAGTGCAAAAGATATCAGGTTACAGACTTGGTGAAAATAACAACATGCCAGGAATTTAACATCAGGAAGCAATGTTTAGAGCAAGATAACAACATGCTACAAGAACATATCATGGCAAAGCAAGGCATGGCATGAAGCTACTCAAAGCATACGACAAAAGTCCCTTATTGACCATAAGCCAAAAGGGATCATAAAATACAATGGCAACCATGTGAACATAGCAACTTTCGTTGACAGATTCACACTTATAGAAAACTAGAACATGGGAAAACAAATATTAAGTAGGCATGTTTACGAGCTCGATGCACTCACCAGAAAGGCATTGCATGACAAGCTAAGCATTCACCCAGCAAGTAGACATGACATAAAAGCTAAACATGGCAAGAACAACATCATAGCATGCATGGATCAACTACAACAACCTCGGCAAAAATGCTTAACATGTAAACATTCTGCCAGGAACATTTCATATCAAAAGTGGAGCTCGATTGTGTGAAGCTAGGGTGCTCCATAATTGCAAACAAGGACATGGATGGATAGAGCACAACAATATCTACAAAACATCCTTACTGGTCATGCTCAAAAGAGGCATGGATCACTCTGTAGCAACAAGAATACATGGCATAAAAATATTAACAGGACGAAGACTTAGAAGAATTCTAAGTCCCTGAAATCAGCAACATTACGAGAGCTACTTGGCATGCTTGTGCTAGTCACCACAAAGATCACAAAAATACATGGCATACACCCCTGTAAAGATGGCATGTCATACTTCAAAACACATGTAGAGCTCAAGTTCATAGGAGGCACACATCAATCATGGCAAAAATGACAAATGTCCAATTACTGATAAGAGTCTGAAACTAACATTGCATAGCACTCTTGCATCAGCATTTAGGGCATCAAGATGAACTCAAATGAACATGATGCAATTGAATGAAATGAAGTACTCATCGAGACAAACAATTTGATATGCTACATGCCCAAAACGGAGCCACAGATGATGAGATATGACACGATGAAAAACACTAAAATTATCTAGGACTTGGCAGAAAAACGACCTTCAGATCTAGGGTTCGTCGTCGGCGCGCGAACCGAGGACTCCGGCGAGATGAATCTTGCTCTGGCGAGGTGAACCTTGCTCCGGCGAGGTCAGAGAAAGGACGGTGAGGGCAGGGCCGACTAGATCCAGGCACGGGGGCGCCTCTCTGGCCGGATCACGCCGGATCCGGCAGGGCGGCGAAGAGCGGCGGCCGGGCGAGCTCAGCACGGGGCGGCGACCGGCAAGCCCAGGGCGGCGGCGCGGCGATCCGGACTCGGTGTATGGAGGCCGTAGCAGATCGGGGGCGCCAGCGCGGAGGAGGAAGGCGGGGCGCGCGGGCACGAGGGGCGGCGAAGAGATGGGCCGCAGGGGCCGGTTCCGGGCTCTCCGGTCCCGCGGCGGCGGGAGGTGGTGAAGTGGGCTCAACGGGCGGCGGTAAATGGTGGCGTGCCACGTGGCGGCGGCGGCGTGGGTCGGACGTGTCCGGCCCGGTGATTTTTGTCCGACGGCGGAGAGGGAGCGGGGCTAGGGTTAGGGATCCGGAATTTTCGGGGGAGTGTCTATATTTATAGGTAGAGGGAGTTAGGAGGCTCCAAATTGAGCACGGTTTGCGGCCACGCGATCGTGATCGAATGGCCTAGGTGATGGAGGGGGTTTAGGTGGGTTTTGGGCCACTTTGGATAGGTGTTGGGCTGCAACACACACGAGGCCTTTTCGGTTCCTCGGTTAACCGTTGGAGTATCAAACGAAGTCCAAATGGCACGAAACTTGACAGGCGGTCTACCGGTAGTAAACCAAGGCCGCTTGGAAAGTCTCGGTCCAATTCGAGAACATTTAACACCCGCACACGAAAAGAGGTAGAAAGGGACACCGAAGGACATAGGAGCGCCGGAATGCAAAACGGACAACAGGGAAAATGCTCAGATGCATGAGATGAACACATATGCAAATGCGATGCACATGATGACATGATATGAGATGCATAACATAGACAAAACAACATGAAGACAAAAAGCCGACAACGAGGAAATATCATAACTTAGTGCCGGAAATGGCAAGAGTTGGAATACAAATATGGCATGTTACATGCGGGGTGTTACATTACGATCTCTTGGTAGATGAACTCTTGTAACCCTTATACTCATTAAAGTCAATCAAGCAGGATCTAGGGTATTACCTCCATCAAGAGGGCCCGAACCTGGGTAAACATCGTGTCCCTTGTCTCCTGTTACCCTCGATCCTTATACGCACAGTTCGGTACCCCCTACCCGAGATCTGCCGGTTTTGACACCGACACCCCCCCCATGGAAGATAGCCGAATTGGAGAAGGAAAAGTGGGGTTCATCCCCCCTTTATTTCTCTCTTCTCTCTTCCCTTTTCCTCTCCGGTAAAATAAGGAAGCGGGCGCCACTTTGGAAACCCCAAGTAGGATTCCGATCCTACTTGGGGCGCCCCCTGGCTACCTCTCCTCCCCTCCCACCTATATGTATGTGGGGAGGGGGCGCCTATAACACACAACATCAATTTTTAGCTGTGTGCGGTGCGCACCTCCACAGTTTACACCCCCGGACATATTCTCGTGGTGCTTAGGCGAAGCCCTACTTGGATCACTTCACCATCACCGTCACCATGCCGTCGTGCTGATGGAACTTATCTACTACCTCGACACTTTGCTGCATGAAGAAGGCGAGGGACGTCACTGAGCTGAACGTGTGCAGAATTCGAAGGTCCCGTACATTCGGTACTTGATCGATCGGATCTAGAAGAAGTTCAACTACATCAATCGCGTTGTCAAACGCTTCCGCTTTTGGTCTACGTGGGTACCTAGACACACTCTCCCCCTAGTTGCTATGCATATCCATGGATAGATCATTCCATGCGCGTAGAATTTTTTTGTTTTCCATGCAACGTTTCCCAACAAGCACAACCCACCTGGGCGCACCTGGAAAGCCAAGCACGCCCTGGTGTCTTGTGCCCACCAGGGGTGCCTTCCTGGTTGTATTTTTAATATATTCCAAAACTGAAAGAAAATATTATTGCGGATTTTTTGGAGTCTGTTTACTTACTGTACCACATACCTCCTCTTTTTCACGATTCTGGAGTGTTTCAGAAGGTTTCTTTTATGTGTTCTTCTGGTTTCCTAGTTTGGATAATATTGCTTTCAACATTATTGGGCGTACCTGAGATATAATGTTTATTCTTTGCCCATTGACAACCTTCGGGTTAGTATCTTCGGCATTATTTAGTTTTATTGCTCTAGAACGATACACTTCTTCGATAATATAAGGTCCTTCCCATTTGGAGAGAAGTTTTCCTGCAAAGAATCTGAAACGAGAGTTGTACAAAAGAACATATTCTCCAACCTTGAACTCACGCTTTTGGATTCCTTTATCATGCCATCTTTTAAATGTTTCTTTAAGTAATTTGGCATTTTCATAAGCTTGGGTTCTCCATTCATCTAGTGAGCTAATATCAGATAACCTCTTTTCACCGGCAAGATTGAAATCATAGTTGAGTTATTTAATTTCCCAATATGCTTTGTGTTGTAACTCAAGAGGCAAATGACAAGCTTTTCCATAAACCATTTTATAAGGAGACATACCCATAGGATTTTTATATGCTATTCAGTAAGCCCAAAGTGCATCATCTAGTTTCTTAGACCAATTCATTCGGGACCTATATATTGACAGTTTTTGTAAAATTAATTTTATTTCTCTATTGCTAAGTTCAACTTGACCACTAGACTGAGGATGATAGGGTGATGCAATTCTATGGTTAACATCATACTTAGCAAGCATTTTACAGAAAGTGATAATACCCAAGTGCAAGGAATCATCGTAGCAATTTCCAAAGGTGGAAGTGATAAGTATGGAGTTTCAAACCCACAAGGAGCTAAAGGTAAGATCAATATTCTCTCAAGTCCTATCTACCACTGATACGACTCTACGTACACCGAACATTTGCTTCCATCTAGAAACGATAAATAAATCTACGTTGTGGGTATGAAGAGGGTAACTTTGCATAATATTAGGGAACCAAAATATAAAAGTAGGTGTTGTTAACATAAAGTTAGAATATATTACTATATATTATAAATAACGAGTGCGAAATAATGATGGACCGGTGTGCGGAATTGTCCTAGGAAATTGTTAACAAGATCGGTAATCATTATTGCAATTTCATATGAGGGAGAGGCATAAGCTAGCATACTTCCTCTTCTTGGATCATATGCACTTATGATTGGAACTCTAGCAAGCATCCGCAACTACTAAAGATCATTAAGGTAAAACCCAACCTTAGAATTAACATATAAAGTCCCCTTTATCCCATACGCAACAACCCCCTACTTGGGTTTAAGCTTCTGTCACTCTAGCAACCCACTATAAGCAAATCATAAACATATTACAACACCCTACAGCGGGAATCCTTCACGTGTGCGCATCACGGAAGGCACCATAGGACAGCACCAAAATAAAACATACAACTCAAACCAATATAGATCATCAATCAACCAAAAGACAAATGAAATCTACTCAAAACATCATAGGATGGCAACACATCACTGGATCATAATATGTGGCATAAAGCACCATGTTCAAGTAGGTGATTACAGCAGGGTGCGGGAGAGTGTACCACGTGAAAGAGATGAGGATGGTGATGAAGATGGTGATGTTGATGAAGACGATCACCACGGCGATGGTTCCCCCGGTGACACTCTGGCACCACCGAGAGAGAGAGGGGGGGAGAGGGTCTCCCCCTTGTGCTTCCTCCTCCATGGCCTACCCCCTAGATTGGGAGATGTTCTCCCTCTGGTACTTGGCCTCCATGGTGATGATGGCCCCTCCTGGATGCTCCTCAATGGCCTCCGGTGATGTTGGCCCCCTCCGACAGGGTGCCAGAGAGGGCCTAGATTGGTTTTTCGTGGCTACAGAGGCTTATGGCGGCGGAATTCTCGGTCTAGGTTTATTTCTGAGGTTTTTGGGATTTATAGGAGGTGTTGGCATCAGGGACAAGTCAAGGGGATCCACGAGGCGACGACAAGGTAGGGGGGCACGCCCTAGGGGGTGGGGGCACCCCCCACCCTTGTGGTTACCCCGGGACTCCTGTCTATATCTTTTCGCTCCAGTATTTTTTATATTTTCCAAAAATATTCTTCATAAATTTTCAACCCATTTCGAGAAGTTTTATTTCTGCACAAAGAACAACACCACGGTAGTTCTGTTGAAAACAACGTCAGTCTGGGTTAGTTCTAATCAAATCATACCGAAACCATATAAAATTGTTATAAACATGGCATGAATACTTCATAAATTATAGATACATCGGAGACGTATCATCATCCCCAAGCTTAATTCATGCTCGTCCTCGAGTAGGTAAATGATAAAATAAATAATATATCAAGTGTGAATGCTAGCATAGTGTATAAGTTTGATCAATGATAGTTACAAACACTTTTTCTAGCATCATTATATATCATAAACAGTAGCTCATCTCATAAAACTTCTCATGATCAAGTAGCAAGCTATTCACAAGTTAAAGTATAGACCATAAAGTTTCTTGAAAACTAACAAACCATGTTCTTAGTCATCAAACAATTGCAATTCATCTTATTTTCATGAAGGGTCTATGTAAGAGCTCTGATTTAGCAAATTCCACATACTCAACTATCATATAGTCTTCCATGATTGCTAACACTCAAAGCATATTTTTAGAAAAATAGCATCTGTCAAACATAAAGAAATATAGGGGCTTAATGTTTCGCCTCCCAACTTATTTATCATATAGATAATTTTCAACAATAATAATTCATGATCAAATATATCAGAATGGCCATATATGCCTGGATCTTTCCCCACCACATGATGCTTGCCAACTAAAGAATAATTGAGGTTGAAATAAGAAGGGATACTATTGACTCTTGCATAAAAGTAAATACATGAAAGTAAAAGATATGCCCTTCGCAAAGGGAAGTAGAGGTTGTCATGCGCTTTTTTAATTATGGATGTGCAAGCCCTTAAGTCAAAGGAACGTCACATTGTATTGCCATTCGTGATAGAAACCTTTGTTATGTAGCCCGTCGCTTTTAGTTCTTTACCATCACAAGTTCGCACAATGCTTATTTTCCATTACAATAAAAGATCATACATATTTAGGAGAAATTTTTATTGCTTTTTGCACCAATGATAACTTACTTGAAGGATCTTATTCAATCCATAGGTAGATATGGTGGACACTCATGGCATGAAACGGGGTTTAAGGGTTTTGGATGCACAAGTATTATCTCTAGTTAGTACAAAAATTTGGCAAGCAAAAGATCCTAAGAAAGCATCACAATTTAGAGGATCCATAACAATATAACTTCTATGAAAATATACCCAAACATAACTCATTACATTGCCTTCCTTGTCCAACTTCAACTAATTTGCTCAAGTTTGAAAATAATTAATGGGGCTCACAATCATAGAATATGTCCAAGATAGTATATTTATATGTGAAATCTCTCTTCCTTCAATATTCTTTCATGAATTGTTCAAGTGATCGATGTTGAGTTTGCTAACTTCCAATAAATTTTACCACCTATACTTCTTATAAGTGAAGTCATTACTCCCCATGGGATAAGCATATGAAGCATATAGAATTTCAGATCTATGATATTCAATTTGTTCAACCATTTACTCATAGGATATAAGTGAAGCACGTGAGTAAGTGACAAACTACTCCAAAAAGATGTAAGTGAACAACAATGAGTAGTCACATGATTAACTAGCCATGGGAGGACTCTCTCTCATTCAAGATTTCAGATCCAATGATTTTATTCAAACAGCAGGTAAAATGAAAATACGCTCCAAGCAAAACACATATCATGTGACGAATAAAAATATAGCTCTGAGTAAGGTATACCGATGGTTTTGAAGACGAAAGAGGGGATGCCTTCCGAGGCATCCCCAAGCTTACGTGCTTGAGTCTTCCTTGATTATTACCTTGGGGTGCCTGGGGCATGCCCAATGTTAGGGTATTTCCACTCCTTATTCTCCTCATATCGATATCTCACCCAAAACTTGAAAACTTCAATCACACAAAACTTAACGGAACTTCGTGAGATGGGTTAGTATGCTAATGAGTAAATCATTCACTTTGGTACTATAAAGATAAGATTCATAATTGTTCTCACACAATGCCTACTGTACCATATCATTTCTACAATTTATATTCAGCAATATAAGCCATAGAAACTAGAAAACAAGCAAACTATGCATGGAAAACAGAATCTGTCAGAAACAGAACAGTCTGTAATGATATGAACAACAACCATACTTATGTTACTCCAAAAATTCTGAAAAAATAGGAAAACCTAGGCAATTTGTATATCAATCTTGTGCAAAAAGAATCCATATTTTAGCGCGCTTCTATTAAAATGAAAATTATTTTACTGGGTGCAAAAGTTTCTGTTTTTCAGCAAGATCAAATCAACTATCACCGTAAGCCACCCCAAAGGTCTTACTTGGCACAAACACTAATTAAAACACCAAAACAAAGTTACTACATAGGTAATAATGTGTATTTATTGAAAAACAGAACCAAAACCCAAAAACATAAAAATAAAATTGGGTTGCCTCCCAACAAGCGCTATTGTTTAACGCCCCTAGCCAGGCATGATATTTTAATGATACTCTTCCAAGCTCATTTTCGATAATATTCATACTCCAAAATATATAAGTGAAGTTCTTAGAGCATTCTACAATTAACATGGATTAACCAACATCCAAGCTCAAAATATAAAAGTGAAGCACAGGAAGCATTCTATAAAGCCATACTCAAAAGATTTAAGTGGAGCACATGAAGCATTATATAAATCAATGAAGGACTATCTCATAATAGCATGGTGCATAAGGGAAAATAAAAGGGAAATAAACACAAAGACGCATATCATGTGAAAAAAACAAAAATCGAGGTATACCGATAATTATTGAAGAAGAAAGATGGGATGCCAACCGGGGCATCCCCAAGCTTAAATGCTTGAGTATCCTTGAAATATTTACTTGGGTTGCCTTGAGCATCCCCAAGATTGTACTCTTGCCTCTCCTTATTTTTCTCATATCAATAACTCCTCGTTCTTCGAACACTTCATCCACACAAAACTTAACAAAGAAACTTGTGGGGTCCGTTAGTATAATAAAGCAAATCACTACATTTAGGTACTATTGTAAACTTATTCCAATTTTATATTAGCATTATATCTACTATATTCCAACTTGACCATGGTTCATACCCCCCACTGCTACCCATAGATTCATCGAAATAAGTGAACAACACATAGAAAACAGAATCTGCCAAAAACAAGATAGTCTGCAGCAATCTGGAACTTTTGTATACTTCTGTAATTTCAAAAATCCTAAAAATGAGGGCAATCTAAACAATTTGCAGAGCAGTACTGTGTAAAAACTTCAGCAAAAGTTTCTGTTTTTTTGCTGCACACACCAAACAGGCAATTTAAACATCCTAAAACCAAAAGTTGGCACATTATTTTTATAATACAGTGGATATATACAAGGGGATAATTATTTTTGAGAAACTTCCATGAAAAATTCTACATTGTTTCCATGAGCATGAACATAAGTTTTCAAGGTCGACCCTCACTTCTTCAATGCATAACCTTCCAATCACTTCTCTTTTTGAAAAAAATTAGGCATAAGAGGCAAGTAATTTTTTTTGTATTTTCACTCTTTTAAAAAAATTGTTTGTTTCACCCACAACTAAATAAAAACAAAATGGAAAATAAAATCTACTTAGTGAAGAAAGCAAACAAGCATACACGAAAATATCAACCCCACACTATTGCTCCCCGGCAACGGCGCCAGAAAAGACCTTGGTAATCCCCAAGTGCAAGGAATCATCATAGCAATTTGCAAAGGTGGAAGTGATAAGTATGGAGTGTCAAACCAACAAGGAGCTAAAGGTAAGATCAATATTCTCTCAAGTCCTATCTGCCACTGGTACGACTCTATGTACACCGAACGTTTGCTTCCATCTAGAAACGAGAAATAAAACTACGTTGTGGGTATGAAGAGGGTAACTTTGCATAATATCGGAGAACTAAAATATAAAAGTAGGTTCTATTAACATAAAGTTAGAATATATTACTATATATTATAAATAGCGAGTGTGGAATAATGATGGATCGGTGTGCGGAATTGTCCTAGGCAATTGTTAACAAGATCAGTAATCATTATTGCAATTTCATATGAGAGAGAGGCATAAGCTAACATACTTTCTCTTCTTGGATCATATGCACTTATGATTGGACTCTAGCAAGCATCCGCAACTACTAAAGATCATTAAGCTAAAACCCAACCATAGCATTAACATATCAAGTCCCCCTTAGACCATACGCAACAAACCCCTTACTCGGGTTTAAGCTTCTGTCACTCTAGCAACCCACTGTAAGCGAATCATGAATGTATTGCAACACCCTATAGCGGGAATCCTTCACGTGTGCGCGGTACGGAAGGCACCATAGGACAGCACCAAAATAAAACATACAACTCAAACCAATCGAGATCATCAATCAACCCAAAATACAAAAGAAATCTACTAAAAACATCATAGGATGGCAACACCTCATTGGATCATAATATGTGGCATAAAGCACCATGTTCGAGTAGGTCATTACAGCGGGGTGCGGGAGAGTGGACCGCATAGAAGAGATGAGGATGGTGATGAAGATGGTGATGTTGATGAATACGATCACTACAGCAATGGTTCCCCGGTGGCACTCCTGCGCCACCGAGAGAGGGGGGAGAGAGGGTCTCCCCCTTGTGCTTCCTCCTGCATGGCCTCCCCCTAGATGGGGAGAGGTTCTCCCTCTGGTCCTTGGCCTCCATGGTGATGATGGCTCCCTCCGGGATCCTCCTCCATGGCCTCCGGTGATGCTGGCCCCCTCTGACAGGGTGCCAGAGAGGGCCTAGATTGGTTTTTTGTGGCTACAGAGGCTTACGGTGGCGGAACTCCCGATCTAGGTTTATTTCTGAGGTTTTTGGGATCTATAGGAGGTGTTGGCGTTGGGGACAAGTCAAGGGGGGTCCATGAGGCGACGACAAGCTAGGGGGCGCGCCCTAGAGAGTGGGGGTTCCCCCCACCCGTGTGGTTACCCCGGGACTCCTATCTGGTATCTTTTCGCTCCAGTATTTTTTATATTTTCCAAAAACTATCTCCGTAAATTTTCGGCCCATTCTGAGAACTTCTATTTTGCACAACGTCAGTCCGGGTTAGTTCTAATCAAATCATACCAAAACCATATAAATTGTTCTAAACATGGCATGAATACTTCATAAATTATAGATACGTCGGAGACATATCTGAAAGCACCATGAATAAAATGTGAACCACCATCAGGCATTAAATATCTAGGGACTCCAAACGTTGGGAAAATAACTTCCTTAAGCATTTTAATAGAGGTGTTGTGATCAACACTACTAGTTGGAATAGCTTCTACCCACTTAGTAAGATAATCAAAAGCAGCCAAAATATGTGTATACCCATTAGAGGAAGGAAAAGGTCTCATGTAATCAAAACCCCAAACATCAAATGGTTCAACAACAAGTGAATAATTCATAGGCATTTCTAGACACTTACCAATATTTCCAATTTTTTGACATTCATCACAAGATAAAACAATCTTACGGGCATCCTTGAAGAGAGTGGACCAATAAAAACCAGATTGCCCTCCATAAGCTTCGGAGTGACATTTATGTAGGATTTGTCCCTGTTCATGCTCAGGTACACAACATCTAATAATACCATCTACTCCTTTATAAAGATGTGGGTCATCCCAAAACTAATGTCTTAAATCATAGAATATTTTTTTATTTTGTTGATATGTGAAACTAGGAGGTATATATTTAGCAACAAAGTAATTAGCACAGTCAGCATACCAAGGAGTTGATAACCCACAAGTATAGGGGATCACAACAGTTTTTGAGGGTAGAGTATTCAACCCAAATTTATAGATTCGACACAAGGGGAGCGAAAGAATATTTGCAAATATTAGCAGCTGAGTTGTCAATTCAACCACACCTGGAGATTAATTGTCTGGAGCAAAGTGATCAGTAGCACAGTAATATGATAGATTTGATAGTAGTGGTAGCAGCAACAGTAACGGTAACAGTGATAGTAATAGTATTGTAGCAGTAATGATAGTGGCAGTAGCAGTAGTAACTTAGCAAGATCAATATGTAGGAAAATCATAGGCATTGGATCAAAGATTTGTTGGATGATATTCATCATATAATAGTCATAACCTAGGGCGATACGGCACTATCTCCAGTTCATAAATATAATGTAGGCATGTATTCCGGAAATAGTCATACGTTCTTATGGAAAGAACTTGCATGACATCTTTTATCCTACTCTCCCGTGGCAGCGGGGTCCTATTGGAAACTAAGGGATATTAAGGCCTCCTTTTAATAGAGAACCAGAACAAAGGATCATCGAGAAGTGTCCCAACTATTGTCACTCCGGGGTTGCCGGATCATAACATGCTGTAGGTGACTATAAATTGCAAGATCGGATCTAGAACATAGATATAATGGTGATAACATAAATGGTTCAGATCTGAAATCATGGCACCCGGGCCCAAAGTGACAAGCATTAAGCATGGCAAAGTCATAGCAACATCAATCTCAGGACATAGTCGATACTAGGGATCAAGCCCTAAAAAAACTAACTCAATTACATGATGAATCTCAACCAACTCCTCACCGACCAGCGAGCCTATGAAGGAATTACTCTCTCCTGGTGGAGAGCATCATGGAATTGGCAATGGAGGAGGGTTGGTGATGACGAAGACAGAAGACCCCCCTCTTCGGAGCCCCAAACGGACTCCAGATCTAGCCTCTCGATGAAGAACAGGAGGTGACGGCGGCTCCGTGTCGTGAAATGAGGTAATTATTCCTCCATGTTTTTTTTTGGAAAAATAGGATTTTATAGCATCGGTTTCAGGGTCCATGGGGCCACCAGGTGGGGACAGCCCACCTGGGCACGCCTGGAGGGGGTGGCATGCCTTGGTGGGTTGTGCCCACCCAGGTGCCCCTTGCGGTGGTTCTTGGCTCCAGAAATTATCTTTATTCATATAAAAATTCCTCACAAAATTTCATTCCAATCCGTGAACTTTCATTTCTGCGCAAAAAACAACACCATGGTAGTTCTGCTAAAAACAACGCCAGTCCGGGTTAGTTTCATTCAAATCATGCAAGTTAGAGTCCAAAAATAGAGGAAAAACATTAGGAAAAGTAGATACGACGGAGACGTATCAACTCCCCCAATCTTAAACCTTTGCTTGTCCTCAAGCAATTCAGTTGATAAACAGAAAGTGAAAAAGAAAACCTTTTACGAACTCTTTTGCTCTTGTTCGCATAAATAAGCTTAAACAACAACCAAGTTTTCAACCAAGATTATTAAGTAACCATGTCAACAATAACTCTTAAAAATTATATTAACTCATATCAATGGCATAATCAGCTAGCGAGCAATAATAAGATATATGAAACAACAACACGGTGTCAAAACAACCGTGATATAATATGACAATAGTGGTATCTTGCTAGCCCTTTCTGAGACCACAAAACATAATGTAGAGCACCTCCAAAGTTCAAGCAGCGATTAAATATTGTAATTCATGGTAGAAAAGATCCAGTCATGATGCACCCAACATTATCTACACACAATGCATAAGCATGACAACAGTGCTCTCAGGTTCTGGCGCTTATTTGAGAAGGTGATGACACAACATAAAAGTAAATAGATAGTCCCTTCGCAGAGGGAAGCAGTGATTTGCAGTGGCGCCACAGCTCAGGTTTTTAAAACAGAGGTAAATGAAATTTTGAGAGGTGCACCCTTCTTGTTTCCTTCGCGACCATCAGTTATCAATATCTTCCATGCTAAACACATTAGTGGCGGTTCCCAAGCGATAAAATAAAGGTTACGACTCCGTAGGAGTTTTTGTTTGATTATCTGTAAGCTCTTTACTTTTTGTAGTTCGGGACTGGGAATCCCTATAACCGCCCCTTTCTCGTGCAATGTCGAGTGAATAAACAGTTATCATGAGATTAACCCGCTTAGCATGGAAGATACCAACTGCCTCCTGTCGCTCTATGAACAATCCAGCCACACAAAAAAGATATTTATTTGAAGTCTTTAGAGGTGGCACATGCAAATTTACTTAGGACGGTAGGGTAATACCGTATATAGGTAGGTATGGTGGACTCATCTGGAATAACTTGGGTTCAAGGTTTTTGATGCACAAGCAGAATTCCGGCTTAGTACAAGGTTGAGAAGCGGACAGCTAGAGAGCAACAACAGTCATGAACATGCATTATGCATAAGTAACATTGGATACTAGCATGAGTAGGATATGAACACCATGAACTTAAATATCGCAGAGGCTATGTTGGTTTTGATTCAACTACATGCATGAACATTTGCCAAGTCAAGCCACTCGAACATTTAGAGGAGGATACCATACCATCATACTACATCACAATCATTTTAACGCAATGTTGACATCCAAGATAATTCATTATCCACTCCTATCTACTCATGCATGGCATGAGAAACTGTAATCTCTAATTGTCATTGCAAACATGTTTGATCATAATGGGTTGAATCATGGATACTAGGTTAAACATATTTACAAAAACAGAACAAGTCAACTTCATACCCGTTTCTCTCTGCCACGACGAGTTCATCAAATATCGTCATTATTGCCTTTCACTTGCATGACCGAACGATATGAAAATAATAATAGTGCAAAAGTGTCGTGGACTAAGCTGGAATCTGCAAACATTTTATTCAAAAGGAGAAGACAAGGTAATATGGGCTCTCTGTTAGATCAATAATAATGCATATGAGAGCCACTCAATATTTTCATCATGACCTTCTCCTCAGTATGACTCAAAAGAAAGAAAAAGAAATTCAGAGAAACACACTGAAATATTTTTGGATTTTTTGGTTTTTCTGGAAAAGCAAAAACGAGAAAAACTATTTACATGGGAAAGCTCCCACAAGTAAAAGAAGAACAAGGAAATCTTTTTGGGTTTTCTTTTTAGATACTACAACTAACTACGCTAGAAAGAAAAAACAAAAAGAAACAAGAAATATTTTTGTATTTTCTCAAAGTTTTTCAAACACACAAGAAGAAAGCGAGAAAATAAATTTAGCATGGATAATACAATGAAAGGGTGTCGATATCAACAACTGAAATGTTTGAACATGAATGTAATGTCGGTGGAAATACATACTCCCCCAATCTTAGGATTTTGGCCTAACATGGTAATCAGTCAGTAGCCTGCATAATGAACAGAGTGATAGCTCACGGAGACTCTTGGTGTAGATGCCTCAGCCTGCCGTGCGGCTACAACCGCCACATTATGGACTCGGGCCTCGCTCTCAAGAACAAAATATCTCCCCCTACTGTGAATATCAAAGAGAGCAGGTGCAGGAAAATATGTGTGCACAACAGAACTTTTATTAAACAAAAGTTTATAAGTGAAATTATGGGGTTCACCACTAAGGATCTTATGACATTTCATAGCATCAAAGTCTAAGTACTGTGTGGGTAAAATATGGTCATAAGGCCAAGGTGAAACACCCAGCTCTCTTGCTAAGCGTGTAGCATAAATTCCACCATAAAAATATCCACTACCAGCGTTGTGTTGCAACCTACGTGCAACAATCGCTCCAAGGTTATAACTCTTGTCACCAGTGAGAGAAGTGCATATGAGGCTCAATTCTGGAGCACAAAGTGTACTACAATCTTGTTTGCCTACAATGCATTTTCCATTAAATAAAGCAAAGTACTGGATTGCGGGAAAATGAATGCTCTTTATTCTACCTTGCATCACTCCCCTAGTCTCACCATAGCAAAGACTAGTCAAGAATATCTCAAACTCAGACCTTGGTGGTTCGTCAAGCGAACCTCGGAATGGGATTTTGCAGTGGTGAGCAAATCTCTCTAAAGATATGGTGAAAGGATTTTCATATAAATTAAATGACACCCTAGACTCATGGGGATGGAATTTAAATTCTTTGGCGAATGATTCAGTGAGAGTAAGGTGTTGGTTTCACTTATCTAAAATGTAGGCCGAGATCGGCATTGTGAACATATTGCTCAAAATTCTTCCTTCATGCCCACACTCACCATATAATTGTCACATGGCAATAAGCATGTTTTGGTGGTGGCATCTTGTATGGAACTTTCACTTGGTTCAACATAAGACCGACGAGCGGAGCTACTACTAGAAGATGCCTCCGAGGATCTCATCCTTGAAGAACTCCTTCCAAAGAGGTTCATCATATTCACGTACAATTTTCTGAAAAAATTTGGCCACAAAAATTTGTTAACAAAACTTCACAAGATTGATAACAACTACTCATAAGGATGCATAGAGGACATAGCAAGCATTCAAACTACTTAGAACTCTAAGAATTGAACATGCAAGTTCATCTACAGCAGCATCAAGAGAAGTTCATTATTCAAAATATAAACCACTAAAGCACAAACTAATTGGACAAACAGAGGAGTCGCATACCAATCAACAATCCCTCGAAACAGTTTCAGAAACGGAGTTTCGAGCAAAGATATTGAATCTGCGGGGTTGAGAGCAAGAACACAATAAATAGAGCAATGGTGATTTTTTTCTAGAGGTAGCTGGTGATGTGGGATGAAGAGATAAGTGAGGGGGCCCATGTGGGGACCACAACCCACCAGGGTGCACCTGGGGGTCATGGCGTGCCCAGGTGGGTTGTGCCCACCTGGTGCACCTCCCTCTGATGTTATTTGCATCAAAAATTCTTAAATATTCAGAAAAAATCATATTAAATTTTCAGAGCATTCTGAGAACTTTTATTTTTGGGTCATTTTTTATTGCACGGAAAATTCAAAAACAGACAAAACATGGCATTTTATTTTATTTAACTATTAAAACAGAAAAGGTAGGGACAAAGAGTAGTGCTCACTAAATTCATCAACTTCATACCTCTAAAAAATGATCCATTAATAAGGTTGATCAAGTCTTATTAACAACCACTTACGATTAGCATGAAACTGAAGAACTTTCGTAAATCACTAAGTTACCTCAACGGGGATATGAATGTCTCCAACAGTAAGCACTTCATATTTCTTTTTGAGAGTAGGTAGAGGTAGTTGAAAACTTCCAATAGTGATTCTAGGAGATTTTTCAATAACATTAATACCATTCACTTGGAATTTTTTCCTCGGAAAGTGCACCGTATGCTCATTACCATTGATATGAAAGGTGACCTTGCTTTTATTGCAATCAATAACATCCCCTGCAGTATTCAAAAAGGGTCTCCCAAGGATAATCTACATGTTGTGGTCCTCGGGCATCTCAAGTATAACAAAGTCAGTCAAAATAGTAACATTAGCAACAACCACGGGTACATGCCTATGAACCAATTCTTTTTATGGAACATAACCTGAATATGGCTCAAAACTTGAAACTTTTGCTTTCAGCGTTTGAGCAGATGTCCGATCTTAAATTTTTCCATAAAAGCAAATTGTTCAACTTCAGAGAAGGCAGTGAAGCAACAACTGATTATGCTCTCCTCTCCTCTCCACCTGCTTCTCCACCGACTCCCATGGTGTTTCCTAACCTAGATCATCACGAAAGGGCTCTTACATTGGGATTTCTCCCCGGGCATTGCCTTACCAACCAGGTGAGAAGAAAATTTGGCTCCGCTGTTCATTTTGTCCCTTCTCGAGGGTCTAAGGAGCTCTTTCTTGTAGTCCCCTTCTCTTCGGCCTCCTTCCCCCTTTCGGTGGATTCTGTGGGAGTTGCTTTGCAAAGTTGCATTGGTGGTTCGTACAAGGATTTCAATGTGTTTCAACTTAGCTCTCGATCGTCAATCAGTGAGGAGGAAACCAAAACCTGTTGGAGTTCCCCGCCATCACCTCGCCTAGATCCGGGGGTTCATACCCTCCTGTAGCAAAGATGTAAGTCGCAAAGGCTACTTGCCTGCCGAGGGGGGAGAACTACCTAGTATCAAATTCACAAAGCAGCACATTTAGTAGTTGACATCTTTCTTTCTCGTTTTCATCGGAAAGGAGAGTTTTCACGTTAAGCAAGAAGAGCTACGAGTTGGAGGGCTATTTCACCGACCGTTTTGATTCTCAGTGGCTAACAATAAGGTGGGATATTTTATCTATAATCTCAGAGACCGTATTTGGCAAGACTTTATTTGTCACTTTCATTTGTTTAAGGACCGTTTTGCTCGAGCCGCGTCTGGTCATTCATCCTGGCATGTTGATATTACTTTTACCTGAGATCATGGATCAACACCCATTGGCTCTTAAGTCAAGTTTGAATTTTCTATGCTCTGGGAATAGCGTGCCTCCATCTTCTATTCATGCTTCAGGCAAGTGTGGACTCGTTCCCATTGATCGTATGATCTTTTCTAACAAACATGCGGTGGAAGCATCTTCCTCGATCATGGATAAGCATGTTTATCCTGATGATAATCATATTCATTTTGGGTCTTTTTCTCCGACACCAATAATTACTCCGGGGCTTGAGTCACGTTCGAAAAATCTTCTTACCGGAGACCACGTGCAATTAATGGAGCATTTCTTGCATCAGGCGAATTTACAGGAATCACATCCTTTGGCTTTGATACGCCTGGGCCAATTTAATTGCCCATTTGAGTGTACTTATCCACCTTTCCCCCGCTGCTTTTTGAATTCGGCCACCAGGTATGCCCATCCGCATGTCACTTGGCCGCCCACCCTCTTGTCCTGACATATGGCTAATTTGGCCCAAGCCCGCTACTCTCTAAATGATATCACTAATATCTCAGCTAATTGGGCCGCTCTCTGCTCTCGTTGCCTCCAATGGGGTCATCAAAAAAATTCTTTCCAAAATCGCATTATTTGTCTTAATTGCTCCACTCCGGACTACAAGGCATCTCGCTGCCCAAGCATTGGCAAGTCATGGTCAATTGATTATCATGCCTCTACTCAACAAAACCCCCAAGTTGTGGCCGGATCTTCTGCTCCTATTGATGGTAATTTGCATGTACCGAGACGGAAGATCTACCGTGCGATGCAACAACTATGGCCACTATGGCCATGTGGCAAGATCTTGTTTCCAGAATTTATTTGCCAAAAGATGGAAATATGTGCGCAAGGCAACACAGCGCCCCAATCCCACCCCTCGCGCTCCGTCTTCCCACCCTTCATCATTTCCCCAAACGCCACCGCCCTACCCCGTCCCATCACCATCACTGCTTCTACCACCAAGCTCCAGCGCCATGGCGAACAACCCGCTGAACCCGGTGCCATTCCTCCCGCCGGGGTTGGCCGTCGAGCCCGGACCCGCCAATCGTCTCGTCCATAGCGGCATGGTGATCGGCCCAATCCCGCCCCTCAACCATGACTACTTGGCCATTGCTGAAACTAGTGAGTATGTTCCTCTGCACCATAGGGCGGCCATTCACAACATGATTGCTACCTTGTTGCATGAATCTCAACTTTTTAATACTGAAGTTAGCGATCATCCGTTTGGCATTGGCTTGTCTGGATTTCTGGATTCGTTTATGAGAGATAGCGCGGTTGCCACTCCTATTGAGCTTGAATCTAAAGATCTCCTCATTTCCTTCGTGCCTCACAATGAAGAACTGAACAGAAGAAGCACTTCATTTGGTCCTCAAGTTTGGTTGATGTTTTTTGGGTTTCCATATGACTACCAAATGGACTATTACATCACTAAGGCTCTAGGAGGGTATGGGTCTCTGGTTTCCTGGTAAAATCCTAGACAGCATCGGCGTTTTATTCTTCATAAAGCTCGAGTGATCCATTTGCGGTTGATTCCCAAAAGTTTTGTCGTGTGGCAACTGGGTGGTGCTCGGGATTGCTGGACTGTTCAAGTGATGATACTCAGAAGCAATGATTGGAACGGGCTGCTGCCGGAGGTGCTCCCTGCTGGAGAGGAGCCCCCTCCCCCTGATGGCAATCCGCATCCCAAATTTTGGCAGGAGCCCACAGCTGAGCAGCTCTACTAGCAGCAGGTTCACAACTGGCTTGTTCAAAATGGTGCCCCCTGCTGCTAACACTGGAGACAATCATGTTCACATTGCGGTACCTGCTCAGGGCAATGGAGGTTGGGTGCTTGGCCGGCTCCGCCCGTGCCTGCTCTCCCTCCCATGCCTTCGTACCTGACCAACTTCCAGGCCTGGCTTGTTGCTCAAGGTCCGACGTACCAAGATGGTTAAGTTCCTGAAAACAATGCCACAGACAGTCCCTCTCAAGCTTGGAATGATTCAATCATGGTGCATGAGGACAACAACTCTAATGACTCCTCGTTCGTCCGGGTCCCCCTACCCCCCTGGTGTTTTGGAGCAGCCAAACAATCTGGAGCCCCTCTCTCTTACTGTCACACTCCACAATCAAGGCATACAATTTGGCCTTTCTGCTCAAGGGAATGAATTTCTCTCCATGCTGATCTCTGACCCAGTGCCACGACAGCAACTCAACTCCTTTCTGTTCACTGCTCTGCGCCCTATGATGGCAACGTTTGGCCCCTAGAGAACCAGTTATGGTCTGTGGAATGGTAGCTCTGAAATTTCTGTGCTTATTACCTCTAAAGACTCTGGCTTTCAGTTCACACATCAATCTGCTGGTCCTGTTTTCAGCTCCTCTGTGGTCATTGAAGAAGTATCTGATGGATCAGATAATGTTACCAGCTCCATGATTTCCTCCGACCTCGTAGTTGATTCGGCTCCTCTTGTGGCTCTGTCTTCTGCTATGTTGTCTGAAGTTTTGCCAGTGCAACTGTCTTTAGAGTTTCAGTCTATGCCAAGTGTACCCGTTGCTTCTGCTGATGATCTAGTCCCTAGACTCCCCTCTCCTGGGCTTGGAACTCTGACTGCTGAGCTGCCACATGCTCCCCATGGGGCTTTTGTGACTCGCGGGTGCCGCACCAAACCTATTGCCCCCATCTCTACCACCGAGGTGAGGAGGAGCACCAGGATCAACAAATACAATGGGTTTCGTGTGCCTCCTCTTACTGAGGGACGTGTGGAGATTTCCAAGGTCAAGCCTCGACTGATCCCTTCTATGGCCTCCTCTTCCTCTAGTGGCACCACTTCCATGGAAGACATCCCACCGCCAACTCCTATCCAGGTGCTCCAAAACATTGGAGTTAATCACTATGGTATTCCTGCGTCTAAACTATTGACTAAGGCTCTCATGGCGGATCCTTCAGATGCTGCCACCTCTTCTGCTACTCCTTCATCATCTAATGCCCAGGGTGAGGGGGCTTCGCCTAATTCTGCTTAAAGTCCTTTCATGCCCCTTTTGCGTAGTTGGAACATTTTATCATGGAATATTAGGGGGCTAAATTCTGAAGACAAGCACTTGGCTCTACGTAATGCGATCAACTCTTCAGGCTGCTCTATTATTTGTCTACAAGAAACTAAAAAGACCTCATTTGATCTTGCTTTCATTAAATCATGTTGTCCAAGACAATTTGATCAATTTGCTTTTGTGCCCTCTAGAGGTGCTTCTGGAGGCCTTGTCACCATTTGGAAAAGTTCATCCTTTTCGGGTTCCATATTGTTGTCTGAATCTTTTGCGTTAGTCATACGATTTACCAGCACTCAATACCCTCAAACACGGATGCTAGCTAACATATATGGCCCCTGTACTGGTGATGATCGTGCCACTTACACCCAACGGCTTCATGATTTGGATATCCCTCACACCCAAGGCTGGTTGATCCTTGGTGATTTTAACTACATTAGAGCACCAGATGATCATAGTAAGCTAGGTGGTATTATTCAGGACATGCTCACATTTAATGATATCATACGCCAGCAAAACTTAATTGAGATACCCATTAAAGGTCGTACCTATACCTGGAGCAACATGCAACATGACCCTTTGCTTGAGAAATTGGATTGGTTCCTGACCTCTCTGCACTAGACATCCGTTTACCCCAATACCCTGGTCAAACCCCTCAGTAAACCTGTCTCGAACCATATTCCTTGTGTGATCTCCATCAAAACCAAGATTCCACGGTCTAACCTGTTTCGATTTGAGCCGTACTGGATTTTACACCCAGGTTTCATGGACGTCGTACCTGATATCTGGAATAGACCACTTAACTGTGTCAATGCAGCCACGATGCTATGCAGAAAATTTAAATCTCTCAGGTACGCGCTCAAATCCTAGAGCAAAGTTATTTCATGATTGTCAGTTGCCATAGCAAACTATAATAAAACCTTGGCTGATTTGGATGAACTTGAGAACAAGCATTAGCTTTCAGTACCCGAGGTCAATTTTAGAAGAATTCTTAAGAATCATTTGCTAAGGTTACTCAAATACCAAAACAAGTACTGGAAGAAACAGTACACTATCTGTTGGGTGAAATTCGGGGATGAAAATACAAAAAAAATTCAAGCCATTGCCACTGAACATTACCGGAGAAATAACATTGTCAGTTTCTGTGATGATGATGGTTAGCAAATTGATGATCACCATGCCAAAAGAAGCTCTCCTCTTCCATACTTACAAATAACAACTTGGCACTGCCACACCATCACGCATGCTCTTCGACCTTCCTACTATTATCAATCGATCTTCTTGTCTTGACCACCTCACTAAACCATTTACATATGATGAGATTGATGCTGTAGTACAGGAGATGCCAGCCGATTGAGCTCCTGGGCCAGATGGCTTTAGTGGTGCTTTTCTCAAAGCTTGCTGGCCCATCATTAAGCATGACTTCTATGCTCTTTGCTCTCAGTTCCATAATGACAGCCTTGATCTCACTAGCATCAATGATGGGCTTATAACTCTCATCCCCAAGGTCAACTCCCCCGAGACAGTTAATGACTATCGACCCATTACATTGCTTAATTGTTGTCTTAAGCTCATTACCAAGCTTCTGGCCAATCGCCTCCAACGTGTCATCCTGCAACTTATTCACCGCAACTAGTATGGCTTCATCCGAGGTAGGACAATACAAGATTGCTTGGCTTGGGCTTTTCAATACATACACCAATGCAAGACTCCTAGTAGAAGGATTATTCTCCTCAAGTTGGATTTCGCCAAGGCATTTGATACTATTGTCCATGACCCCATGTTACTGATCATGAAACATATGGGTTTTAACGACAAGTGGATCGATTGGATGCAGTGTATTTTTTCATCCCGGCGATCTTCTGTCCTTCTTAATGGTGTCTGCTACCTCTTGGGTGATGCGTTGGTTTTCCCTTGAAGAGGAAAGGGTGATGCAGCAAAGTAGCATAAGTATTTCCCTCAGTTTTTGGGAACCATGGTATCAATCCAGTAGGAGACTACACGCAAGTCGCCTCGCACCTACACAAACAAATAAGAACCTTGCAACCAACGCGATAAAGGGGTTGTCAATCCCTTCACGGCCACTTGCAAAAGTGAGATCTGATAGAGATAATAAGATAAATATTTTTGGTGTTCTTATGATACAGATTGAAAGTAAAGATTGCAAAGTAAAATAGATTGGAAACTTATATGATAGAAAATAGACCCGGGGGCCATAGATTTCACTAGTGGCTTCTCCAAAAATAGCATAAGTATTACGGTGGGTGAACAAATTACTGTCCAGCAATTGATAGAAAAGTGCATAATTATGAGAATATCTATGCATGATCATGTATATAGGCATCATGTCTGCGACAAGTAGACCGAAATGATTCTACATCTACTACTATTACTCCACACATCGACCACTATCCAACATGCATCTAGAGTATTAAGTTCATAAGAACAGAGTAACGCATTAGGCAAGATGACATGATGTAGAGGGATAAAGTCAAGCAATATGATATAAACCTCATCTTTTTATCCTCGATGGCAACAATACAATACGTGCCTTGCTGCCCCTGCTTTCATTGGGAAAGGACACCACAAGATTGGACCCAAAGCTAAGCACTTCTCCCATTGCAAGAAAGATCAATCTAGTAGGCCAAACCAAACTGATAATTCGAAGAGACTTGCAAAGATAACAAATCATACATAAAATAATTCAGAGAAGAACCAAATATTGTTCATAGATAATCTTGATCATAAACCAACAATTCATCGGATCCCGACAAACACACTTCAAAAAGAGTTACATCGAATAGATCTCCAAGAAGATCGAGGAGAACTTTGTATTGAGATCCAAAGAGAGAGAAGAAGCCATCTAGCTAATAACTATGGACCCGAAGGTCTGTGGTAAACTACTCACACATCGTCGGAGAGGCTATGGTGTTGATGTAGAAGCCCTCCGTGATCGATTCCCCCTTCGGTAGAGCTCCGGAAAAGGCCCCAAGATGGGATCTCTTGGGTACAGAAGGTTTCGGCGGTGGAAATAGGGTTTCCTGGTGCTCTCGGATGTTTTTGGGGTATGTGAGTATATATAGGCGAAAGAAGTCGGTCAGGGGAGCCACAAGGGGCCCACGAGGGTGGGGGCGGGGCGCGCCTCCCTACCTCGCGGCCTCCTTGATGCTTCCTTGACGTACACTCCAAGTCTCCTGGATTGCATTTGTTAGCAAAATCACTCTCTCGAAGGTTTCATTCCGTTTGGATTCCGTTTGATATTCCTTTTCTATGAAACACTGAAATAGGCAAAAAAAACAGCAATTTGAACTGGGCCTTTGGTTAGTTGGTTAGTCCCAAAAATAATGTAAAAGTGTATAATAAAGCCCATTAAACATCCAAAATAGATAATATAATAGCATGGAACAATAAAAAATTATAGATACGTTGGAGACGTATCAAGCATCCCCAAGCTTAATTCCTACTCGTCCTCGAGTAGGTAAATGATAAAAACAGAATTTTTGATGTGGAATGCTACCTAGCATAATTCTCAATGTAATTTTCTTTATTGTGGCATGAATGTTCAGATCCGAAAGACTGAAGACAAAAGTTTAATATTGACATAAAATAATAATACTTCAAGCATACTAACAAAGCAATCATGTCTTCTCAAAGTAACATGGCCAAAGAAACTTATCCCTACAAAATCATATAGTTTGGCTATGCTCTATCTTCATCACACAAAGTATTTAATCATGCAAAACCCCGATGACAAGCGAAGCAATTGTTTCATACTTTTGATGTTCTCAAACTTTTTCAATCTTCACGCCATATATTAGCGTGAGCCATGGGCATAGCACTATATGTGGAACAGAATGGTGGTTGCAGAGAAGACAAAAAGGAGAAGATAGTCTCACATCAACAAGGCATATCAATGGGCTATGGAGATGCCATCAATAGATATCAATGTGAGTGAGTAGGGATTGCCATGCATGGGATGCACAAGAGCTATAAGTGTATGAAAGCTCAACAAAATAAACTAAGTGGGTGTGCATCCAACTCGCTTGCTCACGAAGACCTAGGCATTTTGAGGAAGCCCATCATTGGAATATACAAGCCAAGTTCTATAATGTAAAATTCCCACTAGCATATGAAAGTGACAACATAGGAGACTCTCTATCATGAAGATCATAGTGCTACTTTGCAGCACAAGTGTGGTAAAAGGATAGTAACATTGTCCATTCTCTCTTTTTCTCTCATTTCTCTTGTTTTTTATTTTTTTTATTTGGGCCTTTTCCTTTTTATGGCCTCTTTTTTTCTTTTCTCTTATTTTTTCTTTTCTTTTGGAGTCTTATCCCAACTTGTGGGGGAATCATAGTCTCCATCATCCATTCCTCACTTGGGACAATGCTCTAATAATGATGATCATCACACTTTTATTTACTTACAACTCAAAAGTTACAACTCGATACTAGAACAAAATATGACTCTATGTGAATGCCTCCGGCTGTGTGCCGGGATGTGCAATTAATCAAGAGTGACATGTATGAAAGAATTATAAAGGTGGCTTTGCCACAAATACGATGTCAACTACATGATCATGCAAAGCAATATGACAATGATGTAACATGTCATAACAACCGGAACGGTGGTAAGTTGCATGGCAATATATCTCGGAATGGCTATGGAAATGCAATAATAGGTAGGTATGGTGGCTGTTTTGAGGAAGGTATATCGTGGGTGTATGATACCAGCGAAAGGTGCGCGGTATTAGACAGGCTTGCAATGCTGGAAGGGTGAGAGTGTGTATAATCCATGGACTCAACATTAGTCATAAAGAACTCACATACTTATTGCAAACATCTATTAGTTATCAAAACGAAGTACTACGTGCATGCTCCTAGGGGGGATAGATTGGTAGGAAAAGACCATCGCTCGTCCCCGACCACCACTCATAAGGAAGACAATCAATAAATAAATCATGCTCCGACTTCATCACACAACGGTTCACCATACGTGCATGCTATGGGAATCACAAACTTTAGAACAACTATTCAACTAGCATGACTCTAATATCACTATATTCATATCTCAAAACAATTATCAAGTATCAAACTTCTCATAGTATTCGATGCGCTTTATATGATAGTTTTTATTATACCCATCTTGAATGCCTATCCTATTAGGACTAATTTTATAGCCAAAGCAAATTACCATGCTCTTCTATAAGACTCTCAAAATAATATAAGTGAAGCATAATAGATCAATAATTTCTACAAAATAAAACCACCACCGTGCTCTAAAAAGATATAAGTGAAGCACTAGAGCAAAATTAACTAGCTCAAAAGATATAAGTGAAGCACATAGAGTATTCTAATAAATTCCGATTTATGTGTGTCTCTCCAAAAGTTGTGCACAGAAAATATTATTGTGTTAAACTAATAAGCAAAGACTCAAATCATACAAGACGCTCCAAGCAAAACACATATCATGTGGTGAATAAAAATATAGCATCAAGTAAAGTTACCGATGGACGAAGACGAAAGAGGGGATGCCTTCCGGGGCATCCCCAATCTTAGGCTTTTGGTTGTCCTTGAATTTTACCTTGGGGTGCCATGGGCATACCCAAGCTTAGGCTTTTGCCACTCCTTATTAAAAATCCATCAAATCTTTACCCAAAACTTGAAAACTTCACAACACAAAACTGAACAGAAAATCGCATGCGCTCCGTTAGTATAAGAATAAACCACCACTTCAAGGTACTGTAATGAACTCATTCTTTTTTTAAATTGGTGTTAAACCTACTGTATTCCAACTTCTCTATGGTTCATACCCCCCAATACTAGCCATAGATTCAACAAAATAAGCAAAACAACACACGAAAAAACAGAATCTGTCAAAAACAGAACAGTATGTAGTGATCTGTAGGTTTTGAATACTTATGTAACCCCAAAAAATCTTAAACAAATTGGTGGACGTGAGGAATTTGTCTGTTAATCATCTGCAAAAATAATCAACCTAATCGCACACTCCAGTAAAAAAATGGCAGCAAATCTCGTGAGCGCTAAAGTTTCTGTTTTTTACAGCAAGATCGCAAAAACTTCCCCCAAGTCTTCCCAAAGGTTCTACTTGGCACAAACACTAATTAAAAGCATAAAACCACATCTAAACAGAAGCTAGATTTATTATTTATTACTAAACAGGAACAAAAAACAAGAAACACAAATAAAATTGGGTTGCCTCAAAACAAGCGGTATCATTTAACGCCCCTAGCTAGGCATAAAAACAAGAATAGATCTAGGTATTATCATCTTTGGTATGCATTCCATAAGTGGATCTCATAATAGATTCATAAGGTAATTTTATTTTATTTCTAGGAAATTGTTCCATGCTTTTCCTTAATGGAAATTGGAATCGAATGTTTGCTTCTTTCATATCAATAATTGCACCAATCGTTCTAAGGAGAGGTCTACCAAGAATAATAGGAAATGTAGGATTGCAACCTATGTCAAAAACAATGAAATCTATGGGCACATAATTCCTATTTGAAACAATAAGAACATCATTAATCCTTCTCATAGGTTTCTTAATGATGGAATCCACAAGATGCAAGTTTAAAGAACAATCATCAAATTCACGGAAACCTAACACATCACACAAAGTTTTTGGAATCGTGGAAACACTAGCACCCAAATCACATAAAGCATAGAATTCATGATCATTAATCTTAATTTTAATAGTAGGTTCCCACTCATCATAAAGTTTTCTAGGGATAGAAACTTCTAATTCAAGCTTTTCTTCATAAGATTGCATTAAAGCATCAACGGTATGTTTCGTAAAAGCTTTATTTTGACCATAAGCATGAGGAGAATTTAACATGGATTGAAACAAGGAAATACAATCTATTAAAGAACAATTATCATAATTAAATTCCTTGAAATCCAAAATAGTGGGTTCATTGCTATGTAAAGTTTTGACCTCTTCAATCCCACTTTTACCAATTTTTGCGTCAAGATCTAAAAACTATGAATCATTGGGACGCCTTCTAACTAAAGTTGACTCATCTCCAGTCCCATCCTTACCAAGATTCATATTGCAAAACAAAGATTTAATAGGAGACACATCAATCACTTTTAGATCTTCATCATTATTATCATGAAAACTAGAAGAACACGCTTTCATAAAGCAATCTTTTTTTGCACACATCCTAGCAGTTCTTTCTTTGCACTCATCAATGTAAATTCTCATGGATTTGAGAGACTCATTAATATCATGCTTAGGTGGAATAGATCTAAGTTTCAAAGAATCAATATCAAGAGAAATTCCATCCACATTCCTAGCCAACTCATCAATCTTAGACATTTTTTCTTCAATCGAAGCATTGAAACTCTTTTGTGAACTAATAAATTCTTTAATACAAGATTAAAAATCAGAGGGCATCTTATCATAATTTACATAAGAATTATGATAGGAATTACTATAATTATTAGAGGAATTACTAGGATACGGCCTAGGATTGAAGTTTCCTCTATAATCACTGTTACCAAAATTGTTCCTACCAACAAAATTCACATTCATAGATTCATTATTATTCTCAATCAAAGTAGACAAAGGCATATTATTAGGATCAATAGGAGCACTCTTATTAGCAAACAACTTCATAAGTTCATCCATCTTTCCACTCAAAACATTAATTTCTTCTATCACATGAACCTTTTTACTAGTAGATCTTTCGGTGTGCCATTGAGAATAATTAACCATAATATTGTCTAGGAGTTTGGTAGCTTCACTTAAAGTGATTTCCATAAAAGTGCCTCTCGCGGCCCAATCTAAAAGATTTCTAGAAGCGAAATTCAATCCGGCATAAAAAATTTGTATGATCATCCATAAATTCAAACCATGAGTAGGGCAATTATGTATCATCAATTTCATCCTCTCCCAAGATTGTGCAAGATGCTCATGATCAAGTTGCTTAAAATTCATAATATTGTTTCTAAGAGATATGATCTTAGCGAGAGGAAAATACTTAGGGATAAAATCATCTTTGCACTTATTCCATGAATCAATACTATTTTTAGGCAAAGAGGAAAACCAAGTTTTAGCACCATCTCTAAGCGAAAACGAAAATAGCTTCAATTTAACAATAGCATTATCCACATCTTTCTTCTTTTGCATATCATAGAGATCAACAAAGATGTTTAGATGGGTAGCGGCATCTTCACTAGGAAGGCCAGAAAACGGATCTTTCATGACAAGATTCAGCGAAGCAGTATTAATTTCACAAGATTCAGCATCGGTAAGGGGAGCAATCGGAGTGCTAATAAAATCATTATTGTTGGTATTGGAAAAATCACACAATTTAGTATTGTCTTGAGCCATCGTGACAAACAATCCAACACACAAGCACACAAGAAGCGAGCGAAAAAGAGGCAAACGAAAAAAGAGGGAGAATGGAAAAGAGGGCGAATAAAACAGCAAGGGTGAAGTGGGGGAGAGGAAAACGAGAGGCAAATGGCAAATAATGTAATGCGAGGGATAAGAGTTTATGATGGGTACTTGGTATGTCTTGACTTGACTTAACTAGGCGTAGATCTCCCCGGCAACGACGATAGAAATCCTTCTTGCTACCTCTTGAGCACTGCGTTGGTTTTCCCTTGAAGAGGAAAGGGTGATGCAGCAAAGTAGCGTAAGTATTTCCCTCGGTTTTTGAGAACCAAGGTATCAATCCAGTAGGAGACTACACGCAAGTCTCCTCGCCCCTACACAAACAAATAAGAACCTTGCAACCAATGCGATAAAAGGGTTGTCAATCCCTTCAGAGCCACTTGCAAAAGTGAGATCTGATAGAGATAATAAGATAAATAATTCTGGTATTTTTATGATATATATTGAAAGTAAAGATTGCAAAGTAAAATAGATTGGAAACTTATATGTTATAAAATAGACCCGGGGGCCAAAGGTTTCACTAGTGGCTTCTCTCAAAATAGTATACGTACTACGGTGGGTGAACAAATTATTGTCCATCAATTGATAGAAAAGTGCATAATTATGAGAATATCTAGGCATGATCATGTATATAGGCATCACGTCTGCGACAAGTAGACCGAAACGATTCTGCATCTACTACTATTACTCCACACATCGACAGCTATCCAGCATGCATCTAGAGTATTAAGTTCATAAGAACAGAGTAATGCATTAGGCAAGATGACATGATGTAGAGGGATAAACTCAAGCAGTATGATATAAACCCCATATTTTTATCCTTGATGGAAACAATACAATACGTGCCTTGCTGCCCCTGCTGTCACTCGGAAAGGACACCGCAAGATTGAACCCAAAGCTAAGCACTTCTCCCATTGCAAGAAAGATCAATCTAGTAGGCCAAACCAAACTGATAATTCGAAGAGACTTGCAAAGATAACAAATCGTACATAAAAGAATTTAGAGAAGAACCAAATATTGTTCATAGATAATCTTGATCATAAACCCACAATTCATCGGATCCCGACAAACACACCGCAAAAAGAGTTACATCAAATAGATCTCCAAGAAGATCAAGGAGAACTTTTTATTGAGATCTAAAGAGAGAGAAGAAGCCATCTAGCTAATAACTATGGACCCAAAGGTCTGTGGCAAACTACTCACACATCATCGGAGAGGCTATGGTGTTGATGTAGAAGCCCTCCGTGATCGATTCCCCCTCCGGCGGAGCTCCGGAAAAGGCCCCAAGATGGGATCTCTTGGGTACAGAAGGTTGCGGCAGTGGAAATAGGGTTTTGTGGTGCTCTCGGATGTTTTCAGGGTATATGAGTATATATAGGCGAAAGAAGTCGGTCAGGGGAGCCACGAGGGTGGGGGCGCGCCTTCCTGCCTTGTGGCCTCCTCGATGCTTCTTTGACGTCCACTCCAAGTCTCCTGGATTGCGTTTGTTCCAAAATCACTCTCCCGAAGGTTTCATTCTGTTTGGATTCCGTTTGATATTCCTTTTCTGCGAAACACTGAAATAGGCAAAAAAAACAACAATTTGCACTGGGCCTTTGGTTAGTAGGTTAGTCCCAAAATTAATATATAAGTGTATAATAAAGCCCATTAAACATCCAAAACAGATAATATAATAGCATGGAACAATCAAAAATTATAGATACGTGATACGTCTCTGTTGTATCTACTTTTCCAAACACTTTTGCCCTTGTTTTGGACTCTAACTTGCATGATTTGAATGGAACTGACGTTGTTTTCTATAGAATTGCCATGGTGTTTTTTTGTGCAGAAATAAAAGTTCTCGGAATGACCTGAAAATCAACGGAGATTATTTTTGGAATATATAAAAAAATACTGGAAGAAGAATCCACGTCAGGGGGCCCACACCCTGTCCACGAGGGTAGGGCTGGACCAAAAGCTCGTAGCTCACGAGCTTAATGAGCGCTCGATAGTTCGGTTCATTAAGCTTGTAGCTCGCTTCTTAATGAACAGAGTCAATCATTGATTTCAGCTCTTAAGCTCAATGATCTTAACGAACGAGCTAACAAGTTTAACGAGTAGCTCATTAAGCTCATTAGTAACAACACAACACATATTTTTTGTCTTACGTGACAAACTTTTTGTAGCACCTCATCCCATCTATTCAATCTAATCAACATATGAGGCAATAAACTAGTGCATTTCTTTTTGTAGTCACAATATTTCATCTTGAAATCCACACCTATATATTCATCTTGTATATCATAACACATTATAATCTGTTAACGAGCGCTCGTGGGCGCTCACGAGCTTAACGAGTTTCAAACGAGCCGAGCTGAGCAGGGATTTCTGCCCGTTAACCTTAATGAGCTTAACGAGTCGAGCCTTAACGAGCACGAGCTTAATGAGTACGAGCTTAGTGAGCCGAGTTGCTCGTTAATCCACCTGTACATGAGGGTGGGGGCGCGCCTACCCCCCTGGGCGCGCCCCTGCCTCGTGGGCCCCCTGGCGCTCCACCGACCTCAACTCCAACTCCATATATTCGTGTTCGAGGAGAAAAAAATCAGAGAGAAGGATTCATCGTGTTTTATGATACGGGGCTGCCGCCAAGCCCTAAACTCACTAGGGAGGGTTGATCTGGAGTCCGTTCGGGGCTCCGGAGAGGGGAATCCGTCGCCATCATCATCATCAACCTTCCTCCATCACCAATTTCATGATTCTCACCGCCGTGCGTGAGTAATTCCATCGTAGGCTTGCTGGACAGTGATGGGTTGGATGAGATTTATCATGTAATCGAGTTAGTTTTCTTAGGGTTTGATCCCTAGTATCCACTATGTTCTGAGATTGATGTTACTATGACTTTGCTATGCTTAATGCTTATCACTAGGGCCCGAGTGCCATGATTTCAGATCTGAACCTATTATGGTTTCATAAATATATTTGAGTTCTTGATCCTATCTTGCAAGTCTATAGTCACCTATTATGTGTTGTGATCTGTTAACCCCGAAGTGACAATAATTGGGACCATTACCGGTGATGACCGTAGTTTGAGGAGTTCGTGTATTCACTATGTGTTAATGCTTTTGTCCGGTATTCTATTAAAAGTAGGCCTTAATACCCCTTAGTTTCCAATAGGACCCCGCTGCCATGGGAGGGTAGGAGAAAAGATGTCATGCAAGTTCTTCTCCATAAGCATGTATGACTATATTCGGAATACATGCCTACATTACATTGATGAACTGGAGCTAGTTCTGTGTCACCCTATGTTATAACTGTTGCATGATCGATCGCATCCGACATAATTCTCCATCACCGATCCAATGCCTACCTGCTTTCCATTTATTGTTCTTCGCTTATTTACTTTTCCGTTGCTACTGTTAGAATCATTATAAAACCTAAAAATATTACTTTTGCTACAGTTACCACTATTATGATATTACTTTGCTACTAAATACCTTGCTGCAGATATTAAGTTTCCAGGTGTGGTTGAATTGACAACTCAGCTGCTAAGACTTGAGAATATTCTTTGGCTCCCCTTGTGTCGAATCAATAAATTTTGGTTGAATACTCTACCCTTGAAAACTGTTGCGATCCCCTATACTTGTGGGTTATCAATACATTGGAGACGTATCACTGTCCCTGGTCGTTCATTCCAATGCCATAGTGGGATTAGACAAGGGGATCCCCTCTCCCCCCTCATTTTTATCCTAGCAACCGATCTTCTTCAATCAGCCATTAATGATGCTTTTAGACGCGGTCTCATTAATTTACCTTTTCCTTGTCCAAGCCAAACTGATTATCCGGTCATTCAATACGCCGACGACACGATCATGGCCCTGCATAAAAATTCCCTCCGGTAAAATTGAGGAGAAGAATCAACGCGCTTAGGGGTTGTCAAAAGTATGGCTACCCAAGAAATTCCCTTCGGTAATGGTATCAAGGATATATCTATACCAAGGACTAGCACCTACATAAAAATTGCGGAGAAGAACTTAAGTAGATTGCTTCCTGGTAGATCTATTTTGAGCATTGCAAATTCTATACCAAGCATCTTTTAGATTTTCTCCCTCCCTTTGTTTAAAATTTAGAAGTAACATCCCAAATTTTCAATTTGGAATGTTATACACATAGATCATCATGCATATCATATTTTCTTGCATTTTGCCGATCCTAGAAATTTCATGCAACTCAAGGACCCTCGGAGAGAGTTGGAGATTTCGTCTTTTTCATATATGAGTCCTCTCAAATTTTGAAGAAAGGATCATTGGATTTCTCAGAGTTTTGTTTGCCCTTTTTTTGGATAGGGAAAAATGCGCGTTTTAAAAATTTGCATTTTAGGCTCGGAGAAAAGTTCATTTTGTTCGACTCATTTTTAGGAGTCGGGGAAAATTTACTTTATTAGTTTTGGAGTTCGTTTAGATCTCTTTCTATTTTTTTTCGAGTGCAGAATCGTTTTAAAAAAAATCCAGCGACTTGGGCCAAAGGCCCAAGCTAGCCGGCCGGCCAGGCCAAGGGCCATCGCCCGTGAGCCACGCCAGGCGTGCCCAGGCGCAAGGCGCCAGGGAGGCCGCCGCCGTTGCCTCTTTTGTTTCCTAGTAGGACTTGTCCTACTTTGTTTTTTTTTCTAGATCTTTTTCCCTCTTTTCTTTCCTAGTCCTAGTCTAATTCCTTGTCCCCTACCCCAAGTAAATCCCCCCTCCCCAATATAAATACTCCCACACCCCCCCATCTAAATCATCATCAAACCCAAAGCCTAGAGCTCCACCACACCCCGCGCCGCGCCACCCCACACCCGCGCGCCGCCCTAAGCCGCCGCCCGCGCCGCCCCTTTGCCCTAGCGCCGCCGCCGCACCTTGCCACCGTCGCCCCACGCTCACGCCGCCGGAGTCCCTCGCCGGAGGTAGCCCCGCGCCGCATCTCTTCTTTTCATCGGATCGTTTTCTTCTAATCGTTCCGATTCTTCTTTTCCGATTCGTTTTTCTTCTCGAAACCGTTCCGGTTTTCTAGATCGGTTTTACGATCGGTTTTCTTCTCTGAAACCCTAGATCGGATTCGTTTTCTTTTCCAATTTAGTTGCCCGAGATCGTTCGCTGGACCGTTCGTCCTAATGAACATGATTACCGGATTTCTTCTAGGTTAACGAACGTCTGTTCGTTCAACCGTTCTTCTTTTCTTTTCATCGGATTTATTCCGCGATCGCGATCTCAGATCCGATCTTCGTTCTAGTTTTATCCCCGCTCGTTTATCAGAATCAGGTGATTCAAGCGCCTGGAGTTTCGTTCCGAAACTGTCGTTCCGTCTAATCAACTTTAACTAAGTTTTGCTACTGTAAAATTTGACCTAGTTTCAACTTGCTAGAACCGAGTTGTTTTCCGCCTTTTGTTTTCGGTTTCTTGTTCGGTTCTTTTTTCCTTTGCAACCGGAGTTCTTAAGTTGAACTGTCTGGTTTGATCTCTTGTTCGAGTTTTACCTATGCATTAGATGAGTACTTATTGTATGCTTGTTGTTTGTCTGCGATAGATTACCCGGATTGCGCCGCCTGTTACTTCGAATCTCTAGGACCCGCGGATCATCAGCAAGGCAAGTAACACTTTGATCATACCTTTTCTACAACCCAGTTTTATTGCATTAGATCCATCCTCACACATTGCATGATTAGGATCTAATTAAATTGTGGGATGGGAAGTAGATGAGGTAGTACCTATTACCTGTTTATTATGAAACCTTTGGGAGTTACTTCTACGTTTGCTTATTATGCCATGCTATGCAAGTAGACGTGGATTGGGTGAGTGATATCCATGACAGATGTGAGTGTGATAATTTTGAAGGGTTTATCTAAGGTGGCAACTTAAACACACATCTGGGTGGATTGAGGCACCTGATGTCTATCAGGACTTGCCTGCTTTTATTTTGGACCGCCACCCAGGGTCAAAGGGATCATAAGATCTTTCATGCTAAATACTTACGTGTGCAGCCACAAGCCATTATGGGCTCTGGCATAGTTGACTAAGTCGTGCGAACTCTTACAGGGTAGACTAGCAGATGTAGGGGAAAGTAGGTGTACCGGTCTATCCATCGTAAGGTGCTAGTGCTTCTGAAAGACTGTGTCTCGGTCATCCGTTTCTCAAACACCAGTAGTGCGAGAAAACCAACGGAGGCGATCGAGTCTTGTGGGGAAAAGTGCGCAAACCTCTGCAGAGTGTAACAAACTAATCATGATTAGCTGTGTCCCCGGTTATGGACAATCTTGAGTATCTAGTACTTGAATATCATGTGAATCTCATCATGTTACTTCTAATTAATATTGTTGGGTTTTAATTGTTCACTTTTAATTGGGATTGAGGATGTTGTCAACCTTCTCAATGTTTAACAACCACCATGATAGTTAAATAAATTTATTCCTTTGCAGTAGGGAAAAATTGGCTTTACGCAAAACAGTAACCATAGAGCTTTCCACCAGCCAAATATGCATATAGTATAGCTGTTTCATTCCATCATTCTCTTTGTGTTACCTTGCCAACATATTCCATGTGCTGACCCGTTTCGGGCTGCAACGTTAATGTTGCAGACTTTTCAGACGATGATTAAGGTGCTTTTAGGTCGTGGTTCTATACTCAGTGATGCCGTTGGAGTTGATGGACCCATTTACCTTTCCAAGTCTTCCGCTGTTATCGACATTAGATGGCCTTAAGCCATATTATTGTAATAAGTTCTCTTTTGAGACATCGTTGTAATAAGTGTGTGATTGCCACTCTGCTATAAATCCTTCGATGTACTGTGTGGTGTCAGCATTACTAATCCAGGGATGACACCGGAGCACAGTAGACTTGATCCATTCGGGTCGGGTCGCTACAAAGATGGTATCAGAGCACACGCTGACTATAGGACACGGCCACTAAGTTAAAGCCATAGATCACTATTCTCTCCTCATTTTCTAACTCCTCATCTTTTCTACTCTTTAGGATGAAGGAGGCAAAGATCAAGTACGCTCAACCGGATGAAGGCACACCTTTTGGATTTCACTTGAAGGAAGTCACCAAGTACCTAAACATTGGATTACCAAGTTTCACGAGAACCTTCAACGCCACTTTGCCTGAAGAGGAGCGCTGGAAGATTCAAGCTCATGTTTCTGGAAGGACATTCGCGCCAATAACAAAGCCCATAGATAGTGTTTTCAATGCACCAACCTGGAGTTTAGGAAAGAGCATGGCAGCCCATATCACCATAGGACGCATTGGAGAAGTTTATCAAGAAGACCTCAAGGACACTATCCACCAGATTTGCGGACGCCGAGATGAACAATGGGAGTTAGTCACCACCAAGAAGGATAGATCCATTGCAGCACTCATCCAGGAGTTAAACTAGCACATTCGACGCCACGAGAACCAGATGTGCAATGATATGATGGAGTTGAAGAACGCGAAGACGAGGATCATCGAGGTAGAAGGAGAACTGAAGGCTACACGCAAGGACTACATGGACGAGATCGTAGCTCTAGCAAGGCACAACGTCGATCTTAAGCAGGAGATTGAAGAACTCAAGAGGAAGTTAGCATCCAAGGAGGAAGACGAGTACGTCGCATGTCCGGATAACTATATCATCATCGACGACACCGATTCGGATCCAAGTGAACCTGACTTTGAAGACGAAGCTGGAGCGGACATCATGGAGTCTACCGGTTCAAATTTCTAGATGACCACCAACTAGTAGTAGTATTTCCCCCCATGTAAACACTATAGTTCGAGCACTTTTGCGATAGCTAGATCGATTGTATGCCCTTGTTTGATTGAATGAAGTGATTTTGTGTGAATTTTCTCATGTGCATTGGGGTAGTGTTTTCTCTTTAGACCTCATTCTATTCTTATATCTCTTCTTTTCTAAACCCTCAGATGCCTCCAAGACGTGACAATGGATTTCCACCGGAGCTCACTCAGTTGATCCAGCAGCAGAATCAATTGATGCAGATGTTAGGTCAGAATCAGCAGAACAATAGCAACAACAACCCACCACCACCACCACCCCCTGTTGACCACTTATCCCGTTTCCTTAGGCTAAATCCGCCGGTGTTCGCTAGTAGCACCGAGCCGATAGTAGCAGATGATTGGCTACGCAAGATAGGAAGGGAGTTGACCACTGCAGGATGCACAGATGGTGAGAAAGTGAAGTTTGCCGCACATCAGTTAGAAGGACCCGCGGCAGCATGGTGGGAGAATTTCACAGCCACCTTCCCAGTTGACACTGTCACATGGGATCAGTTCTAGCAAGCTTTCCGCACTGCACATGTTTCAGCGGGAGCTATGGCCATGAAGAAGCGTGAGTTTCGCAACTTACGCCAGGGAGGAAGGACAGTTGGCCAGTATGTTGACGACTTCAGCAAGTTAGCACGTTATGCCCCAGATGACGTTGCTACGGATGCAACTAAGCAGGAGAAGTTTCTGGAAGGATTGAATGATGAGTTAAGCATGCAGTTGATGGTAGCAAGTTTCAACAACTACTAGGAGTTGGTAGATCGTGCCATCATGATTGAAGGGAAGCAACAGCAAATTGAGAACCGCAAGAGGAAGTATGGACAGGGGAAGTATAACTCTGGAGCCCAGCAGAAGCCTCTTTTCATCCCTAAATCGGGATTTCAGTTTCAGCTTACCCATGGAGGAGGTAGTTCGCACAACACAATGGCCACAAGAATGGTAATGGGAATGGAGGAAGCAACGGCCAGAACCGGACCACCCCATCAACCCCATCCAAGAGAGATCTAAGTCAAGTCACCTGTTTCAAAATGTTCCAAGACCGGACATTATGCTAATGAATGTCCTGAAGGCCAGAATGGAAATGGCAATGGAAGCTCAGGGAAGAAGCCAAACCCTTTCAACAGGGGACAGGTGAACCACGTTAGCGTGGAGGAGGTTGAAGATCAGCCGGACGCAGTAATCGGTAAGTTTTTGGTTAAGTCATTTACCGCACTCGTTCTTTTCGATACTGGTGCATCACATTCATACATATCAAGGGGATTTGTGGAAAAATATAGCCTGCCCACTAGGATTCTTAAAACACCTATGCTAGTAAGCTCGCCAGGAGCAGAGTACATGGCCAGTCAAGGGTGCTTTCAAGTACCATTAAGCATAGGAAGGCATGTTTTCCCAACAGATTTAATTATTCGGGAATCCCAAGGTTTGGATGTAATTCTTGGTATGGATTGGCTGTCGATGTATGGAGGAAACATCGATTGTGCTAGTAAGACAATTTTGCTCACAACGCCAGAAGGAAAAAGGATCAAGTATGTATCCCGGCATGTGCCAAATAGGACACAAGTGAATTGCCTAACAGGAGTTGTGCAGGAGGAAGTACCAGTAGTAAAGGGTTTTCCTGATGTATTTCCTGAAGAGTTGCCAGGCATGCCACCGGATAGAGACATTGAGTTTTTGATTGAGTTATTGCCAGGCACTGGACCAATATCAAAGAGACCATACCGGATGCCAGCAAAGGATTTGGTGGAAATTAAGAACCAAATTAAGGAGTTATTGGAGAAAGGTTACATTCGCCCAAGTTCTTCGCCTTGGGGATCACCCGTACTTCTAGTGGAGAAGAAGGATGGATCATTAAGGATGGTTGTTGATTATCAAGGATTGAATGAAGTAACCATCAAGAACAAGTACCCCCTGCCAATGATAAATGATCTATTTGATCGTTTGCAAGGAGCTAAAGTGTTTTCCAAGATCGATTTGCGATCAGGGTACCACCAGTTGAAGATCCGAGAACAGGATATACCTAAGACAGCTTTTACCATGAGTTATGGACTGTATGAGTATACCGTTATGTCATTTGGATTGACTAATGCGCCTGCCTATTTTATGAACATGATGAACAAAGTGTTTATGGAGTTTTTGGATAAGTTCATCGTAGTGTTCATTGATGATATCCTGGTTTATTCGTAGAATGAAGAAGAACATAAGGAACATTTGCGTTTGGTATTGGAGAAGCTAAGGGAACATCAGTTATATGCCAAATTTAGCAAATGTGAGTTTTGGTTGAAGGAAGTAGGATTCCTTGGACACGTTATATCCGGAGAAGGGATAGCAGTTGACCCCACAAAGGTTGAGACTATAACCAAATGGGAAGCACCAATGACAGTTGGAGAGATCCGGAGTTTTCTTGGACTCGCAGGATACTACCGGAGATTCATTGAGAACTTTTCAAAGATTGCAAAGCCTATGACGGAGTTGTTGAAGAAGGATACCAAGTTTAATTGGACTGAGGAGTGTGAGGCTAGTTTCCAGGAGTTGAAGAAACGTTTGGTTACCTCACCAGTGTTGATTTTACCAGATCACACCAAGGATTATGAGGTATATTGCGACGCTTCACGTCGAGGACTTGGAGCCGTGCTTATGTAGGAAGGGAGAGTTGTTTCGTATGCTTCACGACAACTGAAACCGCATGAGTTGAATTATGCCACACATGATTTGGAGTTAGCAGCCGTAGTGCATGCATTGAAGACATGGAGACATTTCCTCATTGGAAATCATTGTGAGGTGTACACGGATCACAAGAGTTTGAAGTACATTTTCACGCAGAAGGAGTTGAATCTCAGACAAAGGAGATGGTTGGAGCTCATCAAGGATTACGATATGAGATTGCATTACCATCTCGGTAAAGCTAATGTAGTAGCTGACGCATTGAGCCGTAAGAGCCATGTCAATACGTTGATGACGGGTAGTATACCAAAGGAGTTAGCAGAAAACCTTCGTGAACTAAGTTTAGAGATAGTTCCGAAAGGCTATGTAGCAGCATTGGAGATTCAGTCAACATTGATGGATAAATCAGAGAAGCTCAGAAATCTGACAAGGAGATTGCTGCTATAAAGGAGAAACTAAGCAAGGGAAAAGCCAAGGGATTTCGTGAGGATGAGCACGATACCCTATGGTTTGAGGACCGTGTTTATGTGCCAAATGACCCGGAGATCAGGAAGTTGATTCTACAAGAGGCACATGATTCACCATATTCGATTCACCCAGGAAATACCAAGATGTATTTGGATTTGAAGGAAACATTCTGGTGGACCGGAATGAAGAAGGATATTACAGCTTATGTAGCAGTTTGTGATGTATGTCATAGAGTAAAGGCAGAACATCAGAAGCCAGCCGGATCGTTGCAGCCATTACCGATACCCGAATGGAAGTGGGATAAGATAGGCATGGATTTTATCACAGGACTACCCAGGACGAAAGCAGGATATGACTCGATATGGGTAGTAGTTGATCGTTTGACTAAGGTAGCACATTTCATTCCAGTTAAGACCACTTACACCAGTGCTAAGTTGGCAAAGATATACATGACTAGGATCATTTGTTTGCATGGAGTTCCGAGGAGTATTGTATCAGACAGAGGAACCCAATTTACCTCAAAGTTTTGGAATCAGTTGCATGAAACTTTAGGAACCAGGCTAGAGTTCAGCACCGCTTTTCATCCGCAAACAGATGGATAGACCGAGAGAGTCAATCAGATTTTGGAGGATATGCTGAGAGCTTGTGCACTAGATTATGGATCTAGTTGGGACGATAACTTGCCGTATGCGGAGTTTTCGTATAACAATAGTTACCAAACCAGTCTGAAGATGGCACCTCTCGAAGCTTTCTACGGAAGGAGGTGCAGGACACCGTTGTCATGGGACGAAGTTGGAGACCGTCAATTCTTTGGACCAGATTTGATTAAGGAGTCTAAACGGAAAGTTAAGTTGATACGCTATAGGCTCAAGGTAGCCCAATATAGGCAGAAGAGCTACGCAGATTCTAAACGCAAGGAGACAGTTTACGAAATCGGAGACAGAGTGTATCTCCGAGTATCCCCACTTCGAGGAGTTAAACGCTTTGGAGTTAAGGGAAAGTTAGCACCGAGTTTTGTTGGACCATATAAGATCTTGCAACGTATGGGAGAAGTCGCATATAAGTTGGAATTACCAGAGGGACTGTCAAGAGTTCATGACGTATTCCATGTTTCTCAGCTGAAGAAATGTCACGCCGAGATGGCGGAGGTACCGTTAAGAGATACAGTGCCGTTTGAAACAATTCAGTTGAAGGATGACTTAACGTATGAAGAGAAACCAGTCAAGATTCTCGAGTATGCCAGCAGAGTTACCCGCAGCAAGGTTATCAAGTTTTGCAAAGTTCAGTGGAACCACCACTCAGAAGATGAAGCCACCTGGGAGAGAGAAGAAGATTTGCTCAAGGACCACCCTCACCTATTTTCTAGCCAACCCGAATCTCGAGGGCGAGATTCATCTTAAGGGGGTAGGTTTGTAACATCCCAAATTTTCAATTTGGAATGTTATACACATAGATCATCATGCATATCATATTTTCTTGCATTTTGCTGATCCTAGAAATTTCACGCAACTCAAGGACCCTCGGAGAGAGTTGGAGATTTTGTCTTTTTCATATTTGAGTCCTCTCAAATTTTGAAGAAAGGATCATTGGATTTGTCAGAGTTTTGTTTGCCCTTTTTTTGGATAGGGAAAAATGCACGTTTTAAAAATTTGCATTTTAGGCCCGGAGAAAAGTTCATTTTGTTCGACTCATTTTTAGGAGTCGGGGAAAATTTACTTTATTAGTTTTGGAGTTGGTTTAGATCTCTTTCTGTTTTTTTCCGAGCGCAGAATCGTTTAAAAAAAATTCCGGCGACTTGGGCCAAAGGCCCAAGCCAGCCGGCCGGCCAGGCCAAGGGCCATCGCCCGTGAGCCACGCCAGGCGCGCCCAGGCGCAAGGCGCCAGGGAGGCCGCCGCCGTTGCCTCTTTTGTTTCCTAGTAGGACTTGTCCTACTTCGTTTTTTTTCTAGATCTTTTTCCCTCTTTTCTTTCCTAGTCCTAGTCTAATTCCTTGTCCCCTACCCCAAGTAAATCCCCCCTCCCCAATATAAATACTCCCACACCCCCCCTCTAAGTCATCATCAAACCCAAAGCCTAGAGCTCCACCACACCCTGCGCCGCGCCACCCCACACCCGCGCGCCGCCCTAAGCCGCCGCCCGCGCCGCCCCTTTGCCCTAGGCACCGTCGCCGCACCTTGCCACCGCCGCCCCACGCCCACGCCGCCGGAGTCCCTCGCCGGAGACCACGCCGGAGGTAGCCCCGCGCCGCATCTCTTCTTTTCATCGGATCGTTTTCTTCTAATCGTTCCGATTCTTCTTTTCCGATTCATTTTTCTTCTCTAAACCGTTCCGGTTTTCTAGATCAGATTTACGATCGGTTTTCTTCTCCGAAACCCTAGATCGGATTCGTTTTCTTTTCCGATTTAGTTGCCCGAGAAAGTTCGCCGGACCGTTCATCCTAACGAACGTGATCACCGGATTTCTTCTAGGTTAACGAACGTCTGTTCGTTCAACCGTTCTTCTTTTCTTTTCGTCGGATTTATTCCGCGATCGTGATCTCAGATCCGATCTTCGTTCTAGTTTTCTCCCCGCTCGTTTATCGGAATCAGGTGATTCAAGTGCCTGGAGTTTCGTTCCAAAACCGCCGTTCCGTCTAATCAACTTTAACTAAGTTTTGCTACTGTAAAATTTGACCTAGTTTCAACTTTCTAGAACCGAGTTCTTTTCCGCCTTTTGTTTTCGGTTTCTTGTTCGGTTCTTTTTTTCTTTGCAACCGAAGTTCTTAAGTTGAACTATCTGGTTCGATCTCTTGTTCGAGTTTTACCTATGCATTAGATGAGTACTTATTGTATGCTTGTTGTTTGTCTGCGATAGATTACCCGGATTGCGCCGCCTGTTACTTCGAATCTCTAGGACTCGCGGATCATCAGCAAGGCAAGTAACACTTTGATCATACCTTTTCTACAACCCAGTTTTATTACATTAGATCCATCCTCACACATTGCATGATTAGGATCTAATTAAATTGTGGGATGGGAAGTAGATGAGGTAGTACCTATTACCTGTTTATTATGAAACCTTTGGGAGTTACTTCTACGTTTGCTTGTTATGCCATGCTATGCTAGTAGACGTGGATTGGGTGAGTGATATCCATGACAGATGTGAGTGTGATAATTTTTAAGGGTTTATCTAAGGTGGCAACTTAAACACACATCTGGGTGGATTGAGGCACCTGATGTCTATCAGGACTTGCCTGTTTTTATTTAGGACCGCCACCCAGGCTCAAAGGGATCATAAGATCTTTCATGCTAAATACTTACGTGTGCAGCCACAAGCCATTATGGGCTCTGGCATAGTTGACTAAGTCATGCGAACTCTTACAGGGTAGACTAGCAGATGTAGGGGAAAGTAGGTGTACCGGTCTATCCATCGTAAGGTGCTAGCGCTTCTGAAAGACTGTGTCTCGGTCATCCGTTTCTCAAACACCAGTAGTGCGAGAAAACCAACGGAGGCGATCGAGTCTTGTGGGGAAAAGTGCGCAAACCTCTGCAGAGTGTAACAAACTAATCATGATTAGCCGTGTCCCCGGTTATGGATAATCTTGAGTATCTAGTACTTGAATATCATGTGAATCTCATCATGTTACTTCTAATTAATATTGTTGGGTTTTAATTGTTCACTTTTAATTGGGATTGAGGATGCTGTCAACCATTCTCAATGTTTAACAACCACCACGGTAGTTAAATAAATTTATTCCTTTGCAGTAGGGAAAAATTGGCTTTATGCAAAATAGTAACCATAGAGCTTTCCACCAGTCAAATATGCATATAGTATATCTGTTTCATTCTATCATTCTCTTTGTGTTACCTTGCCAGCATATTCCATGTGCTGACCCGTTTCGGGCTGCAACGTTAATGTTGCAGACTTTTCAGACGACGATTAAGGTGCTTTTAGGTCGTGGTTCTATACTCAGTGATGCCGTTGGAGTTGATGGACCCACTTACCTTTCCAAGTCTTCCGCTGTTATCGACATTAGATGGCCTTAAGCCATATTATTTTAATAAGTTCTCTTTTGAGACATCGTTGTAATAAGTGTGTGATTGCCACTCTGCTATAAATCCTTCGATGTACTGTGTGGTGTCAGCATTACTGATCCAGGGATAGCACCGGAGCACAGTAGACTTGATCCATTCGGGGCGGGTCGCTACAACTTCATTCTCGGGAGACAAGGAGAAGATATGAGACTAGCCATGACGACAAGCGAGCAAACAAAAGGCAAACGGGCAAAAAGAGGCAAATAGAGAAAGAGAGGGAGGATAGAGAGAGAGGGCGAATAAAATGGCAAGGGTGAATTGGGGGGGGGGAGAGGAAAACGAGAGGCAAATGGCAAATAATGTAATGCGGGAGATAGGGATTGTGATGGGTACTTGGTATGTTGACTTTTGCGCAGACTCACCGACAACAGCGCCAGAAATTCTTCTTGCTACCTCTTGAGCACTGCGTTGGATTTCCCTGAAGAGGAGAGGATGATGCAGCAAAGTAGCGTAAGTATTTCCCTCAGTTTTTGAGAACCAAGGTATCAATCCAGTAGGAGGCTACGCGTGAGTCCCTCGTACCTACACAAAAACAGTAGCTCAACGCAACCAACGCGCTTAGGGGTTGTCAATCCCTTCACAGTCACTTACGAAAGTGAGATCTGATAGAGATGATAAATAATATTTTTTTTTGTATTTTTGGTATAGAGATGCAAAGTGAAAAGTAAAAGGCAAAGTAAAAAAGCAAAGCAATAATAAAGTGATGAAGATTGATATGATGACAAAGAGACCGGGGGCCATAGGTTTCACTAGTGGCTTCTCTCAAGAGCATAAGTATTCTACGGTGGGTGAACAAATTACTGTTGAGCAATTGACAGAATTGATCATAGTTATGAGAATATCTAGGTATGATGATGTATATAGGCATCACGTCAGAGACAAGTAGACCGACTCCTGTCTGCATCTACTACTATTACTCCACTCATCGACCGCTATCCAGCATGCATCTAGAGTATTAAGTTAAAAACAGAGTAACGCCTTAAGCAAGATGGCATGATGTAGAGGGGTAGTTTCATGCAATATAATAAAAACCCCATCTTGTTATCCTCGATGGCAACAATACAATATGTGCCTTGCTACCCCTTCTGTCACTGGGAAAGGACACCGCAAGATCGAACCCAAAGCTAAGCATTTGTCCCATGGCAAGAAAAACCAATCTAGTAGGCCAAACCAAACTGATAATTCGAAGAGACTTGCAAAGATAACCAATCATACATAAAAGAATTCAGAGAAGATTCAAATATTATTCATAGATAGACTGGATCATAAACCCACAATTCATCGGTCTCAACAAACACACCGCAAAAAGAAGATTACATCGAATATATCTCCACGAGAGAGGGGGAAAACATTGTATTGTGATCCAAAAAGAGAGAAGAAGCCATCTAGCTACTAACTATGGACCCGTAGGTCTGAAGTAAACTACTCACACTTCATCGGAGAGGCTTGGATGATGATGTAGAAGCCCTCCGTGATCGATGCCCCCTCCGGCGGAGCTCCGGAACAGGCCCCAAGATGGGATCTTGTGGATACAGAAATTTGCGGCGGTGGAATTAGGTTTTTGGCTCCCCTTCTAATCATTTGGGGATACGTGGATATATATGGGAGGAAGAAGTACGTCGGTGGAGCAACATGGGCCCCACAAGGGTGGAGGGCGCGCTTGGGGGGGGGGGGGGTAGGCGCGCCCCTACCTCGTGGGCTCATGTTATGTGGCTCGATGTAGGGTCCAAGTCTCCTGAGTTGTATTCGGTGAGAAAATCACATTCCCGAAGGTTTCATTCCGTTTGGACTCCGTTTGATATTCCTTTTCTTCGAAACCCTAAAACAGGCAAAAACAGCAATTCTGGGCTGGGCCACCGGTTAATAGGTTAGTCCCAAAAATAATATAAAAGTGGATAATAAAGCCCAATAATGTCCAAAACAGTAGATAATATAGCATGGAGCAATCAAAATTATAGATACGTTGGAGACGTATCAAGCATCCCCAAGCTTAATTCCTGCTCGTCCTCGAGTAAGTAAATGATAAAAATAGAATTTTTGATGCGAAGTGCTACTTGGCATAATTTCAATGTAAATCTTCTTAATTGTGGTATGATAATTCAGATTCAAAAGATTCAAGACAAAAGTTCATGTTGACATAAAAATACTAATACTTCAAGCATACTAACAAAGCAATTGTGTCTTCTCAAAATAACATGGCCAAAGAAAGCTATCCCTACAAAATCATATAGTCTGGCTATGCTTTATCTTCACCACACAAAGTATTTAAATCATGCACAACCCCGATGACAAGCCAAGCAATTGTTTCATACTTTTGACATTTTCAAAACTTTTTCGATCCTCACGCAATACATGAGCGTGAGCCATGGATATAGCACTATATGTGGAATAGAATGGTGGTTGTGGAGAAGACAAAAAGAGGGGAAGATAGTCTCACATCAACTACGCGTATTAGGGAGCTATGGAGATGCCCATCAATAGATATCAATGTGAGTGAGTAGGGATTGCCATGCAACGGATGCACTAGAGCTATAAGTATATGAAAGCTCAACAAAAGAAACTAAGTGGGTGTGCATCCAACTCGCTTGCTCACGAAGACCTAGGGCATTTTGAGGAAGCCCATCATTGGAATATACAAGCCAAGTTCCATAATGAAAAATTCCACTAGTATATGAAAGTGACAGAATGAGAGACTCTCTATCATGAAGATCATGGTGCTACTTTGAAGCACAAGTGTGGTAAAAGGATAGTAACATTGTCCCTTCTCTCTTTTTCTCTCATTTTTTTGTTTGGGCCTTTTCTCTTTTTTATGGCCTCTTTTTTTCTTCCGGAGTCTCATCCCGACTTGTGGGGGAATCATAGTCTCCATCATCCTTTCCTCACTTGGGACAATGCTCTAAAAATGATGATCATCACACTTTTTATTTTTCTTACAACTCAATACTTAGAACAAGATATGAGTCTATATGAATACCTCCAGCGGTGTACCGGGATATGCAATGAATCAAGAGTGACATGTATGAAAGAATTATGAACGGTGGCTTTGCCACAAATACGATGTCAACTACATGATCATGCTAGCAATATGAAAATGATGGAGCGTGTCATAATGAACGGAACGGTGGAAAGTTGCTTGGCAATATATCTCGGAATGGCTATGGAAATGCCATGATAGGTAGGTATGGTGGCTGTTTTGAGGAAGGTATTTGGTGGGTGTATGATACCGGCGAAAAGTGCGCGGTATTAGAGAGGCTAGCAATGGTGGAAGGAAGGAAAGTCCGTATAACCCATGGACTCAACACTAGTCATAAAGAACTCATATACTTATTGCAAAAATCTAGAAGTTATCAAAGAAAAGTATTACCTGCATGCTCCTAGGGGGATAGATTGGTAGGAAAAGACCATCGCTCGTCCCCGACCGCCACTCATAAGGAAGACAATCAATAAATAAATCATGATCCGACTTCATCACATAACGGTTCACCATACGTGCATGCTACGGGAATCATAAACTTTAACACAAGCATTTCTCAAATTCACAACTACTCAACTAGCATGACTCTAATATCACCATCCTCATATCTCAAAACAATTATCAAGCATCAATTTTTTTTCTTAGTATTCAACGCACTCAAAAGAAAGTTTTACAAATCTTGAATACCAAGCATATTATTATTAAGCAAATTGCCATGCTATTAAGACTCTCAAAATAATCTAAGTGAAGCATGAGAGATCAATAGTTTCTATAAAACAAATCCACCACCATGCTCTAAAAGATATAAGTGAAGCACTAGAGCAAAACTATAAAACTCAAAAGATATAAGTGAAGCACTAGACTAAAACTATAGAGATCAAAAGATATAAGTGAAGCACATAGAGTATTCTATCAAATTCCAAATTATGTATGGCTCTCTCAAAAGGTGTGTACAGCAAGGATGATTATGGTAAACTAATAAGCAAAGACTCAAATAATACAAGATGCTCCAAGCAAAACACATATCATGTGGTGAATAAAAATATAGCTCCAAGTAAAGTTACCGATAGAAGTAGACGAAAGAGGGGATGCCTTCTGGGGCATCCCCAAGCTTTGGCTTTTAGTTGTCCTTAGATTATCTTGGGGGTGCCATGGGAATCCCCAAGTTTAGGCTCTTGCCACTCCTTGTTCCATAATCCATCAAATCTTTACCCAAAACTTGAAAACTTCACAACACAAAACTTAAAGTAGAAAACTCGTGAGCTCCGTTAGCGAAAGAAAACAAAAGACCACTTCAAGGTACTGTAATGAACTCATTATTTATTTATATTGGTGTTAAACCTACTGTATTCCAACTTCTCTATGGTTTATAAACTATTTTACTGGCCATAGATTCATCAAAATAAGCAAACAACACACGAAAAACAGAATCTGTCAAAAACAGAACAGTCTGTAGTAATCTGTAGCTAGCGCAAGATATGGAACCCCAAAAATTCTAAAATAAATTGCTGGACGTGAGGAATTTATCTATAAACAATCTTCAAAAAGAATTAGCTAAATATCACTCTCCAAATAAAAATTACAGCAGTTCTCGTGAGCGCTAAATTTTCTATTTTTTACAGCAAGTTCAACAAGACTTTCCCCAAGTCTTCCCAACGGTTCTACTTGGCACAGACACTAATTAAACACAAAAAATAGAGGCTAAATAATTTATTTATTACTAAGCAGGAGCAAAAAGCAAGGAATAAAAATAAAATTGGGTTGCCTCCCATCAAGCGCTATCGTTTAATGCCCCTAGCTAGGCATAACAAGCAAGAATAGATCTAGGTATTGCCATCTTTGGTAGGCAATTCTTCAATGAGGCATCTATATCCCTTAGGAATTTCTTTCTTTCTAGTGATTATAAAACTCTTAGGCACAAGATTGAAAAATTCATTGTAGCATTTGGTTCCTTAATAATAGCAAAACGATTGGGATGGATACTTATAGATTTAAGATCCGCAGTTTCCTTACTAGATGATTCACCCTTATTTTTAGGAACATGCATAAGCTTGGCAATTTTAGTAGGAGGACTTGGAGTATTCTTTACGGAAGAAAAAGCGGTTCCCAAGTTCGTAATGATACACTCAAGTTTATCGATTCTAGTGGAATCTATATTTATTTTCTTATTAACTATGGGTTCCTTTTCCTTAACATTTTTCAAAGTCATTCCTACCTTAGATCCATATTGGGTAATTTGATTGTGGATCTTTTTATCTAGATTTTCAATAATTTCAAGCCTTTGCATAACATGCTCCAAAGTTAATATAGTTTCATTAACCAAAAGAGGTGGTGAGCCAAATAAATCTAACATAGCATTATAAGAATCAAAAGTATGGCTACCGAAGAAATTCCCTCCGGTAATGGTATCAAGGATATATCTATACCAAGGACTAGCACCTACATAAAAATTGAGGAGAAGAACTGAAGTAGATTGCTTCTTGATAGATCTATTTTGAGCATTGCAAATTCTATACCAAGAATCTTTTATATTTTCTCCCTCCCTTTGTTTAAAATTTAGAACTTCATTCTCGGGAGACAACGGAGAAGATATGAGACTAGCGATGACGACAAGCGAGCAAACAAAAGGCAAATAGGCAAAAAGAGGCAAATAGAGAAAGAGAGGGAGGATAGAGAGAGAGAGAGGGCGAATAAAACAGCAAGGGTGAATTGGGGGAGAGGAAAACGAGAGGCAAATGACAAATAATGTAATGCGGGAGATAGGGATTGTGATGGGTACTTGGTATGTTGACTTTTGCGCAGACTCCCCGGCAACGGCACCAGAAATTCTTCTTGCTACTTCTTGAGCACTGTGTTGGATTTCCCCGAAGAAGAGAGGATGATGCAGCAAAGTAGCGTAAGTATTTCCCTCAGTTTTTGAGAACCAAGGTATCAATCCAGTAGGGGGCTACGCGCGAGTCCCTCGTACCTACACAAAAACAATAGCTCAACACAACCAACTCGCTTAGGGGTTGTCAATCCCTTCACGGTCACTTACGAAAGTGAGATCTGATAGAGATGATAAATAATATTTTTTGGTATTTTGGATAAAGAGATGCAAAGTGAAAAGTAAAAGGCAAAGTAAAAAAGCAAAGCAATAATAAAGTGATGGAGATTGATATGATAAGAAAGAGACCCGAGGGCCATATGTTTCACTAGTGGCTTCTCTCAAGAGCATAAGTATTCTACGGTGGGTGAACAAATTACTATTGAGAAATTGACAGAATTGAGCATAGTTATGAGAATATCTAGGTATGATCATGTATATAGGCATCACGTCCGAGACAAGTAGATCGACTCCTGCCTGCATCTACTACTATTACTCCACTCCTCGACCGCTATCCAGCATGCATCTAGAGTATTAAGTTAAAAACAGAGTAACGCCTTAAGCAAGATGACATGATGTAGAGGGATAGTTTCATGCAATATGATAAAAACCCCATCTTGTTATCCTCGATGGCAACAATATAATACGTGCCTTGTTGCCCCTTCTGTCATTGGGAAAGGACACCGCAAGATCGAACCCAAAGCTAAGCACTTCTCCCATGGCAAGAAAAACCAATCTAGTAGGCCAAACCAAACTGATAATTCGAAGAGACTTGCAAAGATAACCAATCATACATAAAAGAATTCAGAGAAGATTCAATTATTATTCATAGAAAGACTGGATCATAAACCCACAATTCATCGGTCTCAACAAACACACCGCAAAAAGAAGATTACATCGAATAGATCTCCACGAGAGAGGGGGAGAACATTGTATTGAGATCCAAAAAGAGAGAAGAAGCCATCTACCTACTAACTATGGACCCGTAGGTCTGAAGTAAACTACTCACACTTCATCGGAGAGGCTTGGATAATGATGTAGAAGCCCTATGTGATCGATGCCCCCTCCGGCGGAGCTTCGGAACAGGCCCCAAGATGGGATCTCGTGGATACAGAAAGTTGCGGCGGTGGAATTAGGTTTCTGGCTCCCCTTCTGATCGTTTGGGGATAAGTGGATATATATGGGAGGAAGAAGTACGTCGGTGGCGCAATAGGGGCCCCACGAGGGTGGAGGGCGCGCCTGGGGGGTAGGCACGCCCCCCTACCTCGTGGGCTCCTGTTACGTGGCTTGACGTAGGGTCCAAGTCTCCTGAGTTGTATTCAGTGAGAAAATCACGTTCCCGAAGGTTTCATTCCATTTGGACTCCGTTTGATGTTCCTTTTCTTCGAAACCCTAAAACAGACAAAAAACAACAATTCTGGGTTGGGCCTCCGGTTAATAGGTTAGACCCAAAAATAATATAAAAGTGGATAATAAAGCCCAATAATGTCCAAAATAGTAGATAATATAGCATGGAGCAATCAAAAATTATAGATATGTTGGAGACGTATCACTCACTTCGTCCATAGCCATGATGTCCTATGGTGGCAAGATGACGTGGGTCAATGCAACCGTCACGTCCCTCTTGATGTTTTCCATGTGCACCCTCCGCATCCCTCCTAAGATTGTGGTGATGCTTGATAAGATCAGGCTAAGGTGCCTCTGGACCAAGAAAACTGATCAGGGAAAAAATGCAATTCTCTGGCCTCTTGGGAAATGGTTTGTAGACCCAAAAAACATGGCGTTCTTGGCGTCTTAAATCTTAAAGTACAGAATAATGCCTTGCTCCTCAAATTCTTGCATAAATTCTACAATAAGAAGGACATTCCATGGGTGCAGCTCATCTAGAACACCTACTATCATGACAAAATTCCACACGCCACACACCCGGTGGGCTCTTTCTGGTGGCGGGATATACTCAAGCTCATTCCTATTTATCGTGGATCTCGTGTGTCCAGGTGGTTGATGGCACGACTGCCCTTTTCTGGAAATACCTATGGCTCAACAACACTCTTGAGGACAGCCACCCACGTGCATTCTCCTTTGCCAAGCAAGAGGACGTCTTGGTTAAAAATTTCTTGGAGAGCACGTCACTGCATGAGACCTTCCACCTTCCCCTCTCCCCCAAGCCCCGGAGGAGGTGCGTGACCTACAAGATCTATCTAGACACCTCGGCCCATCCTCCACAAATAATGATATTTGGTGTTATGTTTGGGGAAAGACAGATTTCAAAGCTTCTGAATATTACAGGTTCCGTTTCAAAGATATCCAAGCGCATCCGACTTTTAAATGGTTCTGGCGGTCCAAATGCATGATGAAAATCAAGGTCTTTGGGTGGCTGCTTCTTCAGGACGGACTCAACACACGTAACATGCTCAAACGACGCCACTACAACATTGGGGATGATTTTGATTGTCTCCTCTGCGGGCAACCCATTGAGGAAACTGTTGAGCATATGATCTTCCACTGCACCTTCAGCCAGACGTGCTAGACAAAGCTAAACATGACCTGGCCCGCCCCCACCTCCCGACTTGAGGCAATCCAGCGTGGCCGTGAAACTTGGAATGATTATTTCTTCATGGAATTTTTTCTCACGGCAGCCTGGAGCCTGTGGAAAGAAAGGAATAACAAGAATTTCAGAGGGGTGGACCCCAGTGTTCAGAGCTGGCTTAACAGATTCAAAGAGGACTTTGCACTCCTCCAACATAGAGTTAGAGAGGCCCATAGAGCCTCTGTCATCTCATTTTTAAATACCCTTATCTGACTGTTTCCCTACTTAGTGTCTTAACTTGGGATAGTCCTGTAAATCATATGTAACTGTTAAAAACCCCTTTCTTAAAGGGGATATATATATACAAAGCAATCAGTAGGAGCCTCTCCTACTGTCTTTTCCCTGAAAAAACAACAACAGGCACATCCTCACAGATACCGATAGGTATGGCAGTTGATTTGTCAGCCATTTGCAAAGATATTTCAGTAGGTGTGAGTTTATTCAAATAAGGTATTTTATATAAAGAGAAAGGCATAACACTAACACCAGCTCCAAAATCACATAAAGAAGTTTTCACATAATTTCTTTTGATGGAGCAAGGTATAGTTGGTATTCCCGGATCTCCAAGTTTTTTAGGTACTCCATCTTTAAAAGTATAATTAGCAAGCATGGTGGAGATTTCAGCTTCCGGTATTTTTCTCTTATTGGTGATGTGATGTCTTTCGTGTACTTTGCATAAGGAGGCATTTTTAAGATATCAGTCAAGTGAGTATGCAACAAGACTGGCCTCAGCATTTTAGCAAAGCGTTCAAATTCTTCATCATCTTTCTTTTTAGTTGACTTAGGTGGAAAGGTCATAGGTTTTTGAACCCATGGTTCTCTTTCCTTATCATGTTTTCTAGCAAAAAAGTCTCTTTTATCATATATTTTATTCTTGGGTTGTGGGTTATCAAGATCAACTGCTGGTTCTATCTCAACATCATTGTCTAGTTCTTTATCATTTGTTTGAGTATTTTCATGAACCTCATCATTATATTTCTCATTATCAGAAGGTGAGTGTTCATTACCAGATTGAGTTTCAACATCAGAGATAGAGATTTCATTATCATTATCAGGAGGTTTTTCTACTTCAGGTTCACTAGAAGCATGCAACGTCCTATCATTTTTCTTCTTCTTTTTCCTTTTAGAAGGACTAGGTGCATCAGTGTTAATTATTTGAGAATCTTGTTCAATTCTCTTTGGGTGTCCCTCGGGATAAAGTGGTTCCTAAGTCACCTTACCTCCTCTAGTGGCTACTCTAACACCAAAGTCATTTATATTGTTGTTCATTTCATCTAACAACTCTCTTTGAGATTTAGCAACTTGTTCTAGCTGAATTTGAACCATAGAAGCATGCTTCCATACACTTCTAACATCATTTGAGATTCTAAATAACAAGTCACTCAAGCAAGCAATCATATCATAATTGTATTTCAATTGTTTCATAACATTTGCATTGAAGTGATCTACTTTTCTAATGTAGTTTCCAAACTCATAAAGGCATTGGCTAGGGTGCATGTTGTGAGGATTATCATTATCATTGAGTTTCATTAGAGAATTTACCTCTACCACCTTAGGTGATGGTGGTGTATCAAGCCCATGTATTTCTTCAATAGGAGGTAAATTTTTGACATCCTCAGCTTTAATACCTTTTTACTTCATAGATTTCTTTGCCTCTTGCATATCTTCAGGACTGAGATATAAAATACCCCTCTTCTTTGGAGTGGGTTTAAGCGGTGGTTCAGGAAGAGTCCAATCATCATAATTTTTCAATATGTTATTCGATAATTCTTCAACTTGCCCAATAGTTCGTCCCCTAAAAACACAACCAGCACAACTATCTAGGGAATCCCTAGAAGCATCGGTTAGTCCATTATAGAAGATATCAAGTATTTCATTTTTCTTAAGAAGATGATCAGGAAAAAGCATTAATCAATTGGAGAAGCCTCCCCCAAGCTTGTGGGAGACTCTCTTCTTCAATTTGCACAAAGTTAAATATTTCCTGTAAGGCAACTTGTTTCTTATGAGCAGGAAAATATTTTTCCGAGAGGTAATAAATCATATCCTGGGGACTACACACACAACCAGGAGCAAGAGTATTGTACCAACCTTTACCATCACCCTTAAATGAGAACGGAAATAATTTGAGAATATAATAATAGCAAATTTTCTCATCCTGAGCAAAAAGGGTGGCTATATCATTCAATTTAGTAAGATGTGGCATAATAGTTTCAGTTTCATAACCATGGAAAGGATCAGATTCAACCAAAGTAACCAACTCTGGGTTGACAGAGAATTCAAAATCCTTATCATCAACAAATATAGGTGAAGTAGCAAACTGAGGATCACATTTCATTTTAGCATTCAAAGTTATTTCTTTATACTTGCATAATATTTTTTCTAGATCATCTCTATCCTTACAAGCAAGAATATCTCTAGTTGTCTGCTCATTCATAACATAACTTTTCAGTACCTTAGGCAATTCATATCTAGGAGGGCTAGTTCTAATAGGTGTTTCAAGATTTTTAGTTTCAAGCTCTTCATCAGTTTCAACAATTTCATCAGTTTCAGCATTCTCAAAAGCTCTACTTCTAGCAATTTGTTCATCAAGAAATTCACCTAGTGGCACATTATCATCAAGCAAGGTACTAGCATCATCATAAATATCATTCATAGCAGAAGTAGCATCATCAATAACTTGCGACATATTAGGATTAATAGCATGTGGTGTGTTGCAAGTTCACTTATAATAGAAGGTGAATCTAAAGCGGAGCTAGATGGCAGTTCCTTACCTCCCCTCGTCATAGAGGGAAAAATCTTCGTCTTAGCATCCTTCAGATTCTTCATAGTGATAAATTGATAATAATCCCAAGTGGCTCAACAAATATAGCTATGCTCCCCGGCAACGGCGCCAGAAAAAGGTCTTGATAACCCACAAGTATAGGGGATCGCAACTGTTTTCGAGGGTAAAGTAACCCAAATTTATAGATTCGACACAAGGGGAGCCAAAAAATATTTGCAAGTATTAGCAGTTGAGTTGTCAATTCAACCACATCTGGAGATTAATTATCTAGTGCAAAGTGATCGGTAGCATAGTAATATGATAGATTTGATAGTAGTGGTAGCAGCAACAGTAACGGTAACAGTGATAGTAATAGTTTTGTAGTAGTAACGGTAGTGACAGCAGAAGTAGAACTTAGCAAGATCAATATGTAGGAAAATCGTAGGCATTGGATCGACGATTTTTTGGATGATATTCATCATATAACAGTCATAACCTAGGTTGATACGGCACTAGCTCCAGTTCATAAATATAATGTAGGCATGTATTCTGTAAATAGTCATCCGTGCTTATGGAAAGAACTTGCATGACGTCTTTTGTGTTAGCCTCCCGTGGCAGCGGGGTCCTATTGGAAACTAAGGGATATTAAGGCCTTCTTTTAATAGAGAACCAGAACAAAGCATTAACACACCGTGAATACATGAACTCCTCAAACTACGATCATCACCGGGAAGTGTCCAGACTATTGTCACTCCGGGGTTTCTGGATCATAACATGTAGTAGGTGACTATAACTTGCAAGATCGGATCTAGAACATATATATAATGGTGATAACATAAACGGTTCAGATCTGAAATCATGGCACCTGGGCACAAAGTGACAAGAATTAAGCTTGGCAAAGTCATAGCAACATCAGTCTCAGAACATAGTGGATAGTAGGGATCAAGCCCTAACAAAACTAACTCCATTACATGATGAATCTCATCCAACTCCTCATCTACCAGCGAGCCTACAAAGGAATTACTCACTCTCGGTGGAGAGCATCATGGAATTGGCGATGAAGGAGGGTTGGTGATGACGAATACGGAAGATCCCCCTCTCCGGAGCCCCAAACGGACTCCAGATCTGGCATCTCGATGAAGAACGGGAGGTGACGGCGGCTCCATGTCGTGAAACGAGATAATTCTTTCTCCTTGATTTTTTTCTGGGAAAATATGATTTTATAGCATCAGTTTCAGGGTCTGCGGAGCCACCAGGTGGGGACAACCCACCTGGGCGCGCTTGGAGGGGTGGCATGCCCTGGCGGGTTGTGCCCACCCAGGTGCCCCACTCCGATGGTAATTGGCTCCAGAAATTATCTTTATTCATATAAAAATTCCTCACAAAGTTTCGTTCCAATCCGAGAACTTTTATTTCTGCACAAAAAACAACACCATGGTAGTTCTGCTGAAAAAAACGTCAGTCCGGGTTAGTTTCATTCAAATCATGCAAATTAGAGTCCAAAAGAAGAGGAAAAGTGTTAGGAAAAGGGGTACGACAGAGACGTATCAGGAGTGTTTTGAGAAACATTTATTGCAGCTAATTGTTCGTCAGGAAAACTATCATTAATAGGTTGTGAGTCATCAAGAATATTTTATAACCTAGATAAATTATCAGCCATGGGGTTCTCAGCTCCTTTTCTATCAGTGATATGTAAGTCAAATTCTTGTAGCAAAAGAACCCACCTAATGAGTCTAGGTTTAGCATCTTTCTTTTCCATAAGATATTTTATAGCAGCATGATCGGTGTGAACAATTACCTTAGAATCAACAATGTAGGATCCAAATTTATCACAAGCAAACACCACTGCTAAAAAATCTTTCTCAGTAGTAGCATAATTGCATTGGGAACTATCTAGAGTTGTACTTGCATAATGAACAACATTTAATTTCTTATCAACTCTTTGTCCTAGAACAACACCAATAGCATAATCACTAGCATCACATATAATTTCAAAAGGTAAGTTCCAATCAGGTGGTTGAACAATAGGTGCAGAAATTAAGGCTTTCTTAAGTGTTTCAAATGCTTCTACACAATCATCATCGAAAGCAAATGGAACATCCTTTCGTAAAAGATTTGTAAGAGGCCTAGAAATTTTAGAGAAGTCTTTAATAAATCTCCTATAGAAACCAACATGACCGAGAAAACTACGAATACCTTTGATATCTTTAGGACATGAAATTTTCTCAATTGCATCAACATTAGCTTTATCCATCTCAATACCTCATTCAGAAATTTTATGCCCTAAGAAAATACCTTCATTAACCATAAAGTGGCACTTCTCCCAATTCAAGACAAGATTAGTTTGCTCGCATCTCTACAAAACTCGATCAAGGTTGCTTAAGCTATCATCAAAAGAAGTTCCGTAAACGGAAAAATCAGCCATGAAAACCTCAACAATCTTTTCATAGAAGTCATAGAATATAGTAGTCATACATCTTTGAAAGGTAGCAGGTGCATTACACAAACCAAAAGGCATATGTCTATAAGCATAGGTTCCAAAAGGACAAGTAAAGGTGGTTTTCTCTTGATCAGGTTGTGAAATAGGTATTTGAGAAAAACCAGAATATCCATCGAGGAAACAAAAGTGTGTGTGCTTAGATAGTCTTTCTAGCATTTGATCAATAAAAGCCAATGGTTAATGATCTTTTCTAGCTAGTAGCTTTATTTAATTTTCTAAAATCAATTACCATTCTATAGCCAGTGACAATTCTTTGTGGAATAATTTCATTCTTATCATTAGGAACAACAGTAATACCTCCCTTCTTAGGGATAAAATGAACATGACTTGCCCATCTACTATCAGCTATAGGATAGATTATACCTACTCCCAGAAGCTTCAATATTCCAGTTCTTCCCACTTCTTTCATTTCAGGATTCAATCATCGTTGGTGGTCGACAACGGGTTTAGCATCAGGTTCCATATTAATTTTGTGCTGACATAGAGTGGGACTAATGCCCTTATGATCATCAAGAGTATATGCAATAGCAGCTCGATGCTTCTTCAAAACCTTCAATAATCTTTCTTCTTCATGTTCTGAAAGGTTAGCACTAATAATAACAGGATATATCTTTTTCTCATCAAGATAAGCATATTTCAAAGTGTCTGGCAATTGTTTTAATTCAAACATAGGAACACCTTTAGGTGGAGGAGGACCTCCTAGAGTTTCAATAGGAAAGTTGTGTTTAAGCAGAGGTCGTTGTTCAAAGAAAATTTTATCTATCTCATTTCTTTCATGCATATGCATATTATTTTCACCGTCTAGCAAACATTGTTCAAGTGGATCAGTAGGAGGCACGGCAATAAAAGCAAGACCAATTATTTCATCCTTACTAGGCAATTCTTTCTTATGATGCTTTCTACTAAACTTAGAGAAATTAAACTCATGAGACTCATCACCAAAACTAACACCGACAGTTTGTTTCTCACAACCTATTTTAGTGTTAACGGTGTTCAAAGGTCTACCAAAGATAATGGGACAAAATTCATCTTGTGGGGTGATACGTCCATTTTGCATCATGCTTTTATATCGATATTTATCGCATTATGGACTGTTATTTCACTTTATGTCAGAATACTTATGGCTATTTTCTCTTATTTTACAAGGTTTACATAAAGAGGGAGAATGCCGGCAATTGGAATTCTGGTCTTGAAAAGGAGCAAATATTAGATACCTATTCTGCGCAACTCCAAAAGTCATGAAACTCCATGGAACGTCTTAAAAGAGAGATGAAGGCCAGGGGCCCACACCCTTCTCACGAGGGTGGGGGGCGCCCCCCTAGGGCGCGCCCCATACCTCGTGGGCCCCCTGGTGGCTCTCCGACGCCCATCTTCTCCTATATGAGGTCTTTCGATGAGAAAAAAAAATAAGGAGGAACTTTTCGGGACGAGACTCAGCCGCCACGAGGCGGATCCAATCTAGAGCTCCGGCAGAGCTGTTCTGCCGGGGATACTTCCCTCCCGGAGGGGGAAATCATCACCATCGTCATCACCAACGCTCCTCTCATCGGGAGAGGGCAACCTCCATCAACATCTTCACCAACACCATCTCATCTCCAAATCCTAGTTCATCTCTTGTATCCAATTCTTGTCTCAAAGTCCGGGATTGGTGCTAGTAGGTTGCTAGTAGTGTTGATTACTCCTTGTAGTTGATGCTAGTTGGTTTAATTGGTGGAAGATCATATGTTTAGATCCTATATGCATATTATTACCCCTCTGATTATGAACATGAATATGCTTTGTGAGTAATTACGTTCGTTCCTAAGGACAAGGGAGAAGTCTTGCTATGAGTAGTCATGTGAATTTGTTATTCGTTTGATATTTTGATAAGATGTATGTTGTCTAGCCTCTAGTGGTGTTATGTGAACGTCGACTACATAACACTTCACCATTATTTGGGCCTAGAGGAAGGCATTGGCAAGTAATAAGTAGATGATGGGTTGCTAGAGTGACAAAAGCTTAAACCCTAGTTTATGCGTTGCTTCGTAAGGGGCTGATTTGGATCCATATGTTTCATGCTATGGTTAGGTTTACCTTAATACTTTTGTTGTAGTTGCGGATGCTTGCAATAGAGGTTAATCATAAGTGGGATGCTTGTTCAAGTAAGAACAGCACCCAAGTACCGGTCCACCCACATATCAAATTATCAAAGTATCGAACGTGAATCATATGAACGTGATGAAAACTAGCTTGACGATATTCCCATGTGTCCTCGGGAGCGCTTTTCCTATTATAAGAGTTTGTTCCGGCTTGTCCTTTGCTAAAAAAGGATTGGGCCACCTTGCTGCACTTTATTTACTTTTGTTACTTGTTGCTCGTTAGAATCTATCTTATCACAAAACTATCTGTTACCACTTATTTCAGTACTTGCAGAGAATATCTTGCGGAAAACTGCTTATCATTTCCTTCTGCTCCTCGTTGGGTTCGACACTCTTACTTATCGAAAGGACTACGATAGATCCCCTATACTTGTGGGTCATCAGGACTCTTTTCTAGCGCTGTAGCCAGAGAGTGTAGCGCCTTTGGTAGGTGGAATTTGGTAAGGAAAAATTTATATAGTGTGCTGAAATTTACTGTCATTTGTTACTATGGAAAGTAATTCTCTGAGGTGCTTGTTCGGGGTATCTTCACCCCGTCCAGTAGAGGAAAGATTTGCTCCTCAACCTACTGAACCTATTTAAAATGAAAATCCTTATGAGTATCCTTCGGGTATGGTAGAAAAACTGCTAGCTAATCCTTTTACAACAGATGGAACAAAGCATCCTGATGAGCACTTAATATATGTGGATGAAGTTTGTGGATTATTTAAGCTTGCAGGTATACCCGATGATATTGCTAAGAAGAAAGTTTTCCCTTTATCTTTGAAGGGAAATGCATTGATATGGTATAGGCTATGTGATGATATGAGATCATGGGACTATAAAAGATTGAAGCTGGAATTTCATCAAAAGTATTACCCTATGCATCTTGTTCATCATGATCGCAATTATATATATAATTTCTGGCCTCGCGAATGAGAAAGCATCGCTCAAGCTTGGGGGAGGCTTAAATCAATGTTATATTCATGCCCCAATCATGAGCTCTTGAGAGAAATAATTATGCAAAGTTTTTATGCTCGGCTTTCTGAAAACAATCGCACCATGCTCGATACTTCTTGTGCTGGCTCTTTTATGATGAAGACTATTGAATTTAGATGGAATTTATTGGATAGAATTAAACGCAACTCTGAAGATTGGGACCTCGACGAAGGTAAGGATTCAGGTATGACACCTAAGTTAGACTGTGTTAAATCTTTTATGGACACTGATATTTTCCGTAAGTTTAGCACTAAATATGGACTTGACTCTGAGATAGTAGCTTCTTTCTGTGAATCTTTTGCTACTTATGTTGATCTCCCTAAGGAGAAGTGATTTAAATATCATCCTCCCATAGAAGTAAAAGTAGCTGCACCTATTAAAGTTGAAGAAAAGACTGTCACTTATAATGATCCTATTGTTCCTACTTCTTACATTGAGAAACCACCTTTCCCTGTTAGAATAAAGGATCATGCTAAAGCTTCAACTGTTGTTCATAAAAGCAATATTAGAACTTATACACCTCCTGAGCAAGTTAAAGTAGAACCTAATATTGCTATTGTTAAAGATCTCTTGTCTGATAATATTGATGGGCATGTTATTCGGTTCGAAGGTGAAACTGCTAGAATTGCTAAACCTTGTGATAAGGATTAACATAGACCTGTGGTAGGCATGCCTGTTATTTCTGTTAAAATAGGAGATCATTGTTATCATGGCTTATGTGATATGGGTGCTAGTGCTAGTGTTATACCTCATGACTTATACAAGGAAATTAAGACTGAAATTGCACCTGTTGAGTTAGAAGATATTGATGTTACTATTAAACTTGCTAATAGAGATACTATTGCACCAATTGGAATTGTTAGAGATGTTGAAGTCTTGTGTGGGAAAACTAAATATCCTGCTGATTTTCTTGTTCTTACTTCTCCGGAAGATAGCTTTTGTCCAGTTATATTTGGTAGACCCTTCTTAAATACTATCAATGCTACCATAGACTGCACTAACAATATTGTTACTGTTGGTTTGGATGATATGGTTCATGAGTTTAATTTCTCCAAATTTAGTAAACAACATCGTGAGGAAGAATTACCTAGTAAGGATGAAATTATTGGTCTTGCTTCTATTGTCGTACCTCCTAGTGATCCTTTAGAACACTATTTTCTAGACCGTGAAAATGATATATTCATGAATGAAAGAAGGGAAATAGATGAAGTATTCTTTAAACAGGAACCTATTCTGCATCACAACTTGCCTGTTGAAATTTTAGGGGATCCTCCTCCACCCAAGGGTGATCCCGTGTTTGAGCTCAAACCCTTGTCTGATAATCTTAAATATGCATATCTTGATGAAAAGAAGATATATCCTGTTATTATTAGTGCTAACCTTTCAGAGCATGAAGAAGAAAGATTATTGAAAACTCTGAAGAAGCATCGCGCTGATATTGGATATACTCTTGATGATCTTAAGGGCATTAGTCCCACTCTATGTCAACATAAAATAAATTTGGAAGCAGATGCCAAACCAGTTTGTGATCCTCAACGACGTCTGAATCCTAAAATGAAAGAAGTGGTAAGAAAAGAAATACTAAAGCTTCTGGAGGCAGGTATAATCTATCCCGTTGCTGATAGTGAGTGGGTAAGTCCTGTCCATTGTGTCCCTAAGAAGGGAGGTATTACTGTTGTTCCTAATGATAAAGATGAATTGATTCCACTAAGAATTATCACAGGTTATAGGATGGTAACTGATTTTCGTAAATTAAATAAAGCTACTAAGAAAGATCATTACCCCTTACCTTTTATTGATCAAATGCTAGAAAGATTATGCAAACATACACACTATTGCTTTCAGATGGTTATTCTGGTTTCTCTCAAATACCTGTGTCAGCTAGAGATCAATCAAAGACTACTTTTACATGCCCTTTTGGTACTTTTGCTTATAGACGTATGCCTTTTGGTTTATGTAATGCACCTGCTACCTTTCAAAGATGCATGATGGCTATATTCTCTGACTTTTGTGAAAAGATTTTGAGGTTTTCATGGATGATTTTTCCATCTATGGTTCCTCTTTTGATGATTGCTTGAGCAATCTTGATCGAGTTTTGCAGAGATGGGAAGAAACTGATCTTGTCTTGAATTGGGAAAAGTGCCACTTTATGGTTAATGAAGGTATTGTCTTGGGGCACAAAGTTTCTGAAAGAGGTATTGAAGTTGATAAAGCCAAGGTTGATGCTATTGAAAAGATGCCATGTCCCAAGGACATCAAAGGTATAAGAAGTTTCCTTGGTCACGTTGGATTTTACAGGAGGTTCATTAAGGACTTCTTAAAAATTTCTCGGCCGCTAACTAATCTATTGCAAAAAGATATACCATTTGTCTTTGATGATGATTGTGTAGAAGCATTTGAAATACTTAAGAAAGCATTAGTCTCTGCACCTGTTGTTCAGCCACCTGATTGGAACCTACCCTTTGAAATTATGTGTGATGCTAGTGATTATGATGTAGGTGTTGTTCTAGGGCAAAGAGTTGATAAGAAATTAAATGTTATTCATTATGCTAGTAAGACTCTAGACAATGCTCAAAGAAATTATGCTACTATTGAAAAAGAACTCTTAGCAGTGTATTTGCTTGTGATAAGTTCACATCTTATATTGTTGATTCTAAAGTAACTATTCAAACTGATCATGCTGCTATTAAATATCTTATGGAAAAGAAAGATGCTAAACCTAGACTTATTAGATGGGTTCTCTTGCTACAAGAATTTGATTTGCATATTGTTGATAGAAAGGGAGCTGAGAACCCCGTTGCAGACAACCTGTCTAGGTTAGAAAATATTCTTGATGACCCACTACCCTATTAATGATAAATTTCCTAATGAACAATTAAATGTTATAAGTACTTCTCGTAGTACTCCATGGTATGCTAATTACGCTAATTATATTGTTGCTAAATTTATACCACCTAGCTTCACATACCAGCAAAAGAAAAGGTTCTTCTATGATTTTAAGACATTACTTTTGGGATGACCCACATATTTATAAGGAAGGAGTAGATGGTGTTATTAGACGTTGTGTACCTGAGCATGAACAGGAACAGATCCTACGCAAGTGCCATTCCGAGTCTTATGGAGGACACCACGCTGGAGATAGAACTGCGCATAAGGTATTGCAATCTGGTTTTTATTGGCCTACTCTCTTCAAGGATGCCCATAAGTTTGTCTTGTCTTGTGATGAATGTCAAAGATTTGGTAATATTAGTAGACGTCAAGAAATGCCTATGAATTATTCTCTTGTTATTGAACCGTTTGATGTTTGGGGCTTTGATTATATGGGACCTTTTCCTACCTCTAATAGATACACACATATCTTAGTTGCTGTTGATTACGTTACTAACTGGGTAGAAGCTATTCCAACTAGTAGTGTTGATCATAACACTTCTATTAAAATGCTTAAAGAAGTTATTTTTCCGAGGTTTGGAGTCCCTAGATACTTAATGACTGATGGTGGTTCACACTTTATTCATGGTGCTTTTCGTAAAATGCTTGCTAAATATGATGTTACTCATAGAATTGCATCTCCTTATCACCCATAGTCTAGTGGTCAAGTAGAGTTGAGCAATAGAGAGCTCAAATTAATTTTGCAAAAGACTATTAACAGGTCTAGAAAGAATTGGTCTAAGAAACTTGATGATGCATTATGGGCTTATCGAACTGCATACAAAAATCCTATGGGTATGTCACCGTATAAAATGGTTTATGGAAAAGCATGTCACTTACCTCTCGAACTAGAACATAAGGCATATTGGGCTATTAAAGAGCTTAACTATGATTTTAAACTTGCCGGTGAAAAGAGGTTATTTGATATTAGCTCACTTGATGAATGGAGAACCCAAGCTTATGAAAATGCCAAGTTGTTCAAAGAAAAAGTTAAAAGATGGCATGACAAAAGGATACAAAAGCGTGAGTTTAATGTAGGTGATTATGTATTGCTATACAACTCTCGTTTAAGATTTTTTGCAGGAAAACTTCTCTCTAAATGGGAAGGCCCCTATGTTATCGAAGAGGTATATCGTTCCGGTGCCATAAAAATCAACAACTTTGAGGGCACAAATCCGAAGGTGGTAAACGGTCAAAGAATTAAGCATTATATCTCAGGTAATCCCATAAATGTTGAAACCAATATTATTGAAACCGTAACCCCGGAGGAATACATAATGGACACTTTCTGGAACGTTTCAGACTCCGAAAAGGAATAGGTATGTGGTACGGTAAGTAAACCGACTCCAAAACAATTTTTAAGGCAATATTTCTCGTTTTGGAATATTTAGAAAAATAGAAACATAAGTAGAAGTCCGGGAAGGACATGAGGGCCCCATGAGGGTGGTGGGCGCGCCTCCCTACCTCGTGAGCACCTCGAGTGCTTTCTGGACTCCGTTTTCTTGCACATTACGTATTTTGCTCGGTAAAAAATCATTATATATTCTCCCGAAGGTTTTGACTCCCATATCACGGAAACCTCCTCTGTTTTTGTTTCGAGCTGTTTTTCTGACAGATCTAGGTTATCATGACGGCCCCAAGCGCCTTCAAGGACAAGTTCTTCGAGAAGGCCATCAACCCTTACCTCGCGGAGGTTCTGTGACACCCTCAAACCATTGAGTTGCGTGATGGGTTGCCGGACATCCGTGATGAAGAGGGACCAAAGGGGACCGGAAGCATAGAGACGAGGCTCGAAGCATTGGAGCAACAAGTTTTCAAGTGCCAGGGGATGGTGGAGCGTGGAATCAACGCCAGCCACACAATGCTCGCGGAGTTCACTAACAATTTCAAGCCGGATGCCAAGAACACTGAGGAAGCCATCTTCAAGCTATATGAGAACATCGAGCACCTCCAAGCCCAAGTCTATGACCTTCAAAACCAAAACTGTGAGTATGAATATAGATTCAAAAGAATGAGTTTGGCTGCAGATTTGAGGATTCTGGAGACTCGGTCATCTTTCTATGATGGTGAACCTATGCCTTGGAAGATGGATGACAAGCCCGCATCATCAACAACACCTCCGCCGTCTCCTCCAACAAAGAAGAATTGAGTATCTGGGTATGGGCACTCCCCTTGGCAACTGCCAAGCTTGGGGGAGGTGCCCCGGTATCATATCACAATCACAACTCTTATCTTTACCGTTTTTCTTAGTTCGATCCTATTAGTAGTATCTTGATCTAGTAGAATAAAGTTTATGGCATGATCTAGTTTTGAGTTTTGCTTTATGATCTCTCTATGTAATCGAGTCCATGAGCTATATATAATAAAGATTAGTGTTGAGTCAAGGGCTTGATTATTTTGCCATGATCTTGGGTGAATAAAAGAAAAGAGAAAAAGAATAAAAAGAAACAAAAAGTTCATATTGATCTTATTGAGAGTAATGACTTCACATAGAAAGAGTACGATGATTAAAAGTTGTTGGGAGTTGTCACACATAGCTTTGGTCATTGTTGCAATTAATAGGAAGTAATAATGAAAGAGAGGTTTTCACATATAGATATATTATCATTGACATCTTTTATTATTGGGAGCACTCATTAAAATATGACATGCTAAAGAGTTGATGTTGGACAAGGAAGACAACATAATGAGTTATGTATTTCTTATATCTGAGATAAAGTATGTTGTCATGGATCCTCTAACTTGTTGAGCTTGCCTTTCCCCCTCATGCTAGCCAAATTCTCAGCACCAAGTAGAAATACTACTTGTGCTTCCAAATACCCTTAAACCAGTTTTGCCATGAGAGTCCACCATATCTACCTATGGATTGAGTAAGATCCTTCAAGTAAGTTGTCATCGGTGCAAAGCAATAAAAATTGCTCTAAATATGTATGATTGATTGGTGTGGGAGAAATAAGCTTTATACGATCTTCTGATGTGAAAGTAATAAAAGCGACGGACTGCATAATAAAGGTTCATATCACAAGGGGCAATATAAAGTGACATTCTTTCGCATTGAGATTTTATATATCCAACCATAAAAGCGCATGGCAACCTCTGCTTCCCTCTGCGAAGGGCCTATCCTTTATTATTATCTTCTACCTTATGCAAGAGTCATGGTGATCTTCACCTTTTCTTTTTCATTTTATCCTGTGGCAAGCTCAGCATGTTGGAAAGAACATGATATATATATATATATATATATATAATTGGATGTAGGGGAGCATGAACCATTATTGTTGACATTACCCTTGAGGTAAAAGGTTGTGGGGCAAAACTATAAGCTCCTATCTTTCTCTGTGTCCGATTAAAACTCCGTAACCACAAGTATCATGTGAGTGTTAGCAATTATGGAGGACTAAATGATAGTTGAGTATGTGGACTTGCTTTTTAGCTCTGACATAGACTCTTTCCGTTGTTATGATAAATTGCAATTGCTTCAATGACTGAGATTATAGTTTGTCGGAGCCCAATAAGGTTTATGATTTATACTTTTGCATTGTGAATAGATCATCACTTGAACATAAGTAATCATATGACAAAATCAATATATGTTGCTGTTATGAGAATAATCATGGTGCCTTCATGTCCGTATTTTATTTTTATCGACCCCTCTACCTCTAAACATGAGGACATATTTATTGTTGTCGGCTTTTCGCTTGAGGACAAGCGAGTTCTAAGCTTGGGGGAGTTGATACGTCCATTTTGCATCATGCTTTTACATCGATATTTATCGCATTATGGACTGTTATTTAACTTTATGTCAAAATACTTATGGCTATTTTCTCTTATTTTACAAGGTTTACATAAAGAGGGAGAATGCCAGCGGCTGGAATTTTGGTCTGGAAAAGGAGCAAATATTAGAGACCTATTCTGCGCAACTCCAAAAGTCCTGAAACTCCATGGAACGTCTTAAAAGAAATAAAGAAAAATCCACGCCAAACATGAAGGCCAGGGGGCCCACACCCTTCTCACGAGGGTGGGGGGTGCCACCCCCAGGGCGCGCCCCCCTACCTCGTGGGCCCCCTGGTGGCTCTCCGATGCCCATCTTCTCCTATATGAGGTCTTTCAATGAGAAAAAAATTAAGGAGGAACTTTTCGGGACGAGACTCAGCCGCCACGAGGTGGATCCAATCTAGAGCTCCGGCAGAGCTGTTCTGCCGGGGATACTTCCCTCCCGGAGGGGGAAATCATCACCATCGTCATCACCAACGCTCCTCTCATCGGGAGAGGGCAATCTCCATCAACATCTTCACCAGCACCATCTCATCTCCAAACCCTAGTTCATCTCTTGTATCCAATTCTTGTCTCAAAGTCCGGGATTGGTGGTAGTAGGTTGCTAGTAGTGTTGATTACTCCTTGTAGTTGATGCTAGTTGGTTTAATTGGTGGAAGATCATATGTTCAGATCCTATATGCATATTATTACCCCTCTGATTATGAACATGAATATGCTTTGTGAGTAATTACGTTCGTTCCTGAGGACAAGGGAGAAGTCTTGCTATGAGTAGTCATGTGAATTTGTTATTCATTTGATATTTTGATAAGATGTATGTTGTCTAGCCTCTAGTGGTGTTATGTGAACGTCGACTACATAACACTTCACCATTATTTGGGCTTAGAGGAAGGCATTGGGAAGTAATAAGTAGATGATGGGTTGCTAGAGTGACAGAAGCTTAAACCCTAGTTTATGTGTTGCTTCATAAGGGGCTGATTTGGATCCATATGTTTCATGCTATGGTTAAGTTTACCTTAATACTTTTGTTGTAGTTGCGGATGCTTGCAATAGAGGTTAATCATAAGTGGGATGCTTGTTCAAGTAAGAACAGCACCCAAGCACCGGTCCACCCACATATCAAATTATCAAAGTATCGAACGCGAATCATATGAATGTGATGAAAACTAGCTTGATGATATTCCCATGTGTCCTCGGGAGCGCTTTTCCTATTATAACAGTTTGTTTTGGCTTGTCCTTTGCTACAAAAGGATTGGGCCACCTTGCTGCACTTTATTTACTTTTGTTATTTGTTGCTCGTTAAAATCTATCTTATCACAAAACAATCTGTTACCAATTATTTCAGTACTTGCAGAGAATACCTTGCTGAAAACCGCTTATCATTTCCTTCTGCTCCTTGTTGGGTTCGACACTCTTACTTATCGAAAGGACTATGATAGATCCCCTATACTTGTGGGTCATCATGGGGAACCAAGAACTAGAAAATCAGTAGGGTATTTTATTTTCCACACAAGACTTCAACATCTCTTACAATCCCAAGAGGTGTGATGGTGTCTCTATTAGCAAGCTTAATAGTAACATCTATGTCTTCTATTTTAGCGGGTGCTATGTAATTCATAATTTCTTGATATAATGTAAAAGGAATAGCACTCACGCTAGCACCTATGTCACATAAACCATGATAAAAGTGATCTCCTATTTTTAACTAAGACAACAGGCATGCCAACAACAGGTCTATGCTTATCTTTTTCATTAGGTTTGGCAATTCTAGCATCAACAGGTCTATGCTTATCTTTTTCATCAGGATGTACCGTGTCGTCCGCCTCGCGAGGCTTGGCCCCTCGCGAGGGTCTTGAGTCTTGTGCTGATGAAGATGGGCCATGTTGGGCCCCCATTTGAGCCACGCCGCAGGCCGCAAGCAGGCAAGTCTAGGGACCCCCGTTCCCAGAACGCCGACATAATCAACTACAAGATGTAATCAACACTACTAGTCACCCACGGGCACCAATCTAAGGTTTCGTTACAAAGATTGTACACAAGAGATGAACTAGGGTTTGAGAGGAGATGGTGCTGCTGAAGATGTTGATGGAGATTGCCCTCCCCAAGATGGGAGAGTTGTTGGTGATGATGATGACGATGATTTCCCCCTCCGGGAGGTAAGTTCCCCTGGCGGAATCGCTCCGCCGGAGGGCAAAAGTGCTCCTGCCCAAGTTCCGCCTCAAGACGGCAATGCTTCGTCAGGCTACCTATTCTGCACAACTCCAAACAAGCTAAAACTTTATGGAGAATTTCTATGGAATATATGAAGAATATTGGATCAAATAAGTACCAAAGGGGGCCCACCGGGTGATCACAACCCACCTGGGCGTGCCAGGGAGCCCAGGCGCGCCCTAGTGGGTTGTGCTCACCCAAGCCCACCTCCGGTGCCCATCTTCTAGTATAAAAGGCATTTTGACCTAGAAAAAATAAGGAGAGGACTTTTGGGACGGAGTGCCGCCATCTCGAGGTAGAACTTGGGCAGGAGCACTTTTGCCCTCCGGTGGAGCAATTCCATCGGGGAACTTTCCTCCGAGAGGGGGAAATTATCGTCATCATCATCACCAACAACTCTCCCATCTTGGGGAGGGAAATCTCCATCGACATCTTCAACAACACCATCTCATCTCAAACCCTAGTTCATCTCTTGTGTTCAATGTTTTTACCGAAACTATAGATTGGTGCTTTTGGGTGACTAGTAGTGTTTATTACATCTTGTAGTTGATTACTATATGGTTTATTTGGTGGAAGATTATATGTTCAGATCCAATATGTTATTTAATACCCCTCTGATCTTGAGCATGTTTATCACTTATGAGTAGTTACTTCTGTTCTTGAGGTCACAGGAGAAATCATGTTGCAAGTAATCTTGTGAACTTGATATGTGTTCAATATTTTGGTAGTATGTATGTTGTGGTTCCCTTAGTGGTGTCATGTGAACGTCTACTACATGACACTTCACCATATTTGGGCCTAAGGGAATGCATTGTGGAGTAGTTATTAGATGATGGGTTGCGAGAGTGACAGAAGCTTAAACCCTAGTTTATGCGCTATTCCGTTAGGGACCGATTGGATCCAAAAGTTTAATGCCATTGTTAGGATTTATCCTTAATAATTTTCTCATAGTTGCGGATGCTTGTGAGGGGGTTAATCATAAGTAGGAGGTTTGTTCAAGTAAGAACAACACCTAAGAACCGGTCCACCCACATATTAAATTATCAAAGTAGCGAACACGAATCGAATCAACAAGATGAAAGTGAACAGATGAAATTCCCGTGTACCCTCAAGAACGCTTTGCTTACTATAAGAGACCGTTTTGGCATGTCCTTTGCCTCAAAAGGATTGGGCTACCTTGTTGCACTTTTGTTACTATTATCGTTACTTACTTGTTACAAAATATCTTGCTATGAAACTACTATGTTACTTACAATTTCAGCACTTGCATACATTACCTTACTGAAAACCACTTGCCATTTCCTTCTGCTCTTCGTTGGGTTCGACACTCTTACTTATCGAAAAGAGCTACAATTGATCCCCTATACTTGTGGGTCATCAATCTTCCACCAAATAAACCATATATTAATCAACTACAAGATGTAATCAACACTACTAGTCACCCACAAGCACCAATCTAAGGTTCTGGTACAAAGAATGAACACAAGAGTTGAACTAGGGTTTGAGAGGAGATGGTGTTGTTGAAGATGTTGATGGAGATTGCCCTCCCCAAGATGCGAGAGTTATTGGTGATGATGATGACGATGATTTCCTCCTCCGGGAGGGAAGTTCCCCTAGCGGAACCGCTCCGCAGGAGGGCAAAAGTGCTTCCACCCAAGTTCGGCCTTGAGACGGTGGTACTTCGTCCCTAAAGTCCTCTCCTTATTTTTTTCTAGGTCAAAATGACTTATATACCAGAAGAGGGGCATCGGAGGTGGGCCGAGGAGGGCAGAACCCACCAGGGCGCACTTGGGCTCCCTGGCGCGCCCAGGTGGGCTGTGCCCACCTAGTGGGGCCCCTCTGGTACTTATTTTCTCCAATAATTCTTATATATTCCATAAAAATTCTCTGTGCAGTTTGAGCTCATTTGGAGTTGTGCAGAATAGGTAGTCTGACATAGCTTTTTTAGGTCCAGAATTCCAGCTACCGGTACTCTCCCTCTTTGTGTAAACCTTGCATATTATGAGAGAAAAAGCATTATAATTACACCACAAAGCATTATTATGCATAAAAACATTATAAATAATAGTAGGTAAACATGATGCAAAATGGACGTATCAGTACGTTATCTCCAGGACTCTGTTTGCTGATAGCACATGCAAGAATGCTCCATGCATGTGGCTGAAGGCATTGACCGTCTTCGATAGCAAATGGAGTTGGGGTTCGGCGACACTAGCTTACTTATATAGATAGGTACGGAGTTGTTTGTTTGCACTTATCAATGCGATCTTCCTGTTAAGTCAACCATGTTTTCTTTTATGTGCAGTTGGATGACACGTCTCGTAGGATCTCAATGGACGGATGTGTTGGTGGTTGTATGCTCGTACTTTTTGTATGAAGCTCGGAGCGCTTGCCGGTTGGACGGCCGAAGTAGGTGAAGTACAATGAGTGGGATGATACGTCTCCAACGCATCTATAATTTTTTATTGTTCCATGCTACTATATTATCTGTTTTGGGTGTTTAATGGGCTTTAATATGAACTTTTATATTATTTTTGGGACTAACCTAATAACCGAAGGCCTAGTGCAAATTGTTGTTTTTTGCCTATTTTAGTGTTTCGCAGAAAAGGAATATCAGACGAAATCCAAACGGAATGAAACCTTCGCCAGGATCTTTTTTGGAACGAACGCAATCCAGGAGACATTGAGTGGAGCTCAAGGAAGCAACGAGGCGGCCACAAGGTACGGCGGCGTGCCCCCACCCTCGTGGGCCCCTCGTAGCTCCACCGACCTACTTGTTTCGCCTATATGTACTCTTATACCCTGAAAACAACCATTGGAGCCACAAAACCACTTTTCCATCGGCGCAACCTTCTGTACTCGTGACATCCCATCTGGGGACCTTTTCCGGCTATCTGCCGGAGGGGGATTTGATGACGGAGGGCTTCTACATCAACACCATAGCCTCTCCGATGATGTGTGAGTAGTTTACCACAGACCTTCAGGTCCATAGTTATTAGCTAGAAGGCTTCTTCTCTCTCTTTGGTTCTCAATACAAAGCACTCCTCAATGTTCTTGGAGATCTATTCGATGTAATTATTTTTGCGATGTGTTTGCCGAGATCCGATGAATTTTGGGTTTATGATCAAGTTGATCTATGAACAATATTTGATCTGAATTCTTCTATGCATGATTTGATATCTTTGCAAGTCTCTTCGAATTATCAGTTTTGTTTGGCCTACTAGATTGATCTTTCTTGCAATGGGAGAAATGCTTAGCTTTGGGTTCAATCTTGCGGTGTCCTTTACCAGTGACAGTAGGGGCAGGAAGGCATGTATTGTATTGTTGCCATCGAGGATAAAAAGATGGGGTTTATATCATATTGCTTGAGTTTATCCCTCTACATCATGTCATCTTGCCTAATGCATTACTCTGTTCTTATGAACTTAATACTCTAGATGCATGTTGGATAGCGGTCGATGTGTGGAGTAATAGTAGTGGATGCAGAATCATTTCGGTCTACTTGACACGAACGTGATGCCTATGTTCATGATCATGCATAGATATTCTCATAACTATGCGAATTCGTCTAAAATAAATAAACCGGAAAATAAAACTGATCTATTTAAAAAAACGAATCTAGTTTTTTTCTAAAAAACCAGATCAGTTTCTTTAGAAAAACCGGGGCGGCGGGCGGCTACCTCGGCTCGGGCTCCGGCGAGGTCCGGCGGGGTTCCGATGGCGGTGGGCGGCGTGGGGTGGCAGGGCGGCGGCTCCTGGCGGCGGCGGCGCAAGGCGGCGGGGCGGCGGTGGCTTGCGGCGGTTGTGCAAGGCGGCGGGGCGGCGGCAAGCGGCGGCACGGGCGGCGAGGGGCTGCGGCGGCAGCGACTCGGGGCTCCAGGGGGGCCCGTGGTGGTATTTAAAGGGGGGGAGGCGGCGGCGGCTCCGACTTGGGGAGGGGGTCGGGCGGCGGCAGCGGCTCAGACTCTCCTGAGTCCGGCGGCGGCACGGGACGGGGAGGCGGTGGCGCGTGCGGGCCGGCCTGGCTCGGCTGGGCTTCGGCCCAGTCGGGCGCGCAGGAGGTTTTTTTTAACCAATTCCGCCGAAACTAAGAAAAATCCTAGAAAATAAAATAAAAATCTAAAAATGCCAAAACAAATTTTCACCGTCTAAATAAAATATTTAGAACAGGATGAACATTTTCTTGGCCCTAAAATGCAGTTCTGAAAATGTGCAATTTTTCCTAACTCAAATAAAATAGCAAGAAAACTCGAAAATAAAATCTTACTTGATTTTTTTATTAAACCTTCAATATTTCTTTATTTTGGGAAAGTCATTTTATTCCCTCTCTCATATTTCTATTCTAGAAATAATTGAAGATAGAATAAATAAAATCAATGATCCTATTTTCAAAATTTGAGAAAAACCCAAATATGAAAATAACGAAATCCCCAACTCTCTCTATGGTCCTTGAGTTGCGTAGAATTTCTAGATCAGGCCAAAAGCAAATAAAATATGATATGCATTGATGACCTAATGTATAACATTCCAAATTAAAAAATTTGGGATGTTACAAACCTACCCCTCTTAAGATGAATATCGCCCTCGAGATTTGGGTTGGCTAGAAAATAGGTGAGGGTGGTCCTTCAGCAGTTCTTCCTCTCGCTCCCAGGTGGCTTCATCCTTGGTGTGGTGGCTCCGCTGAACTTTGCAAAACTTGATAACCTTGCTGCGGGTGACTCGGCTGGCATACTCAAGAATCTTGACTGTTTTCTCCTCATAGGTCAAATCACTATCCAACCGAATTGCTTCCAGCAGCACTGTATCTTTCACCGGTATGTCCGCCGTCTCTGCGTGGCACTTCTTCAACTGGGAGACGTCGAACACGTCGTGAACTCCCGACAATCCTTCGGGCAACTCCAACTTGTAGGCAACTTCTCCCATACGCTCCAAAACTTTGTATGGTCCCACAAAACGTGGCGCTAACTTTCCTTTAACTCCAAAGCGCTTAACTCCCCGAAGTGGAGATACTCGAAGATAAACTCGGTGTTGACACCAGATTTTGGCATGGTTGAAAACATAATTAAGAAGGCCTCAAATATCTAAGTGCTCAAAGTGAGAAAGTTCTGTATCATCAAAAGGAAAAACTTTCATATTTGGGCCATAGCCATCAGGTCTCTTCTCTAAGGGCGAAGTTGTGTTTGAAATACTCAAATTTTATATTCAGAACACTATTCGGCCTATTACGCCCCCAAGATGGACTCATATGACAAAAGTTCCTACATGGATTATCTTCGTATCGTCAAAACGATCGATTTTTATATAAGAAATGTCTTAATCAGAGTTCGTATGCAAAAGTTACGGCCGAAAATACGTGGCTGCATCAGGATGGCCGGACACTCCGGGAATGGTCATCCGGCTTTTGGATTTCTCCGAGGATGGCCGGACACTCCGGGGGTGTTTGTCTGGGTTTTGGATATTTTGCCGGAGGCTTCGGAAAACAGCCAAAAACTCCCTCAAGATGACCTCTGATCAAAAAACGTTCAACATGAAAGTTGTCCGTCTCGTCGAGACGGTCAAGATTTCTTTTGGGCTCGTTTCCATCCGAGATTGTTTACCACCACAAAAAAGACCCGCAAGGTGCAGCCAGTTTAAACCGCACAGTTTTGGAAAGTGAGGGAGTCCTGGATTAGGGGGTGTTCGGGTAGCCGGACTATACCTCCAGCCGGACTCCAGGACTGTGAAGATACGAGATTGAAGACTTCGTCCTGTGTCCGGATGGGACTTTCCTTGGCGTGGAAGGCAAGCTTGGCGATGCGGATATTCAGGATCTCCTACCATTGTAACCGACTTTGTGTAACCTAACCCTCTCCGGTGTCTATATAAACCGGAGGGTTTTAGTCCGTAGGACAACTTCATCATACAATAATCATACCATAGGCTAGCTTCTAGGGTTTAGCCTCCTTGATCTCGTGGTAGATCTACTCTTGTACTACCCATATCATCAATATTAATCAAGCAGGACATAGGGTTTTACCTCCATCAAGAGGGCCCGAACCTGGGTAAAACATCGTGTTCCTTGCCACCTGTTACCATCCGCCTAGACGCACAGTTCGGGACCCCCTACCCGAGATCCACCGGTTTTGACACTGACATTGGTGCTTTCATTGAGAGTTCCTCTGTGTCGTCGCTTTTAGGCCCGATGGCTCCTTCGATCATCAACAATGATGCAGTCCAGGGTGAGACTTTTCTCCCCGGACAGATCTTCGTCTTCGGCGGCTTCGCACGGCGGGCCAATTCGCTTGGCCACCTTGAGCAGATCGAAAGCTACACCCCTGGCCATCGGGTCAAGTTTGGAAGACTAAACTACACAGTTGACATCCGCGGGGACATGATCTTCGATGGATTCGAGCCACAGCCAAGTGCGCCGCACTGTCTCGATGGGCATGATATAGCTCTGCCGCCGAACAGCGCCTTGGAGGCCGCACACGCATCGGTTCCGACCATTGATTCAGAGCCTACTGCGCCGATCGAGGATCAGCGGTTGGACGCTGCCTCAGGGGGGGCTGCGATCTCAGAGGCGATCGAGCCGAACTCCAGCCCCACACTCCGCATGGCACGTGACTCCGAGGAGCCGGATTCCTCTCCGAACTCCGAGCCCCCCGCGCCCCTGCCGATCGAATCTGATTGGGCGCCGATAATGGAGTTCACTGCCGCGGACATCTTTCAGCACTCGCCCTTCGGCGACATCCTAAATTCTCTAAAGTCTCTCTCTTTATCAGGAGAGCCCTAGCCGGACTACGGTCAGCAAGGTTGGGATACGGACGATGAGGAAATTCAAAACCCACCCACCACCCACTTCGTAGCCACTGTCGACGACTTAACCGACATGCTTGACTTCGACTCCGAAGACATCGACGGCATGGACGATGATGCAGGAGACGAACAAAAACCAGCACCTGTAGGGCGCTGGAAGGCCACCTCGTCATATGACATATATATGGTGGACACTCCAAAGGATGGAGATGGCGATGGAACAGCAGGGGACGATACCTCTAAGAAACAGCCCAAGCACCGGCGTCAGCGGCGCCGCTCTAAATCCCGCCAAAGCAAAAGCGGTGATTCCGGCACGGGAGATAATACTACTCCCGATAGCGCCTCCAGCAAGATTCAGCACAGGAGGACAGAGAAGCCAGCCCTCACGAGAGGGCTACGGACCAAGAGGTTGAGGACGATAATTATACGCCTCCCTCCGAAGACGAGGCAAGCCTCAACGAGGACGAGTTCGTCGTGCCAGAGGATCTCGCCGAACAAGAGCATTTTAAACGCAGGCTTATGGCCACGGCAAGCAGCCTCAAGAAAAAGCAGCAACAGCTTAGAGCTGATCAGGATTTGCTAGCTGACAGATGGACTGAAGTCCTTGCGGCCGAAGAGTATGAACTTGAATGCCCCTCCAAGAGTTACCCAAAGCGCAGGCTACTACCCCGACTAGAGGAGGAAGAACCTACATCACCAGCACATGACATGGCCGACCGACCACCTCGTGGCTGCGACAGAGAGGCCTCTTGGCCCTCCACTCAAGCCATGCCCCGACGCCGCGTCAAGCATACTAAGGCACGGGAAAATGCGCCCGACCTGCGCGACATACTGGAGGACAAGGCAAGGCAACCAAGATCGATCTATGGATCACGCAGGCGCCCCACGGCACGTGACGGCGATCGTCACTCCGGATGCAATAAATCTGGCCGGGCTGAACTCAACAGACAAAGCTCCTTCGAGCTACATCGTGATATACCCCAATACACAGGCGCCGCACACCCACTATGCTTCACAGATGAAGTAATGGATCATAAAATCCCTGAGGGCTTCAAACCCGTAAACATCAAATCGTACGATGGCACAACAGATCCTGCGGTATGGATTGAGGATTATCTCCTTCATATCCACATGGCCCGCGGTGATGATCTACACGCCATCAAATACCTCCCACTCAAACTTAAGGGACCGGCCCGACATTGGCTTAACAGCTTGCCAGCAGACTCAACCGGTTCTTGGGAGGACCTGGAAGCCGCATTCCTTGACAACTTCCAGGGCACTTATTTGCAACCACCAGACGTCGATGACCTAAGCCACATAATTCAGCAGCCAGAGGAATCAGCCAGGCAATTCTGGACACGGTTCCTAACAAAGAAAAACCATATAGTCGACTGTCCGGACGTGGAGGCCTTAGCGGCCTTCAAACAGAATATCCGTGACGAGTGGCTTGCCCGGCACCTGGCACAGGAAAAGCCGAAATCTATGGCAGCCCTCACGACACTCATGACCCGCTTTTGCACGGGAGAAGACAACTGGCTAGCTCGTAGCAACAACTTAACCAAGAACTCTGGTAATTCGAATACCAAGGACAAAAGTGACAGGTCACGTCGGAACAAACAAAAGCGCCGCGTTAACAGCGACATCAACGAGGATACGACAGTTAATGCTAGATTCCGAGGCTACAAATCCGGTCAACGGAAAAAGCCATTCAAAAGAAATACTCAGGGCCCGTCCAGTTTGGACCGAATACTCAACCGCTTGTGCCAGATACATGGCACCCCCGAAAAGCCAGCCAATCACACCAACAGAGATTGTTGGGTGTTCAAGCAGGCAGGCAAGTTAAGAGCCGAAAACAAAAAAACAAGGGGCTGCATAGCGACGACGAGGAGGAGCCCAGGCCATCGAACAACAGTGGACAGAAGGGATTTCCCCCGCAAGTGCGGACGGTGAACATGATATACGCAACCCACATCCCCAAGAGGGAGCGGAAGCGTGCGTTACGGGACGTATATGCGATGGTGTCGGTGTTCTAGGAATGGGGGTCCCCAGACTTGCCTGCCTGCGGCCTGCGGCGTGGCTCGAGTGGGGGCCCAACATGGGCCATCTTCACCAACACAAGACTCAAGACCCTCGCGAAGGGCCAAGCCTCGCGAGGTGGACGACACGGCGCATCCTCAGGTGCAGCCTCCTCAGGCTGGCTCGCGAGGAGACGGAGATATCAAGGCAGGGTACCTTGCGAGGTGCCAGTGATGCAAGCCATGACGATCGAGGGTGCCAGGCGGGCGCCAGCGCGCGCAGCATCCTTCTTTCCTCTTTGGTGCAAAGGGGGCAAGCGCAGCCGCGGAGTACCGAGGCATCAGGCACAGGTTGCCATTTCGGTGCAACGAGACCAAGACCAAGCGGACTACGAGATGGAGGTCACCATGGACCCCAGCACGGCGTCACCGCAGAGTCTTTCGCAGGCGAAGACCACCTTTAGTTAGGATAAGAGTACTTGCTGTCCCCCTTCAAATTAGCCTGCCATTGTTGGCTCCCTTCCCGCTCAATATTTGGGAAGAGGACAGGGCACCTATAAATAGGACCGGGCACCCACATAGCAAGTGGTTGGATCAGTTGGTAGGTCGATTAGTTCGTAGAAGGGGTCGGCTTTCTCTGGGTTCGGCTCGCAGAGTTGGTTGGTCCAGCTAGCAAAGAGAGAGAGAGAGGTGACTGAACTCCTCCCAGCGGTTCATCACCCCAGCCAAGAACAGACCCTCGCGAGGCTGTTCTTCCTTGTATTGTCCATCATCATCAGCCCCAAGAGACAATCCATCCACCACACACTGGAGTAGGGTATTACACCACAATGGTGGCCCGAACCAGTATAAAAAATGTGTCTCTTGTGTGATTCCTTTAGTAGTTTATATATTTGTGAGACGGGGAGGTAGAGGGCGTGATTTCCGCGCGCACCCCAGTGTTTGAAATTAAGGGTCTGCCGGAACCCGAAATCCGACATTTGGCGCGCCAGGTAGGGGTGCGCCGGAATCTGTCCTCCGCCACTCCGTTCCCCTCCGACCGTCGCATCCATGTCCGACGCTCGTTGGGCCTGCACCGAGCGCCGGGCCGCCATCGCTTCTCGCGTCGCCCAGACGGTCCCCGTCGGTGGGCATCCTCGTCGTTCCCTGTCACCCGCCGTCAACGCCGCCACCGGTCCGGCGGGGGGCGAGCAGCAAGCATCGTCTCAGCACCCGTCCGTGCGGCAAGACGGCCGCACCGCCACTCCATCGCTCGCACCGGCCGGTTCTTCGTCCTGCGCGCTCCGCGCACCCTTGGAGGCTCGAGCTGCGCTCCTCGCGGCAAACGAGCTCCTGCGCTACCGCCCCATCAACGACGTCTACGAGGAGTGGCTCGACCGCGTCTCCGAGCTTGTCCGCACCGCAGGGGGCTCTTCCGCGCCATCCGTTCCTCTGCGCCACACTCCGCCCCGCGCGGCAACGAAGCTCCAGAGGCGCACTTACCGCCCCTCCCCTCCAAGAAGATGCCATGGCTCCAAGGCGCTTGGCCCCTGGGCGGAACCCACTCCGTCAGGCGCTAGCGCAGCAAGAGCGGAGCTTCCAAGAAGTTCCTCGCCCGCAAGGGGCTGCCAGGGCGCTCCTGTTGGGGAACGTAGTAATTTCAAAAAAATTCCTATGCACACGCAAGATCATGGTGATGCATAGCAACGAGGGGAGAGTATTGTCTACGTACCAACGCAGACCGACTGCGGAAGCGATCTCACAACGTAAAGGAAGTAGTCGTACGTCTTCTTCCTGATCCGACCGATCCAAGCACCGTTACACCGGCACCTCCGAGTTCTTAGCACACGTTCAGCTCGATGACGATCCTCGGGCTCCGATCTAGCAAAGCGTCCAGGAAGAGTTCCGTCAGCACAACGGCGTGGTGACGATCTTGATGTACTACCGACGCAGGGCTTCGCCTAAGCTCTACAACGATATGACCGAGGTGGAATTTGGTGGCAGGGGGCACCGCACACGGCGAAGGAACGATCAACAATGATCAACTTGTGTGTCTTGGGGTGTCCCCTGCCCCCGTATATAAAGGATGAGAGGGGGAGGGCTGGCCGGCCAAGTGGAGGGAGGCGCAGGAGGAGTCCTACTCCTACCGGGAGTAGGACTCCCCCCTCCAATCCTAGTCCAACTAGGAATCCTTAAAGGGGAGAGAGAGAGAGGTGGCCGGCCCCTCTCCTAGTCCTAATAGGACTAGGGAGAGGGGGGGAGGCGCAGCCCTATGTGGGCTGCCCTCTCACCTTTCCACTAAGGCCCATGTTGGCCCATTTGGCTCCCGGGGGGTTCCGGTAACCCTCCCGGTAATCCGGTAAAATCCCGATTTCACCCGGAACACTTCCGGTGTCCAAACATAGGCTTCCAATATATCAATCTTTATGTCTCGACCATTTCGAGACTCCTCGTCATGTCCGTGATCACATCCAGGACTCCGAACAACCTTCGGTACATCAAAATGCATAAACTCATAATAACTATCATCGTAACGTTAAGCGTGCGGACCCTACGGTTCGAGAACAATGTAGACATGACCGAGACACGTCTCCGGTCAATAACCAATAGCGGGACCTGGATGCCCATATTGGCTCCTACATATTCTACGAAGATCTTTATCGGTCAGACCGCATAACAACATACGTTGTTCCCTTTGTCATCGGTATGTTACTTGCCCGAGATTCGATCATCGGTATCCAATACCTAGTTCAATCTCGTTACTGGCAAGTCTCTTTACTCGTTCCGTAATACATCATCTCATAACTAACATCTTAGTTATTTTGCTTGCAAGGCTTATGTGATGTGTATTACCGAGAGGGCCCAGAGATACCTCTCCGACAATCGGAGTGACAAACCCTAATCTCGAAATACGCCAACCCAACATCTACCATTGGAGACACCTGTAGTACTCCTTTATAATCACCCAGTTACGTTGTGACGTTTGGTAGTACCCAAAGTGTTCCTCCGGTAAACGGGAGTTGCATAATCTCATAGTTATAGGAACATGTATAAGTCATGAAGAAAGCAATAGCAACATACTAAACGATCGGGTGCTAAGCTAATGGAATGGGTCATGTCAATTAGATCATTCAACTAATGATGTGACCTCGTTAATCAAATAACAACTCTTTGTTCATGGTTAGGAAACATAACCATCTTTGATTAACGAGCTAGTCAAGTAGAGGCATACTAGTGACACTCTGTTTGTCTATGTATTCACACATGTATTATGTTTCCGGTTAATACAATTCTAGCATGAATAATAAACATTTATCATGATATAAGGAAATAAATAATAACTTTATTATTGCCTCTAGGGCATATTTCCTTCAGTCTCCCACTTGCACTAGAGTCAATAATCTAGTTCACATCGCCATGTGATTTAACAGCAATAGTTCACATCACCATGTGATTAACACCCATAGTTCACATCGTCATGTGACCAACACTCAAAGGGTTTACTAGAGTCAGTAATCTAGTTCACATATCTATGTGATTAACACCCAAAGAGTACTAAGGTGTGATCATGTTTTGCTTGTGAGATAATTTTAGTCAACGGGTCTGTCACATTTAGATCCGTAAGTATTTTGCAAGTTCTATGTCTACAATGCTCTACACGGAGCTACTCTAGCTAATTGCTCCCACTTTCAATATGTATCCAGATTGAGACTTTAGATTCATCTGGATCAGTGTCAAAAACTTGCATCAACGTAACCCTTTACGACGAACCTTTTTGTCACGTCCATAATCGACAAACATATCCTTATTTCACTAAGGATAATTCTGACCGCTGTCCAGTGATCTACTCCTAGATCACTATTGTATTCCCTTGCCAAATCAGTGCAGGGTATACAATAGATCTGGTATACAGCATGACATACTTTATAGAACCTATGGCCAAGGCATAGGGAATGACGTTCATTCTCTTTCTATCTTCTGTCGTGGTCGGGCTTTTGAGTCTTACTCAAAATCACACCTTGTAATACAGGCAAGAACCCTTTCTCTGACTGCTCCATTTTGAACTACTTCAAAATCTTGTCAAGGTATGTATTTATTGAAAGAACCTATCAAGCATCTTGATCTATCTCTATAGATCTTGATGCTCAATATGTAAGCAGCTTTACCGAAATCTTTCTTTGAAAAACTCCTTTCAAACACTCCTTTTATGCTTTACAGAATAATTCTACATTATTTCCGATCAACAATATGTCATTCACATATACTTATCAGAAATGCTGTAGTGCTCCCACTCACTTTCTCGTAAATACAGGCTTCACCCCAAGTCTGTATAAAACTATATGCTTTAATCAGCTTATCAAAGCGTATATTCCAACTCCGAGATGCTTGCACCAGTCCACAGATGGATCGCTGGAGCTTGCACATTTTGTTAGCACCTTCCGGATTGACAAAACCTTCTAGTTGCATCGTATACAACTCTTCTTTAGCAAATCCATTAGGGAACACAGTTTTGTTTATCCATTTGCCAGATTTCATAAAATGCGGCAATTGCTAACATGATTCGGACAGACTTTAAGCATAGATACGAGTGAGAAAATCTCATCGTAGTCAACACCTTGAACTTGTCGAAAACCTTTTGCGACAATTCTAGCTTTGTAGATAGTAACACTACTATCAGCGTCCGTCTTCCTCTTGAAGATCCATGGCTTGCCGATCATCGGGCAAGTCAACCAAAGTCCATACTTTGTTCTCATACATGGATCATATCTTAGATTTCATGGCTTCAAGCCACTTTGCGGAATCTGGGCTCACCATCGCTTCTTCATAGTTCGTAGGATCATCATGATCTAGTAGCATGACTTCCAGAACAGGATTACCATACCACTCTGGCGCGGATCTTTACTCTGGTTGATCTACGAGGTTCAGTAGTGTCTTGTTCTGAAGTTTCATGATCATCATCATTAGCTTCCTCACTAACTGGTGTAGGTGTCACAGAAACATTTTTCTATGATGTACTATTTTCTAATAAGGGAGCAGGTACAGTTACCTCGTCAAGTTCTACTTTCCTCCCACTCACTTCTTTCGAGAGAAACTCCTTCTCTAGAAAGTTTCCGAATTTAGCAACAAAAGTCTTGCCTTCGGATCTGTGATAGAAGGTGTATCCAACAGTTTCCTTTGGATATCCTATGAAGATGCACTTCTCCGATTTGAGTTTTGAGCTTATCAGGATGAAACTTTTTCATATAAGCATCGCAACCCCAAACTTTAAGAAATGACAACTTTGGTTTCTTGCCAAACCATAGTTCATAAGGCGTCGTCTCGACGGATATAGATGGTGCCCCTTTTTAACGTGAATGCAGCTGTCTCTAATGCATGACCCCAAAAACAATAGTGGTAAATCGGTAAGAGACATCATAGATTGCACTATATCCAATAAAGTACGGTTATGAAGTTCGGACACACCATTATGATGTGGTGTTCCAGGTGGCGTGAGTAGTGAAACTATTTCACATTGTTTTAACTGAAGACCAAACTCGTAACTCAAATATTTGTCTCTGCGATCAGATCGTAGAAACTTTATTTTCTTGTCACGATGTTTTTCACTTCACTCTGAAATTCTTTGAACTTTTCAAATGTTTCAGACTTATGTTTCATCAAGTAGATATACTCATATCTGCTCAAATCGTTTGTGAAGATCAGAAAATAATGATACCTGTCGCGAGCCTCAATATTCATCGGACCACATACATCAGTATGTATGATTTCCAACAAATCTTTTCTCGCTCCATTGTTCCGGAGAACGGCGTTTTTGTCATCTTGCCCAAAAGGCATAGTTCGCAAGCATCAAGTGATTCATAATCAAGTGATTCCGAAAATCCATCAGCATGGAGTTTCTTCATGTGCTTTATACCAATATGACCTAAACAGCAGTGCCACAAATAAGTTGCACTATCATTATTAACTTTGCATCTTTTGGTTTCAATATTATGAATATGTGTATTATTAAGATCGAGATCCAATGAACTATTTTCATTGGGTGTGTAACCATATTAGGTTTTATTCATGTAAACAGAACAACAATTTATTCTCTTACTTAAATGAATAACCGTATTACAATAAACATGATCAAATCATATTCATGTTCAACGCAAACACCAAATAACACTTATTTAGGTTCAACACTAATCCCGAAATTATAGGGAGTGTGCGATGATGATCATATCAATCTTGGAACCACTTCCAACGCACATCGTCACTTCACCCTTAACTAGTCTCTGTTTATTCTGCAACTCCCGATTCGAGTTACTACTCTTAGCAACTGAACTAGCATCAAATACTAAGGGGTTGCTATAAACACTAGTAAAGTACACATCAATAACATGTATCTCAAATATACTTATGTTCACTTTGCCATCCTTCTTATCCGCCAATCACTTGGGGTAGTTCCGCTTCCAGTGACCAGTCCCTTTGCAGTAGAAGCACTTAGTCTCAGGCTTAGGATCAGACTTGGGCTTCTTCACTTGAGCAGCAACTTGCTTGCCGTTCTTCTTGAAGTTCCCCTTCTCCCCTCTGCCCTTTTCTTGAAACTAGTGGTCTTGTCAACCATCAATACTTGATGTTTTTCTTGATTTCTACCTTCGTTGATTTCAGCATCACGAAGAGCTTGGGAGTTGTTTCCGTTATCCCTTGTATATTATAGTTCATCACGAAGTTCTGCTAACTTGGTGATGGTGACTAGAGAATGCTATCAATCACTATCTTATCTAGAAGATTAACTCCCACTTGATTCAAGCGATTGTAGCACCCAGACAATCTGAGCACATGCTCACTAGTTGAGCGATTCTCCTCCATCTTTTAGCTATAGAACTTGTTGGAGACTTCATATCTCTCAACTCGGGTATTTGCTTGAAATATTAACTTCAACTCCTGGAACATCTCATATGGTCCATGACGTTCAAAACGTCTTTGAAGTCTCGATTCTAAGCCATTAAGCATGGTGCACTAAACTATCAAGTAGTCATCATATTGAGCTAGCCAAACGTTCATAACGTCTGCATCTGCTCCTGCAATAGGTCTTTCACCTAGCGGTGCATCAAGGACATAATTCTTCTGTGCAGCAATGAGGATAAACCTCTGATCACGGATCCAATCCGCATCTTTGCTACTAACATCTTTTCAACACAATTTTCTCTAGGAACATATCAAAATAAACATAGGGAAGCAACAACGCGAGCTATTGATCTACAACATAATTTGCAAAATACTACCAGGACTAAGTTCATGATAAATTTAAGTTCAATTTAATCATATTACTCAAGAACTCCCACTTAGATAGACATCCCTCTAATCCTCTAAGTGATCACGTGATCCAAATCAACTAAACCATAACCGATCATCACGTGATATGGAGTAGTTTTCAATGGTGAACATCATTATGTTGATCATATCTACTATATGATTCACGCTCGACCTTTCGGTCTCTGTGTTCCGAGGCCATATCTGCATATGCTAGGCTCGTCAAGTTTAACCTGAGTATTCTGCATGTGCAAAACTGGCTTGCACCCGTTGTAGATGGATGTAGAGCTTATCACACCCGATCATCACGTGGTGTCTGGGCACGACGAACTTTGGCAACGATGCATACTCAGGGAGAACACTTCTTGATAATTTAGTGAGGGATCATCTTATAATGCTACCGTCAATCAAAGCAAGATAAGATGCATAAAAGGATAAACATCACATGCAATCAATATAAGTGATATGATATGGCCATCATCATCTTGTGCTTGTGATCTCCATCTCCGAAGCACCGTCATGATCACCATCGTCACCGGCGCGACACCTTGATCTCCATCGTAGCATCATTGTCGTCTCGCCAATCTTATGCTTCCACGACTATCACTACCGCTTTGTAATAAAGTAAAGCATTACATCGCGATTGCATTGCATACAATAAAGCGACAACCATATGGCTCCTGCCAGTTGCCGATAACTCGGTTACAAAACATGATCATCTCATACAATAAAATCAGCATCATGCCTTGACCATATCACATCACAACATGCCCCGCAAAAACAAGTTAGACGTCCTCTACTTTGTTGTTGCAAGTTTTACGTGGCTGCTACGGGCTTAAGTAAGAACACATCTCACCTATGCATCAAAACCACATTGATAGTTTGTCAAATAGACTCCGTTTTAACCTTCTCAAGGACCGGGCTTAGCCACACTTGGTTCAACTAAAGTTGGAGAGACAGTCTTCCGCAAGCCATCTGTGTGCATAGCACGTCGAGGGAACCGGTCTCGCGTAAGAGTACGCATAAGGTTGGTCCGGATCGTCTCGTCCAACAATACCGCCGAATCAAAGTATGACATGCTGGTAGGCAGTATGACTTGTATCGCCCACAACTCACTTGTGTTCTACTCGTGCAAATAACATCAAACCATAAAACCTAGGCTCGGATGCCACTGTTGGGGAACGTAGTAATTTCGAAAAATTTCCTACGCACACGCAAGATCATGGTGATTCATAGCAACGAGGAGAGAGTATTGTCTACGTACCAACGCAGACCGACTGCGGAAGCGATCTCACAACATAGAGGAAGTAGTCGTACGTCTTCTTCCTGATCCGACCGATCCAAGCACCGTTACTCCAGCACCTCCGAGTTCTTAGCACACGTTCAGCTCGATGACGATCCTCGGGCTCCGATCTAGCAAAGCGTCGAGGAAGAGTTCCGTCAGCACAACGGCGTGGTGACGATCTTGATGTACTATCGACGCAGGGCTTCGCCTAAGCTCTACAACGATATGACCGAGGTGGAATTTGGTGGCAGGGGGCACCGCACACGGCTAAGGAACGATCAACAATGATCAACTTGTGTGTCTTGGGGTGTCCCCTGCCCCCGTATATAAAGGATGAGAGGGGGAGGGCTGGCCGGCCAAGTGGAGGGAGGCGCAGGAGGAGTCCTACTCCTATCGGGAGTAGGACTCCCCCCTCCAATCCTAGTCCAACTAGGAATCCTTAAAGGGGAGAGAGAGAGAGGTGGCCGGCCCCTATCCTAGTCCTAATAGGACTAGGGAGAGGGGGGGAGGCGCAGCCCTATGTGGGCTGCCCTCTCACCCTACCACTAAGGCCCATGTTGGCCCATTTGGCTCCCGGGGGGTTCCGGTAACCCTCCCGGTAATCCGGTAAAATCCCGATTTCACCCGGAACACTTCCGGTGTCCAAACATAGGCTTCCAATATATCAATCTTTACGTCTCGACCATTTCGAGACTCCTCGTCATGTCCGTGATCACATCCTGGACTCCGAACAACCTTCGGTACATCAAAATACATAAACTCCGAACAACCTTCGCCCCAACGCTCCCACCATTGCCCGCAGAGCCACCGCCCACCACGCCTCTGCCACCTAACTCTACGCCGCCGCCCATCGTACTGCCATCCCCACCGCCATCTCCGCCTAGATTGCCACCGCCTTCCCAGGCCATCTCTGGGCCATCAGAGCTTGCTCAGGACACAACAATGGCCAACTTCGAGCTCAACCCCGCACCGTTCGTTCCGCAGGGGTTCAAGATCATCGACGGCGGCCCGCGGCGTCTCCCGCGCAGCTTCTACTCCCCGGTTGTGGCTCCGGATCGCCAGCATGAAGATTACGCCATCGCCATTGTGGAACCAGCTCCTCTGCCTGAGGAAGCACTTTTCTTCAGAAACATGGTCAGTAACTTTGTTATTCACAATCTTGGGCGTGCTGTACTGGATGCGCAGCCATGGATTCAAGGAGTAGGGCTCTTTCGCTTCAATAGCCCTTTTGCTAGGCAAGCACTTGTCGACCACCCACCTTTTGATCTGGGAAATGACAGATTTGTTCGATTTGTGCCACATGATGAGGGTATCAACTATAGAGCTATCCAGGGTTTTAGAAGGGGATGGGTCATGATTGTTGGAATCCCCCTGGATTACAGGCGCACGCAGTTTATTTCAGATGCCATTAGTAATTTTGGCCGTTTTCATCATTGGCACCAAGATGATCCCCTGCTTGTACGCACTCTGGCTTATGTATCTTTTCCTGCAACTACACTGGTGCCTCGAGATGTTGTATATCGGGAGTTTGCGGACTTTGGTGGAACCCGCATCTCCTGGACTGCCCCGATCTACATCTTTTCTGCAGACTTTGCAGATATACTGCCACCGGATGAGGACCCCATGCCCTTTGATGGAAACCCGCATCCACTCCCTGGACATCTTCAGTTCCACAATCAAAATTGGGTTATGCCAGAGTTTCCAGAAATTGGCTGGGATGAATTACCTCCTCCGCAAGAACATGGCCAGCAACCACATCAGCAACATGATCCTCTCTAAGTGCACAACAATGTTCAGCAGGAGATGGTGCAGGAAAATCAGGTTGTGGAACAGTCGCAAGAATCCATGGTCTTGCAGGTTTCAAATGATTCAGTCAACATGCCTGTGGATGATTTTGTCATTGTCCAGCAACCTCTGGCTCCCTTGCAGCCTCCCCTACACATTGGACAGGTACTCACAGTGTTTGGGCCTGTCTTGCCGCCAGATATGTTATATCAGCGCTCTTTCCAGAAGATGATGCCATCGCTCTGTTTCTCTACAATCCCGAAGTTCAGCTTCATGTCTGGATTTGGCTCTCTCCTACTCTCTAGCAAGTTTTGGGAGGTGTCCTTTAATGGACACGATCTTAGTGATGGCCTGATGCCGGTGCCTGCCTCTTCGCATGACAGTTCTCGCCTGCTCACTCCAGCAAAGAGACCAGTTGCGAGGGCCCTATGCTTCGATGATATTTCTGAACCTATAAACGAGACATTCGAGTTCACGACTGCTGCACCAAGGGCCACCCTGAAACGTGAGCGCAAGAAGAAGATGTTATCCTAGTGGAAACGGAGGTCCGTCGTAGTGCGCGTCTCAGTGCTTTACGGGATGGATTCCGTGGCACTCAATCCCCTGGTCTGAACAGATCTTCGCATACACTGAAGAAACGCAAGACAAAGTCAGCCAGGGCTGAAGAACCCTCTGTGCCTCCACCAACTGCAATTGCGGACCTTCAGCGCATTGGGGATCGCCTGCGCATTGCTCCAGAGAAGATTACTGCGGATAAGCTTGTTGCTAATCCGACTCAGTCTGCAAGCACCAACAGTTCAGATGATTGAGTTCATATGCCTGCGTCTTGGCCTATGGCGTGCCACTTTGAAACGTCATCTTTCTTTATTTATGTCTTTATGTTATGAACTGTGGGGCTTTGCTTCGTTTAGCTCGTTTATGTGGATCATTGTGTGGTCTACTTTTGCTGGAAATCTTTTGGTTTGTAATGAATCAGACTGGGTTTAAAGATTGGAAGGTTCTGTGTTGGAATGTGCGGGGCCTTAACTCAGAAATGCGACAACTTGCTGTAAAGCAGAAAATTGATGAAAGCGGTTGTTCAGTTGTTTGTCTTCAGGAAACTAAGTGCATGCACATTGATCATAGATTCATTAGAAAGTTCTGTCCTCGGCGTTTTGACAATTTTGCTTATGTACCTTCAGCTGGTGCTTCGGCTGGTATGGTGGTTATTTGGAATTCCTCTTTTTTCGAAGGCAAATTAATTGTGGCTAAACCCTTTGGAATTATTGTGGAGTTCCTTTCCAAACATACATCTGAAGTTTGGAAACTAGTGACTGTTTATGGCCCTTGCCAAAATCCTGCTCGTGATGAGTTTGTGCAGTGGTTATATAATCTGGATATTAATTGTGATGACAAATGGCTTCTTGTGGGAGATTTCAATTTTATGAGGTCACTTCAAAACCGCAACTTGCCTGGTGGCGACGTCAATGACATTTTCTTGTTCAATGAAATCATAGGTCATCTGGGCCTTATTGAGCTGCCAATTAAGGGTAGGCAATACACGTGGTCCAACATGCAATCTCAGCCCCTTCTTGAGCAACTTGACTGGTTCTTCACTTCAGTTGCTTGGACCACTGACCACCCAAACACCTTAGTTTTGCCTCTTGCGCGATCGGCATCAGATTATGTTCCTTGTGTTGTCACAATTGCCACAGCCATCCCTAAAGCTAGAGTCTTTCGTTTTGAAAACTACTAGGTTAATTTACCTGGCTTTCATGAGTGTGTTGCGCAGGTCTGGAACAACATGACGCCAAAGTCTTCTGCTGCTTTAACAATATCTGCTAAGTTTAAAGCGCTCAGATATGCTTTAAAACAATGGCATTTAAAGCTCTCCACAGTTAAAGCGTTAATTGCGGATTGTAGCAAAGTAATTCTTTATTTTGATGAATTGGAGGAGATTCGGCCTTTAAGTTGGCCTGAATTCAATTTCCGGAGAATAGTTAAGGTACATCTGCAGGATATATTACACTGGCAATATGTTTATTGGAAGCAGCGCTGCACGATCCGGAACATCAAGGTTGGAGAAGATAATTCAAAGTATTTTCATGCCATGGCCACCGAAAGATATCGAAGAAATACTATTTCTTCAATCAAGAATGCAGAGGGGGAGGTGGTTTCGGAACACCAAATGATGGCGGGTATGTTTTGGTCTGATTTCTATAATCACATGGGCCATGCAAAAGGAATACAAATGGGTTTCGATCTGACCAGTTTAATACAGCAAGTTGATGGTCTGGAAGAGCTGTCTCTGCCGTTCACGGATTCTGAAGTCGAGGCTGTAATTAAACACATGCCTTGTGACCGTGCGCCGGGCCCTGATGGCTTCACTGGTCTCTTCTTAAAGAAGTGCTGGTCTATTCTCAAGGGGGACTTCATGCAACTTATCAATGAATTTTATGAGGGGAGATGCAATTTGGAATGTCTCAATAATTCCTTAATCACCCTAGTTCCCAAGAAACTAAGTCCAGAAGTTGTTGGGGATTTCAGACCCATTTCCCTAACCAACATGTGTTTAAAATTCCTGACGAAGTTGCTGGCCAATCGTTTGCAAAGGGTGATTCTGTGATGCATACACCGCAATCAATATGGGTTTCTCCGTTGCAGATCTATTCAAGACTGCCTAGCCTGGTGTTTCGAATATATCCATCAATGCAAAGCATCCAAACGACCCATCATTCTCCTCAAGCTTGATTTCACTAAGGCCTTTGATACCATCGAGCATGAGACCATCCTCCAAATCCTGCGATGCAAGGGTTTTGATTCTCGTTGGACTGGCTGGGTCAATAATATCCTATCCACTGGTTCCTCTTCTGTCCTTTTAAATGGTGTGCCAGGTAAACACTTTGTTTGCAGATCTGGGGTTCGCCAAGGAGATCCACTATCTCCGCTATTATTCGTCATTGCGGTGGATTTGATCCAATCTGTAGTCAATGAATGTGCTCAAGAGGAATTCTTTCTTTACCAATTCCAACAAGCTCCCGGGACTATCCGATTGTCCAATACGCGGATGACATGCTTATTGTCTTACCTGCGATTGATGATCAGTTGATTGCATTTAAGGAGATGCTAGTAACGTTCGCAGCATCAACTGGTTTGCATGTCAACTTCAGTAAGTCATCCCTTATTCCTCTCAATATGACGGATGAAGAGGGCGCTCGGGTTGCTAGTCTACTAGGTTGTGACGTAGGGTCTATGCCCTTCACATACCTAGGTCTACCTATGGGTACTTCTCGGCCCACGATCCATGATTTGCTGCCACTTGTGGATCGTATTGAGCGAAGGCTGTCTGCTTCCTCATGTTTACTGAATCAAGGCAGCCGTCTCCAATTGCTCCAGTCAGTGCTTTGTTCGATGCCAATCTACTTCCTGTGCACACTATCTCTCCCTAAAGGGATCTTGCAACAGATTGAGAGAATTATGCGGCAGTGTCTGTGGAGAGGCAACACGGATAATCCGAGGCACTCCTTAGCTGCTTGGGATCGAGTCTGTAGACCTAAGAAGTGTGGTGGTCTGGGAGTATTAAACTTGGGTCTCCAAAATGAAGCCTTATTACTTAAGCACCTGTTCAAGTTCTTCAACAAAATGGATGTCCCTTGGGTCACATTGATTTGGGAAACTTATTATGCTGCTTCGCCACCGCAGGTTACTCGAAGTTGTGGCTCCTTTTGGTGGAGGGATGTCATGAAATTATACACCAACTTCTGCAAATTAGCCATCCCTGAAGTGCATTCTGGCAACATGGTGATTTTTTGGCATGATCGATGGCAATTGGGAAATACTGTGGTCCTTTTACACACCCGTTTCCCCAGGCTTCATTCTTTTGTCATCAATGACACGACCACTGTCAGGGAGTTTTTGGAGCTTCAACAGATCTCCGATCACTTTCATTTGCCGCTATCGCAGGAAGCATATAATGAGCTACTTCAACTTCAAGACTTACTGGCCTTAGTTAACTTGAGTGGTGATGGCAAGGACATATGGAAGTGGCCATCCAAAACTGGAGAGTTCAAATCCAAGATATATTATGAGTCTTGCTTCTCACATTTGGTGGTAGATCCCATTTTCAAATGGATTTGGAAGTGTGCTTGCACGTTAAAATTTAAGTCTTTGGATGGCTTTTGTTATTGGACCGTTTAAACACCAGGGACATGATGCAACGCAGGAGCTGGATCATTCAGGATGATACGTGTGTTCTATGCCTCTCTGCCACACATGAGGACCGTGAACACCTTTTCTTTGCATGCAACTTCAGCCAGAGAGTTTGGAATTACCTTGGGATTTCCTGGAATGCTCAGCACAACCAGAGTACATATTACATGGCTCTCGCTGCTAGAAGGGACTTTGGTTACCCTTTCTTCGCTGAGGTCGTTTTTATTGCTACTTGGAACATCTGGATCCAACGGAATGGAAAGATCTTTAGAAATGAGAGACCCACCTTCATTTCTTGGAGGAGGAACTTCATCCATGATATTTCCTTACTGGCTCATAGAATCAAATGTAAATATAGGGATAGTCTAACTTCTTGGATAGCCTCTTTATCGTAGGCCCATTGTAAGTAGTTTCTATACTAGCTCCTAGCTACTCTGTAATTATGTAACTTTTTTATTCTCCTATCTAATAAAACACTGTGAGGCTGTTGCCTTGCAGTACATAGTAAAAAAAACGTTAAGCATGCGGACCCTACGGTTCGAGAACAATGTAGACATGACCGAGACACGTCTCCCGTCAATAACCAATAGCGGGACCTGGATGCCCATATTGGCTCCTACATATTCTACGAAGATCTTTATCGGTCAGACCGCATAACAACATACGTTGTTCCCTTTGTCATCGGTATGTTACTTGCCAGAGATTCGATCGTCGGTATCCAATACCTAGTTCAATCTCGTTACTGGCAAGTCTCTTTACTCGTTTCGTAATACATCATCTCATAACTAACATCTTAGTTATTTTGCTTGCAAGGCTTATGTGATGTGTATTACCAAGAGGGCCCAGAGATACCTCTCCGACAATCGGAGTGACAAACCCTAATCTCGAAATACGCCAACCCAACATCTACCATTGGAGACACCTGTAGTACTCCTTTATAATCACCCAGTTACGTTGTGACGTTTGGTAGTACCCAAAGTGTTCCTCCGGTAAACGGGAGTTGCATAATCTCATAGTTATAGGAACATGTATAAGTCATGAAGAAAGCAATAGCAACATACTAAACGATCGGGTGCTAAGCTAATGGAATGGGTCATGTCAATCAGATCATTCAACTAATGATGTGACCTCGTTAATCAAATAACAACTCTTTGTTCATGGTTAGGAAACATAACCATCTTTGATTAACGAGCTAGTCAAGTAGAGGCATACTAGTGACACTCTGTTTGTCTATGTATTCACACATGTATTATGTTTCCGGTTAATACAATTCTAGCATGAATAATAAACATTTATCATGATATAAGGAAATAAATAATAACTTTATTATTGCCTCTAGGGCATATTTCCTTCAGCTCCCTGCTCCGGCATGCCGCGACCCTGCTCCAGCTCCGGCGCGCCAAGACCCCGCCCTGCTCCTAGCTGCTGCGCGTGGGGACCCTCAAGACCAAGCTCTCCACCAACCGAGGCCTTACGTGGCCACCGCGGGCTGCCACTCCTACACCACTGAGCTGCGCAGCGTTGCGTGGCCCGGCAAGTTCAAGCCTGACCTGCCTCCTCGTTACGATGGCACAACCGATCCCGCAGAGTTCCTCCAGCTCTATGAGCTGGGCATCGAGGCTGCCGGCGGGGATGAAAAGGTCATGGCGAACTGGTTCCCCATGGCGCTCAAGGAAGGAGCTCGAACCTGGCTCCTGAATCTGGCTCCAGGCACGATCTCCTCCTGGGACCAGATGCGCACCCGCTTCATCGCCAACTTCCAAGGTACTCGCGACCGGCCGCCCGCCATGAGCGACATGCGCCGCATCAAGCAACAACCCGGAGAGACCTGCAAAAATACATCCAGCGCTTCAACAACGTGTGCCTCAAGATCCCCAAGGTGTCCGAGGAGGCCATCATCTCGGCCTTCTCCGATGGCGTGCGCGACGTCAAGATGAAGGAGGAGCTGGCAATGCACGAAGACCTTTGCACCTCCCTGGAGCTGTTCAACTTGGCGAACAAGTGCGCGAGGGCTGAGGAGGGACGTCTCTCCCTCCTCGAGCTGCCTGCCGCGGACCCAGAAGAGAAGAAGCCCAAGGCCAAGGACGTGAAGCGCAAGGGGGCTGCCGTACTCGAGGCAGAACCAGACACAAAACGGGGCAAGGATCTGCCCGAACCCTCCAGAGGCAGCCGGTACTGTGTGTACCATGACCTCCACACCCACAACACAAACGAATGTCAACAACTCCGCGCCGTGCGAGAAGGAAGGATCGGCCGACGCCCTGACCGTGCTGACCGGGGCTACGGCCGAGGAGGAGGAAGAAACCCAGGACGCTGGGAAGATCGCGGCCCGCGCCAGGGGTGGCGCGACCAGCCTCGCGAGGACCGCAGGCGGGACCTGCCTCGCGAGGGAGACTGGAGAGATCAGCCTCGTGAGGGTCGCCCTCATGGCAATGCGGGCCTACCTCCGCTGCCGCCTCAGCCAAGGAGGAACGAAGAACGCCACCAAGACGAGGGGGCTGGGGGCTTCCAAGAGCCGCGCGCAATCGCCTGCATCCTGGACGGAGCTCAAGCCCCAGCCTCTCAACGCATCTTCAAGCAGTTCGCCCGCGAAGTGAATGCAGTTCTTCCCAAGCTCGAAGCAACGCGCCCCCTCAGGTGGTCGGCGTGCGCCATCACGTTTAGCTCGGCAGACCAGCTCAAGTGCGCGGCCACAGCAGGAGTCCTCCCGATGCTCTACTCCCCAGTCATCAGCAACGTGCTGGTCACCAAGACCCTCATCGATGGTGGGGCGGGGCTCAACGTCCTGTCCATGGAAACATTCAACAATCTCCAAGTGCCCTATGACCAGCTTCAGCCGGCCAAGCCTTTCTCCAGGATCACCGACGGTTCCACAGTCCCTATCGGGCAGGTCCGCCTCCCTGTCACCTTAGGGGCTCGAAGCAACTACCGCACCGAGCTCATCGACTTCGACGTCGCCCACATCCGCCTGCCGTACAACGCCATCCTCGGGTACCCAGCGCTGGCCAAGTTCATGGCTGCGACTCACCACGGCTACAACGTCCTCAAGATGCCAGGAAGTGGCGGCGTCATCACGGTGCCCTGTGAAGAGAAGGATGCAGTGTGTTCCCTGGAGCGAGCCTATCAGGCCGCGTCGCTAGAAGACCTAGATCGCGGAAGTGGGAGGCTTCCTGAGGCCACCCCCAAGAAGAAGAAGACATCGTCAGGCTCGGCCCCTCAGGAGGCAGGCCCCTCAGGGCCCATGTCTTCCTAGGGGGACCCCCCATCCATTGCATAGGAAAGCGCGTCCGGCGCCCTCCTCAGGCAGGGCTCGGGGGCTCTCACCTAGAGGGCCACCGACCTAGCCAGGGTCACGAGGGAGGCGCTTGGGCACCATGTGGAAGCGTGCTTCGCAGCACGTTTCCCCCAGGAAGGAGCCAGGCGAGGAGGGTCAGACCAGCAGGAGTTCGTTAACAAGGCCATTCAAGAACTACAGGAGACAAGGATCATGAGAGGTTTCCGCCGCCTACCAGGTGTGGCCCCACATCCAGGCGAGGTTGGTGGGCTGCGCGCGTGCGTCGACGTACCAGGGCTCAATCAGATCGCCACGACGGAGCGTCTCTAGCCCTCACAAGTGGGGCGCTGCGGGGGTCCACCCCACAGCTATGTTCGCATGCCCTACGGCCTGCCGAGCATGGCTGCGGCGTACCAGCGCCTCATGAGGGGCATCATGGAGGCTCAGGAAGACAGGCGTTCCGTGGCCTTGGCGGAGATGAAGATAGCTCGCGAGGAGTCACCAGTGCCTCCGGAGCCTCCCGAGGCTCCGGGGCCTGGGGGCTCGTGAGGATAGGCTTCTGCAGCCCGTCAAGTCTGCTGCACCAACACCACTACGCCGACGACATCCTCAGGTGACATCTTTCAAGTTCCGTTCTCAGCTGGGAGCACCCTCCCTGGGTTGCATCACTCCCAGGCCACGTGGGTCCGTCCCTGCGGCATGTATCCCCTTTTACCTTTAAGTTGTTAGTTTGCCTTGTTGGGGGCGCCCCTCGGGCTGCATCATCCCCAAGCCGCTCGGGCCAGACCCAGCGGCGTGTACCTCCCTCGCGTTTATTTCCAACTATGCATTGCCTATCACGCTTAACTGCATGGTGCCTGTCCGCGGCATCCTTTCTTCTCCATGTCGGCCACTTGCACGTTAAAGGGAGGGTGCCTGAGCATCGCGACTCAGGGCTCTTACTAGCTCTCCAGCCCTCACCCTCTGGACCTTGTCCATGGCATCGCGACCTGGCATACCAGCAACGGCTGAGACAAGCTCGAGGGCCGGGACCCGAGGACGTAGAGTACCGGCATCTAACCAAATTTTGCAGGGACACATCTCAAGATACGGCCCAGTGCCAGGCGCAACCCGCCTAGGGGTAGGGCCTCGTGAGTCCCGCGCTGGCTCACGGGTGCCCAGATACACCTCACCTACTCCAACCAGCAAGCTCTTGAGCGACCAACGATCGACTAATGACTGCCATGGCAACCCCATCTTCTTTCTATGATGAACCTGCAGGATCCTTGGAGGGGACTGCGCTAGCCAAGGCCCTCATGAGGTTCCCTTCACCCTCGCCCGCGTGAACCGCTTGCACGTTAAAGGGGGGTGCCTGAGCATCGCGACTCAGGGCTCCTACTGGCTCTCCAGCCCTCACCCTCTGGCCTTGTCCACGGCATCGCGACCTGGCATACCAGCGACGGCTGAGACAAGCTAGAGGGCCGGGACCCAAGGACGTAGAGCAGAAAGGGGAGCAGAGGCGAGGGAGAAGGGGCTCGCGAGGACCTTGCCGAGCGATTCCGCTCCTACCGACGCGCGAACCCGACGGCACACCAGGAATAATCCCCGATCCTCAAGATAAGTCACCATCCAAAGCACTGGCTACCGTGACACAGCCCCCGCACCTAAGGCAATTCCGTACTAGCGACGTTGCTTCGCTTTCTCAGCAAGCAACGACTGCTTGGGCGCCAAAGGGGACCTCCTGAGCATCGCGACTCAGGGGCTCTTACCGGACCCCGGGTCGCTCAATTCCTGGCCTTGACCATGGCATCCCAACCTGGCATACCAGCGACGGCTGACGCCGCCTTGGGACTGGGACCTGTCGGCGTAGAGCACCAAGCCGTCGCGAGGTTCGAAAGGGAGAACTAAGCTATGACGAAATCAGCAACTCACACAAATCCATAGCAAAGGTCGTGTATTAACAAACGGGACTACAGACACCTTACAAGCCCCCGTGGGGCGCATTTTGATTCCTCGCAAGGAGCGGATCCTAAGGAGTGCTAACTACACGGGCTCCTGCAAAAGATGCCATCATCAACAGTGGGCCATCAAGCGCCGGCACCAACCCCATCCAGATCAGGGTCGGCGACGGCCTGACGAGCCCGCCCTGCTCCGGGAGCGGCGCCGGCTTGGGGGCTCGTCGCTGTCGTCGCTCGTCTCCGGAGTCACGAAGATTTCGCTGGAGTCACTGGACCCCCCGGCGCCTTCGCCAAGGGAGCGGTCGACGGGCCTAGCCCTCACTAGGGCAAGGTCCTGGCCACTTCTCCCGCGGCAACACTCTAGCCGGCGCCCGATCGCGTCGAATACCTTGAAGAACATCACCGTAGCACCATCATACTCCAGGTGGACCGTGAAGACGCCCCTCTCCTTGCAAACCCGGGCAACTTATCTCCAGCCGCGGGACAAGTAGACCTCGCCCGGGGCAGCGACCACGACCTCTGCCTCGGTCACAAGGGCGCTGCAGCTGGCGTGCTGCAGCCAGAGCTCCAAAGGCCCTCCTGGAGGGACGACGGAGGCAAAGAAGGGAGGCAGATGGATCCAGGATTGAAGAGGACCGACGACGTGGAACACAAACTCATGGGAGGAGCGAGGAACGACCCACGCCTTCGTAACCCGACGGCGCCTACAACGGCGCCGGCCGCGGAGATCAGCATCGACACCCTCGGGGCCCTCGGCGGGGGCGTACAAAGGAAGCGGGAACCCCGGCGGAGCCCGCTCGCACCGGGGCCTCGGCTCCACCTGACGGTCTTCCTCGCCCCGGCTGCAAAGGGCGAGCCGCTTCTTCGGCGGGAGCGGGTCTGGCCCCTCTCAAGGAGCTTTTCCCTTCTCCGCTGCGGAGAACCAGCGGATCGGAGCCATCCCAGCAAGGCGGAGCAAGGATCGGGAAGAAGGAGAAGCCAGGAGGAATGGACTGGAAAGGCACGCGCCGTACAGTACTTATAGCCGGCGAAGGCCAACCGCTGGCCTCCACGATCACAGGTAATCATGACACGATTTGCATGCAGGGACTTGTCCAGCTCGTGCGATCACCAAGGCGTCATGGGGAAGTGGATTCGCCCACGTCCAATCAACCGCCACACGGCGCCCAAGGCCGCAGGCTGTTAGGGCCCGCGGTGCTTCGCCCTTGCCCTTTCGCCTCACGGCACGGCCAATCCCATGCGCGCCTTGGGCCCGGGGGCTACTGTCGGCGTTCTGGGAACGGGGGTCCCCAGACTTGCCTGCCTGCGGCCTCCGGCGTGGCTCGAGTGGGGGCCCAACATGGCCCATCTTCACCAGCACAAGACTCAAGACCCTCGCGAGGGGCCAAGCCTCGCGAGGCGGACGACATGGCGCATCCTCAGGCGCAGCCTCCTCAGGCTGGCTCGCGAGGAGACAGAGATATCAAGGCAGGGTACCTCACGAGGTGCCAGTGACGCAAGCCATGACGATCGAGGGTGCCAGGCGGGCGCCAGCGCGCGCAGCATCCTTCTTTCCTCTTTGGTGCAAAGGGGGCAAGCGCAGCCGCGGAGTACCGAGGCATCAGGCACAGGTTGCCATTTCGGTGCAACGAGACCAAGACCAAGCGGACTACGAGACGGAGGTCACCATGGAGCCCAGCACGGCGTCACCGCAGAGTCTTTTGCACGCGAAGACCACCTTTAGTCAGGATAAGAGTACTTGCTGTCCCCCATCAAATTAGCCCGCCATTGTTGGCTCCCTTCCCGCTCGATATTTGGGAAGAGGACCAAGGCACCTATAAATAGGACCGGCCACCCACGTAGCAAGGGGTTGGATTGGTTGGTAGGTCGATCAGTTCGTAGATGGGGTCGGCTTTCTCTGGGTTCGGCTCGCAGAGTTAGTTGGTCCGGCTAGCAAAGAGAGAGAGAGGTGACTGAACTCCTCCCAGCAGTTCATCACCCCAACCAAGAACAGACCCTCGTGAGGCTGTTCTTCCTTGTATTGTCCATCATCATCAGCCCCAAGAGACAATCCATCCACCACACACTGGAGTAGGGTATTACACCACAATGGTGGCCCGAACCAGTATATATCTTGTGTCTCTTGTGTGATTCCTTTAGTAGTTTAGATCTTTGTGAGACGGGGAGGTAGAGGGCGTGATTTCCGCGCGCACACCAGTGTTCGACGGAACCCGAAATCCGACAGATGGAGCCAGTCGCCCCAAAGTTCAACCCATGGTCCTCCTGCCCGATCACCTTTGATCGAAGGGATCACCCCACTAGCATCCGTCACGGCGGCTTCGCCGCACTGGTTCTAGACCCAATCATTGACGGATTTCATCTCACAAGAGTCCTCATGCATGGCGGCAGCAGCCTGAACCTGCTTTACCAGGATACAGTGCGAAAAATGGGCATAGATCCCTCGAGGATCAAGCCCACCAAAACGACCTTTAAAGGCGTCATACCAGGTGTAGAAGCCAGCTGTACAGGCTTAGTTACACTGGAAGTGGTCTTCGGATCTCCGGATAACTTCCGAAGCGAGGAGTTAATCTTCGACATAGCCCCGTTCCGTAGTGGCTATCACGCACTGCTCGGGCGAACCGCATTCGCAAAATTCAACACGGTGCCGCACTATGCATACCTCAAGCTCAAGATGCCAGGCCCTAGAGGAGTAATCATGGTCAATGGGAACACTGAACGCTCCCTCCGAATGGAGGATCACACGGCAGCGCTCGCAGCAGAAGTACAAAGCAGCCTCTCTAGGCAGTTCTCCAGTTCGGCCTTCAAAAAGCCGGACACTGTCAAGTGCGCCCGGAGTACCCTACAACAAGATCGCCTGGCACTTTATGAGCTAGCGTAGCAATGCGGCCCCAACCCTAGCCCTCGCGATATAGCGAAACCAGCGCTTCGTGTACATAACTATGCTCTTGAAATACCATGGGCACAGGGGAAGGGGCACTATCACAGCACGCCCAAAAAACGTCTTAAACCGCACCAAGGGCTGTCGGATTCCCTTTTTTCTATTACTCTCAGGACTCCATACTTTGGACGACCCGTTCGGCAATTCAACTGCCGCACAAACAAAGCAAGATCCAGGAAAGCAGACAAGCCACGCCGCATTATGGAACTCCCAGGTGGTCTCTATTGCGAGCAGTATACCTGTTTTTAATATAATTCCGCGGCCTGCCCCTGGCCGGGATATGTTAAATAGTCCAATTTCTTTTGATTATCGCACTATTTGTATCGTTCCGCTTTCATATCAGCCTTTCTATAAACAATGCATAGCTTTTTGTCTATTTTTTGCATTATCCTCTTTTTATATATATGTTTATTAATAACATGTCGCATCCGTACACTGTGGTACGACAAAATACGCCAGGGGCTTCAGTACCCATCTATATGGCGTGAGAAGTCCGTACACTTTCACAAGTGCGGCACCACGAACTTATAGCACTATATGCATCGGCTCCGAATCATGATTTGGGTCAATGGTTGGGTTTGCCCGGCTCCTCTGTTTTGGTGCCTTACGTTCCGCTATATCGGCTAAGGTAGCACTAGAAGAACTACTACGATTGTGCCCCAGTTGAGCTGGGCTGAGCACCTCAGTAGAGAAAGCTAAAAAAGACTGTCATGATGAAGCGAGAGACTGGTCGCTGTTCGAGAGGTTTTTCGAGTCCTTAAAGACTTATGCCGCTTCGAGCGAGGAACCGGCTTTGTCCGGCCAAGGCGTGGATAGCGCCCCGAACTCGGTCTTCCAAATACTAGGGGCTTCGCCGAAATTTAAAATTATAGAGCTCTATGGCTAAGTGAGAGTGTTCAAGCATTATAGTCCGATTGCCTTGTTCGTTGTGCTGATCGCCTCCTTCGACGGACCCAATCATGGGAAAAAGAGCACTCAGGTTTATCCCGAACACCCCAGCACTAGTGGCATGGGGGCAGAAGCCGACGACTGGCCTTCTCTCAATTTTTTGATAAACGGCCGCACAGAAAGTAATATTTTATATTCAACAAGCATTGCTTAGCGCATATGAACAAGTTTTCAGCGCACAGGATAACACGAGCGAGTTCATTCAAAAATTACATCCTTGGTACATTCATCCGCCATAAGGCGGGCACCAGCCAGAAGATCCTTGTAATAGTTCTCGGGCTTGCGATGCTCCTTCCCCGGCGGCGGCCCGTCCCTCACAAGCTTCTCACCGTCCAGCTTACCCCAGTGCACCTTTGCACGGGCAAGGGCCCTACGGGCCCCTTCGATGCAGACGGAGCGCTTGATGACCTCGAGCCTTGGACAAGCCTCCACCAGCTGCCGCACCAATCCGAAGTAGCTCCCAGGCAGGGCCTCTCTAGGACACAGCCGAACTATGAAGCCCTTTAGGGCCTGCTCGGCTGCCTTGTGGAGCTCGACCAGCTGCTTCAGCTGGTCTCTCAAGGGCACAGGGTGTCCGGCCTCAACGTACTGAGACCAGAACACCTTCTCCGTCGAGCTACCTTCCTTGGCTCGGTAGAATGTGGCGGCATCGGATACGCTGTGGGGAAGATCTGTGAATGCCCCTGGAGAGCTCCGGATTCGGGTAAGTAACAAGTAGTTTACTTTTATATGTCTGCTTTGCATAGAGAATGCCTTACCCGCCGCTATCTTTTTCACCGCATCCAATTCCTGGAGGGCATTCTGGGCTTCGGGCTTGGTAGATTTGGTAGTTTTAAGGGCCGCGGCAAGCTCGGACGCTCGCTTCTTCGAGTCTAGCCCCAAACTCTCATGTTTTTCCGTGAGAGCCTGAAGCTCTCGCTGCACCCCGCCGACCTGCGCCTCAAACTTCTCCCGCTCGGTGCGCTTTGTGGCCACTTTCTTCTCGGCCTCGGACAGCGCCTGCTTGAGGGTCGCCACCTCAGTTGTGGGCCCTACAATAAGCAATATACTCCTGTCATTTTTTGCAATTGCGTCTTCTTATAGGCATTTTTTCTATAAGGTATCTCTTACCTTCTTTCTCCTCGAGCTGTCGTTTGTCAAGGCTGAGCTCTTGCTCGGTCCGCTCGAGGCCCTACTTCAGGGCACCCACCTCCGCAGTCAGTGCGGCGGTGGCCAGCAGCGAAGCCTGCATACGTATATTGACTCCTTTTTAGTTAGACTCCTGCGATATTTAATAGATCCACTATTTGCCTTTTCTTTCCGAACGCCAAACAGAGCATCAGGGCTACTGTCTATGTGGTAATATTTTTACATATTTTTACTTACCTCGAAACCTGTTAGAAGGCTAGCACAAGCTTCAGTCAGTCCACTTTTGGCGGACCGAACCTTCTAGACCACCGTACTCATGATGGTACGGTGCTCCTCGTCGATGGAGGCGCCCTTAAGCACCTCCAGCAGATTGTCCGGCACCTCTGGTTGGACGGAGGATGCCGGCTCAATAGGCTTGCTCCTCTTGGCAGGAGTTCGCCTGCCGCGGTCCGCAACCGTTGATGATTCCGGCGCGGTGTCCGGCTTAAAGCCGGACTTGGAGCCCTGGGGGGTCTTGTCCCCTTTACTCCTGGAGTCCGGGAGGTCGCCTCACGGCTCCTCCTGGACCACCTCCTCTTGCCCCGAAGCTTGTCGTGACGCCACTTTGGCGTCATCCGCAGTACAGGGGGAGGCAGCGGGCGGAACTAAATTCACGTCCGATGAATCCAGGAGCCGCTCGACGACTCGTCTAACCCGTCCTTGGGGTGGCTGCATGATTATATTCGACATTAGGGAAAGCTGTGCAACAAAAGGAATATCATGAGTTACTCTGGTATCCGAACACTTACGATTTCGCCGGACGCTTGGCCCTGTCCGGCCAGTCCTCTTCGTCCTCGTCGGCGTCGGGGGCGTAGTCCGACGGAGGGGTTTTCCTCTTCTTGGACCCTTCGGCCTCCCCTACTGGGGCGGCCTTCCTCTTCTTTCCTCCCCCCGCTGGAGTGGGAGAGGTTTCTTCTTCCTCCTCCTCGTCTTCACGGGAGGACTGCGTCTCGGACTCGTGGACGACGAGTCCGACACCACCATATGACGGGAACTCTTTCGAGTCCCCGTGGCCTTCTTCTTCTTGGCCTTCTTCCCCGGCACCACATAAGGTGCCGGAACCAGCAGCTTCACTAGGAGAGCAGGGGCTGGGTCTTCGGGTAAGGGAGCCGGACAGTTAATCAGTCCGGACTTCGCCTGCCAATCCTGTCAAAGGTGAGGGAGTTTAGATCCCGCATAGAGTCAAACTATGAAGAAAATTTAACATCCTGTAAACGATGAAAATATTTTACCTCGCCAACAGGATGCTGCGAGCTGAATCCGCGGTCTTCAGAGGCAGATGTGGGGGCCACTGCGCCTTTGGTTAGTGAGGGAGTCCTGGATTAGGGGGTGTTCGGGCAGCCGGACTATACCTTCAGCCGGACTCTAGGACTATGAAGATACAAGATTGAAGACTATGTCACGTGTCCGGATGGGACTTTCCTTGGCATGGAAGGCAAGCTTGGCGATGCGGATATTCAAGATCTCCTACCATTGTAACCGACTCTATGTAACCCTAACCCTATCCGGTGTCTATATAAACCGAAGAGTTTTAGTCCGTAGGACAACTTCATCAACTCCATAGACAACAATCATACCATAGGCTAGCTTCTAGGGTTTAGCCTCCTTGATCTCGTGGTAGATCTACTCTTGTACTACCCATGTCATCAATATTAATCAAGCAGGACATAGGGTTTTACCTCCATCGAGAGCGCCCGAACCTGGGTCAAACATCGTGTTCCCTGCCTCCTGTTACCATCCGGCCTAGACGCACAGTTCGGGACCCCCTACCCGAGATCCGCCGGTTTTGACATCGACATTGGTGCTTTCATTGAGAGTTCCTCTGTGTCATCGCCTTTAGGCCCGATGGCTCCTTTGATCATCAACAACGATGTGGTCCAGGGTGAGACTTTTCTCCCCGGACAGATCTTCGTCTTCGGCGGCTTGGCTCTGTGGGCCAATTCTCTTGGCCACTTGGAGCAGATCGAAAGCTACGCCCCTGGCCATCAAGTCAGGTTTGGAAGCTTAAACTACACAGCTGACATCCGCGGAGACTTGATCTTCGACGGGTTCGAGCCACGGCCAAGCGCGCCGCACTATCTCGAGGGGCGTGATCTAGCTTTGCCTCCGGGTAGTGTCCTGGAGGCCGCACACGCATCAGTTCCGACCTCTAACTCGGAGCCTATTGCGCCAATCGAGGACGAGGGGTTGGACGCCACCTCAGGGGCTGCACTCTCAAAGGCGATCGAGCCAATCGCTAGCCCCGCACTCTGCATGATCCGTGACTCCGAGGATCCGGACTACTCCCCGAACTCCGAACCCCCCGCGCCCTTGCCAATCAAATCCGATTGGGCGCCGATAATGGAGTTCACCGCCGCAGACATCTTTCAGCACTCGCCTTTTGGAGACATCCTGAATTCTCTTAAGTCTCTCTCTTTATCAGGAGAGCCCTGGCCGGATTACAGTCAGCGAGGATGGGATACGGACAACGAAGAAATTCAAAGCCCACCCACCACCCACTTGGTAGCCACTATCGACAATTTAATCGACGTGCTCAACTTCGACTCCGGAGACATCGACAGCATGGATGACGATGCGGGAGATACCGACGAACCAACGCCCATAGGGCATTGGACAGCCACCTCATCTCACGATGTGTACATGGTGGATACCCCTAAAGGAAGCGACGACAAGGAAAAAGGGGACGGAATGGGAGATAGACCCCCCTAAAAGCAATCAAAGAGTCGGCGTAAACACTGACCCAAGCCCCGCCTCGATAAAAACCCAGCCATAGAGCAGGACAAACAGGCCTTAGAGCAACCATCTGAACATGGCAACGCGGATGGAGAAACCGAACATCCCTCCTCTGGCAAAAATGACATTCCGGACGACCTCATGCCGGATAAACCCATGGAGCAGAAGAATCTCCACGAGAGGCTCATTGCAACTACATGCAGCCTGAAAAAGCAGAAGCGGAAGCTAAAAACAGCGGAAGATGCACTCTGGATTAGATGGAGCAAAGTAATCAATACCACAGATAAATACGGCGACAGTCGCCACACTAAAATCTATCTGAAAAGAAAGCTACTGCCTGAATTCGACGAAGAGGCCCTAGAGCCCTCGCATTCAAAAAATGAGAAAGCCACACGGTCGGATAGACGACCCCATAAAGCGGCAAGCGGCGCCGCACTTGAATCGGCATGCAACCCGATTAAGGATTCGCATCATGGCCCAGTCAGGTCCATTTATGCGCCAAGAAAGCAAGCTCTCGTAAGCAATGCTATGAAGCCATCATCAGAATCCGGCACACCCAAATACAGGGGCGCCGCACACCCTCCATGTTTCACCGATGAGGTCCTGGACCATGAATTTCCAGAGCGATTCAAACCCGTAAACATAGAGGCATACGATGGAACAACAGACCCTGGAGTCTGGATAGAGGATTATATCTTCCACATACACATGGCTAGAGGAGATGATCTCCATGCCATAAAATATTTACCCCTTAAGCTTAAAGGGCCAGCCCGACATTGGCTTAAAAGCCTTCCCGAAAACACAATTGGAAGCTGGGAAGAGCTCGAGGATGCTTTCCGAGCAAACTTTCAAGGGACCTATGTCCGCCCTCCGGATGCAGATGATCTTAGTCACATAACTCAACAACCCGGAGAATCAGCTCGGCAGTTCTGGAATAGATTCCTCACTAAAAAGAATCAGATAGTCGACTGTCCGGACGCCGAAGCCTTAGCAGCTTTCAGGCATAACGTCCAAGACGAATGGCTAGCCAGACACCTCGGCCAAGAAAAGCCAAGAAAAATGGCCGCACTAACAAACCTCATGACCCGCTTTTGTGCAGGGGAGGACAGCTGGTTGGCAAGGTGCAGCCCCAGCGACCCAAGTACATCCGAAACTAGGGATGGAAACGGAAAACCGCGACGCAACAAGGACCATCGCTGGACTAAGGACAAAAGTCCGAAGAGCACGCAGTCAATGCCGGATTCAAAGGCTCACGACAAAATCAGGCAAAATCGCCCCCCAGGATAACAGGGACGATCCATCCAACCTAAATAAAATCCTGGACAGGATATGTTAGATACACAGTACTCCCGGGAAGCCTACTAACCATACCATACCCACAGAGACTGTTGGGTTTTCAAACAATCCGGCAGACTCAATGCCGAACACAAGGGGCTCGACACACCAAGCAAAGACGAGGACGAACCCCAAAAGCAGAGTACCAAGAAACAAAAGAACTTCCCACAAGAAGTAAGAATAGTGAACTCACTTCACATAACAAAACGTGCAGCGCCCGTAAAGGTACGCACCACACAGCCCATCCCCAAAGGGTCCGGCGACTGGTTGTCAAAACCGATCATCTTCGATCAGCTAGATTATTCTAGAAATATCAAGAATGCAGGCTGGACTGCCTTGATAATCGATCCAATAATTGGCGGACTCCAGTTTTCAAATGTCCTTATGGACGGCGGAAGTGGACTAAACCTGATATATCAGGATACAATCCAGCACATGGGGATAAACCCAGCAAGAATCCACCGCAGCAAAACCTCCTTTCAAGGGGTAATACCTGGTCTGGACACCCATTGTATGGGTTTTCTCCGGCTCGAAGTCATATTCGGCTCTGCCGATAACTTCCGCCGTGAAAAGCTGACCTTCCATATCGTCCCGTTCTCAAGTCGCTATCAAGCACTACTGGGACGCGAAGCTTTCGCTCGCGTTAACGCAATACCGCATTATGCATCTCTTACGCTTAACATGCCCGGTCCACGAGGCATCATCTCTTTGAAGGGGAAGCACTAAAGTACGCCTCCCCAAGCGGAGGACTGTGCGGCCACTTTGATAGCCCCATAGCAAAATGGCCTCACCGGCCAGAAAACTTTGAAATAGGTCATTAAAAACCACGAACGCGGATAGACGAGTTCGGTACAAAATCATCATTGATGCAGGCTTAGTGGCCATATACCCCCGCACTTGGGGCTCCATGCATATACAATAAGAGACAATAAAGCTCAATTTTATATATTTTACTTTACACCTTGTTTATTTTAAACTTTTTTGGCACGACCCGTTTTCAACTCAGTTCCTCTCTTTTACAGATGAACGTCGTGCGGCGCCCATCCAGGATACGGCACAACGGAGACACAGGCGCAGACGTGCAGTAGGGACCCGTCCTAAAGGATTCTTTTTAGATTAAGACCCTGCGTAAACCTTTTTTACTGTCTCTTGTTGCTACACATCCCCTGGTTTTTTCTGATATAACCAAGGAGGTGGCTGGCGTCTTGGCATGTGGCCACGTCAGAATTTTCACACGTACCTGGACACTAGGGGCTTTTTTGATAAAAAGTGTTGTTTCGCCCGCACTCATAAAGACCGAATACCTTAGGGAGTGTTCGGCGTCGCGAGTTTTGGCATTATATGCATCAGCTCCGAATCATGTCTTTGGTCAAATGTTGGGTTGCCCGGCTCCTGAGTTCGGCTACCTAACGTTCCGCTCTATCGGCTAAGGTAGCACCAGGAAAACTACTGCGATTGTGCCCCGGTTCGGCCGGGCGAGCACCTCAGTAGAGAAAGCCGAAAACTGACTGTCATGATGTAGCGTGAGACTGGACAGCCACTCGATGACCTATCGGAATCTATCGGATTCCTCCGTTTTAACGAAGGGCCGCTTCTCGGTCAGGCACATACGCGCCCCGAACTCGGCTGAGCGCAGTCGCCACCAAGGAGCTACCTAAATAGTCTCACTGTCAAGCTCCTATGGCTAAGTGAAAGTGTTAAAGCATTATAGTCCGGTTGCCTGGCCCGCTGCGCTATCACCTCCTTTGTAGGACCAAGACGTTGGGTTAAGTGTGAAAATGCGTCTTCTACGAGCACCCCCGCACTATGTGCGTGGGGGCTGAAGCCAACGACTGCCATCTTTCAGATTTTATATATATATTAAAACGGCCGCATAGGAGGTGTTCCCAATACTTGAAGGCACAAGTATAAAAAGGCCACTACAATTTATCAAAATATTACTTTATAATTACATATGCTATCATAACATAGCATCTTTCGAGCACTGCGTCTCTATTACATGAGCGCCTTCAAGGACTTCCTCAAAATAGTGCTCGGAGGGTACTCGGCTTTTGTCCGAATCTCGGGACGCAACAACGGTGGTCTCCATCTCCGCCCAGTATGTCTTAACATGGGTAAGAGCCATCCTTGCACCCTCTATGCATGCTGACCTCTTCATTGCATTTATACGCGGCACCGCTTCAAGGAATTTCTGCACCAAGCTGAAATAACTCTTCGGCTCCGATCTCCCCAGCCACAGATAACCCATGACGTACTTCATGGCGAGTCCGGACAACCTATTCAGTTCGGCCCATTGAGCCAAACGATTGTCCACTACCAGTGGATGCTCTGGATTGTGAAACTGCGACCAGAAAAGCTTTTCCACTTCGCGATCCTTCTGATCTCGAAAGTGTTCGGTCGCTTCAGCAGCACTCGCTGCCAAGTCTAGATAGGTATCCTCCACACTCCACATTCGGTCCAATGGAGCAAACTTTGGATCGCGAAATTTCCTTCGTAGCATAAAGGGCTTTCCAACCGCAATCTGTTCGGCCTGACACATCTCCTCCTTCGCAGCTCTCATCGCAGAGCACGCGTCCTTGGCATTGGCAGCGGCCTTCTCTAAGTCCGTCTGTTTCACCTGGTCTTATTTTTCAAGAAGTCTGCAACGGTCTGTAGTGCTTTTAAACTTTTCGGCCATCTCTTCCTTGCTTCGGCAATGGGCAGCCTGTTCGACTCTCAGCTCTTCAAGGGCTTTCTTGGCAGCCGCATCACTTTCTCTGGCTTGTTCTTTAGCTCGGGCAAGTTCTGCCCTAAGACTCTCCACAGCGGCGGCACCATCTGCGTCAAGCACACACATTGTAAGACAAAGGCCTCAAACTGCTCTTACCTCATGCCGCCCGGCGAATTGCATACCTTGAGCCTCCTCAAGCCGCTTGTTGACAAGCGCGATGTCGGCTTCTGCCACGTCTAGTTGCCGCTTTAGTTCGGCAAAATCATCAGTTCAGCTCGATTCTGGACACCCTGCCGCCTACATTCACACGCGACATCTTAGACCTGGGATTATGATCCTCCGCGTGCCGTCATTTCTTGATGACGCGCAGAGTCTCAGAGGCTACTATCTACACAGGGCGCATCTTATTCATGCGCAACTGCCAAAAGTGTACATTATCTAATGTACCTCAAAACCCGTCAGTAAACTTTTGACGGCCTCATGCAGTCCGCTCTCTGCGGATGAGATCCTTTCAATCACCGTGCCCATCAATGCACAGTGCTCCTCTGAGATACAAGCTCGCCCCAGCAGAATCTTTAGCTCCTCCGATCGAGCACCAGACGGTGCCGAGCTCGTCCCATGACCTCTTTCGAAGGCCGGACGCGGAGAACCTCGGGGGGGCACATAGCCATCTTCCGCCCCTGCCGGATTCGGAGAAACTCTCTGCGACGACACCTCAGGGTCACCCGCTTCCCTAGGCGGCACGGCAGGGGGAGGCGTCCCGCTCTCCATCATCTCCGGAAGAAGATCCCCCAAAGACGAGCTCTGCTGAGAAGGGCTGAGGTCCGAGCTACAAGGTAAAATTTTGGTTAATCTTCTCAGACATAAATCAAGGATTTCCCTCATCCCTCAAAAGGAAAATCTTTCTCTACTTACGGCTCGCTGGAGGGCTGATCCCCTTGAAGGCGTAGTCCGGCCGAGGAACTCCCCGGCGTCGGACCCTCTGACGAGGATTTTCTCCCCCGCTTCACGGCCATGGTTTCCGGGTCGTCAGAGGCGGCTCTCTTCTTCCCCTTAGGAGAGGAGTCGTCGGTTCCTCCCTTCGGAGCAGCCTCCTTCGAGGAGGCCATAGCTTCCTTGTCCTCCCCCTCCGAAGGCATTATCTCTAGCATCCTCACTTGCACGGGATCCGGCCAAGTTTCAGGAAGGGGAGCCGGACACCTGATTAGCTTTGCCTTCACTATCCACTCCTGTTTAAAAGGACGGCTCTTTTAGGGGCAAGTTTATGACAATTATATGGATAGAAGGTCCGGGCACAAGGTTGCTTACTTGAGTATCCAGGCGATTACGGCTTAGGCCTGCGTCCTCGGTCGAATCCGGACACATCTCTTGTGATCCGAAGAACAGTTTATACATCTCCGCGGGCGTTGCGCCCATGAAGTTCTGGAGAGCTCACGGTCCCTCTGGATTAAATTCCCACAGGCGAAGGGGGCGACGTTTGTCGGGCAATATTCGGCGAATCAGCATGATCTGCGTCACCTTGACCAGGCTGAGGTCTCCTTCCAAGAGATCTTTAATGCGGCCCTGTAACAAGGGCACGTCTTTGGGCAAACCCCAATCCAACCCTCTGTTAACCCATGACGCCAGACGTGGTGGGGGACCCGAGCGAAAGGCAGGAGGCGCCACCCATTTGGTGCTCCGGGGAGCGGTGATATAAAACCACTCTTGTTGCCACAAGCCTAGCTCCTCTTGAAAAGAGCCCTCGGGCCATGGAGCATCAACATTTTTTCTTATAACAGCGCCTCCGCACTCTGCGTGCCGTCCCACGATCATCTTCGGTTCCACTTTGAAGGTTTTGAGCCATAGTCCGAAGTGAGGGTTAACACGGACGAATGCTTCGAATACAACGATAAACAAGGAGATATGGAGGATGGACTCCGGAGCTAAGTCATGGAATTCCAGCCCGTAATAAAACAGCAGTCCCCTCACAAAGGGATCCATTGGGAAGCCCAACCCCCAAAGGAAGTGAGACATGAACACCACGCTCTCACCGGGCTGGGGACTGGGGATGACCTGCCCTTGAGTAGGCAACCTATGCCAAATTTCGCCGGTCAGGAACTTAGCCTCTCTCAACTTTAGCATGTCCTCCTCCGTGACGGAGGAGGGCATCCATCGGCCTTGAAGGTCGGAACCGGACATTGTCGAAGGTCCGAGGCACCCGGAATCTGGAGCCTAGGGAGTTGGAACTCGAGGCGACAGGTGAACTTGTTGGAGAAAAGATAAGGCCCTGGTCTCTTTATAAGAGGTTGAATACAAGGAGCCCTCCCCGTAACCGTTAGGGACTCACCTTTAATCGAGAAAACATGTTAACGGGCACGATTGGGTTACCCACGTCCGTATTGATGAGAATCCCGTAATAGGGGGGTACACGATCTCTGCTTTGACAAGACGTGCCAAGGAAACCGCCTCGCAAAACACGCTGAGGTGAAAAAGTAAAAACGAGTCGAGTAAAGGACTTGGCCGTAGTGTGATGGCGCACTGTGGAATACGTCAGCAAATTTGATTTGTGTTAATATTATTCTCTTTATGGCAATATGTGGAAGCTTATTTTGCAGAGCCGGACACTACACTTGGTGTTTACGATCTTCTATGAAGGACTTGGAGGAGGAACCCGCCTTGCAATGCCGAAGACAATTTGCGTGCCGGACTCGTCGTCATTGGAGCCTGGTTCATGGGCTACTGAGGGAGTCCTGGATTAGGGGGTGTTCGGGTAGCCGGACTATACCTTCAGCCGGACTCTAGGACTATGAAGATACAAGATTGAAGACTATGTCACGTGTCCGGATGGGACTTTCCTTGGCGTGGAAGGCAAGCTTGGCGATGCGGATATTCAAGATCTCCTACCATTGTAACCGACTCTATGTAAACCTAACCCTATCCGATGTCTATATAAACCGAAGGGTTTTAGTTCGTAGGACAACTTCATCAACTCCATAGACAACAATCATACCATAGGCTAGCTTCTAGGATTTAGCCTCCTTGATCTTGTGGTAGATCTACTCTTGTACTACCCATGTCATCAATATTAATCAAGCAGGACGTAGGGTTTTACGTCCATCGAGAGGGCCCGAACCTGGGTAAAACATCGTGTTCCCTGCCTCCTGTTACCATCCGACCTAGACGCACAGTTCGGGACCCCCTACCCGAGATCCGCCGGTTTTCACACCGACAGTTAGCCCCTTCCAGACATCTTCGTACGTCGTGTCGAAGAGCCTGCTCAGGGTTCAGTGCTGCACCGGGTTGAACTCCCACAAACTGAAGTCCCGTTCTTGACACGGAAGGATCCGGCGGACGAGCATGACCTGGACTACATTGACAAGCTTGAGCTGCTTGGTCACCAGGGACTGGATGCATTTTTGCAGTCCGGTCACCTCTTCTTCGTCGCCCCATGACAAGCCCGTCTCCTTCCAGGACATGAGCCGCGTAGGGGGTCCATATCAGAATTCAGGGGTTGCGATCCACTTTGGATCGCGTGGCTCGGTGATGTAAAACCACCCTGACTGCCACCCCTTCAAGGTCTCCACAAAGGAGCCCTCGAGCCTTAGGACGTTGGCTATTTTGCCTGCCATGGAACCTCCGCACTCTGCCTGGTTGCCGTGCACCACCTTTGGCTTGACGTTGAAGGTCTTGAGCCAGAGGCCGAAATGGGGGCGGATGCAGAGGAAAGCCTCGCACACGACGATAAACGCCGAGATATTGAGGATGAAGTTCGGGGCCAGATCGTGGAAATCTAGGCCATAGTAGAACATGAGCCCGCAGACAAATGGGTGGAGAGGAAAACCCAGTCCGCGAAGGAAGTGGGGAAGAAATACTACCCTCTCATGGGGCCTTGGGGTGGGAAGAAGCTGCCCCTCCTCAGGAAGCCGGTGCGCGAGGTCTCTGGACAAGTATTCGGCCTTCCTTAGCTTTTTGACATGGCCCTCCGTGACGGAGGAGACCATCCACTTGCCTCCCGCTCCGGACATTGTTGGAGAAGGTTGAGGTAGGAAGTGCGGGCTTGGGCGCTAGAGCTCGGGTGCGCAGAAGATGGATAGGCAAAGGAGGAAGAAGGCGTAGGTAAAAAGGTGGATCCTTATCCCCTTATATGGGCTGATGCGACTATGCGTCCCCACCAGCCTAGAAAAACTCGCTTGCCTCCCAAGCGCCGTGATAAATGGCGCGGTTGGGTTACCCACGTCTGTATTGATGAGAATCCCATAAATAAAGGGGACACGATCTCTGCTTTGACAAGATGTGCCAAGGAAACCGCCTCGCAAAACACGCTGAGGTGGAAAAGTGAAAACGATTCGAATAAAGGCTTGGCCGCAGTGTGATGTCACGCTGCGGAATACATCAGCAGATTAGATTTGTGTTAATATTATTCTCTCTGTGGCAATACGTGGAAACTTATTTTGCAGAGCCGGACACTACTCTTGGTGTTTACAAACTTTTATGAAGAATTTGGAGGAGGAACCCGCCTTGCAATGCCGAAAACAATCTGCGCGCCGGACTCGTCGTCATTGAAGCCTGGTTCAGGGGCTACTGAGGGAGTCCCGGATTAGGGGGTGTTCGGGTAGCCGGACTATACCTTCAGCCGGACTCTAGGACTGTGAAGATACGAGATTGAAGACTTCGTCCTGTGTCCGGATGGGACTTTCCTTGGCGTGGAAGGCAAGCTTGGCGATGCGGATATTCAAGATCTCCTACCATTGTAACTGACTTTGTGTAACCCTAACCCTCTCCAGTGTCTATATAAACCGGAGGGTTTTAGTCCGTAGGACAATTTCATCATACAACAATCATACCATAGGCTAGCTTCTAGGGTTTAGCCTCCTTGATCTCGTGGTAGATCTACTCTTGTACTACCCATATCATCAATATTAATCAAGCAGGACGTAGGGTTTTACCTCCATCAAGAGGGCCCGAACCTGGGTAAAACATCGTGATCCTTGCCTCCTATTACCATCCGCCTAGACAAACAGTTCGGGACCCCCTACCCAAGATCCGCCGGTTTTGGCACCGACAGAAAGTTCGGACAAAACCAATCTGAATTTGACTATGGTTTTGGACGTGAATCCAAGCCTTTTCCTTGCATGGGAAGTCCAGCCGCCTCTTATATATCTAAGGGGTGATGGCCGATTGAACAACACACAATCGATCAGTTCATCTACCACTTTTTACCTTTACCTTTATCTCTCTCCCTTGTTCTTCTTCTTCTCGTTCTTCGTTTGTTCTTCGTTTCCAGGGCGGCGAACCTTGAGGCCCTAGGGGCGATCAGGTCGACCTAGGGCAGCCCATAGCCGCCGCGCGCCCCGACGGGGTCCCTCCCGGGTGTGCGGGGTTTCGGGTCTAAAAAAGCGCCCGCAGGATTGCTTGCGTACCGTGCTTCCAGACGGGTTTCCTTCGACATGAGCTGCGGTGCATCACCCTCGGCGTTGGAGGTACATGGTGACGTGTTCGTGTGCGAACACACTTTTTGGTGACTTTGCTAGGGAACGAAGCTTTGAACGGTCTCCAGCCCGTTCTTGCTATGAAGAGATCGTCATCTAGGGTTTGCAATCTACAAAGGTAATATGAATACCCAATTCCCTACTGTAGATGCAAATAATTCATATGGTGTTACTAGATCATTCAATGAGTATACTCTATCGGCCAGCCCTAGTTTGTTCAATCATGCATCAAATTACATGCATAGGCCGATTCAACGTAATTTACATGCTTCAACTTTTTATGATACTAGTAACATGCATCCTATGTATCCCAACTCTCATGCATCGGCAACCCCACAAATTGTTATGCCGATGAACAACATGGTGAGTTTGGTTAATAAATTTGAAACACCTCAAGTTAGGATTTCCAATGCCATGCAAGAAAGTGTTTCACCCTTTTATTCATCGGCAAGTAATGTGCAATATACTAATCCAACCATGCCAATGAACGAGAGAATTGGCCATGCTACTACTAGCTATTCTGCCGGTTATTCCCAGCCGTCATATGCTACACCTCATGACAATAATTTTTCAGCACCATACACCACTGTAGATATTCATAATTCGGCTTCCGACCTTCCTGGTCATAGCCGAATGAATGTAAATTATACAGGAGCGGTTGTGCCCAATATTGTAGAAGATGAGGTAGTGGTGGCTGCATTGAAGAATTTAGCCCAAAATAAGAGGATTAGTGCTCTTTGCCTTGAACAACATGAAAAGGGGCTATTTCCTGATTATGCCATAATAAAAGCTAGAGTTTTGCAAGAAGATGAATCTTTGCCAATTGATAAAATTGGCGAGCAAAAATATGGTTTTACAACAATGCATATGCCTTCACCTAGTACTACATCATATTATACACCCCCACTATTGCAAAATTTCAACAACAACCATGTGTCATTGCCAAAAGAATCTAAAAGCATTGGGGGGCAATTGTATCCGGAGTGGGCTAAAATTGAGAAAAAGCTTAAAGCCAACTTTGCCGCCCGCCGTCAGAAACAAATAGAAAAAGAATTGGCTCAGATAAAAGAAGGTTTTTCAATTGGTAGTATCAATGAAAAGAAGGATGATTCGGAACTTGAAAGTGCTTCGGTTGAAAAAGCCGAATGAAGTAGTATATATTCCGAATCCATCAAATCCAAAGAGGCAAGCATTATTGAGAAAGGGCATGGCAAGCATAGTAAAACAACCGTGCTTGATTTTTCTGAAGTTAATGGAACCTACTTCCTGCCCTATGAGTTCCGTGCCGTAGAAATTGACAAGCCTCAAGGACAAGAGCAAGTAGCCAAACAAAGTTCGGTCGATAAGGATCTTCAAGGTAATGATTCACGGAATAAAGAAAAAGATGATGAAGAGGCGTTGGGGAGCCACCCAAAGATGAAGCAAGATATTGTTCAAGCCACACCACTATCATGCTCTCCCAACATATTTGAAGAGGTGTGTTTAGCAAGTAATTTACCTATTTTTAGATTTGGTCAAAACTTTATTGTTGATGCATCCATCAGAAAAATCCTCTTAAGTAATTTTGAAAGACCAATGAAGAAGGGTAATTTACTTGTTAGCAATAAAATTGTTATGGAACATATCGGCCAACCAATTGTGCCATTTATAAAGACCGATAATGACTTATTGTTACAGCCAAAGCTTTCCCCATTACTTTATATAAGGTTCATATCTAGTTGGGTAGCTTTGCTTATTTCGTACTTGGCTTGCACTTGGTCTCAATTGAGACATGTATGTTCTAAATATCTTCGTTTCAGAAATTTAAAGCCAAGGTTAAATTCTATTGAGAAAACCGATGCTAATATAATATCTTATCGAAAGACATCGGAGATAGAGTGGAAAACACAATGCATAGCCGAATGGGGTGATGCAAAATTTGAACCGTTCATTTGCTTAACTCCAAAGCCGTTCTCACAAGAAGATCAGCTAGAAAATAAAAAAATTACCTTCAATTCCAATATGTGTGATCAAATCTTTGATTTGTTGTTGGGAAATAATTATATTACAATTCTTGATCACCATGTTGAGCCATCTGTCCAGGGACGTATGTATTGTAAGTTGCATGATTCGTCCAAGCATAATTTTGAGGATTTCAACATGTTTCGTCAAATAGTTAAATCGGCCATTGAAAAATGACGATTAAAGTTTGTTGAAATACCAAGAGATGACCAGTCTATTCCGATTGGTCCCGATGGCAAAAAGTTTTTGCATCGGCTGCTTCAAGCCGATCCATTTAAAGAGAAGGTAAAAACTGCAGGTGATGGGATCAAGCTTTCAAGTAAAGAAGTTGTTGAAGAGCATAATGAACATAATCTTGAGGGTGAGAGTTCCATCAAAGCTACAATGGAGACGCCAAGGACTGGCGGGCAACAAGCAAATCCAATGATCGACGAAAGCAAACCAAAAGAAAACAAAGGCCGAAATAAGCACAAGTGCAACAGATCAAAAATCTCCTTCGCTGAACTATTGGATAAATATCAAAAGAAGAGTGAAGAGAAGAATACTTATCGGCCAAATCATGCAAAGAAACCAAGATCACCCCCAAGGCGCAAATATGAGGATTGGTATTGGCAAAGTGAGAATTTCAATGCAACATATTCATATCATTATTTTGGGTCGCCAACGCCAATGTCGTGGATGCCTCCCTATGCTCATGTAGATTCATATCCATCACGGGACAGGTACAATACAAGGGCACATTCTCCATGAAAGTGCAACTATCCCTAGGTGGTTTTGGTAATTCATAACAACATATAGCTCATTGAGCTAATGCTATTTCAAGATGATTATTTCAGGAAAGCTCAATGATTGGCATGGCATGGATGTGAAAGTGGAACCCTCAAAATGCTAAGGACAAAGAATTGGCTCAAGCTCAAAAGTTCAAGACTCTTCATTAGTGATCCAAGATCACATTGAGTCTTTAGGAAAAGCCAATACTATCAAGGAGGGGTGAGGTGTTGCTTAATGAGCCTCTTGCTTTATGTGCTTAATGATATGCTCCAAAATCCTCAACCACTTTTCCATAGCCACAAATGACCTAAACACTAAGCCAAACTCGGTCATACCGATTCTTTCAATCCGGTGCCACCGAGTTTCACTTGTCATTTGCCACTGCCAAACCCTAGCAATTCGGTCCTACCGATAAGGATCTCGGTCTCACCAAGATGGGATTGAAAACTCTCTGTTTCCCTGTCGTAACTTTTCGGTCTCACCAAAAGAGCGAATCGGTCCCACCGAGATTGCAATGTAAACTCTGTGTTTCCTTCTTGTAACTTTTCGGTCTCACCAAAAGAGCGAGTCGGTCCCACCGAGTTTGCCTGACCAACTCTCTGGCTAGATTATTGCCAAACTCGGTCTCACCGAGTTTGTGCAATCGGTCTCACCGAGATTACGTTATGCCCAAACCCTAACCGAATCGGTCCTACCGAGTTGCATGTCAGTCCCACCGAAATTCCTAACGGTCACTAGGTTTACTATTTCGGTCCGACCGAGTTTGTTTATTCGGTCCCACCGAGATTGGTAAATTGTGTGTAACGGTTGGATTTTGTGTGGAGGCTATATATACCCCTCCACCTCCTCTTCACTCTTGGAGAGAGCCATCAGAACACATACACCATTCCAACTAATATGTTCTAAGAGAGAACCACCTACTCATGTGTTGAGACCAAGATATTCCATTCCAACCATATGAATCTTGATCTCTAGCCTTCCCCAAGTTGCTTTCCACTCAAATCTTCTTTCCACCAGATCCAAATCCTATGAGAGAGAATTGAGTGTTGGGGAGACTATCATTTGAAGCACAAGAGCAAGGAGTTCATCATCAACACACCATTTGTTACTTCTTGGAGAGTGGTGTCTCCTAGATTGGCTAGGTGTCACTTGGGAGCCTCCGACAAGATTGTGGAGTTGAACCAAGGAGTTTGTAAGGGCAAGGAGATCACCTACTTCGTGAAGATCTACCGCTAGTGAGGCAAGTCCTTCGTGGGCGATGGCCATGGTGGGATAGACAAGGTTGCTTCTTCGTGGACCCTTCGTGGGTGGAGCCCTCCGTGGACTCGCGCAACCGTTACCCTTCATGGGTTGAAGTATCCATCAACGTGAATGTAGGATAGCACCACCTATCCGAACCACGGTAAAAACATCCGTGTCTCCAATTGTGTTTGAATCCTCAAAACCCTTCCCTTTATATTCTTGCAAGTTGCATGCTTTACTTTCCGCTGCCAATATACTCTTTGGATGCTTGCTTGAATTGTGTGATGATTGCTTGACTTGTCCTAAGATAGTTAAAATATGCCAAGAACTAAAATTGGGAAAAGGTTAAGTTTTTATTTGGTCAAGTAGTCTAATCACCCCCCCTCTAGACACACTTTTGATCCTACAAGTGGTATCAGAGCTTTGGTCTCCATTTGCCTTGATCTCCATAGCTTTTGGTGGTCATAGCCTTGGTTTCACAACCTAGGAGAGTATGGCGTCTAGCGAGGGAAATTATCACCATAGAGGTCCTTACTTTGATGGCACTAATTTTGCTAGTTGAAAGCATAAAATGAAAATGCATATTCTTGGACATAACCCCGCCGTATGGGCTATTGTTTGTGTTGGTTTGCAAGGTGAGTTTTTTGATGGGAGAGAACCAAACCGTGAAGCTACCGCGGATGAGTTGAAGATGTTGCAATACAATGCTCAAGCTTGTGATATTCTCTTCAACGGATTGTGCCCCAAAGAATTCAACAAAATCAGCCGTCTTGAGAATGCAAAGGAAATTTGGGACACTTTGATTGATATGCACGAAGGCACCGACTTCGTCAAGGAATCCAAGTTGGATGTGCTCCAAAGTCAACTTGACAAGTTCAAGATGAAGGATGGTGAAGGTGTCGCCGAAATGTACTCTAGGCTTGCTCTCATCACAAATGATATTGCCGGCTTAGGAAGTGAAGAGATGACCGATAGATTCATCATCAAGAAGATCCTAAGAGCCTTGGATGGGAAATATGATACCGTGTGCACATTGATTCAAATGATGCCAAATTACAAAGATCTCAAACCAACGGAAGTGATTGGAAGGATTGTTGCTCATGAAATGTCACTCAAGGATAAAGAGGAACTTCACAACAAATCAAGTGGTGCCTACAAAGCCTGATGTGAAGTCCCCACATCATCAAGTGAGAAACAAAACTTCAATGAAGAATTGAGCTTAATGGTGAAGAACTTCAACAAGTTCTACAAGAGTAGAAGCAAAGATAGAAGCTTCAAGTCAAGGTCCTACAATGACAAAAGATCTTCTAGTCGAGAGCGAAACTGCTATAATTGTGGAAGACCCGGACACTATTCCAATGAGTGTACGGCTCCCTACAAGAGAAGAGAAGATTCTCCAAAAAGAAGAAGCAAAGAATCACCACCAAGAGAGAGAAGGAGTAGAGATGATCGTTATGAACGAAGATACTCACGGAGAAGCAAAGATTCGGAAAGGAAGGAAAAATCATCAAGGAGCTACACAAAACGAAGACATCAAGCTCATGTTGGTGAATGGGTATCCGGCTCCGACTCCGACAGCCACTCCGAGAGAAGTTATCACTCCGACTCCGAAGATACTCAAGATGAAGGTGTTGCCGGTCTAGCACTTGTGTCAACCAACTCCTATGACATATTTGACTCACCAAATCAAGGAATTGGAAGATGCTTCATGGCCAAAGGTCCTAAGGTAACACACCCCGAGTATGTTGATTTTAATAGTGATGAAGATGACTTGTTAGGTGATGATGACTTGCTTGTTGACAACTCTAGTGATGAGTACTATGATGAAACATCAATTAATCATGCTAATCAAGATAAAACGAATGACAATGATGAGGAGAAGATTGAGGCTCTAACTAAAGAACTAAACACTCTTAAGTTAGCTCATGAAACTATCTTCGAAGATCATCGAGAACTTTTAAGAGCCAATGAGAAATTATGCTTTGAAAAGCTCAATCTTGAGAAAGAGCATGAGTTCTTAAAAGCAATCAATGATGACCTCTGCAAGAAAAGTTCTTCTTACATTGCCAAGCGTTTACTATTATCCACTTACATGCCTCAAGTCAAGTCTAGTAACAAGAACAAGAAAGATTCTTCCTCTAGTAGTAACAATGATCATGCTAAATCCAATATTGTTGCTTCTAGTAGTTCTCTTGATTCCACTAATGATTCTCTTAGCCAAGTTACACTTGAGCAAGAAAATAGCTTAATGAAGGGGATTATAGAGAAAGGAGTGTACAAAAGCCTTGCCGGGAGTAAGCAATTCGAGGAAATTGTGCGCAAGCAAGGAATGCACCGGAAGAATCAAGGTGTTGGTTTTGAACGAAAGTTCAATGCCAATGGAGTTGAGTGGGAAGAAGATCAATACCCCAAGACAAAGTTTGTTCCTCAACAAGAGAAGTCTACTTCTTTCAAGGGGACACAAGCTCAAGATGATCTTCCACCACAAGACTACAAGCAAAAAGGCAAGGACAAGCTTCAAGAGGAGATTGATGCATTTGAAGAAGCTCCTAAGACCTTAGTCAAGTGGATTCCCAAGACCATGTCAAGTTCCACTTCATCAAGTACGACTACAACTCCAAGGATTCCCATCAAGATGGTGTGGATCCAAAAGAAGAAGAACTAGAGAGTTCTTGAGGGTGACTCCGCCAACATATTTCACTCTCATCATTTTGGCAAGAACAAGTGCAATCAACTTTCACATCATGCACTAGTTCAAGGAGTCACAAACCCTCTTGTTGGTAAGACAAGGGACAAGGTAACCTAAAGTTTTCATGGACATCATCTTGTGTATGCATCACTCTATGTCTATGGATATCCTTGTTTGTTCCTTGTGGGACTAACCCATGTAGGTATTGAAAGTGCAATTCACTCAAATGGATAGCTCCAAGTGATCTACATCAACATTGAGCATCCACATCTTCAACATCTAGATGAAGTCATCATCGACAAAACCCAAGGTTAGCTCATCCCTCTTAGGGGGGATATCACATCTAGGGGGAGCTTTACTCTAAGAACTTGAGCTAAAGCAACTCTAAAGATGTGAATACAACAATGCTTTATGTAAAAGTGGTAACCCCACTTGAGCTTAAACGATGAGTATGACCTATGGTCAAGTGTTCTCACTTGACTCCTAAGTCAATATACTCATATATAGATGACCTAGTCATCACAAATTGCTTGATAGATGCTAGAATTGGTTGTGCATGCTTTGCCACATATTTCATTTGCCATCTTATTGTGTGAGCATGTTGGTTGCATATTTTACTCATTCGAGGACATCCACTTGTTGTTTTGATTGTTTGGCTTTATCTTCTTTTGCCAAGTGGATGGACAAGAATGCCTAAGAACCTCCTCTAGATATCTATGCTTTTCTCGTCTCAAACTCTATTCATGCTGCATCACAAAATTTGATCAAGTCAGATTCGAACCACTTTGTGTGAGGAGCGCTCGGAGTCCCCGATTCGTCATAGACTTAAACTTCCAAAACCTCTTTGTGATTCTCGGTCTGACTGATACCATACTTTCGGTCCTACCGAGATCATTAAGTTGATCTAGGTTTTCGATCTCGGTGCAACCGATTTGAACCACACAATCACACCGAGTTGCAATAACTGTATACAGTTTTGCACCTCGGTGCCACCGAGTTGTTCCACTCAGTCACACTGACAGGGTCGGGCTATATATAGTGACGGGCAAAATTTTGGAAATTTCTCCGAAACCTCTTCGCCCGCGCATAGCTCTCTCTGCCTCCTGGGTCTCCGGATCGTCCTCCTTGCCGCCAGCCGCCTCCAGTCGCTGGTCTCTGTCGCCGTCAATGGGAATTCTACCCCGCCGTTGCCGCCGTAGTGAGTCTCCGCCGAACTAGGGTATGGACTCGATCTTTGTGCTATTCTCCAATCCGATTCCTAGCACATTGTGATCATCATAATTCTTGCCACGTTTGATAAACTCCTATCCAGTCAATGAACTCGTAGATTAGGTTTAATTCGAAAATTTTAGGGTTAGGTTTCCGTCGAAACCATCTCGGACCCACCGATTTGGCTTATGCCATTGCACAAGTAAAACTCGGTCTGACCGAGAATTACTTATCCGTGTGACCGATTTTGGAACTCTGAGAAACCCTAGCAGTCTCGGTGCCACCGAACTGTGACTCGGTCTGACCGAGTTCACTAGTTCTGGTGCCAAAACTGCTTCGGTGTCACCGAGTTTGAAAATCGGTAGATCCGAGATGATTTCAGTGGGAAACTAAAACTAAGTTTTTGAATTACTCTTTTGCAAAATCTCTGCACTTTGTGATGCTCATCCACTCTATCTCATCTATAATCTATTCACAGGGTCAGCAGTCAGAGTTTGCATCATGTCAGACCAAAGTGACAGCCAGAACCTCTCAGAGCAGCAAGTGGTGATGAGTGAGGGCACTAGTCCCTCTAGCTCTTCAGATGATGGCAGCAGGAGCACCCCCAGTAATCTGCCTAAGGCTGCCACTAGACAAAGGAAGAAGAGAACTTCTGATTCTGAAGATGAAGATTATGTGGCAGAGGAAGAGGCCACATCAAGGAGAGTTGAGCCAGCTCAAGGCACAAAGCCAGGGCTGAAAATCAAAAGGCCAGCAGGCAGGCAACCCATGTCTAAGGTTAGAGCTTCAACTGTGAAGCCTGCACCCACAAAGCTAGTTGTTGCTGAGGGCAAAAAGAGGAAGGAAAGGGTCAAGAAGACTGTAGCCAGAGTGCTTGGCAAGGCCTCCATCATGGAAGATGAGGAGGAAGAAGAAGAGGTTGCTGCACCAGCACCCAAGGCACCCAAACTTATGGGAGATGCCATAAGGTCAGGGGCAACTGCATCCAAGCCCAAGGAAGCACCCAAGGCTGCATCTAAGCCAAAGAGTGCACCAAAGAGAAACACAAGAAGCATCCCAGCCACTGAAAATAACAAGGCCCCAGTGCCTGAAGCTGCAGAGGAAGAGGAAGAGAATGTCCGTACAAAGCTCAAGCCCAAGATCCCAGACCACAACGATGCTCATCCTGTGGCTGAGGATATGAAGCTTAGGAGAGATTCAGGGCTGAGGAAGTGGAGAGAAGCAGATCCGTATGCTTCTAGGAGAAGGACTGCAGTGGACTACAGGTTTCACACCAAGGAGCTGCAGGATTTCTATGAGACAGTGCTGCTAGATAAGAAGCCCATTGTCTGCGATATGTGATGGGTCGATTGGCAGTATATCAAGGACAATGAAGAGTACTTCCCTGGCGTGTATGACAGCTTTAGTGCGTGTGGAGTTGCAGACTTTGTTGGGTAGAAGCTCACAAAGTGGAACGAGGAGCTAATCATGCAATTCTACTCCACAGCACACTTCTACCCAGATGGGAGGATCACTTGGATGTCAGAAGGTACGAGGTACCAGTCCACAGTTGCTGAATGGGCTCAGCTGATCAACGCCCCAGAAGAGCAGGATGATGACTTGGACATTTATGCCAAGAAAAAGATGGACCACAACTCTATGTCCAACATGTACAAGGAGATTCCGAATGAAGCACTTGACACTTTCAAATTTGGCTCAGTGCATTATCTTCTATCAGGACTGCCCGGTATCAATTGGATACTAAGGCACACCCTATTGCCCAAGTCTGGAGATCACAAGATGATCAGAGGTCACGCGATCAATTTGCTTCATGTCTTTGGCGTGCCTCAAAATTTCAAAGTCATGAGCCTCATAGTGGAAACAATCAAAAGGACTGTAGCAGATCAGAAGAGGAGTTGTGGGTATGCCCCACAGATTCAGGAGCTCATCAACTCAAAGATGGGCATGTGCACATACTTGTTGGATAAGGAACACCTGCCCATCCGTCCAGACTTTGAAGATAATCAAGTGATCATGACTGAGCATGAGCCATCATCTGCCCAAGCACAAGCCAAGAAGGAGAAGGCGAAGAAGGAGAAAGCTTCCAGGATGCCTACTCAAGAGGAGGCATCTGAATATTTTCTGAAAACCAAACAAGAGCGGCTTGGTTACCTGATTGCGTCCACCCTGCGGATTGAGCAAGGACTAGCCACCCTAACTCAGAACCAGGCAAGCTTAGAGAGGATCATGGAACAGAGGTTCTATGATTTGGACATCATGGTGATAGAGATACAGACTGCCGTGGAACAGCTCCAGGATGACATGAATGAGAGGAGAGGCAGGACTACGACTGATGCTTTTGCCAGGGTGCCACGAGGTTCGAGGTTGTCTGCAATGCCAGTTGCTGACACCAGAGCTACCACGTCTGCGCCAGCCACAGCCTCAGTTCCACCAGCTCCAGCGTCCACTTCAGCCTCAACTCCGACCACGTCTACCGAAGGCTTCGTCCTTGGAGTGCTCCGGACTCCACCACCACCTGAAGATCAAGCCTGAGCGTCGACTTAGCACTATGCATTTTCTAGGAACTTTTTGGTAACTTGTTGCCAAAGGGGGAGAAAATGTATAGATCATAGGCTTCGAGAGAGAGTGTTGCTTTTATTCTCTCTTGCTTTATTTGGTGGTTTTTCGGACTTTATTTGCTTGTGTGTGAGATACTATGTTCTTATCTGTGTGAGACATCGATGATCATGTGTTTGATCATAAGCTACACTTAATGTTTGCTTAATGCTATTATCATTCTATCTATCTTATGTGATCATTCACTATTCTTGGTGATGAGTGCATGTATTTCAATCTTATCATTTTTTAGCGCTCCACCAAGATGTATGTGACACGGAAGAGTAACCCATGACTCTAACTCCTTGTGCATTTGCAGTCCAAAGCAAATTTTAAATATGCACAAATTTAGGGGAGCTCTTATTTGTCACATACTTCTCAAAGCGACGATATATTTCATGCTTATTATCATTTGTCGAAGCTTTGATCTATATGTTGTCATCAATTACCAAAAAGGGGGAGATTGAAACTACAACTATCCCTAGGTGGTTTTGGTAATTCATAACAACATATAGCTCATTGAGCTAATGCTATTTCAAGATGATTATTTCAGGAAAGCTCAATGATTGGCATGGCATGGATGTGAAAGTGGAACCCTCAAAATGCTAAGGACAAAGAATTGGCTCAAGCTCAAAAGTTCAAGACTCTTCATTAGTGATCCAAGATCACATTGAGTCTTTAGGAAAAGCCAATACTATCAAGGAGGGATGAGGTGTTGCTTAATGAGCCTCTTGCTTTATGTGCTTAATGATATGCTCCAAAATCCTCAACCACTTTTCCATAGCCACAAATGACCTAAACACTAAGCCAAACTCGGTCATACCGATTCTTTCAATCTGGCGCCACTGAGTTTCACTTGTCATTTGCCACTGCCAAACCCTAGCAATTCGGTCCTACCGATAAGGATCTAGGTCTCACCGAGATGGGATTGCAAACTCTCTGTTTCCCTGTCGTAACTTTTCGGTCTCACCGAAAGAGCGAATCGGTCCCACCGAGATTGCAATGTAAACTCTGTGTTTCCTTCTTCTAACTTTTCGGTCTCACCGAAAGAGCGAGTCGGTCCCACCGAGTTTGCCTGACCAACTCTCTGGTTAGCTTATTGCCAAACTCGGTCTCACCGAGTTTGTGCAATCGGTCTCACCGTGATTACGTTATGCCCAAACCCTAACCGAATCGGTCCTACCGAGTTGCATGTCAGTCCCACCGAAATTCCTAACGGTCACTAGGTTTACTATTTTGGTCCGACCGAGTTTGTTTATTCGGTCCCACCGAGATTGGTAAATTGTGTGTAACGGTTGGATTTTGTGTGGAGGCTATATATACCCCTCCACCTCCTCTTCACTCGTGGAGAGAGCCATCAGAACACATACACCATTCCAACTCATATGTTCTAAGAGAGAACCACCTACTCATGTGTTGAGACCAAGATATTCCATTCCAACCATATGAATCTTGATCTCTAGCCTTCCCCAAGTTTCTTTCCACTCAAATCTTCTTTCCACCAGATCCAAATCCTATGAGAGAGAGTTGAGTGCTGGGGAGACTATCATTTGAAGCACAAGAGCAAGGAGTTCATCATCAACACACCATTTGTTACTTCTTGGAGAGTGGTGTCTCCTAGATTGGCTAGGTGTCACTTGGGAGCCTCTGACAAGATTGTGGAGTTGAACCAAGGAGTTTGTAAGGGCAAGGAGATCGCCTACTTCGTGAAGATCTACCGCTAGTGAGGCAAGTCCTGCGTGGGCGATGGCCATGGTGGGATAGACAAGGTTGCTTCTTCATGGACCCTTCGTGGGTGGAGCCCTCCGTGGACTCGCGCAACCGTTACCCTTCGTGGGTTGAAGTCTCCATCAACATGAATGTAGGATAGCACCACCTATCCGAACCACGGGAAAAACATCCGTGTCTCCAATTGCGTTTGAATCCTCAAAACCCTTCCCTTTATATTCTTGCAAGTTGCATGCTTTACTTTCCGCTGCCAATATACTCTTTGCATGCTTGCTTGAATTGTGTGATGATTGCTTGACTTGTCCTAAGATAGTTAAAATCTGCCAAGAACTAAAATTGGGAAAAGGTTAAGTTTTTATTTGGTCAAGTAGTCTAATCACCCCCCCTCTAGACATACTTTCGATCCTACACTCCATCTTATTTTAAACCATCTCACCAATATTATGCAGCTCCGGGAAGATCAACATTTGAACAATCACATGTTAAAGACCGTTTCAATCATAAGGAATCGGTCCAGAGCTCAAGGAAGAAGAAAGAGGTGCTCAACCAAGTTTACCATGTTAAAAGAGATGGTCGTAAGAGTGCAACTCTAGATTTGATCTCAAATGAAAAGGAGCCAATTAAAGTGTTGACATTGGCTACAAAAGGCAAAGAAGGGAAGCAACCAATTGATAAAAGTCAGAGTGCCAAATCTGAAGAAAAGAAGTTGAGGGTGCACAAGGCCAAAAAGGAATTGCCATTGGTCAAAACAGAATCACAGCCGAGATGCCCGCTCGGCTTATCATATTGGCAAAAGAAGAAATTACAAAAACTTAGTGCACAAGAACTTGAAGAAAGGAGCATGGCATGGGTTCCCAAGAGGAGCAGTCAAAATAAAAATGATGTGCAACCTTCTATTGCAACAACTGTTACAAAAGTGAAGAAATAGAAGAATGAAAGCAACAAACAATTAAGCCGAAGGTGCGCATCACAATATCAAAATCTTCGGTTAGCACATCACCCATATTCTTCAACCATAACATTCATGCCTTTGCCATGGAATTCATCCATAGGTATGATCAATTACCCTCCATGGATTTATTTTGATCCATGGATGCAACATAATTTTCTATATCATGACAGGGTATTAACAAATCACTATACATTTGGTTCGTAACATTTTTGTTGCTAATACAAAGGGGCCGAAATATTTTATTGCTATTTCATTTGTTTATTTCGGCTATACATACTTTGGTGGGTGAATTCTACATGGACCTCATGGTAATGGCCGATAGTTATCTATCGCCATAAGAATATGTCAAAGCATGGCCGATGTAGTATCCTAACATCGTCCTTAGTTCAATTGGAGACCAAAACAAAGTACGTTTTCATTGATATTGTCCTAGTCTTTCTAGTACCATGGAGGTTACTTTTGATGGTTAAAATTGAAGCAATGGCCAAGGTGTTGGTATTGTTTATATATCTCCTTATGGTGCTATTTTGTGAAGCCTCATGCCACTTAAAATATTTATGCACAAATGATCAAAGCCAAATATGCATTGTCATTCGGATTGGAGCTTTGCCTTGCTATAGGTGCTATACATATTGAGGCTTCCGGTGATTCGTTGTTAGTGGTGCAACAAATATCCGAGGATTATTAATGTTTTGACAAATCACTTATAGTTTATCTTTTGGTATGTCTAGATGCAAGATTTACCTTGGGTTGCTTTAAAATTGTTCATATATCTAGACATGACAATTTGAAAGAATTGGCGCAGCAAGCTTCCGGCTACTGTGTTAACCATGATGTATTGCATTTCTATCAATAGCCGATGCTAGGTCTTGTCAACATAGGTAAGGCCGAACCGAAGCCCACCGCTTCGGCCACTAATGAAACTTATATGCAGGCAAAGTAAGTATTAGAGGAAGTTCATTCTTGATTATCTGCAAAATCCTCTTTAAAGGGTGAACAATATGGTTCGGAGGATGGTTTTGATCTATGGAACCTTATCACCGGATTGTTATAGAAGTTGAGAAGTTTTCACCCAAGTTTGCATCGAAAGGTTCAAACAAGCAATGGCCGATATATACTTATCACCCTAAGTACATGCAAATGGCCGATGGAGTGTTGACATCATCCTTAGAAAAAGCTATGCAGAAGTTATTTTTCGGCACACAAGCTTTGCCGAAAAACAGGGAGGCATGTGTTGACACCAGATTTTGGCATGGTTGAAAACATAATTAAGAAGGCCTCAAATGGACAAGTGCTCAAAGTGAGAAAGTTCCGTATCGTCAAAAGAAAAAACTTTCATATTTGGGCCATAGCCATCCGGTCTCATCTCTAAGGCCGAAGTTGTGTTTGAAGTACTCAAATTTTATATTCAGAACGCTATTCGGCCTATTACGCCCCCAAGATGGCCTCATATGAGAAAAGTTCCTACACGGATTGTCTTCGTCTTGTCGAAACGATCGATTTTTATATAAGAAACGTCTTAATCGGAGTACGTATGCAAAAGTTACGGCTGAAAATGCGTGGCTGCATCAGGATGGCCGGACACTCCAGGAATGATCATCCGGGTTTTGGATTTCTCCAAGGATGGCCGGACACTCCGGGGTTGTTTGTCCGGGTTTTGGATTTTTTTGCCGCAGGCTTCAGAAAACAGCCGAAAACTCCCTCAAGATGAGCTCTGATCAAAAAAGTTCAACATGAAAGTTGTCCGTCTCGTCGAAACGGTCGAGATTGCTTTTGGGCTCGTTTCCATCCGAGATCGTTTACCACCACAAAAAAGACCCGCAAGGTGCAGCCAGTTTAAACCGAACAGTTTTGGAAAGTTCGGACAAAACCAATCCGAATTTGACTAGGGTTTTGGACGTGAATCCAAGCCTTTTCCTTGCACGGGAAGTCCAGCCGCCTCTTATATATCTAAGGGGTGACGGCCGATTGAACAACACACAATCGATCAATTCATATACCACTTTTTACCTTTACCTTTATCTCTCCCCCTTGTTCTTCTTCTTCTCGTTCTCCGTTTGCAGGGCAGCGACCCTCGAGGCCCTAGGGGCAATCAGGTCGACCTAGGGCAGCCCATAGCCGCCGCGCGCCCTGACGGGGTCCCTCCCGGGCGTGTGGGGTTTCGGGTCTACAAAAGCGCCCGCCGGATTGCTTGCGTACTGCGCTTCCGGATGGGTCTCCTTCGACGTGAGCTGCGGTGCATCACCCTCGGTGTTGGAGGTACACGGTGACGTGGTCGTGTGCGAACACTCGGTCTCTGACTTCGTAAACTGTCTCCTGGCATTTAGAATCCATGTAGCTCTTCTGCCTGGACTGGGCTACCTTGAGCCTATCACGAATCAATTTCACTTTTTGTTCAGACTCCTTAATCAAATCCGGTCCAAACAACTGGCGGTCTCCAACTTCATCCCACGACAATGGTGTTCTGCACCTTCTTCCATACAAGGCTTCGAAAGGGGTCATCTTCAAACTGGATTGATAACTGTTGTTGTAGGAGAACTCTACATATGGCAAATTGTCGTCCCAACTAGATCCATAATCTAGCGCACAAGCTCTCAGCATATCCTCCAAAATCTGATTGACTCTCTTGGTCTGTCCATCTGTCTGCGGATGAAAAGCTGTACTGAACTCTAGCTTGGTACCCAAGGTTTCATGCAATTGATTCCAGAACTTTGAGGTAAACTGGGTTCCTCTTTCTGATACAATGCTCCTCAGAACTCCATGCAGACATACGATCCTGGTCATGTATACCTTTGCCAACTTAGCACTGGTGTAGGTTGTCTTTACTGGGATGAAATGAGCTACCTTCGTCAAGTGATCGACTACAACCCATATCGAGTCATAGCCTGAATGGGTCCTGGGTAATCCCGTGATGAAATCCATGCCTAGCTTATCCCACTTCCATTCGGGTAACGGCAATGGTTGTAGCAATCCTGCAGGCTTCTGATGCTCTGCCTTTACTCTCTGACATACATCACAAACTGCTACATACTCCGCAATATCCTTCTTCATTCCAGTCCACTAGAAAGTATCCTTCAAATCCAAATACATCTTGGTATTTCCTGGGTGAATCGAGTATGTTGAATCATGGGCCTCCTGCAGAATCAACTTCCTGATCTCTAGCTCGTTAGGCACATAAACATAGTCTTCAAACCATAGGGTATCATGCTCATCCTCACGAAATCCTTTAACTTTTCCTTTGCTCATCTTCTCCTTTATAGAGGCAACCTCCTTGTCAGTTTTCTGAGCTTCTCTGATCTTATCCATCAAAGTAGACTGAATCTCCAATGCTGCTACATAGCCTCTCGGAACTATCTCCAAACATAGCTCACGAAGATCCTCGACTAACTCCTTCGGTAAATCTCCCGTCATTAATGTGTTGACATGGCTCTTACGGCTCAGCGCATCGGCTACTACATTAGCCTTTCTGGGATGATAATGCAATCTCATATCATAATCCTTGATGAGCTCCAACCATCTCCTTTGCCTAAGATTTAGCTCCTTCTGCGTGAAAATATACTTCAAACTCTTGTGATCCGTGTACACCTCACAATGGTTTCCAATGAGAAAATGTCTCCAAGTCTTCAATGCATGCACTACGGCTGCTAACTCCAAATCATGCGTGGCATAATTCAACTCATGGGGCTTAAGCTGTCGTGAAGCATACGAAACAACTCTTCCCTCCTGCATAAGCACTGCTCCAAGTCCTCGACGTGAAGCGTCACAATACACCTCGTAATCCTTGCGCTGATCTGGCAGAATCAACATGGGCGAGGTAACCAAACATTTCTTCAACTCCTGGAAACTGGCCTCACATTCCTCAGTCCATATGAACTTGGTATCCTTCTTCAACAACTCCGTCATAGGTTTCGCAATTTTCGAGAAATTCTCAATGAATCTCTGGTAGTATCCTGCAAGTCCAAGAAAACTCCGGATCTCTCCAACTGTTGTTGGTGTTTCTCAATTTGTCACAGTGACAACCTTGGTGGGATCTACTGCTATACCTTCTCCGCATATAACGTGTCCGAGGAATCCAACTTCCTTCTACCAAAACTCGCATTTGCTGAACTTGGCATGTAACTGATGTTCTCTGAGCTTCTCAAGTACCAAACGCAAATGCTCCTTATGCTCCTCTTCATTCTTTGAGTAGACCAAAATATCATCAATGAACACCATGACGAACTTATCCAAAAATTCCATAAACACCTTGTTCATCATGTTCATGAAATATGCAGGTGCGTTAGTTAGACCAAATGACATAACGGTATACTCGTAGAGCCCATACCTGGTGGTAAAAGCCGTCTTAGGTATATCCTGCTCTTGAATCTTTAACTGATGGTATCCTTATCGCAGATCGATCTTGGAAAATACCTTAGCTCCTTGCAATCGATCAAACAGATCATTGATCATCGGCAGTGGGTACTTGTTCTTGATTGTTACTTCGTTCAATCATTGATAATCAACAACCATCCTCAACAATCCATCCTTCTTCTTCACTAGAAGTACTGGCGATCCCCAAGGTGAAGAACTTGGGCGAATATAACCTTTATCCAGTAACACCTTAATCTGCTTCTTAATCTCCTCCAAATCTTTTGTGGGCATCCTGTATGGTCTCTTAGATATGGGCCCTGTGCCTGGCAAAAGCTCAATCAAAAACTCAATGCCTCTATCCGGTGGCATGCTTGGCAACTCCTACGGAAATACGTCAGGGAAATCCTTCACCACTGGTACTTCCTCCTGCACAACTCCTGATCATGAATTTACTTGAGTCCTCTACGGCACATGCCGGGATACATACTTGATCCTTCTTCCTTCTGGCGTTGTAAGCAAAATTGACTTACTGGCGCATTCAATGTTCCCTCCATACTTCGATAACCAATCCATGCCTAATATCACATCTAATCCTTGAGATTCCAATACTATTAGGTCCGAGGGAAATTCATAGTTACCAATCCTTAATGGTAACCGATCACACTATAGACTAGCCATATACTCTGCTCCAGGCGAGGTTACTAACATGGGTGACCTAAGGGCTTGGGTTGGCAGTTTATACTTATCCACAAATCCCCTTGAGATGTATGAATGCGATGCACCAGTATCAAAAAGAATGAGTGCAGTAAATGACTTAACCAAAAACTTACCTATTACTGCATCTGGCTGAGCTTCAACCTCCTCCACGTTAACGTGGTTCACTTGTCCCCTATTGAAAGGGTTCGACTTCTTCCCAGAGCTTACATTTCCATTTCCACTCTGGGCTTCAGGATATTCATTGGCGTAATGTCCAGTATTCTGGCACTTATAGCAAGTGACTTGGCTTAGGTCTCTCTTGGCCGGCGTCGATGGGTTGGTATGGTTCTGGCCATTGCTTCCTCCATTCCCGTTACCATTCTTGGGGCCATTATGATTGTGCGAGCTGCCTCCTCCATGGGTATGCTGAAAATGTCCTCCCGGTTTAGGGGTAAAACGTGGCTTCTACTGAGCTCCAGAATTGTACTTCCCTTGTCTATACTTCCTCTTGCGGTTTTCAATTTGCTGCTGCTTCCCTTCAATAATAAGAGCACGATCTACCAACTCCTGGTAGTTGTTGAAGCTTGCTACCATCAACTGCATGCTCAACTCATCATTCAGTCCTTCTAGAAACTTCTCCTGCTTAGCTGCATCCGTAGCAACGTCATCTGGGGCATAACGTGCTAGCTTACTAAAGTCATCCATATACTGGCCAACTGTCCGTCCTCCTTGGCGCAAGTTGTGAAACTCACACTTCTTCATGGCCATAGCTCCTGCTGACACATGGGCAGTATGAAAAGCCTGCTGAAATTGGTCCCATGTCACCGTGTCTATAGGGTAGGTGACAGTGTAATTCTCCCACCATGATGTTGCTGGTCCATCCAACTGATGTGCGGCAAAGCGCACCTTCTTAGCATCAGTACATCCTGTAGTGTCTAACTCCCTTCCAATCTTGCGGAGCCAATCATCTGCTACTATAGGCTCGGTGCTACTAGAGAACACCGGCGGATTCAGCCTAAGAAAACGGGTTAAGTGATCAACAGGTGGTGGCGGTGGTGGGTTGTTGTTATTGTTGTTCCCCTGATTCTGATTCTGGACTAGCAACTGCATCAACGTATTCTGCTGCTGGATCAACTGAGTGAGCTCCGGTGGGAAAGCAAATCCATTGCCACGTCTGGGAGGCATCTGGGGGGTTTAGAAAAGATGAGAATATAAGATAGAATGAGGTCTAGAGGGAAAACACTACCCATATTCACATGAGGCAAATGCAAACAAAATCACTTCATTCAATCAAACAAGGGCATACAACGGTCTATCTATCGTTACAAAAGTGCTCAGGCTATACTAGATACATGGGGGAATACTACTACTGATATGGTGGTCGACTAGAAAAGCTGCTCCAATGAAGACTCCATGATATCTGCTCCGGCTTCACCAACATAGTCATCATCGCTACCGTCTGGGTCCGAGTCGGTGTCGTCGATGATGATGTAGTTCTCTAGACAAGTGCAATCTTCGTCTTCTCCTTCAGTTGCGGGAAATCCCATGAATATTTTTAGCTTCTTCTTCAGATCATCATTCTTCAACACGAGTGTTGCTATTTCCTCCTCATATCCATCGCGTGTAGACTTGAGTTCTTCTTCCAGCTCCGTGATCTTGGTCATGGCCTTCTTCAGGTCTATCATGCCTGCGCACATCTGGTTCTCCTGGCGTCGAATGTGCTAGTTTAACTCCTGGATGAAAGCTGCAATTGATCTATCCTTCCCGGTGCTGATCATCTCCCATTGCTCATCTCGACGCCCACAAATCTGGTAGATAGTATCCTTGAGATCCTTGTGGTAAACTTCTCCAATGCGTCCCATAGTGATGTGGGCTGCCATGCTCTTTCCTAGACTCCAGGTTGGTGCATCAAAGGAAAACTCTATGGGCTCAGTGACGGGCATGAACTTCCTTCCTAGAACTTGAACTTGAATCATCCAGCGCTCCTCTTCAGGTAAAGTGGTGTTGTAGGTTCCGGTGAAGCTTGGTACTCCGATGTTCAGGTATCTAGTGACTTCCTTCAGGTGACGTCCAAAGGGTGTATCTCATCCGGTTGCGTGAACTTGTTCCTTGCATCCGCCATCCTAAAAGAGTTGAAAAGATGAGGAGTCAGAAATGAGAGAGGGAGTATTGATCTAGGGCTTTAGCTTAGTGGTCGTGTCCTACAGTCAACGTGTGCTCTGATACCATCTTGTAGCGACCAGACCTCAAATAGTCCGATCTTAGTGCATTAGTGTCATCCCTGGATCAGTAATACTAACACACATAATACTTGAAGGATTTATAATAGAGTAGCAATCACACACTTATTACATCGAATATCTCAAAAGAGAACTTATTACAATAAATATGGCTTAAGGCCATCTAATAATGATAACAGTGGAAGGCTTGGAAGATAAGTGAGTCCATCAACTCCAACAGCATCACTGAGTATAGAACCACGACCTAAAGGCACCTTACTCGTCATCTGAAAAGTCTACAACATGAACGTTGCAGCCCGAAAACGGGTCAGCACATGGAATATGCTGGCAATGTAAGACATAGAGAGTAATGGAAGAATAAAGCTATACTACATGAATATAGGGCTGGTGGAAAGCTCTATGGTTACAGTTTTGCTTAAAGCCAATTTTTCCCTACTGCAAAGGAATAAATTTTATTTAACTATCATGGTAGTTGTTAAACATTGAGAGCGTAGACACCCTCTCAATCCCAATTTAGTATCATCATTAAAACCCAACAATATTAATTTAAAGTAACATGATGAGATTCACATGATAATCCAAGTACTAGATACTCAAGACGTCCATAACCGGGGACACGGCTAACCATGATTAGTTTATACACTCTGCAGAGGTTTGCGCACTTTTCCCCACAAGACTCGATCTCCTCCGTTGGGATTCTCGCACTACATGGTGTTTGAGAAACGGATGACCGAGACATAGTCTTTTAGAAGCGCTAGCACCTTACGATCGGGTAGACAGTACCAACCTACATCCCCTACATCTGCTAGTCTACCAGTGTAAGAGTTCGCATGGCTTACTCGACTATGTTAGAGCCCATAGTAGCTTGTGGCTGCACACGTAAGTTTCTAGTATGAATAAATCTCATGATCCCTTTGAGCCTGGGTGGCGGTCCATAAAGAAAAACAGGCAATCGCTGGAATACCCAGGTGCCTCAATCCACCCAGATGTGTGTTTAAGTTGCCACCTTAAATAAACCATTAATTTAGCAATCTCACATCTGTCATGGATACACTCTCCCAGTCCATGTCTACGAGCATAGCATGGCATAATAAGCAAACGTAGAAGTAACTCCCCAGGGTTGATAATAAACAGGTAATAGGTTCTACCTCATCTACTTCCCAAAACCCACATATTAATCAGATCCTAATCGTGCAAGTTTGAGGATTGATCTAATGCAATAAAACTGGGTAGTAAAGAGGTATGATCAAAGTGTTACTTGCCTTGCTGATGATCCGTGAAACCTAGATATTCAAAGTAGCAAGTGGCGCACTCCGGGTACTCTATCGCGAACAAACAAGCATACAATAAGTACTCATCTGTCGGATTTCGGGTTCTGGCAGACCCTTGAGGTTCGAACACTGGGGTGCGCGCGGAGATTTCGCCTCCTACCTACCTGCACCCCTCCGCCTTGCTAGGATCTAAACTCAGGAAAGAACAGCACAAGAGACACAGGGTTTATACTGGTTCGGCCCACCGTTGTGGTGTAATACCCTACTCCAGTGTGTGGTGTGGTGGATTGCCTCTTGGGCTGATGATGATGAACAATACAAGGAAGAACAGCCTCGCGAGGGTCTGTTCTTGGCTGGGGGGATGAACTGCTCGGAGGAGCTCAGTCACCCTTCTCTCTCTTTCTCTCTATCTCATCTAAACCCCTCTCTCAAGAGCCTCCTTCTCCAAACCCCTCGGCTCTCTGTCCGTGTCTCTGTCTGTCTGTCCTTCCCCTCTTGCGGGTGGCTGATCCTATTTATAGATGCCCTGGTCCTCTTCCCACATATCGAGCGGGAAGGGAGCCAACAATGGCGGGCTAATTTGAAGGGGGACAGCTAGTATCAGCTATCCTGACAAAAGTAGTCTTCGCCTGCGCAAAGCTCTGGTGATGACCTCGTCTTAGGCTCCACGGTGACCTCCTTCTCGTAGTCCTCCTGGTCTTGGTCTCGTTGCACCGAAATGGCAAGCTTTGCCTAATGCCTCGATACTCCACGGCTGCGCTTGCCCCTTTGCACCAAAGAGGGAAGGAGGACGCTGCGCCGGCTGGCACCCGCCTGGCGCCCTCGGTCGTCATGGCTTGTGTCATGGGCACCTCATGAGGTACCCCGCCTTGATCTCTCCGCCTCCTCGTGAGCCAGCCTGACGAGGCCATGCCTGAGGAAGCTTCGCGTCGTCTGCCCCGCGAGGCTCGGCCCCTCGCGAGGGTCTTGGGTTTGTGTTGGTGAAGATAGGCCGCGCTGGGCCCCCTTTGAGCCACACCACAGGCTGCAGGCAGGCAAGTCTGGGGTCCCCCGTTCCCAGAACGCCGACAGTAGCCCCCGGGCCCAAGGCGCGCCCGGGCTTGGCCGTGCAGGGAGGCGGAAGGGCAAGAGCGAAGCGCCGCGGGCCCTAACAGCCTGCGGCCTTGGGTGCCGCGTGGCGGCTGATTGGACGTGGGCGGCACTGTTCCCCCACGCCCTCCTTGTTTTCTGCCATGCTAGGCGGACCCGTAGTTGTACGCAGCCGTTCCCCTTTTGGTTGCTCGAGCGCCCTCTGTCCCTCCTCCGCTCGAACTCCGGTTTCTGTTTTCAACTCAATCTCGAACCTCCCCCCCTTCCCATCGCCATGGCTCCGACAAAGAAGGGAAGAGGGAGGGAACCCGTGTCTCCGCCTTGCCCGCCGCCGCTGGCGGCTCCCGCCGAGGGCTTGGGCAAGGTCAGCTCGGCTCTGGCCACCATCTTCAATGAATGCGGGAGGACGACGGCCTGGCCCGCGTCCCACTTCTCCATCGACAGGAAGGCCACCGAGGTCCTGTATTTTGCCGATGCCCTATGGGCGGGTCTGGTTCCTCCCTTTTCTGATTTCTTCAACGCCGTGCTTTCCCACTATCAGATCCACATGATGCATCTGGGTCCTGAATCCATCACCCTCCTTTCGGTCTTCGCCTTTGTTTGCGAAGCTATGGTGGGAATCCTTCCTTCGGTTGCCTTGCTGCGCCACTTCTTCTTGCTGCACCTTGTCGACCCTACCCAATGCTGGGTGTGCGTGAGCTTCGTTGCCACGTCTGAGACTGCGGCCTCTGGGATTGACTTCAAGCTCCACCTGCCCGCGGTTGGGTTCCGCGAGCGGTGGCTGTATGTGGATGCAGGGGTGCCCAGCCCCCTGCTATCAAAGCCGACCTCACCTGCTGTCCCCAATTCGTGCTGGGGCCAGGAGACGCTTGAGAGCCCTGGGCTCGTCTTCGTCTGGCACCGCTTCGCGCTCTTGAGGTCGCTTGGCGTGACAGCGCCCAAAGTGGTGAAGGAGTTCCTGCTATGCCGCGTTGCTCCTCTCCAACGCCATTCTCGCCGGATGTGGGCCTTCCGCGGGCGCGAGGATCGTATGAGGCTCCAGGAAGAGGACCTGGCTCCTGACATGCTGAGGACGGCGCTCTTGACCCTGGCTGGGGACCCCAACCCCGGTAGCGTCCGGCAGGGAGGGGCCTTGTTGTACCTCTGCCAGAGCAGGGGCGACTTTGTGAAGCAGATGCCTGTCTTTAATGAGTGGGGGCCGCGCCTCACCGGCCTTCAGGGACCTCGCGAGAACCTGGTGATGGTGACTGCCCTTCCAGTCGGCCAAGGCGACCCTTCCTCAAGCAGTGGAGCAGGGAGGCATGAGGCGCCAGAGGACGAGGGGGCTCCCGGCGTGGTGACAGCGCCGGGCGACGCTCATGAGGAAGCAGTTATCGGGGCCCGTGCCGCTGAGGCTGAGGGTGACAAACAGCTGCCCTCTGCGCCTGCGACTGGGGCCCCTGAGGCTCCAGCTACTTCTCTTGGGGAGGCGATCGGCGGTGCACATCAAACAGGCGCCCCTGCCGCAGATCGCCTTGACGCTCCATCTTCGTCGCAGGTTGATCCATGCGCCCAACTCTTGGGCCGCTTCCGCATGGACTTCGAGGCTATCCGGAAGAGAAGGGAGGCCCTGGGCAACGATTACCCTTGTCGCCTACTGAAGCGTAGGAAGTACTTCGCCACTGATGAGTAAGCCTTCTCCTTTCCCGGCTCCCGATCCTTCTATTACTTGTACTGACCCTTGCTCCGCAGGCCCCTTCCAGCCGAGCTTGCGGAGACGGCTGAGGAGCCGCCCCCCTTGGCTTCGCCCCCTCCACCGTCCTCGAGCGCTCCGAGCAGCGGAGCCCTTGTGGTGAGGGCGATCGAAGACATGAACCATCCCGAGGCGTATCATGGCCCTGCGCACCTCGCGATCCTCCTTCGCGAGCCTCCTCGTGGCATAGCCAGCCTGCCATGGGCTTCTCGCCTGCTCATGGACTGCGATTGGCTGAGGCGCTTCCAGCGCTCTTCTCCTGGCGGCGGGCTGGCCCCAGGCCGGGCTTCTGACGCGGCGTGCCCAGCCGTCGCGAGGGTGCCAGCCCCCAGTCCCCAACCCGGAGAGGGCGTGCTGACTCACGGCCTCCAGCGCTTGCTTGGGGCAGATGATGGTGTGGAAGACGTGCTCGAGCGTGCTCGGGAGCGTCGCGCTCTCCGCTAGGGATTCCTTTGAAGGGCGGCTGACGCAGTGAGCCTGCTTGGTGAGGAGCTTGCTAATGAAGACGCGCGCCTTGAGGCCGAGGGCCTGCGCCTGGCTGCAGAGAGGCGCGAGCGGGAGGGCGCCATCGCCCTTGCGCGCCGTCAACGTGATCTTGATGACGACGCAGAGGCCAAGGCGTCGCTGGTGGCCTCTCGGGAGGCCCGATCTTTGGCCGCTGAGGAGGCTCGGGAAGCTGACCGGCAGCGAACGGCGGCGGAGGAGCGGGCTCGGGAGCTCCTGGCCTGGTGCCACTCGCTCGAGGAGCGGGTGGAGCTACGCGAGGCAGCCCTTGCGTCGATGAAGGTGGCCTCCGGCGACTCAGCAGAGCTCCAGAAGCGTGAGGAGGCGCTGAGCTGGAAGCCGCCGAACGTACCCGTGAGTACGAGCGTCTGGAGACGAGGGAGCGCTTGGTGACGCAGGCGGAGGATGATGTTGCCGCACAAGAAGCCCGCGTCCTGGAGGAGGTCGGACATCGAGTGGCGATGGCGCATTTGAACCTTGAGCGCGAGTTTGAAGAGAAGCTGAGGCTGATCCACGCTGAAGTTGAAGGCAGGACTGCCGCCTTGAGGGCCAAGCTGGAGGAGGCGACGCGGCGGGCCGATGCTTCCCGGGCCGCCCTTGAGGTGGCGCAAGGTGAGTTAACCACCTCCCAGGCTGAGGTGCTCCTTCTTCGCCAGCGAGTGGAGGAGGCTGAGGCCGTCGCGTGCCAGAATGCGGATGAGATACGTCAGCGGCGGATCTTGGAGCATGAGCACGGCCCCATGCTCACCACTCTCCGGGAGAGAGCCAACGCGGACTTGGGCAACATCTGCGAGGAGGCCGTCGGCGAGCCGAACGTAGTCAACTACGCGGGCAATCTTCAGTTCTTCACTGATGTGGTGATGCAGCTGGAGGCACGGTCGACCAGGGCTGACAGGTTGGTGGAGGAGAGGAGTCGTGCCCTGCTCAGGCGCGCCTTTTTCGCGTCTTCAGCCACCTCTGGAACATGGATCCCTACTTCGATTTCGACGCTGCCATCGCCCCAGTCCCCCAGGTCGTCTGAGGCGATCTGGCGCGCTGGGTGGAAGACAATGTGGATGCTCTTCTCAGGGCCCTCGCCTCAGACAACGATGATGCGATCGTGGCGGCCGACGAGGGCGGCGTGATGGACGACCCTGACGCCGCAGGAGGCGACGCGGACAACGATGGCGACTTCAGCGACGCCAGCAACGGCTCAGGTGGTGCTCCTGAGTACGCATTGGGGGATTCGTCCGACTGATTGTGCATCGTTCCTGCTTCCTTACCCTGCATGAATAGAACTCAGGTTTTGGCCTGATGACTATGAGAGCATTTTGGAGGGGGAGCCCCTCATGTAAAACTTGTGTTCATCGTCTTAGTAGACGCTACACTGCCCTTGCGCCCGCGCCAAGTGGTTGGCCCAAGCGACGCGCTGGTCGGCTAGTTTACCTTTGTTCCGTGCCGGCCCTGAGGCAGCCCACGGGGGGTTGTGGTGTCTCGAGTGTCCCCTGATTAAATCGGTAGGATCAGCAGTAAAACACCCTCCTGAGAGGACACGACGGCGCCAGTCTGGGCTGCGCGCAAGCTAGGCCCGACCCGGCTTGCGAGGGGCTCACGAGGGGAGGCAGCTGAGGCGAAGCGGTAACCAAAACGCGAGAAATTGCTCGAACGAAACTAAGCACCCCTTCCCCGAACACACGCAAATCTCAAACTCGAATCCAACTTGAATCCAGCGGGGGAAAGAGACAACCAAAGGGAAGAGCAACGAAAGCAAACAAAAGGTCGCGTCCGGCACCTAGTCTAGTCTTGGACGTCTTCTCACCAGTGCTGTCGGATCTCGGGTTCCAGCAGACCTTTAAGGTTCGAACACGGGGGTGCGTGCGGAGATCACGCCCTCTACATCCCCGTCTCACAAAGATCTAAACTACGGAAAGAACTGCACAAGGGACACAAGGTTTATACTGGTTCGGGCCACCGTTGTGGTGTAATACCCTACTCCAGTGTGTGGTTGGTGGATTGCCTCTTGGGGCTGGTGATGATGCACGATACAAGGAAGAACAGCCTCGCGAGGGTCTGTTCTTGGCTGGGGCGATGAACTGCTAGGAGGAGTTCAGTCACCCTTCTCTCTCTCTTTCTCTGATTTCGATCCCCCCTACCATGTGGGTGGCTGGTCCTATTTATAGGGGCCCTGGTCCTCTTCCCAAATATCGAGCGGGAAGGGAGCCAACAATGGCGGGCTAATTTAAAGGGGGACAGCGAGTATCAACTATCCTGACAAAAGCAGTCTTCGCCTGCGCAAAGCTCTGGTGATGACGCCGTCTTGGGCTCCACGGTGACCTCCGTCTCGTAGTCCTCCTGGTCTTGGCCTCGTTGCACCGAAATGGCAACCTTTGCCTGATGCCTCGGTACTCCGCAGCTGCGCTTGTCCCCTTTGCACCAAAGAGGAAAGAAGGACGCTGCGTGCGCTGGCACCCGCCTAGCGCCCTGAGTCGTCATGGCTTGCGTCACGGGCACCTCGCGAGGTACCCCGCCTTGATCTCTCCGCCTCCTCGCGAGCCAACCTGACGAGGCCGTGCCTGAGGAAGCTCCGTGTAGTCTGCCTCGCGAGGGTCTTGGGCCTTGTGTTGATGAAGATGGGCCATGTTGGGCTTCCTTTGAGCCACGCCGCAGGCCGCAGGCAGGCAAGTCTGGGGACCCCCGTTCCTAGAATGCCGACAGTAGCCCCCGGACCCAAGGCATGCATGGACTTGGCCGTGCCGAGAGGCGAAAGGGCAAGGGCGAAGTGCCGCGGGCCCTAATAGCCTGCGGCCTTAGGCGCCGCGTGGCGGTTGATTGGACGTGGGCGTCTCCACTTCCCCACGATGCCTCAGTGATCACGCGAGTTGGACAAGTCCCTGCATGCAGATCGTGTCATGATTACCTGTGATCGTGGAGGCCGGCGGTTGGTCTTCGCCGGCTATAAGTACGAAGCTGTGCGTGCCTTTCCAGTCCATTCCTCATGGCTTCTCCTTCTTCCCGATCCTTGCTCCGTCTTGCTGCGATGGCTCCATCGAGGAGGTACTCGGCTGCGGAGAAGGGGAAGGCCCTCCGGGTCGATCCTGCCTCTCCCCCACCCAAGCATGGTCGTGGGCGCCCTCGGAAGCATCCGGTGGCCACCCCGGTAGCGTCTGGTGGTCATGGTGGCGGCTCCCAGCGCGGCGGCGGGCGAGCCGCTGTGGCCGAGGGACACGCCTGGGTTGCGCGCTCCCCCAGGCCGCGCTTTCGCGCTGCGCAGGTGCTGCCGGAGTTCGTCGTTTGGTCGGCGGAGCCGACTAGCGCACGGCTCCAACTCCCTCGCTTCCTCCTTGGTGAACTCCCGGCCGGTGCTCTTGGTGGCCTCTGGCTCCAGGCGGAGGGCTGCTGCAGCAGGTCCTAGTGGGCCGCACTGGAGGTCTTCGCCAACAGGGGCCTGGCCTTAACTCGTGGCTGGCAGGCGTTCGCCCGCGCTCGTGGCCTGGGGCACCGGTGCACCCTGCACTTCAGGTTTGACGGCGACGCCACCCTCTATGTGAGGGTGTTTGGGGAAGATGGTCGCCGCGCGGGGTGTTGCCCTGAGGACGACGACCGCGGCCGGGGGCCCCACCCCGACGGTGATGGAGGAGATAGCGCCCGCGCGGATGGCGGCGCTCGAGACTCCTCGAGCTTCATCAGCTCTTCCTCAAGCGACTCCTCCAGCAGTGGCCGCAGTTAACCCCCGCACCGTCGAGCTTGCTTGGGAGGTGATGGCTTGTCCGCCCGCCGTCGTGCCCCGGTGAAGCGCGAGAGGGAGTCTTCTTGAGGCCCGGATGCAGCCCAGGTCGCCTCCGCAGGCTGATGTGAGGAGGGCCGCGCCGGGCTCGTCCCTTCCTTTCCCTTTTGTTTCCTGTGTAAGACAAAACAGCTGCATGGAGCCCCGCTGGGGCATGTTGGGAATTATTGCCGTTTTAGCCACTACCTTGATCTTATTTTTGCGCCTCTTAACTGCACGCCTATGCGTAGATAGTCTCTGACCCCTGCCGGGGGGCGACCGACCTAGGCCCTGTGTGCGCGTCGCGGTGTCCGAGGGGCACGGACTAGAGGGGTGCTCCTATAACGTGCCTGGGCCATGAAACCTTCCGGCGGCTAGAGCCGAAACGCTCGCGAGGACGTTTGAGTACCATCCCTTGCGAGGTCGTTTATGAGAGAAACCAAAGCGAGGAGCAAAAATCAACGAACCACAAATCAGCAATAGCGACAACTTCAATAAGACTTCAAATGCAAGTAAACACGTCAACCGCGGAAAGAAAATGAAAAAGCCGCGTCCGGCACCTAATCTAGTCTTCGACGTCTTCTCACCAGCACGGAGCTAAGTGCTGCCACTGGGCGTGGGAGGGAGCCCCAGGGCCTGAGGCCGGCGCTCCTGAGACTCCGGGGCGTGTACAGCCCCACTCATTATTACGTGAGAGTGTCACGGGGCGGCGAGCTTCACAGGCATTGGCCTTGCTTCAAAGGCTCCAGGCCTTTTCCGAAATGCGATGGCTTCACAGGCACTCGCCTTGTTTCACAGGCTCTGGGCCTTTTCCAAAAAGGGATAGTCTTCACAGGCACTCGCGTTGCTTCATAGGCTCTGGGCCTTTTCCAAAACGCGATAGCTTCACAGGCACTCGCCTTGCTTCACAGGCTCTGGGCCTTTTCCAAAAGAGGGGAGGTCTTCACAGGCACTCGCCTTGCTTCACAGGCTCTGGGCCTTTCCCAAAATGCGATAGCTTCACAGGCACTCGCCTTGCTTCACAGGCTCTGGGCCTTTTCCAAAAGAGGGGAGGTCTTCACAGGCACTCGCCTTGCTTCACAGGCTCTAGGCCTTTTAGGGGTAGAACCTCCGGAGGTGCTGGATGTTCCACGTGTTCTGGATCGGCTCCCCCTCTTGAGTCTCCAAGGGCACGGAGCCTGGCCTGGAAACATGAACAACCTTGAACGGGCCCTCCCACATGGGAGAGAGCTTGTGCAGCCCTTCCCTGGAGAGAACCTGCCTGAGTACGAGGTCTCCTACCTCGAGGGTCCTAGGGCGGATGTTGCGGCAGTGATATCGTCGTAGTGCCTGTTGGTACCTTGCTGCTCGCAGCGCGGCTTCCCGGCGGCGTCCCTCCCCCAGTACGAGGTCCATCCCCCGCATGGCGTCCTGCTGCGCCTCGTCGAACGCCAGGACCCGCGCGGAGCGATGCCTGACCTCGTGAGGAAGGACTGCTTCGGCTCTGTAGACCAGGAAGAACGGGGTCTCCCCAGTTGGTTTGGTTGCAGTCGTGCGGATGGACCACAACACGGACTGGACCTCGTCGTACCAGCCTCTGCCGCAGGCCTCCAGCTTCTTCTTGAATGTCCTGGTCTTGAGGCCTCTCAGGACTTCCGCGTTGGCTCGTTCGGCCTGCCCATTGCTTCGCGGGTGTGCCACCGAAGCGTAGCATATCTGCGTTCCAAGGTTAGCACAATATGTTTTGAAAAGATTACTGGTGAAATGCGAACCGTTGTCTGTGATGATGCGATTCGGCACCCCAAACCGGCTCACGATACCCCTGATGAACTTGACCGCGGAGCCAGCGGGGATGGTACGAACAGCCTCCACTTCTGCCCACTTGGTGAACTTGTCAATGGCGACGTAGAGGTAACGGTAGCCCCCTGGTGCCCGAGGGAACGGGCCCAGAATATCCAACCCCCAAACTGCGAATGGCCACGAGATGGTTATTGTCTGCAGGCCCCCCGCCGGTTGATGGATCTTCTTGGAATGAAACTGGCAGGCCTCACAAGCCTTTACCAATTCGATTGCGTCATTGAGCGCGGTGGGCCAATAGAACCCGCTATGGAATGCCTTGCCGACGAGGGTCCGTGATGATGAGTGGTGTCCACAGTCTCCGCCGTGTATGTCCTCCAGTAGTTCCTTTCCTTGCTCCCTAGAGATGCAACGCAGAGATACACCATTTGGTCGCTTCCGGTAAAGTTCTCCATCTCTGATGCAGTATGCCGTGGCCTGCCGCGCCACATGCTCTGCTTCCTCTTCCTTTTCCGGTAGGGCCCCTTGCGTTAAATAACTCCGGAGTTCTGCGATCCAGCACTCCTCCTGAGGTTCCATCGCCAGGAGCAGGCGTGCTCCTGAGGTCGGCCCATAGACCGGGGCTCCCGAGGCTGGCGGCTGGGGGAGCTCCTCTCGAGACTGAGCTGTGTTCGATAACGTCGGCTGTGCTGAGGGTTTGAAGAGCCGCTCTTCGAAGATGCCAGGTTCCTGCGGCAACCGCCTAGATGCCCGTCCGGCTATGTCGTCAGCTTCCTGATTGGTGCCATGGGGCACGTGCTTCAGCTCCAGCCCCCAGAACTGCTTTTCCATCCTGCGGACCTCCGCTAGGTAGGCCTCCATATGCTCGTCCTTTGGCTCGTACACTTTGTTGGAGAAGTTGACTAGGAGCTGCGAGTCGCCCTTGACGGTGAGGCGTTTCACTCCCAGGGCTACTACGGCCTTCAACCCGGCTATCAGTCCCTCATATTCTGCAATGTTGTTGGAGACCTTTTCACCTTGTTGGAAACAAAGCTGCATGGCATAGTAGAGCTTATCCTGAGTGGGTGATATCAGCACCACACCAGCCCCCACACCGTGTCTGGAGAACGCCCCATCGAAGTACATGACCCAGCCTTCCGGCGCCTCACTCCCTGGAGAGAGGGACCGATCCTCGTTGTCCCTGAGGCCTGGTGCCTCCGCCCATTCCTCTATGAAATCCACCAACGATGCTCCTTTGATGACCCTGGTTGTGCTGAACTCGAGCTGAAACGCCTGCAGCTCCATGTTCCACTCGGCGACCCTTCCGGCTGAGTTAGGGCTCCTGAGCACTCTCTCCAGGGGGCATGATGAGACGACTTTGATGGGATGAGCCTGGAAGTAGTGACGCAGCTAGCGCGAGGCTACCAGTAGCGCGAGGAGGAGCTTCTGAGGCACCGGGTACCGTGCCCTTGCGTCCCGTAACACCGTGCTAACAAAGTAGATGGGATGCTCTACAAGGCTGAGAGTATCTGGGGTCGCGGCGCCCTCGGGAGCTAAGGGCGCCTCACAAGCTGAAGTGGCCTCGGGAGGTGGACCATCCGGGCGTGCGGCCTCGCCTGCCTCTGGTGCATTCTTCGGCAGCTGATCCTCCTCAACTGCGGTTGCGGCTTCTGCAGGCTTTCCTTGTTCCCGTTTTGTCTTGCCTCGGGCTGCCGCTGCGGTCTTGACTTGGCGTTCCTCCCTAACCGCCACCAGGGCTGCGCTGGCGGAGTAGGGAGTGGCAGCGAGGTGAAGCAGCAGGGGCTCGTGAGGGCGCGGAGCCACCATGACTGGGGGACTGGTCAGGTACCTCTTGAGATCTTGAAACGCCTTATCTGCCTCTTTAGTCCATTCAAAGGGCCCCTTTTTCTTCATCAGCTCAAAGAAAGGCAGCGCTCGCTCCCCTAATTTGGAGATGAAGCGCCCTAGTGCGGTCACGCGCCCAGTGAGCTTCTGCATTTCTCTGAGGGTCTTTGGCGGACTCATGTCCTCGACCGCCTTGACCTTCTCGGGGTTGGCCTCGATGCCACGATGGGACATGAGGAATCCCAAGAGCTTGCCTGAGGGGACACCAAACACACATTTCTCCGGGTTGAGCCGCAGGTTTACTGCGTCGAGGCTCGCGAAGGTCTCCTCCAGGTCTTGTATCAGGGTCTTGGCCTCCCGAGATTTTACTACAATGTCATCAACATAGGCTTCGACATTCTTTCCGAGTTGCGGGCCCAAGGTGATGTGCATCAGCCGCTGAAAGGTTGCCCCTCGTTACGTAGTCCGAACGGCATGCACGTATAGCAGTATACCCCACACGGGGTTAAGAAGGCGGTCTTCTCAACGTCTTCTACCGCCATCTTGATCTGGTGATACGCGGAGAAGGCATCCAGGAAGCATAGCAGGTCACACTCCGTAGTGGAATCGACGATCTGGTCGATGCGGGGGAGCGGAAACGGATCTTGCGGGCATGCTTTGTTGAGGTTGGTGAAGTCGACACACATGCGTTCCTTCCCCCCTTTCTTGGGCACAACGACAGGGTTGGCCAACCAATCCGGGTATCGGACCTCGCGAATGACCCCAGCGGCTTCTAGCTTGCGGGTCTCTTGGACAATGAAGGCCTGCTTCTCCACGGACTGCCGCCTGGCCTTCTGCTTCACGGGGCGCACATTTGGGCACACGTTGAGGTGATGCTCGATGACACTCCTGGGGATCCCCGCCAGCTGATCGGGCTCCCAAGCAAATACCTTCTTATTCGCGCGCAAGAACTTGACCAAGGCCTCCTCCTGCTCAGGCTCAAGGTTGGCGCCTATGGTGAAAGTGGCACTGGAGGACCCATCCTCGTCGACGGGTATCTGCTTGGTTTCTGCCTTGTCCTAGGTGAACAACTGCTTCTTCTTGGCGGACGCAGCCCCCTTGGGCTCAGGGGTCTCCGCGTTCACGGGCCGTGCCGATGCCGCCGTCTTGAAGGCGAGCTCGAGTACTCGCAGGGCGTCCCCAGTATCCCCATGCACGGCGAGGGTGCCGCTGCTCCCGGGCATCTTCATGAGGTTATACGCCGGGTGCGTGGCGGCCATGAACTGAGCCAGCGCCGGGTAGCCGAGGATGGCATTATAAGGGAGGCCGATGGGGGCGATGTCGAAGTCGACCATCTCCGTGCGGAAGTTGTCGTAGGTGCCGAAGGTTACCGGGAGCCGAATCTGTCCCAAGGAGTCGGATGATCCGCCCCCGACGCCCGAGAAAGATCGGCTGGGTCGCAACCGCTCCCGGGGTATGCAGATGAGGTTGAAAGTCTTGACCGAAAGCACGCTGAGGCCCGCGCCGCCATCAACGAGGGTTCTGGTGACGGCCACCTGGCAGATGGTGGGGGTGCACAACAGGGGGAGCGTGCCCGGGCCGACCAGGTTGGTTGGGTGGTCCTCCGAGCTGAAGGTCAGACAGGCCTCGAGCACCGCCCGGTCCGGGGGAGCCCCCTGCCGTGCGGAAGCGGCGCTAACCCAGCGGGCAAAAGGCTTGACGTGGCGACTCGTGGGCGGCGCCTGTGAGCCGCCCAGGAGGGCCGCAACGACCGGAGGCGTCGATGTTGTGGTGCAGCCACTCCGCCGCGTAGGCAGATGCTGGGGGGTGCTTGCCGCTTGTTCCCCGCCGGGCCGGTGGTGGTGTTGACGGTGGGCGATGGGGGAGAACGAGAATGCCCACCGGCGAGGGCCGCCGGGGTGACGCGAGCTCGACTGGCGCCGTACATGGACGCGGCGGTCGTAGGAGAGCGGAGTGGTGGAAGACAGATTCCGGCGCACCCCTACCTGGCGCGCCAAATGTCGGATCTCGGGTTCCGGCAGATCCTTAAGGTTCGAACACGGGGGTGCGCGCGGAGATCACGCCCTCTACCTCCACGTCTCACAAAGATCTAAACTACGGAAAGAACTGCACAAGGGACACAAGGTTTATACTGGTTCGGGCCACTGTTGTGGTGTAATACCCTACTCTAGTGTGTGGTTGGTGGATTGCCTCTTGGGGCTGGTGACGATGCATGATACAAGGAAGAACAGCCTCGCGAGGGTCTGTTCTTGGCTGGGGCGATGAACTGCTTGGAGGAGTTCAGTCACCCTTCTCTCTCTCTCTTTCTCTGATTTCGATCCCCCCTACCATGTGGGTGGTTGGTCCTATTTATAGGGGCCCTGGTCCTCTTCCCAAATATCGAGCGGGAAGGGAGCCAACAATGGCAGGCTAATTTAAAGGGGGACAGCAAGTATCAACTATCCTGACAAAAGCAGTCTTCGCCTGCGCAAAGCTCTGGTGATGACGCCGTCTTGGGCTCCACGGTGACCTCCGTCTCGTAGTCCTCCTGGTCATGGCCTCGTTGCACCGAAATGGCAACCTTTGCCTGATGCCTCGGTACTCCGCGGCTGCGCTTGTCCCCTTTGCACCAAAGAGGAAAGAAGGACGCTGCGCACGCTATCACCCGCCTGGCGCCCTGAGTCGTCATGGCTTGCGTCACGGGCACCTCGCGAGGTACCCTCGCCTTGATCTCTCCGCCTCCTCGCGAGCCAACCTGACGAGGCCGTGCCTGAGGAAGCTCCGTGTAGTCCGCCTCGCGAGGCTTGGCCCCTCGCGAGGGTCTTGGGCCTAGAGTTGACGAAGATGGGCCATGCCAGGCTTCCTTTGAGCCATGCCGCAGGCCGCAGGCAGGCAAGTCTGGGGACCCCCGTTCCCAGAACGCCGACAAGCGCGGAGCTAAGTGCTGCCACTGGGCGTGGGAGTGAGCCCCAGGGCCTGAGGCCGGCACCCCTGAGACTCCGGGGCATGTACAACCCCATTCATTATTACTTGAGAGTGTCACGGGGCGGCGAGCTTCACAGGCACTGGGCCTTCTTCACAGGTACCAGCCTTGCTTCATATCGCGAGATGAGGGCCCCGCCTTGCGCCACACTCTAGTGCCATCGACGACGACTGGAAACCAGGACGCCGCCGATGGGGTAGAGCGGTCGCCAGCGGTTCCCCTGACGACCACGGGTCCTCCGCCGGGGGCAGGCTCTGAGGCACCTCCCCAGCGGAGGGCCTACCTCCTGACAACACCTTGCTCCGAACGCCGCGGTGGCGATGTCGGATCCCAGCCCCTCTCCTGCAGCCCCCTGCGCCCTCCTCCCGAGGGGTAGGAGACTGTGGGAGCGGGGCAGCTGCTCGCTGTGGCGACCTGCACCTCCTGTGATCCATGGTTAGCGTATAGCTACTCCTGAAGAATTAGCGGTACCCAACAATCGTTGCCCCCAGCGTGGCCAGTAGGACCGTCCCGGGGCTCCCGGAAAGGCTCAGCTTCTGGCGCCTCGTCCCCCCAGCTTGGGCTGAGGAGCGAGTCTTGTTCGCTCTCGTGTGGGTGTCCTTCGTCCATCATGAGGGGCACGTATTCCTCCGGCGCCGTCATCCCGAATGCCACGCCATAATGCCCCGCATGCCACGCGGTCTTGCCTGACACGCCCACCGCGGGGTGGCAGCGCGGCTGCCCACTAGGGCCGCGGGTCGCGTCGAGTCCTTCTTCTTCGCGGACCGGGAGTGGGGGCAGCGCCGCCGCCAGTCCGGCGCTGACTGCTTTCTGGCGTTGGAGTAGCCTTGGAGCCCGTGGGCGCGCGCGGAGCCCCCGCACGGGCCGCCCTGGGCTTGAGATGGGAGCTGGGTGGAGAAGGGGTGAGCCCCCAAGGCGGCGAAGCCCAGGAGCTCTGCCACTCGCTCCAGCAGCACGTCGTGGCCGCCCTCCAGCAGCCTGCACTGCAGCAGCTCTCGGGCCACTGTGAGCGCGGCCCTCGAATTCGCCTGCTCCCTGCGGGTGTACGGTGTCGTGGCCGCGGTGTGATTGGAGGCCCTTGCTGCCGACCGCGCCTGCCGCGGTGTGAGAGCTGTCGAAGCCTGTCCGCGTCGCCCGCGGCCCGCAGCGCCCTACGGACCGCGAGCTACCCGTGGCACGGGGTCGTCCGAGGCAAGTGGCTCTGCGCAGGCGGGCCACGCCGTCCACGGATCTGGGTTGCCCGCCTGGTCGCCGGACATGGTGATGACGACGCGACGGGGCGCGAAGCGGTAGAAGGTGGATTCCGGAGCACCCCTACCTAGCGCGCCAAATGTCGGATTTCAGGTTCCGGCAGACCCTTGAGGTTCGAACACTGGGGTGCGCGTGTAGATTTCGCCTCCTACCTACATGTACCCCTTCGCCTTGCTAGGATCTAAACTCAGGAAAGAACAGCACAAGAGACACAGGGTTTATACTGGTTCGGGCCACCGTTGTGGTGTAATACCCTACTCCAGTGTGTGGTGTGGTGGATTGCCTCTTGGGCTGATGATGATGAACAATACAAGGAAGAACAGCCACGCGAGGGTCTGTTCTTGGCTGGGGGGATGAACTGCTGGGAGGAGCTCAGTCACCCTTCTCTCTCTTTCTCTCTATCTCATCTAAACCCCTCTCTCAAGAGCCTCCTTCTCCAAACCCCTCAGCTCTCTGTCCGTGTCTCTGTCTGTCTGTCCTTCCCCCTCTTGCGGGTGGCTGATCCTATTTATAGATGCCCTGGTCCTCTTCCCAAATATCGAGCGGGAAGGGAGCCAACAATGGCGGGCTAATTTGAAGGGGGACAGCTAGTATCAGCTATCCTGACAAAAGTAGTCTTCGGCTGCGCAAAGCTCTGGTGATGACGCCGTCTTGGGCTCCATGGTGACCTCCGTCTCGTAGTCCTCCTGGTCTTGGTCTCGGTGCACCGAAATGGCAACCTTTGCCTGATGCCTCGGTACTCCACGGCTGCGCTTGCCCCCTTTGCACCAAAGAGGAAAGGAGGACGCTGCGCGGGCTGGCACCCGCCTGGCACCCTCGGTCGTCATGGCTTGCGTCATGGGCACCTCGTGAGGTACCCCGCCTTGATCTCTCCGCCTCCTCGTGAGCTAGCCTAACAAGGCCGTACCTGAGGAAGCTCCGCGTCGTCCGCCCCGCGAGGCTTGGCCCCTCGCGAGGGTCTTGGGTTTGTGTTGGTGAAGATGGGCCGCACTGGGCCCCCCTTTGAGCCACGCCGCAGGCCGCAGGCAGGCAAGTCTGGGGACCCCCGTTCCCAGAATGCCGACATCATCTAATGCACGGGTAAAACTCAAATAATAAAACTAACCAGAAAATTCAACTTAAGAACTCCGGTTTGCAAAAAGAACCAAATCGGACGAAACAACGAAAGTCAAATGGCAAAAGAAACAAACTTCGTTTACTAATCTGCATCTAAGTCAAATTTTACAGATGCAAAAACTTGTTTGAGTTGGTTAAACAGAAAGAGGGTTTCGAGACGAAACTCCTGGCGCTTGAATCACCTGATTCCGATAAATGAGCGAAAAGTTATACTAGAATGGAAATTGGATCAGAAATCGCGATCAGAAATAACCGCGGAAAAATCTGAGGAAAAGAAAAGTTGCCGAACAGATTAACGAACGAAAGTTCGTTAACTGAAACTAAACGACGAATTCGTCCATTAAAATGAACAAATGGGCGAACGCTCGCTAAAATAAATAAACCGGAAAATAAAACTGATTTATTTTAAAAAAAACGAATCTAGGGGTTTTCTAAAAAACCAGATCTGTTTCTTTAGAAAAACTGGGGCGGCGGGCGGCTACCTCGGCTCGGGCTCCGACGAGGTCCGGCGGGGTACCAGTGGCGGTGGGAGGCGTGGGGTGGCGGGGCGGCGGCTCCTGGCGGCGGCGCAAGGCGGCGGGGCGACGGTTGATTGCGGCGGAGGCACAAGGCGGCGGGGCGGCGGTGGCTTGCGGCGGCGGCACAAGGCGGAGGGGCGGTGGTGGCTTGCGGCGGCGGCGCAAGGCGGCAGGGCGGCAGCGCGGGCGGCGAGGGGCTGCGACGGCGGCGACTCGGGACTCTAGGGGGGCCCCGGGGTGGTATTTAAAGGGGGGAGAGGCAGCGGCGGCTCCGACTTGGGGAGGGGGTCGGGCGGCGGCGGCGGCTCGGACTCTCCCGAGTCCGGCGGTGGCACGGGACGGGGAGGCGGTGGCGCGGGTGGGCCGGCCTGGCTCGGCTGGGCTTCGGCCAAATCGGGCGCGTGGGAGGTTTTTTTTTAAACAATTCCGCCGAGACTAAGAAAAATCCTAGAAAATAAAATAAAAATCTAAAAATGCCAAAAAAATCATCGTCTAAATAAAATATTTAGAACAGGATGAACATTTTCTTGGCCCTAAAATGCAGTTTTGAAAACATGCAATTTTTCCTAACTCAAATAAAATAGCGAGAAAACTTCGAAATAAAATCTTACTTGGTTTTTTTATTAGACCTTCAAAATTTCTTTATTTTGGGAAAGTTGTTTTATTCCCTCTCTCATATTTCTATTCTACAAATAATTGAAGATAGAATAAATAAAATCAATGATCCTATTTTCAAAATTTGAGAAAAACCCAAATATAAAAATAACGAAATCCCCAACTCTCTCCGTGGTCCTTGAGTTGCGTAGAATTTCTGGATCAGGCCAAAAGCAAATAAAATATGATATGCAGTGATGACCTAATGTATAACATTCCAAATTGAAAATTTGGGATGTTACAAGAGTGGTACAGTAATCCTATTCTGTAGGTCATGTTACTTGACCAAGGCGAACCTACGAACTATGAAGAAGCGATGGTGAGCCCAGATTCCGCTGACGGTAATCTTCAAGAAGACTGACGCTGACGGTAATGTTAGTGTCTACAAAGCTCGACTTATTGCGAAAGGTTTTCGACAAGTTCAAGGGGTTGACTACGATGAGACTTTCTCATCCATAGCGATGCTTAAGTCTGTCCGAATCATGTTAGCAATTGCCGCATTTTATGATTATGAAATTTGGCAAATGGATGTCAAAACTGCATTCCTGAATGGATTTCTGGAAGAAGAGTTGTATATGATGCAACCAGAAGGTTTTGTCAAACCAAAGGGAGCTAACAAAGTGTGCAAGCTCCAGCGATCCATTTATGGACTGGTGCAAGCCTCTTGGAGTTGGAATAAACGTTTTGATAGTGTGATCAAAGCATATGGTTTTATACAAACTTTTGGAGAAGCCTATATTTACAATAAAGTGAGTGGGAGCTCTGTAGCATTTCTAACATTATATGTGGTTGACATATTGTTGATTGGAAATAATATAGAATTTCTGGATAGCATAAAAGGATACTTGAATAAGAGTTTTTCAATGAAAGACATCGGTGAAGCTGCTTACATATTGGGCATCAAGATCTATAGAGATAGATCAAGATGCTTAATTGGACTTCCACAAAGCACAAAGCTTGACAAAGTTTTGAAAAAGTTCAAAATGGATCAAGCAAAGAAAGGGTTCTTTCCTGTGTTACAAGGTGTGAAGTTGAGTCAGACTCAATGCCTGACCACTTCAGAAGATAGAGAGAAAATGAAAAGTGTTCCCTATACTTCAGCCATAGGCTATATCATGTACGCAATGCTGTGTACCAGACCTGATGTGTGCCTTGCTATTAGTTTAGCAGGGAGGTACCAAAGTAATCCAGGAGTGGATCACTGGACGGCGGTCAAGAACATCCTGAAGTACCTAAAGAGGACTAAGGATATGTTTCTCGTTTATGGAGGTGACAAAGAGCTCGTCGTAAATGGTTACGTTGATGCAAGCTTTGACACTGATCCGGACGATTATAGATCGCAAACCGGATACGTGTTTATATTAAACGGTGGAGCTGTCTATTGGTGCAGTTCTAAACAAAGCATCATGGAGGGATCTACGTGTGAAGAACAGTACATAGCTGCTTCAGAAGCAGCAAATGAAGGAGTCTGGATGAAGGAGTTCATATCCGATCTAGGTGTCATACCTAGTGCATCGGGTCCAATGAAAATCTTTTGTGACAATACTGGTGCAATTGCCTTGGCAAAGGAATCCATATTTCACAAGAGAACCAAGCACAAAAAGAGACGCTTCAATTCCATCCGGGATCAAGTCTAGGTGGGAGACATAGAGATTTGCAAGATACCTACGGATCTGAATGTTGCAGACCTGTTGACTAAGCCTTCTACGAGCAGCAAGACTCCACGGGTGTTAGAATGATTACTGTGTAATCTAGATTACTGACTCTAGTGCAAGTGGGAGACTGAAGGAAATATGCCCTAGAGGCAATAATAAAGTTATTGTTTATTTCCTCATATCATGATAAATGTTTATTATTCATGCTAGAATTTTATTAACCGGAAACATAATACATGTGTGAATACATAGACAAACATAGTGTCACTAGTATGCCTCTACTTGACTAGCTCGTTGATCAAAGATGGTTGAGTTTCCTAGCCATGGACATGAGTTGTCATTTGATTAACGGGTTCACATCATTAAGAGAATGATGTGATTGACTTGACCCATTTCGTTAGCTTAGCACTTGATCGTTTAGTTTACTGCTATTGCTTTCTCCATGACTTATACATGTTCCTATGACTATGAGATTATGCGACTCCCAAATACCGGAAGAACACTTTGTGTGCTACCAAACATCACAATGTAACTGGGTGATTATAAAGGTGTTCTACAGGTGTCTCCGATGGTGTTTGTTGAGTTGGCATAGATTAAGAATAGGATTTGTCACTCCGATTGTCGGAGAGGTATCTCTAGGCCCTCTCGGTAATGCACATCACTATAAGCCTTGCAAGCAATGTGACTAATGAGTTAGTTACGGGATGATGCGCTACAGAACGAGTAAAGAGACTTGCTGGTAACGAGATTGAGCTAGGTATTAAGATACCGACGATCGAATCTCGGGCAAGTAACTTACCGATGACAAAGGGAACAACGTATATTGTTATGCGGTTTGACCGATAAAGATCTTCGTAGAATATGTAGGAACCAATATGAGCATCCAGGTTCCGCTATTGGTTATTGACTGGAGATGTGTCTCGGTCATGTCTACATAGTTCTCGAACCCATAGGGTCTGCACGCTTAAAGTTCTGTGACGATCGGTATTATGAGTTTTTGTGTTTTGATGTACCGAAGGTAGTTAGGAGTCTCGGATATGAACACGGACATGACGAGGAGTCTCAAAACGGTCGAGACGTAAAGATCAATATATTGGACGACTATTTTCGGACACCGGAAGTGTTTCAGGAGGTTTCGGGCATATACCAGAGTACCGGGGGGCTAGCGGAACCCCCGTGGGAGTATATTGGGCCTAATGGGCCCTAGTGGGAGAAGAGGAGGGGCGGCCAAGGGCAGCCGCGCGCCCCCTCCCCCTCTAGTCCGAATTGGACAAGGAGGGGGCGGCACCCCCCTTTTCCTTCTCTTCCTCTCTCCCTTCCTTCCCTTCTCCTACTCCTACTAGGAAAGGAGGAGTCCTACTCCCGGTGGGAGTAGGACTCCCCCCTTGGCGCGCCCTCCTCCTTGGTCGGACGCCTCCCCCCTAACTCCTTTATATACGGGGCAGGGGGCACCCCATGGACACAACAATTGATCATTGATCTCTTAGCCGTGTGCGGTGCCCCCCTCCACCATAATCCACATCGGTCATATCGTAGAGGTGCCTAGGCAATGCCCTACGTCGGTAGCATCATCATCACTGTCACCACGCCGTCGGGCTGAGGAAGCTCTTCCCGGAAGCTCTACTGGATCGCGAGCTCGCGGAACGTCACCGAGCTGAACGTGTGCTGAACGCGGAGGTGCCGTACGTTCGGTGTTGAGGATCAGCCGATCGTGAAGACGTACGACTACATTAATGGTGTTGTTATAACGTTTCCACTTATGGTCTACGAGGGTACATAGATAACACTCTCCCCTCTCGTGGCTATGCATCACCATGATCTTGCGTGTGCGTAGGAATTTTTTTTAAATTAACACGTTCCCCAACAGTTTCATACTTTTAATGTTCTCAAACTTTCTCAATCTTCACGCAATACATGAGCGTGATCCATGGACATGTCACTATAGGTGTAATGGAATGGTGGCTGTGGAGAAGACAAAAGGGAGAAGACATTCTCACATCAACTAGGCGTATCAATGGGCTATGGAGATGGCCATCAATATATATTAATGTGAGTGAGTAGGGATTGCCATGCAACGGATGCACTAGAGCTATAAGTGTATGAAAGCTCAAAAAAAGAAACTAAGTGGGTGTGCATCCAACTCGCTTGCTCACGAAGACCTAGGGCAATTTAAGGAAGCCCATCATTGGAATATACAAGCCAAGTTCCATAATGTAAAATTCCCACTAGTATAAGAAAGTGAAAACATAAGAGACTCTCTATCATGAAGATCATAGTGCTACTTTGAAGCACAAGTGTGGCAAAAGGATAGTAACATTGTCCCTTCTCTCTTTTTCTCTCATTTTTTGGGCCTTTTCTCTTTTTATGGCCTCTTTTTTTCTTTTTCTTTTTTCTTTTTCGTCCGGAGTCTCATCCCGACTTGTGGGGGGATCATAGTCTCCATCATCCTTTCATCACTTGGGCAATGCTCTAATAATGATGATCATCACACTTTTATTTACTTACAACTCGATACTTAGAACAAGATATGACTCTATGTGAATGCCTCCGGTGGTGTACCGGGATGTGCAATGAATCAACAGTGACATGTATGAAAGAATTATGAACGCTGGCTTTGCCACAAATACGATGTCAACTACATGATCATGCAAAGCAATATGACAATGATGTCGCGTGTCATAACAAATGGAACGGTGGAAAGTTGCATGGCAATATATCTCAAAATGGCTATGGAAATGCCATATTAGGTAGGTATGGTGGCTATTTTGAGGAAGGTATATGGTGGGTGTATGGTACCGGCGAATGTTGCGCGGTACTAGAGAGGCTAGCAATGGTTGAAGGGTGAGAGTGCGTATAATCCATGGACTCAACATTAGTCATAAGAACTCACATACTTATTCAAAAATCTATTAGTTATAGAAACAAAGTACTACGTGCATGCTCCTAGGGGGATACATTGGTACGAAAAGACCATCGCTCATCCCCAACCGCCACTCATAAGGAAGACAATCAATAAATAAATCATGCTCCGACTTCATCATATAACGGTTCACCATACATGCATGCTACGGGAATCACAAACTTTAGAAAAAGTATTTCTCAAATTCACAACTGCTCAACTAGCATGACTCTAATATCACCATCTTCATATCTCAAAACAATCATCAAGTATCAAACTTCTCATAGTATTCAGTGCACTTTTTATGATAGTTTTTATTATACCCATCTTGGATGCCTATCATATTAGGACAAATTTTATAGCCAAAGAAAATTACCATGCTGTTCTATAAGACTCTCAAAATAATATAAGTGAAGCCTGAGAGATCAATAATTTATATAAAATAAAACCACTGTCGTGCTCTAAAAGGATATAAGTGAAGCACTAGAGCAAAATTTTCTAGCTCAAAAGATATAAGTGAAGCACATGGAGTATTCTAATAAATTCCAATTCATGTGTGTCTCTCCAAAAGGTGTATAACTCAAGGATGATTGTGGTAAACTAGAAAGCAAAGACTCAAATCATACAAGACGCTCCAAGCAAAACACATATCATGTGGTGAATAAAAATATAGCCTCAAGTAAAGTTACCGATGGACGAAGAGGAAAGAGGGGATGCCTTCTGGGGCATCCCCAAGCTTAGGCTTTTGGTTGTCCTTGAATTTTAGCTTGGGGTGCCTTGGGAATCCCCAAGCTTAGGCTCTTGCCACTCCTTATTCCAAAATCCATCAAAATCTTTACCCAAAACTTGAAAACTTCACAACACAAAACTCAACAGAAAATCTCATGAGCTCCGTTAGTATAAGAAAACAAACCACCACTTCAAGGTGCCGTAATGAACTCATTATTTATTTGTATTGGTGTTAAACCTACTGTATTGCAACTTCTCTATGGTTCATACCCCCCCCCCCCCGACACTAGCCATAGATTCATCAAAATAAGCAAACAACACACGAAAAACAGAATCTGTCAAAAACAGAACAGTCTGGAGTAATCTGTAGGTTTGGAATACTTCTGTAACCCCAAAAATTATTAAATAAATTGGGGGAAGTGAGGAATTTTTCTATTAATTATCTTCAAAAATAATCAACCTAATCGCACTCTCTAGTAAAAAAAGGGCGGCATAGCTCGTGAGCGCTAAAGTTTCTGTTTTTTACAGCAGGATGGAAAAGACTTCCCCCAAGTCTTCCCAAAGGTTATACTTGGCACAAACACTAATTAAAAACATAAAGCCACATCTAAAAAGAAGCTATATGACTTATTTATTACTAAACAGGAACAAAAAGCAAGAAACAAAAATAAAATTGGGTTGCCTCCCAACAAGCGCTATCGTTTAACGCCCCTAGCTAGGCATTGAGATTTCAATGATGCTCACAAGAAATACAAGAATTGAAGCACAAAGAGAGCATCATAAAACACGTGACAAACACATCTAAGTCTAACATACTTCCTATGCATGGGCATCTTATAGGCAAACAAATTATCAAGGAAAGCAAAAACTAGCATATGCAAGGAAGCGGAAAGAAACAATAGCAATCTCAACATAACAAGAGGTAATTTAGTAACATGAAAATTTCTACAACCATATTTTCCTCTCTCTCATAGTAATTACAGGTAGGATCATAAGCAAATTCAACAATATAGCTATCACAAAACATATTTTCAAGACGATCCACATGCATGCGAAGTTGACACTCTTCCAAACTAGTGGGATTAACATTAACTAAAGTCATAACCTCTCCAAACCCACTTTTATCAAAAACTTCATAAGATTGAACATTCTCCAAATATGTGGGATCTAAAGTTGACACTCTTCCAAATCCACATTAAATATTATTGCAAACATTGTTATCGATATCATATTCATCATGGGGCTTAAATAAATTTTCAAGATCATAAGAAGAATCACCCCAATCATGATGATTGCAACAAATAGTAGTCATAGCAAAACTAGCATCCACAAGCTTGAGGTTTTGCATATCATTAACACAATTGGCATTAAGAGAATTTATAATAACATCATTGCAATCATGCTTTTCATCGAAGGAACTCTCAAGTATGGGTGCAATAGCAACGATCTCATGTTTAACATAAGGAACTGTAGCAAATTCATCTTCATAAATATTGGCATCAAGGCCACAAGAATAGCAAGCATCATGTTCATCAAGGGATATTTCAATCAAATCATCGAAATCATAATTATCTATAGATTCATGCATATCATTATTTTCTTCCGAAGCAACGGTCATTCTTTCAATAAATTCTTTGACATAGACATTATGAGCATAGTTTTCATTACAATACTTAAGTATGTCAAAAATTTCAGATTCGTAGAGAGTAATATCATACTATTCAATCAAAAAAGCAACTTCATAAGCACCCTTAAAAGCAACAAATTCTTCAATTTGTTCGATATCGTAGTAACTATAAACACCCTTTGCATAAGAAGACAAGATTTCATTGTCATTAAACTCACATAGGTAGGGGAGGTGTTTTTTAGGGTTCTTAGAGCAACAAGTAAAATCATAAATTTCACAAAGATTTCAAGCATAACACAGCAATCTGTTTATTTGATCCCATAAGAGTCTCCCTTTTTCCGACAAAGGTGAAGCACAAAATGAGCATGCTCATCTAAAGATTTCCCATCAACTAGGCTAGTTAGGGTTTCAGCACGAGCGCATAAGGATCGACGATGATCCAAGTAGAACACTTTAAGTGGATCCATATCAATAGATTTTTAGCAAGCAAAGATGCAAGCAAATAGACGGCACATGGAAACACAAACAAAGATACATACAGAAAGAAGGCGAACGGAAAAGAGGGCAAATAAAACGGCAAGGATGAAGTGGGGTAGAGGAAAAATGAGAGGCAAATGGCAAATAATGTAATGCGAGGGATAAGAGTTTGCGATGGGTACTTGGTATGTCTTGACTTGTGCATAGACGGCGCCAGAGATGACTAGATGCTAGGAGATCAAGTCTTGACTTGACTTGGTGCAACCTCCCCGGCAACGGCGCCAGAAATCCTTCTTGCTACCTCTTGAGCATGTGTTGGTTTTCCCTTGAAGAGGAAAGGGTGATGCAGCACAGTAGCATAAGTATTTCCCTCAGTTTTTGAGAACCAAGGTATCAATCCAGTAGGAGGTAACACGCAAGTCGCCTAGTACCTGCACAAACAAAAAAGAACCGCGCAACCAACGCGATAAAGGGGTAGGCAATCCCTTCACGGTCACTTACGAAAGTGAGATCTGATAGAGATAATAAGATAAATATTTTTGGTATTTTTGTGATATAGATTGGAAAGTAAAGATTGCAAAATAAACAACGATAAAAATAGTAAATAGATATGAAAATAATATGATGGAAGATAGACCCGGGGGGCATAGGTTTCACTAGTGGCGTCTCTCAAGATAGCAAATTCTACGGTGGGTGAACAAATTACTATTGAGCAATTGATAGAAAAGCGAATAATTATGTGTCACAGCCCTAGATTAATTGTGTGCAATAGTTGCATTTGCATTCATGCATCATGGCAATCTTTCCTTAAACCTGAAATGGGGATTAACAAACCCTAGCACTCCTTTGAAAACTAGGGTCAACCAAAAGAATATTTTTCAATGAACCCAAAAATGCCTTAATTAATGTTTGATAATTTTGGCAAGGGTTTTGATCCAAGCCAAAAATAGTGAACACGTTTTGGGAATTATTTGGCCTTTGATTTAATCCACTAATGTATTTGAGTTGGAGCAAATAAATCCTATAAATATTTTTTATTGCTCCAATAATTATGAAACTTCTTGTGGAGCTCTAGGTTAAACCATTTTGCATCCACAATTATTTCCAGAAGCTACAAAAATAATTTGGTTAGCAAACCAAATTCAAAACATCTTCAGAAATTAGATAAAAACAGAAAGAGAGAGAGAGAGGGTTTTACCTGCTGCTTACCTGGCTAGGCCCAGCACGGCCTGGCCCATCTGGCCGTGCCAGTCATCACCTACCTCTGCCTACTGGCAGAGGAGGGAGACAGCGCACGCGCGCGCCGTGGCGACACGCCTCCTCCCTGCTCGCCTGCCTCACCGGGCGCCTCGAAGCCCCTCCTCGGCGCCGCTCGGGACCCCCTGCACCCCTCTCCTCTCTCTCTGGACCCTTTCCCCTTCCTCTGCTCTCTCTCTCTCGCGCGATCGACCATGAGCACCGAGAGCGCCGACGAGCACCACCACGGCCACCAGCCCTCCCTCGCCCCGTCCATGCTTCCAGAAGAACCACCGCGTCTGCCTAGCCCTCTCCACTGAGATACGTCACGCCCGGAGGCCCTGCTTCATCGCCACCGTCGTCGTCTTCACCGACGGGCACCGAAGATCGCCGGCTCCGATTCGACGCGTCCAGAGCTTCCCCGACTTCGTCGTCTTCCCCGCTAGCCCCCCGTGAGATCTCCTACGTTTCCCCTCACTTCCCGTGGTTTCTCCCACGCTGTAGCCGTGCTAGCCACCGTACCGAGCGCCGCCGTCCACCATGGACGCCGGGCATGGCGCTGCCGTGTTGCTACGCTCAGTCTGACGAGCCTAGCAAGCTCCTAGCTGCCCCAGGAGTCCGCATAGCCCCTCAGCCAGCCCCTAGCGCTCCGTAGCCTCGCTCCGCCCAAACCCATAGCTCCGGCAGCCACCCAAGTGGTCGCCGCCGTCGACCCCAGCCTCCCTGTGCCCAGCTGTGTGCGCCCCTAGATGCGCGGGAGCATGGGCTCCCTCCTGGTGCCCTCAGCGCGACCAGTCGCGGCCTGTAGCGTCGCCCCGACCAACTCCGGCGAGATCCCGCCGCTGCTATGGTCGCCGGCGTCAGCTGCTGATGTGGCGCCGGTTTATTTAGCGCTAATAACCCCGCTAAACAACCCCAGGGCCTCTGCCATGTGGGCCCCAGTGCATGTTTAGGTTAGATCAATTTTCTGTTTAGATTAGTGATAACCCTGTGGCCCACGTGTCGGCGTTGAATTTAACCTAGTCAACGTTGACTGGACCCACCTGTCTGTGGGACTAACCAGTGTGAGTCACTGACATGCAGGTCCCACTGGTCAGGTTTGACCTGGAGGCGCCCAGTTGACCAGCTGACGTCACCCTGACGTCATGCTGACGCAATAATTATTTACTGGAATTATTTTTATACAGGAAATTCCAGAAAATAGTTAAAACTTCTAAAAATCATAGAAATTCAACCGTAACTCCAAATAAGATAAATTATATATGTAAAATGATCAGAAAAATCCAAAGAATCTGAATATGGCATTTGCATGCATGTTTGAACAAGTTAACCTCACTGAATAGGACAATTCATGTTTATGGAATAAATAGTAATTAGTTTTGGAGTTGGAATTTGCTATAGGTTTGAATTCCACTTCAATGAATATGGCTAACTGTTGCACTAGGTCAATTCAGTACCTTAATATGACATCTCATTCATATGTATGTGCATTGCATTGATTGCGGTTCCTTTTGTGTTTGCCAGTGGTTGTTCCCTCTCGGTAGACGTTCGTTCCGATGATGAGTTGGATGACACTGATGAAGAGTTATATCATCTTCAGAAGTGACAGGCAAGCAAACCCCCCCTCCTTGTTCATTCCGATACAATCCTACTCTCTCGCTCATGCTCTCTTTTACTGCATTAGGACAACAACGTTACAACTGTTACATGTTGCGGTAGTTGAACCCCTTTCCTCTGCATGACCTGTCATTGCCACAGTAAATAGATGAAACCCACTAGCATGAGTAGGAGTTGTTTGAGCCCTGATGTGCCTACTCATTCATGTTTGTTTGTCATGCCTGCTAATGCTTAGAGTTGAGTCAGGTCTGATTCATCGGGGATGAATTGGAATGGTGTTGAACATGTCCTACTGTGTGTGAGATAAGCGTGTGAACACGATTTGGTAAAGGTAGCGGTGAGAGGCCATGTAGGAGTACATGGTGGGTTGTCTCATTGCAGCCGTTCTTAGGAACTGAGTTCTGTGTTTGTGATCCATGAACAGTTACTACCACACATTGGGTTCCGGTAACTCGGCCCCTCTCGGCTTATTAATCAACTCGATCTCTGTCCAGGAGTTGCAACTAGTTTCTGGTGTTTGTAGGTAGTGTTAGTAGTCTACCAAGTGGCACCCGGTACAGGTGGGCTTGGGACAGACTAGGCACGGTGGCACGGTGTACCAAGTGGCACCCGGATGGTGGGCTTGGGAACCCTGCACACATCATTTGGGGCCGTGAGCGACACCCCGGCCGGATCTCCTTGCGGATGGAACCCGAATAACCGATAAACCTGGACTAGAGACTTGGTGGTTAGTTAGGTCGTGGCCGAATCCCTCGCCCGGCTTCCGCTTGAAGGTTGCCGAGGTACATGACGTGTACAAGTCTATAAGTGGCGAGAGCGTGTGTGAAGAAGTACACCCCTGCAGGGTTATCATTATCTATTCGAATAGTCAGATTCCTCGGATATGGAAACTTGGACCCCTTGCATAGTTCATAGACAAGTGAAAGTGGATACTCTAAAATGCGCAAGATAAGCGTGAGTGCTATGGATGGCCTTCTCGTAGGGAGACGGGAGTGGATCCATAGTGGTGTATTGGTATGGTGAATTTGTGGACTCGTGTGCGCCACCTCAAAAGAGTTACTTGCAGTTGTAGTTCAGTATAGCCACCGAGTCAAAGCTGGCTTGCTGCAGTTAAACTCCACCACCCCCTTTGTTGATACCGATGCATATGTAGTTAGTTCTGATGTAAGTCTTGCTGGGTACATTTGTACTCACGTTTGCTTAATTTATGTTTTGCAGAGAGACTCCAGTCTCGCTAGTAGTTCCACGTGGACTTCGACGTTTAGCTTGTTACCTCAGCTACGATCTTGTGCCCTCGGCAGGATCTGGTAGATAGGAAGGCTTCTCAGCCTTTTTCATTTGTAGATGTCTGTACTCAGACATGTTAAGCTTCCGCATGTGCTTTGACTTGTATGCTCTGAATGTTGGGTCTTGAGACCCTTGTTTGTAATATCTCGCTCCTCGGAGCCTAATGAATAAATACTTGAGGCGTAGAGTTATGTTGTGATGCCATGTTGTAATTACACATATCGAGCATATTGTGTGTATGATTGAAATGCTTGGTATGTGTGGGATCTGACAACCTAGTTGATTATCCTTGGTAGCCTCTCTTATGGGGAAATGTAGTCTTGTGCTTCCATGAGCCATAGTAGTCCGCTACAGCCCGGTTCACCGGAGTCCTGCTAGCAGCACTACTGCTCAGGACACTTGACTGGCTGGCATGTGTTTCACTTCGTTCCTGTGTCTGTCCCTTCGGGGAAATGTCACGCGGTGACATCCGGAGTCCTGCCTAGCCTGCTACAGCCCGGGTTCCCGGAGTCCTGTTAGCCCAGTGCTACAGCCCGGATTCACACGCTGCTGACCGACATGCTCGATGTGATTCATGTATGCATGTTCCCATGAGTTAGTGCCACTTTGGGTTCACGACTAGTCATGTCGGCCCGGGTTCTTTGTCATATGGATGCTAGCGACACTATCATATACGTGAGCCAAAAGGCGCAAACGGTCCCGGGCCAGGTAAGGTGGCACCCGTGGGAATACCGTGCGTGAGGCCGCAAAGTGATATGATGTGTTACATGCTAGATCGATGTGGCTTAGGATCGGGGTCCTGACATTATGAGAATATCTAGGCATGATCATGTATATAGGCATCGCGTCCACGACAACTAGACCGAAACGATTCTGCATCTACTACTATTACTCCACACATCGACTGCTATCTAGCATGCATCTAGAGTATTAAGTTCATAATAACAGAGTAACACATTAGGCAAGATGACATGATGTAGAGGGATAAACTCAAGTAATATGATATAAACCCCATCCTTTTATCCATGGTGGAAACAATACAATATGTGCCTTGCTGCCCCTGCTATCACTGGGAAAGGACACCGCAAGATTGAACCCAAAGCTAAGAACTTCTCCCATTGCAAGAAAGATCAATCTAGTAGGCCAAACCAAACTGATAATTCGAAGAGACTTGCAAAGGTATTTAAATCATGCATAAAAGATTTCAGAGATGAATCAAATATTGTTCATAGATAATCTTGGTCATAAACCCACAATTCATCGGATCTCGACAAACACACCATAAAAAGAATTACATCGAATAGATCTCCAAGAGAATCGAGGAGAACTTTGTATTGAGATCCAAAGAGAGAGAAGAAGCCATCTAGCTAATAACTATGGACCCGAAGGTCTATGGTAAAACTACTCACACATCATCGGAGAGGCTATGGTGTTGATGTAGAAGCCCTCCATGATCGATTCCCCCTCCGACGGAGCGTCGGAAAAGGCCCCAAGATGGGATCTCACGGGTACAGAAGGTTGCGGCGGTAGAAATAGGGTTTCGTGGTGCTCCTGGATGTTTTCGGGGTATATGGGTATATATAGGAGGAAGAAGTACGTCGGTGGAGCTGCGAGGGGCCCACGAGGGTGGGGGCGCGCCCTCCTGCCTCGTGGCCTCATCGCTTCTTTCTTGACATCCACTCCAAGTCTCCTGGATCATGTTTGTTCCCAAAATAACTCTCCCTAAGGTTTCATTCCGTTTGATATTCCTTTTCTGTGAAACAATGAAATAGGCAAAAAACAGCAATTTGCACTGGGCCTTTGGTTAGTAGGTTAGTCCCAAAATAATATAAAAAGGTATATTAAAGCCCATTAAACATCCAAAACATATAATATAAAAGCCGGAACAATCAAAAATTATAGATATGTTGGAGACGTATCAATGAGTCTCTCAAAGCCATGAGAATTTCCATTGATGAGTGCAAGGAAAGAACCGCTAGGATGCGTGCCAAAAAAGATTGCTTTGTGAAAGCGTGTTCTTATAGTTTCCATAATAATAATGATGAAGATCTAAAAGTGGTTGATGTATCTCCTATTAAATCTTTATTTTCCAATATGAATCTTTATAAAGATGGGACAGGAGATGAGTCAACTTTAGTTAGAAGGCGTCCCATTGCTTCGGAGTTTTTAGATCTTGATGCTAAATTTGGTAAATGTGGGATTGAAGAGGTCAAAACTTTACATAGCAATGAACCCACTATTTTGGATTTCAAGGAATTTAATTATGATAATTGCTCTTTGATAGATTGTATTTCCTTGTTGCAATCCGTGTTAAATTCTCCTCATGCTTATGATCAAAACAAAGATTTTACCAAACATATCGTTGATGCTTTAATGCAATCCAGTTTAGAAAAGCTTGAATTAGAAGTTTCTATCCCTAGAAAACTTTATGATGAGTGGGAACCTATTATCAAAATTAAGATTAAAGATCACGAATGCTATGCTTTATGTGATTTGGGTGCTAGTGTTTCCACGATTCCAAAAACTTTGTGTGATGTGCTAGGCTTCCGTGAATTTGATGATTGTTCTTTAAATTTCCATCTTGCGGATTCCACCATTAAGAAACCTATGGGAAGGATTAGTGATGTTATTATTATTTAAAATAGGAATTATGTGCCCGTAGATTTCATTGTTCTTGATATAGATTGCAATCCTACATGTCCTATTATTCTTGGTAGACCTTTCCGTAGAACGATTGGTGCAATTATTGACATGAAAGAAGGAAATATTAGATTCCAATTTCCACTAAGGAAAGGCATGGAACACTTTCCTAAAAATAAAATAAAATTTCCTTATGAATCAATTATGAGATCCACCTATGGATTGCATACCAAAGATGACAATACCTAGATATATTCTTGTTTTTATGCCTAGCTAGGGGCGTCAAACGATAGCGCTTTTTGGGAGGCAACCCAATTTTATTTTTGTTTCTTGTTTTTTGTTCCTGTTTAATAATAAATAAATCATCTATCCACTGTTATGTTTTTGTTTTTTATGTTTTAATTAGTGTTTGTGCCAAGTAAAGCCTTTAGGATCTTCTCGGATGATTGTTGTTTGAACTTGCTGAAAAAACAAAAAGTATGTGCTCACTAGAATAATTTTAGTTTTTTACCAGAGAGCGATACAATACCAATTCCAACTGAAGTACATCAATATACAAATTATTTAGGACTTCCTAATTCGTCAGGATTTTTGGAGTTATAGAAGTATTCGAAACCTACAGATTACTACAGACTGTTCTGTTTTTGACGTATTCTGTTGTTCGTGTGTTGTTTGCTTATTTTGATGAATCTATGGCTAGTATCAGGGGTATGAACCATAGAGAAGTTGGAATATAGTAGGTTTAACACCAATATAAATAAAGAATGAGTTCATTACAGCACCTTAACGTGGTGGTATGTTTTCCTATACTAACGGAGCTCATGAGATTTCCTGTTGAGTTTTGTGTTGTGAAGTTTTCAAGTTTTTGGGTAAAGATTTGATAGATTTTGGAACAATGAGTGGCAAGAGCCTAAGCCTGGGGATGCCCAAGGAACCCCAAGGTACAATTCAAGGACAACCAAAAGCCTATGCTTGGGGATGCCCCAGAAGGAATCCCCTCTTTCGTCTTCGTCTATCGGTAACTTTACTTGAGGCTATATTTTTATACACCACATGATATGTGTTTTGCTTGGAGCGTCTTGTATGATTTAAGTCTTTGCTTTTTAGTTTACCACAATCATCCTTTTTGTACACACCTTTTGGAGAGACACATATGAATCATAATTTATTAGAATACTCTATGTGCATCACTTATATCTTTTGAGCTAGATAAATTTTGCTCTAGTGCTTCACTTATACCTTTTTAGAGCGTGGTGGTGATTTTATTTTATAGAAATTATTGATCTCTCATGCTTCACTTATATTATTTTGAGAGTCTTTTAGAATAGCATGGTAGTTTTCTTTGGTCAAGAAATTAGTCCTAATATGATAGGCATCCAAGATGGGTATAATAAAAACATTGATATAAAGTGCATTGAATACTATGAGAAATTTGATACTTGATGATTGTTTTGAGATATGAAGATGGTGATATTAGAGTCATGCTAGTTGAGTAGTTGTAAATTTGAGAGATACTTGTGTTAAAGTTTGTGATTCCCATAGCATGCACGTATGGTGAACCGTTATGTGATGAAGTCGGAGCATGATTTATTTATTGATTGTCTTCCTTATGAGTGGCGGTCGGGGACGAGCGATGGTCTTTTCCTACCAATCTATCCCCCTAGGAGCATGCGCGTAATACTTCCTTTCGATAACTAATAGATTTTTTCAATAAGTATGTGAGTTCTTTATGACTAATGTTGGGTCCATGGATTATACGCAATCTCACCCTTCCACCATTGCTAGCCTCTCTAGTACGCGCAACTTTCGCCGGTACCATAAACCCACCATTTACCTTCATCAAAACAGCCACCATACCTACCTACTATGGCATTTCCATAGCCATTCCGATATATACTGCCAGGCAACTTTCCACCATTCCGTTTATTATGACACGCTCCATCATTGTCATATTGCTTTGCATGATCATGTAGTTGACATCGTATTTGTGGCAAAGCCACCGTTCATAAATTTTCCATACATGTCACTCTTGATTCATTGCACATCCCGGTACACCGCCGAAGGCATTCACATAGAGTCATGTTTTGTTCTAAGTATTGAGTTGCAGTTCTTGAGTTGTAAGTAAATAAAAGTGTGATGATCATCATTATAGCATTGTCCTAGTGAGGAAAGGATGATGGAGACTATGATTCCCCCACAAGTCGGGATGAGACTCCGGACAGAAAAAAAAGAAAAAAAAGAGGCCATAAAAAAAGAGAGAAAAACAGAGAAGGGGCAATGCTACTATCCTTTTCCACACTTGTGCTTCAAAGTAGCACCATGATCTTCATGATAGAGAGTCTCTTATGTTGTCACTTTCACATACTAGTGGGAATTTTTCATTATAGAACTTGGCTTGTATATTCCAATGATGGGCTTCCTAAAAATGCCCTAGGTCTTCGTGAGCAAGCAAGTTGGATGCACACCCACTTAGTTTCTTTTGTTGAGCTTTCATACACTTATAGCTCTAGTGCATCCGTTGCATGGCAATCCCTACTCACTCACATTAATATCTATTGATGGGCATCTCCATAGCCCGTTGATACGCCTAGTTGATGTGAGACTATCTTCTCCATTTTGTCTTCTCCACAACCACCATTCTATTCCACCCATAGTGCTATATCCATGGCTCACGCTCATGTATTGCGTGCGGATTGAAAAAGTTTGAGAACATCAAAAGTATGAAACAATTGCTTGGCTTGTCATCGGGATTCTGCATGATTTAAATATTTTGTGTGATGAAGATAGAGCATAGCTAGACTATATGATTTTGTAGGGATACTTTCTTTGGCCATGTTATTTTGAAGACATAATTGCTTGGTTAATATGCTTGAAGTTTTATTGTTTTTATGTCAATATTAAACCCTCGTCTTGAATCTTTCGGATCTGAATATTCATGCCACAATAAAGATTACAATGAAAATTATGTTAGGTAGCATTCCACATCAAAAATTCTATTTTTATCATTTACCTACTCGAGGACGAGCATGAATTAAGCTTGGGGATGCTTGATACGTCTCCAACATATCTATAATTTTTTATTGTTCCATGCTATTATATTATCTATTTTGGATGTTTACTGGGCTTTAATATGCACTTTTATATTATTTTTGGCACTAACCTATTAACCGAAGGCCCAATGCAAATTGTTGTTTTTTGCCTATTTCAGTGTTTCGCAGAAAAGGAATATCAAACGAAATCCAAACGGAATGAAACCTTCGCGGGGATCTTTTTTGGAACAAACGCAATCCACGAGACTTGGAGTGGAGGTCAAGGAAGCAACAAGGCGGCCATGAGGTAGGGTGATGCACCCAGGGGGCAGGCGCGTCCCCCACCCTCGTGGGCCCCTCGTAGCTCCACCGACCTACTTCTTTCACCTATATATAGTATTATACCGTGAAAACACCCAGGGGAGCCACGAAACCACTTTTCCACCACTACAACCTTCTGTACCTGTGAGATCCCATTTGGGGACCATTTCTGACGATCTGCCGGAGGGGGATTCGATCACGGAGGGCTTCTACATCAACACCATAGCCTCTCCGATGATGTTTTAGTAGGTTACCACAGACCTTCGGGTCCATAGTTATTAGCTAGATGAATTCTTCTCTCTCTTTGGTTCTCAATACAATGTTCTCCTCGATGTTCTTGGAGATCTATTTGCTGTACATCTTTTTATGGTATGTTTGCCGAGATCCGATGAATTGTGGGTTTATGATGAAGTTTATCTATGAACAATATTGGATTCTTCTCTGAATTCTTATATGCATGATTTGATATCTTTGCAAGTCTCTTCGAATTATCAGTTTTGTTTGGCCTACTAGATTGATCTTTCTTGCAATGGGAGAAGTGCTTAGCTTTGGGTTCAATCTTGTGGTGTCCTTTCCCAGTGATAGTAGGGGCAGCAAGGCATGTATTGTGTTATTGCCATCGAGGATAAAAAGATGGGGTTTATACCATATTGCTTGAGTTTATCCCTCTACATCATGTCATCTTGCCTAATGCCTTACTCTGTCTTATGAACTTAATACTCTAGATGCATGCTGGATAGCGGTCGATGTGTGGAGTAATAGTAGTAGATGCAGAATCGTTTCGGTCTACTTGACATGGACGTGATGCCTATGTTCATGATCATGCCTAGATATTCTCATAACTATGTGCTTTTCTATCAATTGCTCGGTAGTAATTTGTTCACCCACCGTAATATATTCTATCTTGAGAGAAGCCACTAGTGAAACCTATGGCCCCCGGGTCTATTTTACATCATATTAGTTTCCTGTCAACAAGCCATTTTTGTCGCCGTTTATTTTACAATCTTTACTTTCCAATCTATACAACAAAAATACCAAAAATATTTATCTTATTATCTTTATCATATCTCACTTTTGCAAGTGGCCGTGAAGGGATTGACAACCCCTTTATCACGTTGGTTGCAAGGTTCTTATTTGTTTGTGTAGGTACTAGGAGATTTGCGTGTAGTCTCCTACTGGATTGATAACTTGGTTCTCAAAAACTAATGGAAATACTTACGCTACTTTGTTGCATCTGTCGGATCACGGGTTCCGGCAAAACCCTTAAGGTTCGAACACTGGGGTGCGCGCGAAGATTTCCCCCTATCGATCCACGTCCTAACTAAACTAAGATCTTACGAACTAACTCGACGAACTCGGAACACAAAGGACACAAGATTTATACTGGTTCGGGCCACCGTTGTGGTGTAATACCCTACTCCAGTGTGGTGGTGGTGGATTGCCTCTCGGGCTGAGGATGAACAGTACAGGGGGAAGAACAGCCCCTGAGGAGAGGTGTTCTTGTGCTTCGTGGATGTGATTGTGGTGATGGAAGTTCTAGTCTCATATGATGTCGCCCCTAGTCTCCAATGAGGTCATCTCTAGTCTCAGATGAGGTCCTCTCTAGCTACGGTGGTGGCTAGTTCTATTTATGGAGGCCCTGGTCCTCTCCCCAAATATTGAGCGGGAAGGGAGCCAACAACGGCCAATTTGAAAGGGGACAGCTAGTACAGCTTATCCTGACAAAAGTGGTCTTCGCCTGCAAAAGGCTCTGGTGATGATGCCGCCTTGGGCTCCATGGTGACCTCTGTCTTGCCGTCCTTCTGGTCTTGGTCTTTTTGCACTGATATGGAAACCTTTGCTTGACGCCTCGGTACTCCACGCCTGCGCCTGCTTCCTTAGCACCAAAGACGAAACAAGGACACTGTGCGTGCTGGCGCCCACCTGGCCTTGGTCGTCATGGCTCACATCACTAGAACCTCGCGAGGTTTGCCGTGCCTTGATCTCTCCGCCCCTCACAAGCCCGCCTGGCGAGGCCGCTCCTGAGGAGGTCTTGCGTCGTCCTCCCCGCGAGGCTTGGCCCCTCGTGAAGGTCTTGAATACCTTGCTGATGAAGATGGGGCGTACAGGCCTGCTAGCAAAGCCATACCCTGGGCCGCAGGCAGGCAAGTCTGGGGACCCCCGTTCCCAGAACGCCGACAGTAGCCCCCCGGCCCAAGGCGGCTCGGGCTTGGCTTCGAGGCGAAGCCAAAGGTCAAGTGCAGAGCGCCGCGGGCCCCAATAGCCTGCGGCCTTGGTCGACGCGTGGCGGTTGATTGGACGTGGGCGCCTCCGCTTCCCCATGCTGCCTCGGCAACTGCCCGACTTGACAAGTCCCTGCGACATGCAAGGAAACCCATCATTACCTATGATCGTGGGGGCGTTGGTTGGCCTTCTCCTAGTATAAATGGGAGGGGGGCGGAGCCCCTGTCGCCCATCTTTCCTCTGCCTCTCCTGCTTCTTCTCCTTTCCTAGCTCCACTCCTTGCTTGTGCAGACATGGTGCCGATCCGGAGGTTCTTGGCCGCCGAGAAGGGCAAGGCTCCCCTCATTGAGCCCGAGCTGCTCCCGCCAAAGAAGAGGAGGTCCCATCACCGCGAGATGGTAGTGAGGCCAGTGGTGTCGCGGCCTTGGTACGAAAGGCCGCCGCCTGGGTACCCGCTGCCCTTGTATACTTGCGCCGATGGTTCCGGAGGGAGGAGTTGTCAGATTTCGGGTTCCGGCAGACCCTTGAGGTTCGAACACTAGGGTGCGCGCGGAGATTTCGCGTCCTACCTACCTGCACCACTCTGCCTCGCTAGGATCTAAACTATCGAAGGAACAACACAAGAGACACAGGGTTTATACTGGTTCGGGCCACCGTTGTGGTGTAATACCCTACTCGAGTGTGTGGTGTGTGGATTGCCTCTTGGGCTGATGATGATGAACAGCACAAGGAAGAACAGCCTCGCGAGGGTCTGTTCTTGGCTGAGGCGATGAACTGCTGGGAGGAGTTCAGTCACCTTTCTCTTCTCTCTCTCTCTCTCAACCAATCGACCGAACTCCCTCTACCCTCAACTAGTCGACCTCCGGCCTCTCGACCCCTCTACTTCTCGACCCTCTCTGCTATGTGGGTGGCTGGTCCTATTTATAGAGGCCCTGGTCCTCTTCCCAAATATTGAGCAGGAAGGGAGCCAACAATGGCGGGCTAATTTGAAGGGGGACAACAAGTATCAGCTATCCTGACAAAAGTAGTCTTCGCCTGCGCAAAGCTCTGGTGATGACGCTGTCTTGGGCTCCATGGTGACCTCCATCTCGTAGTCCTCCTGGTCCTGGTCTTGTTGCACCGAAATGGCAACCTTTGCCTGATGCCTCGGTACTCCGCGGCTGCGCTTGCCCCCTTTGCACCAAAGAGGAAAGGAGGACGCTGCGCGGGCTGGCACCCGCCTGGCGCCTTGAGTCGTCATGGCTTGCGTCACAGGCACCTCGTGAGATACCCCGCCTTGATCTCTCCGCCTCCTCGTGAGCCAGCCTGACGAGGCCGCGCCTGAGGAAGCTCCGCGTCGTCCGCCCCGCGAGGCTTGGCCCCTCGCGAGGGTCTTGGGTTTGTGTTGGTGAACATGGGCCATGCTGGGCCCCCCTTTGAGCCACGCCGCAGGCCGCAGGCAGGCAAGTCTGGGGACCCCCGTTCCTAGAACGCCGACAGTAGCCCCCGAGCCCAAGGCGCGCCCGGACTTGGCCGTGTAGGGAGGCGGAAGGGCAAGAGCGTAGGTCCGCGGGCCCTAACAGCCTGCGGCCTTGGGCGCCGCGTGGCGGTTGACTGGACGTGGGCGCCTCCACTTGCCCATGGCGCCTCGGCAACTGCACGGATTGGACAAGTCCCTACATGCAAAACGGGTCATGATTACCTGTGATCGTGGAGGTCGGCGGTTGGCCTCCGCCGGCTATAAGTACGGAACATTGCGCGCCCTTCCAGTCCATCCCTCCTTGCTTCTCCTTCTTCCCGATTCTTGCTCCGTCTTGCCGTGATGGCTCCGATCCGCCGGTTCTCGATGGTAGAGAAGGGAAAGGCTCCCCAAGAGGGTCCAGACCCACTCCCGCCAAAGAAACGGCTTGTCCACCATGGCCCAGACGAGGGGGCCCTTCAGGTGGTGTCGAGGCCTTGGGGCAAGTGGGCGCCGCCGGGGTTCCCGCTTCCGTTGTACGCCCACGTCGAGGGCCCCAAAGGAGCTGATGCCGACCGCCACGGGCGGCGCCGCCGTCGGCGCCGACGGGTCACGAAGGTGTGGGTCATCCCCCCTGGGGTCCACACCGAGGGCTCCTCCCAAGAGTTCGTGCTCCACGTCGCCATTCCTCTCCAATCTTGGATCCGCCTCCCTCCCTTCTTCGCCTCCAGCATCCCGCAGGGGGAGCCCCTGGAGCTCTGGCTGCAGCATGCCGGCTGCAGCACCCTCGTGACCGAGGCAGAGGTCGCGGTCGTCGCCCCGGGCGAGGTCTACATGACTCGAGGCTGGAGAGAGATCGCCCGGGTTTGCAGGACAAGGGGCGTCTTCACGATCCACTTGGACTACGATGGTGCTTCGGTGATGCTCTTCAAGGTCTTCGATGCGAGCGGGCGCCGGCTGGATTGCTCCCCCGGTGAAGGCGGCCAGGGCCCTGCTGCGACGAGGACTGGGCTCGCCAACCGCTCCCTTGGCGGCTCCTCAGGTGGTGGACACGTCGGAGGCTCCAGCGACTCCGGCGAGCCCTTCGCGACTCCGGAGACGAGCGACGACAGCTACGAGCCCCTAAGCCGGCGCCGCTCCTGGAGCAGGGCGGACTCATCAGGCCGCCGCCGACTCTGATCTGGATGGCGTTGGCGTCGGTGCTTGACGGCCCACTGTTGATGATGGCGTCTTTTGTAGCGATGCACGTAGTTCGCATCTCTTCAGGATCTGTTCCCTGCGAGGAACCAAAAACGCGCCCCGCGGGGGCTTGTAAGGTGCATGTGGTCCTGTTTTGTTAATATAACCCTTGTCGTAGAATTGCGCGAGTTGCTCATCCCGTCTTAGCTCGGTCCTCCCTTTCGAACCTCATGAGGGCTTGATGCTCTGCGCCGACAGGTCCCAGTCCCAAGTCGGCTTCAGCCGTCGTTGGTATGCCAGGTCGCGATGCCGTGGTCAAGGACAGGAGGTGAGCGACCCGGAGTCCGGTAAGAGCCCCTGAGTCGCGATGCTCAGGAGGTCCCCTTTGGCGCCCAAGCAGCCATCGTTTGGTGAGAAAGGGGAGCGGCGTCGCTAACAAGGGACAGCATTAGGTGCGGGGATGGTGCCACGGTAGCTGGCGCTTCCGGGCGATAACTTATCTCGAGGATCAGGGGCCGCTCTCTGGTGCGTGGCCGGGTCCGTGCATCGGCAGGAGCAGGGTTGCTTGGCGAGGTCCTCGTGTGTCTCCTCCCTCTCGCCTTTGCTCCCCTTTCTGCTCTACGTCCTCGGGTCCTGGCCCTCGAGCGAATCTCAGCCGTCGCTGGTATGCCAGGTCGCGATGCCATGGTCAAGGCCAGAGGGTGAGGGCTGGAGAGCCAGTAAGAGCCCTGAGGCGCGATGCTCAGGCACCCCCCCCCCTTTAACATGCAAGCGGTTCGTGCGGACGAGAGTGAAGGAGGCACAGTAAGAGCCTCGCCTGACGCAACTCCTTTAGGAGGTCCTGTAGGTCCATCATAGAAAAAGCAAGGGGTTGCCATACAATTGACGGTCAGCCGTTGGTTGCTTCCGAGGGATAGTGAGGCACTGAAGGCTTGACGAGGTGACGCTATGCGGGGCTGCCGCGGCTAGAGCTCAGCCATCCAGGTTTGTCGGCGTTGCAGGAACGGACCCATGCGCAAGCACCGTGCCGTTCGGGAGCAGCTCCGTTAGTTGGCGTCAGCCCAGCAGGCAACTAGGTAAAACACATTAGCCGCGAAGGAGTGGATTCGTTCAAATAGATGCTGGAAATGCGGAGATCACTGGGTCAGGCCCGAGCGACTTGGGGGTGATGCAGCTCGAGTGGCGCCCCCAACAAGGTAAGCTAATCGACGCGAAATAAAAGGGATACACGCCACAGGGATGGACCCACGCGGCCTGGGAATAATGCAGCCCTGGGGGCGCTCCCAGCTAGAAATGAAACTTGAAAGATATCACCTGATGACGCTGAAGACGAAGGGGTGTTGGTTTAGCCGGCTCGGTGGGCTGCGGAAGCCGATCCTCATGAGCCCCCAGGCCCCGGGGGCCTCGGGAGGCTCGGGAGGCGCTGGTGGCCCTTCGTGGACCATCTCCATCTCCGCCAGGGCTGCGGAGTGCCTGGCCTCTTGTGCCTCCGCGGTGCCCCTCATGAGGCGCTGGCACGTGTCAGCCGCGCTCGGCAAGCCGTAAGGCATGCGAACATAGTTGTGGGGTGGACCTCCGCAGCGCCCCACTCGCAAGGGCCAGAGGCGCTCCAGGGAGGCGACTCGGTTGAGCCCTGGTACGTCGACGCAAACGCGCAACCCGCCATCCTCGCCTGGATGGGGAGCCACTGCTGGTAGGCGGCGGGCGCCTCTCATGACTCTTGACTCCTGTAGCTCTTGAATGGCCTTGCTAACGAACTCCTATGGGTCTGGATCTCCTTGCCTTGCTCCTTCTTGAGGGAAACGTGCTTCGAAACACGCCTCCATGTGGTACCCAAGCTGTCGGATTTCGGGTTCCGGCAGATCCTTAAGGTTCGAACACTAGGGTGCGCGCGGAAATCTCGCCTTCAATCTCTCCGTCTTGAGGGGATCTAAACTACTAAAAGAACTGCACGAAAGACACAAGATTTATACTGGTTCGGGCCACCGATGTGGTGTAATACCCTACTCCAGTGTGTGGTGGATGGATTGCCTCCTGGGGCTGGTGTGGATGAACAATACAAGGAAGAACAGCCTCGCGACGGTCTGTTCTTGGCTGTGGTGATGAACTGTGGTGAAGAGCTCAGTCACCCTCTCTCTCTCTCTCTCTACTTGTGGACCGAACGAACCAACCCCTTGCTATGTGGGTGGCTGGTCCTATTTATAGAGGCCCTGGTCCTCTCCCCAAATATTGAGCGAGAAGGGATCCAACAATGGCGGGCTAATTTGAAGGGGGACAGCGAGTACATCTATCCTGACAAAAGCAGTCTTCGCCTGCCAAAGGCTCTGGTGATGACGCCGCGCTGGGCTCCATGGTGACCTCCGTCTTGTAATCCTCCTGGCCTTGGTCTCGTTGCACCGAAGTGGCAACCTTTGCCCGATGCCTCGGTACTCCGCTGATACGCTTGCTCCCTTTGCACCAAAGAGGAAAGAGGGATGCTGCGCGCGCTGGCACCCGCCTAGCGCCCCGTGTCATCATGGCTTGCGTCATGGGCACCTCACGAGGTACCCTGCCTTGAACTCTCCACCTTCTGGCGAGCCAGCCTGACGAGGCTGTGCCTGAGGACGCGCCATGTCGTTCGCCTCGCGAGGGTCTTGAGCCTCGTGTTGATGAAGATGGGCCGCGCTGGGCCCCCACTTGAGCCACGCCACAGGCCGCAGGCAGGCAAGTCTGGGGACCCCCGTTCCCAAAACGCCGACAGTAGCCCCCGGGCCCAAGGCGCGCATGGACTTGTCCGTGCCGAGAGGCGAAAGGGCAAGGGCAAAGCGCCGCGGGCCCTAATAGCCTGCGGCCTTGGACGCCGCGTGGCGGTTGATTGGACGTGGCGCCTCCGCTTCCCCACGACGCCTTGGTGATCGTGCGAGTTGGACAATTCCCTGCAGGCAGAACGTGTTATGATTACCTGTGATCGTGGAGACTGGCGGTTGGTCTTCGCCAGCTATAAGTACGGCACCGCTCGTGCCCGTCAAGCCCATCTCCTCTTGCTCTCTCCTGCGCCTCAGTTCTTGCTCCGTCTTGGTGCGATGGCTCCATCGAGGAGGTACTCGGCCGCAGAGAAGGAGAAGGCCCTCCAGGTCGGTCCTGCCTCTCCCCCATCCAAGCGTGGTCGCGGGCGCCCCCGGAAGCACCCGGTGGCCGCCCCGGCAGCTCCCAGCGGCCGTGGGGGGGCTCCCAGCGTGGCGGCGGGCAAGCCACCGCAGCCGGAGGGTGCGCCTGGGTTGCGCGCTCCCCCAGGCCGCGCTTTCGCGCCGGGCAGGCGCCGACGGAATTCGTCGTTTGGTCGGCGGAGCCGGCTCCCGCTCCCTCGCTTCCTCCTTGGCAAACTCTCGGCCGGTGCTCCTGGCGGCCTCTGGCTCCAGGCGAAGGGCTGCTGCAGCAGGTCCTCGTGGGTCGCGCTGGAGGTCTCCGCCAGCGGGGGCTTGGCCTTCACTCACGGCTGGCAGGCGTTCGCCCGCGCTCGCGGCCTAGAGCGTCGGTGCACTCTCCACTTCAGGTTCGATGGCGATGCCACCCTCTATGTGAGGGTGTTTGGGGAAGATGGTCGCCGCACGGGGTGCTGCCCTGAGGACGATGATCGCGTCCACGGGCCCCGCTCTGATGGTGACGGGGGAGATAGCGCCCGAGCGGGCGGCGGCGTCAGCGACTCCCCCAGCCTCGTCAGCTCTTCCTCAAGCGACTCCTCCAGTGGTGGCAGCAGTCCTCCCCCGCGCCGTCGGGTTTGCCTAGGAGGTGGTGGTTCGTCCGCCCGCCGTCGTGCCCCGGCGCAGCGCGAGAGGGGGTACGCCTGAGGCCCCGAGGCGGCCTGTGTCGCCGCCGTGGGCCGATGCGGGGGGGGGGGCGGCGCCAGGCTTGTCTTTTTCCTTTCTCTTTTGTTCCCTGTGTAAGACAGAACAGATGCATGGAGCCCCCTTGGGGCGTGTTGGGAAATGTTGCCGCTTCAGCTATTACCTTGATCTCATTTTTGTACTTCCTGATTTCCCGCATGTGCGTAGATAGCTTTCGACCCCTGCAGGGGAGTGGGGCGACCGACCCAGGCCCTGTGCGCGCGTCGTGGTACCTGAGGGGCACGGACTAGGAGGGGTGCTCCTGTAATGCGCCAGGGCCGTGAAACCCTCCTGTGGCTAGGGCAGAAATCCTCGCAAGGGCGCCTAAGCACCATCCCTCGCGAGGTTGTTCACGAGAGAAACCAAAGCGACGGGCGAAAATCAACGAACCATAAATCAGCAACAGCGATAACTCCAATAAGACTCCAAATGCAAACGAACACGTCAACTGCGGAAAGCAAATGGAAAAGCCGCGTTCGGCACCTAATCTAGTCTTCGACGTCTTCTCACCAGCGCAGAGCTAAGTGCTGCCACTGGGCGTGGGAGGGAGCCCCAGGGCCTGAGGCCGGCGCTCCTGAGACTCCGGGGCGTGTACAGCCCCACTCATTATTACGTGAGAGTGTCACGGGGCGGTGAGCTTCACAGGCATTGGCCTTGCTTCACAGGCTCTGGGCCTTTTTCCAAAGAGATGATCTTCACAGGCACTCGCCTTGCTTCACAGGCTCCGGGCCTTTTTCCAAAGTGATGATCTTCACAGGCACTCGCCTTGCTTCACAGGCTCTGGGCCATTTTCCAAAGCGATGATCTTCACAGGCACTCGCCTTGCTTCACAGGCTCCGGGCCTTTTTCCAAAGCGATGATCTTCACAGGCACTCGCCTTGCTTCACAGGCTCCGGGCCTTTTTCCAAAGTGATGATCTTCACAGGCACTCGCCTTGCTTCACAGGCTCTGGGCCTTTTTCCAAAGCGATGATCTTCACAGGCACTCGCCTTGCTTCACAGGCTCCGGGCGTTTTTCCAAAGCGATGATCTTCACAGGCACTCGCCTTGCTTCACAGGCTCTAGGCCTTTTCAGGGGTAGAACCTCCGGAGGTGCTGGATGTTCCATGCATTCTGGATTGGCACTCCTTCCTGAGTCTCCAAGCGCGCGGAGCCGGGCCTGGAAACATGAACAACCTTGAACGGGCCCTCCCACATGGGAGAGAGCTTGTGCAACCCCTCCCTGGAGAGAACCCGCCTGAGCACGAGGTCTCCTACCTCGAGAGTCCTGGGGCGGATGTTGCGGCAGTGATATCGCCGCAACGCCTGCTGATACCTCGCCGCTCGCAGTGCGGCCTCCCGGCGACGTTCCTCCCCCAGCACGAGGTCCATCCCCCGCACGGCGTCCTACTGCGCCTCATCGAACGCCAGGACCCGCGCGGAGTGACGTCTGACCTCGTGAGGAAGGACTGCTTCCGCTCCGTAGACCAGCAAGAATGGGGTCTCCCCAGTCGGTTTGGTCGCGGTGGTGCGGATGGACCACAGCACGGACTGCAGCTCGTCGTACCATCCTCTGCCACAGGCCTCCAGCTTCTTCTTGAACGTCCTGGTCTTGAGGCCCCTCAGGACCTCTGCGTTGGCCCGCTCGGCCTGGCCGTTGCTTCAAGGGTGCGCCACTGAAGCGTAGCATATCTGCGTTCCAAGGTTAGCACAGTATGTTTTGAAGAGGTTACTGGTGAACTGCGAACCGTTGTCTGTGATGATGCGGTTCGGCACCCCGAACCGGCTCACGATGCCCCTGATGAACTTGACCGCGGAGCCCGCGGGGATGGTGCGGACGGCCTCCACTTCAGCCCACTTGGTGAACTTGTCCACGGCGACGTAGAGGTAGCGGTAGCCCCCTGGCACCTGAGGGAACGGGCCCAGGATGTCCAGCCCCCAGACTGCGAACGGCCATGAAAGGGGTATAGTCTGCAGGCCTCCGGCCGGCTGATGGATTTGCTTGGCGTGGAACTGGCAGGCCTCACGAGCTTTCACCAGCTCTATGGCGTCATTGAGTGCGGTAGGCCAATAAAACCCGCTGCGGAACGCCTTGCTGACGAGGGTTCGCGATGATGAGTGGTGCCCGCAGTCTCTGCCGTGTATGTCCTCCAGTAGTTCCTTTCCTTGTTCCCTGGAGATGCAGCGCAGGGATACATCATTTGGTCGCTTCCGGTAGAGCTCTCCATCCTTGATGCAGTACGCCGTGGCCTGCCGTGCCACACGCTCCGCTTCCTCCTCCTTCTCCGGCAAGGTCACTTGTGTTAAGTAGCTCCGGAGCTCCGTGATTGAGCACCCCTCCTGAGGTTCCACCGTCAGGAGCAGGCGTGCTCCCGAGGCCGGGCCACAGACCGGGGCTCCTGAGGCAGGTGGCTGGGGGAGCTCCTCCCGAGGTTGAGCCGTGTTTGACAACGACGGCAAGGCTGAGGGCTTGAAGAGCCGCTCCTCGAAGACACCAGGCTCCTGAGGTAACCGCCTAGATGCCCGTTTAGCGATGTCGTCGGCCTCCTGATTGGTGCCACGGGGCACATGCTGCAACTCCAATCCCCAGAACTGCTTCTCCATCCGGCGGACCTCCGCAAGGTAGGCTTCCATGTGCTCGTCTTTCGGCTCGTACACCTTGTTGGAGAAGTTCACGAGGAGCTGTGAATCGCCCTTAATGGTAAGGCGCTTCACCCCTAGGGCTACCGCGGCCTTCAGGCCCGCTATTAGACCCTCGTATTCCGCTATGTTGTTGGAGACCTTTTCACCTTGTTGGAAGCAGAGCTGTACGGCGTAGTAGAGCTTGTCCTGAGTGGGCGATATAAGCACCGCTCCGGCCCCAGCACCATGTCTGGAGAACGCCCCGTCAAAGTGCATGACCCAGCCTTCGGGCGCCTCGCTCCCCGGGAAGAGGGATCGATCCTCGTCGGCCTCGAGGCCTGGTGCCTCTGTCTATTCTGCCACAAAATCCGCCAATGCTGCTCCTTTGATGACCCTGGTTGTGCTGAATTCGAGCTGAAACGCCTGCAGCTCTATGTTCCACTCAGCGACCCTTCCGGCTGAGTTAGGGCTCCTGAGCACCCTCTCCAGGGGGTATGACGAGACGACTTTGATGGGGTGAGCCTGGAACTAGTGACGCAGCTTGCGCGAGGCTATCAGTAGCGCGAGGAGGAGCTTCTGAGGCATCGGGTACCGTGCCCTCGCATCTCGTAGCACCGTGCTGACAAAGTAAACTGGGTGCTCAACAAGACTAGGAGCATCTGTGGTTGCCGCGCCCTCGGGAGGTGGGGGTGCCTCACGAGGCGTCGCGGCCTCGGGAAGTGGACTAGACGGTCGGGTGGCCTCTCCTGCCCCCGGTGCATTTCCCAGCTGCTTACCCTCCTCAGCTGTGGTTGTGGCTCCTGCAGGCTTTCCTTGTTCCTATTTTGTCCTGCCCGTGGCTGCCGCTGCGGCCTTGACTTTGCATTCCTCCCTAACCGCCACTAGGGCTGCGCTGGGGGAGTAGGGTGTGGCGGCGAGGTACAGTAGCAGGGGCTCCTGAGGGCGTGGCGCCACCATGACTGGGGGACTGGTCAGGTACCTCTTGAGATCTTGAAATGCCTTATCTGCTTCTTCAGTCCACTCAAAGGTCCCTTTCTTCTTCAGTAGCTGGAAGAAAGGCAGTGCTCGCTCCCCCAGTTTGGAGATGAAGCGCCCTAGCGCGGTCACGCGCCCCGTGAGCTTCTGCATTTCTTTGAGGGTCTTTGGCGGGCTCATGTCCTCGACCACTTTGACCTTCTCGGGGTTGGCCTCGATGCCACAATGGGACACAAGGAATCCTAAGAGCTTACCCGAGGGGACGCCAAACACGCATTTCTCCGGGTTGAGCCGCAGGTTTACTGCGTCGAGGCTCGCGAAGGTCTCCTCCAGGTCTTGTATCAGGGTCTTGGCCTCCCGAGATTTTACTACAATGTCATCAACGTAGGCTTCGACATTCTTTCTGAGCTGCTGGCCCAAGGTGATGTGCATCAGTCGCTGAAAGGTTGCCCCTGCGTTACGCAGCCCGAACGGCATGCATGTATAGCAGTATACCCCGCATGGGGTCAAGAAGGCGGTCTTCTCGACGTCTTCCACTGCCATCTTGATCTGGTGATACCCGGAGAAGGCGTCTAGGAAGCATAGCAGGTCGCACTCCGCAGTGGAATCGACAATCTGGTCGATGCGGGGGAGCGGGAACAGATCTTGCGGGCATGCCTTGTTGAGGTTGGTGAAGTCGACACACATGCGTTCTTTCCCCCCCTTCTTGGGCACAACGACAGGGTTGGCCAACCAATCCGGGTATCGGACCTCACGAATGACCCCGGCGGCCTCTAGCTTACGAGTCTCTTGGGCGATGAAAGCCTGCTTCTCCGTGGACTGCCGCCTGGCCTTCTGCTTCACGGGGCGCACATTTGGGCACACGTTGAGGTGATGCTCGATGACGCCCCTGGGGATCCCCGCTAGCTGATCAGGCTCCCAAGCAAATACCTTCTTATTCGCGCGCAAGAACTTGACCAAGGCCTCCTCCTGCTCAGGCTCAAGGTTGGCGCCTATGGTGAAAGTGGCACTGGAGGACCCGTCCTCGTCGACGGGTATCTGCCCTGTCTCTGCCTTGTGCTGGGTGAACAACTGCTTCTTCTTGGCGGGCGCAGCCCCCTTGGGCTCAGGGGCCTCCGCGTTGGCGGGCCGTGCCGACACCGCTGTCTTGAAGGCGAGCTCGAGTACCCGCAGGGCGTCCCCGGTGTCCCCGCGCACCGTGAGGGTACCATTGCTCCCGGGCATCTTCATGAGGTTGCACGCTGGATGCATGGCGGCCATGAACTGGGCCAGTGCCAAGTAGCCGAGGATGGCGTTGTAAGGAAGGCCGATGGGGGCGATGTTGAAGTCGACCGTCTCCGTGCGGAAGTTGTCGTAGGTGCCAAAGGTCACCGGGAGCCGGATCTGCCCCAGGGAGCCGGATGATCCGCCCCCGACGCCCGAGAAGGATCGGCTGGGTCGCAGCCGCTCCCGGGGTATGCGGAAGAGGTCGAAAGTCTCGACCGAAAGCAAGCTGAGGCCCGCGCCGCCGTCGACGAGGGTCTGGGTGACGGCCACCTGGCAGATGGTGGGGGTGCACAATAAGGGGAGCGTGCCTGAGCTGACTGGGTTGGTGGGGTGGTCCTCTGAGCTGAAGGTCAGATCGACCTCGCTCGCCGCCCGGTCCGGGAGAGCCCCCTGCCGCGCGGCAGCGGTGCTAACCCGGCGGGCAAAAGGCTTGATGTGGCGACTTGTGGGCGGCGCCTGCGAGCCGCCCATGAGGGCCGCAATGACCGGAGGCATCAGTGTCGCGGTGCAGTTGCTCTATCGCGTAGGCGGACGCTGGGGTGGTGCTTGTAGCTCGTTTCCCGCCGAGCCGGTGGTGGTGTTGACGGCGGGCAGCGGGGGACGACGAGAGCGCCCACCAGCAAGGGCCACCGGGGCGGCGCGAGCCCGGCTGGCACCGCGCATGGTTGCGGCGGCCGAAGGAGGGCGGAGCAGTGGAAGACGGATCCCGGCGCACCCCTACCTGGCGCGCCAAATGTCGGATTTCGGGTTCCGGCAGACCCTTAAGGTTCGAACACTAGGGTGCGCGCGGAAATCTCGCCTTCAACCTCTCCGTCTCGAGGGGATCTAAACTACTAAAAGAACTGCACGAAAGACACAAGATTTATACTGGTTCGGGCCACCGATGTGGTGTAATACCCTACTCCAGTGTGTGGTGGATGGATTGCCTCCTGGGGCTGGTGTGGATGAACAATCCAAGGAAGAACAGCCTCGCGAGGGTCTGTTCTTGGCTGTGGTGATGAACTATGGTGAAGAGCTCAGTCACCCTCTCTCTCTCTCTCTCTCTACTTGCGGACCGAACGAACCAACCCCTTGCTATGTGGGTGGCTGGTCCTATTTATAGAGGCCCTGGTCCTCTCCCCAAATATGGAGCAGGAAGGGATCCAACAATGGTGGGCTAATTTGAAGGGGGACAGCGAGTACATCTATCCTGACAAAAGCAGTCTTCACCTGCCAAAGGCTCTGGTGATGATGCCGCGCGGGCTCCATGGTGACCTCCGTCTTGTAATCCTCCTGGCCTTGGTCTCGTTGCACCGAAGTGGCAACCTTTGCCTGATGCCTCGGTACTCCGCTGATACGCTTGCTCCCTTTGCACCAAAGAGGAAAGAGGGACGGTGCACGCACTGGCACCCGCCTAGCGCCCCGTGTCGTCATGGCTTGCGTCATGGGCACCTCGCGAGGTACCCCGCCTTGAACTCTCCGCCTCCTCGCGAGCCAGCCTGACGAGGTTGTGCCTAAGGACGCGCCGTGTCGTCCGCCTCGCGAGGCTTGGCCCCTCGTGAGGGTCTTGAGCCTCGTGTTGATGAAGATGGGCCGCGCTGGGCCCCCACTTGAGCCACGCCGTAGGCCGCAGGCAGGCAAGTCTGGGGACCCCCGTTCCCAGAACGCCGACACAAGCGCCTCCCTCGTGACCCTAGCTAGGTCGGCGGCCCTCCAGGGGAGAGCCCCCGAGCCCTGCCTGAGGAGGGTGCGGGGCGCACTTTCCTATTCGATGGAAGGAGGTTCCCCCTGGGCAGGCACGGGCCCAGAGGGGTCTGCCTCTTGAGGGGCCAGGACGGTTGATGTCTTCTTCTTCTTAGGGGCGGTCTCTGGAGGCCTCCTGCTTCCACGGTCCGGGTCTTCCAGTGATGCAGCCTGAAAGGCTCGTTCCAGGGAACACACCGCGTCCTTCTCTTCACAGGGCACCGTGATGACTCTGCCGCTTCCTGGTATCTTGAGGACGTTGTAGCCGTAGTGAGTTATGGCCATGAACTTGGCCAACGCTGGGTACCCAAGGATGGTGTTGTACGGCAGGTGAATGTGAGCGACATCGAAGTCGATGAGCTCGGTGCGGTAGTTCTCGCGTGCCCCGAAGGTGACAGGGAGGCGGACCTACCCGATCGGGACCGTGGAGCTGTCGGTGATACCGGAGAAGGCTTGGTTGGCTGAAGCTGGCTGTAGGGCACTTGGAGGTTGTTGAACGTCTCCTTGGATAGGACGTTGAGCCCTGCCCCGCCATCGATGAGGGTCTTGGTGACCACCACGTTGCTGATGATTGGGGAGCAAAGCATCGGGAGGACTCCGGCCGTAGCCGCACACTTGAGCTGATCCGCTGAGCTGAACGTGATGGCGCATGCCGACCACCTGAGAGGGCGCGTGGCTTCGAGCCTGGGGAGGACTGCGTTCACTTCGCGGGCGAACTGCTTGAAGATGGGTTGAGAGGCTGGGGCTTGAGCTCCGCCCAGGATGCAGGTGATCGCGCGCGGCTCCTGGAAGCCCCCAGCCTACTCGTCTTGGTGGCGATCCTCATTTCTCCTTGGCTGCGGCGGCAGCGGTGGGAGGCCTGCATTGCCTTGCGGGTGATCCTCGTGGCTGATCCCTCCAGTCTCTCTCGCGAGGCGGGTCTTGCCAGCGATCCTCGCGAGGTTGGTCGCGCCACCCTTGGCGCGGGCCGCGGTCTTCCCAGCGTCCTGTGTTCCTTCCTCCTCCTCGGTCGTAGCCCCGGCCACCGCGGTCAGGGCGACGGCCGATCCTTCCTTCACGCACGGCTCGGAGTTCTTGACATTCATTGGTGTTGTGGGTGTGGAGTTCGTGGTACGCACAGTACCGGCTGCCCTTGGGAGGTTCGGGCTGATCTCTGCCCCGCTTGGTGTCTGGTTCTGTCGCGAGCACGACAGCCCCCTTGCACTTCACATCCTTGGCCTTGAGCTTCTTCTCTTCTGGGTCTACGGCAGGTAGCTCAAGGAGGGAAAGACGCCCTTCCTCGGCCCTGGCGCACTTGTTCGCCAAGTTGAATAGCTCCAAGGAACTGCACAAGTCTTCATGCATCGCCAGCTCCTCCTTGATCTTGACGTCGCGCACGCCGTCGGAGAAGGCTGAGATGATGGCCTCTTCAGTCACCTTGGGGATCTTGAGGCATGCGTTGTTGAAGCGCTGTATGTACTTCTGCAGGGTCTCCCCGGGTTGTTGCTTGATGCGGCGCATGTTGCTCACGGCGGGTGGCCGGTCGCGAGTACCTTGGAAGTTGGCGATGAAGCGGGTGCGCATCTCCTCCCAGGAGGAGATTGTGCCTGGAGCCAGGTTCAGAAGCCAGGTGCGGGCCCTATCCTTGAGCGCCATGGGAAACCAGTTCGCCATGACCTTCTCGTCTCCGTTGGCAGCTTCGATGCCCAGCTCGTAGAGCTGGAGGAACTCCGCAGGGTCGGCCGTGCCGTCGTAGCAAGGAGGCAGGTCTGGTTTGAACTTGCCGGGCGACACGACGTTGCGTAGTTCGGTGGTGCAGGCGCGGCAGCCTGCTGTTGTCGGATTTCGGGTTCCGGCAGACCCTTAAGGTTCGAACACTGGGGTACGCGCGGAAACCTCGCCTTCAACCCCTCCATCTCGATGGGATCTAAACTACTAAAAGAACTGCACGAACGACACAAGATTTATACTGGTTCGGGCCACCATTGTGGTGTAATACCCTACTCCAGTGTGTGGTGGATGGATTGCCTCTCGGGGGCTGGTGATGATGAACAATACAAGGAAGAACAGCCTCGCGAGGGTCTGTTCTTGGCAGGGGTGATGAACTGCTATGGGGAGTTCAGTCACCTCTCTCTATCTCTCTCTTTCTCTCTTCCTCTCTTCCAGATCCCAACTGACCAATCGAACCCCCCAACCCCTTGCTATGTGGGTGGCTAGTCCTATTTATAGAGGCCCTGGTCCTCTTCCCAAATATTGAGCGGGAAGGGATCCAACAATGGCGGGCAAATTTGAAGGGGGGCAGCGAGTACATCTATCCTGACAAAAGGTGGTCTTCGCCTGCGAAAGGCTCTGGTGATGACGCCGTGCTGGGCTCCATGGTGACCCCCGTCTCATAGTCCTCCTAGTCTTGGTCTCGTTGCACCGAAGTGGCAACCTTTGCCTGATGCCTCGGTACCCCGCGGATATGCTTGTCCCCTTTGCACCAAAGAGGAAAGAAGGACGCTGCGCACGCTGGCACTCACCTGGTGCCTCAAGTCGTCATGGCTTACGTCATGGGCACCTCGCGAGGTACCCCGCCTTGAACTCTCCGCCTCCTCGCGAGCCAGCCTGAGGAGGCTGTGCCTGAGGATGTGCCGTGTCGTCCGCCTCGCGAGGCTTGGCCCCTCGCGAGGGTCTTGAGTCTTGTGCTTGATGAAGATGGGCCATGTTGGGCCCCCATTCGAGCCACGCCGCAGGCCGCAGGCAGGAAAGTCTGGGGACCTCCGTTCCCAGAACGCCGACAGTAGCCCCCGGGCCCGTGGCGCGCATGGGCTTGGACGTGCCGAGAGGCGAAAGGGCAAGGGCGAAGCGCCACGGGCCCTAACAGCCTGCGCCTTGGGCGCCGCGTGGCGGTTGACGGGACGTGGGTGCTTCAGCAACCACGCAGGTTGGTAAGGGAGCGGCATCTGCCCAGACTTCGCCTTTTGCTCTCTCCGGTCGTCACTCAGATCCCCTTTCTTGCGCCTTCCCTTTCTTCCTCTAAACTTCCAGATCTACTCCAGCTGCGTGACCTAGGAAGCCATGGCGCCTCGCCAGCCTCCGGCCAAGGCTTGGTACTCCCCTGCTCTGGATCCGCCAAATGTGTCCAAGGCAAGCTTCGCCCGACTGTGCCGGATGGCAACGGCGCAGGGCGTCAATGGGACGGAGATGTTCAAGGCCGGCTCCGCCACCCCCGAGGACCGAGGGAGCACCTTTTATCCTCTCTTTGCGAGCTCCATTGCTGCGGGCTTGTTGCCTCCCTTCTCCGAGTTCTTCTTCTCTGTCCTCTGCCATTACAACTTGCAGGCTCTGCATCTCCATCCCAACTCTGTCCTTCTCCTGGCGATCTTCGCTTACTACTGCGAGGCCCACGTGGGGGTGCAGCCTTCGGTGGCCCTGCTGCGCCACTACTTCTACCTCCGGATCACCGGCAGCTCTATTTCTGGGTGTGCGGGCTTCGTCGCGTATAGCGGCACCATTGCCATCTCGAACCCCAGGAAGAGGATCGAGGGCTTCAGGAGCAAGTGGATCTTGGCAGATGTCGGGTGCATCCACCCTCGGCTGATCTTGCCCACGGAGCAACCCGTGAGCGCCAGCGACTAGTGCCGAGCGGAGCTCACGGATCCCCGCCCGAAGCCGGTGTTGGAGAAGATGGACGCGGACCTGAGGCCGGCCAACATGGCGACGGCGAAGTTGATCGGTGCATCGTTGCTGAAGGAGTTCCTGGAGCACCAGCTGGCCCCGCTCCGGGAGTACTCTCCTCCAATGTGGAGGCCTCATCCGTGCCCTGAGGCTGCGGATGAAGAGGATGTGACCGCGGTTCTCTAGTCTCTGGTCGGGGGCGAGGTGGCAAGGCCGAAGGGCGCTCCCGAGCCCTTGTTCCTTCACGACGACTGGAAGCGGGTGGTGAAGTCCATGCCCATTTTTAACGAGGATGGGCTCGTGCCCGCGGTGGCTTCTGAAGGACCGGTGGACATGCCCTTCGGCGACTCCAGCGATGAGGAGGACGGCAAAGAGGAGCAGGGAGAGGGGCCCGACTCTGGGGCGACCGACGGAGAGTCGAGGGCTCCCCCTCCCCTCGGCGCTTGCCCCGCACTCTCCGCCTTTCGCTGAGCGATGATGATAATGATGATGATGATGATGATGATGATGATGATGATGTGCTGGGCAGCGGGAGCTCGCCCCCGATTCTGAAGAAGGACAGGACCGCGCTGGTCTCCCGCGGGTCCGTCCTGACTCCGGGGCGAACCGTGGACGCGCCTTCTACTTCTGGGGTCGACCCTTCCAGCCGGCTGTCAGGCTTCAAGTTAGGCCGGAGACTGCCCGAGCTCACCGGCGAAGACCTGTAAGTGCTTGATCCTTGATCTTTTGTTTCTCCTTCCGCCAATGATGCTTGATGATTGTTTCTCTTGAGTAGGCGGGCGCCCGTGGCAAAGAAACCGAAGGTGGCTCCTGAGGTCCCACCTTCAGCGACGCCTTCGCCTGCACGGGAGGGAGATCGTGACGCGCGGGCCTCTCCTGCCCGCGCATCCTTGTGAGGTTTGGCCGAGCTGGCTGGGGCGAGCTCAGCCCCCATGGCCCAAGTGACTCCGGAGGTGCCCTCGTCTGGCGCCGCTGCTACGGCTGCGGAGGCGCAGCGGGCTCTGCTTCAGGACACTGCGGCCTCGCCGCCACTAGTTTCTCCCCCCGTTCTACTGGCCGTTGCTTCCTCAGCTCCTCCTGTCATCCTGGAGCGTGCCGATGCCACTCTGTCTTCTTCTTCCATCTTGGAGCGTGTCGCTGCCGAACTGGACCAGCTGCGGCAGGATCTTCTTGGCGCCGACCCTCGCCTGGTGGCCGGGCGCCTGGAACTGGCTTCGGGGTGGATTCGCTCTGATGCTTCGATTCGGGCGGCGCTGGTTCAGGCCTCAACGGCCTGGGACGAAGAGAGGGAGGCCGTCCTTGAGGCGAAGGTTGCTCGTGACACGGACCTGGGAGAGGTGGTCCAAGTCCGCGGCCGTTGCAAGGCGCTGGAGGACGAGCTGCAAGGCCTGCGGGGCCAGCTTGCGGAGGAGGTCCGCCTGCGCCAAGAGCTGGAGAAGGGGGCGAAGGCGCGCGAGGCGGCACTCGTGGACCAGGAGGCCAAGCTCAAGAAGCGCCGCGTCCACCTGGGTGCGTTGAAGAAGGAGCTGGAGGTGACGAAGGCTGAGCTGGACGCCAAGGCTCAGGTCCTCGTCGAGGATCGCGAGGCCTTCGCAGACATGGAGAAGGAGGCCCGCGCTTCTCTAAAGATGTTTTACGAGAGCGGCCTGGATAGCCTGCTAGCTGGTGACGAGGACGGCCCCGCCAAGCTGCTTCCCTTCCTGGTCAAGGCTCTTGGGGATGTCTCCCTTGGCATTGGCCCTACGGCCGAGGCCGAGGCGCATGTCTTGTCTTCTGCTGCGCTGACATGGGTCTTCGCCCACATCTACCTCCGCGACCCCAACACCGACCTCGACGGCCTGCTGGAACCGGTGAGCGGCGAGGGTGCTGCCGCCGCTGTTGAAGCCGTGAAGGGGCACGCGGAGGCACTGCTGGAGAAGTTCCGGGCCTTCAGCACCAGGCCGACGCAAGGCGCTGCCGACCCTGCCGTTCCACGAGGCGAAGCCACTGCCGACAAGTGACTCCGTTCCATCCCTGCCCTTCCTTCAGTTCCTGCACATGCATCACGCCTCGGGGAGGCATTTAAACTTGCGTTTGGCATTGAGATGACAGTATGGACTGTAATATTTGCTTTTAAATTCCTTGAGTTTTATGCTTTTTCTTCCCTACTTGCTTGTGTTCTACGCCGGCAGGGCCCGGTCTCGCGCATGCCTCAGCCAGCATTAGCCCCGACCGGAAACCAGGACGGGACCAAAGGAGTGAGGGGCCACGTGGCAAGTTAGGCTCCTGAGTCGCGATGCCCAGGAGTCCCCCTTGGCGCGCGAACAACAAGTAGGGAAACGTGATTTTGGTGTGTCTTCCGTTCTACGTCTGCAGAGCCCGACTCCGCGCGTACCTCACCTAGCATAGCCTTTCGGAACTAAGGAGTGAGGGGCTATGGAGCCAGTTAGGCCCCTGAGTCGCGATGCTCAGGAGTCCCCCTTGACGCACGAACAGCGGGTGATGAGGCGAGATGTAAGCGTGGCTACCATTCTACGTCTGCAGAGCCCGGCCCCGCGCGTACCTCACCCAGTATAGCCTTTCGGAACTAAGGAATGAGGGGCTACGGGACAAGTTAGGCTCCTGAGTCGTGATGCTCAGGAGTCCCCCTTGACGCGCAAACGTCCTTCATACCTTGGCTCCACTCGGGGAGAGACACGCGACGAACCAGGCCCGAGGGGCCTGGCTGGGCGGCGTTCGTCTGGGCGTGACCTAGCCGTAGCCCCCGTGCCCAGCCCCCTCGCGCGGCGCTCCCGAGGGGAGGCGTTGCGATGGAGCCAGACACTGAGCTCTGGGCTCCCTGAGGTTAATGCGGCCCGGAGGCCACCCTCAGTTGTTTATCACCAGCGCGAAGCATAGCGCTTCCGTATGTGTACGAGCATAGCCGCTCCTCGGCAGTGTCGTCAGCCAGCGCGGAGCATGGTGCTTCCACTGGTACGTGGGAGGGGGCTCCCCTCCGGGAGGAGCCCCCGGGGGGTATACAGCCCCGCCCTGACACGTGACCAGCACGGTAGAGCTAGGTGAGGTGTATCTGGGCACCCATGAGCCAGCGCAGGACTCACGAGGCCCTACCTCTAGGCGGGTTGCGCCCGGCACTGGGCCGTATCTTGAGATGTGTCCCTGCAAAATTTGGTTAGATGCCGGTACTCTACGTCCTCGGGTCCCGGCCCTCGAGCTTGTCTCAGCCGTCGCTGGTATGCCAGGTTGCGATGCCATGGACAAGGCCAGAGGGTGAGGGCTGGAGAGCCAGTAAGAGCCCTGAGTCGCGATGCTCAGGCACCCCCCCCCCTTTAACGTGCAAGTAGTCGACATGGAGAAGAAGGGATGCCGCGGATGGGCATCATGCAATCAAGCGCGATAGGCAAATGCATAGTTGGAAATAAATGCTAGGGGGATACACGCCGTTGGGTCTGGCCCGAACGGCTTGGGGATGATGCAGCCCGAGGGGCGCCCCCAACAAAGCAAACTAATGATGGAAAGGTAAATGCAGATATATGCCGCGGGGACGGACCCACGCGGCCTGGGAGTGATGCAACCCTAGGAGGGTGCTCCCAGCTGAGAACGGAACTTGAAAGATGTCACCTGAGGATGTCGTTGGTGAAGTGGCATTGGTGCGGCAGACTTGACGGGCTGCAGAAGCCGATCCTCACGAGCCCCCAGGCCCCGGGGCCTCGGGAGGCTCCGGAGGCGCTGGTGACTCCTCGCGAGCTGCCTCCATCTCCGCCAAGGCCGCAGAATACCTGTCTTGCTGAGCCTCCATGATGCCCCTCATGAGGCGCTGGTACGCCACAGCCATGCTCGGCAGACCGTAAGGCATGCGAACATAGCTGTGGGGTGGACCTCCGCAGCGCCTCACTTGCGAGGGCCAGAGGCGCTCCGTTGTGGCGATCTGATTGAGCCCTGGTACATCGACGCAGACGCACAGCCCACCATCCTCGCCTGGATGTGGGGCCACGGCTGGCAAGCGGCGGCAACCTCTCATGATCCTTGTCTCCTATAGCTCTTGAATGGCCTCGTCAACGAACTCTTGCTGGTCTGATCTTCCTCGCCTGGCTCCCTCTCGAGGGAAACGTGCTGCGAAGCATGCCTCCACATGGTGCCCAAGCGCCTCCCTCGTGATTCTGGCTAGGTCGGTGGCCCTCCAGGTGAGAGCCCCCGAGCCCTGCCTGAGGATGGCGCCGGGCGCGCTTTCCTATGCGATGGAAGGAGGGTCCCCCTGGGCAGACACGGGCCCTGAGGGGCCTGCCTCCTGAGGGGCCAAGCCTGACGACGTCTTCTTCTTCTTGGAGGTGGTCTCGGGAAGCCTCCTGCTTACATGATCTGGGTCTTCTAGCGACGCGGCCTGAAAGGCTCGCTCCACGGAACACACTGCATCTCTCTCCTCACAGGGCACCGTGATGACGCCGCCACTTCCTGGCATCTTGAGGACATTGTAGCCGTGGTGGGTCACGGCCATGAACTTGGCCAGCGCTGGGTACCCGAGGATGGCGTTGTACGGCAGGCAGATGTGGGCGACGTCGAAGTCGATGAGCTCGGTGCGGTAGTTGCTGCGAGCCCCGAAGGTGACAGGGAGGCGGACCTACCCGATCGGGACTGTGGAACCGTTGGTGATCCTGGAGAAAGGCCTGGTTGGCTGAAGCTAGTCATAGGGCACTTGGAGGTTGTTGAATGTTTCCACGGACAGGACGTTGAGCCCTGCCCCGCCATCGATGAGGGTCTTGGTGACTAGCACGTTGCTGATGACTGGGGAGCAGAGCATCGGGACGACTCCTGCCGTGGCCGCGCACTTGAGTTGGTCTGCCGAGCTGAACGTGATGGGGCACGCCGACCACCTGAGGGGGCGCATTGCTTCGAGCTTGGGGAGAACTGCATTCACTTCGCGGGCAAACTGCTTGAAGATACGTTGGGAGGCTGGGGCTTGAGCTCCGCCCAAGATGTAGGCGATCGTGCGCGGCTCCTGGAAGCCCCCAGCCCCCTCGTCTTGATGGCGGTCTTCGTTCCTTCTTGGTGGAGGCGGCAGCGGAGGTAGGCTTGCATTGCCATGAGGGCGATCCTCGCAAGGTTGATCCCTCCAGTCTCCCTCGCGAGGCAGGTCCTGCCAGCGGTCCTCGCGAGGCTGGTCGTGCCACCCCGGGCGCAGGCCGCGATCTTCCCAGTGTCCTGGGTTTCTTCCTCCTCCCCGGTTGTAGCCCCGGTCAGCACGGTCAGGGCGACGGCCGATCCTTCCTTCTCGTACGGCGCGGAGCTCTTAACATTTGTTGGTGTTGTGGGTGTGGAGGTCGTGGTACACACAGTATCGGCTGCCTCTGGAGGGTTCGGGCAGATCCTTGCCCCGCTTGGTGTCTGGTTCTGCCGTGAGTATGGCAGCCCCCTTGCGCTTCACGTCCTTGGCTTTGGGCTTCTTCTCTTCTGGGTCCGCGGCAGGCAGCTCGAGGAGGGAGAGGCGTCCCTCCTCAGCCCTGGCGCACCTGTTCGCCAAGTTGAAAAGCTCCAGGGAGGTGCAGAGGTGTAGGATCGGAAGTATGTCTAGAGGGGGGTGATTAGACTACTTGACCAAATAAAAACTTAACCTTTTCCCAATTTTAGTTCTTGGCAGATTTTACCTATCTTAGGGCAAGTCAAGCAATCATCACACAATTCAAGCAAGCATGCAAAGAGTATATTGGCAGCGGAAAGTAAAGCATGCAACTTGCAAGAATATAAAGGGAAGGGTTTGGAGAATTCAAACGCTATTGGAGACACGGATGTTTTTCCCGTTGTTCGGATAGGTGGTGCTATCCTACATCCACGTTGATGGAGACTTCAACCCACGAAGGGTAACGGTTGCGCGAGTCCACGGAGGGCTCCACCCACGAAGGGTCCACGAAGAAGCAACCTTGTCTATCCCACCATGGCCAACGCCCACGAAGGACTTGCCTCACTAGCGGTAGATCTTCACGGAGTAGGCGGTCTCCTTGCCCTTACAAACTCCTTGGTTCAACTCCACAATCTTGTCGGAGGCTCCCAAGTGACACCTAGCCAATCTAGGAGACACCACTCTCCAAGAAGTAACAAATGGTGTGTTGATGATGAACTCCTTGCTCTTGTGCTTCAAATGATAGTCTCCCCAACACTCAATTCTCTCTCATAGGATTTGGATCTGGTGGAAAGAAGATTTGAGTGGAAAGCAACTTGGGGAAGGCTAGAGATCAAGATTCATATGGTTGGAATGGAATATCTTGGTCTCAACACATGAGTAGGTGGTTCTCTCTCAGAACATATGAGTTGGAATGGTGTATGTGTTCTGATTTCTCTCTCCATGAGTGAAGAGGAGGTGGAGGGGTATTTATAGCCTCCACACAAAATCCAACTGTTACACACAATTTACCAATCTCGGTGGGACCGAATCAGAAAACTCGGTCGGACCGAAATAGTAAACCTAGTGACCGTTAGGAATTTCGGTGGGACTGACATGCAACTCGGTGGGACCGATTCAGTTAGGGTTTGGGCATAACGTAATCTCGGTGAGACCGATTGCACAAACTCGGTGAGACCGAGTTTGGCAATAAGCTAACCAGAGAGTTGGTCAGGCAAACTCGGTGGGACCGACTCGCTCTTTCGATGAGACCGAAAAGTTACAAGTAGGAAACATAGAGTTTACATTGCAATCTCGGTGGGACCGATTCTCTCTTTCGGTGAGACCGAAAAGTTACGAAAGGGAAACAGAGAGTTTGCAATCCCATCTCGGTGAGACCGAGATCCTTATCGGTAGGACCGAATTGCTAGGGTTTGGCAGTGGCAAATGACAAGTGAAACTCAGTGGCGCCGGATTTAAAGAATTGGTATGACCGAGTTTGGCTTAGGGTTTAGGTCATTTGTGGATATGGGAAAGTAGCTGAGGATTTTGGAGCATATCATTAAGCACATGAAGCAAGAGGCTCATTAAGCAACACCTCATCCCTCCTTGATAGTATTGGCTTTTCCTAAAGACTCAATGTGATCTTGGATCACTAAAATATAAAATGAAGAGTCTTGAACTTTTGAGCTTGAGCCAATTCTTTGTCCTTAGCATTTTGAGGGTTCCACTTTCACATCCATGCCATGCCAATCATTGAGCTTTCCTGAAATAATCATCTTGAAATAGCATTAGCTCAATGAGCTATATGTTGTTATGAATTACCAAAACCACCTAGGGATAGTTGCACTTTCAATCTCCCCCTTTTTGGTAATTGATGACAACATATAGATCAAAGCTTCGACAAATGATAATAAGCTTGAAATACATCGTCGCTTTGAGAAGTATGTGACAAATAAGAGCTCCCCCTAAATTTCTGCATATTTAAAATTTGCTTTGGACTGCAAATGCACAAGGAGTTAGAGTCATGGGTTATTCTTCCATGTCACATACATCTTGGTGGAGTGCTCAAAAATGATAAGATTGAAATACATGCACTCATCACCAAGAATAGTGAGTGATCACATAAGATAGATAGAATAATAATAGCATTAAGCAAACATTAAGTGTAGCTTATGATCAAACACATGATCATCGATGTCTCACACAGATAAGGGCATTGTATCTCACACACAAGCAAATAAAGTTCGAAAAACCACCAAATTAAACAAGAGAGAATAAAAGCAACACTCTCTCTCGAAGCCTATGATCTATACATTTTCTCCCCCTTTGGCAACAAGTTACCAAAAAGTTCCTAGAAAATGCATAGTGTGAAGTCGACGCTCAAGCTTGATCTTCAGGTGGTGGTGGAGTCCGGCGCACTCCAAGGACGAAGCCTTCGGTAGACGTGGTCGGAGTTGAGGCTGAAGTGGATGCTGGAGCTGGTGGAACTGAGGCTATGGCTGGCGTAGACGTTGTAGCTCTGGTGTCAGCAACTGGCAGTGCAGACGACCTCGGACCTCATGGCACCCTGGCAAAAGCATCAGTCGTGGTCCTGCCTCTCCTCTCATTCATGTCATCCTGGAGCTGCTCCACGGCAGTCTGTATCGCTGTCACCTTGATGTCCAAGTCATAGAACCTCTGTTCCATGATCCTCTCTAAGCTTGCCTGGTTCTGAGTCAGGGTGGCAAGCCCTTGCTCAATCCGTAGGGTGGACGCAATCAGGTAACCAAGCTGCTCTTGTTTAGTTTTCAGGAAGTAATTAGATGCCTCCTCTTGAGTAGGCATCCTGGGAGCTTTCTCCTTCTTCGCCTTCTCCTTCTTAGCTTGTGCATGGGCAGATGATGGCTCATTCTCAGTCATGATCACTTGATTATCTTTGAAGTCTGGACGGATGGGCAGGTGTTCCTTATCCAACAGGTATGTGCCCGTGCCCATCTTTGAGTTGATGAGCTCCTGGATCTGTGGGGCATACCCACAACTCCTCTTCTGATCGGCAGCTGTCCTCTTGACTGTTTCCACTATGAGGCTCATGACTTTGAATTTCTGAGGTACATCAAAGATGTGTAGCAGGTTAATGGCATGACCTCTGATCATCCGGTGATCTCCAGACTTGGGCAGAAGAGTGTGCCTAAGGATCCAGTTGATCGTAGGCAATCCTGATAGCAAGTGCTTCACAGACCCAAACTGGTGAGTGTCAAGATCATCTGTGGGAATCTCCTTGTACATATTTGCCATGGAGTTGTGATCCATCTTCTTCTTGGCATAAATGTCCAAGTCATCTGCTTGCTCCTCTGGGGCATTGATCAACTTTGCCCATTCCTCAACAGTTGATTGGTACCTTGTACCCTCTGACATCCAAGTGATCCCGCCATCCGGGTAGAAGTGTGTTGTGGAGTAGAATTGCATGATTAGCTCCTCGTTCCACTTTGTGAGCTTCTGCCCAACAAAGTCTGCCACTCCACACGCACTAAAGCTGTCATATACTCCAGGGTAGTGTTCCTCATTTTCCTTCATGTAGGTCCAGTCGACCCATCTCATGTCACATACAATTGGCTTCTTGTCAAGCAAAACTGTCTCATAGAAATCCTGCTTCTCCTTGGTATGAAACCTGTAGTCCACTGCAGTCCTCCTTCTGGTAGCATAAGGATCTGCCTCTCTCCACTTCCTCAGCCCTGAGTCTTTCCTGAGCTTCACATTCTCAGCCATAGGATGAGCATCGTTGTGGTCTGGGATCTTGGGCTTGAGCTTCCTAAGGACATGCTCTTCTTCTTCCTCTGCAACTTCAGGCACTTGGGCCTTGTTCTTCTCAGTGGCTGGGATGCTTCTTGTGTTTCTCTTTGGTGCACTCTTAGGCTTAGATGCAGCCTTGGGTGCTTCCTTGGGCTTGGATGCAGTTGTCCCTGACCTTATGGCATCTCCCATAAGTTTGGCTGCCTTGGGTGCTGGTGCAGCAACCTCTTCTTCTTCCTCCTCATCTTCCATGATGGAGGCCTTCCCAAGCACTCTGGCTACAGTCTTCTTCACTCTTTCTTTCCTCTTTTTGCTCTCAGCAGCAACGGGCTCAATGGGAGCAGGCTTCTCAGTTGAAGCTCTAGCCTTTGACATGGGCTGCCTGCCTGCTGGCCTTTTGATTTTCAGCCCTGGCTTTGTGCCTTGAGCTGGCTCAACTCTCTTTGATGTGGCCTCTTCCTCTGCCACATAGTCTTCATCTTCAGAATCAGAAGTTCTCTTCTTCCTTTGTCTAGTGGCAGCTTTAGGCAGGTTGCTGGGTGTGCTCCTGCTGCCATCATCTGAGGAACTTGAGGGGCTAGTGCCCTCACTCAACTGTACTTGCTGCTCTGAGAGGTTCTGGCTGTCACTTTGGTCTGACATGTGTCAAACTGACTGCTGACCCTGTGAATAGATTATAGATGAGATAGAGTGGATGAGCATCACAAAATGCAGAGATTTTTGCAAAATAATAATTCAAAAACTTAGTTTTAGTTTCCCACTGAAATCATCTCGGATCTACCGATTTTCAAACTCGGTGACACCGAAGCAGTTTTGGCACCAGAACTAGTGAACTCGGTCAGACCGAGTCACAGTTCGGTGGCACCGAGACTGCTAGGGTTGCATAGAGTTCCAAAATCAGTCACATTGATAAGTAATTCTCGGTCAGACCGAGTTTTACTTGTGCAATGGCATAAGCCAAATCGGTGGGACCGAGTTTTTCAACTCGGTGGGTCCGAGATGGTTTCGGCAGAAACCTAACCCTAAAATCTTCGAATTAAACCTAATCTACGAGTTCATTGACTGGATAGGAGTTTATCAAATGTGGCAAGAATCATGATAATCACAATGTGCTAGGAATCGGATTGGAGAATAGCACAAAGATCGAGTCCATACCCTAGTTCGGCAGAGACTCGCTACGGCGGCAATGGCGGGGCAGAATTCCGTTGACGGCGACGGAGACCAGCGACTGGAGGCTGCTGGCGGCGAGGAGGACGATCCGGAGACCCAGGAGGCAGAACGAGCTATGCGCGGGCGAAGAGGTTTCGGAGAAATTTCCAAAATTCTGCCCGTCACTATATATAGCCCGACCCTGTCGGTGTGACCGAGTGGAACAACTCGGTGGCACCAAGATGCAAAACTGTATACAGTTATTGCAACTCGGTGTGACCGAGTGGTTCAAATCGGTTGCACCGAGATCAAAAACCTAGATCAACTTAATGATCTCGGTAGGACCGAAAATATGGTATCGGTCAGACCGAGAATCACAAGGAGGTTTTGGAAGTTTAAGTCTATGACGAATCGGGGACTTCGAGCGCTCCTCACACAGAGTGGTTCGAATCTGACTTGATCAAGTTTTGTGATGCAGCATGAATAGAGTTTGAGACGAGAAAAGCATAGATAGCTATAGGAGGTTCTTAGGCATTCTTGTCCATCCACTTGGCAAAAGAAGATAAAGCCAAACAATCAAAACAACAAGTGGATGTCCTCGAATGAGTAAAATATGCAACCAACATGCTCACACAATAAGATGGCAAATGAAATATGTGGCAAAGCATGCATAATCAATTCTAGCATCTATCAAGCAATTTGCGATGACTAGGTCATCTATATATGAGTATATTGACTTAGGAGTCAAGTGAGAACACTTGATCGTAGGTCATACTCATCGTTTAAGCTCAAGTGGGGTTACCACTTTTACATAAAGCATTGTTGTATTCACATCTTTAGAGTTGCTTTAACTCAAGTTTTAGAGTAAAGCTCCCCCTAGATGTGATATCCCCCTAAGAGGGATGAACTAACCTTGGGTTTTTGTCGATGATGACTTCATGTAGGTGTCGAAGATGTGGATGCTCAATGTTGATGTAGATCACTTGGAGCTATCCATTTGAGTGAATTGCACTTTCAATACCTACATGGGTTAGTCCCACAAGGAACAAACAAGGATATCCATAGACATAGAGTGATGCACACACAAGATGATGTCCATGAAAACTTTAGGTTACCTTGTCCCTTGTCTTACCAACAAGAGGGTTTGTGACTCCTTGAACTAGTGCATGATGTGGAAGTTGATTGCACTTGTTCTTGCCAAAATGATGAGAGTGAAATATGTTGGCGGAGTCACACTCAAGAACTCTCTAGTTCTTCTTCTTTTGGATCCACACCACCTTGATGGGAATCCTTGGAGTTGTAGTCGTACTTGATGAAGTGGAACTTGACGTGGTCTTGGGAATCCACTTGACTAAGGTCTTAGGAGCTTCTTCAAATGCATCAATCTCCTCTTGAAGCTTGTCCTTGCCTTTTTGCTTGTAGTCTTGTGGTGGAAGATCATCTTGAGCTTGTATCACCTTGAAAGAGGTGTCATACTTCTCTTGTTGAGGAACAAACTTTGTCTTGGGGTATTGATCTTCTTCCCATTCAACTCCATTGGCATTGAACTTTCGTTCAAAACCAACACCTTGATTCTTCCGGTGCATTCCTTGCTTGCGCACAATTTCCTCGAATTGCTTACTCCCGGCAAGGCTTTTGTATACTCCTTTCTCTATAATCCCCTTCAATAAGCTATTTTCTTGCTCAAGTGTAACTTGGCTAAGAGAATCATTAGTGGAATCAAGAGAACTACTAGAAGCAACAATATTGGATTTAGCATGATCATTGTTACTACTAGAGGAAGAATCTTTCTTGTTCTTGTTACTAGATTTGACTTGAGGCATGTAAGTGGATAAGAGTAAACGCTTGGCAATGTAAGAAGAACTTTTCTTGCGGAGATCATCATTGATTGCTTTTAAGAACTCATGCTCTTGCTCAAGATTGAGCTTTTCAAAGCGTAATTTCTCATGAGCTCTTAAAAGTTCTCGATGATCTTCGAAGATGGTTTCATGAGCTAACTTAAGAGTGTTTAGTTCTTCAGTTAGAGCCTCAATCTTCTCCTTATCATTGTCATTCATTTTATCTTGATTAGCATGATTAATTGATGTTTCATCATAGTACTCATCACTAGAGTTGTCAACAAGCAAGTCATCATCACCTAACAAGTCATCTTCATCACTATTAAAATCAACATACTCGGGGTGTGTTACCTTAGGACCTTTGGCCATGAAGCATCTTCCAATTCCTTCATTTGGTGAGTCAAATATGTCGTAGGAGTTGGTTGACACAAGTGCTATACCGGCAACACCTTCATCTTGAGTATCTTCGGAGTCGGAGTGATAACTTCTCTCGGGGTGGCTGTCGGAGTCGGAGCTGGATACCCATTCACCAACATGAGCTTGATGTCTTCGTTTTGTGTAGCTCCTTGATGATTTTTCCTTCCTTTCCGAATCCTTGCTTCTCCGTGAGTATCTCCGTTCATAACGATCATCTCTACTCCTTCTCTCTCTTGGTGGTGATTCTTTGCTTCTTCTTTTTGGAGAATCTTCTCTTCTTTTGTAGGGAGCCGTACACTCATTTGAATAGTTTCCGGGTCTTCCACAATTATAGCAGTTTCGCTCTCGACTAGAAGATATTTTGTCATTGTAGGACCTTGACTTGAAGCTTCTATCTTTGCTTCTACTCTTGTAGAACTTGTTGAAGTTCTTCACCATTAAGCTCAATTCTTCATTGAAGTCTTGTTTCTCACTTGATGATGTGGGGACTTCACATGAGGCTTTGTAGGCACCACTTGATTTGTTGTGAAGTTCCTCTTTATCCTTGAGTGACATCTCATGAGCAACAATCCTTCCAATCACTTCCGTTGGTTTGAGATCTTTGTAATTGGGCATCATTTGAATCAATGTGCACACGGTATCATATTTCCCATCCAAGGCTCTTAGGATCTTCTTGATGATGAATCTATCGGTCATCTCTTCACTTCCTAAGCCGGCAATCTCATTTGTGATGAGAGCAAGCCTAGAGTACATTTCAGCGACACCTTCACCATCCTTCATCTTGAACTTGTCAAGTTGACTTTGGAGCACATCCAACTTGGATTCCTTGACGGAGTCGGTACCTTCGTGCATATCAATCAAAGTGTCCCAAATTTCCTTTGCATTCCCAAGGCGGCTGATTTTGTTGAATTCTTCGGGGCACAATCCGTTGAAGAGAATATCACAAGCTTGAGCATTGTATTGCAACATCTTCAACTCATCCGCGGTAGCTTCACGGTTTGGTTCCCTCCCATCAAAGAACTCACCTTGCAAACCAACACAAACAATAGCCCATACGGCAGGGTTATGTCCAAGAATATGCATTTTCATTTGATGCTTCCAACTAGCAAAATTCATACCATCAAAGTAAGGACCTCTATGGTGATAATTTCCCTTGCTAGACGCCATACTCTCCTAGGTTGTGAAACCAAGGCTGTGACAACCAAAAGGTATGGAGATCAAAGCAAATGGAGACCAAAGCTCTGATACCACTTGTAGGATCGGAAGTATGTCTAGAGGGGGGGTGATTAGACTACTTGACCAAATAAAAACTTAACCTTTTCCCAATTTTAGTTCTTGGCAGATTTTACCTATCTTAGGGCAAGGCAAGCAATCATCACACAATTCAAGCAAGCATGCAAAGAGTATATTGGCAGCGGAAAGTAAAGCATGCAACTTGCAAGAATATAAAGGGAAGGGTTTGGAGAATTCAAACGCTATTGGAGACACGGATGTTTTTCCCGTGGTTCGGATAGGTGGTGCTATCCTACATCCACGTTGATGGAGACTTCAACCCATGAAGGGTAATGGTTGCGCGAGTCACGGAGGGCTCCACCCACGAAGGGTCCATGAAGAAGCAACCTTGTCTATCCCACCATGGTCATCGCCCACGAAGGACTTGCCTCACTAGCGGTAGATCTTCATGAAGTAGGCGATCTCCTTGCCCTTACAAACTCCTTGGTTCAACTCCACAATCTTGTCGGAGGCTCCCAAGTGACACCTAGCCAATCTAGGAGACACCACTCTCCAAGAAGTAACAAATGGTGTGTTGATGATGAACTCCTTGCTCTTGTGCTTCAAATGATAGTCTCCCCAACACTCAACTCTCTCTCATAGGATTTGGATCTGGTGGAAAGAAGATTTGAGTGGAAAGCAACTTGGGGAAGGCTAGAGATCAAGATTCATATGGTTGGAATGGAATATCTTGGTCTCAACACATGAGTAGGTGGTTCTCTCTCAGAACATATGAGTTGGAATGGTGTATGTGTTTTGATTTCTCTCTCCACGAGTGAAGAGGAGGTGGAGGGGTATTTATAGCCTCCACACAAAATCCAACGGTTACACACAATTTACCAATCTCGGTGGGACCGAATCAGAAAACTCGGTCGGACCGAAATAGTAAACCTAGTGACTGTTTGGAATTTCGGTAGGACTGACATGCAACTCGGTGGGACCGATTCGGTTAGGGTTTGGGCATAACATAATCTCGGTGAGACCGATTGCACAAACTCGGTGAGACCGAGTTTGGCAATAAGCTAACCAGAGAGTTGGTCAGGCAAACTCGGTGGGACCGACTCGCTCTTTCGGTGAGACCGAAAAGTTACAAGTAGGAAACATAGAGTTTACATTGCAATCTCGGTGGGACCGATTCGCTCTTTCGGTGAGACCGAAAAGTTACGAAAGGGAAACAGAGAGTTTGCAATCCCATCTCGGTGAGACCGAGATCCTTATCGGTAGGACCGAATTGCTAGGGTTTGGCAGTGGCAAATGACAAGTGAAACTCGGTGGCGCCGGATTGAAAGAATCGGTATGACCGAGTTTGGCTTAGGGTTTAGGTCATTTGTGGATATGGGAAAGTAGCTGAGGATTTTGGAGCATATCATTAAGCACATGAAGCAAGAGGCTCATTAAGCAACACCTCATCCCTCCTTGATAGTATTGGCTTTTCCTAAAGACTCAATGTGATCTTGGATCACTAAAATATAAAATGAAGAGTCTTGAACTTTTGAGCTTGAGCCAATTCTTTGTCCTTAGCATTTTGAGGGTTCCACTTTCACATCCATGCCATGCCAATCATTGAGCTTTCCTGAAATAATCATCTTGAAATAGCATTAGCTCAATGAGCTATATGTTGTTATGAATTACCAAAACCACCTAGGGATAGTTGCACTTTCAAGAGGTCCTCTTGCATCGCTAGCTCCTCCTTCATCTTGACGTCACGCACGCCGTCAGAGAAGGCGGAGATGATGGCCTCCTCGGACACCTTGGGGATCTTGAGGCGCGCGCTGTTGAAGCGCTGGATGTACTTTTGCAGGGTCTCTCCGGGTTGTTGCTTGATGCGGCGGATGTCGCTCACTGCGGGTGGCCGGTCGCGAGTACCTTGGAAGTTGGCAATGAAGCGGGCGCGCATCTGGTCCCAGGAGGAGATCGTGCCTGGAGCCAGATTCAGGAGCCAGGTTCGAGCTCCTTCCTTGAGCGCCATGGGGAACCAGTTCGCCATGACCTTTTCATCCCCGCCGGCAGCCTCGATGCCCAGCTCATAGAGCTGGAGGAACTCTACGGGATCGGTTGTGCCGTCGTAGCGAGGAGGCAGGTCGGGCTTGAACTTGTCGGGCCACGTGACGCTGCGCAGCTCAGTGGTGTAGGCGTGGCAGCCCGCGGTGGCCACAAAAGGCCTCGGTTGGTGGAGAGCTCGGTCTTGAGGGATCCCCACGCGCTGCACCTAGGAGCAAGGCGGGGTCTTGGTGTGCCGGAGCTGGAGCTGGGAGCGCCCGGGCAGCCCCCTGCGGGCGAGGGATTTCTTGGCAGCTTCGTTCTTGTTGCGATGGCGCCTGGCGGAGTGGGTTCGGCCCAGGGGCCAGTCGCCTTGGAGCCATAGCATCTTCTTGGAGAGGAGGCGGCTGGTTTGCCCCCGGAGCTTCGTTGCCCGCGCGGGGTGGAGTGCGGCGCAACGGGGCGGACGGCACAGGAGAGCCCCCTACGGCGCGGACGAGCTCGGCGACGCGGTCGAGCCACTCGTCATAGATGTCATCGACGGGGCGGTAGCGCAGGAGCTCGTTTGCCGCGATGAGCGTAGCTTGAGCCTCCAAGGGTGTGCGGAGCGCGCGGGACGAAGAGCCAGCTGGTGCGAGTGACGGAGTGGCGGTGCGGCCGTCTTGCCGCACGGACGGGTGCTGAGACGATGCCTGCTGCTCGCCCCCCGCCGGGCCGGTGGCGGCGTTGACGGCGGGCGACGGGGAACAACGAGGACGCCCACCGACGGGGGCCGTCTGGGCGATGCGGGAAGCGATGGCGGCCCGGCGCTCGGCGCAGGCCCGACGAGCGTCAGACATGGATGCGATGGTCAGGGGAGAGCGGAGCGATGGAAGACAAATTCCGGCGCACCCCTACCTGGCGCGCCAAATGTCGGATTTCGGGTTCCGGCAGACCCTTAAGGTTCGAACACTGGGGTGCACGCGGAAACCTCGCCTTCAACCCCTCCGTCTCGATGGGATCTAAACTACTAAAAGAACTGCACGAAAGACACAAGATTTATACTGGTTTGGGCCACCATTGTGGTGTAATACCCTACTCCAGTGTGTGGTGGATGGATTGCCTCTCGGGGGCTGGTGATGATGAACAATACAAGGAAGAACAGCCTCGCGAGGGTCTGTTCTTGGTAGGGGTGATGAACTGCTATGGGGAGTTCATTCACCTCTCTCTATCTCTCTCTTTCTCTCTTCCTCTCTTCCAGATCCCAACTGACCAACCGAACCCCCCAACCCCTTGCTATGTGGGTGGCTAGTCCTATTTATAGAGGCCCTGGTCCTCTTCCCAAATATTGAGCGGGAAGGGATCCAACAATGGCGGGCTAATTTGAAGGGGGACAACGAGTACATCTATCCTGACAAAAGGTGGTCTTCACCTGCGAAAGGCTCTGGTGATGACGCCGTGCTGGGCTCCATGGTGACCTCCGTCTCGTAGTCCTCCTGGTCTTGGTCTCGTTGCACCGAAGTGGCAACCTTTGCCTGATGCCTCTGTACCCCGTGGATATGCTTGTCCCCTTTGCACCAAAGAGGAAAGAAGGACGCTGCGCGCGCTGGCACCCACCTGGTGCCTCGAGTCGTCATGGCTTACGTCATGGGCACCTCGCGAGGTACCCCGCCTTGAACTCTCCGCCTCCTTGCGAGCCAGCCTGAGGAGGCTGTGCCTGAGGATGCGCCGTGTCGTCCGCCTCGCGAGGCTTGGCCCCTCGCAAGGGTCTTGAGTCTTGTGCTTGATGAAGATGGGCCATGTTGGGCTCCCATTCGAGCCACGCCGCAGGCCGCAGGCAGGCAAGTCTGGGGACCCCCGTTCCCAGAACACCGACAGCTATGGCCACGGGAGGCCTTGGGTGACAGAGAGCCTGGTCTTGCATGTCCCCACGCGCTGGAGCAGGAGGATGGTCGCAACGTGCTGGAGCAGGGAGCGCCCGGGCAGCTTCTGGCGGACGAGGGACTTCTTGGCAGCTCTGTTCTTGCTGTGTTGGCACCTGACGGAGCGGGTTCCGCCCAGGGGCCACATGCCTTGGAGCCATGGTGTCTTCTTGAGGAGGAGGCAGCCGGAGCGCCGCCGGAGCCTCGTTGCCCGCGCGGGGCGGGGTGCGGTGCAGCGGAACGGACGGTGCGGAAGAGCCCCCTACGGCGCGGACGAGCTCGGCGACGCGATCGAGCCATTCTTCGTAGACTTCATCGACGGGATGATAGCGCAGGAGCTCATTTGCCGTGATGAGTGCAGCCCGAGCCTCCATGGGTGCGCGGAGCGCGCGGGACGAAGATCCAGCTGGGGCGAGCGAGGGAGTTGCGGTGCGGCCGTCTTGGCGCACGGAAGGATGCTGAGACGATGCTTGTTGCTCGTCCCCTGCCGGGTCGGTGGCGGCGTTGACGGCAGGTGACGGGGAATGGCGAGGATGCCCACCGACAGGGGCCGTCTGGGCGACGCGGGAAGCGAGGGCGGCCCGGCGCTCTGCGCGGGCCCGACAAGCATCAGACATGGGCGCGATGGTCGGAGGAGAACGGGGTGATGAAAGACGAATTCTGGCGCACCCCTACCTGGCGCGCCAAATGTCAGATTTCGGGTTCCGACAGACCCTTGGGGTTCGAACACTGGGGTGCGCGCGGAGATTTCGCCACCTACCTACATGCACCCCTCCGCCTCGCTAGGATCTAAACTATCGAAGGAACAACACAAGAGACACAGGGTTTATACTGGTTCAGGCCACAGTGGTGGAATACCCTACTCCAGTGTGTGGTGTGTGGATTGCCTCTTGGGCTGATGATGATGAACAACACAAGGAAGAACAGCCCCGCGAGGGTCTGTTCTTGGCTGAGGCGATGAACTGCTGGGAGGAGTTCAGTCACCTTTCTCTTCTCTCTCTCTCTCTCTCTCTCTCTCTCTCTCTCTCTCTCTCAACCAATCGACCGAACTCCCTCTACCCTCAACTAGTCGACCTCCGGCCTCTCGACCTCTCTACTTCTTCACCCTCTCTACTATGTTGGTGGCTGGTCCTATTTATAGAGGCCCTGGTCCTTATCCCAAATATTGAGCGGGAAGGGAGCCAACAATGGCGGGCTAATTTGAAGGGGGACAGCAAGTATCAGCTATCCTGACAAAAGTAGTCTTCGCCTGCGCAAAGCTCTGGTGATGACGCTGTCTTGGGCTCCACGGTGACCTCCGTCTCGTACTCCTCCTGGTCCTGGTCTCGTTGCACCGAAATGGCAACCTTTGCCTGATGCCTCGGTACTCCGCGGCTGCGCTTTCCCCCTTTGCACCAAAGAGGAAAGGAGGACACTGCGCGGGCTGGCACCCGCCTGGTGCCCTGAGTCGCCATGGCTTGCGTCACGGGCACCTTGTGAGGTACCCCGCCTTGATCTCTCTGCCTCCTCGTGAGCCAGCCTGACGAGGCCGCGCCTGAGGAAGCTCCACGTCGTCCGCCCCGCGAGGCTTGGCCCCTCGTGAGGGTCTTGGGTTTGTGTTGGCGAAGATGGGCCGTGTTGGGCCCCCCTTTGAGCCACACCGCAGGCCGCAAGCAGGCAAGTCTGGGGACCCCTGTTCCCAGAACGCCGACAGGAGTGACGAGCGTTGCCGCCTATTCCAGGGTCATGGCCGCCGCGCCGCGGAGGTGCACACCATCGCCCCAGGGGTCCATGCGACGGACTCCTCGTGCGAGTTCGTGATATGGGCGGCGTTGCTCCCGAGCACCTGGATTCGCCTCGCACAGTTCTTCGCCGCTGAGATGCCGCCGAGGGGCCTTCGCGAGCTTTGGCTGCAACACGCCAACTGCGATGCCCCAGCGACTAGAGCGGAGATTGGAGCCATTGCCTCTGGGAAGATCTTCATGACCCGAGGCTGGGGCGAGATTGCCCAAGTCTGCCGCACGGAGGGCGCCCTCGCGATCCACTTCGAGTACGACGGTGCCTTCGTGTTGTTCTTCAAGGTCTTCGACGAGGAAGGCCGCCGCCTGGAGTGCTGCCCTGAAGGAGGTCGCCAGGACGATGCAGCGCCCACTGCAGGCCTTGCCTGTAGCTGCTCCAGCGACAACGGCAACTCCTAGTGGTCCAGCGACTCTCTCGAGCTCGTGGAGTCTCTGGAGATGAGCGATGACAGCTACGTGCCCCCAAGTTCTCACCGAGCCCGGAGCAAGGCCGCGGCATCCAGCCGCCGTCGTCGCTGATCTGGATGGGGTTGGCGCCGGCCTCACGTGGCCCACTGTTGATGATGGCGTCGGCGACATCTGGTGCATGTAGATAGAACTCCTAAGAATTCCTTCCCTTTTGTTCCCTGCGAGGAATCAAGAAATGAACCCCGTGGGGGCGTGTAAAGCGTGTGTAATGCATTTTGTCAATATAGTCCTCATTATGAAGATTTGCATGCGCATATCCTGCCGAGGCTCGACCTCCCCTTTCCAATCCTGCAGCAGCTTGGTGCTCTACGCTGACAGGTCCCGGTCCCCAGGCAGGCTGCAGTCGTCGCTGAAATTCCAGGTCACGTGCCATGGTCAGGGCCAGGAGGTGAGCGGCCCGAGGTCCAGTAAGAGCTCCTGAGGCGCGATGCTCAAGAGGTCCCCTTTAGCACGCAAGCAGCTGTCTTAGGATGGAAAAGGAAGAAACCATCGCCGTAGCAGGGCAGCGAAGGGAGTGAGCGAGGGTCTCGTGCCGTAGCGACTGGTGGATCCAGAGTGAGAACTTATCTTGGCTGTCCGGGGTCGGCTCCTTGAGTCATGCCGGACTCGTGCGTCGGCCACTATAGTGTAGCTCGGTCAGGCCCGTGCGGGCCTCACCCTCCCCTCCATGTTCTTCTTGGTACTCTACGTCCTCAGGTCCCGGCCCTCGAGCAAGCTCGGCCACCGCTGGTATGCCAGGTCGCATGCCATGGTCAAGGCCGGGGGTGAGGGTTGGAGAGCCAGTAAGATCTCCTGAGGGCAATGCTCAGAAGCCCCCCTTTTAAGGCACAAGCGAATCGCATGAGAGAAGAGGGAGAGTCTGCGGTACCACCTCTTGTGGCCCTCAGGAAGTCCCTGCAAGTTAGCGCGAGGAAGGGCACCGATCACCATTGAAAGTGCGTTATATCGACTAGAGGGGGTGAATAGGTGATTTTTATGAAAGTCTTCAAAACGTGGAAGTTATGAAGACAAACAGTAGAGGTATGCCTATTACTATGCAGCGGAAGGTAGACTACACTAGGCAAGCCATGGTCAAGTATCGACAGAGTGAAAGCACAGTGACAAATAGCTGCAGTGTAATAAGGATCAGGTAGGAAGATATTATGAAGCCAAATAGATCATACACTCATGTTGTGAAGACAAAAGATAGAACAAACATGCAATGACTTCACAATGAGTAACAGTAAGTAAAAGGAAGTGAAGATGAAACCAGTGACTCGTTGAAGACAATGATTTGTTGGACCAGTTCCAGTTGTTGTGACAACTGTACGTCTGGTTGGAGCGGCTAGGTATTTAAACCTTCGGACACACAGTCCCGGACACCCAGTCCTAAACACGTAGCTCAGGACACCCAGTCCTCACCGTATTCTCCTTGAGCTAAGGTCACACAGACCTCGCCCAATCACTCTGGTAAGTCTTCAAGGTAGACTCCCAAACCTTCACAGATTTCGTTCACCGGCAATCCACAATGTCTCTTGGATGCTCAGAACGCGACGCCTAACCGGCTGGAGGATGCACAGTCCTCAAGTGTAATAAGTCTTCAGATCACTCAGACAAGAAGACTTAAGTGATGCCCAATTCTCTCTGGCTCTGGGTGGTTAGGGCTTTATCCTCGCTAGGTATTCTCTTTCTCAAAGGCTTCGAGGTGGGTTGCTCTCAAACGACAAAAGTCGTGCACTGAATCTAAGCAGCCAACCATTTATGGTTGTAGGGGTGGGCTATTTATAGCCACTAGGCAACCCGACCTGATTTGTCCGAAATGACCCTGGGCAACTAAGCAACTGACACGTGTTCCAACGGTCAGATTTCAAACCCACACAGCAACTTTACTTGGGCTACAAGCAAAGCTGACTTGTCCGACTCTGGACAAGATTTGCTCTCATAGTCTTCACTCGAAGACATAGGTTTTTTTGTTTAGGCATCACTTCAGTCGTTCTGACTGGTTCTCTTGGACCCCACTTAACAGTATGGTGGTTCCTATGACTCAACACAAATGAAAGAGAACTACGAAAGATCTAAGTCTTCAAGCTCCATAGGCTTCACGTGGTGTCTTCTCTTGTCATAGTCTTCAATGTGAATATCTTCATATACCACCATTGACTTCAATGTCTTCGTACATTTTTAGGGGTCATCTCTGGTAGGAAAACCGAATCAATGAGGGACTTCTACCTGTGTTATCCTACAATTCTCACAAACACATTAGTCCCTCAACTAGGTTTGTCGTCAATACTCCAAAACCAACTAGGGTGGCACTAGATGCACTTACAATCTCCCCCTTTTTGGTGATTGATGACAAACTAGTTGAAGTTTTCAACTGGGAATATAATCTGTGAAATTTTAAAGGATAAGGAATTGTCTTCATAAGTTGCAAGGGCTCCCCCTGAAGATGTGCATATTAGTAATTTTCTTTTGGAATGCAAATGCACATGGCAGGTTGTACTTGTGGAGATCCACTTCACCTTATGATGACATTGCACTATGCATGTGAAAGTATATGAAGATAATGACATGCATAATGAAAAATGGACGTCTACAGAATGATCTAAGTGCGGAATTTATCGTCGCACATGCGGAATTTATCATCGCAAAACAATTTGGCAAATAAGTAGCAGACGACCATCGAGTTTAAGTGTTACAACTCAAAGAACCAAATGTAGCAAAACGAGAGTTGTAAGCACGAAGCAAAATATAGCAAAATATAAAGCACCCGCCCATATGGACCCGCTTGAAGACTATCAACCACATATGTTTCTCCCCCTTTTGTCAGTAAGGACCAAAAAGGTTTGAAGACATAGAGTGTCTACTCGTTCCCATGAGCAGCAGGGTCGTTGGTGGTGTTTGGCGGTTCTGAAGAGGGTGGTGGTGAAGTAGCATCGTCTTCATCCTCGATAACTCGGGCAGTCACTGTTGCAGTAGAGGAAGAGAACTCGGAGTCTGCAAGTGATGGAGTTCCTCGCAGCACAGCCCTTCGAGGAGGTGTGGAGTCAAACTTGAATCGCTCAGTGAAGCCATCCTCTTGAAGATCAGCTTCAGAACACATCATCGTTAGCCCTTTCCATGTACGGCGACAAGTTTCATGGGTAACGAAAGCATTCTTGGTGGCAAGATTTCGAATGCGATTAACATCCACCAAGAGGCTTTTCATCTGACGCTTCACCCAGTCATGATGCCTATCCTGTTTTTGATGAAGGGCCACAAGAAGCTCTCGGTCATTGAGAACACGAGTACACTTCTTGGGTCTTGGAGCAGTGGTGCTGTCAGTGGCTTCAGTGGAAGCAGGGCGTGGTGCACGTGTAGTGCCAGCCAACGGATACACCCGAGAGACTGCTTCAACTCCTTCAATGTTTTGATTGAAGCTCTGGTGTTCTGCATTTTGAAGACTTAGAGGTTGCTTGGCAGGCTCAGGATAGATGGCTTCAGCAGAGGTATCCACATCTGGCAAGAAGATACGATGGTTGCGGGCTGAGGGCTGATACGAGATAGCAGAGTGAAGTTTGATCAATCGCATTACCCAAGGGGCGTAGAACTTCAAACCAAACAGATCAGAGCCTGATGCAGCAAGTTGGTGTATGAAGAAGTCCTGTGCATTGAAGCATTTTCCATGAAGGATATAGAATATCAAAGTCTTCATTGCACCCTCAATCCTGGCATTTGGAGAGTGTCCTTTAATGGGCCAGAGAGTCCGCCTGATGATGTGATAGATGGTTCTTGGTAGATACTCAAGGTCTTCAACGAAGAACTCTGTGGGATAAGCAGCATCTTGGGGCAATGGCTTCATCATGCTGAGCATCTGACTCATATTAGGTTCAGGCCTCTGAAAGATGCTCTCAATAGCTTCAGTATGCAGTTGACAGCCTTGCTCGAAGAGATCGCCAGGAGTGGGCAAGCAAGTGAGCTCAATGATGTCAAATGCATTGGCTTCGTGATGAACATTGCCGGTCATCCACTCCAGGACCCAAGTCTTCGGATCTCTATTGTACCCACGGATGTGGAGTGTGGCATAGAATTGGAGCAGCAGCTCTTCATTCCAATGCTCTTGGTCAGTTATGAATGGCAGCAGTCCAACTTGCTTGAAACAATCCAACGCTTCTTCTAGGCAGGGCAGACCAGCTATAGCTTCAACATCAAGGCGCTTGTGTGGGAAGATGCGACCTTGGTTGTACAGTATGCATGAGTAATAACTTCGCTAAGGATAGCTCCAGAACCGATCTGATGAAATCCTTTCCCTTGAGTAGGGGTTCTTGGAGCTATTGAAGAATGTATTGTCTGTCCTGAAGCCATTGATGTTGAAGGAGCCAGGTGCTGATGCAGGACCTGGGAACCTGGGCAGTCTTGGGATTGGCTTCTGTACCTGAGGCCTGTGCTCAACATGATAGTCGAACTGGGGACCGGCAGCAGACTCAGGAACAGAAGTGTTAGGATCAGTGGCTTCGCTGTCTTCTGATGCTTTTGGTGGGGAGGGCTCCACATTAGCTTCATTGTTAGTTGTGGCAGCCTCATGATTTTCATCCTCCAATTGACGAGCAGGAGGGTCGGACACAAGCACGTTCTCCGTAAGAACTGCTTCTTGGTGAGACGAGGGGACTTGTGGTACTTCTTCTTCTTCGGCTGATGCAGCCGGAATGTCTTCAGCAGAGACATGAGGCCTTGGACCTTTGCGAAGCCTACGCAACGCGGGCGACGCCTGTGGAGTTTGAGTGGGCTGGGCCTCATTGTCTTCTGCCTCTTGTGAGCGATCCGCCCATGATGCATCCTAGGCAATTGGCGTCAATGGACGACCAATGCTGATGAGTTCGCTGGTGTCTTGCTGAGGAAGGACTGCATCATCTTCTACATTGTCATGTTGACCATTGTCTTCAGCAGCGATGGGATCAACTGCTGGAATGTCTTCAGCTCCACGAGCCTCTGTGAAAACAGGCACATGGATGGTCAGTTGGCGTTCTTGTGGATTGGCGTCGGCGTGAACCATGGAAATGGGTTCAACAACCAAGGGCTCTGTAGGAGCAGCCCTATCTTTCTTGGTCTTTCTCTTTTTCTTGGAGGGGGCGGTAGGAGAGGCTTCAGGATATTTCCGTTTCCTCGCTTCAGCCTCAGCAGTCCTCGTCTTCTTGAGCTCTGAAGCTGTTGAGCGGCTTTTTGGCTTCGAGCCAGTCATTCTTGTGGGGAATACAATCGGAACTGCTTCCTACCTTGGTGAATCGAGTTCAGCTGTAACAGGCTTCTTCTTCTTCTTTGCGGCCATCCTGGGGTCGATGCCAGGACGCCCACGTGCCTTGCGCTTCTCATAATTTTGGGTGAAGGGACAGGCTTGGAAGCTTTAGGCTTCTTCATCTTCTTTGGCTTCAGCACTGTAGGAGCTTCTTCTGATTCAGAGTCAGCTAGAGGCTCATTCACTGCAGTCCCTTGAACCAAGGTGCGGGTAATGAGGCCTTCAAGGTTGGCATACGGACTGATGACATTGGGTTCTGCTTCTCGTGTGCCATCTGCCCTTGGTGCTGAGGGACCAGGGTTGAAGTCTAACCCAAAGTTCTTCTTGTTCTGCTTCGCTGAGTTTTGGGCAAACTGGAAGTTGCGCTTGAACAGATTGTCGTCACGACACCAGAGTAGTGACGACGGATGTGCATCATCAGGCTGTGGCCCACGGACCATGCATGGATAGAAGCTTTGGGCAATAGCTTCATCTCTGGACCTGGGTAGAAGATTCTTGTATAGGATGTCTCCCCACGGTCTTTTGATGGCACTTTTCTCAGCATACTCTTGGGTTGTGAAGCGGTATTTGAACCATTGTTCTGCCCAATATCGTCGAATCCATTGGATTCGGATCTTGCGCTGACTGTAATCCTCTTCATGATCTGTCTTATACATTTCTGCGAGTTCATCAGGTAGATCTCTGGATGTTCCGCCACGACGTTGTCTGCCCCCCTTCCTTGCTGCTTTCTCTGAAGCCATAAACTTTAACTTGAAAGGCTTCAAGACGTTAAGGCTTCAAAGGCTTTCTCTTGCTGGACCAACAGGAACTGGCTTCAGGAGAATTTATGTGATGTTGTAAGAATTCTGCAAATGAATGCAGACTATGAGAACCAAAGGATTCTCCCATGGACATGTATCTGTGACAGCATTAAGGTGCGAGGGAAGGGGAAGAGGTCATATGCATTCTCAGAAGATTTTGAAGATAAATCAGTTTAGAAGACATTGACCTCATTGTGTGAAGACATTCACTCATAGATAAGAAGTTGGTTCCAGATTTGTACGAACCCACAGATCAGTACAAGTGAGGAATCTAACTACTTTGTGAAGCACAAGTGAATATACTAGGCATGTTATGAGATGCAGTATGAGAGAGATCTAACTTGTGTGAATAGAAACTTCTTATGGTAGAAAGTGACAAATCCATAGGATCAAAAGGGGCCATAAAAAGAAGTTTTATTTACCACACTGGGAACTGCTAAACGGAGTGGGAGATGAGGCCGAGCAGTTCAATCTTCTGTGCCCTAACTTGGAGACGGAGGACACCTACGGCGACGGCGGAGAGGACGATGTCCGCGATCGGCGTGAAGATGGCGTCGGAGAGGTTGCAGCAGCGAAGCGCTTCGTCGCCGGCGTCGTCGAGGGCTAGCGGTGGCGCTAGGGTTCGTGCGAGAGTGGAAGAAGACATAATGACCGCTGTGAAGTGTGTATTTATAGGTACAGGGGCGGCACTGCGCTATTCACAGGTGCCCCTGGCGATTCGCATCTGAGTAACACGTGGCCATCATGCGGAATTTTGGGGTTTGTTCCACGTCCCACGCACGCCTGGATTGTCAGGTGGTCGTTCCTACTTCTCCGGATTTCATGTGGATGAATGAGCCTTGAAAACGGACTTAAAGGTTGTCTCTGTGTCGTCTACTGAAGGGCGCAGAGAAGACATTCGACAGTTTCTATAGAATGCATATGACTTGGAGAGACAGAATTTGAGATAGAAAGCATAGAGAGGTTAGGGTCCGATCACATTCACTTAGTTCAAAAGATTCAAACAAGAAGACATAGCTATAAGTGAATGTTGTAGAGGACAAAACACTAGTATATATATATATATATATATATATATATATATATATGCAATCAACATAGTGAAGATAATCATGAAGACATGTTGAGATTGAAGCCAAACCAAATGTGAAGACATTGCAAGGTAACGCCATGAGTGAAACACTTCAAAATAGAACGTTTGATGGTGGCGTTACCCACCGTATAGGAAGTATTAGACCCAGACAGGGCGCACAATTATCGTGGCGCTCCGAAGTCAAATTCCACATTAATGTATTCACACTTAGAATGTATGTCTTCATTGATTGAAGATATACGTTACTTCGTGTGTTGCACATCTAAGTCATCAATATGCATAAGTGTTAGGATGTGTGCCTGATCACAGGACATTTGAGGATTCCAGGATATTTAGCTCACACCGTAACTTGCAAAATCTCTTCTCATCCAAGGGTTTGGTGAAGATATCTGCCAATTGCTCTTCAGTGTTGACGTGTATGATATCAATATCTTCCTTCACAACATGATCTGTGAGAAAGTGATGACGAATTTCAATGTGCTTTGTCTTCGAGTGCTGAACTGGGTTGTTGGCAATCTTGATGGCGCTTTCGTTGTCGCAGTAAAGTGGCACTTGCTTCAGATGAATGCCATAGTCCTTGAGAGTTTGCTTCATCCACAGAAGCTGAGCGCAGCAAGATCCAGCAGCAATGTATTCAGATTCAGCAGTTGAGAGGGATACACAGTTCTGCTTCTTTGAAGACCAACATACAAGTGATCGTCCCAGAAAGTGGCATGTGCCTGATGTAGACTTCTGATCAACCTTGTCACCAGCATAATCAGCATCCGAGAATCCAACCAGATCAAACTCTGAGCCCTTTGGATACCATAATCTGAGAGTTGGGTTGTGAGCCAAATATCGAAGAATTCGCTTCACAGCTAAGTGATGCGACTCCTTTGGTGCCGCTTGAAATCGAGCACACATGCAAACACTAAGCATAATATCTGGCCTAGATGCACATAAATAAAGCAAAGAACCAATCATGGAGCGGTATACCTTTTGATCGAACTCTTTACCATTGTCGTCGGGACCCAGATGATGTTTGGCTGGCATTGGTGTTGTGAAGCCTTTGCAGTCTTGCATACCAAACTTCTTCAGGCACTCTTTGAGATACTTCTCTTAAGATATGAAGATGCCTTTGCGTTGTTGTCGTATTTGAAGACCGAGGAAGAACTTCAGCTCCCCCATCATAGACATCTAATATTGCTCTTGCATCATATAGCCAAACTCTTCACTGTACTTCTGATTGGTGCAGCCGAAGATAATGTCATCCACATATATTTGGCACACAAACACTTCACCATCATATGTCTTCGTGAAGAGAGTGGCGTCTAGGGAACCAGGTATGAAGCCTTTGCTCTTCAGGAAATATTTGAGTGTGTCATACCAGGCCCGAGGGGCTTGTTTGAGGCTATACAGTGCCTTGTTGAGCTTGTATACCATGTAAGGATGTTTTGGATCTTCAAACCCAGGCGGTTGTGCAACATACACTTCTTTTTCAATCTTGCCATTGAGAAAGGCACTCTTCACATCCATTTGATATAGAAGTATGTTATGATGATTTGCATAGGCCAGCAGTATACGTATGGCTTCAAGTCTAGCCACAGGAGCAAATGTTTCATCAAAATCAATGCCTTCCACTTGAGTATATCCTTGAGCAACGACACGAGCTTTGTTTCTGACAACTTGACCATGCTCATCTTGCTTGTTGTAGTATATCCATTTGGTGCCTATTATATTGTGCTTCCGTGGATCAGGTAGCTTAACCAGTTCCCATACATTGTTCAGCTCAAACTGTTGAAGCTCTTCTTGCATATCTTGAATCCATTCAGGTTCCATGAAGGCTTCTTCAACTTTCTTGGGTTCTGTAATTGAGACGAATGCGAGGTGCCCACAAAAATTTGCCAACTGAGTTGCCCTTGAACGAGTGAGTGGACCGGGTGCATTGATGCTGTCAATTATTCTTTCAAGCTGCACTTCATTGGCAACGCGTGGATGTACAGGGCGAAGACTTTGCTCTTGCTGATCATTGTCGTTGTTGGAGGGATTGTCTTCAGGTTGAGCATTGTCTTCAGGTTGATCTGGTGCGGAGATGATGAGTTCCTCTTCAGGATGAGCTTCAGAAGGTATGATTTCTCCAGTTCCCATTAGCTTGATTGATTCACTGGATGGAACTTCATCTAGCACATTTGGCAGGTGCTCTCTTTGTGAACCATTGGTCTCATCGAACCGCACATCCACTGTTTCAACCACTTTGTAATGAAAGAGATTGAAGACTCTGTAGGAGTGTGAATCCTTTCCATATCCAAGCATAAAACCCTCATGTGCTTTTGGTGCAAACTTTGAGGTGTGATGTGGGTCCTTAATCCAGCACCTTGCGCCAAATACTCTGAAGTAACTGACATTTGGCTTCTTGCCAGTTAGGAGTTCATAAGATGTCTTGTTAAGAAGCTTGTGAAGATAAACACGGTTCATTGTATGGCATGCAGTGTCAATGGCTTCAGGCCAGAATTTTCTTGGAGTCTTGTATTCATCTAGCATCGTTCTGGCCATCTCAATGAGTGTTCTGTTCTTGCATTCGACGACGCCATTCTGTTGTGGCGTGTACGGGGCTGAGAATTCATGTGTGATGCCCAAAGTATCAAGATATGTATCAAGGCCAGTGTTCTTGAATTCAGTGCCATTGTCACTTCTGATGTGCTTTATCTTGGCGCCATAGTTGTTCATTGCTCGATTGGCGAAATGTCTGAAGACATCCTGCACTTCATTCTTGTAAAGGATTATGTGCACCCAAGTATATCTAGAGTAATCATCAACAATGACAAAGCCATATAGGCAAGCAGTAGTGGCAAAAGTTGAGTAGTGAGTGGGACCAAAAAGATCCATGTGAAGCAGTTCGAAGGGTCGAGTAGTGGTCATGATTGTCTTCAAGGGATGTTTGGCCCTCGTCATCTTCCCTGCTTCACAGGCACCACATAAGTGATCTTTCTTGAACTTGACGCCCTCAATGCCTATGACATGCTTCTTCTTCGCAAGGGTATGGAGGTTCCTCATGCCAGCATGCCCAAGTCTCCGATGCCAAAGCCAACATTCTGAAGCTTTTGCTAGAAGACATACTGCAAGCTGTGGCCCTGCTGAGAAATCTACTACGTACAAATCATCTTTCTGATACCCTTCAAACACTAGAGACTTGTCAGATTCCATTAGTACCAGGCAATGATATTTTCCAAATATTACGATCATGTTCAAATTGCAAAGCATTGAGACAGACATTAAGTTGAAGCCAAGGGATTCAACAAGCATGACTTTATCCATGTGCTGATCCCTTGAGATTGCAACTCTACCTAGACCCAATACCTTACTTTTACCAGTGTCAGCGAATGTGATGTGGCTCTTGTCGGATGGACATAAGGTTGAGTCCATAAGAAGGCTTCTTTTGCCGATCATGTGATTTGTACACCCACTGTCAATAATCCATTCTGAAGACGTTGGTGTCGTCCCCTACAGTGCAGTTAGGGGGATAGGCTTCACGAAGAGAATTGTGAAGCAAAAACATTTGACGAACCAGTGGGTTATGAAAACTTAGATCCAGATTAGGACTAATAGGGAGAGTAGCATGCGATTCAGGAACGAAGTACATAGTAATGCCATTCGGGCATTTGATCTTGTGCCCTACAAGATGTTTAAGGTCCCCAGCAATAGCGTCAGAAGATTTTGGTTTTCTGCTGGAGACCTTTCCCTGCAAAAGAGAGTTAAGCTTTCTTAGCCACCCACATCTTCAAGGGTGGCTTAGAAGCAATAAGTCTAAGTGCAGCATCTGAGAATTTTGGCTTTGGAGCCCTAGCAAACAGTCTAGCAGGCGGAAAATAGTACTCATAAGAATAGGCAGAATAGTTCTTGGTCATATGAACATGGCGGTTTGATGAACTGCTCTCATATTCATATGCCTGAGTATGGTTTCCCTGCAAAACATTTGCGTTAGTGCGACTCAGGTGAGTCCTCTGTCTGTATGAAGCCTTCGGACCGTATGAAGCCTTTGGTCTGAGGTTTGTCTTCTTCATGTGAGGTGTCATGAAGACATTCACAGGAAGATTTTCCAGACACCTTTTCGGAACCCAGATCTTCTTCATGGGAGGTCCATTCCTGCAGTTAGTACCAATGTACCTGGCAAACACTTCACCATTCTGATTCTTAAACAGTACATAGTTTGCATCAAAGGATTCATCAATGATAATGGGGTTAGCACAAGTGAAGCCAGATAGATTGGATGGATCTGCTGAAGGTTCCTTTGCAGCAACCCACATGGTTTTGGGGTACTGCTCAGGTTTCCAGTAAGAGCCATCTGCATTCATTTTCCTTACAAACCCAACACCCTCTTTCCTAGGGTTTCGGTTCAGAATCTGCTTCTTGAGGACATCACATAATGTCTGATGCCCTTTAAGACTTTTGTACATCCCTGTTTCAAGCAATGTCCTCAACCTAGCGTTCTCATCAGCAATAGCGGTGGTATCCTCAGCAGAGGGGTTAGTTACCACATCAACAGTTGAAGATATTGCAACAGCAGTAGCAGTGGAACATTCAGCAACAGAAGTAGCATTATCACGCTCAATGCATTTAAGACATGGTGGTTCAAATCCTTCCTGAGCAAAACTGATCTGTTTGGCGCGAAGTGACTCGTTTTCCTTTTGAAGATCTTCATGAGCCGCTCTCAATTTCTCAAGATCTTGCTTCCTTTGAAGATAATCATAGGAAAGCTTTTCATGAGTTGTTGAGAGAGTATCATGACGACTTTCAAGTTTCTGATACTTAACGTGAAGATTTTTTATGTCTTCAATTAAGGATTCAGATCGAGTCATTTTAGCACCCAACAGATCATCGCTTCTGTCTAATAGTTTTTGAATATGTTCCATAGCTTTCTGTTGTTCAGTTGTAATTTTAGCAAGTGTTTTGTAGCTGGGTTTCGAACCACAATCAGAGTCATCTTCACTAGATGTTTGATAGTGAGTAGTGCGTGTGTTTACCTTGGCACCACGTGCCATGAAACAGTAGGTAGGAGCAGAGTAGTCCTTGTCATTTGCATCGGTGTCGGTGATGAAGTCATTGTCTTCAGTGTTGAAGATGGACTTGGCGACGTATGCTGTAGCCAGACTTGCAATGCCAGAATCAGATTCCTCCTCGGACTCCACCTCTGCCTCCTTAGAAGCGGACTCCTCCTCTGAATCCATTTCCTTGCCAACAAACACACGTGCCTTGCCAGATGAGCTCTTCTTGTGTGATGAAGACTTTGAGGAAGACTTGGAAGAAGACTTTGAGTATTTCTTCTTCTTCTTGTCGTCAGAGTCATATTCCTTGCTCTTCTTCTTCTTTCTGTTCTCATTGTCCCACTGTGGACACTCAGAGATGAAGTGTCCAGTTTTCTTACACTTGTGGCATGTTTTCTTCTTGTAGTCATGAACAGAAGCTTCATCATTCCTTGAGCTTGATCGTGAAGACTTTCTGAAGCCTTTCTTCTTGGTGAATTTTTGGAACTTCTTCACAAGCATTGCAAGTTCCCTTCCAATGTCTTCAGGATCGTCAGAACTGCTGTCAGATTCTTCTTCAGATGAGGAAACAGCTTTTGCCTTCAAGGCACGAGTTCGCCCATAGTTTGGACCGTAGATATATCTTTTCTCAGAAAGCTGAAACTCATGTGTGTTGAGCCTCTCGAGTATGTCAGACGGATCGAGTGTCTTGAAATCAGGACGTTCTTGAATCATCAGGGCTAGGATGTCAAACGAACTATCAAGTGATCTCAGCAGCGTCTTGACGACTTCATGTTTGGTGATCTCAGTAGCGCTGAGGGCTTGAAGCTCATTTGTGATGTCAGTGAGTCGGTCAAATGTGTGCTGGACATTCTCATTGTCATTTCACTTGAAGCGGTTGAAGAGGTTGTGAAGGACACTGATTCTATGATCTCTCTGGGTTGAGATGCCTTCATTGACCTTGGAGAGCCAGTCCCAGACCAGCTTGGATGTCTTCAAAGCACTCACACGGCCATACTGTCCTTTGGTCAAATGACCACAGATGATATTCTTGGCAGTAGAGTCCAGTTGAACAAATTTCTTGACATCAGCAGAAGTGACACCTTCTCCAGCCTTGGGAACACCGTTCTCGATGACATACCATAGGCCGACGTCAATTGCTTCAAGATGCATGCGCATCTTATTCTTCCAGTAGGGATATTCAGTTCCATCGAAGACGGGGCACGCAGCGGAGACTTTAATTATCCCTGCAGTCGACATAGCTAAAACTCCAGGTGGTTAAACCGAATCACACAGAACAAGGGAGCACCTTGCTCTGATACCAATTGAAAGTGCGTTATATCGACTAGAGGGGGGTGAATAGGCGATTTTTATGAAAGTCTTCAAAACGTGGAAGTTATGAAGACAAACAGTAGAGGTATGCCTATTAATATGCAGCGGAAGGTACACTACACTAGGCAAGCCATGGTCAAGTATCGACAGAGTGAAAGCACAGTGACAAATAGCTGCAGTGTAATAAGGATCAGGTAGGAAGATATTATGAAGCCAAACAGATCATACACTCACGTTGTGAAGACAAAAGATAGAACAAACATGCAATGACTTCACAATGAGTAACAGTAAGTAAAAGGAAGTGAAGATGAAACCAGTGACTCGTTGAAGACAATGATTTGTTGGACCAATTCCAGTTGCTGTGACAACTGTACGTCTGGTTTGAGCGGCTAGGTATTTAAACCTTAGGACACACAGTCCCGGACACCCAGTCCTGAACACGCAGCTCAGGACACCCAGTCCTCACCGTATTCTCCTTGAGCTAAGGTGACACAGACCTCGCCCAATCACTCTGGTAAGTCTTCAAGGTAGACTCCCAAACCTTCACAGACTTCGTTCACCAGCAATCCACAATGTCTCTTGGATGCTCAGAACGTGACGCCTAACCGGCTGGAGGATGCACAGTCCTCAAGTGTAATAAGTCTTCAGATCACTCAGACAAGAAGACTTAAGTGATGCCCAATTCTTTCTTGCTCTGGGTGGTTAGGTCTTTATCCTCGCTAGGTATTCTCTTTCTCAAAGGCTTCGAGGTGGGTTGCTCTCAAATGACAAAAGTCGTGCACTGAATCTGAGTAGCCAACCGTTTATGGTTGTAGGGGGTGGGCTATTTATAGCCACTAGGCAACCCGACCTGATTTGTCCGAAATGACCCTGGGTTACTAAGGAACTGACACGTGTTCCAACGGTCAGATTTCAAACCCACACGGCAACTTTACTTGGGCTACAAGAAAAGCTGACTTGTCCGACTCTGGACAAGATTTGCTCTCATAGTCTTCACTCGAAGACATAGGTTTTTTTTTGTTTAGGCATCACTTCAGTCGTTCTGACTGGTTCTCTTGGACCCCACTTAACAGTACGGTGGTTCCTATGACTCAACACAAATGAAAGAGAACTACGAAAGATCTAAGTCTTCGAGCTCCGTAGGCTTCACGTGGTGTCTTCTCTTGTCATAGTCTTCAATGTGAATATCTTCATATACCACCATGGACTTCAATGTCTTCGTACATTTTTAGGGGTCATCTCTGGTAGGAAAACCGAATCAATGAGGGACTTCTACCTGTGTTATCCTGCAATTCTCACAAACACATTAGTCCCTCAACTAGGTTTGTCGTCAATACTCCAAAACCAACTAGGGGTGGCACTAGATGCACTTACAACCGTGGTGATTGTTGATTCTCTTCTGGTGCGTGTGAGGGGACTCCCTATTGTGGAGAGCCCCCGGGGCATGTACAGCCCCGCCCTGACACGTGGCTTGCACGGCAGGGCAAGACGGGGTGTGCCTGGGCACTCGTGAGCCAGCATGGGACTCACGAGGCCTTACCTCAAGGCGGGTTGCGTCTGGTCTTGGTTCTTGTTCGCTGTCTTGGTCCTGCGAGGTGGTTAGACAACCTGCTCCGAATGAATCTCCTAAGGTCATCGCGTGAGAAGGCCAAGCACCAACGGCCCCAGGAGGTGACGTGAACGGGGCCGGCCCGCCAGACAGAGCTCAGCTGTTGGATTTAGCGACGCTTCAGGGACGGGCCCGAGCACAGACGCCATGATTAACTTGCTCACGCGAAGGGTCCTGAAGAAAGACGGCCGGCGCACGGCTCCCATGGTGGGTGGCGATCGAGCAGGTAATAATCACAGGTAGATTAAGCATGGAAGCAGCAGGCTTAAGTAAATGCAAGGGAGATACATGCCACTGGGTCAAGCCTGAGCGGCTTGGGGATGATGCAGCCCGAGGGGCACCCCCAACAAGGTAAGCTAAAGACATAAAAAGGGATACATGCCACAGGGACGAACCCACGCGGCCTGGGAATGATGCAGCCCTAGGGGCGCTCCTAGTTGAATGAACTTGGAAAATGTCACCTGGTTCTGTTGATGACGGAGAGTTGGGGTAGCTGAAGGTATGCGGCGAAGGGGCTACTCCTCATGAGCCACCGGGGCCCTGAGATTTGGGAGCCTCTGGGGGTCCAGGTGGTTCCTTGAGGACTGTCTTCATCTCCGTCAGCACAGCGCGGTGCCTGGCCTCCTGAGCCACCAGGATGCTCTACAGGTTGTGCTGATAGGCGGTCGCCAGGCTCGGCAGGCCAAAAGGCATGCGGACGTAGCTGTGAGGTGGGCCCTTGCAGTGTCCCGCGCGTGAAGGCCATAAAAGCTCCTAAGAGGTGGCCCGGTTGAGCCCTGGGACGCCAATGCAGACGCGCAGCTCGGCATCCTCGCCTGGATGGGGAGCTGCGCCTGGTGAGCGGTGGCCGCCGCGCATGGCCCTTGCGTCTTGCAGTTCCTGAGTGGTCTTGGTGATGAACTCCTGAACGGTGGGCACTCCTTGCCCTGTGTTCTCCTGAGGGAAACGTGCCGCGAAGCACGCCTCCAAGTGGTGCCCAAGCGCCTCCCTCATGATGTTGGCAAGGTCTGAGGCCCTCCAGAAGAGAGCCCCCGAGCCCTGCCCAAGAGGGGCGCTGAGCGGGCTTTCCTGTGCAATGGATGGAGGTGCTCCAGGCGCGGGCGCCGATCCTGACAAGGCACCGCTTGCCTGAGGCCCTGCGTGGCGCAACTGCTTCTTCTTCTTCTTGGGGGTGGCCTCAGGAGGGCGCTCGCCCTGGCTGTCGGGGTCGTCGATTGCTGCAGCTTGGAAGGCACGCTCGAGGTAGCACACCGCGTATCCTTCCTCGCATGGGACTGTGATGATTCTGCCGCTTCCCGGCATCTTGAGGACATTGTAGCCATGATGGGTCACCGCCATTAACTTGGCCAGGGCTGGATACCCGAGGATGGTGTTGTATGATAGGCGGATGTAGGCGACGTCTAAGTCGATGAGTTTGGTGCGGTAGTTGTTGCGTTCTCCGAAGGTAACATGGAGGCGGACCTGCCCGATCCGGGTAGTAGAGCCTTGGGTCACTCCTGAGAAAGGCTTGGTAGGCTGAAGCTAGTCATATGGCACTTGGAGGTTGTGGAACGTGCCGACGGACAGGACATTGAGTCCTGCGCCGCTGTCGATGAGGGTCTTGGTAACTTGCACGTTGCTGATGACTGGTGAACAAAGCATTGGGCGGACGCCTGCAGTAGCTGCGCACTTGAGCTGATCTGTCGAACTGAACGTGATGGGGCACTTGGACCATCTGAGCGGGCGTGTGGCCTCAAGCTTGGGGAGGACTACATTCACTTCGCAAGAAAACTGTTTGAAGATACTGTTGGGGAACGTAGTAATTTCAAAATTTTCCTACGCACACGCAAGATCATGGTGATGCATAGCAACGAGAGAGGAGAGTGTTTTCCACATACCCTCGTAGACCGAAAGCGGAAGCGTTAGCACAACGCGATTGATGTAGTCGTACGTCTTCACGGCCCGACCGATCAAGCACCGAAACTACGGCCCCTCCGAGTTCTAGCACACATTCAGCTTGATGACGATCCCCAGACTCCGATCCAGCAGAATGTCGGGGAAGAGTTCCGTCAGCACGACGGCGTGGTGACGATCTTGATGTTCTACTGTCGCAGGGCTTCGCCTAAGCACCACTACAATATTATCGAGGACTATGGTGGAGGGAGGCACCGCACACGGCTAAGAGATCAATGATCAATTGTTGTGTCTATGGGGTGCCCCCTGCCCCTGTATATAAAGGAGCAAGGGAGGGAGGCGGCCAGCCTAGGAGGAGGGTGCGCCAAGGGGGGAGTCCTACTCCCACCGGGAGTAGGACTCCTCCTTCCCTTGTTGGAGTAGGAGAGAAGGAAAGAGGGGGAGAGGAACAAGGAAAAGTGGGCTGCACCCCTTGTCCAATTCGGACCAGAGGGGGGGCGCGTGCCTCCTTCCTTTTGGCCTCTTTCCTCTATTACCGTATGGCCCAATAAGGCCCATATACTCCCCGGCGAATTCCCGTAACTCTCTGGTACTCCAAAAAATACCCGAATCACTCGGAACCTTTCTGATGTCCGAATATAGTCGTCCCATATATCGATCTTTACGTCTCGACCATTTTGAGACTCCTCGTCATGTCCCTGATCTCATCCGGGACTCCGAACTCCTTCGGTACATCAAAAATCATAAACTCATAATATAACTGTCATCAAAACCTTAAGCGTGCAGACCCTACGGGTTCGAGAACAATGTAGACATGACCGAGACACGTCTCCGGTCAATAACCAATAGCGGAACTTGGATGCTCATATTGGCTCCTACATATTCTACGAAGATCTTTATCGGTCAGACCGCATAACAACATACGTTGTTCCCTTTGTCATCGGTATGTTACTTGCCCAAGATTCGATCGTCGGTATCTCAATACTTAGTTCAATCTCGTTACCGGCAAGTCTCTTTACTCGTTCCGTAATACATCATCCTGCAACTAACTCATTAGTTGCAATGCTTGCAAGGCTTAAGTGATGTGCATTACCGAGAGGGCCCAGAGATACCTCTCCGACAACCGGAGTGACAAATCCTAATCTCGAAATACGCCAACCCAACAAGTACCTTCGGAGACACCTGTAGAGCACCTTTATAATCAACCAGTTACGTTGTGACATTTGGTAACATGTATAAGTCATGAAGAAAGCAATAGCAACAAACTAAACGATCGAGTGCTATGCTAACGGAATGGGTCAAGTCAATCACATCATTCTCCTAATGGTGTGATCCCGTTAATCAAATGACAACTCATGTCTATGGTTAGGAAACATAACCATCTTTGATCAACGAGCTAGTCAAGTAGAGGCATACTAGTGACACTCTGTTTGTCTATGTATTCACACATGTATTATGTTTCCGGTTAATACAATTCTAGCATGAATAATAAACATTTATCATGATATAAGGAAATAAATAATAACTTTATTATTGCCTCTAGGGCATATTTCCTTCAGTCTCCCACTTGCACTAGAGTCAATAATCTAGTTCACATCGCCATATGATTTAATACCAATAGTTCACATCACCATGTGCTTAACACCCATAGTTCACATCGACATGTGACCAACACCCAAAGGTTTTACTAGAGTCAATAATCTAGTTCACATCACTATGTGATTAACACCCAAAGAGTACTAAGGTGTGATCATGTTTTGCTTGTGAGAGAAATTTAGTCAACGGGTCTGCCACATTCAGATCCGTGCGTATTTTGCAAATTTCTATGTCAACAATGCTCTGCACGGAGCTACTCTAGCTAATTGCTCCCACTTTCAATATGTATCCCGATTGAGACTTAGAGTCATCTGGATCAGTGTCAAAACTTGTATCGACGTAACCCTTTACGACGAACCTTTTGTCACCTCCATAATCGAGAAACATATCCTTATTCCACTAAGGATAATTTTGACCAATGTCCAGTGATCTACTCCTAGATCACTATTGTACTCCCTTGCCAAACTCAGGGCAGGGTATACAATAGGTCTGGTACACAGCATGGCATACTTTATAGAACCTATGGCTAAGGCATAGGGAATGACTTTCATTCTCTCTCTATCTTCTGCCGTGGTCGGGTTTTGAGTCTTAATCAACTTCACACCTTGTAATACAGGCAAGAACTCCTTCTTTGACTATTCCATTTTGAACTACTTCAAAATCTTGTCAAGGTATGTACTCATTGAAAAACTTATCAAGCATCTTGATCTATCTCTATAGATCTTGATGCTCAATATGTAAGCAGCTTCACCGAGGTCTTTCTTTGAAAAAATCCTTTCAAACATTCCCTTATGCTTTGCAGAATAATTCTACATTATCTCCGATCAACAATAAGTCATTCACATATATTTATCAGAAATGTTGTAGTGATCCCACTCACTTTCTTGTAAATACAAGATTCACTGCAAGTCTGTATAAAACTATATGCTTTGATAAACTTATCAAAGCGTATATTCCAACTCCGAGATGCTTGCACCAGTCCATAGATGGATCGCTGGAGCTTGCATATTTTGTTAGTACCTTTAGGATTGACAAAACCTTCTGGTTGCATCATATACAACTCTTCTTTAATAAATCCATTAAGGAATGCAGTTTTGTTTATCCATTTGCCAGATTTCATAAAATGTGGCAATTGCTAACATGATTCGGACAGACTTAAGCATAGATACGAGTGAGAAACTCTCATCGTACTCAATACCTTGAACTTGTCGAAAACCTTTTTGCGACAATTCTAGCTTTGTAGATAGTAACACTACTATCAGCGTCCGTCTTCCTCTTGAAGATCCATTTAATCTCAATGGCTCGCCGATCAATGGGCAAGTCAATCAAAGTCCATACTTTGTTCTCATACATGGATCTCATCTCAGATTTCATGGCCTCGAGCCATTTCGCGGAATCTGGGCTCATCATCACTTCCTCATAGTTCGTAGGCTCGTCATGGTCAAGTAACATGACCTCCAGAACAGGACTACCGTACCACTCCGGTGCGGATCTTACTCTGGTTTACCTACGAGGTTCGGTAGCAACTTGATCTGAAGTTACATGATCATCATCATTAGCTTCCTCACTAATTGGTGTAGTAGTCACAGGAACATATTTCTGTGATGAAATACTTTCCAATAAGGGAGCAGGTACAGTTACCTCATCAAGTTCTACTTTCCTCCCACTCACTTCTTTCGAGAGAAACTCCTTCTCTAGAAAGGATCCATTCTCAGCAACGAATATCTTGCCTTCGAATCTGTGATAGAAGGTGTACCCAACATTTTCTTTTGGGTATCCTATGAAGACGCACTTCTCTGATTTGGGTTTGATCTTATCAGGTTGAAACTTTTTCACATAAGCATTGCAACCTCAAACTTTAAGAAACGACAGCTTAGGTTTCTTGCCAAACCATAGTTCATACGGTGTCGTCTCAACGGATTTAGATGGTGCCCTATTTAACATGAATGCAGTTGTCTCTAATGCATAACCCCAAAATGATAGTGGTAGATCGGTAAGAGACATCATAGATCGCACCATATCTAATAAAGTATGGTTATGACGGTCGGACACACCATTACACTGTGGTGTTCCAGGTGGCGTGAGTAGTGAAACTATTTCACATTATTTTAACTGAAGGCCAAACTCTTAACTCAAATATTTTACCTCTGCGATCATATCGTAGAAACTTTTATTTTCTTGTTACGATGATTCTCCACTTCACTCTGAAATTCTTTGAACTTTTCAAATGTTTCGGACTTGTGTTTCATTAAGTAGATATACCCATATCTGCTCAAATCATCTGTGAAGGTCAGAAAATAACGATACTTGTTGTGAGCCTTAACACTCATCGGACCGCATACATCAGTATGTACTATTTCCAATAAGTCAGTTGCTCGCTCCATTGTTCCGGAGAATGGAGTCTTAGTCATCTTGCCCATGAGGCATGGTTTGCAAGCATCAAGTGATTCCAAAAGAACATCAGCATGGAGTTTCTTCATGCGCTTTACACCAATATGACCTAAACGGCAGTGCCACAAATAAGTTGCACTATCATTATTAACTTTGCATCTTTTGGTTTCAATATTATGAATATGTGTATCACTATGATCGAGATCCAATGAACCATTTTCATTAAGTGTGTAACCATATAAGGTTTTATTCATGTAAACAGAACAACAATTTATTCTCTTACTTAAATGAATAAACATATTGCAATAAACATGATCAAATCATATTCATGCTCAACGCAAACACCAAATAACACTTATTTAGGTTCAACACTAATCCCGAAGGTATAGGGAGTGTGCGATGATGATCATATCAATCTTGGAACCACTTCCAACACACATCGTCACTTCAACCTTAACTAGTCTCTATTCATTCTGCAACTCCCGTTTCGAGTTACTACTCTTAGCAACTGAACCAGTATCAAATACCGAGGGGTTGCTACGAACACTAGTAAAATACACATCAATAATCTGTATATCAAATATACCTTTGTTCACTTTGCCATCCTTCTTATCCGCCAAATACTTGGGGCAGTTCCGCTTCCAGTGACCAGTTCCTTTGTAGTAGAAGCACTTAGTCTCAGGCTTAGGACCAGACTTGGGCTTCTTCACTTGAGCAGCAACTAGCTTGCCGTTCTTCTTGAAGTTCCCTTTCTCTCCCTTTGCCTTTTTTTTGAAACTAGTGGTCTTGTTAATCATCAACACTTGATGCTCTTTCTTGATTTCTACCTTCATCGACTTCATCATCATGAAAAGCTCAGGAATCATTTTCATCATCCCTTGCATACTATAGTTCATCATGAAGTTCTACTAACTTGGTGATGGTGACTAGAGAATTTTGTCAATCACTATTTTATCTGGAAGATTAACTCCCACTTGATTCAAGCGATTGCAGTACCCAGACAATCTGAACACATGCTCACTGCTTGAGCTATTATCCTCCATCTTTTAGCTATAGAACTTGTTGGAGACTTCATATCTCTCAACTCGGGTATTTGCTAGAAATATTAACTTCAACTCCTGGAACATCTCATATGGTCCATGACGTTCAAAACGTCTCTGAAGTCCTGATTCTAAGCTGTTTAAGCATGGTGCACTAAACTATCAAGTAGTCATCATATTGAGCTAGCCAAATGTTCATAACATCTGCATCTGCTCCTGCAATAGGTTTGTCACCTAGCGGTGTATCAAAGACATAATTCTTCTGTGCAGCAATGAGGATAAACCTCAGATCACGGATCCAATCCGCATCATTGCTACTAACATCTTTCAACTTAGTTTTCTCTAGGAACATATCAAAAATAAAATAGGGGAGCTAAACACAAGCTATTGATCTACAACATAGATATGCTAATACTACCAGGACTAAGTTCATGATAAATTAAAGTTCAATTAATCATATTACTTAAGAACTCCCACTTAGAAAGACATCCCTCTAATCTTCTATGTGATCACGTGATCCAAATCAACTAAACCATAACCAATCATCACGTGAAATGGAGTAGTTTTCAATGGTGAACATCACTATGTTGATCATATCTACTATATGATTCACGGTCGACCTTTCGGTCTTAGTGTTCCGAGGCCATATCTGCATATGCTAGGCTCGTCAAGTTTAACCTGAGTATTCTGCATGTGCAAAACTGGCTTGCACCCGTTGTAGATGGACGTAGAGCTTATCACACCCGATCATCACGTGGTGTCTGGGCACGACGAACTTTGGCAACGGTGCATACTTAGGGAGATCACTTTTATCTTGAAATTTAGTGAGAGATCATCTTATAATGCTACCATCAATTAAAGCAAGATAAGATGCATAAAAGATAAACATCACATGCAATCAGAATATGTGACATGATATGGCCATCATCATCTTGTGCCTTTGATCTCCATCTCCACAACATCGTCATGATTTCCATCATCACCGGCATGACACCATGATCTCCATCATCTTGATCTATATCAATGTGTCGTCACATGGTCGTCTCTCCAACTATTGCTCTTGCAACTATTGCTATCGCATAGCGATAATTGTAAAACAATTATTTGGCGCTTGCATCTTATGCAGTAAGGAGCCAACCATAAGGCTTCTGCTAGTTGCCGATAACTTCAACAGAACATGATCATCTTATACAACAACTTATATCTCATCACGTCTTGACCATATCACATCACAACATGCCCTGCAAAAACAAGTTAGACGTCCTCTACTTTGTTGTTGCAAGTTTTACGTGGCTGCTACGGGCTTAGCAAGAACCGTTCTTACCAACGCATCAAAACCACAACGATAGTTTGTCAAGTTGGTGCTGTTTTAACCTTCTCAAGGACCGAGCATAGCCACACTCGGTTCAACTAAAGTTGGAGAAACTGACACCCGCTAGTCACCTGTGTGCATAGCACGGCGGTAAAACCAGTCTCGCGTAAGCGTACGCATAATGTCGGTCCCGGCCGCTTCATCCAACAATACCGCCGAACCAAAGTATGACATGCTGGTAAGCAGTATGACTTATATCGCCCACAACTCACTTGTGTTCTACCCATGCACAACATCAAGGCATAAAACCAGGCTCGGATGCCACTGTTGGGGAACGTAGTAATTTCAAAATTTTCCTACGCACACGCAAGATCATGGTGATGCATAGCAACGAGAGAGGAGAGTGTTGTCCACGTACCCTCGTAGACCGAAAGCGGAAGCGTTAGCACAACGCGGTTGATGTAGTCGTACGTCTTCACGGCCCGACCGATCAAGCACCGAAACTACGGCACCTCCGAGTTCTAGCACACGTTCAGCTCGATGACGATCCCCGGACTCCGATCCAGCAGAATGTCAGGGAAGAGTTCCGTCAGCACGACAGCGTGGTGACGATCTTGATGTTCTACTGTCGCAGGGCTTCGCCTAAGCACCACTACAATATTATCGAGGACTATGGTGGAGGGGGGCACCGCCTAGGAGGAGGGCGCGCCAAGGGGGGAGTCCTACTCCCACCGGGAGTAGGACTCCTCCTTCCCTTGTTGGAGTAGGAGAGAAGGAAAGAGGGGGAGAGGAACAAGGAAAAGTGGGCTGCACCCCTTGTCCAATTTGGACCAGAGGGGGGGCGCGCGCCTCCTTCCTTTCGGCCTCTTTCCTCTATTCCCGGATGGCCCAATAAGGCCCATATACTCCCCGGCGAATTCCCGTAACTCTCCGGTACTCCGAAAAATACCCGAATCACTCGGAACCTTTCCGATGTCCGAATATAGTCGTCCAATATATCGGTCTTTACGTATCGACCATTTCGAGACTCCTCGTCATGTCCCCGATCTCATCCGGGACTCCGAACTCCTTCGGTACATCAAAACTCATAAACTCATAATATAACTGTCATCGAAACCTTAAGCGTGCGGACCCTACGGGTTTGAGAACAATGTAGACATGACCGAGACACGTCTCCGATCAATAACCAATAGCGGAACTTGGATGCTCATATTGGCTCCCACATATTCTACGAAGATCTTTATCGGTCAGACCGCATAACAACATACATTGTTCCCTTTGTCATCGGTATGTTACTTGCCCGAGATTCGATCATCGGTATCTCAATACCTAGTTCAATCTCATTACCGGCAAGTCTCTTTACTCGTTCTGTAATACATCATCCTGCAACTAACTCATTAGTTGCAATGCTTGCAAGGCTTAAGTGATGTGCATTACCGAGAAGGCCCGGAGATACCTCTCCGACAATCGGAGTGACAAATCCTAATCTCGAAATACGCCAACCCAACAAGTACCTTCGGAGACACCTGTAGAGCACCTTTATAATCACCCAGTTACGTTGTGACGTTTGGTAGCACACCAAGTGTTCCTCCGGTAAACGGGAGTTGCATAATCTCATAGTCATAGGAACATGTATAAGTCATGAAGAAAGGAATAGCAACAAACTAAACGATCAAGTGCTATGTTAACGGAATGGGTCAAGTCAATCACATCATTCTCCTAATGATGTGATCCCGTTAATCAAATGACAACTCATGTCTATGGTTAGGAAACATAACCATGTTTGATCAACGAGCTAGTCAAGTAGAGGCATACTAGTGACACTCTGTTTGTCTATGTATTCACACATGTATTATGTTTCTGGTTAATACAATTCTAGCATAAATAATAAACATTTATCATGATATAAGGAAATAAATAATAACTTTATTATTGCCTCTAGGGCATATTTCCTTCAAATACGCTGCAAGGCTGGGGCTTGAGCTCCGCCCAAGATGCAGGCGATAGCGCGCGGCTCCTGGAAGCCCCCAGCCCCCTCGTCTTGACGGTGGTCGTCATTCCTTCTGGGTGGTGGCGATAGTGGAGGAAGGCCAGCGTTTCCTTGAGGACGATCCTCACGAGGATGATCCCTCCAGGCACCCTCGCGAGGCTGGTCCTGCTAGCGGTCCTCACGAGGCCGGTTGTGCCACTCCTGGCGCGGGCCACGGTCGTCCCAGCATCCGCCACCACGTCCTCCTCCTCGGCCGTAGCCCCGGTCACTGCGCTCGGGGCGTTGACCGAAGCGTCCTTCTCGAATGGCTCTGAGCTCTCGACAGTCGCTGGTGTTGTGGGTATGCAGGTTATGGAAGGCGCAAAACGGTCGGCTGCTCTTGGATGACTCAGGCTGGTCTCTGCCGCGCTTGGTGTCCGGTTCCGCCACGAGCACGGCTGCTCCATTGCGCTTCACGTCCTTGTCCTTGGTTTTCTTCTCCTTCGGGTCCGCAGTCGGGAGCTCGAGGAGGGAGAGGCACCCCTCCTCAGCTCTGGCGCACTTGGTCGCCAGGTTGAACAACTCCAGAGACGTGCACAGCTCCTCGTGGATGGCGAGCTCCTCCTTCATCTTGACGTCACGGACTCCATCAGAGAACACGGAGATGATGCATTTGTCCGTCACCTTGGGGATCTTGAGACGAACATTGTTGAAGCGCTGGATGTACTTCTGGAGCGTCTCTCCTGGTTGTTGCTTGACGCGACGCAGGTCACCCGCGGCCGGGGGACGGTCGCGAGTGCCCTGGAAGTTGGCGACAAAGCGGTCGCGCATCTTGTCCCAGGAGGAGATCGAGCCTGGAGGCAGGTTCAGGAGCCAGGAGCGGGCGCCATCCTTGAGGGCCATGGGAAACCAGTTCGCCATGAATTTCTCGTCGTTGTTGCCCGCCCCGATGCTCAACTCATAGAGCTGCAAGAACTCCATGGGGTCAGGGGTGCCGTCATAGCAAGGAGGTAGAACTGGCTTGAACTTGCCCGGCCAGGCGACGCTACGCAGCTCGGGAGTGAAGGCGCGGCAGCCGGCCGTGGTCACCGGGGCCCGCCTTGGAGGCAGAACTTGTTCTTGGCACCCGCGCGCCGCTACGGCAAGCGGCACGAGGCCTTGCCGCAGCAAACGATCCTGGTGCGGCAGTGCGAGGAGTGGCGGAGCATTCTCTTGCGGTCGAGGGACTTCTTGACAGCTTCTTTCTTCATGCACGGGCGTCGGACATGGTGGGTTGCGTCGTGGAGCCGCGCGCCTTGGCGTTAGGGCGCCGTCTTGGTGCAGAGGTGGTGGAGGTGCTTCGTGAGCTACTGCGCCCGTGGCTGGCAGAGGGCGAGGCAGAGAGGGACGGCGCAGGGGATCCCCCTGCGGCATGGACAAGCTCGGCGATGCGGTCAAGCCAGTCCTCGTAGAGGTCGTTGACTGGGCGGTAGCGCAGGAGCTCATGCGCCATGAGGAACGCGACCCGTGCGTCTGTGGAAACGCGACGAGAATGAGACAACGAACCAGCGGGAGTCAGCGATGGAGTGGCGATGTGGCCGTCCCGTCACACCGAGGGGTGCAGCGAGGATGCTTGCTACTCGTTCCCCGCCGGGCCGGTGGCGGCGTTGGCGGCAGGCAAAGGAGAGTGACGGGGTGGCCCGCCAACAGGGGCTGTCTGAGCAACACTGGTGGCGAGGGCAGCCCGGCGCTTGGCGCGGGCGCGGCATGCGTCCACCATGGAGACGATGCAGCGATGTGACGTGGAGCGACGGAAGGGAAGCTTCGGCGCACCCCTACCTGGCGCGCCAAATGTCGGATCATGAGTTCCGGCAAAACCCTTAAGGTTCGAACACTGGGGTGCGCGCGAAGATATCCCCCCTACCGATCCACGTCCTAACTCAGCTAAGATCTTACGAACTAACTCGACGAACTCGCAACACAAAGGACACAAGATTTATACTGGTTCGGGCCACCATTGTGGTGTAATAACCTACTCCAGTGTGGTGGTGGTGGATTCCCTCTCGGGCTAAGGATGAACAGTACAGGGGGAAGAACAGCCTCCTGAGGAGAGGTGTTCTTGTGCTTGGTGGATGTGATTGTGGGGATGAACTAGTTCTAGTCTCAGATGAGGTCGCCCTAGTCTCCGAGGAGGTCATCTCTAGTCTCAGATGAGGTACTCTCTAGCTACGGTGGTGGTTAGTTCTATATATAGAGGCCCTGGTCCTCTCCCCAAATATTGAGCGGGAAGGGAGCCAACAACGGCCAATTTCAAAGCGGACAGCCAGTACAGCTTATCCTGACAAAAGTGGTCTTCGCCTACAAAAGGATCTGGTGATGGTGCCGCCTTGGGCCCCATGGTGACATCTGTCTTGCTGTCTTCTGTTCTTGGTCTTGTTGCACTGATATGGAAACCTTTGCTTGACACCTTGGTACTCCGCGCCTGCGCCTGCTTCCTTAGCACCAAAGAGGAAACAAGGACACTGTGTGCGCTGGCGCCCGCCTGGCCTTGGTCGCCATGGCTCACATCACTAGAACCTCGCGAGGTTTGTCGTGCCTTGATCTCTCCGCCCCTCGTGAGCCCGCCTGGTGAGGACGCTCCTGAGGAGGTCTTGCGTCGTCCACCTCGCGAGGCTTGGCCCCTCGCGAAGGTCTTGAATGCCTTGCTGATGAAGATGGGCCGTACAGGCCTGCTAGCAAAGCCATGCCATGGGCCGCAGGCAGGCAAGTCTGGGGACCCCCGTTCCCAGAACGCCGACAGCATCACCCTTTCCTCTTCAATGGAAAACCAACGTATGCTCAAGAGGTAGCATGGGACGACAAAGACGACCCACTACGGCTCTTCACTTAGGCTTGCAAATGGGATGTGTTAAATGAGACGACGGATGATCCCTCGCTCATGTACAAGCAGTACACGAGCGAGTTGGACACGATTACGGCTGATCAGGTGACTTGACATTACATCAGTCATTCTCATGCCTCTACCGTAACTCGACATCAATGTTGCCTTGTTGTATGCTATGTTGCAGGTGGAATGGGAGTCGTATGGCACCGGGGATAGATTTGGTAACCCTGGAGATTTCGTGATGAATCTGATGTGCCTTAGGGATAGGGATCTTTGGCATATGCAGTGCCCACTCATATGCAACTAGGCAGTTGAGCTTCACATGCCACATCACGTGTTCCGCCAGTTTGGTTTGTTCTAGCCTCACCCTCCGGACTGGGAGGACATAGACAAGTTGCTACACAGGTAAGAGAGAATGATCCTTGTGCACTTATCAGTTTCTCAGCGGTTTCGATGGTGCTAATATTCTATTTTCTAACATACATGTTAGATGGGAGGAAGCAGCGCAAGATCAAGGATTGGTACAAGCCTCACAGGAAGTATGTCATATGGTTCACACTTAGTGTGGAGCAAGCTAAGGCTGGAAAAGGATCAAAGCTTCGTGAGCACTGCCCGATCGCGTTCAACAACTACCTCACATGGTTTCTTACAAGTATTTGTGTGGAGATATGAAAACCGGTGTATAATGAAGAGATTTTGGAAGATCCCACTGTTTTTGATGAGCTAACCCAACACCAGCTCCAGTGATGAACTTTGTGGTAAAGACTTCCCCTATGTGCTTTCCCATTTGCCCTATTCACATCTTTGCTTGCCTCACACATTTATGTCATTTCCGTTCACAGCGTACCCAGATCAAAAAAGCAGCTGATGAGAGCCAGACTATTCTGGAGACAACCCCGGTTGGAAAAAGTGATGGGAAGGTGCACTTCGAGCATTCATTAAGGTACACATTGTTGGGAAACGTTGCATGGAAAATAAAAGAATCTATGCACACGCAATGATCTATCCATGGAGATTCATAGCAGCGAGGGGGAGAGTATGTCTATGTACCCTCGTAGAATGGAAGAGGGAGTGTTTGACAATGCAGTTGATGTAGTCGAACTTCTTCTAGCTCCGACCGATCAAGTACCGAACGTATGACACCTTCGAATTCCGCACATGTTCAGCTCGGTGATGTCCCTCGCCTTCTTGATACAGCAAGGTGTGGAGGTAGTAGATGAGTTCCGTCAGCACAGCGGCGTGGTGACGGTGATGGTGAAGTGATTCTCGCAGGGCTTCGCCTAAACACCGCGAAAAATATGACCGGGGGTGTAAACTGTGGAGGGGGCACCGCACAGCTAACAGTTGATGTTGTGTGTTCTAGGCGGCCCCCTTCCCGCATATATATATATATATATAGGTGAGAGGGGAGGAGAGGCAGCTAGGGGGCACCCCAAGTAGGATCTGAATCCTACTTGGGGTTTCCCCAGGTGGCGCCCCCTTATTTTACTGGATAAGAAAGGGAAGGGGAAAGAGAGAAAGGAAGGGGGCCAAACCCCCCTTTTTCCTTCTCCAATTCGGTCACATGCCATACGGGGGCGCGCCACCCCTTGTGGGCTGGTGTGCTCCCCTCTAATGGCCCATATGGCCCATATATTCCCCGGAGGGTTCCGGTAACCCCTCCGGTACTCTGATTAATACCTGATACACTCGAAACACTTCCGGTGTCCGAATTGAACCAAACTTTAACTGAGCACCACATTGCACAATATAACATACTCCTAATAGAAGATCAGACAGTTAACCAAACCAAGCATGCTTAACAACATGGAAATATAGCAATTGTATTTGTTTCTCATGTATTTACTACAGCCAAATTAGATGTATTTCTCACATGGTATACAATAAAAGAATGCACCCACAACAATTGAACATCGCATTGCAGAATTGAACCAAACAGCCAACCGCGTCGTGTCGTCAGTGCGGGAGGTGTCGACGGTGGCCTCGATGGTGAGGTGCTCCTCCAAGATCTGGGGGTCGAGACGAATGGCAGCCATCGCGACCTCATCCGCGCGTGCGGCCGCAATTTGCTTCTCCGCTGCCAAATGGTCCTTGGGATCCTGGCTATACTGCGCGCACCATGGCTTAGGGTGGCGCTTATTTGGTGGACGGGTCGGTGATTTGGGTGGAAGGTGTCACGCCGGCGGTCGGGGCATGTGGGATGTGGAAGGAGAAGGAGGATGAGGGTTGGGTGTAGATTACCTGCCTGGATAGGCGAGGCCGAGCAGCGTGGAGGAGGGTCGCCGGCGAGGAGGCGGAGTGAAGGTTTCAACTTGGAAAGGAAGGCGGAAATAGGGGAAATGTGGCTTTTGGTAAGGGGGGCGGGGAGGTAGATATTTCCGCGGAAGCCGAAAATTTGGAATTGCTTCAGCAAAAAAACTGGTGTGCAAGGTGTCATCAGACACGGTCCCTTATTCAGAACCGTGTACGATATGTGAACATCACAAACGATTTACATAGCCGAAAATTATGCACCTTCTCGCGTAAGCCATAGGCATATTATACACCGACGGTGCTCCAAGATATTTTGTGCTGCATCTCACACGGTTGGTGATAATAAACTGTATGCGATCTACTTGATTTATCGTCTTGATTTGAATTACGTAATGGGGTCACAGCTACAAAGGATGTTGTTTGAATTGCTAGAACTTTTATCTGCAGTGAACATGCAACTATAGGTGTGTCGTCAAAAAATGGAATTATTTAGGGCTCGTTTGGACGTTTTTATACATTAACTTGGTTTTGTCGGCATTTCAGGTGCATACTTCTAATTTTAACTACATGCACATGCGCCAGTGCATATAAACGGGTTGAAAAAACAGATATGTGTCCTTGGTTGCATGCTTAGGTCCCATGCAAGAAATGGGAATGAATGTCACACACCCTGGCACCGTCACTCGGCCGCAAACATTGAGTTACTTGGTTTTTAAATTCTAATAAATCCAAAACTCGTTTGAAATTCATGAAACTTGGCATGCTATCATGGAGCGGCATCAACATGCCATGGTAAAAAATTTGTCCTAGGTTTGGGTATAAGCTTCTCACAAACCAGAGCTTCTCACAACAAGCATGATGGTTTCGATAAGGAATGTGCCACCTTTGGGGACGAAACGATATATGTTGCTTCTTATTGCTTTCAAAAAAATTCGATTGTCAACATAGAACAACAGGAGAGTTGTGTTCAATTTTGGAATTTTTCGGGGTTCATTTGGACATTTTATACATTAACTGGGTTTTCCAGGCATTTTATGTGCATAATTCAAATTTGAACTACATGCACATTCTCCAGTGCATATAAACTGGTTGAAAAAAATCAAATATGTGTCCTTGGTTGCATGCTTAAGTCCCATGCAAGAAATGGGAATGAATTTCAAACACCCTGCCACCATCACTCGGCCGCAAACATTGAGATACCAGATTTTTAAATTCTAGTAAATCCAAAACTCATCTGAAATTCATGAAACTTGCATGCTATCATGGAGCGGCATCAACATGCCGTGGTAAAAAAATTGTCCCATTTGGGGCAGGTTTGGGTATAAGCTTCTCACAAACCAGAGCTTCTCACAACAAGCGTGATGGTTTCGGTAGGGACGTGCCACCTTTTCAGACGAAACGATATCCATTGCCTCTTATTGATTTCAAAAAAATTCGAGTGTCAACATAGAACAACAGGGGTGTTGTGTTTAATTTTGGAATTTTTCGGGGTTCGTTTGGACATTTTTATACATTAACTGGGTTTCTCGGGCATTTTATGCACATAATTCAAATTTGAACTACATGCACATTCTTCAGTGCATATAAACTGGTTAAAAATCAAATCTGTGTCCTTGGTTGCATGCCTAGGTCCCATGCAAGAAATGGGAATGAATTTCAAACACACTGCCACCGTCACTCGGCCGCAAACTTTGAGATACCTGGTTTTTAAATTCTAGTAAATCTAAAACTCGTCTGAAATTCATGAAACTTGACATGCTATCATGGAGCGACATCAACATGCTGTGGTAAAATTTTTGTCCAATTTTGGGCAGGTTTGTGTATAAGCTTCTCACAAACCAGAGCTTCTCACAACAAGTGTGATGGTTTTGGTAGGGAACATGCCACCTTTGGAGATGAAACGATATCCATTGCCTCTTATTGCTTTCAAAAAAATTCAAGTGTCAACATAGAACAACAGGAGTGTTGTGTTTAATTTTGAAATTTTTTGAGGTTCGTTTCGACATTTTTATACATTAACTAGGTTTCCCAGACATTTCATGCGCATAATTCCAATTTAAACTACATGCACATTCTCCAGTGCATATAAACTGGTTGAAAAATCAAATATGTGTCCTTGGTTGCATGCTTAGGTCCCATGCAAGAAATGGGAATGAATTTCAAACACCCTGCCACCGTCACTCGGCCGCAAACATTGAGATACCTGTTTTTAAATTCTAGTAAATACAAAACTCGTCTGAAATTCATGAAACTTGGCATGCTATCATGGAGCGGCATCAACATGCCATGGTAAAAATTTTGTCCCATTTGGGGTAGGTTTGGGTATAAGCTTCTCAAAAACCTTGGCTTCTCACAACAAGTGTGATGGTTTCGGTAGGGAACATGTCACCTTTGGGGATGAAACGATATACGTTGCCTCTTATTGCTTTTAAAAAAATTCTAGTGTCAGCATAGAACAACATGAGTGTTGTGTTTACTTTTGGAATTTTTCGGGGTTCGTTTGGACATTTTTATACATTAACTGGGTTTTCTAGGCATTACATGTGTATAATTCAAATTTGAACTACATGCACAAGCTCTAGTGCATATAAATTGGTTGAAAAATCAAATATGTGTCCTTCGGGGCATGCTTAGATCCCATGCAAGAAATGGGAATGAATTTCAAACACCAGGGCACTGTTGATTGCCGCCAAAACATTGAGATACCTGGTTTTTAAATTGTAATATATTCAAAACTCGTCTGAAATTCATGAAACTTGGCATGCTATCATGCAGCGGCATCAACATGTCGTGGTAAAATTTGTGTCCCATTTAGGGCAGGTTCGGGTATAAGCTTCTCACAAACCTTAGCTTCTCACAACAAGCGTGATGGTTTCGGTAGGGAACGTGGCACCTTTGGGGACGAAACGATATCCGTTGCCTCTTATTCTTATTGCTTTCAAAAAAATTCTAGTGTCAATAAAGAACAACAGGAGTGTTGTGTTTACTTTTGGAATTTTTCAGGGTTCGTTTGGATATTTTTATACATTAACTGGGTTTTCTAGGCATTTCATGTGCAGAATTCAAATTTGAACTACATGCACAAGCTCCAGTACATATAAATTGGTTGAAAAAAATTGTGTCCTTCGGGGCATGCTTAGGTCCCATGCAAGAAATGGGAATGAATTTCAAACACCGGAGCACTGTTGATTGCCTGCATAACATTGAGATACTTTGTTTTTAAATTCTAGTAAATCAAAAACTCGTCTGAAATTCATGGAATGGCACCTGACATGTTGTGATATTTTTTGTGTCCATTTTGAGAGAAGGCGCACTCGAATAACAGCCAACAAAGGTATTCTGAAACAAATAACTGCCACTGTAACATCTCAAACATTGTGTATAATTTAAATTGTGTGCGTTCTATTAACCATTAATGTGATGACACGCCTCACTCTTTTAATGTCTAGGAGGCGTCGTGCGGATAGGTGCTTGAGTGCTTGACTAAAAGGAAGGCGTGTGAGTTGTACTCCAATGCGGAGGCTCACCGGGAAGCGTGCGAGCTGTACGCCATGCAGGCTCACCGGGAAGCGATCCCTTTGACTTCCATGACCACCTGCCTTGCTCGCATCCTCTACATTAATGGCGCCCAAGCCGCAGTTTAATACGGTTTTTAAATATAAAACACTCATCACAAACGTTTTAGTTAGAACACCCGTATGCAAAACCGACAATTTCCCCAGGAAGCCAAGGGAAAATGTGCCTAGCAAGATTTGTGCAGCTCTTGATCACAAACGTTTTAGTTAGAAGACATGTATGCAAACCGACAACTTCCCCAGGAAGCCAAGAGAAAATGTGCCGAGCAGGATTTCTGCAGCTCTTGATCGCAAACATTTTAGATAGAACACCCGTATGCAAAGTGAGAGCTATGGTCTTCCCCCTGAAGTCGAGGGAAAATCTGCAGCGCGGGTTTTGTGCATCCCTTCAACGCAAACGGTTGTTTTGGATGACCCATGTGCAACCATGTACAAACAATCTGGTAAGATTTGCATCTGTCATATTGGGTATGTTGCCATTTGTCAAACTAGAAAGATTTACATTTGTTGATCTAGTAACGTTGCCATTTGTCAATCCTTGTAACACTGCGATTTGTCAAAATATGCAGCTAGAAATCACTAGCACTATCTAATTTTTGCAACTAAAATTCAGTAATTAAGCATAGATTTCATTCATAGATTAAGCAATCATTCTTAATTTATACAAAGAGTTCAACTCGACAGCTGAACCAACCAAACTTTTCCCCAATTGTTGCCAACCACGTACTGACATAGCTAGTTCAACTATATATACTAGCTAATTTTAAGTACATTGTATAGTTCGACCAGACATCTATAGTCAGATGAACTGAACAAAATAGCCCCTAAATAATACTACTACCACGGAGGGGCTTTGTGCTACTTCCGGCAGCCTCTCCTCTGCCGAGCGTGCTCAGTAAAAGGCAGAGGAGGAGGAGGAGGAGGAGGAGCCTACCGACGAGCTGGAGAAATGCAATATGGTGCATGCCGCTCCTACATGTTCAGCGATGCTTGCCAGCTCGAACGCCCACTGCCGCTCCAGACGATCCCTCTCGAAGCGGCCAGACTACTTGTAGATCTCCTGATTCCTCGCCTCTGCGACAGTGTGTGTTGCGGCCACGGCTGCAGTAAGGCTCTTTGCATGCTCGACAAGGCGCTCCTCCTCCCGTAGGAACTCAATGTAGCGCGCAAGGTCGCTGACACACGTGCGGGCTTCCACATCTGCCTCCTTCCTTTGGGCAGCGGTGGCGGAGTGCGTGATGATCCCAGCAGTCGACAGTGGGCTGGCTGCCACGACCACCACCTCCTGCCTTCGGGTCACGGTGGCAGAGCGGGTAATGGCCATGGTGGCCGGCAGTGGGGTGGCGACCATGATGGCCACCTCCCGCCTTTGGGCCACGGTGGTGGAGCGGAAGATGGCCCTGGCTTTCGACGGTGATGTGGCAGCAACGGCAGCCGGCAATAGCTGCCGATGGGCAGCGGCGGTGGAGCGTGTGGTGGGTGTTCCACGCAAACCCAACAGGGACGCCACGCGCACTACACTATGCCTGGGACTGCGCCACTGCCGTGGTGTAGCCTCCCAGCTGGAGCTGTCCTTTGATGACAACCGAGTGGTTGAGCGATGACGACGGACTGGTGCCATTGGCGATTGTGGGAGAAGCACACAAGATAAGCTACAGGGAGGGAGGGGAAATGCGACGCAGGACTCGTCGGCCGGCCGTGAGGGTTTTTATAGCAGGCTGGTAAGCATTCGGATTTTGGGGGATTTCACCGAGTCGCGCGGGAAGCTTGCGCGAGAACCTATGAGGTTGCGCGGGAACGGGCTTGCCAACGATTCATTGGCACCACCGTTGAGGCGACCGCGGAGTGCTCTACTCGCGTCCCTCCGTGCGCGCTCTGCCAATGGTTGGACGTGCGCACGATCACGTCGGGGGCTCTATATGCATGTGATTGCGCTGTGCGCGTTGCCACGCGATGCAGTTACGTGTGGCATGATGGAGTTACGCGCTGCAAATTAAAACTCCCATCAGGGCTTGCCGATATTCCTGGCCGTCCGGCTTCCCCTTTAATTCCCATGACCACTATAACCTTAGTCTCTTCAACCTTCCAATCCCGCCCCACAACAGAACAAGCACACCCACGACAACGCATAGAGAGGGGATGTCTAGTGGCGCTCCAATAGAGTTCGGCGAGCATAGAGTGGAGACCCACGCGAGGGAGACAGATCTCTCGGTGGTGTACACCATCGACCCGGCCATGGTGGACGACTACATCAACAACGTTGAGCAGTTGCTTGCTTGAGACAAGTATAAGGTGGTCAGCATCGACCTCCAGTACACCACCGATCGTCCAGGCATAGATTAGAAGGTTGCCATCGCCCAGTTGTGCGTGGGCCATCATGTCCTCATCTACCACTACCGCATGGCCACAGAGCCTTGTGACCGTTTCAACAGGTTTGTCAACAGCACCGACTACAAGTTCGCCACGGTGGAAACCACCGGCGTTGTAAACACGCTCAGTGTTATGGGCTTGGCCTACAAGAACCTTGTCAAAATCCGTGACCACTACAGGGTCTGGGGCAGCACAAAGAAGGACTCCCTGGTCGAACTCACCTCGGCCATCATCGACCCCTACTATGAAAAGATGAAGCAGGATTCCGAGAGAACAAGTCCCCTATCCTGGCACAGGGCCTGGATGTGACAACTGGATGAACCTCACCTCAGGTTCCTGGCCAAGAGCATGTACACATGCTACGAGATGCATAGGCAGATCGTTGACATGAGGAAGTGCCTTGTTACCCAAATCGACGAGCCCGGATCAAGCCACAAGCAGAGCAAGCGTCACAAGAAGTAGATGATGATCATATGATCATTTATGCTAGTTAATCATGCATGTAATATATAGTTTACTTTATTGGTGTGTGGAAATGGCATGTGTGTAGTAGCCACCTATGTAATTATGCATGTAATAGTTTACTTTGGTGTGTGCAAATGCCATGGTTGTAGTAGCCACCTATGTAAGCGGATGTTTAATTCGGTTATGCAAGCATGTCCTTATGTGTGTGTGTGTGTGTGTGTGTGTGTGTTGTTGTTGTTCTGTATGCAATCCCATCGCACAACACACACGTCTTATTAGCAGCAACCGTCTGTGTTATTATCGGTCTTCACACACATTTTTTATTACAGACATGTTTGTCGCGTATCACACACACACATCTTGTTAAGTTGAACCGTTTCTGTTCTCATGTCTCAACGCAAACAGTTCATCCGAGTGAACCGCATGCCGTATATCGCACACACCTTCATCTGGCTGACCATTTCTTTTGTGTTGCCTAATCACAAACAGTTCATCTGAGTGAACTGTATGATGTATATCGCACACACCTCCATCTGGTTGCCCGTTTCTTTTATTCCTCATCACAAATAGTTAATTGAACTGAACCGTATGCCCTACATCGCACACGCAACTAAAATCTAAACCGTGTTTGATGGCTCTGCCATCGCAAATGTTTTGCACCTTTTTTATGTGTTTTTACACCACCGTTTGCGATTATGGCATCGCACACAGTTTTGTCGAAGGGTCTCTGATCGTAGTGTCGCGTTAGCAGCATCCTGTAGTAGTGTTTGCATGATCATATAGCTCAGCCTGTGCATTCAGTTTTTTCGGTTTGATTCGGTTCGGTTTATACGGTTTTTATACTTCGGTTTATACGGTTTTATACATAGATACGGTTCGGTTTCGGTAATAACCATTTGCTTTCGGTTTGGTTTCAGTAATAACCAAAATAACCAAAGTTGACGCGAATTTTTAATCAACACATGGTTTGGCCACATGGAAAAACAAATTTAGTACTTGTCCAATACAACTACAACCTGGTTACCTACTTGAAGAAATTCTGAAACATGTAAGAATTTATGTTCGAGTACAACAATCTAGTAGAAGACTACGATTACAACTACAAGCACTAATTTCGTACATGTCCATTGAAACCACACGAAGAAATTTTGGAACAAAAACTTGTCCAGTACAAGCACAAGCAGAACTAAACATGCCCAGTACAAGGCTACAAGCAAAGTTCTGGAACATAGAGATGGGGATTGCTAGTAATAGTATATCACGAGCCATTTTTGAAAGGCCCAGTACATCAAGATAACAAACTTCAGTACAAAATGCAAATTTTGGAACAACCAAAGTTCAGCTCCAGCTCGAGATAACAAACTTCAGTACAGTACATGTGCAACACACGACAAAGAAACAAAAGGTGCAGATCGAGATAAAATGGCATTTGTTTCATCACTTCAGGACTTCAGGCAGCAATTTTCCACTCCAGCTCCATGCATGAAGATCAATCAATCGATATTGTCACATTATCATTTAAACGAATGGCACCCACTTCTACAAAAACAACAGAAATATTGCATGATCAATTAAATAGCATTAATGTTGCATGATCATTGAAGTAACTGAAATACACATTCATTTAAATACCTTCCTACAGCCTGGTCAACTCAGCAAGATCAGCTTCAACATTGATACACTTAGAACGCAACCAATCTTGTGTGCATATCAACGACTGCAGTGTCGCTGGTGTTAAAGAGCTTCTGAAGTCATCGAGAATACGACCACTAGTGCTGAAAGTTGATTCAGAAGCAACCGTAGAGATGGGGATTGCTAGTATATCACGAGCCATTTTTGAAAGGATGGGAAAGCGAGGAGCATTGCACTTCCACCATTCAAGAAGGTCAAATTCAGCAGTCAACTCTTCTGTGTCCTCAGCTAGGTACTTGTCTAATTCAGTTCTGGTATTTGTGCTAGTGCTGCCCCCTCCGCAAACTCTCATACTTTTCTGGTTGTATCATGACCTCACTAGAGAATTTTCAGAAGCATTTGCACTAGGACGAGCTTGTGATGCTAATTCCCTAGGACGGCTAGGAGTACTGGTTCCATATAATTCTCTATATTCTCCAAAAAGAGAGACAAATTCATTGTGGGAAGATGTCAAGATTATATTACCTATTATACTGCCATAGGTGTCTTCAATCATGTCTTTAAAGAAATGAGATTCCTTGGTCCTTGCATAAAGAAATAAGACAAGACAAGACAAGACAAGACAAGTCAGAAGGGCATTAAGAACAACAGCTATATATATTTGACAAATGAACAACAACCAATCAACCATATACCTTGGATCAAGGATGGCAGCAATGAATATATACTTGTTCATTCTTTCAGGATCACCCCAGTACTTTTCATACTTGGTTTTTATCTTGGTAGCCATGCATTTAAATATTTCATCATCACCACAAATCACATGATCACTCCATTCACCCAACATAAAATGTACATCAGCAATATCTTCCAAGAAGGTGTTGGCTGTAATGTACTTAGTGCCAGAAACCTTATTAGTGAGGAGATAGAAGTGTTGGAGGAATTGTTTGAACTCACGAACATACACCCAATCACTTTGAGTTGGAGGACCCCACTGATCAGGAGTATCAGGCTTAGGTTCTGGACCAGTTTTTTCTAACTCAGTCTTGTAGTTGGGATCCTGAAGTGCATATTGCTCAAATGCCCTCTCAAATTTCTCAACAGTCTCTAGCATTATAAATGTGGAGTTCCATCTAGTAGCCACATCAATATTAATCAAACCTTTACTCGCTACCTTGCTAAGCTGCACACACTTTTTAAATAAATCCAATCTAGTTGGGGAGGCTCTCACAAACTTGATAGCACTTCGAATTCTGTTTATTGGATGGCACATTATCTTTAGCCCATCTTGGACCAATAGATTAACAATATGTGCCACACACCTCATGTGAAGATACTGACTTTTTGCATGTGTACAGCCCCTATTAGTCAAAGACCTCTTCATGTAGGCAAAGCAAGTGTCATTAGAACTTGCATTATCAATAGTAATAGTGCACACTCGCTCAATGCCCCACTCAATAAGTAATTTTTCTAATGGTTTCCCAATGTCATCCCCTTTGTGTCCATCTACCAAGACAAAGTTAATAAATTTTTTTCTAAGATTCCACCCAGAATCAATGAAATGTGCAGTAAGGACCATGTAGCTTTGTTGTCTTTTTTATGTCCATGTATCAGTGGTGAGGCAAATAGTTTGACATGATCCAATGAAATATTTTCTAAGCATAGCTTTCTCAGCTTCATAAAGAGCAATGATATCTCTATACATAGTTGTCCTAGATGGTATAGTGAACCTTGGGCAAGCTTTAGCCACAAACAACCTAAAACCTTCTTTCTCTGCAAATATGAATGGAAACTCATCTATCACTATCATGCGAGCAAATGCTCTAACTTCTTTCTCAATGTATTGCCAAGGAACCACCGAATTGCCATCTTCGCTAACTTGGTAGGTAAGCTCAGACTGAGTGCTACATATGTGGGCAGGATTCTTTTTGCAAATCTTCAAATGGTTGACTAAAGAAGCAGTACCTGCCGATGCGGATTTGCAACCCAGTACAGCATCACAGTAGTTGCAATTAGCATGATCGGGATCATCTTTCTGAACTATGAAGTGCATCCATGCCTTTGACCTCTTCCGACTCCCCCCCCCCCCACACACACACTGCCAGGGGTAACATCAGGATCTATTGAGAGAGGTTGATCAGCAGCAGAACCAGCGCCAAGGTTAACTCTAACACTCTCGGACACCTAAAAAAATAAGTCAGGTAGTTTTCATTCAGTATCAGTGACCATTAGCAGAACCAATACTAAAAAAGTTGCTGGAAAACTAAATAGGATTATAGGAAACACCCATGTTCAGTAACAAACTAGTGAAACCATGCATCCATCCATGTTTAGTAACTAAATAAGAACTAACATCACACATCCATGGGAGATGCTTACCATCCGATCACGGCGGCTCGCGTCTTCCTCGGGCTCCGACGGCGGCTGTGACGGAGAGCTTCACCTGCGGCGGGGAGGAGCGGGGCCCAATGGATGCGCGCGCCAGAAGCCCAGAAGAACCTGCAGTCGGGAAGATGCTACTGCAAGTCATCACATCTATGTGTGTGTTCGCTACTGAACTGAAGGAAATATGCCCTAGAGGGAATAATAAAGTTATTATTTATTTCCTTATATCATGATAAATGTTTATTATTCATGCTAGAATTGTATTAACCGGAAACATAATACATGTGTGAATACATAGACAAACAGAGTGTCACTAGTATGCCTCTACTTGACTAGCTCATTAATCAAAGATGGTTATGTTTCCTAACCATGAACAAAGAGTTGTTATTTGATTAACGAGGTCACATCATTAGTTGAATGATCTGATTGACATGACCCATTCCATTAGCTTAGCACACGATCGTTTAGTATGTTGCTATTGCTTTCTTCATGACTTATACATGTTCCTATGACTATGAGATTATGCAACTCCCGTTTGCCGGAGGAACACTTTGGGTGCTACCAAACGTCACAACGTAACTGGGTGATTATAAAGGAGCATTACATGTGTCTCCAAAGGTAGATGTTGGGTTGGCGTATTTCGAGATTAGGATTTGTCACTTCGATTGTCGGAGAGGTATCTCTGGGCCCTCTCGGTAATGCACATCACTTAAGCCTTGCAAGCATTGCAACTAATGAGTTAGTTGTGGGATGATGTATTACAGAACGAGTAAAGAGACTTGCCGGTAACGAGATTGAACTAGGTATTGGATACCGACGATCGAATCCCGGGCAAGTAACATACCGATGACAAAGGGAACAACGTATGTTGTTATGCGGTCTGACCGATAAAGATCTTCGTAGAAAATGTAGGAGCCAATATGGGCATCCAGGTCCCGCTATTGGTTATTGACCGGAGACATGTCTCGGTCATGTCTACATTGTTCTCGAACCGTAGGGTCCGCACGCTTAACGTTACGATGATAGTTATTATGAGTTTATGCATTTTGATGTACCGAAGGTTGTTCGGAGTCTCGGATGTGATCACGGATGTGACGAGGAGTCTCGAAATGGTCGATACGTAAAGATTGATATATTGGAAGCCTATGTTTGGACACCGGAAGTGTTCCGGGTGAAATCGGGATTTTACCGGAATACCGGGAGGGTTACCGGAACCCCCCGGGAGGCAAATGGGCCTATTGGGCCTTAGTGGAAAAGTGAAAAGGGGCTGCCCACAAGGGCTGCGCGCCTCCCCCCCTTCCCTAGTCCTATTAGGACTAGGAGAAGGGGCCGGCCCCCCTCTCTTCTCTCTTCTCCATGAAGAGTCCTATTAGGAATAGGATTGGGGGGAGTCCTACTCCCGGTAGGAGTGGGACTCCCCCTGCGCCTCTCTCCCAAGCCGGCCGAACCCCTCCCCCTGCTCCTTTATATACGGGGGCAGGGGGCACCCCATAGACACACAAGTTGATCATTGTTGATCATTCCTTAGCCGTGTGCGGTGCCCCCTGCCACCAAATTCCACCTCGGTCATATCGTTGTAGAGCTTAGGCGAAGCCCTGCGTCGGTAGTACATCAAGATCGTCACCATGCCGTTGTGCTGACGGAACTCTTCCTCGACGCTTTGCTGGATCGGAGCCCGAGGATCATCATCGAGCTGAACGTGTGCTAAGAACTCGGAGGTGCCGGAGTAACGATGCTTGGATCGGTCGGATCGGGAAGAAGACGTACGACTACTTCCTCTATGTTGTGAGATCGCTTCCGCAGTCGGTCTGCGTTGGTACGTAGACAATACTCTCCCTCTCGTTGCTATGCATCACCATGATCTTGCGTGTGCGTAGGAAAATTTTCGAAATTACTACGTTCCCCAACATGAACAACTCTTCTACCAAAGCGAATCGAAAGTGCCTTACCATCCGGCGGCTCGTGTCCTGCTCCGTGGAGGCATGTGCCGGTGCGCGCGACGGAGGGCGGAGGTCAGCGACGCGGAGGACGAAGGGCAGAAGTCGGTGATGCCGGTGCGTGCGATGTACGATGGAGGGCGGAGGACGGCGAGGCTGATGCGCGCGACGGACGACGGAGAGCGGAGGATGGCGATGCCGGTGTGTGCGACGGAGGACGGAGGGGTGCGTATGGATGCGCCGGACGGAGTGTGACCTAGCTAGGGCACCGCCGCCATCCCGCTCTCTGCTGCTCTGCGTGTGCATGTGGGGAATTGGCGAATTGCTAATGCTCGGGTTGAAGCAAGCGTGCGTGAGGTTAGGCTGGGCCGCGAGTGATGGCCGATGGGCCTATGCTGTGAGCTGTGATTGACTGATTCTGTGAAATCTACTGGGCCTTTCGGTTTTGTTTGGTTTAACCGATTTTGTTCGGTTTTAAACCGGAAAAACCGAATGCAATATGGTTTCTTATTTTGCAAACTGAAACCATAACCAAAACCTGAAAAAACCGGAATTTTGGTTCGGTTTGGTTTTTTGGTTCGATTTTTGGTTTTCGGTTCGGTTTTGCACAGGGTGACATATAGCTGACATAGTGTTTGTGGCTCAGCCACCATTCATCATTTTTCATACATGTTACGCTAGATCATTGCACATCCTGGTACATGCCAGAGGCATTTATATAGAGTCATATTTTGTCATAGGTATCGAGTTGTAATTTTTATTTCTTTCGAATTATAAGTAAATAGAAGTGTGATGATCATCATTATTCATTTTTAGAGGAGTGCCCCAATGAGGAAACGATGATGGATACTATGATTCCCCCACAAGTCGGGATGAGACTCCGGACAATGAGAAAAAAGAGAAGAAAAAAAGAAAGAAAGAAAGAAAGAAAGAAAGAAAGAAAGAAAGAAAGAAAGAAAAAAAGAAAGAAAGAAAAAGAAATAGAAATAGAAAAATAAGAAAAATAATAATAAACAAAGAGAGAAGGGGCATTGCTAGTATCCTTTACCACACTTGTGCTTTAAAGTAGCATCATGTTTTCATATGGAGAGTCTCCTATGTTGTCACTTTCATATACTAGTGGGAATTTTTCATTATAGGATTAGATGCACACCCACTTAGTTTTCATACTGAGCTTTCATACACTTATAGCTCTTAGTGCATTCGTTGCATGGCAATCCCTACTCCTCACGTTGATATCGATTGATGGGCATCTCCATGGCCCATTGGTTAGCCGCATCGATGTGAGACTTTCTTACGTTTTTGTCTTCTCTATATTTACCCCTATCATCATACTCTATTCCACCCGTAGTGCTATATCCATGGCTTGCGCTCATGTATTGCGTAAGAGTTGAAAAAGCTGAAGCGCGTTAAAAAGTATGAACCAATTGCTCGGCTTGTCATCGGGGTTATGCATGATAAATACTTTGTGTTAAGAAGATAGAGCATGATAAGACTATATGATTTTGTAGGGATAACTTGTTTTAGCATTGATATTTTGAAAGACATGGTTGCTTGTTGATATGCTTGAGTATCTAAATCATCATGTCAAAACTAGACTATTGCTTTGAATCACATAAAAAGTCCAATTGTCTATGCTATAAAGAAAATAATATGATATGACATGTTAAACATCACTCCACATCAAAAATTCTATTTTTATCACTTACCTACTCGAGGACCAGTAGGAGTTAAGCTTGGGGATGCTGATACGTCTACAACGTATCTATAATTTTTGTTTATTCAATGCTGTTATATTATCAATCTTGGATGTTTTATAGTCATTTTATATCATTTTTTGTTACTAACCTATTGACATAGTGCCAAGTGCCAGTTCCTGTTTTTCCGTGTTTTTTACATCGCAGAAAATCAATATCAGACGGATTCCAAATGCCATGAAACTTTACGGAGATTTTTTTATGGACCAGAAGGAACATGTTGGGCCCTGGTTGCACCTGGGGGAGTCCCGATGAGGGGACAACCCACCAGGGCGTGCCAGGAAGCCCAGGCGCACCCTGGTGGGTTGTGCCCACCTCGGGTGCCCCCGGACTGCCTCTTTTCTCTATAAATACCCAAATATTCCCAAAACCCTAGAGGAATCGACGAAATATTCATCCAGCCGCCGCAGAGTCTAGAACCACTAGATCTAATCTAGACACCATCTCGGATGGGGTTCACCACCTCCATTGGTGCCTCTCCGATGATGCGTGAGTAGTTATTTGTAGACCTATGGGTCTGTAGTTAGTAGCTAGATGGCTTCATCTCTCTCTCTCTCTCTCTCTTGATTCTCAATACAATGGTCTCTTGGAGATCCATATGATGTAACTCTTTTTGCGGTGTGTTTGTTGGGATATGATGAACTTTGAGTTTATGATCAGTCATATCTTTTTATATCCATGAAAGTTATTTGAGTTTCTTTGATCTCTTATAACCTCTTGTTTCTTCTCCAATATTTGGGTTTTGTTTGGCCAACTTGATCTATTTATATTGCAATGGGAAGAGGTGCCCGGTAGTGGGTTCGATCTTACGGTGCTTGATCCCAGTGACAGAAAGGGAACCGACACGTATGCATCATTGCTACTAAGGATAAAAAGATGGGATCTATATCTACGCAATAGATAAACGGATCTTGTCTACATCATGTCATCGTTATTATTGCATTACTCCATTTTTCCATGAACTTAATACACTAGATGCATGCTGGATAGCGGTCGATGTGTGGAGTAATAGTAGTAGATGCAGGCAGGAGTTAGTCTACTAATCTTGGACGTGATGCCTATGTAATGACCATTGCTTGGATATCGTCATAATTATTTGAGGTTCTATCAATTTCCCAACAGTAATTTGTTTACCCATCGTTTGCTATCTTTCTCGAGAGAAGCCACTAGTGAAACCTACGGCCCCCCGGTCTTCTTCCTCATATATTTGCTTGTGATCTACTTTTCCTTTGCAATTTTATTCAGATCTATTAAACCAAAAATACAAAAAATACTTTGCTGCACTTTATTTTATTTGCGATCTATTATTTCAATCTACTACAATTTTCTGGCATCGTTACCCGAAAGGGATTGACAACCCCTTTAACTCGTCGGGTTGCAAGGTGTTGTTATTTGTCTGCAGGTACTGTTTATGTTGTGTTGCTTGGTTCTCCTACTTGTTCGATAACCTTGGTTTCTTCGCTGTGGGAAATACCTACCGTCGCTATGCTGCATCATCCCTTCCTCTTTGGGGAAATACCGACGTAGTCCTAGCAGACAAGAGCTTTTCTGGCACTATAGTGAGAGAGCAATCAATGTCCATTTGCTAGATGTCATATTCATAAAATGCGGCAATTTCTAACATGATTCGGACAGACTTAAGCATCGCTACGGGTGAGAAAGTCTCATCATAGTCAACTCCTTGAACTTGTCGAAAACCTTTCGCGACAAGTCGAGTTTGTAGATAGTAACATTACCATCAGTGTCAGTCTTCTTGTTGAAGATCCATTTATTCTCTATGGCTCGCCGATCATCGGGGAAGTCTACCAAAGTCCACACTTTTTTTCTCATACATGGATCCTATCTCAGATTTCATGGCTTCAAGCCATCTTCGGAATTTGGGATCATCATAGCTTCTTCATAGTTCGTAGGTTCACCATGGTCTAATAACATGACTTCCAGGACAGGATTACCGTACCACTCTGGAGTGGAACGTGCTATGTTTGACCTACGAGGTCCAGTAGTAACTTGATCTGAAGTTTCATGATCATCATCATTAGCTTCCTCTCTAGTTGGTGTAGGCATCACGAGAATGGATTTCTCTGATGTGCTACTTTCCAATTCGAGATAAAGTACAATTACCTCAACAAGTACTATTTTCCTCCCACTCACTTCTTTCTAGAGAAACTCCTTCTCTAGAAAGGACCCATTCTTAGCAACAAAGATTTTTGCCTTCGGATCTGTGGTACAAGGTATACCTAATAGTTTCTTTCGGGTATCTTATGAGGACGCATTTCTCCGCTTTGGGTTCGAGCTTATGAGGCTGAAGCCTTTTGACATAAGCCACGCATCCCCAAACTTTTAAGAAAGGATAGCTTAGGTTTCTTGCCAAACCACAGTTCAAACGGTGTCGTCTTAACGGATTTAGATGGTACCCTATTTAACATGAATGTGGTTGTCTCTAATGCATAACTCCAAAACGATAGTGGTAAATCAGTAAGAGACATCATAGAATGCACCATATCTAATAAAGTACGGTTTCGACGTTCGGGCACACCATTACGCTGTGGTGTTCCAGGTCGCGTGAGTTATGAAACAATTCCACGTTGTTTTAAATGAAGGCCAAACTCGTAGCTCAAATGTTCGCCTCTATGATCAGATCGTAGAAACTTTATTTTCTTGTTACGATGATTCTCCACTTCCCTATGAAATTCTTTGTACTTTTCAAAGGTTTCAGACTTGTGTTTCATCAAGTAGATATACCCATACCTACACAAATCATCTATGAAGGTCATAAAATAACGATACCTTCCACGTGCTTCAACACTCATCGGACCGCAAACATCGGTATGTATTATTTCCAATAAGTTATTAGCTCGCTCCATTATTTCAGAGAACGGAGTTTTAGTCATCTTTCCCATGAGGCATGCTTTGCAAGTATCTAATGATTCATAATCAAGTGATTCCAAAAGTCCATCTGCATGGAGTTCCTTCATGTGCTTTACACCAATATGACTGATACGTCTCCAACGTATCTATAATTTTTTATTGTTCCATGCTATTATATTATCTATCTTGTATGTTTTATATGCATTTATATGCTATTTTATATGATTTTTGGAACTAACCTATTAACCTAGAGCCCAGTGCCAGTTTCTATTGTTTCCCTTGTTTTTGAGTTTCGCACAAAAGTAATATCAAACGGAGTCCAATTGACTCGAAAATTTACAGAGAATATTTTTGAAAAATATAAAAAATACTGGAACGAAAAGATATCGGAGAGGAGTCCCGAGACCACCACAAGGGTGGAGCCCCCCCCCCCTAGGGTGCACCCCTCGTCCTTGTCGTCACCTCATGGGCCCCCTTGACTTGTCCCCGACTCCAACACCTCCTATAAATCCCAAAACCTCCAGAACAGAACGTAGATCGGGAGTTCCGACACCGCAAGCCTCTATAGCCACGAAAAACCAAGCGGGAGCCCGTACCGGCACCTTGCCGGAGGGGGAAACCATCACAGGTGGCCATCTTCATCATCCCGGCGCTCTCCATGTAGTTATGTGTTTGATCTCTCTCTCTCTCTCATGTTCTAGGTTTGGCACGATCTTGATGTACCGCGAGCTCTGTTACTATAGTTGAATCATATGGTGTTACTATAGTTGAATCATACGAATTGAATACTATTATGGATTTGAGAACACTTGATGTATGTCTTGCGTGGGATACCCGTGGTGACAATGGGGTATTCTATTGATTCACTTGATGTATGTTTTGGCACTCAACTCACCGATTCCCGAGGTGACATTGGGGTAATCTATGCATAGGGGTTGATGCACATTTTCATCCTTGTTTCTCCGGTAGGAATCTTGGGGCACTCTTTGAGGTTCTTTGTGTTGGATTGAATATTATGAATCTGAAGTTGTTTGATGCATATTGTATAATTGACCCACGGATACTTGTGGTGACATTGGAGTATCTAGGTGACATTAGGGTTGATTGATGTGTATCATATGGTGTTATTTTACTACGAACTCTTGGTTTGTTTGTGACACTTATAGGAATAGCTCAATGGATTGATCGGAAAGAATAACTTTGAGGTGGCTTCGTACCCTACAAGCAATTTCATCTTATGTTCCCTGCGATAGGAACTTTGGAGTGACTTTTGTTGCACGTTGAGGGATTGCCATATAATCTAATCATGTTATCATTGTTGAGAGAACTTGCACTAGTGAAAGTATGAACCCTAGGCCTTGTTTCCAAGCATTGCAATATTGTTTTCGCTGACTTCTACTATTAGTTACCTTGTTGCTTTTATATTTCCAGATTACAAAAACCTATATCTATCATCCATATTACACTTGTATCACCATCTCTTCGCCGAACTAGTGCACCTATACAATTTACCATTGTATTGGGTGTGTTGGGGACACAAGAGACTCTTTGTTATTTGGTTGCAAGGTTGTTTGAGAGAAACCATCTTCATCCTATGCCTCCCGTGGATTGATAAACCTTAGGTAATCTACTTGAGGGAAATTTGCTACTATCCTACAAAACTCTGCGCTTGGAGGCCCAACACGAGTCTACAAGAAGAAGGTTGTGTAGTAGACATCAAGCACTTTTCTGGCGCCATTGCCGGGGAGGCAAGGTAAGCGGCACTCACATCTCGTCAACAAAGCTCTTTTCTGGCACCGTTGCTGGGGAGGTGAGTTCTTAAAGGTATATCTTTAAATCTTGCAATCGATTCTTTTAGTTTCTTGTTTTATCACTAGTTTAGTTTATAAAAGAAAACTACAAAGAAATGGAATTGAGGTTTCCTCATATGCTTCATCTTTTTAATGTCTTCTGTGAAAATGATGGAAAGGAAAATTGTGCTCAAGTGTTAGAGGAAGAAGTCAATAAAATGTTTGGCACTAAATTTTTGAATGATGAGCATGATTGTAATGTTGTTAGTATGAATTCTTTGAATATCCATGATGCTAATGATATGCAAAGCTACAAGCTTGGGGATGCTATGTTTGATGAAGATGATATTTTTTGTCCCCCAAGTTTTGATGAGCAAATTTATTATGATGATAGCATGGCTCCTATTTATGATGATTATATTGATGTAAGTGGGTTTGTAAGAGTGTCAACTCTAGGTACTAATGGTCTCACTATTTCGAAGGGTGTTGAATCTTATAATATTTATGAAAGTGGATTTGGAGAGGTCATGACTTTCTTTAGTGATGAATTCACTATTTCGGAAGAGGTTTCAATTGATTATGAGAACAAAGTTGATATCTATGATGATTATTGTGATGACATTTATGCTATAAACAATAATGATAACCATGAAATTTGTCATCGTGATTTTAATTTTCAATTGGATTATGCCTCGCGTGATAGTTATTTTGTTGAGTTTGCTCCCACTACTATGAATGAGAAGATTTTTTCTTATGTGGAGAGTAGTAAAATTTCTATGCTTGTTCATCATGAAAATAATGCTTTATGTGATAGTTATATTGTTGAATTCATTCATGATGCTACTGAAAATTATTATGAGAGAGGAACATTTGCTTCTACATATTGCAATAATATCAAGTTTCCTCTCTATGTGTTGAAAGTTTTGAAGATATGCTTGTTTTGCCTTCCTATGCTAGTTGATTCTTGCTCCCATAAACTATTTTCTCACAAAATCCCTATGCATAGGAAGTGGGTTAGACTTAAATGTGCTTGTCATATACTTCATGATGCTCCCATTATGTTTCAATTCTTATCTTCTATATGAGCATCATTGAAATCATCATGCCTAGCTAGAAAGGCATTAAAGAAAAGCGCTTGTTGGGAGACAACCCAACATTCACCCCTACTTTTTTGTGTGTTCACATGATTATTATACTGTAGTAATCATGTTTTGTAGCTTTTTTTTAATAAAGTGCCAAGTAAGACCTTTGGGATGGTCTATGGTGATAGTTGATTTGATCTTGCTGAAAAATAGAAACTTTTGTGCCCAATAAAATAGTTTTCATTTTCTACAGGAGCGTGATAAAATACTTATTCTTTTTGCAGAAGATTAGAAAACAAATTTTATAGGATGTCCTAATTTTTCATAATTTTTGGAGTTACATAAGTATTCGAGAGTTACAGATTACTATAGACTATTCTATTTTTGACAGTTTTGTTTTCGATGCATAGTTTGCTTGTTTTCTAGTTTCTATGGCTTATATTGCTTAATATAAATTGTAGAGATGATAGGGTACAGTAGGCATCATGTGAGAAAAATTATGAATCTTGTCTTGACAGTACCTAAGTGGTGATTTGCTTTATTGTACTAACGGAGCTTACGAGTTTTCTGTTAAGTTTTGTGTTGTGAAGTTTTCAAGTTTTGGGTAAAGATTCGATGGACTACAGAATAAGGAGTGGCAAGAGCCTAAGCTTGGGAATGCCCAAGGCACCCCAAGGTAATATTCAAGTAGAATCAAGAACCTAAGCTTGGGGATGCCCCGGATGGCATCCCCTCTTTCGTCTTCGTTCATCGGTAACTTTACTTGAGGCTATATTTTTATTCACCATATGATACGTGTTTTGCTTGGAGCATCATTTTATTTTATTAGGATTTGCTTGCTGTTTGAATAAAATATTAAGATATAAAATTATTAAATGAGAGAGAGTCCTCACATAGCTAAATAATGATTTGACTACTCATTGATCTCCACTCATATCTTTTGGAGTAGTTTGTCATTTACTCACGTGCTTCACTTATATCCCATGAGTAAATGGTTGAATGAATTGAATATCATAAACCTGAATTTATATAAGTTTCATATGCTTATCCCATGTGGAGTAATGACTTCACATATAAGAAGTAGAGGTAGTAAATTTATTGAAAGTTAGCAAACATAGTATTGGTCACTTGAACAATGCATGAAAGAATAGTGAAGGAACACAGGTTTCACATATAAATAAACTATCTTGGACATCTTCTATGATTGTGAGCCCCATTAATTATTTTCAAACTTGAGCAAATTAGTTGAAGTTAGACAAGGAAGACAACATAATGAGTTATGCTTGGGTATATTTGTATAGAAGTTATATTGTTATGGATCCTCGAACATGTGGTGCTTCCTATTTAGAATCTTTTGCTAGCCAAAATTTATGTACTAAGCGGGAATACTGCTTGTGCATCCAAAATCCTTGAACCAAGTTTCTTCCATGAGTGTCCACCATACATACCTATAAGCGGTATTTACCTGTCATTCCAAGTAAATTTGCGTGTGCCAAACTCTAAACCTTCAAATAATAATTTATTTTGTATGTCTGAATCGCCCATGTAGCGACTAGGGGCTGTCAGTATCTTCCATGCTAGGTGCGTTATTTTCATGATGAGTGTTTATTCACTTATCATTAACGAGAGAGTGGCTGGTAATTGGGATGCCCAGTCCTATGATCAAAAGATCAAAAATAAAATCGCAAATAAATTAAACAAAACTCCCCCAAGATTGTTGATAGTTGGACGGTACCCGTTGTTTCGACCAGCCGTGGAATGTGATTGTCAGTGGAGGGGGAGAAAAATCTTTACGTTTCTGTTTGGGAACCGCCTATAATGTATCTAGTATGGAAGATATTGGGAACTCTTGGTTGTTATGTTGACAATGAAAGCATACCTCTCAAAATTATTTTCATCTCTGTTTTAAAAGCTTCGAGCTCTGACACCTCTGCAAATCCCTGCTTCCCTCTGCGAAGGGCCTAACTTTTACTTTTATGCAAGAGTAAGTAGTATCCCTGCTTCCCTCTGGGAACTCTTGGTTGTTATGTGATGGGGAAAGATCTAAGCATATATGGCCATTCAAATATATTTTATCATGAATTATTATTGTTGACAATTATCTATATGATAAATAAGTTGGGAGGCAAAACATTAAGCCCCTATCTTTCTCTGTGTTCAATGGATGCTATTTGTTCTAAAAATATGCTTTGAGTGGTAGCAATCATGGAAGGCTATATGATAGTTGAGTATGTGGGATTTGCTAAATCAAAGCTCTTACATTGACCCTTCCTGAAAATAAGATGAATTGCAATTGTTTGATGACTGAGAACATAGTTTGTTAGCTTTCAAGAAAGTTTATGATCTATGCTTTAACATGTGAATAGCTTGCTACTTGATCATGAGAAGCTTTATGAGAGGAACTACTGTTATGATATATAATGATACTAAAAAAAGTGATTGAAATTTTCATTGATCAAACTTGTGCACTTGATAGCATCCCACATAAAAAATTATATTTTTATCATTTACCTACTCGTGGACGAGCAGGAATTAAGCTTGGGGATGCTTGATACGTCTCCAACGTATCTATAATTTTTGATTGTTCCATGCTATTATATTATCTATCTTGGATGTTCTATATGCATTTATACGCTATTTTATATGATTTTTGGGACTAACCTATTAACCTAGAGCCCAGTGCTAGTTTCTATTTTTTTCCTTGTTTTTTTCAATTTCACAGAAAAAGGAATATCAAACGGAGTCCAATTGACCTAAAAATTTACGGAGAATATTTTTGGAAAATATAAAATATATTGGAATGAAAAAAATATTGGAGAGGAGTCTCGAGGCCACCACAAGGGTGGAGGGCGCCCCCCCCCCTAGGGCGCGCCCCCCGTCATTGTCATCGCCTCGTGGGCCCCTTGACTTGTCCCGACGCCAACACCTCCTATAAATCCCAAAACCTCCAGAACAGAACCTATATCGGGAGTTCCGCCGCCGCAAGCCTCTGTAGCCATGAAAAACCAATCGAGAGCCCGTTGCGGCCCCTTGCCGGAGGGGGCAACCATCACCGGTGGCCATCTTCATTATCCCGGCGCTCTCCATGATGAGGAGGGCGTAGTTCACCCTCAGGGCTGAGGGTATGTACCAGTAGCTATGTGTCGGGGTTGCTAATCCACGAACACCTATGGGACCGGTGGACCGAGCCCCTTTCGGTTCGGCAGGGGGGCGGAGATCGCACGAAGAGCAGATCGAGGCGAAACACACGATCAGTTTACCCAGGTTCGGGCCGCACGGATGCGTAAAACCCTACTCCTGCTTTGTGGTTTGTATTGAGTTCTTGCTCGGGAGCACCGAGTGCTACAGTACACACCAGCAGCTAACGAGACCGAGCGTGAGTTGTCCCCCCCCCCCTACGTTGCGCATGGGCCTCCTTTTATATGCTCAAGGGGTCACCGATAGTTGGCAACGTAGACAAGGGTAAAAATGGAAAAGGTGTTGCGGTTGGTACAGCTACCTGCTACAGTGTATCATACCTAACCCTGACGGCAGGGGACAAGGGCATTAAATGCCCGTCTGTGTCGTCCAAATAGTGCAAAAGGGACCGTCAGGGACGCCACCGCTCGCCATGATGGCAATCTTGTCAGCGCCGCTTGCCAACGCGCACCGCTGGCTGCACAGCCTCCCGCCACGTACGCCTGGAAGGGTCCCAGAGCGACACATTGGTGGATGTGCTGGAGCGCGGGTACAGAGTGGTGGCTTGCCGCGGCAAGCGCCTTGCCGCGGTTGTTGTCTTGTCGCGTCCGGGAGCTTGTCGCTCACCGGGCCTTGCCGGGACGCGTGGCGCGTCGCGGCAAGTTCCTAGAGATGCCTTGGTCGGCCTTCCCGGCAAGCTCCTCTTGCCGGGGTCTTGTCTCCTTGACTTGGATACTTTGTTCTTGAATGGCTCCAAAGGAACCACGGAGGACCTTGGCGGCCACCCGACAAGCCTTGCCACGGGATGCTGCGACTGCCCGTGCACAAGTTCGGGATACTAGGGTACCCCTACTCTAGTACACCGACAGGGCCCCCCGGGCCTGGGCCATACACGGTGCCGAGCGCTGTTGGGCCAGGCCCAAAACAGGGCACGGGCACGCGCGGCCTGGGTTACGCCGTATCTCTCCCCGTATCCACCGCGCCCTCCCCGAACGGCACGCATTGAATGCGGCGTCGTGGGAGAGATCGTGGGTGGTTTCTTTATTAGGAAAGGCGGAACGTCCGCTCCCTCCCTCTTTATAAGCAGAGGCAACAGGGGTAGTGCGTCCATTCGCCGGTTGCTACTCCAATCTCGGAAACCTCCGCCGCTCCCCCGTCTTCCCAAAGCTGAAAAGAGAGCAGCGCCCTGCCCCCCATCGCCACCAGCACCACCAACGCCGTCGACCTCCTCCACCACTTCCGCCATGGCTCCGAAAGCCGACAAGGGGAAGGTTGTGAAGTCGACCGAGGCACAGCGGCTTGCGGCGCTGCGAAAGGAGCGGGCAATCTTCCCCCCCCCCCCCAAGCTCGCCGTGAGGGAGCTGAGGGAGTATTACTACCTCTTCTGGTCGACGGAGACGCGAGCGCATCCGTGCATGAAGGTACTTCCAGCCGCCGCTTGGAAAATGGCTCCAAATGGATATCCTTTCTTCGTTGTGTTCTTCTACTGCGGGCTCTGCCCGCCTTACTCGGAGTTTTTCTGCGATATTATGAACACCTACGGGTTCTGCCTCCTTGATTTCACCCCCAATGTTGTTCTGACCATGGCAGTTTTCGCACATCTCTGTGAAAACTTTGTCGGAGTCCATCCAAATGTAGCTCTCTTTCGCCACTTCTTTATGCCCCAAGTAGAGAGAGGAGAGCCTTTATCTGGCGGAATCGCCTGGATCTCGAGGGCCGGCAAGAAGGATTCTTATCTAGAGGGAGAGTTCTGCGGCAAGTGGGAGGAATGGAGAGCAGACTGGTGCTGGATTGTCGAGGAGAATCCACAGCCGTTTGCCGCCCGGCGCCAAGCCCCAGCAGCACGCGGCAGCGATTGGAGCAACGTGGCCCCGGAAGACGATAGGCTGAAGATTGCCGTCACCCAGATCCAACGCCTCAGGCTTGCCGGGCTTACTGTAGGCGCTGTTGGCGCAGATTTTCTTCGCCGCCGCATCACCCCCCTGCAGGAACGGAGGAGGCCCGCCTGGGAATTCAAGAATGCGGCGGATATCATGAGGCTGCGTCCGGGCCTCAACTACAACTTCACTGTTCTGGAGCTTAACGCGATGCTCCAGGAGCTGTTCAAGTATGACCCTGAGCATCCCGAAGTGTTCAGGTTGCCGAAAGGTGTCGTTTCGCTGTGCAACAACTCCGCGCTCGACCGCATCCGTGCAATGATGCCGCTGTGCGATTCGCATGGGATTGTCCCAACTTGGCAAGAGCCTGTAGACGACGTCGTGCAGGAGATCTTTGACGGCTTGGTAGAGGTGCCGGTCCGTCCCGACGAAAAGAAAGGCCTCACTCGCGACACCACCGATGCGGAGATGAAACGCATCACCACCAGGCTGGAAGAGGCGGCGGCAGCCATAGCTGCGGGCGAGTTTGGATTCACCGTGGAGGAGGCAGAGGCAGCAGAGGCGGCAAACCGTACCGAGCGAGAGGAGCTTGCCGGCGAGGAAAAGCTTGCCGGGCGTGACGTCGAGTCGAGCGAGCCCGCCGAGGATACGAGCGGCTCGTTGGAGATCAACTCCTCTTCCTCCTCATCCTCAGACAGCTCGCCGCAAGCAGAGCCCCCAGCTCCACCAAGAAGGCGTCTCCGCAAGGCCGGGGACGTAGCGAGGCGGCGGGCGAGTCGACAGTCGCCGCGCCGCGTGACACGCTCCACCGCGGCAAGCACTGTTGCCGCGGGAGCACCTCACGCTGCTGCGGCAACTAGAGCGGGGTCCACCCGGACCACCGCTTCTGCCCCTGCCGCTGCTCACGCCGCGGCGGCAGCCGGAGCGGGGTCGTCTCAGACCACCGCCACTGTTCCCGCCAAACGGCCAAGGGAACATACTCCTCCGCTCCCTCGCGCCGGACGTGAGCCGGACTTCGACTTCTCCGCGTTTAGCTCCGACGAGGAAGAAGAAGAGTAAGATTCTCTTGTTGTACTTGTAGTTCTTCAATTCTTGCTGTTTTGTCTTGTATCTCATTTGCTTTACTCTGAACCTATTCCTTTTTAGGACTCTGGCCCGGAGAGCAGCGAAGAGAGCCAAGGCCCCGGTGATTATCATCAGGGACGAACCCACCGCGACAGCAGGGGATGCGTCCGAGACAACCTTGCCGGACCCGGCAACTGTTCTCCAGAGCAGCCCCCAGCGTAAATATATGGTTCGCTTTCCGTTGTTGGGCACACATGGATACTCTTTCTTTGCTGACATCTGACTGTTGGTTTGTGTAGGAGCAGAGCAGCCCCACCAGGAGCGCCCGGAGGCCGCCCCCGAAATGCCAAGGGAGAGTCCTCCGGCAAGGGAGAGGTCTCCGGCAAGGGAGAGTCCTCCGGCAAGGGAGAAGTCTCCGGCAAGGGAGAATTCTTCGGCGAGGGAGAAGTCTCCGGCAAGGGAGAGTTCTCCGGCAAGGGACAGCAGCAGCGGCCCCCGGCGGTGGAGACCACGGCTGCAGAACCCGGTACAGGTAATCTTCTCGCTTCAAAACTTCCCTTGGGTTCTTCTTCTTTTGATCTTCTTTGGATATTTGCTTGACTCTTCTCCCCTTTTCCGGCCGTCAGGCCCATCTGCTACGGAGCCGATGGAGATCGAGGTTGCCGCCGACGACGCCGCTGCCACCGAAGAAGCAGCTGGCGCTGACGATCCCGCCGGCGCCGAGGCCGCCAAAGCTACCGCCGCAGAAGCAGGCGGGGGGTCTGGCGATCGCACTGACGGCCCTGAGGCCGCAGGAGCGCCAGGCGCTACACCGACCGCCGATCCCTCCGCCGCTGCCGCAGCGTCAGGCTCCGAAGAGCCCCAGCCAGGCGTCTACTTGAAGGCCGGCGATGGCGTCTTCATCAACCTCCCCTGGGCGTCAAGCTCCAGGGCGCCGGTCGAAGGAGAGGGTTTCGACGAAGAGGTGCTCGCCTCCGCTGGGCTGGCACTGGTTGACGCGCCGAGCAGCAGCAGCGGTGAGCCTGAGGAGGAGCGGCTGCTGCGGAAGCTGGTGTCGCTCTACCGCGCCCGGCAAGCCAGGCTGGAATCCCGCGAGGCGCTTGTCGCGAAGGCGGGAGTGGACATCGAAAAGCGCGCAGAGGAGCTCCGGGGTCACAACCAGGAAGCTCTCCGGTCCCTGGCAGAGGAGCGGGCGCAACTTGCCGAGGAGCAGAAGGCCTTCCTCCTCGAGAGGGCTGAAGTCAAAGAGCAACAGCGGCTTGCCGCTGAGAAGCTGTCTGCGCAGGAGGGCGAGCTGGCGCAGCGGAAGGTCAACCTTGACTGCCACGAGGAGGAGCTTGTCGCGCGTGAGCGAACATTCGGCGGAGCCCTTAAGCAAGCAGAGGATGCTGCCGCAGCTGCCGAGGCCGCCAAGAAAGAGCTGGAGACGAAGGTGGCGCAGCTGGAGGCCGATCTCAAGGCGAGCGATGAAGGGCTTGCCGCGCTCACGCGTGAGCGGGAGAAGGACGCCCATAGCCGCTCAGAGCTGCAGGCTCGTCTCGCCGAGAAGGGCAAGGAGCTTAGCGCCGCCAAGGACTCCAACGCAGATCTTGAGTTGAAGCTGACCACTTTGACCAAGACGTTGGACGGCGCCAGGGAGCAGGAGGCGGCCTTGAAGGAGGAGATCAAGGCCGGCAAGGTGCTGCTGGCGAGTGCTGCTGCCGCCCAGAACACCTTTAGGGAGAATGTGGCGCACTGGATGGAGGGTCTCGTGAATGTTGCCGCAGACATCGACAGGGAGCTGGCGCGGCTGGGGATGGAGGATCTCGGGTATCCCTCCAACGAGAACCTCCATCCCAGCGCCAAGCTCACCTTGTTCTTCAAAGGCGTGGCGACGGCTCTCCAACGACTCCGGGAGAGGATCCCAAAGCAGCTGGCCGACGAGTCGCGCAAGATCTGCGCGGGAGCTCTTCAAAAGGTGTTGGTGAAGGTGGCCTTCCACAACCCGGGCCTCAACCTCACCAACGTCCTCAAGACCCTGCCGCCGGATGCTGATCTGGAGGCGCTCAAGACCCTTGTTGCACCCATTGTGGACAAGGTGAGCGGGATCAAGAGGGTTGAGGGCGATCGCGTAGACTAGGCCGCCCGTTTTCTTCTTTTCTTGTCGCTGCTGGTCATGTTATGAGAAAAATCTGTTAGAGCCACGACAAGCTACTTTGTAATATAACTCTATTCCGGGTAATGATTGCAATGTTATTTCCTTTACTTGATTCATTCCTTTGTATGTTTTTGCCCTACGCTTTTAGGGAACTTGCTGGCGCAGGCACCTTAGCCGCGAGCGCTGAGTGCGGGACGTCAGCAGCCTGCCGGCGGTGCCGCTACCGACAAGAAACCTTGTCGCAACTAGTCGCAGCTCACTTAAGTTGTTGAGCAGACTTGAAACAAAGTAAGGGCGCAGCTAGCTACGAGTTGGTTCCTCTGCGCACAGGTTTTCCATACAAAGCATGATTGTTCAAGGAAGATAACTTTAAAAAATTTAAAAAATCTGATTGCTCAAGCTTTGGCAACTTAGCTTTTCTGTTGCTTGCTTCCCGGTCAGGCGAAACTCTCTTGAACGACGCCTGGTCCATACCATTATCTTCTCCTTCCCCCCCCCCCCCCCCCCCGGCAAACTTGTGGGAGAGGGAACCTTCCTTTCCTTGAGAAAAAAGAAAGAGGAGAAAAATAAAGATATGGAGCCTTATGGCTTGTTGCTGCTTACCGGGGGTAGGTGCTGCACAAAGTGTCAGATAACACATGCAAAAAATAGAAAGCATGAAATTGACAAGATTGTGCGGAGCACATGAGCTTTATGCACGGGGTCTGTGCCCGGCTTTGTACAAAGGATTACATGCAACAGCGGCAAGACTTGTACAAAAGGTGGTTGCCGGAACGGGTTCCGGCAACCGCGCCTTACGGGTAAAACTTACGAAGATGCTCAATGTTTCAGGAGTTGCTCACTGGAGTGCCATCTTCGGTCTCAAGGCGGACAGCGCCAGGCCTAGTGACTCGTTTCACTCGGTAAGGGCCTTCCCACTTCGGCGTCAACTTGTTGGAATTCTTGGCGGACTGAACACGCCGAAGAACAAGGTCGCCTTCCTCGAGACTTCTGGTGTTAACTTTGCGGCTATGGTAGTGGCGCAAAGCTTGCTGGTAGCGAGTAGCTCGTACAGCAGCCTGAAGATGGTCTTCCTCAAGGAGCAGCGCGTCATCTTGTCGCAGCTGCTCTTGCTCAAGCTCATCATAAGCGAGCACTCGAGGTGACCCGTATACGAGTTCCATGGGGAGAACTGCCTCTGCTCCATAGACTAGAGCGAAAGGTGTCTGGCCAGTGGCTCGATTTGGCGTCGTCCTAATCGACCAAAGAACCACCGGCAGCTCCTCAATCCAGTTTCTTCCGCACTTGTGCAGCCTGTTGAAAGTCCTAGTCTTGAGCCCACGTAGCACTTCAGCATTTGCCCTCTCCGCTTGACTGTTGCTTCTCGGGTGAGCAACAGAAGCGAAGCAGACCTTGGCGCCAAGATCTTGGACGTACTGCATGAAGGTGCGGCTCGTGAATTGCGTGCCGTTGTCGGTGATTATCCTATTAGGGATCCCGAAGCGGCAAACAATCGACCTGAAGAACTTGACTGCTGACTGTGCTATCACCTTCCTCACTGCTTCCACTTCCGGCCACTTTGTGAACTTGTCGATTGCAACGTACAAGTACTCAAAGCCCCCGACTGCTCGGGGAAAGGGGCCAAGGATGTTGAGCCCCTAGACCGAAAAAGGCCAGGATAAAGGGATCGTCTGGAGAGCTTGAGCTGGCTGGTGTATCTGCTTGGAATGGAACTAGCACGCTTCACACTTTGTTACTTGTGCAGTTGCATCCTGGAGGGCTGTCGGCCAAAAGAAACCTTGCCTGAATGCTTTGCGGACAAGTGCTCTTGCGCCAATGTGGTGACCACATATGCCTCCATGTATCTCTGCCAACAGCTTTTGTCCATCTTCCCGGTGAATACACTTCAATTTCGCACCGTTGAGTCTTCTTCTGTACAGTGTGTTGTCGACAAACTGGTACATACTTGACTGCCGGGCTACTCTTTCCGCTTCCTCTTGCTCTTCGGGAAGTTCTCCTGTCTGAAGAAAACGGACAATCTGCTGTGCCCATGCTGGAGCTTGTGGCTCGACAACAAGGACTAAAGGCACATCTGCTGCTGCGGGAACATCCGCTTCTACGGCGAGAACCTGCGGCTCAGCCGGAGCTTGACGTTCCCCGGCAAGCTTGCCGGAGCAAAACTTGTCGGGAGCCTCTGCTTCAACAGAACAAACCCTAGGGCTTGCCGGAGCAGACTGCTCCTCAGCACTCTTGGTGTTGATCTTGGGGACCTTCTTGGCGGCGGCTTCGGGAAGCTCTGCCGAAAAATAGTCACCAGAAATCAACTTCCTCTTCTTGCTCTGTCCAGTTGATGGCGTTATGGACGGTTGAGTTAGCTTGAGCACAAAGATCCCTGGTTCCATAGGTAACTTAAGTGCGGCGCACTTTGACAGGCCATCGGCAATGTCGTTCTGAGCTCTCGGAACGTGCTCCATCTATAGGCCGTCAAATTGCTCTTCTAGCTTTATCACTTCGTCAATGTAGGCTTCCATCAACAGACTCTGATAACTCTTGTTCACTTGGCGGACGACAAGCTGTGAGTCACCCCTGACAATGAGCTTCTTGATCCCAAGGTCTGCCGCGATCCTGAGACCGGCAAGCAAGCCTTCATACTCTGCGGTATTGTTTGTTGCTTGCTCCTTGGGAAAGTGCATCTGGACTACGTACTTGAGGTGCTCTCCGGTGGGTGCGACAAGCAGCACGCCAGCACCGGTGCCTTGCAGCGAGAAGGCACCATCAAAGTACATCAGCCACTCTTTGCTTGCTTTCTTGACGGGGATGCTCGTTTCTGGAATTTCTTCATCTGGTGTTGGCGTCCACTCTGCTATGAATTCTGCCAATGCTCTGCTTTGGATAGTTGAAGTACTCTCAAACTTGAGGCCAAAGCTTGACAGTTCCAGTGCCCACTCAACAATCCTGCCTGTTGCTTCTGGATTCTGTAGTATCCTCTTCAGCGTAAAACGAGTGACAACTGTGATCTCATGTGCTTGGAAGTAATGGCGCAGCTTTCTCGAGGCCATGAGAAGGCCGAAAAGCAATTTCTGCACACCAGAGTACCTTGACCTAGCCCCCTGCAGAAGGGAACTGACAAAGTAAACTGGGCGCTGTATCATTCTCTTCTGTATCTCCTCGCGCGCCTGCGCAGATCCATCTTTGTCGGGACCAGAGCTTGTCGGGGAAGCCTCCTGCTTGTCGCTGGATGCGCCTGCCGTGGTTGCTGGCTCGTCATCTACCTCCCTCTCTGCGACTAACGCAGCACTAACCACTTGATTGGTTGCCGCTAAATACAGCAACAACTTCTCTTGTGGCTTAGGTGCGACAAGTGTTGGAGTGGAGGACAGGTATCTCTTCAAGTCCTGCTGAGACACGAAGAACCCGAGAAGCTTGCCGGAGGGGACTCCAAACACACACTTCTCGGGGTTGAGCTTGAGGTTGATCTTGCGCAGATTTGCAAAGGTCTCTTCTAAATCTTGAATCAGAGTTGCCTTGTCCTTGCTCTTGACCACTATGTCATCCATGTAGGCTTCCACATTTCTGTGTATTTGTGGCTCAAGAGAGACATGGACTACCCTTGCAAATGTTGAACCAGCATTCTTTAAACCGAAAGGCATCCGTATGAAACAGTACATGCCACATGGAGTGATGAATGCGGTCTTCTCCTCATCCTCTTCTGCCATGAAGCTTTCAGTACGTGCCACATGGAGTGATGAATGCGGTCTTCTCCTCATCCTCTTCTGCCATGAAGATTTGATGGTATCCTGAGTATGCATCAAGAAATGAAAGCAAGTCACATCCGGCCGTGGAGTCAACAATCTGGTCAATGTGCGGCAAGGGAAATGGGTCTTTGGGACAAGCTTTATTAACATCGGTAAAGTTGATGCAGAGCCTCCATTTCCCGTTTGCCTTGCACACGACTACAGGATTGGCTAACCACGTGGGATGGAGCACTCCTCTGACAAGGCCTGCTGCTTCCAATTTCTTGATCTCTTCTGCGATGAATTCTTGGCGCTCCACTGCTTGCTTCCTGACCTTCTGCTTGACGGGCCGCGCATGAGGACAAACGGCAAGATGGTGCTCAATTACTTTCCTGGGAACACCGGGGATGTCAGACGGTTGCCATGCAAACACGTCGACGTTCGCCCGCAGGAAAGCAATGAGCGCGCTTTCCTATTTAGGGTCAAGAGTGGCACTGATGGTGAAGGTACCACCAGTGCCGTCCTCCTTGGCGGACACCTTCTTGGTCTCTGGCGGAGCCGCCATTGCCTTCTTACACTTGCCGGTGGAGCTCGATGGTGCGTCCTCGACGGTAGCGCAGCACTCCGAAGAGGTGCGCTTGCCGGAGTGGGCATCAGAACTCTTGCCGGACTTGGTCTTCTTCTTCCCCCCGGGAGCTTCAACGGCAGGTGACTTGCGATCTGTTGCGGCTGCCGCTTCCCGGTAGATCTTGTCGGCGCAGATAAGAGCATCCTTCTTGTCGCCAGGGACAGAGATGACGCTTATCGGGACTGGCATCTTTAGCATGTTGTATGTGTAGTGAGAGGCTGCCATGAACTTGGCGAGTGCTGGACGGCCGAGTATCCCATTGTAAGGCAAAGGAAAATCGGCAACGTCAAAAGTGACCCTCTCAGTCCTGAAGTTCAACTCGCTGCCAAATGTTACTGGCAACGTGACCTTCCCCTTCGGCTTGCTCCTTCCCGGGTTGATTCCTTGGAATGTGCCGGTCTCTTCAAGCTTGCTGTCAGGGATCTGGAGTTTCTGGAGTACAGCGGAGGAGATCAGGTTCAAGCCGGTCCCACCGTCAACTAGCATCTTAGTGACCTTGAGGTTGCGGATAGTTGGTGAAACCAACATCGGCAAGCACCCGACCGTAGTTGTGCGATCAGGGTGGTCCTCAATATCAAAGATGATATGCGTGCTGGACCATTTCAGAAGCTTGCGTGACTCGACAGGTGGTTCTGCCGCATTGACTTCCCGCACCCACTGCTTGAGTTGGCGGTGTGAAGTATGCAGAGAAGCACCGCCGTCAATGCACAAGACCTCTGTGGCTTTCTGGAACTCCTGCTCACTGGTCTCGACATCATCCATGTCTTCGTCGTCGTCGTCATCTTCATCCTTGTCGCGGCCGCGGGGAGGTCTGTCTCCTTGCCGCTGCTTGGCCTTGCCGCGGCGTCCTCCCCGGCCGGCGCGCTTCTTGCCGGATTCCCCAGCACCTCCTTGGGCCCTCTCCTTGTCGCGTCGCTCGTATTCAGCCTTTTGCTGCTGGACAAGCTGCTCGACCTTCTTGCAGCTCTGGAGGTCATGGCCCTTGGTGCGGTGGATCTTGCAGTACTGCTTGTCGGTGTCATCCTGCTTGTCGGCGACCGCCACAGCCTGACAGTTGGTGCACGCGGCAATCTCCTTGCCGGAGCTACCAGCTTTGGCTTTCTTGGCGCCGCCTTCATTGCCAGACTGCTGAACGACTAGCACATCTTTGCCTTTCTTCTTCCTGTTGTTCCGCCGTCGGTTTTTCTTTGTCGGGGCAACATCCTCGTTGTCAGATCCTCCTGCTCCTGTATTCTCTCCGGGGAGTTTCCTCCCTTCCTCAGCACGTGCACACTTGTCGGCCAGGGCATACAGCTCACTGACGTCTCTGATCTTGCACATCGCCATCTCCTCCCGCATCCTGCGGTTACACACGTTCTGATGGAACACGCTGATAACCGCGGCAGGGTGGACATCTGGGATGTTGTGCTGTACATGGCTGAATCTCTGAATGTACTTGCGCAGGGGCTCTCCTTCCTTCTGGGCGAGCAGGTGAAGGTCACTCTCTTTGCCATGAGGTTTGTGGCCGCCTGTAAAGGCGCCGACAAACTGATGGCATAGGTCTGCCCAGGAGGATATGGAGTTGTCCGGCAAATGCATGAGCCAGGACCTGACGTTGGGCTTGAGCACCAGCGGGAAGTAGTTGGCAAGGATCTTGTCGTCCCGCCCCCCGGCAGCTTGCACCGCGATGGTGTAGATGCTGAGGAACTCTGACGGATGCGACTTGCCGTCGTACTTCTCTGGTACGTCTGGCTTGAAATTCTTCCTGCTGGGCCACTGGACTTGCCGCAGCTCACGAGTAAACGCAGGGCAACCTACCGCATACGGCAAGTCGCCTGGTTCCCCTGGCGCATGCATATCGACAGAGGGCCCAGCGCGCTGGTCTGATTGACGACGCGCTTCTCTTCGGCGCTCGATGCGAGTACGAGCGTCTTCTTGCTGTCGTTTGTGAAGAACTTGGCGCTGATCGCGACGAGCTCGTGGATCTGATGACGCGGTGGAGTCGCTGTCGAGGTGGATCCGGCGAGTCGGCGATCTTGGCCTTCGGGGCGGAGAGTGCACGGTGGTTGCACCCCCACCGGTCTTGTCGCCACCGGCTCGTGCCTGGCTGACTTGCCTCGGCTGCGATGTACTCGGCTGCCGTGGAGTGTCGCCGTTGGCGAAGCTGATGAGACTCTGAATGGTGGCCCTCCAGTCGTCGATCTTGTCTGCCGCTGGAGGGTAGTTTAGGAGCAGTTGAGCCCGCGCCAAAGCTTCTGCTGAAGTGACGGGTGGCGGCGGTGAACGGTGTGAGGAGTGGGATATGCTCAGACTTCTAACTATGTTAGAAGGAGCAGTATCTCGTCCAGGCGACCATGCCCCGCTCGTGCCAGCATGTTGGCGTGCATGCTGGTCTTGAGCACTCCGAGATCCACTAGCTCGATCTTGGTCCAGCAAACGTATGGTACCGTGAGTACCATGACGCTGCCGGTCCCGCGCCTCCTGGGATGAGCGCGGTGCATGTACGGACGCCGAGGTCTTGGAGTGCGCCCGGTCGTTGTGGGAGCCAACTGCGCCGCCGATGGGCAGCACAGCCTTGTCCTTGGACCTGGCAGCACCGTGAGCTCCCTCGTCGACGCCCGTTCTTCCGCCGGCGTCTACCCCACTAGCCGTTTGCTTCGGCGATGGTGGGTTCGGCGCGGACGGAGCAGCCGCCTCCGAAGCCTTCTTCTTCGGCGGCATGTCGATGAAGACGATGAAGATTTAGCTCGTGTGAACGTCGGATCAGGTTCACACAACCTCGACGCACCCCCCTACCTGGCGCGCCAAAGATGTCGGGGTTGCTAATCCACGAACACCTATGGGACCGGCGGACCGAGCCCCTTTTGGTTCGGCAGGGGGGCAGAGATCGCACGAAGAGCAGATCGAGGCGAAACACACGATCAGTTTACCCAGGTTCGGGCCGCACGGATGCGTAAAACCCTACTCCTGCTTTGTGGTTTGTATTGAGTTCTTGCTCGGGAGCGCCGAGTGCTACAGTACACACCAGCAGCTAACGAGACCGAGCGTGAGTTGTTCCCCCCCCCCCTACGTTGCGCATGGGCCTCCATTTATATGCTCAAGGGGTCACCGACAGGTGGCAACGTAGACAAGGGTAAAAATGGAAAAGGTGTTGCGGTTGGTACAGCTACCTGCTATAGTGTATCATACCTAACCCTGACGGCAGGGGACAAGGGCATTAAATGCCCGTCTGTGTCGTCCAAATAGTGCAAAAGGGACCGTCAGGGACGCCACCGCTCGCCACGATGGCAATCTTGTCAGCGCCGCTTGCCACCGCGCACCGCTGGTTGCACAGCCTCCCGCCACGTACGCCTAGAAGGGTCCCAGAGCAACACGTTGGTGGATGTGCTGGAGCGCGGGTACAGAGTGGTGGCTTGCCGCGGCAAGCGCCTTGCCACGGTTGTTGTCTTGTCGCGTCCGGGAGCTTGTCGCTCACCAGGCCTTGTCGGGACGCGTGGCGCGTCGCGGCAAGTTCCTAGAGATGCCTTGGTCGGCCTTCCCGGCAAGCTCCTCTTGTCGGGGTCTTGTCTCCTTGACTTGGATACTTTGTTCTTGAATGGCTCCAAAGGAACCACGGAGGACCTTGGCGGCCACCCGACAAGCCTTGCCGCGGGATGCTGCGACTGCCCGTGCACAAGTTCGGGATACTAGGGTACCCCTACTCTAGTACACCGACACTATGTGTTTGATCTCTCTCTCTCTCTCTCGTGTTCTTGGTTTGGCACGATCTTGATGTACCACGAGCTTTGTTACTATAGTTGAATCATATGGTGTTTCTCCCCCTCTATCTTCTTGTGATGAATTGAGTTTTACCTTTGAGGTTTCACTATTATTGGAATGAATACTATTATGGATTTGAGAACACTTGATGTATGTCTTGCATGGGATACCCGTGGTGAAAATGGGGTTTATATTGATTCACTTGGTGTATGTTTTGGCACTCAACTCGTGGATTCCCGAAGTGACATTGGGGTAATCTATGCATAGGGGTTGATGCACGTTTTTGTCCTTGTTTCTCCGGTAGGAATCTTGCGGCACTCTTTGAGGTTCTTTGTGTTGGATTGAATATTATGAATCCGAAGTTGTTTGATGCATATCGTATAATTGACCCACGGATACTTGTGGTGACATTGGAGTATCTAGGTGACATTAGGGTTGATTGATGTGTATCATATGGTGTTATTTTACTACGAACTCTAGGGCTGTGTGTGACACTTATAGGAATAGCTCAATGGATTGATCGGAAAGAATAACTTTGAGGTGGTTCCGTAGCCTACAAGCAATTTCATCTGATGTTCTCCATGATAGGAACTTTGGAGTGACTTTTGTTGCACATTGAGGGATTGCCATATGATCTAATTATGTTATCCTTGTTGAGAGAACTTGCACTAGTGAAAGTATGAACCCTAGGCCTTGTTTCCAAGCATTGCAATACCGTTTTCGTGCACTTTTACTATTAGTTACCTTGCTGTTTTTATATTTTCAAATTACAAAAACCTATATCATATCTACCATCCATATTACAATTGTATCACCATCTCTTCGCCGAACTAGTGCACCTATACAATTTACCATTGTATTTGGTGTGTTGGGGACACAAGAGACTCTTTGTTATTTGGTTGCAGGGTTGTTTGAGAGAGACCATCTTCATCCTACGCCTCCCACGGATTGATTAACCATAGGCCATCTACTTGAGGGAAATTTTCTACTGTCGTACAAAACTTCACGCTTGGAGGCCCAACACGAGTCTACAAGAAGAAGGTTGGGTGGTAGACATCAATGACCTAAACGGCAGTGCCAAAAAATATGTTGCACTATCATTATCAACTTTGAATTTTTTGGCATCAATATTATGAATATGTGTATCACTACGATCGAGATTCAATAAACCATTCACATTGGGTGTATGACCATAAAAGGTTTTATTCATGTAAACAGAACAACAATTATTCTCTGACTTAAATGAATAAACGTATTGCAATAAACATGATCTAATCATACTCATGCTCAACGATAACACCAAATAACATTTACTTAGGTTCAACACTAATCCCGAAGGTAGAGGGAGTGTGTGATGGTGATCGTATCAAACTTGGAATCATTTCTAACACACATTGTCACCTCGCCCTTAACTAGTCTCTGTTTATTCTGCAACTCCTGTTTCGAGTTACTAATCTTAGCAACTGAACCAATATCAGATACCCAGGGGCTACTATTAGTACTAGTAAGGAACACATCAATAACATGTTTATCAAATATACGTTTGTTCACTTTGCCATTTTTCTTATCCGCCAAGTATTTGAGGCAGTTCCATTTCCAGTGACCATTTCCTTTGCAGTAGAGGCACTTAGTTTCAGGCTTGGGTCCATCTTTGGGCTTCTTCATTGGAGCGGCAACTTTCTTGCCATTCTTCTTGAAGTTCCCTCTCTTTCCCTTGCCCTTTTTCTTGAAACTAGTGGTCTTGTTAAACATCAACACTTGATGCTCTTTCTTGATTTCTACCATCACCGATTTCAGCATCGCGAAGAGCTCGGGAATCATTTTCGTCATCCCTTGCATATTATAGTTCATCACGAAATTCTAGTAGCTTGGTGATAGTGACTACAGAACTTTGTCAAGCACTATTTTATCTAGAAGATTAACTCCCACTTGATTCAAGCGATTGTAGTGCCCAGTCATTCTAAGCACATGCTCACTGGTTGAGCTATTCTCCTCCATCTTATAGGCAAAGTACTTGTCAGAGGTCTCATAACTCTTGACACAGGCATGAATCTGAAATACCAATTTTTAGCTCTTGGAACATCTCATATGCTCTGTGGCGTTCAAAATGTTTTTGAATTCCCGGTTCTAAGCCGTAAAGCATGGCGCACTAAACTATCAAGTAGTCGTCATATGGAGCATGCAAAACGTTCATAACGTCTGCATCTGCTTCTGCAACAGGTTTGTCACCGAGTGGTGCATCAAGGACATAATTCTTCTGTGCAACAATGAGGATGATCCTCAGATCATAGACCAAGTCTGCATCATTGCTACTATCATCTTTCAACTTAACCTTCTCTAGGAACATATCAAAAAATAGGAGCTATATCGCGAGCTATTGATCTACAACATAGATATGCAAAACTATCAAGACTAAGTTCATGATAATTTAAGTTCAATTAATCAAATTACTTAAGAACTCCCACTTAAATAGACATCCATCAAGTCATCTAAGTTATACGTGATCCAAATCAACTAACCTATGTCTGATCATCACGTGAGATAGGGTAGTCATCAGTGGTGAACATCTCTATGTTGATCATATCTACTATATGATTCACGTTCGACCTTTCGGTCTCTAGTGTTTCGAGGCCATGTCTGTACATGCTAGGCTCGTCAAGTTTAACCCAAGTATTCCGCATGTGCAAAACTGTCTTGCACCCGTTGTATGTGAACGTAGAGTCTATCACACCCGATCATCACGTGGTGTCTCAACATGACGAACTGTAGCAACAGTGCATACTCACGGAGAACACTTTTACCTTGAAATTTAGTGAAGGGGTCATCTTATAATGCTACAGCCGTACTAAGCAAAATAAGATGCATAAAAAGATAAACATCACATGCAATCAAAATATGTGACATGATATGGCCATTATCATCTTGTGCTTTGATCTCCATCTCTAAAGCATCTTCATGATCTCCATCGTCACCGGCTCGACACCTTGATCTCCATCGTAGCGTTGTGGTTGTCTCGCCAACTATTGCTTCTAAAACTATGGCTAACGCATAGTGATAAAGTAAAGCAATTACATGGCGTTTGCATTTCATACAATAAAGAGACAACCATAAGACTCCTGTCGGTTGTCAGATATCTTAAAAATATGATCATCTCATACAATAACGTTTATCACATCATGTCTTGACCATATCACATCACAACATGCCTTGGAAAAACAAGTTAGACGTCCTCTACTTTTTTGTTGCAAGTTTTACGTGGCTCCTACGAGCTTCTATCAAGAACCGTTCTTACCTACGCATAAAACCACAATGGTGTTTCATCAAGTTTGTTGTTTTAACCTTCTTCAAGGACTAGCCGCAGTCAAATTTGATTCAACTAAAGTAGGAGAAACAGACCCCCGTCAGCCATCTTTATGCAAAACTAGTTGCATGTCTGTCGGTGGAACCGGTCTCATGTGCGTGGACATGTAAGGTTGGTCCGGGCCACTTCATCCCACAATACCCCGAATCAAAATAAGACATTGGTGGTAAGCAGTATGACTATCACCGCCCACAACTCTTTGTGTTCTACTCGTGCATATCATATATACATAGACCTGGCTCATGATGCCACTGTTGGGAAACGTTGCATGGAAAACAAAAAAATTCTACGCACGCGCAATGATCTATCCATGGAGATGCATAGCAACGAGGGGGAGAGTATGTCTACGTACCCTCGTAGACTGAAAGCGGAAGCGTTTGACAACGCGGTTGATGTAGTCAAACTTCTTCTAGCTTCGACCGATCAAGTACGAACGTACGTCACCTCCGAGTTCTACAGATGTTCAGCTCGGTGACGTCCCTCGCCTTCTTGGTCCAACAAGGTGCCGAGGTAGTAGATGAATTCCGTCAGCACGATGGCGTGGTGACGGTGATGGTGAAGTGATTCTCGCAGGGCTTCGCCTAAATAACATGAAAATATGGCCGGGGGTGTAAACCACGGAGGGGGGCGCACACGGCTAACAATTGATGTTGTGTGTTCTAGGCGCCCCCATACCCACATATATATAGGTGGGAGGGGAGGGGAGGCAGCCAGGGGGCGCCCCAAGTAGCATCCGAATCCTACTTGGGGTTTCCCCAAGTGGCGCCCCCTTCCTTATTTTACCACGGAAGAAAGGGAATGGGGAAGAGAGAAAGGCACACCAGCCCACAAGGGGTGGCACCCCCCCCCTATGGCATGTGCTCCCCTCTCATGGCCCATATATTCCCCCGGGGGTCCGATAACCCCTTCGGTACTCCGATAAATACCCGATACACTCCGGAACACTTCTGGTGTCCGAATACTATCATCCTATATATCAATCTTTACCTCTCAACCATTTCGAGACTCCTCGTCATGTCCGTGATCTTATCCGTAACTCCAAACAACATTCGGTCACCAAATCACATAACTCATATAATACGATATCGTCATCGAACGTTAAGCGTGCGGACCCTACGGCTTCGAGAAATATGTAGACATGACCGAGACATCTCTACGGTCAATAACAAATAGCGGAACCTGGATGCTCATATTGGCTCCTACATATTCTACGAAGATATTTATCGGTCGAACTGTTATGACAACATACGTTATTCCCTTTTTCTATCGGTATGTTACTTGCCCAAGATTCGATCGTCGGTATCCGCATACCTAGATCAATCTCGTTACCGACAAGTCTATTTACTCGTTCCGTAATACATCACCTCATGACTAACTCCTTAGTAGTTTGCTTGCAAGCTTATGATGTGTATTACCGAGAAGGCCCAGAGATACCTCTCCGATACTCGGAGTGACAAATCCTAATCTCGATCTATGCCAACTCAACAAACACCTTCGGAGATACCTGCAGAGCATCTTTATGATCACCCAGTTACGTTGTGACGTTTGATAGCACACAAGGCATTCCTCCGGTATTCGGGAGTGGCATAATCTCATAGTCGAAGGAATATGTATTTGACATGAAGAAATCAATAGCAATAAAATTGAACGATCATTATGTAAGCTAATGGATGGGTCTTGTCCATCACATCATTCTCCTAATGATGTGATCTCGTTATCAAATGACAACTCATGTCCATGGTCAGGAAACCTTAACCATCTTTGATCAACGAGCTAGTCAAGTAGAGGCTCACTAGGGACACAGTGTTTGTCTATGTATTCACACATGTATTTAGGTCTCCGATCAATACAATTCTAGCATGAATAATAAACATTTATCATGAATAAGGAAATATAAAATAACAACTTTATTATTGCCTCTAGGGCATATTTCCTTCACACATCTCTTTCAATTGTCCATGTTACATGTCTTGCTACGTTCGATATCTCATTCGCTTGTACATGTTGCAGCGTCAGGGCCAAAGGTTAAGGCGGTTATCGAACCTTGTCGTTTGTCGTGACCCTGAATATGTATCGCCTCAGCGGTCTAGGTCGGCTACACCATCAGATCCCACTTCTGACCATGGGGCTCCTTTGGAGGAGGAGGATCTAGGTGTGGTCACCCAAGAGGTATGCCAATAGCACATATTCATTTCTTGATGCATTGCTAACTTCATCCTCACTCAAGTTCTTTTCCATATCGTGTGTTTTTATAATAGGTTGATGATGAAATGACCTTGGAGAACTATCAAGTTCGGCCAGCATACATGTTAAAGCCTAGGGGATCAATAAATACACACCCGAAGACTTCATCGAAAAGGCAAGAGGACGGTCGACACCTCTAGGATGGTGGCATTGGATCACAACTAAATTCATTTTCTCATTCTATTATTTCACTAGTTCGAAAAGCCCCACTTTGGGGAAGCTTCCATAGTCGGGTTTCTATTTTTTCTATCTCTTTTTGCAACAGTTTGTTCAGTTTTTCTTTTCTTTTTTCTGTTTATTTTTTCTTTTTGCAAATGCGTGAATGTTTTTCAATTTTCACAATTTGGTTTTCTAAATCGTTCTTTTTAAATTCATGAACTATTTTTGAATAACGTTGTGTCTTTTTTCAAATTTGTGAACTTTTTGCCGATAACAATGTATTTTTTTCAAAATAGATGAACTTTTTTCAAAATCAGTGAACTTTCTTTTCAAAATTGATGAACTTCTTCGAATTTATGAACTTTTCTTCGAAATCGCTGAACTTTTTTTTAAAATATCGATGAACGTCTTTTCAAAATTGTTGAACATTTGTAAACTTCATGAAACTTTTTTTCAAGTTTGTGAACTTTTTCCAGGATTTCATGAACTTTTTTCCTAAATCAATGAACTTTTTCAGTTTTTTTTAACTCTTTTACCATACTAGTGAACCTTTTTATTGTAAATCTGTAAAAAAAAATATGATTTTTTTTTCAAATGGTTTATACGGGTATACTAATGTTGTACTCCCTCCATCCCATAACATAAGAGCATTTTTTATACCACACTAGGAGTGTTTTTGGATGACGGTTGCTGTGCGGGTTTGAATCCCACCTCTTCCATATTTATTCTGAAAATTCTTCGGTAAAAAAAATTTATTCTGAAAATTCTTCGGTAAAAAAATATTTATTCTGAAATTCTTTTTCTTTTTCGCGTCTGGTGTTTTAGGAGGTTGTTCGGCCGGCCCGCTAGCGTCGCGCAAGAGCACCAGGAGGTCGAAGCCTTCCTCTATGGGAGCTCCCGCTATGTCGCGCCTGCTGCGAGGTAGAAGCCTTCCTCGCCTACCTACAGAGCGCCGCTGGAGGGTCAGCCCAGCAAGACGTGCACATCATTATAGCGTCACTAAAACATCTTTTTTTCTTCTAATTTTATTTAAATTTTAAAATCATATATTAAACAACATAAATATACTTAAGAAATTTAAAACAAAGAGTCTAAAAATGTTACCATAGTCTAACAAAATTGTTACCATAGTTTTTAAAAACGTTGACAACTTTCAAAAAATGCTCGTGACAATGAAAAAATGTCCCCACCTCCAAACAAATGTATGCAGAAATGTCGAAAATGTGTATACAAATAATAATGAAAAAATGTTTGTATAGTGTTGAAAATGTCCCGTATCAATTTATCATCAAATAATGTGCATGAAATTTTGTGCAAATATTCCTGCATTTCAAAAAAAATGTTTGTGACATTTAATTTTTTTTCTCTATACACTTTAAACAAAATTCACGCAGTTTAAAATGTTGGTGACATTTTAAATAAATAATCACATGTTTCCTAAAAAATCCATAAAATTTTCAAAAAGTTTGTAAAACGTATTAGAAATGTTTGCATAGTTTAAGAAAATGTTTATTGCCATTAAGACTGTACAATGCGTGTTTGGAAAATGTTACTTTGTAGTGTGTTCAAAACATGTATCTAATAAAATATACACCATGTATTTGGAAAATGTACAACGTGTATGAGAAATATGTTTCACATATGCTCTAAAAATGTACTATATTGTATATCAAGAAAAAAGTAAACATGATCTAAAAAACCAATAAAACCACAAAGAAACAAAAAAGAAAAGCAAAAACCTGAAGAAAAACCAAGAAAGTAGCAATGAAAACCAAGTATAACAATGTAAGAAATAAAAAGCGTTGAGAAAACAAAGAAAACAAAATTAAAATGAAGAAAAAAAAGGAGAAACAGAAGAAACGCATGAAAAAAATGAATAAAAGCAGTGAAAAAAGAAAACAAAATAAGAAATAAGAAAAACGGATTGTGCGTACCTACAGCGAATGCTACGAGAGGCAGTGACTACCGCGCTAAATGCGCTAGCCCCTTAGTGGTCTCCTGCAGATATTGTACAAGCAACATATAGTTGTCTCAAAAACCATCTGGCGCCTTTAGAAAAACTTGTTGCTCCTTTCTGCCCCATGAAAAAATATGAATAGATTTTTTTAGATGAAAAAATATGAAAAAATTGCAGGAGTCAATTTCTATGCATTCGGGTCTCCCAATAATGAACGCATCAACAACGGAAATGCTACCAAGGGAAACAACCCCATGAGTAAAAATCATGATGTTGTAGACAAAAGCCAATGACCAAACTGCTTGCTCTAGGAGATTTTGATTAGATTTATTGTGCGAGGGACAAAAATAAAAGAAACGTTAATAGCTCACGCATCAACCGCTTCCGCAACACCCGGCATGCTTGTGAGCTAAATGAGATCGACCTTCAAAACCGAAAGCTCACCTGGAGTAGTGAGAGAGACAACCCGACGATGTGGAAGCTCGACTCCTTCTGCAATGCGGAATAGGACACTACTTTCAATACTCACGTGTACATGCCCTCCTCATCGATGTCTGACCACCGCCCCAACTCCTTGCGGACAATAACGGGCCTCGTAGGCCTCGTTGTTTCAAATTTGAGAATTTCTGGACCTCAATGCCGAGATTTAATGAGGTGGTGCTAAACGCTTCGAATGAGGAACGCAACCATGTTGAGCCCTACAAGAGACTCTTTCATAAGTTTAAAAAGAAGGGGGTGCTGCTCAATGAGTGTAGTGAGAGGTTGTTCTACAAGGCTAAAATTCACCTTCATGCAGCCCTCTTGGTGATTCTACGTCTCGACATCGCACAGGAGGATTGTGCCCCTCTCCATTGAGGAGCAATACCTACAGACAGAGCTTAAAATAAGAGGTCTGAGCTTGGCGGTGCTTGAAAGAGCAAGAAGAAGCTGTGTGTGCGGGAATATCCATATTAAAAAAGGGTGATGTCAACACCAAATCCTCCCACCGGAGGGTGAATACGAGATAGAGAAAAAAAATCCATATTTGGAGAATCCAACACAACAACGGATGGGTCACCGACCATGAGCAAAAGGAAAGCTTGATCCGCAAACACTTCACAAATGCTTTGGGAAATGGGAGTCGTCGATCCATTGATTTCAATTGGGATGATCTTGACTTTAGGGAGCATGAACTTGTCGACCTTGATTCTCCCATCACCGAACAAGAGGTTAAAGATGTGATCAATCAAATGTCTAGTTATAAGCCCCCGGTCCGAATGGCTTCACCGGTGCCTTCTTCAACTGTTGTTGGCCCATCATTAAGGAGGACGCCATGCATGTCATCAGCTGTATTAATAACCTCCATTCGGTCAATATTATGTGTCTCAACTTGGTGATGCTTCTTCCCAAGAAAGAGGGGGCGGAAGGGATCACCGACTACCGACATATAAGCCTCATCCATGCTGTGCCAAAAATCATTGCTAATGTGCTTGCCAACCACTTCAGCCGCACATGCACATGCTCATCTCCAATGCCCAAAGCACGTTCATCAAAAGAAGATTCATCCACAACAATTTCACGTATGTGAGGGGGCTCGCCCGAAACCCCCACAGAAGCAAAAACATGTTGCTTCTCTTCATGCTTGACATACAAAAAGTCTTTGACTCGGTCAGGTTGGAGTACATCCTTGATATTCCCCAATGGAGAGGATTTCCTCCTAGATTCCGCGAGTGGATCACCACATTGATCCATACTTCCTCCTCGTAGATCATGCTCAATGGGGTGGCCGACCCTCCTGTTTCACCTCTATTGTTCTTCATCGCGACTGATCTGCTTCAAAAAATCCTCAACCTCGCAACTAGTCATGGCCTCTTCCATAAGATTTGAGGGTCGATAGCTATTTTACGCACTTCTCTGTATGTCGAGGATGGGCCAATCTTCGTGGCCCCTATCAAGAAAGATATCAAGAACCTTGCGTGGGTGCTTATTTGATTCGGTGACGTGATCATGAGCACAAATTTTGAAAAGAGTTTAGTGGTCCCGATTCAGTGTGGGCTCCTAAATATGGATTCTATCCTTGTTAGCTTGCCGACCACCTGTGCCTCCTTCCCCGCCTCATATCTGGGCATCCCGCTCTCGGTTTGGCAACTTTGGAGAAGTGACTTCCAGTTTCTCGACGACAAGGCAGTTGCGGGGCTTGTGTCATGGGATGGTCAAAACATTACTGACTCCAGTCGATGTGTACTAGTCAAGTCAGTGCTCACTTCACAAGTGATCTACCACATCATCACTCTCAACCCTCCTCCAAGCACCCTTAATAACTTAAACAAAATTGAAAGGATTTTTTGTGGTCAAACAATGAGAAGACCACCATAGCGAAGTGCAAAGGTCAATTGGCATGCCATGTGTTGCCCTACCGACGTTGGAGGATTGGGCATCATCGATCATGTTGTCGTGCGAATGGAAGGAGCCAACGACAATGTGGGTTGGGTTGGAAAACCCATGTGGCGAGTTAGACCGAGATCTCTGCTACGCATCCACGCACATTATCATTGGCAATGGGGCTCATGCACCTTTCTAGGACTCGCATTGGGTCAAATGGATAAAGTCCTATTGACATGGCACCACTCATTTCTGTGGCCTCCTATAGAAAGAGATGGAACGTTAGGGAAGCCATGCAAGGTGATCCTTGGTTGTCCAAGATGAAGCTTTCCACTAATTTGACGATGGACCACATGGAGCAAATTGTGAATATATGGGCTCTCTCTCATGCAATTCACCTTGTGTATGACACTAAGGATGACATCACTTGGAAGCTTACGGCAAGCGGTCACTACCCCACCACTTCCGCTTATAAGCTCGATTCCTTGGCGCCACCGGCTCGCACTTGACTTATGTGGTTTAGAAAACTTGGGCGCCTCCCAAGGTTATTTTTTTTTCTTGGGTTGCCATTCAAAACCGGATTTAGACTGCGGACAGATTCGAGAGGCGCGGTTGGTCAAATTGCGGCTATATCCTCTTTGTAGGCAAAATGAGCAATCAGTGAGCCACCTATTCTTCAAGTGTTAGTTCACCTTGAGGCTTTGGGGCATGATCAGGGCTTGGCTCAACCTCGTCCACACTGATACTTCTCGTTGGATGGATGAGTGTTCCATCAAGGATTGGTGGATTAATATGTCTGAGAAGAATACGGGGATTCAGAAGGCGATGGCGTCCATCACCATGCTATCTTGTCGGACGATTTGGTGTGAACGGAACACTAGGGTATTTCGGCACAAGTCCATGGTTCCGTCTATCATCTTCTCCAACATCAAAAGTGATGCCACATTTTGGGTCACTACCGCGTGAAGCATTTGGGAAACATCATGCCGCGAGAGTAATGGCTTTGTAATAATCTTTTTTGTTTTTGTCTATAAAAGTAATTCTAAACTTCTTAATTAATGGATGAGGCAATATTTTGCCTCCATTTCGAAAAAAAGAAATTACATGCCAATCATGCAAGAGACAAATCCCTATTTTTCTTCAGGTCTCTCATTCACGAACTCATCACCAAGTTTTTTTCCAAAATCATTCCCGATCATCAAATCATGATGTTTTGGACACTAACCAACAAAAGAGGAGACTAGATACTGAAGAACATATGTATCGCTAATAGTTGCGAACTGAAAGCCATCATTGTCGCTTGGACACTACCGACATTGCTCACGGTTTTGAAGGATTGGGCGTCCTTGCAAAGCCGATCCAAGTCTTACTTCAGTTCAATTGGTTTTTCCCGATTTTCCACCGCATTAGCCTTCGTGGCTAGCAGATCCGCTACTTCTGCCTCATCGGCGCTAGGTTTTGCACACCCCATCATGTATTGAGTTATCTGAGAGGAATTTTTTGGCCAAAATGTAACCCGTACAGGCATCTCAATTCCTATCGCCGCCCTGTTAATTCACCACTGAAGCACATCACCACCCGTTGCAGATCCTGGGATTTCACCATCGAAATTGTTCCGGCAACCAGTTCTACGACCGCGAGTTGTCGCGACCACGACCGCCAACGCCACCGAGAACTAACATCGCGGCCGTCACAGAAAGTCCGAGGATGGTGGGATTTCTCTTTTGTTGCCCAAATCGATTTCAATGTCAAGGAAAGACTACGCTCTAGATACCAACCGTCATGACGAGAGAGGTTTTCGATTGAAGATTTAAGGATTGGTCTCGCTAAGGTTTGGCTTGGGAGCGAAGATGAAAACGAACTAGTGAATATCCATTCCTATACTCTGATGACAGAATGACCATCACAACCACATAGCTCTGCTTATATAGCTCGGTGACAACGGTAAGATAAGCAAGGTAGAAGGCGAGCACGCAGCAAGCCGTTGGGTTCACTTGACTCCAGATGATCACAGCCGTTCGTTATCTGAACCGGTATCTGGGTTACTGAAGAATATAACACTAGCGGAGTGGTCTGAGAAGCGAGAAAATCAATCACCATCTTCAAATCGTGATGTTTTGGACACCAAACGACAAGAAAAAAGTTGATCACAACTTGTTTATAACCCATCAACAGACTCAAAGATACCCTCTGCCGCCGAAACGCCAGCACGGAGTTGGGCCAGTCAAAATCCACACGGGCGCGTAGCTAGGATTATTCCCGCTGCTGTCAAAAGCAGGCAACGTCGCCCGTCCCAACCAGTTGTTCGTGCGTGCAAGGCTGACCAGCACAGGCGGACCTCCTTGCCTCCTTGGGGAAGGAGAAAGGCAAAGCAGCCGCAGCAGCTCAGCTCAGCTCAGCTAGCCACGCATTGCATCACATCGCCAGACTAAAGTCGCACGACATGTTCGCTTCTCATCGATCCATCTATCATCCACGGATAGCTCCCGCTCGTGCAGGTCATTTCCTCTCACACGTACGTACTCTCTGGCCTGGCGAACCGGTAGATTGGATAGGTCTCTCTCTCTGAGGTCGATCGGTCGAGAATGGCAGCTACGTCGCCGTCTACTCCGCCGCGGTGCAGAAGCCATGATGCATTCCAGTACTTGTGTTGCGCGTAGGTTCACACATCTTACATCGATATCCGACCGCCGGCCGGCCGGCCACCGCTGCCGCTCCTGCCTGCCGGCGACAAAAGCGCGAGACGGATGCATGGCGCTAGCCAGCCTAGCTACCTAGCTAGCCACGACAAAAACTAAAGCGCTTTGTTAGCTAGACGTCGATTCTAGATGCCATGATAATGGTCCGCGCGTATACGTGAGGAAACTGTGGTACGCAACACATGCCATCGACCCCGATAACCCCTACATAATTATGGTCTCTGTAACATGACAAAAGCGTTACTCCTTCTACTAACTGCATGCGGTAACCAGAACAGCTTTCTCGAAAGAATTAGAGGTTCGATTACTGCTGCTACGTACAAGTTCAAAGAAAGAGTGCATATGTGCATACAAAAAGTGTGCATTCTAACTAGGGTTATAATTGCACCCGCGCAGCCTTAAACATGCTTACTTGCATGCATGTGTAGTGTATTCATGGCTGCCGTTGGTATCTATATCAGGTCTCAAAAGGCGTACGTTTTTAAGGTTCGATTCTTGGGTTATACTCAGTTGACAGTTGCCGTACAAGGGCTGCTGCAAGTGTAATGAGCGAGCCAAGTTGAGCAGGATGACATGTGTTAGGCTAGCCGAGACAAGGATTAAGGCTGCGGTTTAAGCTCGCTTTAACAGTATCCAAGGCAAGAAGAACACAGTATACTCTACTTGGCCAGCTCTCTCCTGCTTTGCCTTTCGTGAGTACCAATGAGGAGAAGCTGCCCTCAGTCTCTGTCTCACGTGTGAAGCCAATTGTATATGTTCCATGACGCACCCAGGCCGTCCTAGGGCAAGACGGGCGGCGAGTTAAACTCAGTTGCCGGACGAGGCTACGGCTCGATCGACAAGATTTCCGGTCGTGGCCTACTGACAGGGGCTATTTCCGGTGGACAACTCTGACCTGACCATGGTGGTTTTGTGGGGAGCATTGGATGCCGTGGCTCTTGGAAGATCTGTCAACAAAATGGTGGCTCGAACTCGAACATCCTTTGATGTCCATGCCGGATGGTTGAATCCATCAGCTACACGCTTGAATCTTTAACTTGTTGAATGTAGTGTTTTTGTGTTGTTCTTCCGGCCTTTAACTTGTTGGGTAACACTTAGAATGTAATTGGACATCGACGTTGTGTATGTTATCCCTTCTTGAAGGTGTTGTTGTCGAAAAGCAACGACTTAGTCATGGATGTTTCGATCGTCTCTTGTCATGGTTCCATTATTAGTGTGTGTTCAATATATTTTGTTTGTTGATGTAGATATGTGCATCTAAGGATGCGCGGGCTTATCTTTTGGGCTTTTTTTTGGAAAACAAAACCGTATATGTACCATCCACAAGCCTAGGTCGGCAGTACCCAACGTATCCACACACCTTGCTCGGTAGTGACCACCGACTAATAAGTTACGCGGGCCTTGCATAACCAAAGTCAATTGAATACTGATATAACACATTATAGTATGCGAATATGTAAATTTGAAGTTACAATGTGAATATGTAAATTTGAAGTCACATATACATGAAGTATAAGGTGTACATTTAGTTCTCATTGTTCATCACATCCGAACATTAAATTATAACTACGGAATATTTGATTGCATGATATACAGTACACAAACTCATGAAATTTATAAGGATAGAAGGTACTACATCTTCAAAGATAAGATGCCCCCATAGCCTTAAACCAAAATAAATAAATAAAGTAAAAATAAATGAAATTCGTTTGAAAGAAAAAAAAAATCAAATAATCAAAGTATGAATTTGTCTAGAACAAACTGTACATTGAAATAACAAAATAATAAAAGAATGTCAAAAAAGTAAAAGAGAAAATGCTAGGGAACCAAAAATATGAAAGAGTCTGGAGAATAATGGAGGGTTGTCTTCGTTTTGAGGTACTCCCTCCTTTTCCAAAATAATTGAAGTTCTAGAATTTTCATAATGAATCTAATGAAGTACATTTGGTTTCGTAGATGTTGATATGTTTTTATATATACTTGATCAAACTTGATGAAGTTTGACTTTTAGACAATTCTATAACTTCAATTATTTTAAAACGGATGGAGTATGTGCATATTATACATTGTGTTTAAACCCAAGAACGAATTCTGCTAATAATGCATGTGGTACCGATGTAGTGGAGAAAATATCAGTGGTCAAGACTAAACGACAATCTCTCAACCATTGGATATAGGACAAGCGTCATTCAAAAGTATTCATACAATATAGGAGTATAGTGGTATAAATGTTGATATTGATATAGACATAGATATCTACCGTGCCACAGTACCCTAAATGTATAACGTGGTTTGATTTTTTATCTGTGTCATGATCTACACACTATTAGGCATAAGATATCGAACTATACAATCTAATCATGACGCATTCCCTCTCTTCCAGTTTAAAAGGCGCAATTCAAAAATCTCCCCAATCTAGTCACATGGTGAGTGGTGGAATAATTTGTGTAGTTTCTTTTTGCAGGGAATAATTTTAGTTTGCAAACAACATCAATCATTGCGCTCGTTTTGCACAAAAACTTGTGCTCATCGATGCATTAATTGCAAAGCATGCATGTACTCCCTCCGGTCCTTTTTACTCTGCATATTAGGTTTGTCCGAAGTCAATCTCATTCAACTTTGACCAAGTTTATATAAAAAATTATAAACATTCACATAATAACACCAATATCATTAGATTCATCTTGAAATATATTTTCATATTATATTTATTAGATATTATAGATGCTAATAAATTTTTAATATAAATTTGGTCAAACTTAGCAAAGTTTGATTTTTGGCAAATCCAATGTGCAGAGTAAAAAGGACCGAAGGGAGTATGATCACTAAATGACTAAAAAAATATGCATTTATGTGTTTTCCATTAATCTTTGCAGACGTCGATTCAGTGCGCCTCAAAATTTAAACAAGTGATGGGGAAAAAATGACACTTATAAAAAAATGAGATAGGCCCCCCGAACCGGAAAGAATGGAGTATGTGCACTTCTAAAAGGAGCGAGTAATTGACTAAAATGACATGTTTCTATAATCTCAGACAAAAAGATTGAAGTAATCACGCCGTATGTATATTCCGAAACTGGTATTTAATACTCTGATTTTCCCTGTTTCGGATGCTTTCTGTTTGTCGCCGTAGCAACATATTAATTAATTAGCATAGTAGTACCACCACTTGATGGTGTAATTTCTCTCCTTTGCTTGCAAACCCAGCATGTCATGGCGTGGCATGCAGGAACCGCGAGGCGTCTCTGCTTTTGCGGCTTGTGTACGCTTTACGCTTGCTGCTGCCGCCACTATTACTACTCCTACTTGACAGCATTTTCATGCGAGATTATGATGGAGTTAAAAGCCGGTTTTGCACGCTCGCATGATTAGAGTAGGTTGCCTTGCCATATGGGGCAGCGTGTGCGCTTGACCGTTCCCAGTTAAAAGGCCTTTCTACTGTTCTACTTGTCGCAGTACTACCGAACAGGCCTAATGACATGTGTTTAACTAATAATAATAGTGCTAGTTTGCCCTAAAAAATAATAGTAATAATACCGCTAGTTGGTATGTCCTGTAGTAGGAAATAAGCTTTATATATATGGACGCGGTGTTTTGGCTCCTATGTGCATATGTATCCTCTAAATACACATTTTGAAAAGTTGAAAAATTCAGAACAAAAATCTCACAAGTATATCCGGACATTCTATATGGATACACAAAGTTTCGGTGAAAAACAACGTTTTTTATGGCTTGTGTAAAAAAAGATAAAGAAATACAAAATGAATAGTTATAATGAAGGATCAGAAATTGTTTTTTTTACAGAAGCCACAAAAACCTCGTTTTTCCCCGAAAACTTTGTGCACGCACTTAGAATGTTTAAATATACACACAGAGTTTTTGTTCGGAAATTTTTAACTTTTTTAAATATGTATTTAAACAATGGGTGCATATGCACCTAGAAGCCAATGCCAATTTCCGGATATATATGAACTACAGAAGATGTATAGTGACTTAATTGAAAGGATCGGCACGACGCTCAGAGATGCTGAGGGAGCAGAGCAGGGCGACACAAGTGAGCAGCATGCATGTGTATCTCGCAGTCGCAGGCGGATATTTACTCTTGATTTCCACCGAAACCCCATGTTCCGATAAAACTGACAAGGCAGCACCATGCATGCACTGTAGAGCAAACCGGACGAAAGCACGGCGCCATGTGTGATCTGTCCGGGCGCCACAACATACACACGTACACAAACACCCAGGGTCAACTGGAGCAGCGCATCGCGGGATTAAAGTGAGCGAGGTCCCGGCCATTGCAGCTACAGCACACACACGGGGGCAGGGGCACGGCTCACGAACGCGACAGGAGGGAGCGCACGTACTCGCTCGCTGGCTAGCGGGCCGTAGAGGGGGGGAGGCGCTACGACGACCGTCGTGCGGTCACGTCCGCCCGTGGCGCGCTTTAGTTTTCTGTACCGTGGCAGAGACATGCAGGGCTGCTGCCTGCTGCGGGATGCTCACCAGCAGCGCCAGCGAGCGTAGAAAATCTATGCGTTTACTTGCGGCAAATTTGATAAATCTGACCTGTAAACGAAATCAAATCACGAAATAAACTACCCGTGAAACTATTTTACACGCCTGACCCTTTTGTGTAGCGCCCGTCACGACGGCGTCACACTACACTGTGCAACGCCTCACAGATAGACGCTACATGGCCAGCGTCATATCCAAAAATTACTAAAACAGTGTGCAGCGCCTGAGAGCTAGGCGCCACACTATACAGTGCAGCGCCTAGCTCCTGGGCGTTGCACTAGTGCAGCGCCTAGCTCCCGGGCGTTGCACTAGTGCAGCGCCTAAGAGCTAGGCGCCACGGGTCAGCTGCGTGAAATAGTTTAACGGACAGCTCATTCTGTGATTTGATTTCGTCTATAGGTCAGATTTGTCAAATTTGCCTCTACTTGCGGCCACAGCCTGCCTCCGCTCCGCTGCGGCGATTCATTGCGTAGCTTGGCTTTTGTCAGTGATTGTTGTACTAGTAGTAGTACATGCATGTTTTACTGCTACAACCTAGCTATAGTATGGATGAGGTTTTCTCGCTTGCTTGCTCGTGTGCTTTCTTTATCGCCGGCTTTATCTTTTTCTTGTTCATCGCCGTTCGTCCGTCCCTCATGCTCATGGGTCACTGCTTCCTCGAGTAGATGTGTGCTCCCCTCCCCTCCCACGTACGTACGGCGCTGCAGCATCTTTCTTGGGTTTCATCAACTCTTGGATGCTTCTGCCCTCTCTCTTGAGCTCTTTTACAGTCTTTACTAGTAGTAGTAGTACTGCCGTTTGCTTGCTACAGAATCTGATTCTAATTCATCTGTCCACGTTACACACTCTACACCTCTTATAGTACTAGCCTACTAGGCATTGAACATTGATATCCGTCCGACTACTCCTTGTATTCGAACCGAATCGGCAACAAAATCATGTTAAGCTACAGAGCATGCACCGCACCGGAGAAAAGAAGAGCCGAATGGCAAATTTTCATGTTTTGACCCTTTTATGAAACCTATTTGAGATTTGTTTCTAGTTTGAAATTTTTTCAAGATTTGACCTTTTTGCTACCGCCAGAGTCCATGGCGGTAGGTTTTAACAGCATACCGTCAGGGACTTTGACGGTAGGAAACATCGCTACCGCCAACCGGACTGGCGGTAGCCTGCACAACCCTACCGTCAAGGTGTTTGACACGAGCACGCACTGTGTTCAATACTTAAAAAGTTTTTGACTGTAGGGCATGCAACCCTTCCGCCATGCAACCCTTCCGTCAGGGATCTTGACGGTAGGCTGTTATACCCTACCGCCATGGTCCTTGGCGGTAGCAAAAAATTCAGATTTCAAAAAAAAAATTCAGATTAGAGTCAAATCTTGAATAGCTTTTAGAAAAGAATCAAAACACGAAATTTAGGCGAGCCGAGAGCAATGGCCCGTTCGGCCGGGTACAACGGCTCAACGTCAGGGCACGTTAACTCCGACGAGCACTGAACTGGCAGCACTAGACAACGATTCCCAGCACAATACTAGAAAAGAAGATGAAAATATACTGCTACTGCTATTTCTCTGCTAATCTGCTTCAAGTTATGGTTGCCTCTGACAGGGCCAACCCATGATAGAGGCGTTGAAAACTTTAAGAATCTGACGGAGCGGCTGTGCCCGCCCGCCTGGCCTGGCCGGCGTATTACGCACCGTCAAAGTGTCAGGCGCGGCGCTCAGACCTCAGACCTCACAGAGTCGCAGTGCCACAGGCCTGCTGCCCGCCTCTGAGTCTGCATCATGGCTGAGTAGTAAATGAACTCGGGCCAGCACGGCCAGCGATGAGTGAAGTGTACTGAGCCTAGACACCAGCTAATGGGGGGTCCCGCGCGCGCACAGGCACAGTCAACAACCGGCCACTGGCAGCGACGCTCGCTCGCCGCAGATCTGCACGACAGATTAAATCGAGTTTACGCACGTACGGTGTAAGCAGTAACAACAACAACCTGTGCTTGTTTTCTGCATGCACGGATAGTTCTTTTCTTCGAGAGCTTCTGCATGGATAGTTCGTTCAAAATACTATTATACGTACCCTTTGTTGTTGTCCATGCAAAATACGTACGTACTAGAGGAGAGACGTGCGATGTCTCCGAGGCAAAATGTGGAGTATCTTCATTTCTTTTTTTTGACTCGTGGTTAGTGTAAGAGGAGTGAGTAAACTATGCTGGAGGTTCAGGCTTTTGGTTAATTTTTCCGACAAAGAAATCAAAGGGACCGCATGCACGCAGCCGGAGGCCCCCACCACGCCTTCTGTTGCTCCGGCGAGCGGCCGGCCGGGCGGGGCCCCCGTCCGTTTGACTTGCGCAAAAGCAAAAGCCTCCGTCCCTCCATGGCGAGAGCGCGCGAGACCACCGCATAGAGTAGATGGGTTAGAAAAACAGTGGGAGAGATTCTCCCTACGAGGACGTGAGAGAGAGGAGGAGACGATGCGTGTCGTGTACAGCTTGTTTTTACATTTGTTTATGTCCTAGCTGCTGTTGCAGTGGGCGCCGGCCGGTGGCTTTCGCTTTCGCCAAGGTCAGCCATGGATTCCGCTCCCCTCCCGTCCTCTCCTCTCCTCGCGCGCAGCAGCTGAGCTGGGACTGAGACTGAGACTGAGCTGAGCATATGTGCGTGTGCACCGAGCTATACTATTATCAGAGATAAGATAGGCAGGAGGGAGGACCTGATTGCAATATGAAATGCGTGCAGTGACACAGGTTCTGCTTTCTTGTTTCTCCCTCTCTCTCTCTCGTCCTCGTAGTAGCCTGTCTGTTTTGTCGCATGCGTTTGGAGCCACTTGGGCAACCTGCTGTTGGAGTGTTGGGTCTTGGCTCCCACGGCCCCTCCCACCCTTGCATGAGGCCAACTCCATCGCGCGACCTCAAACGGACGTCGGTTTTGTTCGGATTCTGTTTGTTTGGATAGGAATTTGGGGTTGTGTCCAGGCGTGTTCTGAGATGCGGTGGCCGTGCGCCCAGCGCGCGGACGCATCCTTTTGGCCCATCCTATCCATCAGGGCCAAAAATGTCTAACTTTTCATCAAAACTAGTTTCCAACCCAAATATTTGTCTGAAAATTAAAATAGTTTTACAACCCAATTGAAATTGTCTTTAATAAAATAATTTTACAACCAAATCGAAATTGTCTTGACTAAACATAAAATGGACCAATACATCTATTAGTTGCCAATGTGATCCCACACGTGCTCAATCAAGTCATTTTGAAGATTCAAATGAGTGTGCCAATCACGCATCTCACGGTGGAATTGAGCAAACTGTTCAAATGTGGCCGGGTCTTGGTGCAAGGACTCAATATTTTCACCTTGATAGTCAAATCCTTGGTAGAAGATACTCTCATCACGCTTGTCTTGGACGATCATGTTGTGCATGATCACACAAGCAGTCATCACCTCCCAAAACTTCCTTTCATCCCATGACAGTGCAGGGTTTCGAACGATACCCCACCGGGATTGAAGCACACCAAAAGCACGTTCCACATCCTTTCTAACACTCTCTTGCATTTGGGCAAATCTCTTTCTCTTCTCACCTTGGGGTTTCGAGATTGTCTTCACAAAAGTTGACCACTGAGGATATATATCATCTGCTAGATAGTATCCCTTGTTGTAATGGTGGCCATTAATCTCAAAGTTGACAGGTGGGGAGTGGCCTTCTACAAGCCTCGCGAAGACTGGAGAACACTGCAGCACGTTGATATCATTGTGAGAATCTGCCATGCCGAAGAAAGAATGCCATATCCAAAGATCCTGTGATGCCACCGCTTCTAATATGACAGTGCACGCCTTGACATGCCCTTTGTACTGGCCCTGCCAATCAAATGGACAGTTCTTCCACTCTCAGTGCATACAATCTATGCTGCCAAGCATGCCTGGAAAGCCTCTAGCTGCGTTGGTCGTCAACAATCTCTCTGTATCAGTGGCATTTGGCTGCCTCAAGTACTCTGGGCCAAACACCTCGATCACAGCCTGGCAAAACTTGTACATTGACATCAGACATGTTGTCTCGCTCATACGCATATACTCATCCACCAGATTGCCTGGAATTCCATATGCAAGCATGCGGATGCCCGCGGTGCATTTCTGGTAAGAGGAGAATCCAAGCTTGCCAAGGGCATCTGTCTTGCACTCGAAGTATGGGCCATGAGCAACCACTCCCTCTCGGATACGATTGAACACATGCCTAGCCATTCGAAAACGGCGACGGAATTTATCCGGCTTGAAGAGAGGGGTGTTGGCAAAGTAATCAGCATAGAGCAGCGCGTGGCCTCTTTCCCTGTTGCGGTTCAGGTTGGGAGCACGGCGAGGGAGTGACCCGTGTACCGAGGAAGCTGCCGTTGAATGTGGTCGTGAACGACCAGTGCAGCCACCACAATATCTTCATCATCCGATGAACAAAGGAATTGATGGAAGAAAAACTCGTCTTCATTGTCCATACCTTTGTGGACAAAATGTCGAACACTTTGCGGGCATGGTGGCGAAGAGGCCGCGATGACCACCTCGATGCAGCAGGGGTGGTTGCCGGCCGGCTACTGGCCGCTGTGGATATCTCGTCGGGAGCTGCCGAGGACGCCGTGGTGCGTCGCCGGCGGTCCTGTCCCCTCTGCGGCCGGCAAAGACGTCGACGGTCAAAACACCGGCGTGGTGGCGGCCATGTCGAGAAGTTGTTTGGTAGGGACGGCCGGAGGCTGCGCGGTGAGGAGGCGGCCGGAGGATAGCGGCGGGGCGGGGCGAGAGAGAAAGGGTGGAAGCGGAGGGACTGCTAGTGTCCCTGACAGGCGGACCACGCGGGAGGGGGGGACAAGGGCATGCGTCCAGGACGTTCGCGCGCGTCCATTTCATCCCAAACCGAGCGTAAGTTTGGGTCGAGAATGGGTCGAAAACGGACAGAATCCGGATGTTTGTCCGTTTAAGACCGTGCGTTGGGCCACGCTATTCGTCCGTTTTACTTCAAACAAATAGGAACGGACAGGATAGAATCGCACGATGAAGTTGGCCTGAGCCTATATCCATCTTTGTATTGCCAACCGTAAAATGTTTTCGAGGAACCATCGCATGTAGTAAAACGCACGTAGTACTACGTAGGATACGCCCTGTGCATGGCTCTTGTTCCTACTTTCTCCGTTTTTAGATATATTCATTTCTGTGACGAGTAATTCGAAAGGAAGTGAGTAGATGCCATGTGCATCATTATAGGTTACACAGGTCACCACGACATACTCTGCGTATGGTCATAGATGCGATGCCTTCCCGCTGAGTGCTCACGCTGCCTGCGTGACTCGGCCATGCACCCATATGCAGGCAGACGAGACCAACGGATGTACGAACCGGTTATCGATGGCAGATGGAATTGAAACCCACCGCCGTAGCAGACGTACTAGGTACGTGCGTCAGCGCTGGCTGGTGAAACCTGTATGCGACGATCCCGGGCTGGCAAGGTCAAGGTACCGCGTATGGTGGATCGTAGCTTGCGGTACCGCCTAGTATACCAGTAGCTAGGACTACAAAATACGGTGAGGCATGCATGGGGGCAGTGCGTACGGGGATTCCATCGAGGCTCAAGGACGACGACGAACGGCGCTCTGCCTGTGTCGTGACATGGCTGGAACGCGGAGCGGTCGGTGCACGACATCGAGACTTAATATAAAACCGGTGCACGCATGGACCGGTCGTGACAAGGACGGTCGGGCTCGTTCGGTGCATCGCTTCTCCAATCCTTGCTTGCTGCGGTGGTCAGTCAGAGTCAACATTCACACGCCCCACGCATGCACGGCATTCTTTGCTGTGGTGCCACTAATACTCGCGTAATTGCGACCGTGCTGTTGTACTGCCCGCTGTACAATGTCACGTGCTGGCATTGAGAGAGAGCTGCGTACTGCGATCGGTCTTGATCGGAGCGTGCTGACGACGGAGAGCACGTACGTACTGCACAAGTAAGTAAGTACTAGGATCATACGCACAGACGATTGGAGGAGAGATGCTCAAACGCAGGCTGGGAGAAACCGTGCACTCGTGGTCCGACCAGCACCATGCTACGTCACGTACGTACGTACATACGTAGAAGTCTAGACTCTAGAGTAGGTTTAATAAAGGTATATACGCTAGCTAAGCATCATTTAGTATCCCAGTACTGCCATACTACCTACTACACAGTTGGCTGGCTCGATCGACACAGAGACTATTATGAGAAGGGAATGCCAAAATCCGGACCCCAAGGACACACGCACACAAATCGGGTATACAACTTCAAAACCCAGCACCCTCATTTCAAGTTGATTTTAAAGGATCTTTTATGTTAATTAGCGTCGGCAACGGCATTTTCTTTACCCCATTTGCATTTCGCAATCCACTCGATCTTAAGATATTTCAAAGATTTATGGTCGGAATTAATGTCAAATTCCTTAGGCCAAAGATACTGTTTTTAAACTTTCATCACCCGAACAAGGGCGTAAAGCTCTTTGTTATGGACGGGATAGTTGAGTTAATCACCACTCAACTTCTGGCTATGGTAAACCATGGGTCTTATCTTATGTCCTTAGAGCAACTTTAATTAGGCAACCTATTTCGTTCGCTCGTTTGGGTCAGCGGGGATAAAAATGGCGGCCCAACGCGACGACTGAAATCTAAATCATGTCCGCTTGGCGTCCGTGCCGACGCATTTGCGGCCCAAATTTGCGCTTCAAATGTGTCGGCGCGGACGCAGAACAGACGCTGCGCGCGCCTTCACGGCGTCCGTCTCGTCCCCACCCGGCGACCGTCAAACTACCCGTTGCCCATGTGGTCAGCTTAATTTATGACCAAGGGCCCACGCATCAGCGACGACGATCGTCCTTTTTTAAGCCGACCGTGCGGCGGGGCCGTCCTCATCCAAACTCGCTAAACTACAGTGCGCGCGAGCAGCCTGCGCTTGCAATATGTTCATTTTGGAGACAATATGGTGATATTTCAAACATCAAAACAAGACATAGCATAAAATCACCCAACCAAGTTCATGACATAAAAGTTCAAAATCATGCCACATCACATCATCATCCAACCAAGTTCAAAATCACCCAATCAAGTTCATGACATAAAAGTTCACACAAACAAATGGCACATCGACAATCATGCCGCATCCTCATCTTCGTCCGATTCTTCATCCTCATCTGAAGACGATTCTTCCTCCTCCTCTTCATTGTGTCGCATCGCATCATCATGGGGAGCTCGAAAGATGTTGGCAAGATCTCCAGCGGCATCATGCGAAGGTATCATACGAGGTCGTCCATGGCGCCATGAAAAGGCCGCGCGCGAGACCGGTGCTTGGAGGATTACCGGCGGAGACGAAGCCAAAGCTCCCCGCGCTATGGTTTGCGTCGGCGGCAGCGGCGGAAGGGTCACGGGTGTAAGAAGGGGTGAGGGGATGTCGGCATGGCCGTCCATCGGGCGAATTCGCTAGTGGTGACGCGGGCGGGGCGAAAACCACGCGGCAGAGAGGGCGCGACACGGGCGCTCGAGTGTGCAACACACGGGAGCGGACGGACGAAATAAGCGGTGTGCGATGCTGTTTCGCCCCGCGCGCTGAACCAGTTATGCTGCGGGCGCGTCTTTTGCGCCTCAGCGAGTACAAGGATTGCATCGGGGCTCAAGGACGAGAACCAACGACGCCTGTGTCGTGACACGGATGGGACGCGAAGCGGTGCACTGTATCAAGACTTAAAATCAGTGCACGTACGGACCGGAGAAGATATCCAAGCATCACATGATACCATGTTTTAAAATTTGAACTTTTGAGTTTCAAAGAAATTTGAAGAAAATCAAGAGAACTCACAAGACATATGTCTACTAGCCCTAAAAAATCCAGATCCACAATCGAAACACAAATTGAGAAATAAAAAAGACAAATTCTGCATGAATTGTGTCACGAAAGACAAAAGCAAACATGACACTATTCACATATAGAATTGTCTTTTTTGTTTCTCCATGCATATTTCAAATCTGAATTGGAATTTCTTAGGGATGGCAGACAGATGTCGTGTGAACATCCACACATTTTTTTTAAACGCAAATTTTGAGGTTAGAAATATGGTATCATTATGTCATGTGATTCTTGTTATCACAGGATATTTTCCCTACGGACCGGTCGTTAACCGCAGGGACCCGGCCGGCCGGACTCGTTCGGTGCATTGATTGTGCGATCCTTGCTTCTTGTGGTGGTCAGTGAGAGTCAACATTGACACACCCCACAGATGCACGGCCTGACGGCCTCCTTGCTGTAGTGCCACCAATGCTAACGTAATTGCGACCATGCTGTTGCGAGCTGCCGGATGTAGAAATGTGAAAATTGACAAATTTACCAGCGCGTACTGCGATCGGTTTTGATGGCAACGTGCTGAAAGACGGAGAGTACGTACTGGACAGGTATTCAAGTAAGTGGGATCATGCACTCAGGCTCGCACAGGATTGGAGGAGAAATGCTCAAACGCAGCCTGGGAGAGACCGTGCACTCGTGGTCCGATCAACACCATGCTACGTCACGTACGTACGTACGTAGCTACAAGTCTAGAGTAGGTTTAATGAAGGTATATACGCTAGTACTGCCATACTACTACACAATTGGTTGGCTCGATCGACACAGAGAGACTATCATGAGAAGGGAATGCCAAAATCCGGACCCCAAGGACACACACAAATCGGGTCAGTGGCGGAGCCAGGATTCGAGTAGGGGAGGGGGGGGGGGAGAGAGGGGCGAGTACGTATATTGATCTAATCTTGTTGGTAATTAGTAATTACTTGTGGCTCCTATTAAAATTATCAATCGTTGGTGGGGGCCAGGCCCCTGCTTCCCCCCCCCCCCCCCCCCCCGCCCCCCCGCGCTCCGCCCATGAATCGGGTATACAACTTCAAAACCCAACACTTTCACTTCAAGTTGATTCTAAAGGATCTTTTACATTAATTAGCGCCGGCAACAGCATTTTCTTTACCCCATTTGCATTTCGTGATCCTCTCGACCTTAAGATATTTCAAATATTTATGGTCAAATTCCTTAGGCCAAAGACATGTTGTTAAACTTTCATCATCCGAACAAGGGTGTAAATCCCTTCGTTATGGATGGGATAGTTGTGTTGATCACCACTCAACTTTTTGCTATGGTAAACCATGGATCTATCTTATGTCCTTGGGGTACGCTTATTACGATTCCAGTGGCATCACACTTAATTTCAGAACTTCTCAGTATGGTAACCCACAGGCTGCTGTTCCGAGCTGTTACATGTACTACGCGTTGTACAACATAATGTGGACTCTGAGTAAGCTGGCCACAAGATTTTGCAGCACGTACGCCTCTCCTCTTCGTTCGTACTTTGTTCGGTTTTGATGGGAACAGGCTACGATGGAGGGTATACTGCAGTAGTAAGTAGGATCATGCACGGACTGGGATCAGGTGACTTGTCGATGGGCAGTCACACCGTAACATGCGGCCACCTATCCAACGTCCACTCTACATCCGATGGAGTGGATTGATCCAAGGGGAAACCAGCCAACATTTAGCAATTTTTATAGAGACGCACATACTTGTAGTTTTGTGTACACACAACAAGCTATGCACTAAGTGCTCTCTACATTATTGCAAAAATACATTTACAATAGTTACTAGCAGTAATTAAGAATAAATTTTAATAGGAACAGCTAGATTGAACGTGCGCATGCCCTATTTTCAACAAGCTCTATACATTACTCCCTTCATAATTTAATATAAGACGTTTTTTGACGTTGTCATAGTGTCAAAAAATGTATAGAGGTAGTACATTGCAAAGTTCTATATATTACATTTAAACCGGTCGATTTTTAACGCAGTCCGGCACTGCACGGTGCGCCGGTCCTGCTACGCCCGCTCCATCGGCAACTCGTCGACCGCCACACTTTGCGACGAGAAGTCACTACCTTCATCGCCGAGGTAGTGGAGAAGGCGTTCCAGCGCCTGCTGCACGGTGGGAAGGGTCTCCAGCGGTCGTCGCACATTCATGCCAGTCTTCGTGCTGCAGAGCGGTCGCCCTTGATGGCACTAAAGTGATGTTGGTCTGTCTGCCCCCGGTATTCAAGGCTTGTGACAGAGAACCCTACTCCGGCCGTCGTCGCCACCTTGCCACCCGACAAGGGGGAGATGTCGTCGCAGCCTCTCCGTCGCGTCAGGAGGGAGCTGCCTTCGTCTCCTCTCCGCTACGTCAAGCAGGAGCTGGCGTCACCACCGTGCTACCGCAGCGTCACGATTCGCGTAAAGAAGGAGGTGAAGGCCGAGCCTCCTCCCCCCCCCCCCCCCACCCTCGGCAACCCAGCATGCGCACGAGCGCCTCCACCATTACCTCGGCAACGACGACGGTGACTCCTCATCACACAACGCGGCGGTCGACGGGTGGCAACGGAGCAAGCGTGATGGGACTGATGCAACGTGCAGTGCCAGACCACGTTCGGCGCGACGTCTGACGTGGTGCTGGACTGCATGGTGCCGCACCTTCATCGTGCGCTAGCCTGGGCCGAGGATCGGTCTAGGACCACCGCGGAGACATCCGCCCTCCGATGGCGACGACGACGAGGGAGGTGCTGCCGACCAGGGCGGGCATGCAAACGAGGTCATCTATGAGTGGTGGCTGGTGAAACCTGCATGCAACGATCCCGGGCTGGCAAGGTAAAGGTACCGCGGTGGATCGTAGCTTGCTGTACCACCGAGTTCCAGTAGCTAGTAGGAGTACAAAATACGATCGGCGTGGGGCAGTGCGTACGGGGATTGCATCGAGGCTCGAGGACGAGAACGGACGGCGCGTGTGTCGTGACATGGATGGAACGGGGAGCGGTGCACTATATTTATATCGAGACTTAAAATCGGTGCACGTACGTACGGGACGTTCGGTGCTTGCTTCGAGCAAAAATGCTAGACATACAAAGACTTACACGCTTTTACACACTCCTTTCATCTAACAACCAATCACAAACCTCTTTTTCTTTGATTTTTAGGAGGTGGGCCGTCCCGCTCATCTATTGATCAATCAAGGTTAATCATTCTGTAAAAGCCTATAAATGATTTGTACGTGTAGCATTGCCGGCTTCGGAGCATTGTCGGAGTCAACATTCACACACCCCACGGATGCACGGCCTTCTTGCTGTAGTGCCACCAATGCTAACGTAATTGCGACCATGCTGTTGCGAGCTGCCGGATGTAGAAATGTGAAAATTGACAAATTTACCAGCGCGTACTGCGATCGTTTTGATGGCAACGTGCTGAAGACGGGGAGTACGGACTGGACAAGTATTCAGGTAAGTGGGATCATGCACTCAGGCTCGCACAGGATTGGAGGAGAAATGCTCAAACGCAGCCTGGGAGAGACCGTGCACTCGTGGTCCGATCAGCACCATGCTACGTAGGTAGAAGCCTAGAGTCGGTTTAATGAAGGTATATACGCTAGCTAAGCACCATTTAGTAGTAGGGACCTTATGCAAGTACGTACTACGCAGTTGGTTAGCTCGATCGGAAGAGCGACTTGTGAGAAAACCCGCACCCCGAGGACGCGCACAAATCGGGTATACCTTAGTGTGAGAAGTGTTTACCGTTTGGCTTCGGATGAACTCCGCAATGGGCAGGTGGCTACGTCAAAGCCATCATCTAGATCGCACGCGAGAAGGCTGAAATGCCCTTTGGTCATTGCCCCCCTATTTGTGGCGCTGATGATAAAGACTCCTTCCATACGTTTTGTACCTACACAAATGCAAGAGTCCCATGGCAAGCTATGGCTATTGAATGGACACTCCCTGATGTAACGGTGATCAAACCAACTAGGCTTGATTGATTCATCCAGCTGATCTGTGACATTGATGAGCCCACGCGGGTTATATTGCTCATGCTCCTCTGGAGATATGGCACATTCAGAATGAGCTCATGCAATTGAAGCCTGCTCCCCCAATGGATGTCTCTGTCAAGTTCCTTATGAGCTGCTTAGCTTCCCTTCACCATTTAGCAATCCATCCTGATGCCGACCATGTTAAAGGAAAAGCCCGATACAATATTGCTTCCCTCTCACAAGACATACATGCAATAATAGTACCACTGATCTTCTCCCTTGGAATCGATCGGTTATCAGGCGTGTTCAACTTAACACTGATGGATCTACCCTGGATGCAGTTGGAGGATCTGGTATGATGGATCTATCCTTAGCAGGCCGCCAACCAAATCGGTTGAACAAATCCCGAAAGAACATCTCCCTTCGGTTGCACCCAAAGACCGTGGGGGTCTCCTTCCGTCGTGATTCTAATTCCGAGAGAGAGAGAGAGAGAGGGATCAGGGATGGGGAGGGAGAGAAGAAATATAATAGGAAGGAAGAGACAACTTACATGTCTAACCTCACATGTAAGTTAACAGTCAAACAAAACAATCAAACAAATGATTTCTTTAGAAGCTGGCCCGACCTGATATAAACAGATCAATTTTAAACCACATGTGTCATTTGGGTGTCTTCAAAAAGCAAACCACCGACCTGCTAGGTATGTGCGACAACAAGAATGGTAGATTTTTGAAACCCTAACCCCCAAAATGATAGTTTTATGCTATCCACCCATTGTGCATCCAATTGCCATAATCGCTTGGTGCATCCGGTGCCCTTGTTTTTTTTAGAGAAAAGCCATAAGTTCGACTTTATAAATAGAACCCCTATACAATATTCATAGACACAACAAGTCAACATACGTTTCTTAGCAGTTAAACCAATGCACGACATACGTTCACACCGTTTGTGACAGTCCAAGTAAAATAACTTAAGGGAATATTTGTTTTGCCTTTAGCTTTTCGTTGGATTCGACACTCTTACTTATCGAAAGAGGCTACGACTGATCGCCTACACTTGTGGGCCAGCGCGCGGCGCGCACCGCGAGAGGCAGCGTGCATAGGAGAGGGACGGGGTGGAGCAGTCCGCGCGCCGCCACCGTGGGCCAGAGACGGACCCTGACGAGGAGACGCGTCTCCTCGCATGTCTACCGTCGACCCCTCACGACGACGGAGACAGACACTTGCTGCCTCCGGCGGAATAACGCCAAGGCGCTCCGGCTTGCTACTGAGCAGTCAGAGCGCGAGGTGAAGGAGGCAACGGCAGAGAAGACTCGGGAGAAATTTGTCAATGTCCGTTTGCAGTCGATCTTGTGTTTCTTTGTAGCCGATCTTTGTTGTCCGTCGTTTGATCAATTTATAATAGATCAACATTGCATGTGTAGTATGGATATAAGACGCCAGATATAAGGTACGTTTTTTTTTGAACCGGGCATTACCCCTTTCCATTACTGCGACATAACGGAAATACAACAGTCCAAAGAGGAGAAAAGGGGAAGCGAGTTCAACGCATCGCCGGGAAACCCACTGTGAGCACTCGCCATCGAGATTACTCACTGTGGGGCGAAAACCCGACGACACCAAATCTCAGTATCTAAGAACCAGGGTCAAACAGCCCCAAAAGAACACAAAACGCAAGCTCGCAACAGTCGAGCAAAGAAAGTTCAGTCCCGCGCAGGGGAGGGCAGCTCAAGCATCAAGCTAAACCACAGGAATACGGCTCCAGTAGAATCAGTAGGTCGCCTCTTCATGGTTCGCAGCACAAATCCTCATCATCATCGACGCATTCTCCTTCAGCATCTTCGCGCCGTTCCTCATGGCAGTCGCGTCATCCTGCTTCAGCATTCCTGCCCAATAGAAAATTAAGGCACAAGTAGAGAAAATACATTCAAACGAGCAAGTAAGAGGTTTGAACTCAAAGGTGGCCCTGTTGCGACACACCCAGATCGCCCAGCATACAGCAGCGATCCCTGCTGTATAGAACTTTTCCCCCCTGGGTAGGAATGTAAAACACCAAGAGTAAGCCTGCCAGATATTATCAGGGCATAAAGCAGTGCCAAACATACACGCCACTGTTCTCCAGGTAATTCTGGCAACAGGGCAAGTAAAGAACAAGTGTTGTGCGGTTTCTCTTCCATTACAAAAAGAGCATTTTGGATTTCCTTTCCAACCGCGATGTTTCATCACATCCCTGGTCAGGACAGCATCCTGAAAAAGTTGCCACAGGAATATTTGAATTTTGAGAGGGATTCTGGCACTCCAGATCCATCTATAATCACACCCAGCAACATTCTTTTCCAGGAACGAGTACACCGATTTGGTGGTAAAAGAGGTCTTGCCACCCAAGCCCCATTTGATCACATCAGAGGTATCTGAAACACACGCTTCCCTGGCCCTATTACCAACCACAGCCCATTGGTCCAAGAGCTCCTCATTCAACCTCCTTCTAAAGAATGAGGAAGGATCACCATTTGCGCATTTATCAATAGTACACTCAGGATAATTGCAGATCGAGAAAAGGCGGGGAAACTGCTCAGCCAGAGGGGTATTGTCCCCAATGGGGTCAATCCACAGCCTAGCAATGTTTCCTGAACATACAATTACTTTCCTCCCTGCCATATACAAATTTTTCACCTTCATGATCGCTTTCCAGCATGGTGAGTCATTGCACTTCATTTTAATGTCAGCCACAGTAGCCCTACTGAAGTATTTGGCTTTAACAATATCCTGCCATAGGCCGGACTTAGTTTCTAATTTCCACCACCATTTAGTAAGCAGGCTAAGGTTCTGCTTATGCAAGTCTTTCACACCCAGCCCTCCTTTATTCTTGGATCTACAACTTCTAGTCCATTTAACAAGGTAATACCGTTTCTTATTCTGGGTCACATGCCAGAAGAATCTCCTTCTACATTTATCAATCCTGTCCAGAATAGTTTTAGACAGAAGGTACATGGACATATAATAAAAAGCCATGCTAGAGATGTTAGCATTGAGCAGTGTCAAGCGTCCCCCAGATGAGGCATTGCCTCCTAGGCCAGAATCACATCTTTTGATAAACCTGGACTCTAAAAAGTCCCAGTCAGCAACACATAAAGAAGAAAAGGTCACTGGCACCCCCAGATACTTCATGGGAAAGTGCCCTATTTGACAATCGAACATATCAGCATAAGCTCTAAGGATATTATCATCCCCCCTACACAAAGGATCTCGCTTTTCTGGAAATTGATCTTGAGCCCAGACATGAGCTCAAAAATGTATAACAACAACTTCATGTTCACAGCCTTCTCCAGATCATGGTCAATGCAGAAAACTGTATCATCTGCGTATTGCAAAATGGCCACACCCTTTTCAACAAGGTCCGGGGCGAGCCCAATAACTAAATCATTCTTTTGTGCCTGCAGCACCATTTTACATAGGCATTCAACCGCAATGTTAAAAAGGAAGGGTGACACCGGATCCCCTTGTCTAACCCCTTTAAAGCTCTTGAAATATGGGCCCATAACATTGTTCAACTTCACGCTAACTGTGCCATCGACCAAAACACTTTTAATCCACCCACACCATGTGGGACAAAACCCTCTCATCTCGAGACATTCCAAAAGAAAGTCCCAATTCACTTTGTCATATGCTTTCTCGAAGTCAAGCTTAATGACAATCCCCACCTTCTTCTTGATGTAAGTATGATGAAGAATTTCATGCAAAGATAACACCCCGTCCATGATATTCCTATGTTTGATAAATGCATTCTGATGTCTACTAAACAGTTTATCAGCAAAGGGAGCCACCCTGTTATCAAGCACCTTAGTTATCAATTTGTAAGGACACCTTAACAGGCAAATCGGCCTAAATTGCTGGATTTTATTTGCCCCATTGACCTTGGGCAGTAAAGTAATAATGCCATAATTCAACCTACAGACATCAAGCTCCCCAGCATGAAAGGCAACAAACAAACTCATGATATCGCTCTTCACTATCTCCCAGCAATGTTGGTAGAATTCAGCGGGGATATTATCCGGGCCAGGGGCCCTATTACTTTTCATGGAAAACAAGGCTCTCTTCACTTCTTCCTCTGTGAAAGGTCTACTAAGGAACTCGTTGTCGAGTACATCGAGCTTTTCTTCCGCCCCCCAGATATCAGGGTCAAGGTGAAATATGTTTCCCTGAGCCGGCCCAAAGAGATTTTTGTAAAAATCAGTGGCGTGCTCCAGCAGCTTCTCAGTCCCCTCGATCACCGTACTCCCAACATGAAGCGAATGAATAGTGTTTTTACGCTTATTCCCATTAGCAATTTTTTGGTAATAAGCGGTGTTGCGATCCCCCCCCCCAGCAGCCATCTTTCATTAGATTGCTGTAGCAGAAAAAGCTCCTCATTGACAAGAATTTCATTCATCTCCACTAGGAGGTCAGTCTTCCTACAAAACAGGTCATGGTCTATCTCCCCATCCTCTTCCATTTTCTCAATGAAAGCAAGTTCTTCTCTGATCTCCTGCTTCCTTTTCTTTTCATGACCGAATTTATTCGATCCCCAGCCTTTGAAAAACTTCTTAAATCTTTTTAGTTTGATATTAAGAATATCAACAGGATCGGTGGCATTCACATTCCGGTTCCAAATTTTGCTAACTAGAGGAAGAAATTCCTCAGGTTTTAGCCAGCTTATTTCAAATCTGAACTCTCTTTTTTGCGGGGCTCTGACAACATGGTTGTTAGAGTACAATAAGAGAGCATTGTGATCAGAAATCTCCCTAACGAGCTTCTTCATGTTAACCATAGGAAACATCTCCTCCCACTCATCATTCATAAGAACACGATCCATTTTCTCCAAGGTCGGATGAGCTTGGTTATTAGACCAAGTGTACCCCCCCCCCCCCCCCCCGCTCATATAAATCTCCCTCAAACTCATAGTATTAATGATAGAATTGAACAGGTCAGAATGTGCTGTTCGACGCCATCTTCTGTTCTTCTCTCCACTATGTCTGAGGATATTGAAGTCCCCCCCCCAATTAGTAAAGGAGTTTGAATGTGGCAACAGAAATCGGCCAATTCACTCAGAAAATCATTTTTATCCCTCTCATGGGCTGCTCCATAGACACTACAGAGAGTCTAGATTTTCTTTATATTAACATCATAAAGAGTGACTTGGAGAATGAACCTGCCTTTTCTCCAAGCAACTATATCAAACTTTTCCTTTCGAACCCCACATAAAATATCTCCAGCCTTGCCAATTGAGGGGATCCACTCCCACTCAAACAGGTTGTGAGGGTCGAGCTTTCTAAAATAGCTATCCAAAAAATTCTTCTTCAACGTTTCTTGCAAACAAAGAAAGTCAAGGGAATGGTCCTTAATCATATGGGACAGGCAGGTTCTCATTCCTTTCTTTCCTGCCCCCCTGCAATTCCAAAAAAGACCTATCATTTGTATTTTTCCCTTTTCGCCCCCTCTGGTGGCCCTGGTATTATGGGCAGGGCTGCCAGTCTGTGTGTCTTTCACAGGATTTTTTTTGACTTCTAGTAATAGGCCTGGAAATAGCCTCTTTTACTTTAGGGCTTTTCCTTTTCGTAGACCTGACCAAGGCAAATTGTTCTTCCATGTCCTCTTCCCCACCCCCCCAGTCAGAACTAACCGGAGTTTGGTCTCCTTTCCCATTAGTGATATACATCACTTCCTCCTCTACCCTCACGTTTTGACCCCACTCCGTTTTGGACATTTCCCCCCTGACTATTTCAAGTTCTCTAATAATATCCACATTAGAGAAATTATTGTCAGGGAAGGCTACCCCCATTTTCACAGCACGAAGCATAAGTTCAGGATTAGCAAGGGCATCAAAGGAGTTATGGTTGACTGAGTTACCTTCCAAATTTCTCTTCTTGGAAATGGCAACAGCCCTCTCTTGCATTTTTCCTTCCATATTCTGCAAGTTCCTTAAGCTAAACCTCTGAACTTCTTCAGATAATAGGGGAGGGGTGAGAATCACCTCTCCCACATCTTCAGAAAGGGAGGCAGGAAATTGTACCAGGTAGTCAGATTTTTCCAACCCGGAAAGGTCCTCTCCCTCAAGTTCCACCACCTATGCACAGTCCATAGCCACATTTGAATCAGCTATATCACCATGGGGCATACCAGTAACATGAGAACATGTATCAATACTTTTTTTCCTACCTGGATCTCATCAGCTCTATGCTTGGTGTCATCAACACCCAGCATTGCCTGAGAGGCCTGCGCTTTTTCTTTGTTATAAGCTTCCATAGCCATGGTTTCAATCAACAGAGTGTTATCTTCTGATTCTTCAGAGTCCATGCTTTCTTCTTCTTTCTCATCGACCGGTTTCTCGTTCCCATCGTCACCATTTTTACTGTATCCATCATCGTTTCCTTTGTGTCCAGACTTAGGGTCATGCTTGCCCCATGTGGATGTTCTCACAGAAGGTTTTTTGTTGACACCCTCCTCCATCATTACTTCTTTTTTCTCTCTTTCTGGGTCACGAACCAACACTGCTTCAGCTACCCCAGGGAGTTCATCCACGTTGCGACATCCCAGCCGGACCCTGACAAATTCTGGCTTGTGCAGGGTGGCCATGTCGATCTCGAGTGGGACGCCCACCAGAGAAGAAACATACGCAACATTTCTCTCATTTCTTCTTTCCAGAGGGATATTAGCAACTTTCACCCATGCCATCTCCATGATCCCTTTGGCCCCAATGTTGGCCGACCAAGGGACAATCTTAACCACCACACCACAAGATTTGAGGATCATTCTATCATTATAACAAGCCTTTTTTACATCTCTTTGATTAGGAAATCAAATCTCATCACATAAGTATCAGGGCCAATAGTGCAGGCAGTACAATGCCATTTGGTCCCTATGTAATCTGAAAAAGCTTCCTCAAGTTCTTTCACACTAGCATTCCCCTCTATGACAGTAATCACTACGCTAGTGGCTCTCTCCTTGAGATGTTTAGCCGTGCAAGAGTCAGGGATGTATAGGAATCCCTGTCCCTTAGCTTGGAAAGCACACATGGGGGCAATGCATTCCCAAGGCAGAAAAGTAACACAGACCGAAGCTAGATGACCCAATCTATTGCATCTCTCACAGAAAGCTTACGGACAATTTGTAGGAGAATGACTAGTAGCCTTGCAAATAGCACATGGATCATAAGCCTTGCAAAGGTGCACCTGATTGGTAGGGATCACCCGAGGAGAGTTCTCAGGCGCCTGCTTCTTCTTGAACGCGAGCGCAGCTTCAGATCCGGAGGAGTTAGGGTTCTTCTCCATCCACACCCCCCAGATCTCGCCCTCTTGGCGCGCTCCGCTGCCTCATCCCAGCGCTCGGTGTCGTCGGAGGCCGACGCCGCCTTCCTGTTGGTGGAGATGTCGTCGCCGTCCACTTCCCTGGACCAGGAGAAGCGCCCGCATCCCCGGCCGCGGTCGAAGCGACCGGCCCCGCGCCCCATCCGGCCAGATCCGAACCCCTCGCGTCGCCCTCCGCGGAAATTCCGATCGCCGAACCCCTCCATCGCCTTGAGCTCGCTCGGAGAGGAGGATACTACCTCCGCAAACGATCGAAGATCGCCGCCAATCTTCCCCTCCCACCACCGGAAGGAAGACGGAATTTCAGATCTAGGGTTTTTTTTGGCGCCATCCAGAGATGGGAGAGAGCGGCGTCTAGGTCAAGAATGGGGCGAGCCACCCGGGTTCGGGCTTTTGTACTCCACGCGCGACCAGCGCCCATGCCATGGATTCCTCGATCTCCATCCACGTGGCCAGCATCCACGGCGGGCGGCGCCACCACGCCTGGGTGCGGGCCCAAGATGCATGGGGCCCGAGAACTCGTCCCCGCATCGTGACGGCTCGTCTCACGCGCCCCGCCTCCATAGAGATGCGCCACGCCCCCGTGTACCGTCTGGTTGCTCGCCGTGATCCGTTTGCAGTCGATCTTGTGTTTCTTTGTAGCCGATCTTTGTTGTCCGTCGTTTGATCAATTTATAATAGATCAACATTGCATGTGTAGTATGGATATAAGACGTCAGATATAAGATACGTGGATGTAGAGTGGCAAATATGAGTGTGCCCGATCAATGCCCCGCGGATATTTGAGGTTTCGGATTTGCCACGGTTGTAGATACTCTAACTACTACTCTATATGCAGTCCAAGTCAGAAAAAAAAAACCCACTACTCGGCAGGCTCTCCTCGCTGTCATTTCCCATCTCACAGCGGCGCCGCACCGCTGGCCTCCCCTCAGCCCTCAGCCGCTCGGCTATATATGCCGACGACCACGACGGCAGGAGCAGAGCACAGGCAGCGCACGCGCCACGCTCACCCCACCACCACCACGACCGGCGCCCACGCCCACGCCCACACGCGCACCCAGCGAGCGAGCTCCTCCCTCCTCCCCACACCTCACTTCGCCTTCCCAAAGTGCATCTTTCTCTTTCGCTTTGCATGTCAACGCGAACAAAAAGAGCCTCCTCTTCCACCTCCACCACCACCGTCTCCTCCGCACGAACCTTCCTCCCCACCACCACCACCACCACCCCTCTGCCTCTGCGCCTCCACTCACTCGGGCGCCAGATATAAAGCCGGCGACCTCACCCGCACCGCCAGTGCCAGCTTCTTCCACCCGCTTCCTCTGTGTTTTCTCCTCTGTTCGGTCCAAGATCTTGGAGCTGGCGGACATGGCGGCGGCAGCGGCTGCGAGCTACGGCAGGAAGCGCAAGTGCGAAGAGCTGTCTGCGCCTGAGCTTGGGCAGCTCCACGAGGACATGCTCGAGCGCGTCCTCGCGCGCCTCCCGCCCGCAAGCTTCTTCCGCCTCCGCGGCGTGTGCCGGCGCTGGCGCGAGGCCGCGGGGTCGCCTGCCTTCCTCGCCGCCTGCGCGCGCCTCCCCGCCCGGGACCCGTGGTTCCTCATGCTGTCCGACCAACAGGAGGAGGAGGAGGAGCGCACTCCCTGCCCCGCCGTCGCGTTCGACGCCGCCGAGAAGACCTGGGCGCGGTGCCGTGCCGCCCCTGGCCCCGTGCCGGTGGCCGCGGCGGGCGGGCTCGTGCTCTACCGCGCGCCTGAAACCGGCGCGCTCACCGTGGCCAACCCGCTCAGCGGCGTCTCCCGGGCGCTCCCGCCGCCGCCTCCGGCCGCAACAGACGCGCTCTACGCCGTGGCCATGTACGGATCACCCTACCGCGTGGTCCTCATCCTGGGCGAGCTTCCGCACCTGTCCATGGCGGTGTTCGACTCCTCCAAGAACGCGTGGGAGGACGCCGTGCCTCTGTCGCGGAAGACAGAGGCCTCGCCCGCGGACGCGCAAGCGCCGCACGACGACGACGACATTGACGAGGACATGGACGGCGACGGCGACGGCGCGGTCTATTACCTGAGCAAGTCCGGCGACGTGATGGTGTCCAGCACGCAGCGCAGCGCGTCGAGGCAGTACTCCTCCGCCGTGACGTGCCGCAGCGACGGCGGCGAGGCCGTGGCCTACTTCCTGAGCCACTCGGGCGCGGTGGTGGCGTGCGACCTGGCGCGCCGCGTGTTCGCCGAGCTCCCGCGCATCCTGCCGGTGCACTTCGAGTACTCGATCGACGTGGTGGCGTGCGGCGGCCGGGCCTACGTGGTGGTCCTCTCGGAGTACCTGGACACGGCGAGCCTGCGCCTCTGGGAGTTCTCGGACGGCGCGTGGCGGCATGTGGCCGCGATGCCCCCGGCCATGTCGCACGCCCTGTACGGCAAGAAGGCGGACGTGAACTGCGTGGGGCACGGCGGGCGCGTGATGGTGTGCGTGAGCTCCGGCGACGCGGGCGCCAACGGATGCTTCATGTGCGATGTGGGGAGCAACGCGTGGGAGGAGCTGCCGCGGTGCGCCGGCGGCGACGGCGAGGCCATGGACTTCGTGGCCGCCTTCTCCTTCGAGCCGCGAATGGAGGCCGCCGTCTGACCGGATCCCCTCGCCGCCGCTTCCGATTGATGTGTGTAGCGTAGCGTACGTGGTAGTGGTCGTAGTAGCGGTACGATGATTTGTTGCAGTAGTAATTCGGGAGATGTTTTCATGGAGATCAAATCAGCCGTCTGTCTGTCTCCTGGGACGTGCGCATGTGTCGCCAATTCTGTAGTTGCCACCGGCTTCCGTAGTTTTTCTCGATTCCCGTGCCGGCGGCAGAGCTCAGTGGCGAGTGGCGACTGACTGCTCTTCCCTTCTTTCCTTAACAAGCAATTGACCATTCTATGCTATGCGTCATAGTAGACCTTTTATTGTAGTATTATTTTTTATCTTCAGACCCAAGGAGTTCAAAAGAATCACTGTGCACTCCTGCTGAATGTACATGAACTAGAGAAGTACTGTACCCGGCTGATCTACCGACGGGGGCAACCAATATCTAGCATCTCTTCTTAAACTAACAGCACATGAAGATGAGGCAAATGACATGGAGATGCAGCAAGCCCAGAACGATCGGGTGCCATTGCAAGCCTGCATTACTATCTTGTCCAAAAAAAATAAACCAGTTGAGTCGGAGGAGGAGAGAAAAAGTAAAAGGGACGGAGGAAACGGAGAGGAGCACTATAGAAGAGAAGAGCGGCAGGGCAGTGATCCTTTGTCTTTGGCGCAGCGCAAGTGCGCGCCCACCCACCCAACCCGTCCGTCCATGCAACAGCGAAAGCGAGCGCGCGAGAGGCTTTGCTTCCGAGGGGGGCAGTGCGGCCGGCCATCACTGACACGGTGTCTCTAGCTCGGCGTCAGAGCCCGGCTCGGCTCGCCGCGAGACACGACGGCCGGCCGGCCCGCCCGCTGGCTAAAGTCGCCGGCAGCCGAATCCCCGCGGGGATACCGTCTGCCCCCTGCTCCCGGCGCCGCCCTCTGCTTGGATGCGTTCAGTTGGGCGAAAAAGAAAGACGGGACGAGGCGAGATCTGGGCGCGGAATTGCGCCGCTGCTGCATGCGTCGCGCGCCCGCTAGGCTGTCGCTGCGTGCGCGCCTAGCGTACGTGCGTGCGTGTTGGCTCGCTTTTGTTCCTCCACGGCTTTGCTTGCTTTGGGCCGTGGCTGCGCTTTAGCCGCAAGTGCAAACAAAGCTCCGCCAAAGCGTGCTTACGCAGCTTTAGTAGCTAAGCAGCACTCTCTTTTTTTTTTCTTTGCCGCCTCTAACCAACACCGGTGACAGCATCTCAAAAAAAAAACACCAGTGACAGTGAGCGTCTGTTCACCGCAGTAACCCCTCCTCCCGTGCGGCGGCGGTGGGCCCCTCCAGCGCCATCGGGATCTCGATCTTGGGCTCGCGCGGGGCGTGAGTTACCACTGCCGCCGAACCGCGCCGCGGTCCATGGGCCGGCATGCGGCGTAGACGTATGATTTTCACCCGGCTCTGGACCGAGCGTCCCCTCAAAAAATTAAAAATAAGTACCGGATCGAGCGTGGCGTGGTGGGGTGGACTTTGGCGGTGTGGGGCGCAGGGGACCGGGAATCATGAGGCCACGCAAAGGAAAATGATGGAACGGTTGACAAGGCGACGGCCTGGGTTTACCATCCATCATCCGCCACACCGTATCATTGCGCTTACATCTCGCGGCCACCGATCCAGGGACACGCGCCACCGCAAAAGCCACCGCGTTTTTCCGCCCTTTTCCTCTTCTGTTTTTCTTCTGCTTGGCCTTGGGCTGGGCGTGCGGAGCCGCAATCATCCACGGCTAAACTAGCTTCACCGCTGACTTGTGGCCTCTCTCTAAGCTAAGCTAGTACTGTAGTAACATTTGACAGTCAGATAGTCTCGGTCTGAATCTACCGGTAGTAACAACAACACGATGCTGCTTGATGAAGCGTTTGAAGCAGGACAGGCTGCTGGTCCAGGACGGTGGACACTTTTGGGCCCATCGGAGTAATGTATATGCTACTGTGGGTGGACCATATATATGCACAACAAAGTGGGCGGCCACTCGAGTCACATGGAAAATTTTCTACGCATCTACCGTGTCTCGGTCCCTAGAAAAATACAGTATCATTGCTCTTTTAACACTGCGTTCATTGCTCCTTTATGCAGTTAAACGTGCATTTGCAGGTTTTAAAGCGTGCTGTTTGACAAAAATAACCTAAAAGGTTTTAAAGTGTGCCGGTTGATGCGTTCCTTTCATAACAATGGCCCCCTATTGGGCTGCTGGAGATCGTCTTATGAAAAATGACAGGCCCGCTCATCAAACATCTACTATCCGTTCCGTTCTGATTTTATAACATGTCTTTTACAGGTAGCATGGTCCAGGAGCAGAAGAAACTCAAACCTCCGGTCACAGAACTGAACACCTGGACAGTAGGGCATCTTTGATTCATAGGATTGCAAAAACACGGGAATAGGAAAAACGTAAAATTAGAATGGCATGTCCATTGGATCCCTATGAGATTTAAGTTTGTTTGATTGTGTCACGGGAAAAACGGAGGATTTCTTCCAAAAGGTTGGAGTGGATGTTAGAATTCCTGTGAAATGTAGTACAAATGAATCCTTTGAAAAAAATCCTACAGTATTCAATCCTACGAATCAAACGACCAACATAGAAAAAAAATCCTAAGGATTCTAATCCATCAAAGATCCTATGAAAATCCTTTGAATCAAAGAGACCCTAAGATTTCCCCCCATAACATTACTCAAAGATAGGGATGCGCTGCCGATGCAACATCTCAGTTGACATCAAGGTTTAGTACAATCTTGCATCCCCCAGACCCTAAGAACAAGGCAAACAGCGCATGGTTTTTGCAAATATACAATTCTCGAGATTTTGTAAGGTCTACTTCCAAGGGCTACATGTAAAACAAGACTGCACAGGTTAGGTTGATTCATCCATTGAACGGGGGTGGCGCAACCGCATGACCTTCATTATTTTGACAGAAAGTTTGATTGTATCCAGAGTTTGAATTGCCCGTTTAATCTCCTCCGCTTTCAATCGTAGTGCCGGTGGGCGCTTCATCACGGCTAACATCACGGAATTCGTCCATGAATTTCTCATGGAATTCCTTGAATCTGGATATGATTGCAGGGATTTTGTCCTCCTGAGGCAAGATCGTGCATCTGAAGTGATACGTTCCAGGAGCCTATACAAAATTAAAGATGCAACAGAAAATGTTAGTGAAAAGTCAGTTAACGCTCTGAGCCACAAAAATGAACCAAACAGCTTTTAGTGAGGCTTTGAGACTACCAACCTGACCAAATCCAGATCCAGGAACGACGACAATTCCAGTCGCTTGAAGAAGGCGGAGAGCATAGTATGCATCTGGGGCAGCACCAGCTGCTTGGGCAGCACCAATCGCCTTTTGGGGTAAATGAAGGCGAGGGAACAAATACATTGCACCCTCAGCCTTGTTGCAGGTGATGCCTTCTAAACTGTTGAATGCTTCTTCCAAGGCCTATGTAAGGTGAAGAAAGTCAACAAGGATAAGGTCCTTAAACATCTTCAGGTGATAGAGCATAAAAGATGGGAAAGGGAAGTTATGCGTTAGGTTGCAGTTCAACTGGAGCATTGACCAATCTTACAAATCAAAATAGGTGGGAACACTAAAAAAAGGGCGGAACAAACCTTTGCACGCCGAGCTAGCGATGAAATAATACCATCTCTCTCTACCATGAAGGATTCATAGGATTCATCCCCTACCTGTAAAATGAGTAATCATTTGTATAGGTGCCATAACTATTCCACTTTGCAACTGCTCCATACATGATATACTGACCTTGGGTGGGTTCATTATGAGGCTAGAGAGAATTTGGCCAGAGATATTGGAACAAAGATTCACTGATGCCACCTTGTAAATCTGTTCTCTTACATCGGCATTAAATCCAGTTACTTCCATGTAGCCTCCTCGTTTACCACATTCTCCATAGTAACCTAGCAGGACACGGAAAAAGCCTTACCATGTGCCAAGAGATGCACAAAGAAAAGGACCGCAGACAATAGAAGGATTCAATTACCTTTCGAAACTGACTGGAACGATACCAAAGGAAGATCATCATCGGTGTATCCCATTGACCGTGCAATCTTTTTGAAAGAGTGGAACTGCTTATCCTCAACATATATGTTTTCTTGGTAAACCTAGGGTAAATGAATAAATGAACAAGTACGCTTAGAATACCCATCAAATTTATATGGCATCTGTAGTAGCTTGTGCATATTTACACAGGCAAACCTTTGAATACAGATTCTGGACTCACCTCATCTGCAAGAAGAACAAGTCCTTCGTTCTTGCAGAATTCAACAATTTTCTTTTGGTTTTCCTCCGCAAGAACCTTGTGAAAGTAAAAGGTGTTTAATAACCACTCCACCGAGATCAAATTTCATGAAAAAGAAGACTTAAAACAGTATATGTCCGTAAGTTATCTGTCTGTCATGGTCTATCTATGTAAGTATGTAACACAGCAATAATAGCTTACTGACATACAACTTTCCCGAGTATATCACTGAGAAAGTCTTTTAGGATCTTTTGCAGATAAAAGTTTCATCAATAATAACCTGTCCAGTTGGGTTTCCCGGATTTATGACCACGAGCGCTCTGACAGTGATACCCTTAGACCGAGCCTCATCTACTTGTTTTTTAAGCTCGTCAACCTCTAGCCCCCACCCTGTCTCTTCATCAAGGAAATAAGGAACCTGAAGCCAAAATTATTCCAGAAATTAAATCATCAAACATGCAGATCCAACACTTCAAAGCATCAGAAGCACTGTTGTAGAACATACAAAAGAACCACCATGAAGGGCAATTGATGCAGAATACAGTGGGTATTGTGGAAGAGGGCAGAGAATGCCATCCTTCTCAGACCTTATCAGTAACTGCATCATCATGTGGACCTAGGTGAAAAAGAAACTAGACTGGATTAGTGATGACAAGCTAAAACAATATGTACAGTCAGGCATCGACTTCTAACTGGAAGAATCAATGTCCTTATTGCTAGTAAATGATTCACCACTGTTCATATTAATCCAGTATACAATATACATACTGCTGGGCTTGCTCCATCTGTAAGGAAGATGTTATCTCCACTAGCATGGAAACCATCACGGGCAGCAATACCGGCAGCAATTTCATCACGCAAACCTTTCACACCCTGAAATAGACAGCTGGGTGAATGATCAAGATTGGAACCATAACAACATTCTTCCAATAGTATGTAGATACCTGACTGTGGCTATATGCTCCTGTCGCTCTTCCTGGGATCTTCTCTAGAATTTGCCATGCTCTCTCTATAGCATCTGAACTGTATGAAAACATGTATATCAACATCCCAAAATGCAGCAAGCAATATGAGTAGTTAGGCTACTAGCTATCACCAAAGTGATCCACAATACGGTGAAACAAATCAGTTAAAAGATGAAAATTGAATTCGCTATTTTTTCGTGAATATGTAAAAAGATTTTGGTATCATTTCATTAAAATAGAGGGAGAAATAGTTCTACAAAACAGGCCTCTAAGGGAGGTAGAAGCCCGATACCCAAATACACATGCCACTATTCTCCTGGGATGATCGTGCACAACCCTAGGGCGCTAGCTCTGCACGAGCCTGAGCCTCATCTTCAATTGCACGAAGCAGCTGGCTGACGCCTGGCATTGCGCTGTTGACAGTGCAGTCATTTCAATGTTTCCAGAGAAGCCAGGCTGTGAGCATGATAAAAAAGGCCATGCCCTTCCACCGGTGCTAAAATTTGTCACCAATGGAGGGAGCTGGACTAGTGGATCGCACCCACAAAAGCACCTCGTGACAAGGACCGATCTACCAGCAGGTGCGGCATGGACTCTGGCTATTGATCACAGTGCACGCATGCTGGGGAGTGGGGCAAACCCCGAATATTCGCTATTAGCATGCAACTAAACTCAGAATATTGTGGCAATTCCTTTCTGGGAAATTTAAGCTCAGTGCCATAGCAATGCATAATTAGGAAAGTATCCTCCAGTCTGAGGATGTGATTTAGTTATTGATTATGAATCACAGAATGTTCTGGTTTCTATAAGCTGAACAGATCACATGGATTTTCATGTCATTTTTTTGTCAAAAAGGAGCTAAACCCTGGCCTATGGATTTCCATATCTGCCTTAGCCTAGTGCCTCACTCTAGAAATTTAGTTCCCTTCATCTTCCTTCAGTCATTCAGCGTATGCACTAGAAAATAAGTGTCTAGGACAAAAGTCTACAATAAGAGAGTGAAGAAAATAAAAAGAACTTTTCCCCAAGCAAAGGCAGGCTACATAACTACACAAGGGGGGTATGCAAAGCAGCTACTGAACTTCTTGCACTTAGGGTCATTCGGTGTATGCACTGCTAAGTTGCAACCTGTTTAAAATGACCGGTACAAAATCTAAGCCATGTTGCTAGGCTTACCGCAAAATCATCAGTCATTAGTGTTGAGACAGCCTATTGTTCGAAAAGACCGATACAATAACTTTGTCAGCTTAATACTCATGTAAAGTCACCTACCATCTAAGAATATGGCAAATGTTTTTAACACTAATTTACTTATACTCATCCAAGTATAGAGTGGTTTCCAACTTTCCATACCTGTATAGAGCATGAGTTTCACTTTTGTCCAAGAGAGCTGGATGATCACATAAAGAGAGGACCTGACAAAGGCAATGAGCAAATAAGCAACAGTGGAACAAGCATTCATCACACAACTATAATCCAAGGCGGACAAACTCACTTCTCTGAAAAATGTAACAGGTTGTTGACCAAGGGAATGAGGATTTCCAATGTTACAATAGAGTATCTGCATCAAATTAGATAAACGAAGGTAATCCATCGATAAAGTAAGTGTAGTGGAAAAACCTTCCAACAAGCGTCGAGTTGATGGAATAACAATCAAACCTCATCAAAAGGAAGCGATTCTGGATTTTTGTGTAACTCTTGTTCTAAGTTCTGCAGGACAAAAATAAAAGACCATGATTCACGTTTCTAAACAATCATACTTAGAATTAAACATAGGAATGAAGTAGCACAAATAAGTATAAATTCTGCAGTTGAGTACGGCAGTAAGACTAATTGGTACTCCATATTTGACATCTGTAAATATACTCGGGACAACAACAAAAAACTGCTAAATCTGAGGAAAACATTGCACATACCTGAGCATGTGTAACAATCTCTCCACGAACAGCATATTTGAACTCCAAGACCTAAATGAACAGACCAAATCACATCAAAAAAGATAATGCCATGTGCCAGTATGAACGTTAAAGCTTAAATTTGTGCTATTAGAATCCCATCGCTGCTGAGAAGTACACATGTTATTTTTGTCAAGGTACCCAGTACACACAGAGATTCGAGCTCCACTTGCACACGTATCAACATCTAATCACTGACTTCAGCATCCCCTAGCAAATGTCGGGAATTTGTAACTCCTATCCTAGGGTCTGCTCGTTTGACCACGAACCGAACAAGCATAAAAGGGGTAGGTAAAAAAGTTTACGGTCGCACCTTGGGGTTGATGGTGTCGAGTGACACTGGCGGCGTACCGGCGGCCGAAGTGGACATGGCCCTCGCCATGTAGGCCGCCATCGCCGAAGGAGCAGAAGGGGAAGGTCGAGACAGCGCCGCGGCCGGAGCCGGAGACGGCGCGGCTGGTCTGGTGGCGCCGCGCAGGGAAGCGGCCACCGCGCGGCGCGCCCTGTCGGTGAGGAAGCGGCGCATGGTGGGGAGGAGCGACTGGACGCGGCGGCGTTGATGCTTCGGGCGACGCAGAGATCGCGACGGCTATTGCAGAGGGAGATGCGGAGGTGGTCAGAGCACAGCGCGACCCTTTTTTGGGGGGTCAGTTTTGTTTTGCGTCCCCTGCAAGAAAGAAATGAGACTACGCCGATATAATTCCTCTAATGAAAATTTTGCTTGCCCGGAAAGAAATAAAGTGTTTAAATTTGTTTTTCTGGTTATTTCCGAACCTTTTAGGGTCTGTTTGATTTAAAACGATTTCAAATGGATTTTGGAGTTACATTCTTCAGGTTTTTTTTTGAACATTAGTACAGACACAAGTGCTCATGTACACGCGCATACACTCACCCCACGAACGCACATCCGATCCTTATGAGCACCTCCGAAAGACTGAGCCGGCATATCATCTTGAGATTTATGAAGTCACCGTGGACGCCTCGTCGTTGACAGGAACGTCTCCTCCCACTGAATGCGCATCGCCGGAAATTTTGAAATAAATCCAGAAATAAATGCGAGCATCAGAATTTGAACCCTACTGGGCTGGGATACCACAGTCCCTCTAACCATCCAACCACAAGGTTCTTCAGGGTTGTTACATGTGTCATTTCTTTTTTTTAAGAAAGAGAGAGAACGAGATTTTTTTTATTGCTCAATAATACTTGTATCTCTTATTAAAGTGTGCTATTCTATAATGTTTCTTTAGCAGATCCCCCGCTAATCTGAAGCGATACATTACTCAAGCAACAACCTTCTCCTCGAGAAGAAAAAAAAGTAGGGTTTCCCTGCCTCGTGCTAGCACTGCCGCCGGTCTACCTCATCTCCAGTGGCCCTAGGGGCATGGAGGCGTGGTGAGCATAGCCCTTGCCGGCGGGAGAGATCTTACTCCGTTTTTAGGTGTTTTGGTGTTGTTTGGAGTTTGTGTCTCGTTCAGAAAGACGAGGCGGTGGCGGCTCCCTGAAGATGGAATAAGGTTCATCCCGCCGTCTAGTGTCGTTGGAGGGCATGTGGATGAGTGTCTACGGCGGATCTCATAGGATTCGCTTGAGGCTGGTCTTTGGTAGATCTGCTTGGACCCAATTTTCGTTCGTCTTCATAGGTGTGTCTACAGATTGGATCTTTTCGATCTATATTTCTCTTCATCGGCGATGGTTGCTGTTCTGGTGCGCTAGTCTTGTGAGGCCTTAGCAGAACGACTTCATGACTGTTTACTATAACAAGTTTGGCCTGACTCAGGTGAAGGAGAGGTGATGACGGTGTTGCGCCTTCGGCTCGCTCCAATGCTTGTAGTTGTCGCTAGGTGGTCTACGGACATCGATGTAATTTTTATTATTTCTATGTTCTTTGTATTATCATGGCATGAATAGATAGAAAGTTTCCTCACAAAAAAGGATTATCCTCTATTCCAGGCAAGTGAATCTCGTCTAGAACTCTTTGTGCTTTGAAAACAGACATAGAGATATATTTTTGTGCTTTAAATCAAACTGGGAAAGTCAAAAAATTTGATTGCCCTGATAATCAAACATGTCTCCCCTCGTTGAGGAGGATGAGGATTTTAATAGGGCATGTGCATCCCTATTGTACTCTCTCCGCTCATGGTCAAACATGACGAATTGCCTTCCCCCTATAATTCTCCTTCGGAATCAAGCCATAGTTGGTGAGTTTATTATTGTATTGCAGAGTTCTAATCACATCCAAACATTTAGAGAAAACTGTTGGGAGATGTAGAAGAAAACGAAAAGTTTCACGCTTACGCACACCCAAGATTAATATGAGGATGCATAACGGGTTGGGATCAAGATCGTTGCCGTCACCAAGTTGCAGCAGATGAAGAATGTGTCGGTGTAGATCGTATTTGGAGTCCCTCGAACAGTCGATGAGCGATCGTGCGAACTGCCCATGAACAGTCCCTCGAACCGAAGACCGAAAGCGCACGACCTCTCTACTTGGTTGCAAGCGTGCAACCTTCACAATCTGGCAGCGCTTTGCCGTCCAGAGCTAGTCGTCGCCGAAGAATTAGAACCACACTGGGCTTCTAATTATGAGGATTAGAGGAACTAGATCAAGCCCTAATTAGTCAATTAGGACCAACTAGAGCTAGGGCTAGATGAACTATAGAAGGCTCCAAAACTTGTGTGCACAATTGTGACCAATACCTCAGGTATATATAGGTTGGAGGGGAAGAGGAGTGTCGTTACCAAGGAGGGAAAACCTCCTTGGGGCGTCGGCCAAAAGGGGGGAGGAGTTGGACTCCTGACCTAGTAGGATTCGGGCGCCCACAAGGAAGGGAGGGGGGGGGGCATCTCCACTTGGGCCCTTGTGGCCCAAGTTGCCTTCCACCTCTTGGCCTTTAAAGGTCCGTTGACATTTAAATTAGTATAAAAGCCTTCAAATAATTACTAGACCCTAATATATATAATTTAACATCACTAGAAACATTTTACACCTATATATATTAATTATCAGTAATACCCGGGATTACCCGATACATACTCTCCGAAACCCTTCCAGTGACCCTGAAACACTTCCGGATCTTCTCAAAACTATTTCAAATATTAATGAAATAATTCCAAAAATTTATCATCATCACTCCTGTCCTACTAACACTCAGCAAATCATGATTGCCTTAAACTTGTGATCCCGTAGGTTTGGTAACTCATAGACATGAATGAAAGCATTCATTCAATGACCGATAGCGGAACCGTGGACGTCCATATCAATCCTTATGAGCACACGAATGATATTCGAGTAAACCTTTGGTTTCATGCGATGTTCCCTTTGCTTCGCGATACTTTACAAAACCTAAGATGCATCGATCCTCCTGAGTCATCACATGCTCACTATACCGAAATCGTCATTACGGGTTTTGTTCTTCTTTCTCGTTGTCGTGTTCCTGCATCCCCTTGACGTAGTCACCTGTGTCTAGCCAGACAATGATGGATGCCGTCACACCGAGAGTGCTCTAAGAATATCTATCCATTGTCGGAGGAGCAAATCCCACTCTCGAGCTATCTAGTCCCTTGTCAAACTTTCCGACGAACCTATAAGCTGTCGTTATGATCACCGTGTTATAGGTGATGTTTGAGCAACCCCAAAGTCCACCATACGGTAAGAAGTGACTACGATACTTTCATGGTCTAAAGAGCAAAATCACATGTTAACACTCCGTGTTATTACAATTGATTACAGACGATATTATCTCAATTCATAACAAACAAGTTTGGGTCGATTCAATGTGATTGTTCTTCCAACATCATAATCTCAATGTTGTTTTAGGATATCCTTACACTTAACGATATCCTAAGATCCGGAAAACGTGATCACCAACAACACTTGAGCTAGTCTTAGGGGTGAGACTTGGAACCTTTGTTTTGTCCGTTTATCATTTCACACGTGCATATGAGTTTTCAACTGAATCACATATTCTAGGATCATAGCGGTTATAGCATGAAATATAAACTCTTAATTATGAGCATGGAAATATAGTAATACAATATTATTGCCTCTAGGGCATATTTTTGATAGTCTCCAACTTGCACTAGAGTCAATAATCTAGTTAGCATATTTTCTTTTACACCAGTGGCAATCTGGTGTTTGTTCATGCTTTGCTTGTGGTATAGCCTTCGTCCTATCAGATCTTGACAACTTCAGATTTGTGTGTGTTATTTGCATATCCATGCACCTATCATGCTTTCACAAGAATTCATAATTTACATGAAATGACCTTTGTATATATCGAATCACTGGTAGAACCTTTGATTCCTTAGATTGAGCTACAGAACCACTATCGAGATTAGTGTTTTATTTGCACAATCATCTAGAAATACCAAGTTCATAAATGAACCTTTGATTCATCACCCTCTACTGTTGCTTCTAAACCAACAACATATTCAGGCTTCTGTTATATAATTTACCACAATAACTTCCTTGGACCAATTCCGACTTACCGTGCCACAATTAATCATTTAGTTGAAAACGGAAATCGGTTTGGAGCATTGATGAAGATTTTATCAATGTACTACCTACAATGAGCCTGTATTGATGTAACTGTTGGGGAACGCAGTATTTCAAATTTTTTGCCTACGATCACACAAGATCTATGTAACACCCTCGATGCGACTATATCTCCCACGTGTCGAGGCACGACTTAGAGGCATAATCGCATTGAAGGCATATGTCGCAAGTGAGGTAATCTTCACACAACCCATGTAATATAATAAGGAAAAGGATACATAGTTGGCTTACAATCGCCACTTCACACAATTACATGAATAAAGTATTACATCAACCAAATACACTCATGGTCCGACTACGGAACCAAAATAAAAGAAGAACCCCAAATGCGACAAAGGTCCCCGATCGACCCCAACTGGGCTCCACTACTGATCAACTAGAACGAAACAACACAAATGAACAAGGTCTTCAACGAGCTCCTCCTAAGCTGGGTTGCGTCATCTGCACGGACTCAACGGCACCTGCAAGCTGGTTTTGGAAGTATCTATGAGCCACAGGGACTCAGCAATCTCGCACCCTCGCGATCAAGACTATTTAAGCTTATGGCTAAGGTAAAGGTATGAGGTGGAGCTGCAGCAAGCGTCTAGCATATATGGTGGCTAACCTATTCGCAAAAGAGAGCGAGAAGAGAAGGCAAAGCACGGTCGATAAAAGTATGATCAAGAAGTGATCCTGGACTACCTACGTCAAGCATAACTCCAACAACCGTGTTCACTTCCCGGACTCCGCCGGAAAGAGACCATCACGGTTACACACGCTGTTGATTCATTTTAATTAAGGTCGACTTCAGGTTTTCTACAACCGGACATTAACAAATTCCCATCTGCCCATAACCGCGGGCACGGCTTTCGAAAGTTCAAATCCCTGCAGGGGTGTCCCAACTTAGCCCATAACAAGCTCTCACGGTCAACGAAGGAATAGACCTCCACCCGAGACGTTCCGATCAGACTCGGTATCCCGGTACAACAAGACATTTCGACAGGGTAAAACTAAACCAGCAACACCGCCCGAATGTGCCGAAAAATCCCGATAGGAGCTGCACATATCTCTTTCTCAGGGCACACTCAGATTGTCTTAGGTACGGGTAGGCCAGCCTAGAGTTGCCCCTGGTGGCCACCGGTAGCTGACAGGTGGACCAACACTCAGAGGAGCACTGGCCCGGGGGGGGGGGTAAAATAATGATGACCCTTGAGTCTGCAGAACCCAAGGGAAAGAAAAGGCTAGGTGGCAAATGGTAAAACCAATATTGGGCATTGCTGGAGAAGCTTTACTTAAGGCGAACTGTCAAGGGGTTCCCATTATAGCCCAACCGCGTAAGGGACGCAAAATCCGGGAACATAACACCGATATGACGGAAACTAGGGCGGCATGAGTGAAACAAAACACCAGGCGTAAGGCCGAGCCTTCCACCCTTTACCAAGTATATAGATGCATTAATTAAATAAGATATATGGTGATATCCCAACAAGTAAACATGTTCCAACAAGGAACAACATCTCCATGTTCCAACAAGGAACAAACTTCAATCTTCACCTGCAACTAACAACGCTATAAGAGGGGCTGAGCAAAGCGGTAACATAGCCAATCAACGGTTTGCTAGGACAATGATGGATTAGGGGCTGAACATGGCAATTTGGGAGGCTGACAAGCAAGTGGTAGGCATCATAGCATTGGCATAGCAAAAGAGCGAGCAAACTAGCATAGCAAAGATAGTAGTGATTTCGAGGGTATGATCATCTTGCCTGAAATCCCGCAAGGAAGAAGAACGAGTCCATGAAGAAGACAAACGGACGTAGACGAACGGGTCCTCACAATCACGACGTTATCGGACCCAACCCGAAGAAGCAATCACCGGAAAAGAGCAAACAATCTAGTAAACAACCAACACATAGACATGGCATGATGCGCAAACAAGTATGATGCATGTCCGGTTTAAGAGGCATGGCATGGCAAAATGCACAAACAATCCTACAAATTAAGTGGAGCTCAATATACAACGAGTTGCATATTGACGAAACACCACGTGATTTATTTAGTTCGATCTCGATTATGTACCCAACAATATTAAATGTTGTTAAACATGGCGAGAGGGGAAACATGATGAAACTATCTAATCTAGGCAAGTTTAAATGAGGCCGGAACAACAAAACAACAATTCCGGTAAATCCCCATAGCATATTTTGATTTGGTACTGTTCTGCCCTAAACATAATTTTATAGTTGTTAAACATGCAAGATGAGTGTACCATGACAAATTAGGCAAAATTCTACCCCATTTACATATAAAGTTTATTTAAATCAGAGCTACGGTTATTTAGTTATGAATTAAATCATCTTAGCATGACATAGGAGCAAATTAATGCAAAAAACATTTTAAACATTTTAAGCATAGATGAAAGTGGCATATTATTAATCTACACAAAATTCTGAGCATGTTTCATATATAAATCATTTTAATCCAATGCACGGTTATGGAGATATTAAATGCATGAACTAGGAGGACTTTTCTGCAAAACTGGCAATCTCTGGATAAATAGGAAAATCCCAGGCGCTGAAAAAAACATGACGGGCCGAAATGCACATGGGTTCATAGTGCAAAGGAGAGGGGGGCGGCTCACCCAGGGCCTCGGCCCGGTCAGTGGGAGGAAGCTGGCTGGGCCGGATGCGGAGGTCGGACGTGGGCCAGCTGGAGCCTGGCGCGCTGGGCTAGGCGCTGGTGCTGGGCCGGGGAAGCTGGGCCGGAGCAGAGGTGGCCCAGGCGCGGGCGCTGGTGGATCGAGCTCATTCGACGCGGTCAACAGGCGAAGGAGAGGCAGCCCAGGTGCGCGCGGTCGGTCGTGGAACTTGGCGCGGTCAACGCGAGCAGAGGCGGGACGAGGGGCTCATCTCTGGTCGTCGTCCCCGCACACAGACACAGGGGAGGCCGGCGAGAGGCCTTGGCGGCGCAGCAGGCGAGCTGGGGACGAGGTCGAGGGACTTGGCGCGGGGATGGCCCGATCCGAGGCGGGGAAGGCATGGGCTCGTCTGTTTCCGGCCGGATCCGGGTCGATGTGGCTCCATGGTGCGGCGGGTGACGTTTTGCAGACGTTTGGGGATGATCTGGACACAACGGTGGCGATAGTCCGGGTCGAGTCCGGGGCAGCTCTCGGACGCGCGCGAGGGGGAGCTGCGGGCTGACGATAGGGATTAGGTTGGGTCTGGCAGATTGTGAAGAGCGGGTTGGTCTGAGAGAAGAGGGGAGAGATGCAGCCCGACACGGTTTCCGGAGACCGAAAACGTCCGACGTTAAACCGACTACTATTGCCGCTATATTTAATCGTTGGGGCATCAAACGAACTCCGAATGCGACAAAACTTGGCAGGCGGCCTACTAACAACAAAACAACACCGCACGCCAACTTTCATCTCATTCCGAGAACATTTTCCGGCCACTTATAAAATAATATTTCGGACGTGCCGCGGGCGCGTGCAAGTGTGGTAGGGCTCAGAACGGACAACGGAGAGAACGGGGGAAGCCGGGACATATGCAAGTTTTGAAAACATGATGATGCAATGCACATGATGACATGACAAGATGCAACACGCAAGCAAATGACACGGCAACGACAACGAATAACTGAACGACACCCGGCACATCGGTCTCGGGGCATTACAATCTATCTAGTAGACGCATAGCAATAAGAGGGGAGAGTGTGTCTACGTACCCTCGTAGACCGAAAGCGGAAGCGTTTAATAACGCGGTTGATGTAGTCGAACGTCTTCGCGATCCAACCGATCCAAGTACCGAACGCATGTCACCTCCGCGATCAGCACACGTTCAGCTCGATGACGTCCCTCGATCTCTTGATCTAGTTGAGGCCGAGGGAGAGTTTCGTCAGCACGACAGTGTGGTGACGGTGATGATGTAGTTACCGATGCAGGGCTTCGCCTAAGCACTACAATGATATGACCGAGGTGTGTAACTGTGGAGGGGGGCACCACACACGGTGGGAGGAGCCCTGCCCGGCCATGGAGACACAACCGACGGCCTCCTCCTCCCCCTCACCTTCTCTCCCTCTCCCAAGGGAGGGAAGGGAATGGAAGGGATCGAACGGCAAGGGGAGGCAACGCCCAGATCCGCAGCCGCATCGGTGGGCCGCCGTCCCTTGAGGTCGTCCATGGAGGTCCAACCCGGCTGCAGCCATGGACTGAGACGCCCAAAAACCTAGCTACCTGTGGAGGTCCGACGCCTCAACCTCCAAGGAAAGGACGCGCGCCGGCTGCAGGCCATCTTCGGCGACCTCTGACCATGGTGCGCGCGCCTCCTTCCCTTGTCTTGTCGGTTTCTTCATGCCCCTCCTTGTGATTCCTTTCCTTTTCTTTGTTTTCTGTGCAAGTTGCTCGGATCTGGACCAACTGCTACTCCCACTGCTTCAGGTGGACGAGGACAAGCCCTCCCTCATGGCTGCTGCGGCTGCCTACTCCCTCCTAACCCCTGGCTTGGTGTGGTGAGCTCCACCCCCTTCCCTGCACATCTCATCTTTTGATTGCAAATTGTCTGGACACAACTTGGTGGTGTTTGCTAATGTGCACGTATCCGTCCAGTTTGAACATGTGTGCAATCAAATTGTTGTATATTGTGTTGTTTGATTCTTACTTGCTTGCTTGAGCAGAGGAAAATCGTGTATAGATAGACACAATCATTGTTCTTCATTTTTGATAGCCCAAAGTCATTCTTCCGCACCACATAATTCTAATTGCTCGCTTGTATGGATTTCAAGTAATCTCTCTAGCATCCTTATTCTAACAAGTGGTTTGGTGCATGTTATTTATTAATGAACTTGATCAAAACTTCTTTATTTTAAGTACATTTGTACTTCCGGTTTATTCATCCAATTAGATTTGCAAACAACTTGCTTTTCTAGCATTGTCATTTCTTGTTGGCATTAGAAGATGTCTCTGCTTCACATTATCACTTGCAATTGAAGGAAATATGCCCTAGAGGCAATAATAAAGTTATTATTTATTTCCTCATATCATGATAAATATTTATTATTCATGCTAGAATTACATTAACGGGAAACATAATACATCTGTGAATACATAGACAAACATAGTGTCACTAGTATGCCTCTACTTGACTAGCTCGTTGATCAAAGATGGTTGAGTTTCCTAGCCATAGACATGAGTTGTCATTTGATTAACGGGATCACATCATTAGGAGAATGATGTGATTGACATGACCCATTCCGTTAGCTTAGTACTTGATCGTTTAGTTTACTGCTATTGCTTTCTTCATGACTTATACATGTTCCTATGACTATGAGATTATGCAACTCCCAATTACCAGAAGAACACTTTGTGTGCTACCAAACATCACAACGTAATTGGGTGATTATAAAGGTGCTCGATAGGTGTCTGCAATGGTGTTCGTTGAGTTGGCATAGATCGAGAATAGGATTTGTCACTCCGAATGTCGGAGAGGTATCTTTGGGCCCTCTCGGTAATGCACATCACTATAAGCCTTGCAAGCAATGTGACTAATGAGTTAGTTACGGGATTATGCATTACAGAACGAGTAAAGAGACTTGCCGGTAACGATATTGAACTAGGTATTGAGATACCGACGATCGAATCTCAGGCAAGTAACATACCGATGACAAAGGGAACAACGTATGTTGTTATGCGGTTTGACCGATAAAGATCTTTGTAGAATATGTAGGAACCAATATGAGCATCCAGGTTCCGCTATTGGTTATTCACCGGAGACGTGTCTCGGTCATGTGTACATAGTTCTCGAACCCATAGGGTCCGCACACTAAAAGTTCTGTGACGATCGGTATTATGAGTTTTTGTGTTTTGATGTACCGAAGGTAGTTCGGAGTCCCGGATATGATCATGGACATGACGAGGAGTCTCGAAATGGTCGAGATGTAAAGATCGATATATTGCACGACTATGTTCGGACACCGGAAGTGTTTCGGGAGGTTTCAGACATATACTGGAGTACCGGGGGGTTACCGGAACCCCCCGGGGAGTATATTGGGCCTAATGGGCCCTAGTGGGAGAAGAGGAGGGGCGGCCAGGGCAGCCGAGCGCCCCCCTTTCCTTCTCCCCTTTCTCTCCCTTCCTTCCCTTCTCCTACTCCTACTTGGAAGGGGGGAGTCCTACTCCCGGTGGGAGTAGGACTCCTCATGGGGCGCGCCATAGGAGGCCGGCCCTCTCCCCCTCCTCCACTCCTTTATATACGGGGAGGGGGGCACCCCTTGGAGACACAACAATAGATCATTGATCTCTTAGCCGTGTGCGGTGCCCCCCTCCACCATAATCCACCTCGGTCAAATCGTAGCGGTGCTTAGGCGAAGCCCTGCGTCGGTAGCTTCATCAACACCGTCACCACACTGTCGTGTTGAGGAAGCTCTTCCCGGAAGCTCTACTTGATCGTGAGTTCACGGGACGTCACCGAGCTGAACGTGTGCTTAACGCGGAGGTGACGTACGTTCGGTACCGAGGATCGGTCGATCATGAATACGTATGACTACATCAACCGCATTGTCATAATGCTTCCGATTACGGTCTACGAGGGTACGTAGACGACACTCTCCCCTCTCGTTGCTATGCATCACCATGATCTTGCGTGTGTGTAGGTTTTTTTTTTGAAATTACTATGTTCCCCAACAGTGGCATCCGAGCCAGGTTTATGCGTAGATGTTATATGCACGAGTAGAACACAAGTGAGTTGTGGGCGATACAAGTCGTACTGCTTACCAGCATGTCATACTTTGGTTCGGCGGTATTGTTGGATGAAGCGGCCCGGACTGACATTACACGTACACTTACACGAGACTGGTTCTACCGACGTGCTTTGCACACAGGTGGCCGACGGGTGTCAGTTTCTCCAACTTTAGTTGAACTGAGTGTGACTACACCCGGTCCTTGTTGAAGGTTAAAACAACACTAACTTGACGAACTATCGTTGTGGTTTTGATGCGTAGGTAAGAACGGTTCTTGCTCGCCCGTAGCAGCCACGTAAAACTTGCAACAACAAAGTAGAGGACGTCTAACTTGTTTTTGCAGGGCATGTTGTGATGTGATATGGTCAAGGCATGATGCTATATTTTATTGTATGAGATGATCATGTTTTGTAACGGAGTTATCGGCAACTGGCAGGAGCCATATGGTTGTCGCCAAGGTTGTCAGAATCGCGATTCTGTTATACGATTCTACGACTTTACGATCCAAACTAACCCCTATGATTCTACGATTTTAGTTCATAGAATCTACGTTTCTACGATCCTGACAGTGAAGATTCTACGATTTGCGATCTTACCATCGGAGCTCCGATCCAATTCAAAATTGCGATTCTGACAACCTTGGTTGTCGCTTTATTGTATGAAATGCAATCGCCATGTAATTGCTTTACTTTATCACTAAGCGGTAGCGATAGTCGTAGAAGCAATAGTTGGCGAAACGACAACGATGCTACGATGGAGATCAAGGTGTCGCGCCGGTGACGATGGTGATCATGACGGTGCTTTGGAGATGGAGACCAAAGGCACAAGATGATAATGACCATATCATATCACTTATATTGATTGCATGTGATGTTTATCCTTTATGCATCTTATTATGCTTTGATTGACGGTAGCATTATAAGATGATCTCTCACTGAAAATTTCAAGGTACAAGTGTTCTCCCTGAGTATGCACCGTTGCAAAAGTTTGTCTTGCCGAGACACCACGTGATGATCGGGTATGATAAGCTCAACATTCTTACACAACGGCTGCAAGCCAGTTTTGCACACGCAGAATACTCGGGTTAAACTTGATGAGCCTAGCATATACAAATATGGCCTCGGAACACTGAGACCGAAAGGTCGAGCGTGAATCATATAGTAGATATGATCGACATAGTGATGTTCACCATTGAAAACTACTCCATTTCACGTGATGATCGGTTATGGTTTAGTTGATTTGGATCACGTGATCACTTAGATGATTAGAGGGATATCTATCTAAGTGAGAGTTCTTAAGTAATATGATTAATTGAACTTAAATTTATCATGAACTTAGTACCTGATAGTATTTTGCTTGTCTATATTGATGTGGATAGATGACCCGTGCTGTTGTTCCGTTAAATTTTAATGCGTTCCTTGAGAAAGCAATGTTGAAAGATGATGGTAGCAATTACACGGACTGGACCCGTAACTTTAGGATTATCCTCATTGTTGCACAGAAGAATTACGTCCTGGAAGCACCGCTAGGTGTACCACTTGCGCCGGCAACTGCAGACATTGTGAATGCATGGCAGTCGCGCGTTGATGACTACTCGATAGTTTAGCGTGCCATGCTTTACGACCTAGAACCGGGACTTCAATGACGTTTTGAACATCATGGAGCATATGAGATGTTCCAGGAGTTGTAGTTAATATTTCAAGCAAATGCCCGGATTGAGAGATACGAAGTCTCCAATAAGTTCTACAGCTGCAAGATGGAGGATAATAGTTCTGTCAGTGAACATATACTCAGAATGTCTGGGTACTGCAATCACTTGATTCAACTGGGAGTTAATCTTCCAGATGATAGTGTCATTGATAGAATTCTTCAATCACTGCCACCAAGCTGCAAGAGCTTCGTGATGAACTATAATATGCAAGGGATGGATAAGACAATTCCCGAGTTCTTCGCAATGCTAAAAGGCGCGGAGGTAGAAATCAAGAAGGAGCATCAAGTGTTGATGGTCAACAAGACCACCAGTTTCAAGAAAAAGGGTAAAGGGAAGAAGAAGGGGAACTTCAAAAAGAACGGCAAACAAGTTGCTGCTCAGGAGAAGAAACCCAAGTCTGGACCTAAGCCTGAGACTGAGTGCTTCTACTTCAAACAGACTGGTCACTGGAAGCGGAACTGCCCCAAGTATTTGGCGGATAGGAAGGATGGCAAGATGAACAAAGGTATATGTGATATACATGTTATTGATGTGTACGTTACTAGAGCTCGCAGTAGCACCTGGGTATTTGATACTGGTTCTGCTGCTAATATTTGCAACTCGAAATAGGGACTACAGATTGAGCGAACATTGGTTAAGGACGAGGTGACAATGCGCGTGGGAAATGGTTCCAGAGTCGATGTGATCGCCGTCGGCACGCTACCTCTACATCTACCTTTGGGATTAATTTTAGACCTAAATAATTGTTATTTGGTGCCAGCGTTAAGCATGAACATTATATCTGGATCTTGTTTGATGCGAGACGATTATTCATTTAAATCTAAGAATAATGGTTGTTCTATTTATATGAGTATTATCTTTTATGGTCTTGCGCCCTTGAAGAGTGGTCTATTTGTGTTGAATCTCGATAGTAGTAACACACATATTCATAATGTTGAAGGAAAAAAGATGCAGAGTTAATAATGATAGTGAAACTTATTTTTGGCACTGCCGTTTAGGTCATATTGGTGTAAAGCGCATGAATAAACTCCATACTAATGGACTTCTGGAAACACTTGGTACTTGCGAACCATGCCTCATGGGCAAGATGACTAAAACGCCGTTCTCTGGAATAATGGAGCGAGCAACAGATTTATTGGAAATCACACATACTAATGTATGTGGTCCAATGAATGTTGAGGCTCGCGGTGAGTATCGTTATTTTCTCACCTTCACAGATGATTTGAGCAGATATGGGTATATCTACTTAACGAAACATAAGTCTGAAACATTTGAAAAGTTCAAAAAATTTCAGAGTGAAGTGGAAAATCATCATAACAAGAAAATAAAGTTTCTACGATCTGATCGTGGAGGAGAATATTTGAGTTACGAGTTTGGTCTATATTTGAAACAATGCGGAATAGTTTCACAACTCACGCCACCCGGAACACCGCAGCGTAATGGTGTGTCCGAACGTCGTAATCGTACTTTACTAGATATGGTACAATCTATGATGTCTCTTACTGATTTACCGCTATCGTTTTGGGGTTATGCTTTAGAGACAACTGAATTCACATTAAATAGGGCACCATCCAAATCCATTGAGACGACGCCTTATGAACTATGGTTTGGCAAGAAACCAAAGTTGTCATTTCTTAAAGTTTGGGGTTGTGATGCTTATGTGAAAAAGCTTCAATCTGATAAGCTCGGACCCAAATCGGAGAAATGTGTCTTCATAGGATACCCAAAGGAAACTATTGGGCATACCTTCTATCACAGATCCGAAGGCAAGACATTTGTTGCTAAGAATGGATCCTTTCTAGAGAAGGAGTTTCTCTCGAAATAACTAAGTGGGGGGAAAGTAGAACTTGATGAGGTAACTGTACCTGCTCCCTTATTGGAAAGTAGTTCATCACAGAAACCGGTTCCTGTGACACCTACACCAATTAGTGAGGAAGCTAATGATGATGATCTTAAAACTATCAAGGTACTACCGAACCTCATAGGTCAACCAGAGTAAGATCCGCACCAGAATGGTACGGTAATCCTATTCTGGAAGTCATGTTACTTGACCATGATGAACCTACGAACTATGAAGAAGCGATGGTGAGCCCAGATTCCGCAAAATGGCCCGAGGCCATGAAATCTGAGATGGGATCCATGTATGAGAACAAAGTGTGGACTTTGGTTGACTTGCCCGATGATCGGCAAGCCATAGAGAATAAATGGATCTTCAAGAAGAAGACTGACGCTGACGGTAATGTTACTATCTACAAAGCTCGACTTGTTGCGAAAGGTTTTCGACAAGTTCAAGGGGTTGACTATGATGAGACTTTCTCACCCATAGCGATGCTTAAGTCTGTCTGAATCATGTTAGCAATTGCCGCATTTTATGATTATGAAATTTGGCAAATGGATGACAAAACTGCATTCCCGAATGGATTTCTGGAAGAAGAGTTGTATATGATGCAACCAGAAGGTTTTGTCGATCCAAAGGCTGCTAACAAAGTGTGCAAGCTCCAGCGATCCATTTATGGACTGGTGCAAGCCTCTCGGAGTTGGAATAAACTTTTGATAGTGTGATCAAAGCATATGGTTTTATACGGACTTTTGGAGAAGCATGTATTTACAAGAAAGTGAGTGGGAGCTCTGTAGCATTTCTAATATTATATGTGGATGCCATATTGTTGATTGGAAATGATATAGAATTTCTGGATAGCATAAAAGGATACTTGAATAAGAGTTTTTCAATGAAAGAGCTCGGAGAAGCTGCTTATATATTGGCCATCAAGATCTATAGATATAGATCAAGACGCTTAATTAGACTTTCACAAAGCACATACCTTGATAAAGTTTTGAAGAAGTTCAAAATGGATCAAGCAAAGAAAGGGTTCTTGCCTGTGTTACAAGGTGTGAAGTTGAGTAAGACTCAATGCCCGACCACTGCAGAAGATAGAGAGAAAATGAAAAGTGTTCCCTATGCTTCAGCCATAGGCTCTATCATGTATGCAATGCTGTGTACCAGACCTGATGCGTGCCTTGCTATTAGTTTAGCAGGGAGGTACCAAAGTAATCCAGGAGTGGATCACTGGACAGCGGTCAAGAATATCCTGAAATACCTGAAAAGGACTAAGGATATGTTCCTCGTTTATGGAGGTGACAAAGAGCTCGTCGTAAATGGTTACGTCGATGCAAGCTTTGACACTGATCCGGACGATTCTAAATCGCAAACCAGATACGTGTTTATATTGAACGGTGGAGCTGTCAGTTGGAGCAGTTCTAAACAAAGCGTCGTGGCGGGATCTACATGTGAAGCGGAGTACATAGCTGCTTCGGAAGCGGCAAATGAAGGAGTCTGGACAAATGAGTTCATATCCGATCTAGGTGTCTGAAGGAAATATGCCCTAGAGGCAATAATAAAGTTATTATTTATTTCCTTATATCATGATAAATGTTTATTATTCATGCTAGAATTGTATTAACCGGAAACATAATACATGTGTGAATACATAGACAAACAGAGTGTCACTAGTATGCCTCTACTTGACTAGCTCGTTAATCAAAGATGGTTATGTTTCCTAACCATGAACAAAGAGTTGTTATTTGATTAACGAGGTCACATCATTGGTTGAATGATCTGATTGACATGACCCATTCCATTAGCTTAGCACCTGATCGTTTAGTATGTTGCTATTGCTTTCTTCATGACTTATACATGTTCCTATAACTATGAGATTATGCAACTCCCGTTTACCAGAGGAACATTTTGGGTACTACCAAACGTCACAACGTAACTGGGTGATTATAAAGGAGTACTACAGGTGTCTCCAATGGTAGATGTTGGGTTGGCGTATTTCGAGATTAGGGTTTGTCACTCCGATTGTCGGAGAGGTATCTCCGGGCCCTCTCGGTAATGCACATCACTTAAGCCTTGCAAGCACTGCAACTAATATGTTAGTTGTGAGATGATGTATTACGGAACGAGTAAAGAGACTTGCCGGTAACGAGATTGAACTAGGTATTGGATACCGACGATCGAATCTCGGACAAGTAACATACCGATGACAAAGGGAACAACGTATGTTGTTATGCGGTCTGACCGATAAAGATCTTCGTAGAATATGTAGGAGCCAATATGGGCATCCAGGTCCCGCTATTGGTTATTGACCGGAGACGTGTCTCGGTCATGTCTACATTGTTCTCGAACCGTAGGGTCCGCACGCTTAACGTTACGATGATAGTTATTATGAGTTTATGCATTTTGATGTACCGAAGGTTGTTCGGAGTCCCGGATGTGATCACGGACATGACGAGGAGTCTCGAAATGGTCGAGACGTAAAGATTGATATATTGGAAGCCTATGTTTGGACACCGGAAGTGTTCCGAGTGAAATCGGGATTTTACCGGAATACCGGGAGGGTTACCGGAACCCCCCGGGAGGCAAATGGGCCTATTGGGCCTTAGTGGAAAAGTGAAAAGGGACAGCCCACAAGGGCTGCGCGCCTCCCCCCCTTCCCTAGTCCTATTAGGACTAGGAGAAGGGGCCGGCCCCCCTCTCTTCTCTCTTCTCCTTGAAGAGTCCTATTAGGAATATGATTGGGGGGGAGTCCTACTCCCGGTAGGAGTGGGACTCCCCCTGCGCCTCTCTCCCTTGGCCGGCTGAACCCCTCCCCCTGCTCCTTTATATACGGGGGCAGGGGGCACCCCATGGACACACAAGTTGATCATTGTTGATCGTTCCTTAGCCGTGTGCGGTGCCCCCTACCACCAAATTCCACCTCGGTCATATCGTTGTAGAGCTTAGGCGAAGCCCTGCGTCGGTAGTGCATCAAGATCGTCACCACGCCGTTGTGCTGACGGTACTCTTCCTCGACGCTTTGCTGGATCGGAGCCCGAGGATCGTCATCGAGCTGAACGTGTGCTAAGAACTCGGAGGTGCCGGAGTAACGGTGCTTGGATCGGTCGGATCGGGAAGAAGACGTACGACTACTTCCTCTACGTTATGAGATCGCTTCCGCAGTCGGTCTGCGTTGGTACATAGACAATACTCTCCCCCTCGTTGCTGTGCATCACCATGATCTTGCGTGTGCGTAGGAAAATTTTCGAAATTACTACATTCCCCAACAGTGGCATCCGAGCCTAGGTTTTATGGTTTGATGTTATTTGCACGAGTAGAACACAAGTGAGTTGTGGGCGATACAAGTCATACTGCCTACCAGCATGTCATACTTTGGTTCGGCGGTATTGTTGGGTGAGACGATCCGGACCAACCTTACGCGTACTCTTACGCGAGACCGGTTCCCTCGACGTGCTTTGCACATAGATGGCTTGCGGAAGACTGTCTCTCCAACTTTAGTTGAACCAAGTGTGACTACGCCCGGTTCTTGAGAAGGTTAAAACGGAGTCTATTTGACGAACTATCGTTGTGGTTTTGATGCGTAGGTGAGATGAGTTCTTACTTAAGCCCGTAGCAGCCACGTAAAACTTGCAACAACAAAGTAGAGGACGTCTAACTTGTTTTTGCAGGGCATGTTGTGATGTGATATGGTCAAGGAATGATGCTGATTTTATTGTATGAGATGATCATGTTTTGTAACCGAGTTATCGGCAACTGGCAGGAGCCATATGGTTGTCGCTTTATTGTATGCAATGCAATCGCGATGTAATGCTTTACTTTATTACTAAGCGGTAGTGATAGTCGTGGAAGCATAAGATTGGCGAGACAACAACGATGCTACGATGGAGATCAAGGTGGCACGCCGGTGACGATGGTGATCATGACGGTGCTTCGGAGATGGAGATCACAAGCACAAGATGATGATGGCCATATCATATCACTTATATTGATTGCATGTGATGTTTATCCTTTTATGCATCTTATCTTGCTTTGATTGACGGTAGCATTATAAGATGATCTCTCACTAAATTATCAAGAAGTGTTCTCCCTGAGTATGCACCGTTGCCAAAGTTCGTCGTGCCCAGACACCACGTGATGATCGGGTGTGATAAGCTCTACATCCATCTACAATGGGTGCAAGCCAGTTTTGCACACGCAGAATACTCGGGTTAAACTTGACGAGCCTAGCATATGCAGATATGGCCTCGGAACACAGAGACCGAAAGGTCGAGCGTGAATCATATAGTAGATATGATCAACATGACGATGTTCACCATTGAAAACTACTCCATCTCACGTGATGATCGGTTATGGTTTAGTTGATTTGGATCACATGATCACTTAGAGGATTAGAGAGATGTCTATCTAAGTGGGAGTTCCTAAATAATTTGATTAATTGAACTTAAACTTATCATGAACTTAGTACCTGATAGTATCTTGCTTGTTTATGTTGATTGTAGATAGATGGCTCGTGCTGTTGTTCCGTTGAATTTTAATGCGTTCCTTGAGAAAGCAAAGTTGAAAGATGATGGTAGCAATTACAAGGACTGGGTCCGTAACCTGAGGATTATCCTCATTGCTGCACAGAAGAATTTCGTCCTGGAAGCACCGCTGGGTGCCAGGCCTGCTGCTGGAGCAATGCCAGATGTTATGAACGTCTGGCAGAGCAAAGCTGATGACTACTCGATAGTTCAGTGTGCCATGCTTTATGGCTTAGAATCGGGACTTCAACGACGTTTTGAACGTCATGGAGCATATGAGATGTTCCAGGAGTTGAAGTTAATATTTCAAGCAAATGCCCGAATTGAGAGATATGAAGTCTCCAATAAGTTCTATAGCTGCAAGATGGAGGAGAACAGTTCTGTCAGTGAGCATATACTCAAAATGTCTGGGTATAATAATCACTTGATTCAGATGGGAGTTAATCTTCCAGATGATTGCGTCATTGACAGAATTCTCCAATCACTGCCACCAAGCTACAAGAGCTTCGTGATGAACTATAATATGCAAGGGATGAACAAGACTATTCCCGAGCTCTTCGCAATGCTGAAAGCTGCGGAGGTAGAAATCAAGAAGGAGCATCAAGTGTTGATGGTTAAGAAAACCACTAGTTTCAAGAAAAAGGGCAAAGGGAAGAAGAAGGGGAACTTCAAGAAGAACATCAAGCAAGTTGCTGCTCAGGAGAAGAAACCCAAGTCTGGACCTAAGCCTGAAACTGAGTGCTTCTACTGCAAGCAGACTGGTCACTGGAAGCGGAACTGCCCCAAGTATTTGGTGGATAAGAAGGATGGCAAGGTGAACAAAGGTATATGTGATATACATGTTATTGATGTGTACCTTACTAGAGCTCGCAGTAGCACCTGGGTATTTGATACTGGTTCTGTTGCTAATATTTGCAACTCGAAACAGGGACTACGGAATAAGCGGACGCTAGCAAAGGACGAGGTGACGATGCGCGTGGGAAACGGTTCCAAAGTCAATGTGATCGCGGTCGGCACGCTACCTCTACATCTACCTTCGGGATTAATATTAGACCTAAATAATTGTTATTTGGTGCCAGCGTTAAGCATGAACATTATATCTGGATCTTGTTTGATGCGAGACGGTTATTCATTTAAATCAGAGAATAATGGTTGTTCTATTTATATGAGTAATATCTTTTATGGTCATGCACCCTTGAAGAGTGGTCTATTCTTATTGAATCTCGATAGTAGTGATACACATATTCATAATGTAGAAGCGAAAAGATGCAGAGTTGATAATGATAGTGCAACTTATTTGTGGCACTGCCGTTTAGGTCATATCGGTGTAAAGCGCATGAAGAAACTCCATACTGATGGGCTTTTGGAACCACTTGATTATGAATCACTTGGTACTTGCGAACCGTGCCTCATAGGCAAGATGACTAAAACACCGTTCTCCGGTACTATGGAGAGAGCAACAGACTTATTGGAAATCATACATACCGATGTATGTGGTCCGATGAATATTGAGGCTCGTGGCGGATATCGTTATTTTCTCACCTTCACAGATGATTTAAGCAGATATGGGTATATCTACTTAATGAAACATAAGTCTGAAACATTTGAAAAGTTCAAGGAATTTCAGAGTGAAGTTGAAAATCATCGTAGCAAGAAAATAAAGTTTCTACGATCTGATCGTGGAGGAGAATATTTGAGTTACGAGTTTGGTATACATTTGAAAAATTGTGGAATAGTTTCGCAACTCACGCCACCCGGAACACCACAGCGTAATGGTGTGTCCGAACGTCGTAATCGTACTTTACTAGATATGGTGCGATCTATGATGTCTCTTACTGATTTACCGCTATCATTTTGGGGTTATGCTTTAGAGACGGCCGCATTCACGTTAAATAGGGCACCATCAAAATCCGTTGAGACAACGCCTTATGAACTATGGTTTGGCAAGAAACCAAAGTTGTCGTTTCTTAAAGTTTGGGGCTGCGATGCTTATGTGAAAAAGCTTCAACCTGATAAGCTCGAACCCAAAGCGGAGAAATGTGTCTTCATAGGATACCCAAAGGAAACTGTTGGGTATACCTTCTATCACAGATCCGAATGCAAAACATTCGTTGCTAAGAATGGATCATTTCTAGAGAAGGAGTTTCTCTCGAAAGAAGTGAGTGGGAGGAAAGTAGAACTTGACGAGGTAACTGTACCTGCTCCCTTATTGGAAAATAGTACATCACAGAAAACTGTTTCTGTGACACCTATACCAATTAGTGAGGAAGCTAATGATGATGATCATGAAACTTCAGGGCAAGATGCTACTGAACCACGTAGATCAACCAGAGTGAGATCCGCACCAGAGTGGTACGGTAATCCAGTTCTGGAAGTCATGCTGCTAGATCATGATGAACCTACGAACTATGAAGAAGCGATGGTGAGCCCAGATTCCGCAAAGTGGCTTGAGGCCATGAAATCTGAGATGGGATCCATGTATGAGAACAAAGTATGGACTTTGGTTGACTTGCCCGATGATCGGCAAGCAATTGAGAATAAATGGATCTTCAAGAAAAAGACTGACGCTGACGGTAATGTTACTGTCTATAAAGCTCGACTTGTCGCAAAAGGTTTTCGACAAGTTCAAGGGGTTGACTACGATGAGACCTTCTCACCCGTAGCGATGCTTAAGTCCGTCAGAATTATGTTAGCAATTGCTGCGTTTTATGATTATGAAATATGGCAAATGGATGTCAAAACTGCATTCCTGAATGGATTTCTGGAAGAAGAGTTGTATATGATGCAACCAGAAGGTTTTGTCGATCCGAAAGGAGCTAACAAAGTGTGCAAACTCCAGCGATCCATTTATGGACTGGTGCAAGCATCTCGGAGTTGGAATAAACTCTTTGATAGTGTGATCAAAGCATTTGGCTTTATACTGACTTTTGGAGAAGCCTGTATTTACAAGAAAGTGAGTGGGAGCTCTGTAGCATTTCTAATATTATATGTGGATGACATATTGCTGATTGGAAATGATATAGAATTTCTGGATAGCATAAAGGGATACTTGAATAAAAGTTTTTTGATGAAAGACCTCGGGGAAGCTGCTTACATATTAGGCATAAAGATCTATAGAGATAGATCAAGACGCTTAATTGGACTTTCACAAAGCACATACCTTGACAAGATTTAGAAGAAGTTCAAAATGGATCAAGCAAAGAAAGGGTTCTTGCCTGTGTTACAAGGTGTGAAGTTGAGTCAGACTCAATGCCCGACCACTGCAGAAGATAGAGAGAAAATGAAAGATGTTCCCTATGCTTTAGCCATAGGCTCTATCATGTATGCAATGCTGTGTACCAGACCTGATGTGTGCCTTGCTATAAGTTTAGCAGGGAGGTACCAAAGTAATCCAGGAGTGGATCACTGGACAGCGGTCAAGAACATCCTGAAATACCTGAAAAGGACTAAGGATATGTTTCTCGTATATGGAGGTGACAAAGAGCTCACCGTAAGAGGTTACGTTGATGCAAGCTTTGACACTGATCCGGACGATTCTAAATCGCAAACCGGATACGTGTTTACTTTAAACGGTGGAGCTGTCAATTGGTGCAGTTCTAAACAAAGCGTCGTAGCGGGATCTACATGTGAAGCGGAGTACATAGCTGCTTCGGAAGCAGCAAACGAAGGAGTCTGGATGAAGGAGTTCATATCCGATCTAGGTGTCATACCTAGTGCATCGGGTCCAATGAAAATCTTCTGTGACAATACTGGTGCAATTGCCTTGGCAAAGGAATCCAGATTTCACAGAAGAACCAAGCACATCAAAAGACGCTTCAACTCCATCCGGGATTTAGTCCAGGTGGGAGACATAGAGATTTGCAAGATACATACGGATCTAAATGTTGCAGACCCGTTGACTAAGCCTCTTCCACGAGCAAAACATGATCAGCACCAAGGCTCCATGGGTGTTAGAATCATTACTGTGTAATCTAGATTATTGACTCTAGTGCAAGTGGGAGACTGAAGGAAATATGCCCTAGAGGCAATAATAAAGTTATTATTTATTTCCTTATATCATGATAAATGTTTATTATTCATGCTAAAATTGTATTAACCGGAAACATAATACATGTGTGAATACATAGACAAACAGAGTGTCACTAGTATGCCTCTACTTGACTAGCTCGTTAATCAAAGATGGTTATGTTTCCTAACCATGAACAAAGAGTTGTTATTTGATTAACGAGGTCACATCATTGGTTGAATGATCTGATTGACATGACCCATTCCATTAGCTTAGCACCCGATCGTTTATTATGTTGCTATTGCTTTCTTCATGACTTATACATGTTCCTATAACTATGAGATTATGCAACTCCCGTTTACCAGAGGAACACTTTGGGTACTACCAAACGTCACAACGTAACTGGGTGATTATAAAGGAGTACTACAGGTGTCTCCAATGGTAGATGTTGGGTTGGCGTATTTCGAGATTAGGGTTTGTCACTCCGATTGTCGGAGAGGTATCTCTGGGCCCTCTCGGTAATGCACATCACTTAAGCCTTGCAAGCACTACAACTAATATGTTAGTTGTGAGATGATGTATTACGGAACGAGTAAAGAGACTTGCCGGTAACGAGATTGAACTAGGTATTGGATACCGACGATTGAATCTCGGACAAGTAACATACCGATGACAAAGGGAACAACGTATGTTGTTATGCGGTCTGACCGATAAAGATCTTCGTAGAATATGTAGGAGCCAATATGGGCATCCAGGTCCCGCTATTGGTTATTGACCGGAGACGTGTCTCGGTCATGTCTACATTGTTCTCGAACCGTAGGGTCCGCACGCTTAACGTTACGATGACAGTTATTATGAGTTTATGCATTTTGATGTACCGAAGGTTGTTCGGAGTCCCGGATGTGATCACGGACATGACGAGGAGTCTCGAAATGGTCGAGACGTAAAGATTGATATATTGGAAGCCTATGTTTGGACACCGGAAGTGTTCCGAGTGAAATCGGGATTTTACCGAAATACCGGGAGGGTTACCGGAACCCCCCGGGAGGCAAATGGGCCTATTGGGCCTTAGTGGAAAAGTGAAAAGGGACAGCCCACAAGGGCTGCGCGCCTCCCCCCCTTCCCTAGTCCTATTAGGACTAGGAGAAGGGGCCGGCCCCCCTCTCTTCTCTCTTCTCCTTGAAGAGTCCTATTAGGAATAGGATTGGGGGGGAGTCCTACTCCCGGTAGGAGTGGGACTCCCCTTGCGCCTCTCTCCCTTGGCCGGCCGAACCCCTCCCCCTGCTCCTTTATATACGGGGGCAGGGGGCACCCCATGGACACACAAGTTGATCATTGTTGATCGTTCCTTAGCCGTGTGCGGTGCCCCTGCCACCAAATTCCACCTCGGTCATATCGTTGTAGAGCTTAGGCGAAGCCCTGCGTCGGTAGTGCATCAAGATCGTCACCATGCCGTTGTGCTGACGGAACTCTTCCTCGACGCTTTGCTAGATCGGAGCCCGAGGATCGTCATCGAGCCGAACGTGTGCTAAGAACTCGGAGGTGCCGGAGTAACGGTGCTTGGATCGGTCGGATCGGGAAGAAGACGTACGACTACTTCCTCTACGTTGTGAGATCGCTTCCGCAGTCGGTCTGCGTTGGTACGTAGACAATACTGTCCCCCTCGTTGCTGTGCATCACCATGATCTTGCGTGTGCGTAGGAAAATTTTCGAAATTACTACGTTCCCCAACAGTGTCATACCTAGTGCATCGGGTCCAATGAAAATCTTTTGTGACAATACTGGTGCAATTGCCTTGGCAAAGGAATCCAGATTTCACAAGAGAACCAAGCACATCAAGAGACGCTTCAATTCCATCCAGGATCAAGTCCAGGTGGGAGACATAAAGATTTGCAAGATACATACGGATCTGAATGTTGCAGACCCGTTGACTAAGCCTCTTCCATGAGCAAAACATGATCAGCACCAAGACTCCATGGGTGTTAGAATCATCACAATGTAATCTAGATTATTGACGCTAGTGCAAGTGGGAGACTAAAGGAAATATGCCCTAGAGTCAATAATAAAGTTATTATTTATTTCCTCATATCATGATAAATGTTTATTATTCATGCTAGAATTGTATTAACCGGAAACATAATACATGTGTGAATACATAGACAAACATAGTGTCACTAGTATGCCTCTACTTGACTAGCTCGTTGATCAAAGATGGTTGAGCTTCCTAGCCATAGACATGAGTTGTCATTTGATTAACGGGATCACATAATTAGGAGAATGATGTGATTGACATGACCCATTCCGTTAGCTTAGCACTTGATCGTTTAGTTTACTGCTATTGCTTTCTTCATGACTTATACATGTTCCTATGACTATTAGATTATGCAACTCCCGATTACCAGAAGAACACTTTGTGTGCTACCAAACGTCACAACGTAACTGGGTGATTATAAAGGTGCTCTATAGGTGTCTCCAATGGTGTTCGTTGAGTTGGCATAGATCGAGAATAGGATTTGTCACTCCGAATGTCGGAGAGGTATCTCTGGGGCCTCTCGGTAATGCACATCACTATAAGCCTTGCAAGCAATGTGATTAATGATTTAGTTACGGGATGATGCATTACGGAACGAGTAAAGAGACTTGCCGGTAATGAGATTGAACTAGGTATTGAGATACCGACGATCGAATCTCAGGCAAGTAACATACCGATGACAAAGGGAACAACGTATGTTGTTATGCGGTTTGACCGATAAAGATCTTCATAGAATATGTAGGAACCAATATGAGCATCCAGGTTCCGCTATTGGTTATTGACTAGAGACGTGTCTCGGTCATGTATACATAGTTCTCGAGCCCGTAGGGTCCACACGCTTAAAGTTCGGTGATGATCGGTATTATGAGTTTTTGTGTTTTGATGTACCGAAGGTAGTTCGGAGTCCCGGATATGATCACGGACATGACGAGGAGTCTCGAAATGGTCAAGAAGTAAAGATCGATATATTGGATGACTATGTTCAGACACCGGAAGTGTTTCGGGAGGTTTCAGACATATACTGGAGTACCGGGGGGTTACCGGAACCCCCCGGGGAGTATATTGGGCCTAATGGGCCCTAGTGGGAGAAAAGGAGGGGCGGCCAGGGCAGCCGCGCGCCCCCTCCCCCTCTAGTCCGAATTGGACAAGGAGGGGGGCGGCGCCCCCCTTTCCTTCTCTCATTTCTCTGCCTTCCTTCCCTTCTCCTACTCCTACTTGGAAGGGGGGGGGTCCTACTCTCGGTGGGAGTAGGAATCCTCATGGGGCGTGAAAGTGCGCTATATCGACTAGAGGGGGGGTGAATAGGCGATTTTTATGAAAGTCTTCAAAACGTGGAAGTTATGAAGACAAACAGAGTGAACAAGCCTATCACTATGCAGCGGAAGTTAGATTACACAATGCAAGCCATGGTCAAGTATACGATATAGTGAAAGCACAGTGACAAACAACTTCAGTGTAATGAGGATCAGGTTGGAAGAAGTTATGAAGCCAAACAGATCATACAGTCAAGTTGTGAAGACAGAAGATAAAGCAAGCATGCAATAGCTTCACAATGTGTACTGGTAAGTAAAGGGAGGCGAAGATGAAACCAGTGACACGTTGAAGACAATGATATGTTGGACCAGTTCCAGTTGCTGTGACAACTGTACGTCTGGTTGGAGCGGCTAGGTATTTAAACCAAAGGACACACAGTCCCGGACACCCAGTCCTGAACACGCAGCTCAGGACACCCAGTCCTCACCGTTTTCTCCTTGAGCTAAGGTCACACAGACCCCGCCCAATCACTCTGGTAAGTCTTCAAGGTAGACTCCCAAACCTTCACAGACTTCGTTCACCGGCAATCCACAATTCCTCTTGGATGCTCAGAACGCGACGCCTAACCAACTGGAGGATGCACAATCCTCAAGTGTAATAAGTCTTCAGATCACTCAGACAAGAAGACTTAAGTGATGCCCAATTACTCTGGCTCTGGGTGGTTAGGGCTTTTCTCCTCACTAAGGATTTTCTCTCAAAGGCTTCGAGGTGGGTTGCTCTCAAACGACAAAAGCCATGCACTGAAATCTGAGCAGCCAACCGTTTATGGTTGTGGGGGTGGACTATTTATAGCCACTTGGCAACCCGACCTGATTTGTCCGAAATGACCCTGGGTCACTAAGGAACTGACACGTGTACTAACGGTCGGATTTCGAACTCTCACGGCAACTTTACTTGGGCTGCAAGTAAAGCTGACTTGTCTGACTCTGGACAAGATTTTCTCTCATTGTCTTCATTCGAAGACATAGGATTTGAATTAGGCATCACTTCAGTCATCCTGACTGGTTCTCTTGGACCCCACTTAACAGTACGGTGGTTCCTATGACACAACATGAATAAAGTAAAACTACGAAGGATCTAAGTCTTCGAGTTCCATAGGCTTCATGGGGAGTCTTCATATGTCATTGTCTTCGACAAGAATGTCTTCATGAACCACCATTGTCTTCAATGTCTTCGTACATTTTTAGGGGTCATCTCTGGTAACTAAACCGAATCAATGAGGGACTTCTACCTGTGTTATCCTGCAATTCTCACAAACACATTAGTCCCTCAACTAGGTTTGTCGTCAATACTCCAAAACCAACTAGGGGTGGCACTAGATGCACTTACAGGGCGCGCCATAGGAGGCCGGCACCTCCCCCTCCCCCACTCCTTTATATATGGGGAGGGGGCACCCCATGGAGACACAACAATAGATCATTGATCTCTTAGCTTTGTGCGGTGCCCCCCCTCCACCATAATCCACCTCAGTCATATCGTAGCCGTGCTTAGGCAAAGCCCTGTGTCGGTAGCTTCATTAACACCGTAACCACACCTTCATGCCGACAAAGCTCTTCCCGGAAGCACTACTGGATCGTGAGTTCCCGGGACGTCACCGAGCTGAACGTGTGCTGAACGCGGAGGTGTCGTACGTTCGGTACTAAGGATCGGTCGATCGTGAAGACGTACGACTACATAAACCGCGTTGTCATAACGCTTCCGCTTACGGTCTACAAGGGTACGTAGATGACACTCTCCCCTCTCGTTGCTATGCATCACCATGATCTTGCGTGTGCGTAGGATTTTTTTTCAAATTACTACATTCCCCAACAGCAATATGGATTGTTCTTAAAAGTGGCAAATGCCGCATCATTACTTATGGTTCTGCCGATTGTAGGAGAGCAGTATTCTTCCATCTCCAATCAGAAATAGCTGCTAACTAAGCGCATCAATTAGAAGAGAAGTTAGAGCTGACGGGAGTGGTGCTAGCAGTTTCCACAATAATCGTCTGGCAGATAAATATATATCTTCTCATTTTTCAGATTTTGTTGTTGCATCCAGTTAAATCTATTAGCTTACTGGTTGTGGTATAACTCTCTCTAGAATTTACAATGTGGTTTCCATGCCTATTGATTTAACTTGATGAGAAAAATCAAACCTATGTTATTCAAAATTTAGTGGGGACCGTTCTTGATTTTTGAGTGCACTGCCTAGAAGGTAGATCTGAATAAATCTTCTATAAAATAAACATATTTTATTGTTAAATTTTGTATTTTTTATAAGCAGATACCATTCATTGTTTTTTCATTTACAACTGCACATGTTCAGTTATGTGTCCATATATGCGGTACGGAGTTTTAGATATGAAGCAAACAGTTCAAGGTATTTCGTATTGGTAGAGCTTAATCCGTGATGTGTGATGCTTTCTAATGGCACTGTATATTGTATAATTTAACATATAACTCGTTATAATTTTGTTAAGTCGTACTTATACATCTTACAACCAACATGTGTAGTGATCTACTCAGCCACCTTCTTAAAAGTGAAATTTCTTGCCAATTATAGCTGCATGCAAGAATTGATTTTCTATCTGGTAGCTATTAGTATGTTTTAGAAGGGAGATTACTTTGCTTCAGGGTACAAGATGTTGTGATCTTTGTTTTTATTGCCTTCTTGTATTTCTGACATTGACTTCCTTCTTTTCCTTTCATTCTCAGTGAACAAAGTGTTGGGGAACGTAGTAATTTCAAAAAATTTCCTACGCACACGCAAGATCATGGTGATGCATAGCAACGAGAGGGGAGAGTGTTGTGTACGTACCATCGTAGACCGAAGCGGAAGCGTTGACGCAACATAGAGGAAGTAGTCGTACGTCTTCCCGGTCCAACCGATCCAAGCACCGTTACTCCGGTACCTCCGAGTTCTTGGCACACGTTCAGCTCGATGACGCTCCCCGGGCTCCGATCCAACAAAGCTTCGGGGAGGAGTTCCGTCAGCACGACGGCGTGGTGACGATCTTGATGTTCAACCGTCGCAGGGCTTCGCCTAAGCACTGCTACAATATGACCGAGGTGGAATATGGTGGAGGGGGGCACCGCACATGGCTAAGGAACGATCACGAAGATCAACTTGTGTCTCTAGGGGTGCCCCTGCCTCCGTATATAAAGGTTCAAGAGGGGGAGGCCGGCCGGCCATCATAGGGCGCGCCAGGAGGAGTCCTACTCCCTCCGGGAGTAGGACTTCCCCCCCAATCCTAGTTGGAATATGATTCGCGAGGTGGGAACAGAGAGAGAAAGAAGGAGGGGGGCGCCGCCCCCTCTCTCCTTGTCCTATTCGGACTAGGGGGGGAGGGTCGCGCGGCCCAGCCCTGGCCGCCTCTCCTCTTCTTCAGCTAAGGCCCATTAAGGCCCATGTACCTCCGGGGGGGGGGGGGGGGTTCCGGTAACCTCCCGGTTTTCCGGTAAAATCCCGATTTCACCCGGAACACTTCCGATATCCAAATATAGGCTTCCAATATATCAATCTTTATGTCTCGACCATTTCGAGACTCCTCGTCATGTCCGTGATCACATCCGGGACTCCGAACAAACTTCGGTACATCAAAATGCATAAACTCATAATATAACTGTCATCGTAACCTTAAGCGTGCGGACCCTACGGGTTCGAGAACAATGTAGACATGACCGAGACACGTCTCCGGTCAATAACCAATAGCAGAACCTGGATGCTCATATTGGTTCCTACATATTCTACGAAGATCTTTTATCGGTCAGACTGCATAACAACATACGTTGTTCCCTTTGTCATCGGTATGTTACTTGCCGAGATTCGATCGTCGGTATCCAATACCTAGTTCAATCTCGTTACTGGCAAGTCTCTTTACTCGTTCCGTAATACATCATCTCGCAACTAACTCATTAGTTGCAATGCTTGCAAGGCTTATGTGATGTGCATTACCGAGAGGGCCCGGAGATACCTCTCCGACAATCGGAGTGACAAATCCTAATCTCGAAATACGCCAACCCAACATGTACCTTTGGAGACACCTGTAGAGCTCCTTTATAATCACCCAGTTACGTTGTGACGTTTGGTAGCACACAAAGTGTTCCTCTGGCAAACGGGAGTTGCATAATCTCATAGTTATAGGAACATGTATAAGTCATGAAGAAAGCAATAACAACATACTAAATGATCGGGTGCTAAGCTAATGGAATGGGTCATGTCAATCAGATCATTCAACTAATGATGTGATCCCGTTAATCAAATAACAACTCTTTGTCCATGGTTAGGAAACATAACCATCTTTGATTAAGGAGCTAGTCAAGTAGAGGCATACTAGTGACACTCTTTTTGTCTATGTATTCACACATGTATTATGTTTCCAGTTAATACAATTCTAGCATGAATAATAAACATTTATCATGATATAAGGAAATAAATAATAACTTTATTATTGCCTCTAGGGCATATTTCCTTCACAAAGGAAGCCTTGCGCCAAGGAGAAGCAGAACACTCGTTGTTTCTTGTATTCACCATACTGTAGGAAGAAATGTCCAAGGTAATCAAAATTTATTGGGGATACCCATGCCTGCAATTAGATTACAATACATATTTTTTATGATAGTTGAATGGTGCTCAAATCTGTGTGCTAAAAGTAGCTCAATGGTATTTACCTGAATGAGTGCCCACAATGTCCAGTAGAGGTGTGATGTTAATCTGAAGGTGTTTGTTTCAGTCTAAGGCAAGGAAGTTTTAGAGGACATCAATAGCTTTCCAAAGATACAATGTTTGTGCAATTTAGAATAGTGATGGTCAAGATATCCCCAAATAGCAGTTCTGCTGTTCCAGGATTTTCAGTCCAAGCAGATTTATGTTTTGCAAGAAATAGTCTACTTTTTACAAGCAGAACCAGTTTTTTCGCCACAACATGAATTTCTTGCTGATATACTAAGTGTGCTCATATGCTTGATTTCGTCAAGTAGAGCAAGCTTTACATATTTCAGAATTCAGTTAATGGCAGAAGCTACAATTCTGGTTCCTTTTCAGTTGGCAGTGGGCATCATATATTTCGCATTGTGTTGTTGTAAAGTAGTACTGTTTAATGATATGGTCTTACCACTAGCTCTACAAGGATATTATCCATGGTCCCTGCTTGTTTTGCATTGCATAGATATCACAATTTGTTTGATAGCTTGACAGAACTTTGGCCGCTGCTCCATCGATGGCCAAATCATAGGTTGCAGCTTGATCTGGGACTTGCAGTAGGAAAGCAAGCATCGATGTCTTCTTAGGTAAGTGAATTGTATCCTTGTTGAACTGTACATCTCGAGTTATTTAACTAAACATGCTCCACTGTTATTGTCATGTCAAGATTAAAATCTTGCATGCATTACAATACCATGCACTAAATGCACATGCTATTTTTGGTTAGTTTGACTCAGAGGGAGTTGTACTCCAAGAGTCCATGAGATTTCATTTCCAAAATGAGGATAAACTGACAGTAGGTACAACTGACTAAAGGAAATATTCCCTAGAGGCAATAATAAAGTTGTTATTTATATCTCCTTATATCATGATAAATGTTTATTATTCATGCTAGAATTGTACTAACCAGAAACTTAGTACATGTGTGAATACATAGACAAACAGAGTGTCACTAGTATGCCTCTACTTGACTAGCTCGTTAATCAACGATGGTTAAGTTTTCTAGCCATGGACAAAGAGTTGTCATTTGATAAACGGGATCACATCATTAGAGAATGATGTGATTGACTTGACCCATCCGTTAGCTTAGCACGATGATCATTTAGTTTGTTGCTATTGCTTTCTCCATAATTTATACATTTTCATATGACTATGAGATCATGCAACTCCCGAATACCGGAGGAACACTTTGTGTGCTACCAAACGTCACAACGTAACTGGGTGATTATAAAGGTGCTCTACATGTGTCTCAGATGGTGTTTGTTGAGTTGGCATAGATCGAGATTAGGATTTGTCACTCCGTCTATCGGAGAGGTATCTCTGGGCCCTCTCGGTAATGTTCATCACTATGAGCCTTGCAAGCAATGTGACTAATGAGTTAGTTGCGGGATATGCATTACAGAACGAGTAAAGATACTTGCCGGTAACGAGATTGAACTAGGTATTGAGATACCGATGATCAAATCTCGGGCAAGTAACATACCGATGACAAAGGGAACAACGTATGTTGTTATGACGTTCGACCGATAAAGATCTTCGTAGAATATGTAGGAGCCAATATGGGCATCCAGGTTCCACTATTGGTTATTGACCAGAGAGGTGTCTCAGTCATGTCTACATAGCTCTCGAACCCATAGGGTCCGCACACTTAACGTTCATTGACGATATAGTACTATATGAGTTATGTATGTTGGTGACCGAATGTTGTTCAGAGCCCCGGATGAGATCACAGACATGACAAGGAACTCCGGAATGGTCCGGAGACAAAGATTGATATATGGGATAATAGTGTTTGGTCTCCAGAAGGGTTCCAGAATTCACTGGAAGGGGTTCCAGATGTTTCCCGAAATGTTTGGGTACGACAACACTTTATTTGGGCCAAAGGGGAAAGCCCACAAGGTTTTTGGAAAGAGCAAAAGGAAGTTTTGCGGAGTCCAGGGGCCAGACGCTAGTGTCCAGACGCCGGGATCCCTGGTGTCTAGTCCTGGAGTCCGAGAAGGACTCTTGCCTTTCTGGTGAAACCTACTTTGTGTAGGCTTTTACTCCAAGTTTCGACCCCAAGGCTCAAAAATATAAATAGAGGGGTAGGGCTAGCACCCAGGACACATCAAGAAATACCAAGCCATGTGCTGGCAACCCCGTCCCCTCTAGTTTAGCCTCCATCATAGTTTTCATAGTGCTTAGGCGAAGCCCTCGAAGATTGTTCTTCACCAACACCGTCACCATGCCGTCATGCTGCCGGAACTCATCTACTACTTCGCCCGTTTTGCTAGATCAAGAAGGCGAGAACGTCATCGAGCTGAACATGTGCTGAACGTGGAGGTGTCATACGTGATTGGGACGGATCGTGAAGGTGTATGACTACATCAACCGTGTTGATAAAACGCTTCTGTCTTCGGTCTACGAGGGTACGTAGACACACTCTCCCCTCTCGTTGCTATGCATCACCATGATAGAACTTGCGTCTGCGTAGGATTTTTTTTGAAATTACTGTGTTTCCCAACAGTGGTATCAGAGCCATGTTTATGCGTAGATGTTATATGCACGAGTAGAACACAAAGGAGTTGTGGGCGCGGGTATATTCATCTTGCTTGCCGTCACTAGTTGATTCTTGATTCAGTGGTATTGCTGGATGAAGCGGCTCAGACCGACATTACGCGTACACTTACGCGAGACTGGTTCTATCGACGTGCTTTGCACACAGGTGGCTGGTGGGTGTCAGTTTCTCCAACTTTAGTTGAATTGGATTCAATGAGCAGGGTTCTTTCTGAAGATCAAAAAACAATCACTATACCGCATTGTGGTTTTTGATGCGTAGGTAAGAACGGTTCTTGCTCAGCCCGTAGCAGCCACGTAAAACTTGCAACAACAAAGTAGAGGACGTCTAACTTGTTTTTGCAGGGCATGTTGTGATGTGATATGGTCAAGACATGATGCTAAATTTTATTGTATGAGATGATCATGTTTTGTAACACAGTTATTGGCAACTGGCAGGAGCATATGGTTGTCGCTTTATTGTATGAAATGCAATCGCCATGTAATTGCTTTACTTTATCACTAAGCGGCAGCGATAGTCATAGAAGCAATAGTTGGTGAGACAACAATGATGCTTCGATGGAGATCAAGGTGTCAAGCCGGTGACGATGGTGATCATGACAGTGCTTTGGAGATGGAGTTCAAAGGTACAAGATGATGATGGCCATATCATATCACTTATATTGATTGCATGTGATGTTTATTCTTTATGCATCTTATTTTGCTTAGTTCGGCGGTAGCATTATAAGATGACCTCTCACTAAATTTCAAGGTATAAGTGTTCTCCCTGAGTATGCACAGTTGCTACAGTTCGTCGTGCCGAGACACCACGTGATGATCGGGTGTGATAAGCTCTACGTTCACATACAACAGGCGCAAGCCAGTTTTGCACACGCGGAATACTCGCGTTAAACTTGACGAGCCTAGCATATGCAGATATGGCCTTGGAACACTGAGACCGAAAGGTCGAGCGTGAATCATATAGTAGATATGATCAACATAGTGATGTTCACCATTGAAAACTACTCCATCTCATGTGATGATCGGACATGGTTTAGTTGATATGGATCATGTGATCACTTAGATGATTAGAGAGATGTCTATCTAAGTGGGAGTTCTTAAGTAATTTGATTAATTGAACTTTAATTTATCATGAACTTAGTACCTGATAGTATTTTGCATGTCTATGTTGTTGTAGATAGATGGCCCGTGTTGTTGTTCCGTTGAATTTTAATGCGTTCCTAGAGAAAGCTAAGTTGAAAGATGATGGTAGCAACTACACGGACTAGGTATGTAACTTGAGGATTATCCTCATTGCTGCACAGAAGAATTACGTCCTGGAAGCACCGCTAGGTGACAAACTCGCTGCAGGAGCAACGCCAGATGTTATGAACACCTGGAAGAGCAAAGCTGATGACTACTCGATAGTTCAGTGTGCCATGCTTTACGGCTTATAACCGGGAATTCAACAACGTTTTGAACATCATGGAGCATATGAGATGTTTTAGGAGTTGAAGTTAATATTTCAAGCAAATGCCTGGATTGAGAGATATGAAGTCTCCAATAAGTTCTACAACTGCAAAATGGAGGAGAATAGTTCTATCAGTGAACATATACTCAGAATGTCTGGGTACCACAACCACTTGACTCAGCTGGGAGTTAATCTTCCTGATGATAGTATCATTGACAGAGTTCTTCAATCACTGCCACCAAGCTACAAGAGCTTCGTGATGAACTATAATATGCAAGGGATGGACAAGACATTTCCCGAGCTCTTCACAATGCTAAAGGCAACGGAGGTAGAAATCAAGAAGGAGCATCAAGTGTTGATGGTCAACAAGACCACCAGTTTCAAGAAAAAGGGTAAAGGGAATAAGGGGAACTTCAAGAAGAATAGCAAGACGTTTGCTGCTCAAGTGAAGAAACCTAAGTATGGACCTAAGCCTGAGACTGAGTGCTTCTACTACAAAGGGACTGGTCACTAGAAATGGAACTGTCCCAAGTATTTGGCAGAGAAGAAGGATGGCAAAGTGAAAGGTATATTTGATATACATGTTATTGATGTGTACCTTACTAATGCTCGCAGTAGTGCCTGGGTATTTGATACTGGTTCAGTTGCTAACATTTGCAACTCGAAACAGGGGTACGGATTAAGCGAAGATTGGCTAAGTACGAGGTGACGATGCACGTGGGAAATGGTTCCAAAGTCAATGTGATCGTCGCCGGCACACTACCTCTACATCTACCTTCGGGATTAGTTTTATACCTAAATAATTGTTATTTGGTGCCAGCGTTGAGCATGAACATTATATTTGGATCTTGTTTGATACGAGACGGTTATTCATTTAAATCAGAGAATAATGGTTGTTCTATTTATATGAGTAATATCTTTTATGGCCATGGACCCTTGATGAGTGGTCTATTTTTACTAAATCTTGATAGTAGTGATACACATGATCATAGTATTGAAGCCAAAAGATGCAGAGTTTATAATGATAGTGCAACTTATTTGTGGCACTACCATTTAGGTCATATTGGTGTAAAGCTCATGAAGAAACTCCATTCCGATGGACTTCTGGAATCACTTGATTATGAATCACTTGGTACTTGCGAACCATGCCTCATGGGCAAGATGACTAAAACTCCATTCTCCGGAACAATGGAGCGAGCAACAGAGTTATTGGAAATCATACATACTGATGTATGTGGTCCAATGAACATTGAGGCTCGCGGCAGATATTGTTATTTTCTCACCTTCACAGATGATTTAAGCATATATGAGTATATCTACTTAATGAAACATAAGTCTGAAATATTTGAAAAGTTCAAAGAATTTCAGAGTGAAGTGGAAAATCATCGTAACAAGGAAATCAAGTTTCTACAATCTGATCATGGAGGTGAATATTTGAGTTATGAGTTTGGACTTCATTTGAAACAATGCGGAATAGTTTCGCAACTCACGCCACCTGGAACACCACAACGTAATGGTGTATCCGAACGTCGTAACCGCACTTTATTAGATATGGTGCGATCTATGATGTCTCTCACTGATTTGCCGCTATCATTTTGGGGTTATGCTTTAGAGACGGCTGCATTCACGTTAAATAGGGCACCATCACAATCCGTTGAGACGACACCTTATGAACTGTGGTTTGGAAAGAAACCAAAGTTGTCGTTTCTTAAAGTTTGGGGCTGTGATGCTTATGTGAAAAAGCTTCAACCTGATAAGCTCGAACCCAAATCGGAGAAATGTGTCTTCATAGGATACCCAAAGGAGACTGTTGGGTACACCTTCTATCACATATCCTAAGGAAAGATATTCGATGCTAAGAATGGATCCTTTCTAGAGAAGGAGTGAGTGGGAGGAAAGTCGAACTTGATGAGGTAATTGTACCTGCTCCCTTATTGGAGAGTAGTTCATCACTGAAATCAGTTCCAGTGATTCCTACACCAGTAAGTGAGGAAGCTAATGATGATGATCATAAAACTTCTGATCAAGTTACTACCGAACCTCGTAGGTCAACCAGAGTAAGATCCGCACCAAAGTGGTACGGTAATCCTGTTCTAGAATTCATGTTACTTGACCATGAGGAACCTACGAACTATGAGGATGCGATGATGAGCCCAGATTCCGCAAAATGGCTTGAGGCCATGAAATCTGAGATGGGATCCATGTATGAGAACAAAGTGTGGACTTTGGTTGACTTGCCCATTGATCGGCATGCCATAGAGAATAAATGGATCTTCAAGAAGAAGACTGACATTGACAGTAATGTTACTGTCTACAAAGCTTGACTTGTTGCAAAAGGTTTTCGACAAGTTCAAGGAGTTGACTACGATGAGACCTTCTCATCCGTAGCGATGCTTAAGTCCGTCCGAATCATGTTAGCAATTGCCGCATTTTATGATTATTAAATTTGGCAAATGGATGTCAAAACTGCATTCCTTAATGGATATCTTAAAGAAGAGCTGTATATGATGTACCAGAAGGTTTTGTCGATCCAAAAGGTGCTAACAAAGTGTGCATGCTCCAGCGATCAATTTATGGACTGGTGCAAGCCTCTCGGAGTTGGAATATACACTTTGATAGTGTGATCAAAGCATATGGTTTTATACAAACTTTTGGAGAAGCCTGTATTTACAAGAAAGTGAGTGGGAGCTCTATAGCATTTCTGATATTATATGTAGATGACATATTGTTGATTGGAAATAATACTGAATTTCTGAATTGCATAAAAGGATACTTGAATAAGAATTTTTCAATGAAAGACCTCGGTGAAGCTGCTTATATATTATGCATCAAGATCTATAGAGATAGATCAAGATGCTTAATTGGACTTTCACAAAGCACATACCTTGATAAAGTTTTGAAAAAGTTCAAAATGGATCAAGCAAAGAAAGGGTTCTTGCCTGTGTTACAAGGTGTGAAGTTGAGTCAGACTCAATGTCTGACCACTGCAGAAGATAGAGAGAAAGTGAAAGGTGTTCCCTATGCTTCAGCCATAGGCTCTATCATGTAAGCAATGCTGTGTACCAGACCTGATGTGTGCCTTGCTATCAGTTTAGCAGGGAGGTACCAAAGTAATCCAGGAGTGGATCACTGGACAACGGTTAAAAACATCCTGAAATACCTAAAAAGGACTAAGGATATGTTTCTCGTTTACGGAGGGGACAAAGAGCTAATCGTAAATGGTTACATCGATGAAGGCTTTGACACTGATCCGGATGACTCTAAGTCACAAACCGGATACGTATTTTTATTAAATGGTCGAGCTGTCAGTTGGTGCAGTTCCAAGCAGAGCGTTGTGGCGGGATCTACATGTGAAGCGGAGTACATAGCTGCTTCGGAACCAGCAAATGAAGGAGTCTGGATGAAGGAGTTCATACCCGATCTAGGTGTCATACCTAGTGCATCGGGTCCAATGAAAACCTTTTGTGACAATATTGGTGCAATTAACTTGGCAAAGGAATCCAGATTTCACAAGAGAACCAAGCACATCAAGAGACGCTTAAATTCCACTCGCGGTCAAGTCAAGGAGGGAGACATAGAGATTTGCAAGATACATACGGATCTGAATATTGCAGACATGTTGACTAAGCCTCTTCCATGAGCAAAACATGATTAGCACCAAGACTCCATGGGTGTTAGAATCATCACAGTGTAATCTAGATTATTGACTCTAGTGCAAGTGGGAGACTGAAGGAAATATGCCCAAGGGGCAATAATAAAGTTGTTATTTATATTTCCTTATATCATGTTAAATGTTTATTATTCATGCTAGAATTATACTAACCGGAAACTTAGTGCATGTGTGAATACATAGACAAACAGAGTGTCACTAGTATGCCTCTACTTGACTAGCTCGTTAATCAAAGATGGTTAAGTTCTCTAGACATGGTCAAAGAGTTTTCATTTGATAAACGGGATCACATCATTAGAGAATGATGTGATTGACTTGACCCATCCGTTAGCTTAGCACGATGGTCGTTTAGTTTGTTGCTATTGCTTTCTCCATAACTTATAGATGTTCCTATGACTATGAGATCATGCAACTCCCGAATACCGGAGGAACACTTTGTGTGCTATCAAATATCACAACGTAACTGGGTGATTATAAAGTGCTCTACAGGTGTCTCCGATGGTGTTTGTTGAGTTGGCATAGATCGAGATTAGGATTTTTCACTCCGTCTATCGAAGAGGTATCTCTGGGCCCTCTCGGTAGTGTACATCACTATGAGCTTTGTAAGCAATGTGACTAATTAGTTAGTTGCGGGATGATGCATTACGGAACGAGTAAAGAGACTTGTCGGTAACGAGATTGAACTAGGTATTGAGATACCGACGATCGAATCTCGGGCAAGTAACATACCGATGACAAAGGGAACAACGTATGTTGTTATGCGGTTCGACCGATAAAGATCTTCATAGAATATGTAGGAGCCAATATGGGCATCCAGGTTCCGCTATTGTTTATTCACCAGAGAGGTGTCTCGGTCATGTCTACATAGTTCTCGAACCCGTAGGGTCCGCACGCTTAACGTTCGTTGACGATATAGTACTATATGAGTTATGTATGTTGGTGACCGAATGTTGTTCGGAATCCCGGATGAGATCACGGACATGACGAGGAACTCCGGAATGGTCTGGAGATAAAGATTGATATATGGGATAATAGTGTTTGGTCTCCGGAAGGGTTCCGGAATTCACCGGAAGGGGTTCCGGATGTTTCCCGAAATGTTTGGGTACGAGAACACTTTATTTGGGCCAAAAGGGAAAGCCCACAAGGTTTTTGGAAAGAGCAAAAGGAAGTTTTGCGGAGTCCAGGGGCCAGACGCCGGGATCCCTGGCGTCTGGTCCTGGAGTCCGAGACAGACTCTTGCCTTTCGGGTGAAACCGACTTTGTGTAGGCTTTTACTCAAAGTTTCGACCCCAAGGCTCAACATATAAATAGAGGGGTAGGGCTAGCACCTAGGACACATCAAGAAACACCAAGCCGTGTGCCGGCAACCCCGTCCCTCTAGTTTATCCTCCGTCATAATTTTCGTAGTGCTTAGGCAAAGCCCTGCGAAGATTGTTCTTCACCAACACTGTCACCATGCCGTCGTGCTGCCGGAACTCATCTACTACTTCACCCGTCTTGCTGGATCAAGAAGGCGAGGACGTCATCGAGCTGAACGTGTGCTGAACGCGGAGGTGCCTTACGTTCGGTACTTGATCGGGACGGATTATGAAGGTGTACGACTACATAAACCACGTTGATAAAACGCTTCCGCTTTTGGTCTACGAGGGTATGTAGACACACTCTCCCGTCTCGTTGTTATGCATCACCATGATAGATCTTGCGTGTGCGTAGGATTTTTTTTGAAATTACTGCGTTTCCCAACGCTGACATGCACTATTATTAGGCACTTTACACTTTACACGCCGAGGATAAACTGACAGTAGCTACCGAATTGGGATTAGTAGCACGCTGAGGATAAATATTCCCCCATGAGGTAGCTAATTTCATAACTTACCACCATTTCCTAAAAGTAGAACTGGGTAGCATTAGCCAACCACATGGGAGGATGTTTTAAACAAATAATTGAACTGGTAGTAGCTACCAAATTGGGATTAGTAGCACACTGAGGATAAACACTTTACATGTTGCGACCCCTACTTTTATTTAGTTCTTCCACGCTTTAGTTCTTGCAATGAGGGATCCATGTTATGTTTTAGAAAGAGTGCAAAAATCTGGGCCACTGTGATGCTTCATCATTTTGTCATGTTGTCTTGCTGCAAGGAAATATATACATCAATTTGTCCTGCATTTGAACGTGCTTGCTCCTGTTTTTGATGCATTTCTATTCTGTTAATTTATAGGTTCTTGCTTACACTGGGAATGATGAGGCTAACAAGTTTTTCCTTGGAGGTGAGATGTCACTTGACAACACGAAGGTAACTATCTGGAAATTCGGGACCAATTAGAACTAAAATCATATGAGTTTATCAGTCTAGCTAAGAGTTCATTTCCTGCTAATGGTTTAGCATGGCTGAGTCATATGTGTTTACTTGACTAATCAATAAGAATTATTTTCTCTTGCCAGCTTCAGCTGCAGCAGCGTCTTGCCTGCATCATATATTTTGTATTATGTTTTTGTGGGCATGCTGGTTCTGAACTTTGGCATCGATGGATAGAATTTCGTGCAAACTATAATGTTGTTGTTCAAGTGTAGGATAATTCGTTTTGATGTCTCTGTTGTGTGTGCGCGTGCAGGTGCCAAAGGCGTCTGATAGAACTCAGGTGAAGGCGAAGGAGGTTTGGCTCTCGGACATGTGTCACACTTGATGATAACGACGTGCAGACTGTAAGTTATGTTTCTCCCTGTTTGATTCAAGCTTGAAATATTCATAGATGCTACACTTCAGTCAGTAAATGAACAAAAAAGGTGGCACTGGTCTTTTAGTCAGTTTTCTGTCAATGACCATAACTTCTGGGGTAACAAGAGTAGCACATTTTGCCAACGTTTTCAGGTTTGTATGAATAAGGACGAAGTAGTAGTTCATGGGTTGGTTGTGTAATTTAGATATCACCTTAGCAACCGCCAACCGTACATTTGCTGTTGTTGTTGATTTATTATTATGACTGGTTTCTCATACATAGACAACGACAATTCTAGAATATCATCGTCCAATTCTGAGCATATAGGTTTTAGTATTGTCTCTACTTTTGTGCTGGTTGCCTAATACCATCTACCAAAATGTAGTTAGTAGTTACCTATGTGACATAATTGCCTTGTTGATGCCGACTGATATGTGATAATTTGTAGTAGAATGTCCAGTAAACACATAGACATGTATAAGGTGGCATATGTATTTCTTACCTATTTCATTTATTTTATCATTATAAGGAAAGTATGGATCCCAAGTTCAAAGCCATATCCAATTAGTTTGTCTCTCAAAAAAATACAAGAAATGCTAAAGGATGATTTACCCATGAAGGCATGGACCGAGATTGCTTTAATTTGGTCGTACGGAAGATTATGTTTGATGACATCCAAATGGCACAAAAAACAAAACAATTGATAGAGAAACATTATGTGGACATGAAATTGTGGGTATGTTTTTATATTCATTATATACTTTTTCTATATTCTATTTTTTTAATCACCTTTCTAACCAATTATTTTATATATTGATTTTTTAATTGTTTTGGCTGGAGACTTGCTTGCTGGTGGCTGGTGGCTGGTGCCTTGCATGGACCTGGTGGTGCCGTCGGTCGCGGCACCGCCGCCACCGTCGTTGCAGCAGCTAGGCCGGGAGTAGCCGAGCAGGGGAGAAGCATAATTGTTTTCTATATTCTGCTCCTCCCACCGGCCAGTTGAGGGTTGGAGTCATCGGCCAGCGCCGTCGTCAGGCATCAGCTAAGTTAAAGAATTGGGAATCGGTCGACCGGCTGGTTTGTATGAGTGGGCTGCTCTTAGTGCTTTGCCGATTCGGCCTTCAGATTGTTGCCTGCTTAACTACTTGTGGGATGTATAAGCACAAAAAACAGTGCAAAAAATTACAAACGAAATATAATATTTCAAAAAAATGTTCATCACCATAAAAATGATAATTTTTTAAAAATATTCTGGAATTTTTATTTAAAAAACACCTCAAAATAAAAATATCCGTGCTTTCTGAACAACCAAAAAATACTTTCATCTGATGAAATGAAAGTGCGTAGCTGAAATAGGTATGACGAACATTGTTAGGGTGACCAAATTTCATGGTCCAAAAAAATCATAGTTAAAAAAGGCGTGCCTAAGCGAGTGCTTAAGCGCGCCTAGGCTCTAGACGTTGGCAAAACGCATTGCGAATAACTACGCTTAATCTATGCATAAGTATGCGTTTTGGTCAGTAAGGGAGGCCAACGTCCTTATTTCCTCTTTGGTGCTAAGGAGGCCAGCGCAGGCGAAGAGTACCGAGGCATCATGCAAAGGTTGCCATATTGGTGCAACGAGACCAGGACCAGGAGGACGGCAAGACGGAGGTCATCGTGGAGCCCAAGATGGCGTCACCACCAGAGCTTTTGGCAGGCGAAGACCACCTTTGTCAGGATAGCTTGTACTAGCTGTCCCCCTTCAAATTAGCCCGCCATTGTTGGCTCCCTTCCCGCTCGATATTTGGGAAGAGGACCAGGACCTATATAAGTAGAGCCAGCCACCTCAGAAGAAAGGGACGGATCTGAGGATCTCATCTTAGCTCGATCCAACCCGATCGAGAGCCTACACACAAGAACACCTCAACCTCAGGAGGCTGTTCTTCCCTTGTACTGTTCATCATCAGCCCTAGAGGCAATCCACCACCACCGCACTGAAGTAGGGTATTACACCACAACGGTGGCCCGAACCAGTATAAACCTCGTGTCTTTCTGTGTTGCGAGTTCGTCGAGTTCGTCCGCGAGATCTTAGCGAGCTAGGGCGTAGATCAGTAGGAGGGAAAGACTTCACGCGCACCCTAGTGTTCGAACCTTAAGGGTTTGCCGGAACCCCACATCCGACATTTGGCGCGCCAGGTAGGGGTGCACCGGGGCTCCTCTCCACCAACCTGCGCCCTGTACTGCCGCACTATGCCCCCATGGCAGGTGCCCCGCCACCCACCTCTGCGTCCAACACTGGCAGCAGGGAGTCTGGGTACCGAGCCCTGGCCCCCGCCCTGCGGCGAGTGCAGTGGCCGGCCAAGTTCAAGTCGGAGATGCCGCCGCGTTACGACGGCACGGCAGACTCGTCACCATTCCTGCTGGCATACGAGGAGTCCTTCCTCAAAGCCGGAGGCGACGACAAGATCATGGCCAACTGGTTCCCCATGGCCCTCGCCGGCAAGCCGCGCGCCTGGCTGCTCGACCTCCCGGGATCCACGGTGACATCCTGGGGGAACTCCGCCACCTCTTCATCGCGCGCTACGCGGTGCCGGTGCACCACGCAGTCGCGGCACTGCTGGGTGGCTCCCAAGCACCACCTTCGGATCGCCACGTCAAACCTTTCTTTCGTCAGATTGGGGCAGCCCCCAAGCGGCCAGGGGCTCCACCGGGTTGGGCTACGCCAGAGGCCGACCTCACCTTCGGCTCGGAAGACCACCCCGACTCCACCGCCGGCTCCGGGAAGCTCCCGATGCTCTGCACACCCACCATCTGCAGCGTGGCCGTTACCAAGACCCTCATCGACGGCGGCGCCGACCTCAACTTGCTCTCCGTAGAAGCCTTCAGTCTCCTTCATGTGCCGCTAGAACGGCTCGGCCTCAGCAAGCCCTTCACAGGAGTGGGTGGTGGAGCCGCCCACTCTCTGGGGCAGATCCGCCTCCCTATCACCTTTGGCACGCGAGACAACTATCGCACCGAGCTGGTGGACTTTGACATCGCCCGCATCGGTCTCCCGTACAATGCCATCCTCGGGTACCCGTCTCTCGCTCAGTTCATGGCGGCGACTCACCCGGCCCACAACCTCATGAAGATGCCTGGGAGCAAGGGTGTCCTCACCATCAAGGGGGACACTAAGGAGGCCGTGGCGGCACTCAAGCTCGCCTTCAAGACCGCGGTAGCAGCACAGCCAGCCGGTGCTGGTACGCCCGAGGCCAAGGAGATTGCGCCCACCAAGAAGAAGCAGTTGTTCACTCAAGACAAGGCGGAGACCAAGCAGGTGCCGGTCAGTGAGGACGGGTCTTCAGGAGCCACCTTCACCATAGGAACCGGCCTTGACCTGGGACAAGAAGAAGCTTTGATGAGATTTTTGCGCGCGAACAAGGAGATATTCGCGTGGGAGCCCAATCAGCTGGTAGGGGTTCTGAGAGAGGTAATCCAGCATGATCTAAGGGTGTGCCCCAATGTGCGCCCCGTGAAGCAGCGAGCAACACGACAGTCCACAGAGAAGCAGGCCTTCATCGTCCAAGAAACACGCAAGCTGGAGGCGGCAGGTACCATCCGAGAAGTTCGATACCCCGAATGGCTGGTGAACCCCGTCGTAGTACCAAAGAAAGGTGGGAAGGAACGGATGTGCGTCGACTTCACCAACCTTTACAAAGCGTGCCCCCAGGATCCATTCCCGCTTCCACGCATCGATCAAATCGTCGACTCCACCGCCGAGTGTGACTTGCTACGTTTCCTGGATGCATTCTCAGGATACCACCAAATCAAGATGGCGGTGGAGGATGTGGAGAAGACAACCTTCCTGACACCATGCAGGGTGTACTGCTACACCTGCATGCCCTTTGGGCTGCGCAACGCGGGCGCAACCTTTCAATGGTTGATGCAAATCGCCTTGGGGCGGCAGCTCGGCAGAAACACAGAGGCCTACGTTGATGACATAGTGGTGAAATCTCGCGAGGCGAGGACATTGATTCAAGACTTGGAGGAGACCTTCGAGAGCTTGCGCCAACTGAACTTGAGGCTTAACCCGGAGAAGTGCGTGTTTGGCGTCCCCTCCGGCAAGCTACTGGGGTTCCTTGTATCCCACAAAGGGATCGAGGCGAACCCGGAGAAGATCAAGGCCATCGAAGACATGAGCCCGCCACAGACCCTCAAGGAAATGCAGAAGCTAGTAGGGCGGGTGACCGCGTTAGGGCGTTTCATCTCCAAGCTAGGCAAGCGCGCCTTACCCTTCTTTAAGCTCATGAAGAAGAAGGGCCCGTTCGAGTGGACCCCGGAGGCCGACCGGGCCTTCCAAGACCTCAAGAGATACCTCACCAGCCCCCTGGCACCGCGGCCTCTCGAGCCTCTAGTGCTGTACCTTGCCGCCACCCCGTACTCCGCCAGCGCGGCGCTAGTGGCGGTTCGGGAGGAGCGCCAAGACAAGGGTGTGCCACGCCAAGCCAGAGCTGATGCAGCGCGGGGTCAGGAGGCGCAGCAAAGCCATCAGTGGTGGAAGACCAAGCTTAGCAGGGCAACATCGCAGGAGCTCCTAAGGACGACCAGGTCACAGGAGACCCACCACCTCAGGATATGCCACAATCTCCGCGGGACCCGAGCCTCAAAAGTGTGCCAGCCCTCATCAAGCACCCGGTGTACTTCGTCAGCACCGTACTACGAGACGCGAGGGCGCGCTACCCCATGCCACAAAAGCTCCCGCTCACACTCTTGGTGGCCTCGCGCAAGCTGCGACACTACTTCCAAGGCCACCCTATCAAGGTCGTCTCAGCCTACCCATTGGAGAGGGTGCTCAGGAGCCCTAACTCAGTCGGAAGGGTCGCTGAGTGGAACATCGAGTTGCAAGCATTCCAGTTGGAGTTCAGCATTACCAAGGTCATCAAGGGAGCCGCGCTTGCCGATGTTGTGGCGGAATGGACAGATGCCCCAGCTCTTGAGGAAGGAGAAGACCGGTCCACCTCCCTAGGAAGCGAGGCACCAGATGGCTGGGTCATGTATTTCGATGGCGCCTTCATGCACCAGGGCGCGGGGGCTGGAGCGGTGCTCATCTCACCCACTCAGGACAAACTCTACTACGCTATGCAACTCTGTTTTCAGAACGGCGAGAAGGTCTCCAACAACATCGCAGGATACGAAGGCCTCATAGCTGGCTTGAGGGCTGCGGCGGCTCTAGGGGTGAAGCGCCTCACTGTCGAAGGCGACTCGCAGCTCCTCGTTAAGTTTTCCAATAAGGTGTACGAGCCGAAGGACGAGCACATGGAAGCCTACCTCGCAGAGGTGCGCAAGATGGAAAAGCAGTTCTCGGGCCTGGAGCTGTAGCACGTGCCCCAGGGCACCAACAAGGAAGCCGATGACATTGCCAGGAGAGCATCCAAGCGGCAATCGCAAGAGCCCGGCGTCTTCGAAGAGCGGCTCTTAAAGCCATTAGCTACGCCACCTCTTTCAAGCATGACTCAGCCTCGGGAGGAGCTCCCATAGCCCCCGGTCGTGGGAGCCCCAGCCTATGGCCCGACCTCAGGAGCTCGGCTGCTCTTGGCGCTCGAGCCCCAGGAGGAGTGCTGGATCAAGGAACTCAAAGAGTACCTGGTGCACGGGACGCTGCCGGAGAAGGAAGAGGATGCGGAGCGCGTGGCCCGGCAAGCCACGACATACTGTATCCAAGACGTCGAGTTATACAGGAAACGACCGAACGACGTCACGCTGCGCTGCGTCTCGAGTGATCAAGGAAGGGAGTTGCTGATTGACATACACGGTGGTGACTGCGGACATCACTCGTCGTCACGGACCCTCGTCGGCAAGGTGTTCCGAAGTGGGTTCTATTGGCCTACATCACTCAATGACGCGGCCGAGCTGGTGAAGTCCTGTGAAGCTTGCCAATTCCACGCCAAGCAAATCCATTAGCCTGCTCAGGGCCTCCAAACCATCCCGCTCACATGGCCGTTTGTGGTCTGGGGGCTGGACATCCTAGGCCCGTTTCCCCGGGCTCCAGGGGGCTACCGCTATCTCTACATCGCCATCGACAAGTTCACCAAGTGGGCGGAAGTGGAAGCCGTCCGTAACATTCTAGCCGGCCCTGCTGTTAAGTTCATCAAGGGCTTCGTGAGCCGCTTCAGGGTCCCCAACCGCATCATCACACATAACGGCTCGTAGTTTACTAGTAACCTCTTCAATACCTACTATGCTAACCTTGGAACGCAGATCTGCTACGCTTCGGTGGCCCACCCCAGGAGTAACGGCCAGGCCGAGCGCGCTAACGCGGAGGTCCCGAGGGGCCTCAAGACCAGGACCTTCAAGAAGAAGCTGGAGGCCTGCGGCAGGGGCTGGCACGACGAGCTCTAGTCCGTGCTGTGGTCCATCCGAACCATCGCCACCAGGCCAACGAGCGAGACTCCATTCTTCCTCGTCTATGGACCTGAAGCAGTCCTTCCTCACGAGGTCAAGCATCGCTCCGCACGGGTCCTAGCGTTCGACGAAACGCAGAAGGGACGCCAAGCGGGGGATGGATCTCGTGCTGGGGTAGGAACACCGTCGCGAAGCCGCGTTGAGGGCAGCAAGGTACCAACAAGCGCTGCGGCGATACCACTGCTGCAACATCCACTCTAGGACGCTCGAGGTGGGCGACCTCATGCTGAGGCGGGTCTGATAACCCACAAGTATAGGGGATCACAACAGTTTTCGAGGGTAGAGTATTCAACCCAAATTTATTGATTCGACACAAGGGGAGCCAGAGAATATTCTCAAGTATTAGCAGCTGAGTTGTCAATTCAACCACACCTGAAAACTTAATATCTGCAGCAAAGTGTTTAGTAGCAAAGTAATATGATAGTAGTGGTAACGGTAGCAAAAGTAATGTTTTTGGTATTTTGTAGTGATGATAGCAATAGCAACGGAAAAGTAAATAAGCGAAGAACAATATACGGAAAGCTCGTAGGCAATGGATCAATGATGGAGAATTATGCCGGATGCGGTTCATCATGTAACAGTCATAACCTAGGGTGACACAGAACTAGCTTATGGAATGTAGGCATGTATTCCGAATATAGTCATACGTGCTTATGGAAAAGAACTTGCATGACATCTTTTGTCCTACCCTCCTGTGGCAGTGGGGTCCTAATGGAAACTAAGTGATATTAAGGCCTCCTTTTAATAGAGTACCGGAACAAAGCATTAGCACATAGTGAATACATGAACTCCTCAAACTATGGTCATCACCGGTAAGTATCCCGATTATTGTCACTTCGGGGTTAACGGATCATAACACATAATAGGTGACTATAGACTTGCAAGATAGGATCAAGAACTCTCATATATTGATGAAAACATAATAGGTTCAGATCTGAAATCATGGCACTCGGGCCCTAGTGACAAGTATCAAGCATAGCAAAGTCATAGCAACATCAATCTCAGAACATAGTGGATACTAGGGATCAAACCCTAACAAAACTAACTCGATTACATGATAAATCTCAACCAACCCATCACCGTCCAGCAAGCCTATGATGGAATTACTCACGCACGGAGGTAAGCATCATTGTCGGTGTCAAAACCGGTGGATCTCGGGTAGGGGTCCCGAACTATGCGTCTAGGCCGGATGGTAACAGGAGACAAGGGACACGAAGTTTTACCCAGGTTCGGGCCCTCTCGATGGAGGTAAAACTGTAAGTGCATCTAGTGCCACCCCTAGTTGGTTTTGGAGTATTGACGACAAACCTAGTTGAGGGACTAATGTGTTTGTGAGAATTGCAGGATAACACAGGTAGAAGTCCCTCATTGATTCGGTTTAGCTACCAGAGATGACCCCCAAAAATGTACGAAGACATTGAAGACAATGGTGGTTCATGAAGACATTCGTGTCGAAGACAATGACATATGAAGACTCCCCATGAAGCTTTTGGAACTCGAAGACTTAGATCCTTCGTAGCTTTACTTTATTCATGTTGTGTCATAGGAACCACCGTACTGTTAAGTGGGGTCCAAGAAAACCAGTCAGGATGACTGAAGTGATGCCTAATTCAAACCCTATGTCTTCGAGTGAAGACAATGAGAGAAAATCTTGTCCAGAGTCAGACAAGTCAGCTTTACTTGTAGCCCAAGTAAAGTTGCCGTGAGAGTTCAAAATCCGACCGTTAGTACACGTGTCAGTTCCTTAGTGACCCAGGGTCATTTCGGACAAATCAGGTCAGGGTTGCCAAGTGGCTATAAATAGCCCACCCCACAACCATAAACGGTTGGCTGCTCAGATTTCAGTGCACGGCTTTTGTCGTTTGAGAGCAACCCACCTCGAAGCCTTTGAGAGAAAATCCTTAGTGAGGAGAAAAGCCCTAACCACCCAGAGCCAGAGTAATTGGGCATCACTTAAGTCTTCTTGTCTGAGTGATCTGAAGACTTATTACACTTGAGGACTGTGCATCCTCCAGACGGTTAGGCGTCGCGTTCTGAGCATCCAAGAGGAATTGTGGATTGCCGGTGAACGAAGTCTGTGAAGGTTTGGGAGTCTACCTTGAAGACTTACCAGAGTGATTGGGCGGGGTCTGTGTGACCTTAGCTCAAGGAGAAAACGGTGAGGACTGGGTGTCCTGAGCTACGTGTTCAGGACTGGGTGTCCGGGACTGTGTGTCCTTTGGTTTAAATACCTAGCCGCTCCAACCAGACGTACAGTTGTCACAGCAACTGGAACTGGTCCAACATATCATTGTCTTCAACGTGTCACTGGTTTCATCTTCACCTCCCTTTACTTACCAGTACACATTGTGAAGCTATTGCATGCCTGCTTAATGTTCTGTCTTCACAACCTGTCTGTATGATCTGTTTGGCTTCATAAGTTCTTCCAACCTGATCCTCATTACACTGAAGCTATTTGTCTCTGTGCTTTCACTGTACTGTATATTTGACTATGGCTTGCATTGTGTAATCTACCTTCCGCTGCATAGTGATAGGCTTCAAGTCTGTTTGTCTTCATAACTTCCACGTTTTGAAGACTTTCTTAAAAATCGCCTATTCACCCCCCCTCTAGTCGATATAACGCACTTTCAATTGGTATCAGAGCAAGGTGCTCCCTTGTTCTGTGTGATTCGGTTTAACCACCTGGAGTTTTAGCTATGTCAACTGCAGGGATAATTAAAGTCTCCGCTGCGTGCCCCGTCTTCGATGGAAGTGAATATCCCTACTGGAAGAATAAGATGCGCATGCATCTTGAAGCCATTGACGTCGACCTATGGTATGTCGTCGAAAACGGCGTTCCCAAGGCTGGAGAAGGTGTCACTGCTGCTGATGTCAAGAAGTTCACTCAACTGGACTCCACTGCCAAGAATATTATCTGTGGTCATCTGACCAAGGGACAGTACGGCCGTGTGAGTGCCTTGAAGACATCCAAGCTGGTCTGGGACTGGCTCTCCAAGGTCAATGAAGGCATCTCAACCCAGAGAGATCAGAGAATCAGTGTTCTTCGCAATCTCTTCAACCGCTTCAAGCGAAATGACAATGAGAATGTCCAGCACACATTTGACCGGCTCACTGACATCACAAATGAGCTTCAAGCCCTCGGCGCCACTGAGATCACCAAACATGAAATCGTCAAGACGCTGCTAAGATCACTTGACAGTTCATTTGACATTCTAGCCCTGATGATTCAAGAACGTCCAGACTTCAAGACACTCGATCCGTCTGACATACTTGAGAGGCTCAACACACATGAGTTTCAGCTTTCTGAGAAAAGAGATATCTACGGTCCAAACTATGGGCGAACTCGTGCCTTGAAGGCAAAAGCTGTGTCATCATCTGAAGAGGAATCTGACAGCAGTTCTGATGATCCTGAAGGCATTGGAAGGGAACTTGCAATGCTAGTGAAGAAGTTCCAGAAATTCACCAAGAAGAAAGGCTTCAGAAAGTCTTCACGATCAAGCTCAAGGAATGATGAAGCTTCTGCACATGACTACAAGAGGAAAACTTGTCACAAATGCAAGAAAACTGGACACTTCATCTCTGAATGCCCACAGTGGGACAATGAGAACAGAAAGAAGAAGAAGAGAAAGGAATATGACTCTGACGATAAGAAGACGAAGAAATACTCAAAGTCTTCGTCCAAGTCTTCCTCAAAGTCTTCATCACACAAGAAGAGTTCATCTGGCAAGGCTCGTGCGTTTGTTGGCAAGGAAATGGATTCAGAGGAGGAGTCCGCTTCTGAGGAGGCTGAGGTGGAGTCTGAGGAGGAGTCTGATTCAGGCATTGCAAGTTTGGCTACAGCCTATGTCGCCAAGTCCATCTTCAACACTGAAGACAATGACTCTATCACCATCACCGATGCAAATGACAAGGACGACTCTACTCCCACCTACTGCTTCATGGCACGTGGTGCCAAGGTAAACACACGCACCACTCACTATCAAACGTCTAGTGACGATGACTCTGGTTGTGATTCAAAACCCAGTTACAAAACACTTGCTAAAATTGCAACTGAACAACAAAAGGCCATGGAACATATTCAAAAACTGTTAGACAGAAGCGATGATCTGTTGGGTGCTGAAATGACTCGTTCTGAATCCTTAATTGAACACATAAAAAATCTTCATGTTAAGTATCAGGAACTCGAAGATCGTCTTGAGACTCTCTCAACTACTCATGAAAAGCTTTCCTATGATTATCTTCAGAAGAAGCAAGATCTTGAGAAGTTGAGAGCGGATCATGAAGATCTTCAAAAGGAAAACGAGTCACTTCGAGCCGAACAGATCAGTTCTGCTCAGGAAGGATTTGAACCACCATGCCTTAAATGCATTGAGCGTGATAATGCTATTTCTGTTGCTGAATGTTCCACTGCTACTGCTGTTGCAATATCTTCAACTGTTGAAGTGGTAACTAACCCCTCTGCTGAGGATACCACTGCTATTGCTGATGAAAATGCTAGGTTGAAGACATTGCTTGAAACCGGGATGTACAAAAGTCTCAAAGGACATCAGACACTATGTGATGTCCTCAAGAAGCAGATTCTGAACCGAAACCCTAGCAAAGAGGGTGTTGGGTTCGTGAGGAAAATTAATGCAGATGGCTCTTACTGGAAACCTGAGCAGTACCCCAAAACCACATGGGTTGCTGCAAAGGAATCCTCATCGGATCCATCCAATCTATCTAGCTTCACTTGTGCTAATCCAATTATCATTGATGAATCCTTTGATGCAAACTATAAGCTGTTTAGGAATCAGAATGGTGAAGTATTTGCCAGGTACATTGGTACTAACTGCAGGAATGGACCGCCTATGAAGAAGATCTGGGTTCCAAAAACGTGTCTTGAGAATCTTCCTGTGAATGTCCTCATGACACCTCACATGAAGAAGACAAACATCAGACCAAAGGCTTCATATGGTCCAAAGGGTTCATACAGGCAGAGGGCTCATCTGAGTTGCACTAACACAAATGCTTTGCAGGGAAACCATGCTCAGGCTTATGAGAGCGGTTCTTCAAACCGTCATTCTCATATGACCAAAAATTATTCTGCCTATTCTTATGAGTATTATTGCCCACCTGCTAAACTGTTTGCTAGGGCTCCAAAGCCAAAATTCTCAGATGCTGCACTTAGACTCATTGCTTCTAAGCCACCCTTGAAGATGTGGGTGGTTAAGAAAGCTTAACTCTCTTTTGCAGGGAAAGGTCTCCAGCACAAAACCAAAATCTTCTGATGCTATTGCTGGGAACCTTAAAAAACTCGTGGGGCGCACGATCAAATGCCCGAATGGCATCACTATGTATTTCATATCTGAATCGCATGCTACTCTCCCTGCTTGTCCTAACCTGGATCTCAGTTTTCATAATCCACTGGTTCGTCAAATGTTTTTGCTTCACAACACTCTTGGTGAAGCCTATCCCCCTAACTACACTGTAGGGTACGACACCAGTAACTTCGGAGTCTTCAGTATGGATTATTGACAGCGGGTGTACAAATCACATGACTGGCAAGAGAAGTCTCTTTATGGACTCAACCTTACGTCCATCTGACAAGAGCCACATCACATTCGCTGACACTGGTAAAAGTAAAGTACTGGGTCTAGGTAGAGTTGCAATCTCAAGGGATCAACACATGGATAAAGTCATGTTTGTTGAATCCCTTGGCTTCAACTTAATGTCTGTCTCAATGCTTTGCGATTTAAACATGATTGTAATCTTTGGAAAATATCGCTGTTTGGTACTAATGGAATCTGACAAGTCTCTAGTGTTTGAAGGGTATCGAAAAGATGATTTGTACGTGGTAGATTTCTCAGCAGGGCCACAGCTTGTAGTTTGTCTTCTCGCAAAGGCTTCAGAATGCTGGCTTTGGCATCGAAGACTTGGGCATGCTGGCATGAGGAACCTCCACACCCTTGCTAAGAAGAAGCATGTCATAGGCATCGAGGGCGTCAAGTTCAAGAAAGATCACTTATGCGGTGCCTGTGAAGCTGGGAAGATGACAAGGGCAAAACATCCTTCGAAGACAATCATGACCACTACTCAACCCTTTGAACTGCTTCACATGGATCTCTTCGGTCCTACCCACTACTCAACTTTCTCCACTACTGCTTGCCTCTATGGCTTCGTCATTGTTGATGATTACTCTAGATATACTTGGGTGCACATAATCCTTTACAAGACTGAAGTGCAGGATGTCTTCAGACGCTTTGCAAATCGGGCAATGAACAATTATGGCGCCAAGATAAAGCACATCAGAAGTGACAATGGCATAGAATTCAAGAACACCGGCCTTGACACATATCTTGATACATTGGGCATCACTCATGAATTCTCAGCTCCATACACGCCACAACAAAATGGCATCGTCGAACGCAAGAACAGAACACTCATTGAGATGGCCAGAACAATGTTAGATGAGTACAAGACACCAAGAAAATTCTGGACTGAAGCCATTGACACTGCATGCCATACTATCAACCGTGTGTATCTACACAAGCTGCTGAACAAGACATCTTATGAACTTCTGACTGGCAAGAAGCCAAATGTAAGTTACTTCAGAGTGTTTGGATCGAGATGCTGGATCAAGGACCCTCACCACACAGCAAAGTTTGCTCCAAAAGCACATGAGGGCTTCATGCTTGGATATGGAAAGGATTCACACTCCTACAGAGTCTTCAATCTCTTTCACTACAAAGTGGTTGAAACAGTGGATGTGCGGTTTGATGAGACCAATGGGTCACAAAGAGAGCAACTACCAGATGTACTAGATGAAGTTCCAGCCAGTGAATCAATCAAGCTAATGGGAACTGGAGAAATTATACCTTCTGAAGCTCGTCCTGAAGAAGAACTTATCATCTCAGCACCTGATCCACATGAAGACAATGCTCAGCCTGAAGACATTCCTCCCCATGACAACGTAGATCAGCAAGAGGAAAGTCTTCGACCCCTACATCCTCGTGTTGCCAATGAAGTGCAAATTGACGGAATAATTGATAGCATCAATGCACCTGGTCCACTGACTCGTTCAAAGGCAACTCAACTGGCAAACTTTTGCGGACACTTCGCATTTGTTTCAATCACAGAATCCAAGAAAACTGATGAAGCCTTTATGGAACCTGAATGGATTCAAGCTATGCAAGAAGAGCTTCAACAATTTGAGCTGAACAATGTATGGGAGTTAGTTAAGCGTCCTGATCCACGGAAGCATAACATAATAGGCACCAAATGGATATACCGCAACAAGCAAGATGAGCATGGCCAAGTCGTCAGAAACAAGGCTCGTCTCGTTGCTCAAGGATATACTCAAGTGGAAGGCATCGACTTCGACGAAACGTTTGCTCCTGTGGCCAGACTTGAAGCCATCCGTATACTGCTGGCCTATGCAAATCATCACAACATAATCCTGTATCAAATGGATGTAAAAAGTGCCTTCCTCAATGGCAAAATTGAAGAAGAAGTGTATGTTGCGCAACCACCTGGGTTTGAAGATCCAAAACATCCTGACATGGTGTACAAGCTCAAAAAGGCACTATATGGCCTCAAACAAGCCCCTCGGGCCTGGTATGATACACTCAAATACTTCCTGAAGAGCAAAGGCTTCATACCTGGTTCCCTGGATCCCACTCTCTTCACAAAGACATATGATGGTGAACTGTTTGTGTGCCAAATATACGTGGATGACATTATCTTCGGCTGCACCAATCAGAAGTACAGTGAGGAGTTCGGATATATGATGCAAGAGCAATATCAGATGTCTATGATGGGGGAGCTGAAATTCTTCCTCGGTCTTCAGATAAGGCAACAACGCAATGGCATCTTCATATCTCAAGAGAAATACCTCAAAGACTGCCTGAAGAAGTTCGGTATGCAAGATTGCAAAGGCTTCACAACACCAATGCCAGCCAAACATCATCTGGGTCCTGACGACAATGGTAAAGAGTTCGATCAAAAGGTATACCGCTCCATGATTGGTTCTTTGCTTTATTTATGTGCATCTAGGCCAGATATTATGCTTAGTGTTTGCATGTGTGCTCGGTTTCAAGCGGCACCAAAGGAGTCGCATCACTTAGCAGTGAAGCGAATTCTTCGATATTTGGCTCACACACCAACTCTAGGGTTATGGTATCCAAAGGGCTCAGAGTTTGATCTGGTTGGATTTTCGGACGCTGATTACGCTGGTGATAAGGTTGATCGGAAATCCACATCAGGCACATGTCATTTCCTGGGCCGATCTCTTGTCTGTTGGTCTTCAAAGAAGCAGAACTGTGTATCTCTCTCCACTGCTGAATCTGAATACATTGCTGCTGGATCCTGTTGCGCTCAGCTTCTTTGGATGAAGCAAACCCTCAAGGATTATGGCATTCATCTGAAGCAAGTGCCACTTTACTGCGACAACGAAAGCGCCATCAAGATCGCCAACAACCCAGTTCAGCACTCGAAGACAAAGCACATTGAAATTCGTCATCATTTTCTCAGAGATCATGTTACAAAGGAAGACATTGATATCATACACGTCAACACTGAAGAGCAATTGGCAGATATCTTCACCAAGCCCTTGGATGAGAAGAGATTTTGCAAGTTACGGTGTGAGCTAAATATCTTGGAATCCTCAAACGTCCTGTGATCAGGCACACATCCTAACACTTATGCATGATGATGACTTAGATGTGCAACACACAAAGTAACGTATATCTTCAATCAATGAAGACATACATTCTACGTGTGAATACATTAACGTGGAATTTGACCTCAGAGCGCCACGATAATTGTGCGCCGTGTCTGGGTTCAATACTTCCTATACGGTGGGTAGAGCCACCACCAAAATTTTTCTGCGTGAAGTGTTTTACTCATGTCGTTACATTTGCTATGTCTTCACATTTGGTTTGGCCTCAATCTCAACATGTCTTCATGATTATCTTCACTATGTTGATTATATATGCACTGGTGTTCTGTCCTCTACAACATTCACTTATAGCTATGTCTTCTTGGCTGAATCTTTTGAACTAAGTGAATGTGATCGGACCCTAACCTCTCCATGCTTCCTACCTCAAACTCTATCTCTCCAAGTCATATGCACTCTATTGAAACTGTCGAATGTCTTCACTGCATCCTTGTCAGAAGAAGACACAGAGACAAACTTTAAAACAGCTTTTAAATGTCTATCCATCAACTAGAATTCCGGAGGAGTAGGAACCTCTCCCGACAAACCAGGCGTGCGTGGGGTGAAACTGCCCCCACAATTCCGCATGCTGGCCACGTACTGATCAGATGCGAATTGCCAGGGGCACCTGAGTAATAGCGCAGTGCCGCCCATATCCCTATAAGTACTCGTTTCACTGCGGTCATTATCTCTTCTTCCTCCCTCGCACAAAACCTAGCACCACCGCTAACTCGCAACGACGCCGGCGACGAAGTGCTTCACTACCGCGACCTCTCCGACGCCGTTCTCACGCCGACTGCCGTCCACCAGTCTCTCCGCCGTCGTCCTAAGTGTCTTCCGTCACCAAGTTCGGGCACGGAGGATCGAACTGCTCGGCCTCACCTCTCTTCTCGTCTAGCAGTTCCAAGTCTGGTAAATAACAAGCTTTTTACAGCCTCTTTTGATCCTATTGATCCATCACTTTCTGCCAAAAGAGGTTTCTATTCCTTCAAGTTTCATTCCTCTTGTCTGAATCTCATAACTTGCCTAGCATATTCACTTGTTCTTCATGGAGTAGTTAGATTCCTCACTTGTACTAATCTATGGGTTCGTACAAATCTGGAACCAACTTCTTTTCTATAAAGTGAATGTCTTCGCATGATGAGGTCAATGTCTTCTACACTGATTTATCTTCAAAATCTTCTGAGAATGCATATGACCTCTTCCCCTTCCCTCGCACCTTAATGCTGTCACAGGTACATGTCCGTGGGAGAATCTTTTGGTTCTCATAGTCTGCATTCATTTGCAGAATTCCTACAGCGTCACATCAATTCACCTGAAGCAAGTTCCTGCTGGTCAAGCAAAAGGAAGCCTTTGAAGCCTTTGAAAGCTTTGAAACCTTTGAAGCTTCTGAAGTATTCCAAGTTAAGCGTCATGGCATCCGAGAAACCATCAAGGAAGGGAGGCAGACAGAGACGGGGTGACACATCAAAGGATCTGCCTGCAGATTTGGCAGAAACGTACCAAACAGATCCTGAAGAAACCTATGCTCAGCGCAAGACACGAATCCAATGGATTCGCAGGTACTGGGCAGAGCAGTGGTTCCTATACCGCTTCGTCACCAAAGAATATGCAGAGAAGTGCGCCATCAAGCGGCCATGGGGAGATGCCTTGTACAAGAATCTCGTACCCCGAACCAGAGACGAAGCCATTGCTCAAGGTTTCTTTCCATGCATGGTCAGGGGACAACAGCCAGCTAATGCACATCCATCGTCCCTTCTCTGGTGTCGCGATGACACTCTTTTCAAGCGCAACTTCCAATTTGCCCAGAACTCTGCGAAGCAAAACAAGAAGGAGTTTGGATTGGACTTCAACCCTGGTCCCTCCAGACCAAGGGCAGATGGCACACACGACGCCAATCCCAATGTCATCGGGCCATTTGCCAATCTCGACGGCCTCATCACTCACATTATAGTCCAAGGGACTGCCGTGAACGACCCTCCAGCAGACACTGAGTCTGATGATGCTCCTGCTGCCCCAGAGCCAAAGCAGATGAAGAAGAAGCCAAAAGCTTCCAAGCCAGTCGCCTCCCCCAAGATCTCCAAAGTGAACCCATTGGCCACTGCACCTCCTGAAGCCAGTGTGCAGTCTGAAGGCTTATCAAGAGTTTCCAAGCCTCAAGAAGCAAAGAAACCACAGCCACACACCAGCAAAGAGCTAACTGTCGCTGCCGTTCTTCGCTGCGAAGCCATTGATCTGTCCAGTGACGAAGATCTTGGTGATGACGCCCTTGAGCAGCTCATCAAGAGCAAGGAGGAGGCTGAAATCTTCAACAATCTGCCTCTGTTCGATGCAAAAATCATCCACAACTTCATAGATGAGTGGTTTGACACGCCCAACATCAGCTTTGATGATCTGCAGCTGCCCATTGGCCTCAGCGTAGCCTTCCAAGGAGCTATCGCTTCAGAACTCGCTATTGCCCAGCGCATTGTGGAACTGAAGCAAAAGATAGATTTCGAGAAGGCTCAGTTTAAACAGAACATGGCCACGCTCAGCGTCCAAGAGATCAAAGACTTCAAGGTCATGCTGCATGAGCTGAAGGAAAACTTCATGCAGAAACGTGCAGAGGCTCAGGGATCACGCGAGCGCATGAAGAATTTGGCTGATCTCTGCGTACAGGCCTACAATGAGGCCGAGAAGCGAAAGGCACTTGGGCGTCCCGGCATCGACCCCAGGATGGCCGCCAAGAAAAAGAAGACACCCACCGTGGCTGAAGAAGAGGCCCCACGCCAAGAAGCTATTCCAATTGTCTTCCCCACCGCCAAACCTAGCTCGAAGCCAAAGCGCTCACCCGCTTCAGAGCTTAAGAAGACAAGGATAGCCGAAGCTAAAGCAAGGAAAAGGAAACACTCTGAAGCCTCTCCTTCAGACCCCACCACCAAGAAGCGCAAGTCCAAGAAGTCTCGGGCTGCTCCCACAGAGCCCTTGATAGTTGAACCCCTTTCCGTTCACCGTCCTGATGAAGATCGTCAGCTGACCGTCCATGAGCCTGCTCTCACCGAGGCTCAGCGTGATGAAGACATTCCAGCAGCCGACCCCACCGCTGCTGAAGATATTGGTCTCCAAGACAATGTACAAGATGATGCAGTCCTTCCTCAGCTCGAATCGAGCGAATTGCTCAGTATTGGCCGTCCCTTGACACCAATCACACAAGATGCATCGTGGGCAGATCGCCCACAAGAGGAAGAGGATGAGCCCCAACCCACTGCAGCTCCACCTGCGTCGCCTGCATTCCGTAGGCTTCGCAGAGGACCAAGGGCTCAGACTGCTGACGACATTCCGGCTGCATCAGCCGAAGCAAAAGCAGAAGAACATGAAGAACCTCAAGCTCCATCTTCCCCTCACCAGCAAGAAGAAATTCTCAAGGAGGCTGACACCACTGCGGCTGCCACACATAATACTGAAGCATTTGTGGAGCCAGACCAACCAACAGCTTCAAGAGATACTGAAGCAACTGCCTCTGACCCTTCTGTGCCTGTATCTGCTGCCGGACCCCAGTTCAATTATCATATTGCGCACAGGCCCCAGGTACAGAAGCCAATCCCACGACTGCCAAGGTTCCCAGGCCCAGTCACTGCTCCTGGCTCCTTCAATGTCAATAGCTTCAGGGCAGACAACACTTTCTTCAACCGCTCCAAGAACCCTTACTCAAGGGAAAAGATTGTGTCAGATAGGTTCTGGAGCTACCCACAACGCAGCTACTACTCCTGCGTCCTCTACAACCAGAACCGTATCTTTCCACATCAGCGCCTTGAAGTTGAAGCTTTTGCTGGTCTGCCTGGTCTGGAAGAAGCCCTGGACTGCTTCAAGCAAGTTGGCCTGCTACCATTTGTCACGGACGAAGAGCACTGGAACGAAGAGCTTCTGCTTCAGTTCTATGCCACATTGCACATCAAGGGATACAACCGAGATCCGAAGACTTGGGTCCTGGAGTGGATGACCGGCAACGTCCATCATGAAGCCAATGCGTTTGATATCATTGAGCTCACCGGCCTACCCACTCCAGGCGAACACTTCGAAGAAGGCTGCCAACTCCATACTGAAGCAGTTGAGAGCATATTTCAGCGACTTGAGCCAAATATGAGTCAAATGCTCTCAATGATGAAGCCATTGCCTTCTGACGCACCTTACCCAACGGAGTTCTTCGTTGAAGACTTAGAGTACCTGTCGAGAACCATCTATCACATCATCAGGCGGACTCTATGGCCCATTAAGGGGCACTCTCGATATGCCAAGGTTGAAGGTGCCATGAAGACTCTCATCTTCTGCATCCTACACGGCAAATGCTTCAATGCCCAGGATCTCTTCATTCGTCAACTTGCTGCGTCTGGCTCAGATCTCTTTGGTCTGAAGATTTATGCTCCATGGGTTATGAGGCTAATCAAGCTCCACTCTGCGATATCATATCAGCCCTTAGCCCGCAACCACAGAATCTTCTTACCCGATGTGGACACCTCTGCTGAAGCCATTTATCCCGAGCCTGCCAAACAGCCACTAAGTCTTCAGAATGCAGAACACCAAAGCTTCACTCAACATGTTGATGGTGTTGAAGCCATTTCCAGAGTCTATCCAATGGCTGGCACCACACGTGCCCCTGCATCCACTGAAGCCACTGACAGCGAAGCTGGGCAGAGACCCAAGAAACGCGCTCGTACACTCACTGATCGTGAACTTCTTGTGGCTCTGCATCAAAAGCAAGATAGGCATCACGACTGGCTCAAGAGGCAGATGCACAGTCTCATGCAAGACGTCAATCGCATCAGGAATCTGGCCACCAAGAACGCCTTCGTAGCACACGAAACCTGTCGCCGCACTTGGAAAGGCCTCACTATGATGTGCACTGAAGCTGAATTGCAAGAGGATGGCTTCAAGGAGCGTTTCAAGTTTGATTCCACTCCCCCCAGATGAGCTGTGTTGCGTGGGACTCCTTCACTTGAAGAATCCGAGTTCTCTTCATCTGCTGCCACCGTGACGGGGAAGATCATTGAGGAGGAAGACGACGCCACTTCACCACCAATGTCTTCACCGCGCGTCGTCACTGCCCCAAGCTCGCCTGCACCACCGAACGTCTCCACCGACCCTGCTGCGCCTGGGAACACATAGAAAACTCTATGTCTTCAAACCTTTTTGGTCATCACTGACAAAAGGGGGAGAAGCATATGATGTTTATAGTCTTCAAGCGGGTCAATAATATGGGCGGGTACCTTATATTTTGCATTTTGCTTCGTGTTTACAACTCTCGTTTTGCTACATTTGGTTCTTTGAGTTGTAACACTTAAACTTGATGGTCGTCTGCTACTATGTTTGCCAATGTGTTCTTGCGAAGATAAATTCCGCATGTACGACGATAATTTCCGCACTCTTATCATTTCGCAGACGTCCATTTTTCATTGTGCATATCATTATATTCATATATCTTTACGTGCATGATGGATTGTCATCATAAGTTGAAGCGGATTCCCACATATACAACCTGCTATGTGCATTTGCATTCCAGAAGCAAATCACTTAACATGCACATCTTCAGGGGGAGCCCTTGCTGCTTATGAAGACAATTCCTTTACAATTTCACAAATTATATTCCCCGTTGAAAACTTCAACTAGTTTGTCATCAATCACCAAAAAGGGGGAGATTGTAAGTGCATCTAGTGCCACCCCTAGTTGGTTTTGGAGTATTGACGACAAACCTAGTTGAGGGACTAATGTGTTTGTGAGAATTGCAGGATAACACAGGTAGAAGTCCCTCATTGATTCGGTTTAGCTACCAGAGATGACCCCCAAAAATGTACGAAGACATTGAAGACAATGGTGGTTCATGAAGACATTCGTGTCGAAGACAATGACATATGAAGACTCCCCATGAAGCTTTTGGAACTCGAAGACTTAGATCCTTCGTAGCTTTACTTTATTCATGTTGTGTCATAGGAACCACCGTACTGTTAAGTGGGGTCGAAGAAAACCAGTCAGGATGACTGAAGTGATGCCTAATTCAAATCCTATGTCTTCGAGTGAAGACAATGAGAGGAAATCTTGTCCAGAGTCAGACAAGTCAGCTTTACTTGCAGCCCAAGTAAAGTTGCCGTGAGAGTTCAAAATCCGACCGTTAGTACACGTGTTAGTTCCTTAGTGACCCAGGGTCATTTCGGACAAATCAGGTCAGGGTTGCCAAGTGGCTATAAATAGCCCACCCCCACAACCATAAACGGTTGGCTGCTCAGATTTCAGTGCACGGCTTTTGTCGTTTGAGAGCAACCCACCTCGAAGCCTTTGAGAGAAAATCCTTAGTGAGGAGAAAAGCCCTAACCACCCAGAGCCAGAGTAATTGGGCATCACTTAAGTCTTCTTGTCTGAGTGATCTGAAGACTTATTACACTTGAGGACTGTGCATCCTCCAGACGGTTAGGCGTCGCGTTCTGAGCATCCAAGAGGAATTGTGGATTGCCGGTGAACGAAGTCTGTGAAGGTTTGGGAGTCTACCTTGAAGACTTACCAGAGTGATTGGGCGGGGTCTGTGTGACCTTAGCTCAAGGAGAAAACGGTGAGGACTGGGTGTCCTGAGCTGCGTGTTCAGGACTGGGTGTCCGGGACTGTGTGTCCTTTGGTTTAAATACCTAGCCGCTCCAACCAGACGTACAGTTGTCACAGCAACTGGAACTGGTCCAACATATCATTGTCTTCAACGTGTCACTGGTTTCATCTTCACCTCCCTTTACTTACCAGTACACATTGTGAAGCTATTGCATGCCTGCTTAATCTTCTGTCTTCACAACCTGACTGTATGATCTGTTTGGCTTCATAAGTTCTTCCAACCTGATCCTCATTACACTGAAGCTATTTGTCTCTGTGCTTTCACTATACTGTATATTTGACTATGGCTTGCATTGTGTAATCTACCTTCCGCTGCATAGTGATAGGCTTCAAGTCTGTTTGTCTTCATAACTTCCACGTTTTGAAGACTTTCTTAAAAATCGCCTATTCACCCCCCCTCTAGTTGATATAACGCACTTTCAAAAACCCTATGTCCTGCTTGATTAATATTGATGATATGGGTAGTACAAGAGTAGATTTACCACGAGATCGGAGAGGCTAAACCCTAGAAGCTAGCCTATGGTATGATTGTTGTTGTGTATGTTGTCCTACGGACTAAAACCCTTCGGTTTATATAGACACCGGAGAGGGTTAGGGTTACACAAAGTCGGTTACAATGGTAGGAGATATGCATATCCGTATCGCAAAGCTTGCCTTCCACGCCAAGGAAAGTCCCTTCTGGACACGGGACGAAGTCTTCAATCTTGTCTCTTCATAGTCCAGGAGTCCGGCTGAAGGTATAGTCCGGCCATCCGGACACCCTCTAATCCGGGACTCCCTCAATCATGAAATTGGTGATGGAGGATGGTTGATGATGGCGATGGCGACGGATTCCCCTCTCCGGAGCCCCGAACGGACTCCAGATCAGCCCTCCCGAGAGGTTTTAGGGCTTGGTGGCGGCTCCGTATAGTAAAACGCGATGAATCCTTCTCTCTGATTTTTTTCTCCCCGAAACCAAATATATAGAGTTGGAGTTGAGGTCGGAGGAGCTCCAGGGGGCCCACGAGGTAGGGGGGCATGCCCTAGGGGGGCAGGCGTGCCCCCACCCTCGTGGACAAGTGGTGGGCCCCCTGGTCTTCATCTTTTGCAAGGATTTTTTATTATTTCCAAATAGATGTTCCGTGAAGTTTCAGGTCATTCCGAGAACTTTTGTTTCTGCACATAAATAACACCATAGCAATTCTGCTGAAAACAGCGTCAGTCCGGGTTAGTTCCATTCAAATCATGCAAGTTAGAGTCCAAAACAAGGGCAAAAGTGTTTGGAAAAGTAGATATGAAGGAGACGTATCAACTCCCCCAAGCTTAAACCTTTGCTTGTCCTCAAGCAATTCAGTTGATAAACTGAAAGTGATAAAGAAAAACTTTTACAAACTCTGTTTGCTCTTGTTGTTGTAAATATGTAAAGCCAGCATTCAAGTTTTCAGCAAAGATTATGACTAACCACATTCACAATAACACTTAGGTCTCTAGTTTACTCATATCAATGGCATAATCAACTAGCGAGGAATAATAATAAATCTCGGATGACAACACTTTCTCAAAACAATCATAATATGCTATAACAAGATGGTATCTCGCTAGCCCTATCTGAGACCGCAAAACATAAATGCAGAGCACCTTTAAAGATCAAGGACTGACTAGACATTGTAATTCATGGTAAAAGAGATCCAGTCAAGTCATACTCAATGTAAACTAACAGTAATGAATGCAAATGACAGCGGTGCTCTCCAACTGGTGCTTCTTAATAAGAAGATGATGACTCAACATGAAAGTAAATAGATAGGCTCTTCGCAGAGGGAAGTAGGGATTTGTAGAGGTGTCAGGGCTAAGTTTTGAAATAGAGATGAATAATATTTTGAGCGGTATACTTTCATTGTCAACATAACAACCAAGAGATGGCAATATCTTCCATGCTACACACATTATAGGCAGTTCCCAAACAGAATGGTAAAGTTTATACTCCCCTCCACCAACAAGCATCAATCCATGGCTTGCTCGAAACAACGAGTGCCTCCAACTAACAAGAGTCCCAGGGGGAGTTTTGTTTGCAATTATTTTGATTTGATTTGCATAAAGCATGGGACTGGGCATCCCGATGACCAGCCACTTTCTCGTGAGTGAGGAGCGGAGTCCACTCCTCTTGAGAATAACCCGCCTAACATGGAAGATATGGACATCCCTAGTTGATACATGAGCTATTCGAGTATACAAAACATGATATTTATTTGAAGGTTTAGAGTTTGGCACATACAAATTTACTTGGAACGGCAGGTAGATACCGTATATAGGTAGGTATGGTGGACTCATATGGAATAACTTTGGGGTTTATGGAGTTGGATGCACAAGCAGTATTCCCGCTTAGTACAGGTGAAGGCTAGAAAAGGACTGGGAAGCGATCAGCTAGAGAGCAACAACAGTCATGAACATGCATTAAAATTAATCAACACCGAATGCAAGCATGAATAGGATATAATCCACCATGAACATAATATCGTGAAGGCTATGTTGATTTTGTTTCAACTACATGCGTGAACATGCGCCAAGTCAAGTCACTTAAATCATTCAGAGGAGGATACCACCCTATCATACCACATCACAACCATTTTAATAGCATGTTGGCATGCAAGGTAAACTATTATAAGCTCCTAGCTAATCAAGCATGGCACAAGAAACTATGATCTCTAGTTGTCATTGCAAACATGTTTATTCATAATGGGCTGAATTAGGAACGATGAACTTATCATATTTACAAAAAACAAAAGAGGTCGAGTTCATACCAGCTTTTCTCATCTCAGTCAGTCCATCATATATCATCATAATTACCTCTCACTTGCACGAATGAACGATGTGGATAATAATAATAGTGCACGTACATTGGACTAAGCCGGAATCTGCAAGCATTCAATAAACAGGAGAAGACAAGGCAATATGGGCTTTTTTGTCAGATCAACAATAATGCATATAAGAGCTACTTCAACAATTTAATTATGGTCTTCTCCTATCGACCCCCAAAGAAAAGAAAAGAAATAAAACTATTTACATGGGAAAGCTCCCAACAAGCAAAAAGAAGAACAGGAAATCTTTTTGGGTTTTCTTTTTAATTACTACTACAAGCATGGAAAGTAAACTAATTAAAAACTACAACTAATTTTTTTGGTTTTTCTTAAGGTTTTATTAAACACACAAGAAGAAAGCATAAAAAGAAAAATAAACTAGCATGGATGATACAATGAAAAAGTATGAGCACTGACATCTAGCAATGAGTGTGTGAACATGAATGTAATGTCGGTGAGAAATACGTACTCCCCCAAGCTTAGGATTTTGGCCTAAGTTGGTCTATGGCTACGGTTGGCCTGGCAGATATCCGTAGTAATAGTTGGGGTCGTACTGAGATGCAGCGGCTATCGCCTCCTGAGCTGCAGCATGGCGGCGAGCGGCCTCCGCCCTCCTCTCATACTCATCTGCCTCCTCTCTGGAGATAACATATCTTCCTTTTGCCTGATAATCAAAGAAGGCAGGAGCAGGGAGAGTAATACAGAAAGGACGCCGTCTGTCAAAGATTAGTCGATACTAGAGAGGTGATTCACTCCTCTCAACAAACTAGTGGTGAACCATAGCATTAAAATCTAGGTAAGCGGGAGGCAATTCAATATCATCCTCACGTATGGTTACACCGAGAAAATCAGCTAAGCGGGTTGCATAAATTCCACCAAAGAAATCTCCATTAAATCTATTCAGATGCAACCTATGTGCAACAATGGCTCCCAAATTATAAGATTTATCTCCCAACACAGCACTCCTAAGAATACTGAGGTCAGGAGCACACATATGATATGCTTCATCTTTACCATTTATGCACCTACCTATGAAGAGAGCAAAATAATGTATATCAGGAAAGTGAATGCTCCCTATGGTAGCTTGTGTTATATCTCTAGATTCCCCCACAGTTATGCTAGCAAGAAAATCTCTAAATTAAGATTTGCGGGGTTCACTAGCACTACCCCATTGTGGAAGTTTGCAAGCAGTGGTAAAATCCTCTAAGTCCATAGTATAAGATTTTTCATAGAGATCAAACAGGACAGTTGGAGAATTACGTGAAGATGAAATTCAAACCTCCTCACAAAGGTACTGGTGAGATAGTGGTACTGGCGGCACTTTTCTGCCTCGAAGCTGACAAGATCAGCGTTACACAAGTATGCATTAAAATCTTCCTTAATTCCCGCTCGATCCATAAAGTTTTCTGAAGGCCATTCACAAGGACGCACTGGAGCGTCTCTTGGTGGCTCTTCATCAGCATCACGCATTGCAAGCCTGGGCCCTTGCTTCCTTGAAGAACCGCCTTGGTACATTTTCCTAAGCATATTTATTCCTCTGAAAAATTCTGAAAATTTTTAGTAACTTAAAAATAAAAGTAAGCCAAACTCAATAATATTGATAGCAACTACTCCTACAAGTGCCTAGAGCCTATATCATGCATCAAAACTACTTGGAACCATATAAATTTGACATGCAAGCTCAAGAACATGGTCACCTAGGCAACACAAATTTGCAATGAATAAAGCACAAGAACAAAAACTAATTGGACCAATGGAGGAGTCACATACCAAGGAACAATCTCCCCAAGCAGTTTTGTGAGAGGTGCTTTGAGCAAGGAGATCAAAAATGGCAACAAAATGAGCTTGGACTCGGGTTTGAGCTGGATATTCGTGTTTGTGGGAGGAAGAAGGAGTGTGTGGGTGCAAGGATAAGTGGAGGAGGGCCAGCGTGGGCCCATGAGGTAGGGGGCGCGCCCCCGACCCTCGTGGCCAGGTGCCAGCTCCTCCTGCTGTGTTCTCAATGCCAAATATTCTCAAATATTCCAGAAAAAATCATATTTAAATTTCAGGGCATTTGGAGAACTTTTATTTTTAGGGTATTTTTATATTGCACGGATAAATCAGATAACAGACAAAAAAAATACTAATTTTATTTTATTTAATATAAATAACAGAAAGTAAGAGTAGGGTACAGAAAGTTGTGCTTTCTAGTTTCATCCATCTCTTGCTCATCAAAAGGAATCCACTAACAAGGTTGATCAAGTCTTGTTAACGAACTCATTCGGAATAACATGGAACTGGAGAAATTTCAAATAACACTATGTTACCTCAATGGGGATATGCACATCCCCAACAATAAGAATATCATATTTCTTCTTGACAGTAAGAAGAGGAAATTCAAAACCTCCAAAAATAATTGATGGAATTTTTCCAATAGAATTGATACTATGGACTTGAGGTTGTTTCCTCGGAAAGTGTACCATATGCTCATTTCCATTAACATGAAAAGTGACATTGCCTTTTGTGCAATCAATAACAGCCCCTGTAGTATTCAAAAAAGGTCTTCCAAGAATAATAGACATACTATCGTCCTCGGGAATATCAAGAATAACAAAGTCCGTTAAAATAGTAACGTTTGCAACCACAACAGGCACATCCTCACAGATACCGACAGGTATGGCAGTTGATTTATCAGCCATTTGCAAAGATATTTCAGTAGGTGTCAACTTATTCAAATCAAGTCTACGATATAAAGAGAGAGAGAGAGGCATAACACTAACACTGGCTCCAAGATCACATAAAGCAGTTTTAACATAGTTTCTTTTAATGGAGCATGGTATAGTGGGTATTCCTGGATCTCCAAGTTTCTTTGTATTCCACCCTTAAAAGTATAATTAGCAAGCATGGTGAAAATTTCAGCTTCCGGTATCTTTCTCTTATTTGTAACAATATCTTTCATATACTTAGCATAAGGATTCATTTTAAGCATATCTGTTAATCGCATACGCAAAAAGATAGGTCTAATCATTTCAGCAAAGCTCTCAAAATCCTCATCATCCTTTTTATTGGATGGTTTGGGAGGAAAAGGCATGGGTTTCTGAACCCAAGGCTCTCTTTCCTTTCCGTGTTTCCTAGCAACAAAGTCTTTCTTATCATAACGTTGATTCTTTGATCGTGGGTTATCGAGATCAACAACAGGTTCAATTTCTATATCATTATCATTGCTAGGTTGAGCATCATCATGAACATTATCATTAACATTATCACTAGTTTCAGGTTCATTACCAGATTGTGTTTCAACATCAAAAATAGAAATATCATTTGGATTCTCAAGTGTTTCAGTAATAGGTTCACTAGAAGCATGCAAAGTCCTATCATTTTTCTTTTTCTTCCTATTAGAAGTACTAGGTGCATCTACATTATTTCTTTGAGAATCTTGCTCAATTCTCTTAGGGTGGCCTTCAGGATACAAAGGTTCCTGAGTCATTCTACCACCTCTAGTCATAACTCTAACAATGTTATCGTTATTCTTACTATTCAATTCATTGAGCAAATCATTTTGAGCTTTAAGTACTTGTTCTACTTGAGTGGTAACCATAAAAGCATGTTTACTAATAAGTTTAAGTTCACCTTTGACATTAGCCATATAATCACCCAAGTGCTCAAGCATATTTGAATTGTATATCAATTGTCTACCAAAGTAAGCATTTAAATCTTCTTGCTTCACCATAAATTTATCAAACTCATCTAAGCATGGACTAACAAACTTAGTAAATGGGATTTTAGCTTTATCATATCTATAGAGAGAATTTACCTTTACTACTTGTGTCGGGTTATAAAGACCATGCATTTCTTCAATAGGTAATGGATTAAGATCATATGTTTCTTCGACAGGCGGTAAATTAAGACCATGTATTTCTTTAGTAGGAGGTAAATTCTTAACATCTTCAACTTTAATACCTTTTTCTTTCATAGATTTCTTTGCCTCTTGCATATCTTCAGGACTGAGAAATAGAACACCTCTCTTCTTCGGAGTTGGTTTAGGAATAGGCTCAGGAGTTGGTTCAGGAACTAGTTCAGGAAGTGTCCAATTATTTTCATTTATCAACATATTATTCAATAGAATTTCGGCTTCATCTGGTGTTCTTTCCCAGAAAACAGAACCAACACAACGATCCAGGTAATCTCTGGAGGCATCGGTTAGTCCATTATAAAAGATATTAAGTATTTCATTTTTCTTAAGAGGATGATCAGGCAAAGCATTAAGTAATTTGAGAAGCCTTCCCCAAGCTTGTGGGAGACTCTCTCCTTCAATTTGCACAAAATTATATATATCCCTCAAAGCAGCTTGTTTCTTATGAGCAGGGAAATATTTAGCAGAGAAGTAATAAATCATATCGTGGGGACTACGCACACAACCATGATCAAGAGAATTAAACCATATCTTAGCGTCACCCTTTAATGAGAACAGAAATATTTTAAGGATATAAAAGTAGCGAGTTCTCTCATCATTAGTGAAGAGGGTGGAGATATCATTTAATTTAGTAAGATGTGCCACAACAGTTTCAAATTCATAGCCATGAAAAGGATCAGATTCAACCAAAGTAATTATATCAGGATCAACAGAGAATTCATAATTCCTATCAGTAACAAAGATAGGTGAAGTAGCAAAAGTAGGGTTAGGTTTCATCCTAGCATTTAGAGATTGCTTATTCCATTTAGCTAATAACCTCTTAAGTTCATAACTATCTTTGCAAGCTAAAATAGCTTCTTTATCAAAAACATAACCCTTAGGAATAACGGGCAAGTCTTCATCATCACTTTCATCAATATTATCAGATTCAATATTTTCATTCTCTCTAACCCTAGCAAGTTGTTTATCAAGAAATTCACCAAGTGGCACAGTAGTATCAAGCATAGAAGTAGTTTCATCATAAGTATCATGCATAGCAGAAGTGGCATCATCAATAACATGTGACATATCAAAACGAATAGCAGAAGCAGGTTTAGGTGTCGCAAGCTTACTCAAAACAGAAGGTGAATCAAGTGCAGAGCTAGATGGCAGTTCCTTACCTCCCCTCATAGTTGAGGGATAAATCTTGGTTTTTGGATCTCTCAAGTTCTTCATAATGAAATGCAGATATAAATCCCAAGTGACTCAAAGAATAGAGCTATGCTCCCCGGCAACGGCGCCAGAAAATAGTCTTGATAACCCACAAGTATAGGGGATCGCAACAGTTTTCGAGGTTAGAGTAATGAACCCAAATTTATTGATTCGACACAAGGGGAGCCAAAGAATATTCTCAAGTATTAGCATCTGAGTTGTCAATTCAACCACACCTGGAAACTTAATATCTGCAGCAAAGTGTTTAGTAGCAAAGTAATATGATAGTAGTGGTAACGGTAGCAAAAGTAATGTTTTTCGTATTTTGTAGTGATGATAGCAATAGCAACAGAAAAGTAAATAAGCAAAGAACAATATATGGAAAGCTCGTAGGCAATGGATCAGTGATGGAGAATTATGCCAGATGCGGTTCATCATGTAACAGTCAGAACCTAGGGTGACACAGAACTAGCTCCAATCCACCAATGTAATGTAGGCATGTATTCTGAATATAGTCATACGTGCTTATGGAAAAGAACTTGCATGACATCTTTTGTCCTAGCCTCCCGTGGCAGCGGGGTCCTAATGGAAACTAAGGGATATTAAGGCCTCCTTTTAATAGAGTACCGGAACAAAGCATTAGCACATAGTGAATACATGAACTCCTCAAACTATGGTCATCACCGGTAAGTATCCCGATTATTGTCACTTCGGGGTTAATGGATCATAACACATAATAGGTGACTATAGACTTGCAAGATAGGATCAAGAACTCTCATATATTGATGAAAACATAATAGGTTCAGATCTGAAATCATGGCAGTCGGGCCCTAGTGACAAGCATTAAGCATAGCAAAGTCATAGCAACATGAATCTCAGAACATAGTGGATACTAGGGATAAAACCCTAACAAAACTAACTTGATTACATGATAAATCTCATCCGACCCATCACCGTCCAACAAGCCTACGATGGAATTAGTCACACACGGCGGTGAGCATCATGAAATTGGTGATGGAGGATGGTTGATGATGATGATGGCAACGGATTCCCCTCTCCGGAGCCCCGAACGGACTCCAGATCAGCCCTCCCGAGAGGTTTTAGGGCTTGGCGGCGGCTCCGTATCGTAAAACACGATGAATCCTTCTCTCTGATTTTTTTTCTCCCCAAAACCAAATATATAGAGTTGGAGTTGAGGTCAGAGGAGCTCGAGGGGGCCCACGAGGTAGGGGGCACGCCCTAGGGGGGCAGGCGCGCCCCCACCCTCGTGGACAGGTGGTGGGCTCCCTGGTCTTCATATTTTGCAAGGATTTTTTATTATTTCCGAATAGATGTTCCGTGAAGTTTCAGGTCATCCCGAGAACTTTTGTTTCTGCACATAAATAACACCATAGCAATTCTGCTGAAAACAGCGTCAGTCCGGGTTAGTTCCATTCAAATCATGCAAGTTAGAGTCCAAAGCAAGGGCAAAAGTGTTTGAAAAAGTAGATACGACGGAGACGTATCAGGGTCCTCTCCAGGGAAGGGCTGCACAAGCTTCCGCCCATGTGGGAGGGCCCGTTCAGGGTTGTCCATGTCTCTAGGCCGGGTGCGGCGCACCTGGAGACGTAGGACGGGATACCCATCCAGAACGCGTGGAACATCCAGCACCTCCGGAAGTTCTATCCATGAAGCAAGGCCCAGAGCCTGAGAAGCAAGGCCCAGAGCCTGAGAAGAAAGGCCCAGAGCCTGTGAAGAAGGCCCGGTGCCTGTGAAGAATCGCCGCCCGTGACACTCTCACGTAATAATGAGTGGGGCTGTACACGCCCCGGAGTCTCAGGAGCGCCGACCTCAGGCCCTGGGGCTCCCTCCCACGCCTAGTAGATAGCACTTAGCTCCGTGCTGGTGAGAAGACTTGAAGACTAGATTTGGTGCTGGACGCGGCTTTTCATTTGCTTTCCGTAGTTGACTCGCTTTTCCTTAATTGAAGTTTGCCTTTGGCGTTCCTTGCTGATTTGATTCCCTCGCCTCTCACTGCATTTTTTCTGGCTCAAATTTGCTCGTGTTCTCTCTCTCGCAAGCCTCATGAGGGGGCTAGGCAGGTGCCCTCGCGAGCATTTCTTCTCCTTTCTGCCTTCTCGCGAGCCACCGTCGTTTGAGCCCAAAACCTGGCGCACCTCTCCTAGTCCGCGCCTCTCGGGTACCGTGACACAAAGCGCTAGGTCAGGGCCAGGATGAACGACAAATCTTTTGACGCACTCCCTAACGAGTTTTTCGTAGTTCCTGAGCGAATGTAGGCAACCAAGGCAAGATGGATGCGAGGAAATAAACGCTTCGCGAGGAAGATGACGTCCTGAGTATACCAGGTTAAGTTATATTTGCGCAAAATAACGACACAACACGAGAACAACACGCATACTGATACAACCAAGGAACCATAGTTCGATACACGCCCCCTGTGCCCATGCTGGTTTCATTCTTGATGTAGGAAAAGAGCAAAACAAAGTAGCGCTGCGGCGATCCGCGAAGATAGGCACCTAGCACTACCCCGAGCCTATCCAAATCCTTCCTCATGCTTCACGGAGGTACGACAACGGGACAACCCGCTGCTGCCCTCAAGGCGGGCACGGCGGTGTGGCGGCTGGGCATAGCCGCCACTGCTGGAGCTGTAGCCGGAGGAAGAGCCGTCGTAGCTGGACGGGACACGATCGCCGATGAGGGCAGGCTCGCCCTCGTCCTCGTCGTGACCATCCCCAAGGCCGAGTACCTCCTCACCGTCTTTCGCCTCGGGGCAGCACCCGACGCGACGACCATCTTCTCCAAACACCCTCACATAAAGGGTCGATCCAGCATCGTACCTGAAGCGGAGGGTGCATCGCCTGCCCAGGCCGCGCGCGCGGGCGAATGTCTGCCAGCCACGGGCCAGGGCTATGTTGCCCGCGATGGAAGTCTCGACCGCGACCCAAAAGTCCTTGCTGCAGCAGCCATCCGCCTGCAGCCAAAGTCCGCCTGGACCAGAGGCCGGCAGTTCACTGGCGAAGAAGCGAGGGAGTTGGAGCCAGTTGCCGGCCGGGTTCTCCGACCAGACGATGAACTCCGGTGACACCTCCGCCATGTGGAATCGCGGACAAGGAGGCCGCGCCACCATGGCACGCCTCCCCTCATCAACTGGACCGCCATGGCTGGGATGACCCACTCCGCGTGCCATGGAGCCGTCTCGACAATGGTCCACGATGGGGGTCACGGCATGCTTGCGCGGGCGCCGCGGCCGCGCTTGGGCACCGGGGAGCCGGGTCCCTGACGAGGAGCCTCCCCCTTCTCGGCGGCGGAGAACTTCCTTCATGGTGCCATGGGTGTCACTACAAGTGATGGAGCGAGGATGAAGGAGCAAGCGAGCAAGGAAGAGATGGGCAATGGGGACTCCGCCCCCTCCCCATTTATAGCAAGAAAAGGCCAACCGGCGTCTCCCACAATCGCAGGTAATGATGGTTATCCTTGCATGTCACAGGGACCTGACAAGTCGAGCAGTTGCCGAGGCAACATGGGACGCCCACGTCCAATCACCCACCACGCATCAATCGAGGCCGTAGGCTTTTTGGGCCCGCGATGCTCCGAACTTGACCCTTGGCTTCACCGCGAAGCCAAGCCCCAGCGCACCTTGGGCCCGGGGGCTACTGTCGGCGTTCTGGGAATGGGGGTCCCCAGACTTTCCTGCCCGCGGCCCGCGGTGTGGCTGAGCCAGCAGGCAGTATGGCCCGTCTTCACCAACAAGGCATCCAAGACCCTCGCGAGGGTCCAAGCCTCGCGAGGCGGACAACGCAAGGCCTTCTTTGGAGTGGCCTAGCTAGGCAGGCTCATGAGGAGCAGAGATACCAAGGCAGGGCAAACCTCATGAGGCCCTCATGACGTGAGCCATGACGCACGACACCAGGCGGGCGCCAGCGTGCGCAGCGTCCTTGTTTCCTCTTTGGTGCTAAGGAGGCCAGCGCAAGCGAAGAGTACCAAGGCATCAGGCAAAGGTTGCCATATTGGTGCAATGAGACCAGGACCAGGAGGACGGCAAGACGGAGGTTATCGTGGTGTCCAAGACGGCGTCACCACCAGAGCTTTTGGCAGGCGAAGACCACCTTTGTCAGGATAGCTTGTACTAGCTGTCCTTCTTCAAATTAGCCCGCCATTGTTGGCTTCCTTCCCGCTCGATATTTGGGAAGAGGACCAGGGCCTATATAAGTAGAGGTAGCCACCATAGAAGAAAGGGATGGATATGAGGATCTCATCTTTGCTCGATCCAACCCGATCGAGAGCCTACACACAAGAACACCTCAACCTCAGGAGGCTGTTCTTCCCTTGTACTGTTCATCATCAGCCCTAGAGGCAATCCACCACCACCGCACTGGAGTAGGGTATTACACCACAACGGTGGCCCAAACCAGTATAAACCTCGTGTCTTTCTGTGTTGCGAGTTCATCGAGTTCGTCCATGAGATCTTAGCGAGCTAGGGCGTAGATCAGTAGGAGGGAAAGATTTCACGCGCACCCCAGTGTTTGAACCTTAAGGGTTTGCCGGAACCCCACATCCGACAGAAACCATTGTTGGTATTTTAAAAATGATTTTTATTGGGTTTATTTCAACAGCAGCACTGTTTGACTTTTGTGTAATTTTTGTGTATTTGATTTGTCTCTGAAAAACAGTTCATGTTTTAGGACTTGTTTTTCTGAACATTTTGATATATTATATGCCTATATAATATTTGTATTTTGTCTGGTTATGTTTTTTTCCTACTATATGTTATTAAAAAAACAAAACCAAATGGTCGTAGCCATCGGACCGTGGCCCACCTCCCCTTCTCTCTCATCCTCGGTCCACACGAGCCCTCGAGTCACTACGCGTCGATCGCCCGACCCTTTCCCCTCTCTCCCACGATCATTGACGCCGGGCCCCACTCCTCATCTTCTTGCTCGGGACGCCAGGCCGAACCCAGTGGCCGTTCGTCGCGCCGCCGTATCCCAGATCTCTCGGGATCACGGATCTCCTTCGCCCAACCCCTCCTCCAAGGCCCCCCTATAAACCCCTTGCCCCTCGTCCGATCCCCCCTAAAGCCCCCTGGCCCTCTCTCTCATCTTGCCAGAATCGCTCGCCAGAGTTGCCCGAGCTCGCCGCCGCCATTGCAGCCCCCCTGCTCCCTACAGCCATCCCCAAGCCTCTCTACCACCACCATTGCAACCGCCGTCATCCTGCGCACTTCCCGTGCACTTGCCGGAGCTCTAGGACCACTAGAGCACCGACACCGCCGATGCCCGAACGCCAACGCCGTCTCGACCTCATCGCCGACCTCCTCCGTCCACCTATGCCACCACTTCGACCACCGCTGGACTCGTCGTCGAACGCCGCGTCCACCCGTGCCCTCGCCGGAGATCGTCGACGACCGGAGCATCGCCGCTGAAGACGTCTGAGCCGCATCGCCGGCGACCACCACCGCTGTAAGCTTCGACGACCTCCCTCTCCATTGGATCTTCAACGCACAACCTAGATTAGATCTAAACGAATTAGTTAGGTTTTTTTTCTTTATTTAAGTAGATCGGTTTTTATACAGTTTAGTGTGGTTTAGGTCGAACCGGGTGCCGGTTTTGTTTTTAAACGCAAGTGCACGTTTCTTTTAAGTCGCGACCAAGCGCCGTTTAGCTTCGCATCACCCACCTGTTTAGCCCAGTAGCAATAGGCCACTTAGCTAGTGCCCGATTGTTTTTTTTGTTATTTTCGTTTCTGTTTTAAAAATAGAACAAGTTTCAATCTTACATTGCTTGTATCTTTTAGCCTACTTGATGTTTTTGAGTGATTCCACTTGCAATGTGTCACAAATTTTATGAAGTTTCTGTTAGTGATTTGAAATTTTGAATTTGAGTACTTTAAATTTGAATTAGTTCAAATATGCTTCACTGTTTTGGCTCTAGTTTAAATTGTAGAATAGATTTTCGATTGAATCTTTTTGCTACTGTTTTGTTATTGTGTTTTTATCCAGTAACATGTAGTGGCTTATTTATAGTTTATTTTAAATTAGGTTTATTGCGAAAACAGTATTGTTTTGCTTATGTAGTTGTTTTAGTCATATAATTAGTGTTTTAAATTATTTTTAGTTAATTCTTTTTGTAAATTTTTACATGTTGTCATATGTTTATGTTAGACTACAGTAGATAAATTTTTGTAGTTATTTATTAGTGTTTAGCTACTGTTTTAGTATTTGTTTATTTTGTTCATTGTGATAGTTCATAAAAGTAGTTTCATTAGTTTCAAAAGTAATTCTTTTTGCCACTTCATTATATGTTGTCATTGATTCTGTTATTTGGGAGTAAATTAGTTTGATAATTATTTCAGTATTGTTTACTATTGTCTTGATGTTCTGCTAGTTGTTATAGTTGTTCTGGTGTTAACTAGTCAGTTACAATAGTTTTCATACTAGTTCTTTTTGCCAGTAAATGCTTTAGTAAATTATTTTTTGTTGTTTTATTTGAGTTATATTTTCTATGCTATAGAAAAGTTATTAGAGTAATTTAGTTTTAATAAGAAAGTATTGACTGTTATTGTGTGAGTTGGTTTCTCCCTTGTTTTCGTGAAGTTTTCATTGGAATTCTATTTGGTTTTCTTTGACTTCATTATTGTTTTAGTTATGGCTTTTTGATTGTTATTTTCATTGCTAGTATTGTTTGATAGTATTATTGCTTATGTGAGTACAATGTTTGACTATATAGATTTTTTTCGGAGTGACGAATAGTTTATCAATGATTCCGAGAGTGTTATTATCTTCATCAAGTAATACCAGGCAAGTTCACTCTGACCATGTTTTTCATACCTATGTTTTATTTGCATGTAGTAGCACCCTTTTAACAATCCCTCTAGTAGTGTTATTGAATCTTGTAGCTGAGTAGAATGCATGAGGTAGGAACCCATCTCCCTATTACCAAGCCCGGGACGTTGTTTAGTTTCAATGGTACGCTATAGTAGATGGGGTTGGTATGAGTGTTCGGGAGTGGTGTGAGAATGGAGGACTCTAAGTCAATGATGACAAATTCATGATGGCATCGGCAAGGACTGCAACTTCAGGACTTCAAGATTTTGAGACTCGAGACAAGAATTCAATGTTGGGGAACGTAGTAATTTTGAAAATTTTCCTACGCACACGCAAGATCATGGTGATGCATAGCAACGAGAGGGGAGAGTGTTGTCTACGTACCAACGCAGACCGACTGCAGAAGCGATCACACAACGTAGAGGAAGTAGTCGTACGTCTTCTTCCCGATCCGACCGATCCAAGCACCGTTACTCCGGCACCTCCGAGTTCTTAGCACACGTTCAGCTTGATGACGTTCCTCGGGCTCCGATCCAGCAAAGCGTCGAGGAAGAGTTCTGTCAGCACGACGGCGTGATGACGATCTTGATGTACTACCGACGCAGGGCTTCGCCTAAGCACTGTAACGGTATGATCGAGGTGGAATTTGGTGGCAGGGGGCACCGCACACGGCTAAGGAACGATCTCAAGGATCAACTTGTGTCTTGGGGTGCCCCCTGCCCCCGTATATAAAGGTTGGAGGAGGGGGAATCGGCCGGCCAGGGAGAGGAGGCGCAGGGGAGTCCTACTCCCACCGGGAGTAGGACTCCTCCCTCCAATCCTATTCCAATTAGGACTCTCGGGGGGAAAGGAGAAAGAGGGGGGGCCGGCCCCTTCTCCTAGTCCTACTAGGACTTGGGGAAAGGGGGGGCGCCGGCCAGCTATGGGCTTGTCCCTTTTCTCTTTTTCCACTAAGGCCCAATAGGCCCATTAGTCTCCCGGGGGGTTCCGGTAACCCTCCCGGTATTCCGGTAAAATCCCGATTTCACCCGGAATACTTCCTATGTCCAAACATAGGCTTCCAATATATCAATCTTTACGTCTCGACCATTTCGAGACTCCTCGTCATGTCCGTGATCTCATCCGGGACTCCGAACAACCTTCGGTACATCAAAATGCATAAACTCATAATAACTGTCATCGTAATGTTAAGCGTGCGGACCCTACGGTTCGAGAACAATGTAGACACGACCGAGACACGTCTCCGGTCAATAACCAATAGCGGGACCTGGACGCCCATATTGGCTCCAACATATTCTACGAAGATCTTTATCGGTCAGACCGCATAACAACATACATTGTTCCCTTTGTCATCGGTATGTTACTTGCCCGAGATTCGATCGTCGGTATCCAATACCTAGTTCAATCTCGTTACCAGCAAGTCTCTTTACTCGTTCCGTAGTACATCATCTCACAACTAACATATTAGTTGCAGTGCTTGCAAGGCTTATGTGATGTGCATTACCGAGAGGGCCCAGAGATACCTCTCCGACAATCGGAGTGACAAACCCTAATCTCGAAATACGCCAACCCAACATCTACCATTGGAGACACCTGTAGTACTCCTTTATAATCACCCAGTTACGTTGTGACGTTTGGTAGTACCCAAAGTGTTCCTCCGATAAACGGGAGTTGCATAATCTCATAGTTATAGGAACATGTATAAGTCATGAAGAAAGCAATAGCAACATACTAAACGATCGGGTGCTAAGCTAATGGAATGGGTCATGTCAATCAGATCATTCTACTAATGATGTGACCTCGTTAATCAAATAACAACTCTTTGTTCATGGTTAGGAAACATAACCATCTTTGATTAACGAGCTAGTCAAGTAGAGGCATACTAGTGACACTTTGTTGGTCTATGTATTCACACATGTATTATGTTTCCGGTTAATACAATTCTAGCATGAATAATAAACATTTATCATGATATAAGGAAATAAATAATAACTTTATTATTGCCTCTAGGGCATATTTCCTTCAGTCTCCCACTTGCACTAGAGTCAATAATCTAGATTACACAGTAATGATTCTAACACCCATGGAGCCTTGGTGCTGATCATGTTTTGCTCGTGGAAGAGGCTTAGTCAACGGGTCTGCAACATTCAGATCCGTATGTATCTTGCAAATCTCTATGTCTCCCACCTGGACTAAATCCCGGATGGAGTTGAAGCGTCTCTTGATGTGTTTGGTTCTTTTGTGAAATCTGGATTCCTTTGCCAAGGCAATTGCACCAGTATTGTCACAGAAGATTTTCATTGGACCCGATGCACTAGGTATGACACCTAGATCGGATATGAACTCCTTCATCCAGACTCCTTCGTTTGCTGCTTCTGAAGCAGCTATGTACTCCGCTTCACATGTAGATCCCGCTACGACGCTTTGTTTAGAACTGCACCAACTGACAGCTCCACCGTTTAAAGTAAACACGTATCCGGTTTGCGATTTAGAATCGTCCGGATCAGTGTCAAAGCTTGCATCAACGTAACCTCTTACGGTGAGCTCTTTGTCACCTCCATATACGAGAAACATATCCTTAGTCCTTTTCAGGTATTTCAGGATATTCTTGACCGCTGTCCAGTGATCCATTCCTGGATTACTTTGGTACCTCCCTGCTAAACTTATAGCAAGGCACACATCAGGTCTGGTACACAGCATTGCATACATGATAGAGCCTATGGCTGAAGCATAGGGAACATCTTTCATTTTCTCTCTATCTTCTGCAGTGGTCGGGCATTGAGTCTGACTCAACTTCACACCTTGTAACACAGGCAAGAACCCTTTCTTTGCTTGATCCATTTTGAACTTCTTCAAAATCTTGTCAAGGTATGTGCTCTGTGAAAGTCCAATTAAGCGTTTTGATCTATCTCTATAGATCTTTATGCCTAATATGTAAGCAGCTTCCCCGATGTCTTTCATCGAAAAACTTTTATTCAAGTATCCGTTTATGCTATCCAGAAATTCTATATCATTTCCAATCAGCAATATGTCATCCACATATAATATCAGAAATGCTACAGAGCTCCCACTCACTTTCTTGTAAATACAGGCTTCTCCAAAAGTCTGTATAAAGCCAAATGCTTTGATCACACTATCAAAGCGTTTATTCCAACTCCGAGATGCTTGCACCAGTCCATAAATGGATCGCTGGAGTTTGCATATTTTGTTAGCTCCTTTTGGATCGACAAAACCTTTTGGTTGTATCATATACAACTCTTCTTCCAGAAATCCATTCAGGAATGCAGTTTTGACATCCATCTGCCATATTTCATAATCATAAAATGCGGCAATTGCTAACATTATTCTGACGGACTTAAGCATCGCTACGGGTGAGAAGGTCTCATCGTAGTCAACCCCTTGAACTTGTCGAAAACCTTTCGCGACAAGTCGAGCTTTAAAGACAGTAACATTACCGTCAGCGTCAGTCTTTTTCTTGAAGATCCATTTATTCTCAATTGCTTGCCGATCATCGGGCAAGTCAACCAAAGTCTATACTTTGTTTTCATACATGGATCCCATCTCAGATTTCATGGCCTCAAGCCACTTTGCGGAATCTGGGCTCACCATCGCTTCTTCATAGTTCGTAGGTTCATCATGATCTAGTAGCATGACTTCCAGAACTGGATTACCGTACCACTCTGGTGCGGATCTCACTCTGGTTGATCTACGTGGTTCAGTAGTATCTTGTCCTGAAGTTTCATGATCATCATCATTAGCTTCCTCACTGATTGGTATAGGTGTCGCAGAAACAGTTTTCTGTGATGTACTATTTTCCAATAAGGGAGCAGGTACAGTTACCTCGTCAAGTTCTACTTTCCTCCCACTCACTTCTTTCGAGAGAAACTCCTTCTCTAGAAAGTTTCCGAATTTAGCAACAAAAGTCTTGCCTTCGGATCTGTGATAGAAGGTGTATCCAATAGTTTCCTTTGGATATCCTATGAAGACACATTTCTCCGATTTGGGTTCGAGCTTATCAGGTTGAAGCTTTTTCACATAAGCATCGCAGCCCCAAACTTTAAGAAACGACAACTTTGGTTTCTTGCCAAACCATAGTTCATAAGGTGTCGTCTCAACGGATTTTGATGGTGCCCTATTTAATGTGAATGCGGCCGTCTCTAAAGCATAACCCCAAAACGATAGCGGTAAATCAGTAAGAGACATCATAGATCGTACCATATCTAGTAAAGTACGATTACGATGTTCGGACACACCATTACGCTGTGGTGTTCCGGGTGGTGTGAGTTGCGAAACTATTCCACAATTTTTCAAATGTACACCAAACTCGTAACTCAAATATTCTCCTCCACGATCAGATCATAGAAACTTTATTTTCTTGTTACGATGATTTTCAACCTCACTCTGAAATTCTTTGAACTTTTCAAATGTTTCAGACTTATGTTTCATTAAGTAGATATACCCATATCTGCTTAAATCATCTGTGAAGGTGAGAAAATAACGATATCCGCCACGAGCCTCAATATTCATCGGACCACATACATTGGTATGTATGATTTCCAATAAATCTGTTGCTCTCTCCATAGTACCGGAGAACGCTGTTTTAGTCATCTTGCCTATGAGGCACGGTTCGCAAGTACCAAGTGATTCATAATCAAGTGGTTCCAAAAGCCCATCAGTATGGAGTTTCTTCATGCGCTTTACACCGATATGACCCAAACGGCAGTGCCACAAATAAGTTGCACTATCATTATTAACTTTGCATCTTTTGGCTTCTACATTATGAATATGTGTATCACTGTCATTGAGATTCAACAAGAATAGACCATTCTTTAAAGGTGCATGACCATAAAAGATATTATTCATATAAATAGAACAACCATTATTCTCTGATTTAAATGAATAACCGTCTCGCATCAAAAAAGATCCAGATATAATGTTCATGCTCAACGCGGGCACCAAATAACAATTATTTAGGTCTAATATTAATCCCGAAGGTAGATGTAGAGGTAGCGTGCCGACTGCGATCACATCGACTTTGGAACCGTTTCCCACGCGCATCGTCACCTCGTCCTTTGCTAGCGTCCGCTTATTCTGTAGTCCCTGTTTCGAGTTGCAAATATTAGCAACAGAACCAGTATCAAATACCCAGGTGCTACTGCGAGCTCTAGTAAGGTACACATCAATAACATGTATATTACATATACCTTTGCTCACTTTGCCATCCTTCTTATCCGCCAAATACTTGGGGCAGTTCCGCTTCCAGTGACCAGTCTGCTTGCAGTAGAAGCACTCAGTTTCAGGCTTAGGTCCAGACTTGGGTTTCTTCTCCTGAGCAGCAACTTGTTTGCTGTTCTTCTTGAAGTTTCCCTTCTTCTTCCCTTTGCCCTTTTTCTTGAAACTAGTGGTTTTGTTAACCATCAACACTTGATGCTCCTTCTTGATTTCTACCTCCGCAGCTTTCAGCATTGCGAAGAGCTCGGGAATAGTCTTGTTCATCCCTTGCATATTGTAGTTCATCACGAAGCTCTTGTAGCTTGGTGGCAGTGATTGGAGAATTCTGTCAATGTCGCAGTCATCTGGAAGATTAACTCCCATCTGAATCAAGTGATTATTATACCCAGACATTTTGAGTATATGCTCACTGACAGAACTGTTCTCCTCCATCTTGCAGCTATAGAACTTATTGGAGACTTCATATCTCTCAATTCGGGCATTTGCTTGAAATATTAACTTCAACTCCTGGAACATCTCATATGCACCATGACGTTCAAAACGTCGTTGAAGTCCCGATTCTAAGCCGTAAAGCATGGCACACTGAACTATCGAGTAGTCATCAACTTTGCTCTGCCAGACGTTCATAACATCTGGCGTTGCTCCAGCAGCAGGCCTGTCACCCAGCGGTGCTTCCAGGACGTAATTCTTCTGTGCAGCAATGAGGATAATCCTCAGGTTACGGACCCAGTCCGTGTAATTGCTACCATCATCTTTCAACTTTGCTTTCTCAAGGAACGCATTAAAATTCAACGGAACAATAGCACGAGCCATCTATCTACAATCAACATAAACAAGCAAGATGCTATCAGGTACTAAGTTCATGATAAGTTTAAGTTCAGTTAATCAAATTACTTAGGAACTCCCACTTAGATAGACATCCCTCTAATCCTCTAAGTGATCACGTGATCCAAATCAACTAAACCATAACCGATCATCACGTGAGATGGAGTAGTTTTCAATGGTGAACATCGTTATGTTGATCATATCTACTATATGATTCACGCTCGACCTTTCGGTCTCCGTGTTCCGAGGCCATATCTGTATATGCTTGGCTCGTCAAGTATAACCCGAGTATTCTGCGTGTGCAACTGTTTTGCACCCGTTGTATTTGGACGTAGAGCTTATCACACCCGATCATCACGTGGTGTCTGGGCACGACGAACTTTGGCAACGGTGCATACTCGGGGAGAACACTTCTTGATAATTTAGTGAGAGATCATCTTATAATGCTACCGTCAATCAAAGCAAGATAAGATGCATAAAAGGATAAACATCACATGCAATCAATATAAGTGATATGATATGGCCATCATCATCTTGTGCTTGTGATCTCCATCTCCGAAGCACCGTCATGATCACCATCGTCACCGGCGCGACACCTTGATCTCCATCGTAGCATCATTGTCGTCTCGCCAATCTTATGCTTCCACGACTATCACTACCGTTTAGTAATCAAGTAAAGCATTACATCGCGATTGCATTGCATACAATAAAGCGACAACCATATGGCTCCTGCCAGTTGCCGATAACTCGGTTACAAAACATGATCATCTCATACAATAAAATCAGCATCATGCCTTGACCATATCACATCACAACATACCCTGCAAAAACAAGTTAGACGTCCTCTACTTTGTTGTTGCAAGTTTTACGTGGCTGCTACGGGCTTAAGTAAGAACTCATCTCACCTACGCATCAAAACCACAACGATAGTTCGTCAAATAGACTCCGTTTTAACCTTCTCAAGGACCGGGCGTAGTCACACTTGGTTCAACTAAAGTTGGAGAGACAGTCTTCCGCAAGCCATCTATGTGCAAAGCACGTCGAGGGAACCGGTCTCGCGTAAGAGTACGCGTAAGTTGGTCCGGATCGTCTCACCCAACAATACCGCCGAACCAAAGTATGACATGCTGGTAGGCAGTATGACTTGTATCGCCCACAACTCACTTGTGTTCTACTCGTGGAAATAACATCAAACCATAAAACCTAGGCTCGGATGCCACTGTTGGGGAACGTAGTAATTTCGAAAATTTTCCTACGCACACGCAAGATCATGGTGATGCATAGCAACGAGAGGGGAGAGTGTTGTCTACATACCAACACAGACCGACTGCAGAAGCGATCACACAACGTAGAGGAAGTAGTCGTACGTCTTCTTCCCGATCCGACCGATCCAAGCACCGTTACTCCGGCACCTCCGAGTTCTTAGCACACGTTCAGCTCGATGACGTTCCTCGGGCTCCGATCCAGCAAAGCGTCGAGGAAGAGTTCCGTCAGAACGACGGCGTGATGACGATCTTGATGTACTACCGACGCAGGGCTTCGCCTAAGCACTGTAACGGTATGATCGAGGTGGAATTTGGTGGCAGGGGGCACCGCACACGGCTAAGGAACGATCTCAAGGATCAACTTGTGTCTTGGGGTGCCCCCTGCCCCCGTATATAAAGGTTGGAGGAGGGGGAGTCGGCCGGCCAGGGAGAGGAGGCGCAGGGGAGTCCTACTCCCACCGGGAGTAGGACTCCTCCCTCCAATCCTATTCCAATTAGGACTCTCGGGGGGAAAGGAGAAAGAGGGGGGGCCGGCCCCTTCTCCTAGTCCTACTAGGACTTGGGGAAAGGGGGGGCGCCGGCCAGCTATGGGCTTGTCCCATTTCTCTTTTTCCACTAAGGCCTAATAGGCCCATTAGTCTCCCGGGGGGTTCCGGTAACCCTCCCGGTATTCCGGTAAAATCCCGATTTCACCCGGAATACTTCCTATGTCCAAACATAGGCTTCCAATATATCAATCTTTACGTCTCGACCATTTCGAGACTCCTCGTCATGTCCGTGATCTCATCCAGGACTCTGAACAACCTTCGGTACATCAAAATGCATAAACTCATAATAACTGTCATCGTAACGTTAAGCGTGCGGACCCTACGGTTCGAGAACAATGTAGACATGACCAAGACACGTCTCCGGTCAATAACCAATAGCGGGACCTGGATGCCCATATTGGCTCCTACATATTCTACGAAGATCTTTATCGGTCAGACCGCATAACAACATACGTTGTTCCCTTTGTCATCGGTATGTTACTTGCCCGAGATTCGATCGTCGGTATCCAATACCTAGTTAAATCTCGTTACCGGCAAGTCTCTTTACTCGTTCCGTAATACATCATCTCACAACTAACATATTAGTTGTAGTGCTTGCAAGGCTTATGTGATGTGCATTACCGAGAGGGCCCAGAGATACCTCTCCGACAATCGGAGTGACAAACCCTAATCTCAAAATACGCCAACCCAACATCTACCATTGGAGACACCTGTAGTACTCCTTTATAATCACCCAGTTACATTGTGACGTTTGGTAGTACCCAAAGTGTTCCTCCGGTAAACGGGAGTTGCGTAATCTCATAGTTATAGGAACATGTATAAGTCATGAAGAAAGCAATAGCAACATACTAAACAATCGGGTGCTAAGCTAATGGAATGGGTCATGTCAATCAGATCATTCTACTAATGATGTGACCTCGTTAATCAAATAACAACTCTTTGTTCATGGTTAGGAAACATAACCATCTTTGATTAACGAGCTAGTCAAGTAGAGGCATACTAGTGACACTTTGTTGGTCTATGTATTCACACATGTATTATGTTTCCGGTTAATACAATTCTAGCATGAATAATAAACATTTATCATGATATAAGGAAATAAATAATAACTTTATTATTGCCCCTAGGGCATATTTCCTTCATTCAATACACACTACTGGGTGAAGGACGGTTGACGGGCACCCTGGAGAAACCAGTGGATGGCCGGGATGCATGGAGAAGCGCCATGACATCTTGCGGAAAGCTTCACCCAGACTCAAAGAGATGGAAGAATACTTCATGCCCGGAAGCTTATGTAACGCCCTCGATGCGGCTATGTCTCCCACGTGTCGAGGCACGACTTAGAGACATAGGCGCATTGAAAGCAATGTCGCAAGTCAGGAATCATTACACAACCCAAGTACATATATAATATAAAAGGGGGATAAATAATAATAGTTGGCTTACACTCGCCACGTCACATCAAGTTACATAAATAACATCCATCATGCAACACTCATGGCCCGACTACGGCGCCAAAATAGAAAAGACCCCCAACAAGCGACTAAAACCCTGAATCGAACCCCGAATAGGCACCACTACTGATCATCCGGAAAAGAAACATAGTATCGCTGAGAGTCCTCGTCGTACTCCCACTTCAGCTCGAGCGCGCCATCCGGAGGAGTATCATCGGTCCCTGCATCTGGTGTAATAGTAATCTGTGAGCCACAAGGACTCAGCAATCTCGCACCCTCGCGATCAAGACTATTTAAGCTTAATAGGTAGGAAAGGGGTAATGTGAGTGGAGCTGCAGCAAGCGACTAGCATATATGGTGGCTAACTTATGCGCAAAGGGGAGCGAGAAGAGAAGGCAAAGCACAAGCGGAAAACTACATAGAGCAGACTACGCAAACATAACTCCAACGCCGTGTCCACTTCCCGGACTCCGCCGAGAAGAGGCCATCACGGCAACACACGCAGTTGATTCATTTTAATTAATTAAGTTCAAGTTATCTACAACCGGACATTAACAAATTCCCATCTGCCCATAACCGCGAGCACGGCTTTCGAAAGATCAATCCCTGCAGGGGGGTCCCAACTTAGCCCATAACAAGCTCTCACGGTCAACGAAGGAATAGACCTCCACCCAGGACCCACTCATCAGACTCGGTATCCCGGTACAACAAGATGATTCGACAGGTCAAAACTAGTCCAGCAACACCGCCCGAATGCGCCGACAAATCCCGATAGGAGCTGCACATATCTCTTTCTCAGGGCACACTCAGATTGTCTTAGGTACGGGTAGGCCAGCCCAGGGTTGCCCCTGGTGGCCACCGGCAGCTGACAGTTGGACCAACACTCAGAGGAGCACTGGCCCGGGGGGGTTAAAATAAGATGACCCTCGGGCTCCGGAAACCCAAGGGAAAGAAAAAGGGTAGGTGGCAAAAGGTAAAACCAATGTTGGGCATTGCTGGAAAAGCTTTAATCAAGGCGAACTATCAAGGGGTTCCCATTATAGCCCAACCGCGTAAGGGACGCAACAAACCGGGAACATAACACCGATATGACGGAAACTAGGGCGGCAAGAGTGGAACAAAACACCAGGCATAAGGCCGAGCCTTCCACCCTTTACCAAATATATAGATGCATTAATTAAATATGATATATAGTGATATCCCAACAAGTAAATAAATGTTCCAACAAGGAATGGTCTCCATGTTACAACAAGGAACAAAACTTCAATCTTCACCTGCAACTAACAACGCTATAAGAGGGGCTGAGCAAAGCGGTAACATAGCCAATCAACGGTTTGCTAGGACGTTGGTGGGTTAGAGGCTGAGCATGGCAATTTGGGAGGCTGACAAGCAAGTGGTAGGCATCGTAGCATTGGCATAGCAAAGAGCGAGCAAACTAGCATAGCAAAGATAGTAGTGATTTCGAGGGTATGATCATCTTGCCTGAAATCCCGTAAGGAAGAAGAACGAGTCCATGAAGAAGACAAACGGACGTAGACGAACGGATCCTCACAACACGACGTTACCGGAACCAACCCGAAGAAGTAATCACCGGAAAAGAAGCACACAACATGGTAAACAACCAACACATCAACATGGCATGAGGCACAATCGAGTACGATGCATGTCCGGTTTAACGAGGGCATGGCATGGCAAAATGCACAAACAATTCTACAAATTAAGTGGAGTACAATAGGCAATGAGTTGCATATTGACGAAACACCACATGGCTTATTTAGTTCTCTCTCGGTTATGTACCCCAACAATATTAAATGTTGATTAACAGCGCAAGAGGTGAAGCAAATGAAAACTACCTATCTAGTCAAGGTTAAATGAGGCCGGAAGCAACGAACAACAATTCTGGAAAATCCCCATAGCATAATTTAAGATTTGGTCCTGATCTGTCATAAACACAATTTTAGATTTGTTTAACATGCAAAGTGATGCCACCATGATAAACTAGGCAAAATTCTACCCCATTTACATATAAAGTTTATTAAAATCGGAGCTACGGTTATTTAGTTATGAATTAAATCATTTTAGCATGGCATAGGGGCAAATATATGCAAACAGAATTTTAAACATTTTAACCATGGATGAAAGTGGCATATTATGAAACTAGACACAATTTTAAGCAAGTTTCATATTAAGTTTGCTTAGATCCGATGCATGGTTTAGAAGTTGTTAAATGCATGATGAATAGGGGCTTTTCTGCAAATCTGCAGTGCTCTGGAAATTAGACAAATTCACAGGCGGGGAAAAAAACACCTCGGGCCGAAACTGGGCAGCCCAACAGTGCACAGGGGAGGCTGGGGGTCCTCACATGGGCCATGGCCCGGACGGTGGAGGAGGCCGGTAGCTGGGCCGGCCAAAGGACGTGGCTGGGCCGGATCTGACCCGACGACCCTCATGCGCGGGAGGAAGCAGAGGCAGGCCGAGGCAGGGGCGCTGGGCCTGGAGGCGCTGGCTCGACGGCCCACATCCGCGAGAGGAGGCCCCGCTGGCTGGATCGAACGAGGAGACAGCGGGGTCGGCGCTGGAGAGGCAGGCTGGGCCTTGCGGCGCGGGGGCCCATGCACGTGCGGGCAGAGGAGGCACGTAGGGCGAGGAGCTCGTCCTCCTCTTGCACGGGAAGGCAGCGACGGCGGCTCCAGCGGTCAACGACGACATGGGGTGGCGGATCCGCTTGGGGAGGCAAAGGGGAGGTCAGATCTGCGGTGATGGAGCTCGGATCCGGGGCGCCTGGCCCGGATCTGGCCAACGATGATGACGATGCAGGGAGGCAGCGACGGCGCGGCTCCATCTCCATGGACGGGAGGCCACGGTTTTTCCTCTCCTGCGAAGAGCAACGAGAGAGATGAGAGATTCCGAGAGCGAGGGAGGAGAAAGGAAGGAAGAGGAGAGGAGCGACGGGGCTCATCTGCTCGAAGCTCGTTGGCGGCGCGGAGACTAGGCGGGGTCAGGCCTTGATCGCTGCTGCACGGGGCGAGGAGGAGCTGCTGGTTGGCTCGGGCTGAAGACAAGGGGAGGTGGTGGTTGGTCTGATGGGAAAAATGAGGAAGGAGGTGGGCTCGGCTGGATCGGGAGGGATCCCGAGGAAAACAAAGTGGCGGCGGCTGCGGGAAAGGATGGATGGGATGGCTAGGTTTTTAGGGTTAGGTAGGCTGAATATATAGTAGGGATTTTTTCGGGTAGGGGCTACCTCGTCCCTCCGATCGAAATCAGACGGACGCGAATAAAATAGCTAGGGGGCCCAAACAAGAAAACGGTGACGTTTTGTAGACGTTTGGGGATGTTCCGGACACAGCGGTGACGACAGTCCGGGTCGGGTCCGAGACAACTTTCGGACGCGCGCGAGGGGGGCTGCGGGCTGACGAGAGAGGTTAGGCTGGGACTGGCGGTAGGTAGTGAGCTGTGTAGACGGTCTCGAGCTGAGAAGAAGAGAAGAGAGGGCGGCCCGGCGACTATTTCCGGAGACCGAAAACGTCCGACGTTAGACCAGCTACTATTGCCGCTATATTTATCCGTTGGGCGTCAAACGAACTCCGATTGCGATGAAACTTGACAGGCGGTCTGTCTACACTATAATAAGACCACACGTCAAATCTCATCCCATTTCGAGAACATTTTCCGGCCACTTATAAAATAATATTTTGGACATGCCGCGGGCGCGTGCAAGTGTGGTTGGGCTCAGAACGGACAACGCAGAGAAACTCGGAGAACCCGGACGAATGCAGGTTTTGAAAAACATGATGATGCAATGCATATGATGACATGACAAGATGCAACACGCAAGCAAATGACATGGCAACGACAACGAATAACTGGAGGACACCTAGCACATCGGTCTCGGGGCGTTACAGCTTACCTGTGCAACCGCAAGTCACTATGGGCTCTGGCTTGGTTGACCTTAGTTGTGACTCTGCCTGGGATAGTGCTAGAAGATGTAGAACTACGGTAGGATTGGATGAGCATCAGACATTGGTCAGGGGAACTCTTTGGAAGACCATGTTTCGGCCGTCTTGTTCTCAAACACCCTGAAGTGCGAGAACGTAAAAAGAGGGATCGAATCTTGCGTGTAAAGTGTACAAACCTCTACAGAGGGTTTACACCTAATCGATTAGCCGCGTCCCCGGTTACGGACAATTTGAGCATCTGGACTTGGATCTATCTCGGAACGCTCAACACCAGACTGATAATTTAATTGTGGGCAACTTATGATGATTTGGGTGATGAGACATCGGTTGGCGAAACCATGTCATGATAGGAAATTATGCAGTAAAGACTCCTGATATTCCTTTGATGTAGGGAAATATAAAACCAGCTTTTATGCAAAAACTCAGACCCAGAGCCACAAAGCCATATTGCATGTAGTATAGTTTATCATCTGTTTTTCTTACAATGATCTTGCCGGTACATTCAATGTACTGACCTTCACGGGTGCAACGTATCATGTTGTAGGATTTTATACGATGAGTGAGTTTCGTTGATTGGGTTACGGTCTACACTCAACCTGCCAATGGCGTTGATGGGACTCCACACCCGATTGTTTGTTTCCGCCGAGAATTAAGAGGTATATATCGCGTGGTGGATGTGCAACAATTCATTTGGTCTCATATAGCCAGAACGATATATACTGTAGTACCATTATTACTTGACTTCCCGAAGAGGCAAAGAGCCAATCGCAAGGTTAATATTTTGGAGATGCCAAGCGCAAGGTTTATAGGAGAACGACTAGTAGTAGTACTAGTAGTACGTACCAGTGGTACATACTATACGAGGAAGAAGGCAACAAGATGTATGTTTTGCGTGACAGTCTCTTTTCACAGGACGTGCTAGACCTAGTGGACCTCATTGTTGCAATGGGACTACTCCCTATCATAGATGGCACGATTCAGAGTGGTGGGCAGCGGGCATAATTCGGAGCTGCTTAGGCTAGTCATAGTGGGAGTAACTTATGTAGTAACATGACACATCCCGAGACAAATTTGCTTATGTGGCATGGAGTTAATGAGGTTAGAGATGCTTGTGGTAACATAAGATGTTACTGTAACATAACACACCCCGAGGTAAAATGAGTCTATGTCTCAATTAATGAAGGTTTGTATGTTACCATCTATATGTTACTACCCATTATGAAGGTAGTAACATGGACTAGTAACAAAAGCATGTTACTAGTCTAAGTTACTCCCCACTATGATCAGCCTTAGTCTTAAACCCCATGAAGAAGTCCCATCGAAAGGAATAGCCACCCTCTACACGTGCTGCTATGTAAAATGAGTAAATGAGACAAAAGAGAAAGAGACAGTAAAAAAAATCACTAGCCTTAGATCCGGCCATATTGTATTAGTGAATGATATTTCTACGTCGTCATTGACATGGTTATATTATTAATCATGTTACGGAGGTAGAAGCGGATTTTTATTAATTCGCAAAGGTAGCAGCGGATGGATACTCAACGAGGAGTGAAATGATGGCCGCTTCCTCGGTCAAACATAGAGAAAGGTGGAAGCTGGAAGCTTCATAGCATTGTACAAATTTATCTCGCTGATAAATTACAGTACGTACTATACTAGTACTCCCTCCATTCCCAAATATAAGTCTTTCTAGAGATTCCACCAAGTGACTACATACGGAGTAAAATGAGTGAATCTCACTCTAAAATATGTCTACATACATCCGTATGTTGTATTCCATTTGAAATGTCTAAAAATACCTATAGTATTTAGAACGGAGGGAGTACTATGTAAAGAGTTAGGTGTCGCACGGTGTCCAGAAAATATGGTGATAATGTGAGGTGGGCCATGGAAACACTGAGCCTACGTGTTTTCACTGCTCTCGCACTCCTGTGTTGTAAGAATGGAGAAAATTGTAATCTAGTAGTACCTCCTTTCGCCGAAAGCGTGGGACATCCAACAGTCCTACCACCTCAGTAATAATGACCAATGAGCCGTCAAATCACATAGACCCAACAGTAAGTTGGACGGACGAAGCAACATCACTCTTGAATCCGCTTCTCTCTTCAAAGCAGGCACCAGCGAGAGGTAGCGTACACTCTGCCCGGGCATGAATGCGGCACCGATTCTTTGCAGCGACATTGACCGTTTTAGGAGGGAAGCGCGCGCGGGCGATGGAGGGGCTTTGGGTGGGCCAGGCTAATCAGGAGTGGGCGTGGCAGCGGTCCGCCTGTCCCGATCGGACGCTCGGAAACGAGAGGATGCACCGACTCTCGCAGCTAAATCATACACTACACACCATTTCTCTGTAGGAGTAGGTCGATGTGTCGCTCTCTCTACCACACACATGCTGTTAAACACACACACACACGCACACGCACACACAGGTTCATAGAATAGGAATATCATGCGAGTTACTTAAGGAGCATTTGGATCCTTAGCAAGAACAGTTTATAGCCTAGCCGAGCAAGGTTAGGCATTTGGAACTATTAAAATATGTTAGCTTTTGTGGGCCAACTAGCTTGGGTGGGCTAGAAGAACCTTGCTATCTCAGAAGAGCCAGATCGGCTCGCTCTCGACGACAAAGTTCGTGTACTACGGGGCTGTTTGATTCCCAGCCACACCTTGCCACATTTTGCCACACCTCACCTTAGGCAAATTTGACCAAGTTAGGCAGGTGTTTGGTTCTAGCAACACCTAAGGCAAGAATATTTTTATGAGCAGTGAACCCCACATGTCATAAACACAAAAAGTGTGGCAAGATTCCCTTTGGCAAGCCAAAGTGTGGCTAACAATTTGAGCAACTCAACTAAGGCAAGTGTGGCAAAAATCATGTCACAATCCAAACAACCCCTACCTCCGTCCTGGTTTATTGGCCCCCCTTGTATTTTGTGTCAAATTTTGACCATAGATTGAACTAACAAAATGTTCATGCATGACACAAAAAAATATATTAATTTGTATTTCGCGTACTAACATTTTTCTTATTAATTTGTTTGTTTCACCCTCTGACTGGTGGGACCCAACCTACTACATGGAGAGAGGTAAGGTGACTAAGGCTAGATTATTTCTGTACTACCAACACTACTTTAAATCCCAAAAGACCTTACCACCAAAGCCACATGACATGATTATGATTTAAATCCCAATGACTCCCACGCAAAAAAACACGGCATGCTAGTCACACGAATACAGGAATGTATAAAAGGTTACTTTCCTCTTGTTAAACATAACATGAGGGTGGTGTAGCTGGTTAGCCTGTTCGCTCATCAAACTAGAGGTCTCGGCTTCGATAACCACACTTGAGCATAATTTTGTTTTTGTTCGACTTCTTTCTTGTTTTCTAGGGTTTGCACTCTTCACACTCTCTCTCTCCACTATATATATACACGCCGGAGCCTCAGTGCTTGTAGTTGCTTTCTTCACACTTGTCGGATCTCGGGTTCCGGCAGACCCTTAAGGTTCGAACACTGGGGTGTGCGCGGAGATTACGCCTTCTACCTCCCCATCTCGCAAAGATCTAAACTACTGAAAGAACTGCGCAAGAGACACAAGATTTCTACTAGTTCGGGCCACCGTTGTGGTGTAATACCCTACTCCAGTGTGTGGTTGGTGGATTGCCTCCTGGGGCTGGTGATGATGAACAATACAAGGAAGAACAGCCTCGCGAGGGTCTGTTCTTGGCTGGGGCGATGAACTGCTAGGAGGAGTTCAGTCACCCTTTACTCTCTCTCTCTCTCTCTCTCTCTCTCTCTCTTTTCTCTACTTGAACCGAACCTTTAGCCCCCTTGCCGCGTGGGTGGCTGGTCCTATTTATAGAGGCCCTGGTCCTCTTCCCAAATATCGAGCGGGAAGGGAGCCAACAATGGCGGGATAATTTGAAGGGGGACAGCAAGCATCAACTATCCTGACAAAAGCAGTCTTCGCCTGCGCAAAGGTCTGGTGATGACGCCGTCCTGGGCTCCATGGTGACCTCCGTCTCGTAGTCCTCTTGGTCTTGGTCTTGTTGCACCGAAATGGCAACCTTTGCCTGATGCCTCGGTACTCCGCGACTGCGCTTGCCCCCTTTGCACCAAAGAGGAAAGAAGGACGCTGCGCGCGCTGGCGCCCGCCTGGCGCCCTGAGTCGTCATGGCTTGCGTCATGGGCCCCTCGCGAGGTACTCCACCTTGATCTCTCCGCCTCCTCGTGAGCCAGCCTGACGAGGCCGCACCTGAGGAAGCTCCGTGTCGTCCGCCTCGCGAGGTTTGGCCGCTCGCGAGGGTCTTGAGTCTTGTGCTGATGAAGATGGGCCATGTTGAGCCTCCTTTGAGCCACGCCGCAGGCTGCAGGCAGGCAAGTCTGGGGACCCCCATTCCCAGAACGCCGACAGTAGCCCCCGGGCCCAAGGCGCGCCTGGACTTGGCCGTGCCGAGAGGCGAAAGGGCAAGGGCGAAGCGCCGTGGGCCCTAACAGCCTGCGGCCTTGGGCGCCGCGTGGCGGTTGATGGGACGTGGGCGGCACTGTTCCCCCCACGCCCCCTTATTATGCGCCCTGCTAGGCAGACTTGTGGTTGCACACAGCCGCTTCCCTTCCTGTTGTTCGAGCGTCCCCTGTTCTTCCTTCCTTCGAATGCCCGCTCCCGCCTCCAATCAAATGTCGAATCTTCCCCCTCCTTCCCATTGCCATGACTCCGACGAGGAAGGAGAGACAGGAAAAACCCATGCCTCCGTCTTGTGCGCCGCCATCGGTGGCCCCCGTCGCCGGCCAGTCGACCGTACTCAACCAAGAGTGCCTGGGCAGGGACAGCTTGGCTCTAGCCACCGTCTTCAATGAGTGCGGGAGGACGACGGCCTGGCCCGCGTCCCATGTCTCCATTGACAGGATAGCAACCGAGGTCCCATGTTTTACCGACGCCTTGTGGGCGGGTCTGGTTCCCCCCTTCTCCGATTTCTTCAATGCCGTGCTCTCCCATTATCAGATCCACTTGATGCATCTAAGTCCCGAGTCCATCACCCTCCTCTCGGTCTTCGCCTTCGTTTGTGAAGCCATGGTGGGCATTCCTCCTTCGGTTGCCTTGCTGCGCCACTTCTTCTCGCTGCGTCTTGTCGACCCCTCCCAATGCTGGGCGTGCGCGAGCTTTGCTGCCGAGCCTGAGACCGAGGCCTCTGGGACTGACTTCAAACTCCCCCAGCCCGCGGTTGGGTTCCGTGAGCGGTGGTTGTACGTGGACGCAGGGGTGCCCAGCCCCCTGCTATCGGAGCCGACCTCGCCTGCTGTCCCCAATTCGGGTTGGGGCCAGGAGACGCTCAAGAACCCCCGACTCATCTTCGTCTGGACCCGCTTCATGCTCCTGAGGAAGCTCGGCATGACAGCGCCCAAAGTGGTGAAGGAGTTTCTGTTGTGCCGTGTTGCTCCCCTGCAGCGCAACTCTCGCCGGATGTGGGCCTTCTGTGGTCGCGAGGATAACATGAGGCTCCAGGAAGAAGACCTGGCTCCTGCGGCGCTGAAGTCGACGCTCTTGACCTTGGCCGGGGACCCCAACCCCGGCAACGTCCGGCAGGGAGGGGCCTTGCTGTATCTCTGCCAGAGCAGGGCCGACTTCGTGAAGCAGATGCCCGTCTTTGATGAGTGGGGGCTGTGCCCCGCCGGCTTCCAGGGACCTCGCGAGAATCCAAATGTGGTGACTGCCCTCCCAATCGGCCAAGGTGACTCCTCCTCAAGTGGCGGAGCAGGGAGGCAGGAGGCGCCAGGGGCCGAGGGGGCTCCTAATGAGGCGGCATCGCCAGGTGACGCTCACGAGGGGACAGCTCCTGAGACCCGTGCCGCTGTGGCTGAAGGTGGCAAGCAGCCGCTCCCAGCGCCCGGGGCTGAGGCCTTGGAGGCCCCAGCTGCGTCTTTTGGCGAGGTGGTGGACGGCGCGCGCCTGGCAGGTGTCCCTGACATAGATCGCTCTGATGCTCCGCCCTCGACGCAGGTTGATCCCTACGCCCTTCCCTTGGGCCGCTTCCGCATGGACTTCGAGGCCCTTTGGAGAAAAAGGGAGGCCCTGGGTGACGACTTCCCTTTCGCATGCTGAAGCGCAGGAAGTACTTCGCCACTGACGAGTAAGTCTTTTTCCTCCCTGGCTCCTGACCCTCTTGTCGCTTTCACTGATCCTTGCTCCGCAGGCCCCTCCTGGTCGAGCTCGCTGAAGTAGCAGAGGTGCCGCCTCCTCTGGCTTTGCCCCCACTACCGTCCTCAAGTGGCCCGAGCAGTTCTGCCCTTGTGGTGAGGGCGTCTGATGGGGCGGACCATCTCGAGGTGCACCGCGGCCCTTCATTCCCCACGATTTTCCTTCGCGGGCCCTCTCAGGGACTAGCCAGTCTGCCGTGGGCTTCCCGTCTGGTTGGGGACTATGACTGGTTGAGGCGCCTCCTGCGCCCCTCATCCGGAGGCGGGTTGGCCCTAGGCCGGGCTTCTGATGCGGCGCGCCCGGCCGTCGCGAGGGCACCAGCCCCCAGCCCCTTGCCCGGAGGAGGGACGATGATTCGCTACCCCTAGCGCTCGCTTGGGGCGGATGATGGTGTGGAAGACGTGCTTAAGCGCGCCGGAGAGCGCCATGCTCGCCGCCAAGGGTTCCTTCGACAAGCGGCCGACGCGGTGAACTTGCTTGGGGAGGAGCTTGCTGACGAAGACGCTCGCCTGGAGGCCGAGGGCCTGCGCCTGGCTACAGGGAGACATGAGCTGGAGGCCGCCATCGCCCTCGCGCATCGTCAGCGTGACCTCGATGATGAAGAGGCGAAGACGTCGCTGGAGGCCTCTCGAGTGGCCCGTTCCCAGGCCACCGAGGAGGCCCGGAGAGTCGACCGGTGGCGAGAGGCGGCGGAGGAGCGGGCTCGCGAGCTCCTGGCCCGGTGCCACTCACTGGAGGAGCAAGTGGAGCTGCGCGAGCTGGCCCTTGCGTCGATGCGGGTGGCCTCCGGCGACCCAGCCGAGCTCCAGAGGCGTGAAGAAGTGTTGACGCTGGAAGCCGCCGAACGCACTCGCGAGTACGAGCGGCTGGAGACGAGGGAGCATTTGGTGACGCAGGCGGAAGATGATGTCACCGCTCGGGAGGCTCGTGTCCCGGAGGAGGTCAGTCGTCGGGTGGCGATGGCGCGCCAAGGCCTCGATCGGGAGTTCGAGAAGAGGCTGGAGCTGGTCCGGGTCGAAGCTGAAGGGAGGACCGCAGCCTTGAGGGTCAAGCGGGAGGAGGCGACGCAGCTGGCCGACGCCTCCCGGGCTGCCCTTGAGGTAGCGCAAGGGGAGTTGGCCACCTCCCAGGCTGAGGTGCTCCCTCTTCGTCAACGGGTGGAGGAGGCTGAGGGCGTCGCGCGCCGGAACGCAGACGAGATACGTCAACAGCAGGTCCTAGAGCACGTGCACCATCCCATGCTCGCCACGCTCCGGGAAAGAGCTAGCGCGGCCTTGGGCAACGTGTGTGAGGCGGCTGTTGGCAAGCCGCACACAACCAATTATGCTAGCAACCTTCAGTTCTTCACTGTCGTGGTGACGCAGCTGGAGGCGCGTTCGGCGAGGGCCGATAGGTTGGTGGAAGAGAGGAGCCGCGCGCTGCTCGGGCGCGCCTTCTCCCATGTCTTCAGCCATCTCCTGAACATGGATTCCCGCTTCGATTTCAATGCTGTCATCACCCCAGTTCCCCAGGCCGTCCGAGGTGACCTGGCGCACTGGGTGGAAGACAACGTGGATGCCCTTGTCAGGGCCTTCGCTTCAGACGATGAAGACGTGATCATGGGTGCTGACGAGGGCGGCGCGGCGAGCGGCCCTGACGCTGCTGGCGGCGGCGCAGACGACGATGGCGAATTCGGCGACCCCAGCGAAGGCTCGGGAGGTGCTTCTAGGGACGCATTGGGGGATTTGTCCGACTGAGTGTGTATCGCTCATATCTTTTTGTTTACCTGCATGAATAGAACTCAGGTTTTTGACCTGATGGCCGTGAGAGCATTTTGGGAGGGGAAGCCCCTCATACAGAAACTGTGTTTGTTGTGTCAGTAGTTGTCATGTAGCACGAACGCCCGCGCTGGGTGGTTGGCAGGATTACCTTTGTTTCGCGCAAGCCCCGAAGCAGCCTGTGGGAGGGAGTGACGCCCTTAGTGCTTGTTAGTTGAATCCGTTGGGTACGAAAGTGTCGCTGGCGGGGGGGGGGGGGGGGGGCTTCACAAGTGTTGGCCTTCTTCACAGGTTCTGGGCCCTTTCCTGAACGCAAGAGCTTCACAGGCGCTCGCCTTGCTTCACAGGCTCCGGGCCTTTCCTCGAGCGCGAGAGCTTCACAGGCACTCGCCTTGCTTCACAGGCCCCGGGCCTTTCCTCGAGCGCGAGAGCTTCACAGGCACTCGCCTTGCTTCACAGGCTCTGGGCCTTTCCTCGAGCGCGAGAGCTTCACAGGCACTCGCCTTGCTTCACAGGCTCTGGGCCTTTCCTCGAGCGCGAGAGCTTCACAGGCACTCGCCTTGCTTCATAGGCTCTGGGCCTTTCCTTGAACGCGAGAGCTTCACAGGCACTCGCCTTGCTTCACAGGCTCTGGGCCTTTCCTCGAGCGCGAGAGCTTCACAGGCACTCGCCTTGCTTCACAGGCTCTGGGCCTTTCCTCGAGCGCGAGAGATTCACAGGCAGTCGCCTTGCTTCACAGGCTCTGGGTCTTTCCTTGAACACGAGAGCTTCACAGGCACTCGCCTTGCTTCACAGGCTCTGGGCCTTTCCTCGAGCGCGACAGCTTCACCGGCACTCGCATTGCTTCACAAGCTCTGGGCCTTTCCTCGAGCGTGAGAGCTTCACTGGCACTCGCCTTGCTTCACAGGCTCTGGGCCTTTCCTTGAACGCGAGAGCTTCACAGGCACTCGCCTTGCTTCACAGGCTCTGGGCCTTTCCTCGAGCGCGAGAGCTTCACAGGCACTCGCCTTGCTTCACAGGCTCTGGGCCTTTCCTTGAACGCGAGAGCTTCACATGCACTCGCCTTGATTCATAGGCTCTGGGCCTTTTCCAAATAGGGCAACCTCCGCAGGCACCCGAAGATCCTCCCGAGAGGGAGCAACATCAGCAATTTGGGTTGCGCACGAGCCAGGCCTAACCGGACTCGCGAGGGGAGGCAACTGTGGCGGAGCGGTAGCCAGAACGTGAGAAACGGCTCAAGCGAGAATAAGCACCCCTTCCCCGAACACACGCAAATCTCAAATTCGAATCCAACTTAAATCCAGCAAGGGAAAAGCTACAGCTGAAGGGAAAGGCAACGAAAAGCAGACAAAAAGCCGCGTCTGGCACCTAATCTAGTCTTGGACGTCTTCTCACCAGCGCGGAGCTAAGTGCTGTCCACTGGGCGTGGGAGGGAGCCCCAGGGCCTGAGGCCGGCATCCCTGAGACTCCGGGGCGTGTACAGCCCCACTCATTATTACGTGAGAGTGTCACGGGGCGGCGAGCTTCACAGGCACTGGGCCTTCTTCACAGGTACTGGCCTTGCTTCATATCGCCAGACGAGGGCCCTGCCTTGCGCCACACTCTAGTGCCATCAGCAACGATCGGAACCCAGGACGCCGCCCGATGGGGTAGAGCGGTCGCCAGCGCTTCCCCTGACGACCACGGGTCCTCTGCCAGGGGCAGGCCCAGAGGCACCTCCCCAGCAGAGGGCCTATCTCCTGAGAACGCCTTGCTCCGAACACCGCGGTGGTGATGTCGGATCTCGGCCCCTCTCCTGCAGCCCCCTGCACCCTCCTCCTGAGGGGTAGGAGACTGTAGGAGCGAGGCAGCTGCTTGCCGCGGTGACCTGCACCTCCTGCGATCCATGGTTAGCGTATACCTTCTCCTGAAGAGTTAGCGGTGCCCGATAATCGTTGACTCCAGCGCGGCCAGCGGGTCTGTCCCGGGGCTCCTGGAAAGGCTCAGCTTCCATTGCCTCGTCCCCCCAGCTTGGGCCGAGGAGCGAGCCTTGTCCGTCCCCGTGAGGGTGTCCCTGGTCCATCATGAGGGGCACGTACTCCTCCGTCGCCGTCATCCCGAGTGCCACGCCGTGATGCCCCGCATGCCACACGGTCCCACCTGTCACGCCTACCGCGGGGTGGCAACGTGGCCGCCCCCCGGGGCCGCGGGTCGCGTTGAGTCCTTCTTCTTCTCATGCCGGGGCGGGGGCAGCGCCACCGCCGGTCCAGTGCTGACATCATAGCTGGCGTCGGAGTAGCCTTGGAGTCCACGGGCGCGTGCGGAGCCCCCGCGCGGGTCGCCCTGGGCTTGAGATGGGAGTTGGGTGGAGAAGGGGTGAGCCCTCGAGGCAGCGAAGCCCAGGAGCTCCGCCACTCTTTCCAGCAGCACGTCGTGGCCGCCCTCCAGCAGTCTGCACCGCAGCAGCTCTCGGGCCACCGTGAGCGCGGCCCTCGAGTTCGCCTGCTCCCGGCGGGTGTAGGGTGTCGTGGCCGCGGCGTGATTAGAGGCCCTTGCTGCCGACCGCGCCTGCCGCGGTGTAAGAGTTACCGAAGCCTGTCCGTGTCGCCCGCGGCCCGCAGCGCCCTGCGGACCGCGAGCTGCCTGGGGTGCGGGGTCGCCTGAGGCGAGCGGTTCCGCGCAGTTGGGCCACGCAGCCCATGGGTCGGGGTTGCCCTCCTGGTTGCCGGGCATGGTGATGACGACGCGGCAGAGCACGGGGTGGTGGAAGACGAACTCCGGCGCACCCCTACCTGGCGCGCCAAATGTCGGATCTTGGGTTCCGGCAGACCCTTAAGGTTCGAACACTGCGGTGCGCGTGGAGATTACGCCTTCTACCTCCCCGTCTTGATTAGATCTAAACTACTGAAAGAACTGCGCAAGAGACACAAGATTTATACTGGTTCGGGCCACCGTTGTGGTGTAATACCCTACTCCAGTGTGTGGTTGGTGGATTGCCTCCTGGGGCTGGTGATGATGAACAATACAAGGAAGAACAGCCTCGCGAGGGTCTGTTCTTGGCTGGGGCGATGAACTGCTAGGAGGAGTTCAGTCACCCTTTACTCTCTCTCTCTCTCTCTCTCTCTCTCTCTCTCTCTCTCTCTCTCTCTCTCTCTCTCTTCTCTACTTGAACCGAACCTTCAGCCCCTAACCCAACCTTCAGCCCCCTTGCCGCGTGGGTGGCTGGTCCTATTTATAGAGGCCCTGGTCCTCTTCCCAAATATCGAGCGGGAAGGGAGCCAACAATGGCGGGCTAATTTGAAGGGGGATAACAAGCATCAACTATCCTGACAAAAGCAGTCTTCGCCTGCGCAAAGCTCTGGTGATGACGTCGTCCTGGGCTCCATGGTGACCTCCGTCTCGTAGTCCTCCTGGTCTTGGTCTTGTTGCACCGAAATAGCAACCTTTGCCTGATGCCTCGATACTCCGCGGCTGCACTTGCCCCCTTTGCACCAAAGAGGAAAGAAGGACCCTGCGCGCGCTGGCGCCCGCCTGGCGCCCTGAGTCGTCATGGCTTGCGTCACGGACACCTTGCGAGGTACTCCGCCTTGATCTCTCCGCCTCCTCGCGAGCCAGCCTGACGAGGCCGCACTTGAGGAAGCTCCGTGTCGTCCGCCTCGCGAGGCTTGGCCCCTCGCGAGGGTCTTGAGTCTTGTGCTGATGAAGATGGGCCATGCTGGGCCTCCTTTGAGCCACGTCGCAGGCCGCAGGCAGGCAAGTCTGGGGACCCCCGTTCACAGAACGTCGACAACACTCTCTCACCCTATCCAGATCTGAACAAGACTTCATTGGCCTCTCTCTCCCCTCACTGCTGGTCAAAGAGCCGGCAGGATCCGTCTGCCGGGAAGGGAAGGAGGCTTAATGCTGTCACCATCGGCGAGGGAGGGAATCCACTACCAGCGCAGTTGTTCTCTTTCACCCAGCAGCGGCGCAGGAAGGCTTCCGACCCCTTCTTCCTTGCCGCCGTACATGGTGTGGGCAGAACAGCCTCCGGTCGCCCACCGAACCACACCCCAAGAACCTTAAGGTATAATTTACTTAATTCCAGATGCATTGCTCTAGCTGCATGTGGGCTTTTTCCGCTTCTGTACTCGAATCTTGGTGTTGGATCAAACATGAAAGTAGTGGGGAAAGTTGTATAGCATGAATCTAGGACGTGGTTCAAAGAGGAAAGGAATGGGGGGAAAGTTGTATTGCATCAATCTAGGACGTGGTTCAAAAAGGAAAGGAAGGGGGAGTAGTGGGAAAAGTTGTATAGAATGAATCTAGGACGTGGTTCAAAGAGGAAAGTAAGGGGGAAAGTAGTGGGGAAAGTTGTATAGCATGAATCTAGGATGTGGTTCAAAGAGGAAAGGAAGGGGGGAAAGTACTAGTACATGCTGGCTATCCAGCACCTATGTTGGTTGAAAAGGCAAAACAATGACAAACATAGTACGCACATATGTAACGAACTAATCTTTTTGATTTTGGGGACAAGGCTGTAGAGTTTCAGCAGGACTAGATTTGCTGTGCTCACATAGGGAAAGGTGCCTAAAGATAAAAAACTGGGACAAACACAAATTTGGTCCTTGGTTGTTTGTTCTTTGTTGCAACAGACTGTGCATCACCCCTTCATACATCGGTAGATGCACATGGTGATGGTGAGTCCATTGTCCCGTGCAACTCTTTAGCTGTTGTTAATCTAAGGCCCTGTTTGGTTAAAAAGTCCTGGTACTTTTTTTAGTCCCAACTAAAAAGTCCCTAGTCCCTACCTGCTTGGTTCCAAGGACTATACATGGACTAGATGTTATTAAATGCCATGCTAAAAGATCATGTTACCCCTAGTAATGAACTAATAGAGATGAGGTGCGATGCGGGGCAGGGGCAACTGTTGGAAAAAGTCCCAAAAAGACTCTCCCTCGGGGTCTTCTTTCTTTAGTCCCAAATGCCCACTTTGAGTCCCTAAAAGTCCCTCCTGTTTGGTTTAGATGAGACTGAAAGGGACTTTTTTTAGTCCCTACACCAAAAAGTCCATGTATACAAACACCCTCTAATAATGCCGCTGGAAAATTGATGCAATGCCACAGTTAAAAGAAATTACATGTTTAAATTTTTTTGTTGTTAATATAATCTCTCTATTAATATGAATCAATGCCACCATTTGATAAATGCTAATGTCTTGCTTTCTTTCCCAATTAGATAAGTTAGATGCTTCTTTTTGTTGGCTTCTGTGTCATCCACCGTTATTGACAACTTTTTGTTTCCTTTGCACCTCTGTGTAAACAGGGTTATCTACTTCACCTCGTTGCTATTGTCACCTTTTGTTGCACTGCACAAAACACTTTTGTTTTAAGAGTGTTTTGTGTAGTTCAACCAAAATGTCACACCGACATCGTTGCTTGATTGCTTGATCTTAGTGGAATTGCACAAAGGAGATCATACTTCCTATCCGTGTTGGCAAATTTGGTTCAGATCTTCTTCTTGTGAGTTGTTTGAATTCCACGTCATGAGAGGTCAGTACTAGCCTTTTTTCACATGATTGTGCAGTGTGCGTTCATATGTTGTTCTACTTGTACGGTAATGTTGCTTGATTTTAGTGAACTGCACAAATGGAGACAAGACTTCCAATCTATATGTGCACCGTAATATCCCATTGAGGTAAGATAAGGATATTGCACAACTTTTGGCCTGTATTTTGCCACTTTCATTAGAAAATTAATGTCGTTATTTAGTGCTATACTTGTGCTCCCTAATTGACATGCCAAATCTTACATTGAAGGCGAAGCTTGTCTGTTATTGAACCAAGTGATGAAGGGGAAGAACAAGCGGAAGAAAAACAAAAATCAACTCCCAGTGCTGTAATGAAGCACTAGAACTGTGATGACACAAGTAATGATATAGTTTTGCATCTTAATTTATTGCTATGGATGGAATGAGCAATTGTTTTGCCACTGATTTGATGCCACTCTTAATGTAATATGTAATTATCTCTACTTGTGCAAACAAGGATCTTCTTTGAAGATACCATATATTTTAGTGGAACTGCATTAAACTAATCGGGGAGTATATAGTAAGCATTGTCGGCGTTCTGGGAACGGGGGTCCCCAGACTTGCCTGCCTGCGGCCTACGTCGTGGCTCAAAGGGGGGCCCAGCACGGCCTATCTTCATCAACACAAACCCAAGACCCTCGTGAGGGGCCAAGCCTCGCGGGGTGGATGACGCGGAGCTTCCTCAGGCACGGCCTCGTCAGGCTGGCTCACGAGGACGCGGGGAGATCAAGGCGGGGTACCTTACGAGGTGCCCGTGACGCAAGCCATGCCGACTCAGGGCGTCGGGCGGGTGCCAGCCCGCGCAGCGTCCTCCTTCCCTCTTTGGTGCAAAGGGGGCAAGCGCAGCCACGGAGTACCGAGGCATCAGGCAAAGGTTGCCATTTCGGTGCAATGAGACCAGGACCAGGAGGACTACGAGAAGGAGGTCACCGTGGAGCCCAAGACGGCGTCATCACCAGAGCTTTGCGCAGGCGAAGACAACTTTTGTCAGGATAGCTGATACTTGCTGTCCCCCTTCAAATTAGCCCGCCATTGTTGGCTCCCTTCCCGCTCGATATTTGGGAAGAGGACTAGGGCCTCTATAAATAGGACCAGCCACCCACATAGCAAGGGGAGGTCGATTAGCTGAGGGTTGAGGGAGTTTGGTCGGTTGGTTGAGAGAGAGAGAGAGAGAGAGAAGAGAAAGGTGACTGAACTCCACCCAGCAGTTCATCGCCCCAGCCAAGAACAGGCCCTCATGAGGCCTTTCTTCCTTGTATTGTTCACCATCATCAGCCCAAGAGGCAATCCACATACCACACACTGGAGTAGGGTATTACACCACAATGGTGGCCCGAACCAGTATAAACCTTGTGTCTCTTGCATTGTTCTTTCCGTAGTTTAGACCCTAGCATGGCGGAGGGGTGCAGGTAGGTAGGAGGCAGAATCTCCGCGCGGACCCCAGTGTTTGAAGCTCAAGGGTCTGCCGGAACCCGAAATCCGTCATTTGGCGTGCCAGGTAGGGGTGCGCCGGAATCCACCATCTACCACCCCGTTCTCCTCCGACCATCGCGCCCATGTCTGACGCTCATCGGGCCCGCGCGGAGTGCCGGGCCGCCCTCGCTTCCCGCGTCGCCCAGACGGCCCCTGCCGTTCCCCGTCACCTGCCGTCAATGCCACCACCAGCCCGATGGGGGACGAGCAACAAGCATCGTCTCAGCATCCTTCCGTGCGGCAAGACGGACGCACCGCAACTCCCTCGCTCGCCCCGACTGGATCTTCGTCCCGCGCGCTCCACGCGCCCATGGAGGCTCAAGCCGCGCTCATCGCGGCAAACGAGCTCCTGCGCTACCGTCCCGTCGACGACGTCTATGAAGAATGGCTCGACCGCGTCGCCGAGCTCGTCCGCGCCGCAGGGGGCTCTTCCGCACCGTCCGTTCCGCTCCACCGCACCCCGCCCCACGCGGGCGACAAGGCTCCGGCGGCGCCCCGGCCGCCTCCTCCTCAAGAAGACGCCATGGCTCCAAGGCGCGTGGCCCCTGGGTGGAACCCGCTCCGTCAGGTGCCAGCGCGGCAAGAACAGAGCTGCCAAGAAGTCCCTCGCCCGCCAGAAGCTGCTCGGGCGCTCCCTACTCCAGCACATCGCGACCTTGCTCCTGCTCCCGCGTGTCAAGACCCCGCGCTGCTCTCAGCTGCAGCGCGTGGGGACATGCAAGACCAGGCTCTTCGTCACCCAAGGCCTCCCGTGGCCATAGCAGGCTGTCGCGCCTACACCACCGAACTACGCAGCGTCGCATGGCCCGGCAAGTTCAAGCCAGACCTGCCTCCTCGCAACGACGGCATGGCCGACCCTGCGGAGTTCCTCCAGCTCTACGAGCTGGGCATCGAAGCTGCCAAAAGAGACGAGAAGGTCACGGCGAACTGGTTTCCCATGGCGCTCAAGGATGGGGCCCGCACCTGGCTCCTGAACCTGGCTCCAGGCACAATCTCCTCCTGGGAGGAGATGCGCACCCGCTTCATCGCCAACTTCCAAGGCACTTGCGACCGGCCACCCTCCCTGAGCGACATGCGCCGCATCAAGCAACAACCCGGGGAGACCCTGCAGAAGTACATCCAGCGCTTCAACAATGCACGCCTCAAGATTCCCAAGGTGACTGAAGAGGCCATCATCTCAGCCTTCTCCGACGGCGTGCGCGACGTCAAGATAAAGGAGGAGCTGGCGATGGATGAAGACTTGTGCACTTCCTTGGAGTTGTTCAACTTGGCGAACAAGTGCGCCAGGGCCGAGGAAGGGCGTCTCTCCCTCCTCGAGCTGCCTGCCGCAGACCTAGAAGAGAAGAAGCTCAAGGCCAAGGATGTGAAGCGCAAGGGGGCTGTCGTGCTCACGGCAGAACCAGACACCAAGAGGGGCAGAGATCAGCCCGAACCTCCCAAGGGCAGCCGGTACTGTGTGTACCACGAGCTCCACACCCACAACACCAACGAATGTCAAGAACTCCGAGCCGTGCGTGAAGGAAGGATCGGCCGTTGCCCTGACCGCGGTGACCGGGGCTACGGTCGAGGAGGAGGAAGGAAGGCAAGACGCTGGGAAGACCACGGTCCGCGCCAAGGGTGGCGCGACCAACCTCACGAGGATCGCTGGCAAGACCCGCCTCGCGAGAGAGACTTGAGGGATCAGCCTCACAAGGATCGCCCGCAAGGCAACGCAGGCCTCCCACCGCCGCCGCCGCAACCAATGAGAAACGAGGACCGCCACCAAGACGAGGAGGCTGGGGGCTTCCAGGAGGCGCGCGCGATGGCCTGCATCCTGGGCGGGGCTCAAGCCCCAGCCTCTCAACGCATCTTCAAGCAGTTCGCCCGCGAAGTGAACGCAGTCCTCCCCAGGCTCGAAGCCACGCGCCCTCCCAGGTGGTCGGCGTGTGCCATCACGTTCAGCTCAGCGGATCAGCTCAAGTGTGCGGCTACGGCCGGAGTCCTCCCGATGCTTTGTTCCCCAATCATCAGCAACATGGTGGTCACCAAGACCCTCATCGATGGTGGGGCAGGGCTCAACGTTCTATCCGTGGAGACGTTCAACAACCTCCAAGTGCCCTACAACCAGCTTCAGCCAACCAAGCCCTTCTCCGGTATCACCGACGGCTCCACGGTCTCGATCGGGCAGGTCCGCCTCCCTGTCACCTCTGGGGCACGCGACAACTACCGCACCAAGCTCATCGACTTCGACGTCGCTCACATTCGCCTGCCGTACAACGCCATCCTTGGGTACCCAGCGCTGGCCAAGTTCATGGCCGTAACTCACCACGGCTACAACGTCCTCAAGATGCCAGGAAGCGGCGGGGTCATCATGGTGCCCTACGAAGAGAAGGACGCGGTGTGTTCCCTGGAACGAGCCTTTCAGGCCGCATCACTGGAAGACCCGGAACGTGGAAGCGGGAGGCCTCCCGAGACCGCCCCTAAGAAGAAGAAGACATCATCCGGCCTGGCCCCTCAGGAGGCTGGCCCCTCTAGGCCCATACATGCCCAGGGGGAACCTCCTTCCATCGCATAGGAAAGCGCGCCCGGCACCCTCCTTAGGCAGGGCTCGGGGGTTCTCCCCTGGAGGGCCGCCGACCTAGCTAGGGTCACGAGGGAGGCGCTTGGGCACCACGCGGAGGCGTGTTTCAAAGCATGTTTCCCTCAAGAAGGAGCGAGGCAAGGAGATCCAGACCCTCAGGAGTTCGTCAGCAAGGCCATTCAGGAGTTATAGGAGTCAAGGGTTGTGAGAGGCGGCCGTCGCCTACTAGCAGTGGCCCCCATCCAGGCGAGGATGGCGGGCTGCGCGTCTGCATCGACATACCAGGGCTCAACCAAGTTGCCTCCTTGGAGCGCCTCTGGCCCTCGCGAGTGGGGCGCTGCGAAGGTCCACCCCATAGCTACGTTCGCATGCCTTATGGCCTGCCGAACGCGGCTGACGCGTACCAGCGCCTCATGAGGGGCACCACGGAGGCACAAGTGGCCAGGCGTTCCACAGCCCTGGCGGAGATGGAGATGGTCCGCGAGGGGCCACCAACGCCTCCCGAGCCTCCCGAGGCCCCTGGGCCTGGGGGCTCATGAGGATCGGCTTCCGCAGCCCACCGAGTCGGCTACACCAACACCCATTCGTCTTCAACATCATCAGGTGACATCCTTCGAGTTTTACTTCCAGCTGGGAGCGCCCCTAGGGCTGCACTATTCCCAGGCCGCATGGGTCCGTCCCTGCGGCGTGTATCCCCTTTATTCCATGTCGTTAGCTTACCTTGTTGGGGGCTCCCCTCGGGCTGCATGATCCCCAAGCTGCTGAGGCCAGGCCCAGCGGCATGTATCCCATCAGTGTTTATTTCCGATTATGCATTAGACCCACCATGCTTGATTATTTGATGCCGGTCCACGACACCTCTTCCTCTCCATGTTGATCACTTGCACGTTAAAGGGGGGGGGGTACCTGAGCATCGCGACTCAGGGCTCTTACTGGCTCTCCAGCCCTCACCCTCTAGCCTTGACCATGACATCGCGACCTGGCATACCAGCGATGGCTGAGACCAGCTCGAGGGCCGAGACCCGAGGACGTAGAGTGCAGGCATCTAACCCAATTTGCAGGGACACATCACAAGATAAGGCCCAGTGCTAGGCGCAACCCGCCTAGAGGTAGGGCCCCGTGAGTCCTGCGCTGGCTCACGGGTGCCCAGATACAACTCGCCAGGCCCTACCGTGCCAGCCACGTGTCAGGGCGGGGCTGTACACGCCCCAGGGGCGCCTCCCGAAGGGGGGCCCCCTCCCACGTACCAGTGGAAGCACCATGCTCCGCGCTGGCTGACGACACTGCCAAGGAGCGGCTATGCCCGTACACATACTGTAGCACTATGCTCCGAGCTGGTGATAAACAACTGAGGGTGGCCCCCGGGCCGCATCAACCTTAGGGAGCCCAGAGCTCAGTGTCTAGCCTCATCGTAACGCCTCCCCTCGGGAGTGCCGCGCGAGGGGGCTGGGCACGGGGGCTGTGCCTGGGTTACGCCCGGATGCATGCCGCCCAGCCAGGTCCCCCCGGGCCTGGTTTGTCGTACGCCTGTCCCCGAGCGGAGCCAAGGTATGAAGGCCGTTTGGGCGTCAAGGGGGACTCCTGAGCATCGCGACTCAGGAGCCTAACTGGTCACGTAGCCCCTCACTCCGTGGCCCCGTCCTGGTTTCTGGTCGGGACCATCGCTGGGTGAGGCACACGCGCGGCCGGGCTCTGCAGACGTAGAACGGTGGATCCACCCACATCACACCTCCCTACTTGCTGTTCGTGCACCAAGGGGGACTCCTGAGCATTGTGACTCAGGAGCCTAACTTGTCACGTAGCCCCTCACTCCTTGGTCCCGTCCTGGTTTCCGGTCGGGACTATTGCTGGGTGAGGTACGCGCGGGGCCGGGCTCTGCCGGCGTAGAACATAAGCAAGTAGGAAGGAAAAGCGCAAATTTCAAGGAATTCAAAAGCAAATATTATAGTCCACACTGTTATCTCAACGCCAAACGCAAGTTTAAATGCCTCCCCAAGGCATGATACATGTGCAGGAATTAAAAGCAGGACAGGAGCCACGACGGAGTCACTTGGCGGTCGGGGGAGCAGTGCAGAGTGGGTTCGCCTCACGGAGTAGCTGGATCGGCAGCGCCTTGCTCCGGCTTGGTGCTGAAGGCTCGGAACTTCCCCAGTAGAGCCTCTGCGCGACCCTTCACGGCCTCGGCAGCGGCAGCGGCACGCCCGCCGCTCGCTAGCTCCAGCAGGCTGTCGAGGTCGACGCCGGGATCGCGAATGTAGATGTGGGTGAGGACCCGCGTCAGCGCTGTAGAAGACAGGACACGCGCCTCAGCCTCGGCCGTGGGGCCAAGGCCAAGGGCGACATCTTCAAGAGCATGAACCAGGAAGGGAAGCAGCTTGGCGGGGCCATCCTCGGCGCCAGCCAGCGGGCTCTCCAGGCTGCTATCGTAAAGCGTCCTCAACGAGGAGCGAGCCTTCGCCTCCAACTCCGTGAAGGCCGCGCGGTCCTCGGCAAGAACCAAGGCCGTGTCGTCCAGCTCGGCCTTCCTTGCCCTCAACTCCTACTCCAGCGCGCCTAGGCGGTCGCGGTGCTTCCTGAGCTTGGCCTCCCGGCCCTCGACGGCTGCCTCGCGAGCCTTCATGCGTTCTTCCTGCTCTTGGCGAAGGCGGACCTCTTCCGCGAGCTGGTCCCGCAGGCCTTGCAGCTCGTCCTCCAGCGCCTTGCAGCGACCACGGACGTCGACCACCTCCCCCAGGGCTGCATCACAAGCAGCCTGGCCTGCTTCTCCTCGTCCCATGCTGTCGAGGCCTGGACTAGCGTCGCCCGAATCTAAGCGTCGGAGCGAACCCATCCAGAAGCCAGCTCCAGGCGCCCGGCCACCAAGCGAGGGTCGGTGCCAAGAAGATCCTGCCCCAGTCGGTCTAGCTTGGCAACAACACGATCCAGAACGGTAGAAGGAGTTAGAGAGACAGCAGCCAGTGGAGTAGGAGGAGAAGGTGGCAGCGCGGCTGCAGCATCCTGAGGCGGAGTCTGCCGCACCCCGATAGCTGTGGTGGCGGCGGTAGGCGAGAGCACCTCGGGAGCCACTTGGGCCGTGGGGGCCGAGCTCGCCCCAGTCGGCTCAGCCAGGCCTCGCGAGGACGACTGGACAGGAGAAGCTTGTGCGTCGCGGTGACTCTCCTTCGCAGGCAGGGGCGCTGCCACGGGTGGAGCCTCAGGAGCCCCCTTTAACTTCTTCGCCGCGGGCGCCGGCCTATCCAAGAGATGCGAACGTCAAGCCACAGAAGCAGAGCAAGAAATAAAGACAAGAATCGAACACTTACGGGTCGTCGCCAGCGAGCTCGAGTGGCCTCCGGCCAAATTTGAAGCCTGAAAGCCGGCTGGAAGGATCAACCTCGGGAAGCTTGGAGGCAGAAGGTGCGTCTGCGGTTCGCCCCGGGGCCGGGGGAGACCCGCGGGAGATCAGCCCGGTCCTGTCCTTCTTCGGGATTGGGGGCGAGCTCCTGCCGCCCTGCCCGTCGTTGTCCTCGTCGTCGTCTTCATCGTCATCCTCATCGTCATCGCTCGGAGAGAGGCGGAGAACGCGGGACCCGCGCTGGGGGAGGGGGTCCCTCGAGTCTCCGTCAGTCGCCTCGGAGTCAGGCCCTTTTCCCTGCTCCCCTCCTTCCTCCTCTTTGCCGGAGTCATCAGAGGGCATGTCCACCGGTCCCTCGGGAACTTCCAGGGGCACGGGCCCGTCCCCGTTGAAGACGGGCATGGACTTCACCACCCGCTCCCAGTCGTCGCGGAGGAACAAGGGCGTAGGAGCGCCCTCCAACCTCGCCAGACTGCCCCCGACTAGAGATTGGAGAACCGCAGCCAGGTCTCCATCGGCCAAGGCCACGGGGCTCGGACGGGGCCTCCAAATTGGAAGCGAGTACTGCCGAAGCGGAGCCAGCTGGTGCTCCAGGAACTCCCTCAGCAGCGACGCGCCGGTCAGCTTCGCCGCCGCCATGTCGGTCGGCCTCAGATCCGCGTCCATCTTCTCCAGCACCATCTTCGCACGGGGATCCGTAAGCTCCGCTCGACCCCAGTCGTTGGAGCTCGTGGGCTGCTCCGTGGGCAAGATCAGCCAAGGGTGGATGCGCCCAGCTTCCACCAAGACCCACTTGCTCCTGAAGCCCTCAATCCTCTTCCCAGAGTTCGAGATGGCAACGGCGCTGCCGTACGCGACGAAGCTCGCGCACGCGGAAGCAGGACCGCGAGAGGTCTGGAGATAGAAGTAGTGGCGCAGCAAGGCCACTGAGGGCTGCACCCCAACGTGGGCCTCGCAATAATAAGCAAAGATTGCCAGGAGAAGGACGGAGTTGGGATGGAGATGCAGAGCCTGTAGCTTGTAATGATGGAGGACAGAGAAGAAGAACTCGTTGAAGGGAGGCACCAGGCCAGCAACAATGGCACTTACGAAGAGCGGATAGAAGGTGCTCCTTTGACCCTCAGGGGTGGCGGAGCCGGCCTTGAACACCTTCACACCATTGATGCCCCACGCCGTCGCCATCCGGCACAAACCGGGCAAGGCCCGCCTCCGACATGTTCGGCGGGTCCAGGGCAGACGAGTACCAAGCTGCGGCCGGGGGATGGCGAGGCGCCATGGCTTCCTAGGTCGCACGGTCAGAGCAGATCTAGAAATCTCGGAGGGAGGAAGGAGAGGCGCAAGAAAGGGGATCTGAGCAGCAACCGGGGAAAGCAAGAAGCAGGGCCTAGGCGGATGCCACTCCCTTATCAACTCGCGCGGTTGCTAAGGCGCCCACGTCCAGTCAACCGCCATGCGGCGCCTAAGGCCGCAGGCTGTTAGGGCCCGCGGCGCTTCGCTCTTGCCCTTCCGCCTCCCTGCACGGCCAAGTCCGGGCGCGCCTTGGGCCCGGGGGCTACTGTCGATGTTCTGGGAACGGGGGTCCCCAGACTTGCCTGCCCGCGGCCTGCGGCGTGGCTCAAAGGGGGGCCCAGCACGACCCGTCTTCATCAACACAAACCCAAGACCCTCGCGAGGGGCCAAGCCTCGCGGGGCGGACGACGCGGAGATTCCTCAGGCTGGCTCACGAGGAGGCGGAGAGATGAAGGCGGGGTACCTTACGAGGTGCCCGTGACGCAAGCCATGACGACTCAGGGCGCCAGGCGGGTGCCAGCCCGCGCAGCATCCTCCTTCCCTCTTTGGTGCAAAGGGGGCAAGCGCAGCCGCAGAGTACCGAGGCATCAGGCAAAGGTTGCCATTTCGGTGCAACGAGACCAGGACCAGGAGGACTACGAGACGGAGGTCACCGTGGAGCCCAAGACGGTGTCATCACCAGAGCTTTGCGCAGGCGAAGACTACTTTTGTCAGGATAGCTGATACTTGCTGCCCCCCTTCAAATTAGCCCCCCATTGTTGGCTCCCTTCCCGCTCGATATTTGGGAAGAGGACCAGGGCCTCTATAAATAGGACCAGCCACCCACATAGCAAGGGGAGGTCGATTAGCTGAGGGTTGAGGGAGTTCGGTCGGTTGGTTGAGAGAGAGAGAGAGAAGAGAAAGGTGACTGAACTCCACCCAGCAGTTCATCGCCCCAGCCAAGAACAGGCCCTCGCGAGGCCTTCTTCCTTGTATTGTTCGCCATCATCAGCCCAAGAGGCAATCCACATACCACACACTGGAGTAGGGTATTACACCACAACGGTAGCCCGAACCAGTATAAACCTTGTGTCTCTTGCGTTGTTCTTTCCGTAGTTTAGACCCTAGCATGGCGGAGGGGTGCAGGTAGGTAGGAGGCAGAATCTCTGCGCGCACCCCAGTTTTCGAACCTCAAGGGTCTGCCGGAACCTGAAATCCGACAAGCATGGCAACCACAGTCGATAACAACAGATGGTTCCGGAGAAGTGCTTGATCTGTAAGCTCTACACAATAAGCCTCCTGACAAAGGTTGTTACTCCCCACAGATTTCATCCATATGATTGAGCTTTGTCATCTCTATTGGTGTTGTGCTACTGTTTAGATACTATCATGAGAAAGTGGTATTGTCCTTGAGAAGTGCTTCATCTGTGCTGTTTTAAATATTTCCTTTCCTTTTTTTCGAGCAAACAGGGATGCTAGCATTTAGTTGTCCTCTTGTCTTTGCACAACAGGATCATCCTCCTTTGAAGAAGTATGGAGTACATGAAGTGACTATTGGGGAACGTAGTAATTTCAAAAAAATTCTACGCACACGCAAGATCATGGTGATGCATAGCAATGAGAGGGGAGAGTGTCGTCCATGTACCCTCGTAGATCGTAAGCGGAAGCGTTATGAGAATGCGGTTGATGTAGTCGTACGTCTTCATGATCTGACCGATCCAAGTACCAAACATACATCACCTCTGAGTTCAGCACACGTTCAGCTCGGTGATGTCCCACGAACTTCGATCCACCAGAGCTTCGAGGGAGAGTTCCATCAGCACGACGGCATGATGACGGTGATGATGATGCTACTGATGCAGGGCTTCGCCTAAGCACCGCTACGATATGACCGAGGTGGATTGTGGTGGAGGGGGGCACTGCACACGGCTACAAGATCAACTGATCAACTTGTGTGTCTTGGGGTGCCCCCTGTGATGAGGACATAGACCTAGGGTAGGGTAATAGGTCTGACCTATACGTCCTACCTAAGGTCCTCGCCCTAGAAGCAAAGAAGTTCGGAGTAAACAAGGTGGATCCAATAAAGGCGTCGAGCGCAATCCACTCGACCTACCATTCACACGGAGACTACTTCTTCTTTGAGTCACTCGACTATTCGACCACTCGACCATGTAAAAGACCACTCGAGTACAAGAAGACCTAAAGTCGTTCTGCACAGCGACGGTCAGGCATTTACTCGTATATTTAATGATCATTTGTAGCACTTTATTACAGACGTTACCTGTAACACTCTCTCTTTATGAACATTGAACCCTGTGTAATGGAGGGGAGCTGGGGTTCTGTCGCACTCTAGATAAGCCACCCCCTCCTCTGGGACAAGGGTTCGCACCCCGTGTAACTCACACGCATATAATCCACTCGACCGCCTCCGAGCTCCGAGACGTAGGGATGTTACTTCCTCCGAGAAGGTCCTGAACTCGTAAAACTCATGTGTACAACTCCTCCATAGCTAGGATCTTGCCTCTACATTCCTACCCCCATTCCACTGTCAGACTTAGAACCACGACAGTTGGCTCCCACCGTGGGGCAGGTGTCTTAGCGACTTGTTGGAGAAGTTGGGATTTTTCCAATCCCCATCAACATGGTTTCAGGCGGAGGTTTGGCCGAGGGCCGCGAGATCCGTCTCGGCGCGCTCGTATTCGTCACCGACGACTCCGCTTGGCTCCAAGAAGCGCCACTTGACGTCGAGGCGCTCCCCGACTGCAGGGCAATGCGCTTTCGCGCGTGCGTCCGTGGCATCCTCCTACTACAGCCATCGACTCAGTATCGGTCGGCTCCTGTGCTGACGTCCTTCCGTGCAGCCGCCGGAGCAAACGTTCCGGTCGGTCGAGGCTTCAGTGGTGGGTGAGGCATGTGGTGGCTCGCCAGTCGGCCACCCCCCCAAGTCGCGACAATCGAGCCCGACGAAACTCTCTACGGCCTGTTCGACTGGCTCCGTAGAGACTGCATCCAAGTGCGACAGCAGCGACCCCGCGGCGAAAGTTTTGATGGTCAATGGACCACGCAGTCCTCCTGGCTTCACCCGTGAAGATGGAGGCGATGGGGGCGGCGATCTGTTGCGTGTTCACGAAGAGTACCGCCCCGAACCCCTCTCATCACAGCGGAGGGAAGAACTTCGCCGCCGGAACATGGATGCGCTTCACACTCCTATCGTTGGAGAAACCCCTGAGGCCCATGCCTTGGAGGAGGCGCGCCTGGCCAACTTGGCTGAGCGCACTCGACTTGAGAACCTCCAGCGCGCACTCGACGAGCGTGCTCGGCAGCATATCCTCGAGTCCAGTCGACGCCAACTTTTTCCGCCTCTGACTCAGGTATACCAAACTCCGATCCAGAATCTCGCAGCTGCAGCCCGAATAGTGGAGTCAATTCAACCTTCCCAGTCAGAAGCTGGTCAAGGTTTGGTGCAAATCCGGGCTTTGCTCCGAGCAGCGGGAGAGCAGAATACAGCAGTATCTCAGTTGCAGAATAGGATCCATAGCAGATCCGTGGTTGCAGACACAGTCCAGTCGGCTCACAGCCCGAGATCGCCCCCAAGGCGTGAGGGACATGGGGACCAGCGAGATCAGTATAGAGACCGCGAGCAGTATGATCACCGACTTGATCACGATGATCGTCGTCGAGTGCCCATGCCTCCCCCAAGGAGTGGGTCATACGTGCCTCGGCAGCATGATGGCGGACGTCCTCACAGTGGTGGGCGAAGGATTCCAGTCGACCCCAGGGAACCGGGCTTTGATGCGAGATCTATTCTCGTTCAGGGTCTGGTCGGCAGAAACAGAGCTCACAGAGAAGGCCATGACATGGATTTTCCAACCAGCAGCAGAGTGCATGTCTCAGGTCCAGAGTGCTTCAGCAGAGCCATCAGGGCTGCAGTGATTCCTCCCAACTTCAGGTTGGTGACTGGAGTCAGTAAGTTAACTGGTGAGTCCAAGCCTGACACTTAGCTTGAGGATTACCGAGTGGCTGTACAGATTGGTGGTGGCAATGATGAAGTTTCCATGAAGCATCTCCCTTTGATGTTAGAGGGCTCGGCCAGAGCGTGGCTGAATCGGTTAGCGCCTGGTAGTATTTATACTTGGGAAGATCTTGCCCGAGTATTTGTCAAAACATTTGAAGACACTTGCAAACGGCCAGCAGGGCTGACAGAATTACAGTGTTGCATTCAGAAACCAAATGAAACTTTGAGGGATTATATCCAGAGATGGATCACATTACACCATACAGTGGAGAATGTGTCAGATCACCAAGAAATTTGTGCCTTCAAAGAAGGTGTTAAGTATCGGGAATTGAATCTGAAATTTGGTTGGACAGGAGATATGACTCTGACTCGAATGATGGAGGTTGCCACCAAATACGCCAATGGTGAAGAGGAAGACCGACTCCGGAGTGGCAAGCACAAAACAGTTGCCCACGAAACCGGAGGAGGGAACTCCAGTCCGAAGCAGAAGCGCAAAGCCGAGCCAGCTACTCCTGGAGAAGCCTTAGCCGTGACTCAATGAAAGTTCAAAGGGAAACCCAAAGGACTGTGGAACCCCAAGAAAGTAAAAGATCAAGATGGAAATGATGTGCTAGATTTACCATGCCACATTCACACCAAGAAAGATGAAGAGGGTAATTTCATTTACCCGAAGCATACCACTCGACAGTGTCGACTCCTAATCCAGCAATTCCGAGAGAAATAGCCCAAGGAAAAGGAGAAGGAAGCGGACAAAGTTGAGGATGAGGAAGAGGACGGTGATGGTTACCCCCATGTCAAATCCACTCTGATGATTTTCGCTGATGTTGAGAGTAAGAGTCGACTGAAAGTCATCAATAGAGAAGTGAACATGGTTGCTCCGGTGACACCCAGTTATTTGAAGTGGTCTCAGACTGCCATTACATTCGACCAGTCCGATCACCCAGCGCACATAGCCAACCCTAGGAGGCAAGCGCTGGTGGTCGACCCAGTAGTCGAAGCCACTCGATTGACTAAGGTTCTGATGGATGGTGGCAGTGGTATGAATATACTGTATGCAGAGACGTTCAAAGGAATGGGCATTCCGATGTCCAGACTTAGTGAAAGCAATATGAGTTTCCATGGAGTTATTCCTGGCAAGAAGGCTGCGTCACTCGGCCAGATCGCCCTTGATGTAGTTTTTGGTGATTCCAAGAATTACCGCAAAGAAAAGTTGACATTTGAAGTTGTGGATTTCCAGAGTGATTATCATGCTATTCTGGGCAGGCCAGCTTATGCACGTTTTATGGCTCGTCCATGTTACGTGTACCTCAAATTGAAGATGCCTGGTCCTAAAGGGGTGATCACTATCGTTGGCAATCAAAAGAAGGCAGAAGAGTGCTTCCAGAAGGGCTCAAAGATTGCTGATGCACAGATGGCAGTAGTGGAATTGCAGGAGTATAAAAAAATGCAGATCCGAGTGATTTGTTGCGGACTAAGAAGCCTGCCACAGATTCAGCATTCCAGTCGTCTGGTCAAATGAAGCCGATTCATATTCACCCAACGGATCCTAATGCTGCTCCGACTCACATTTCAACAACACTCGACTCCAAATAGGAAGAAGCGCTCATCCAGTCCCTCCGTGAGAACTGGAACATCTTTGCATGGAAACCTTCTGACATGCCAGGTGTTCCCAGGGGACTGGCTGAGCATCATTTGCGAGTCGACCCAAAAGTGAAACCAGTCAAAGAACATCTTCGACGGTTCGCCGTACACAAGAGAAAGGCAATCGGTGAAGAAGTGGCTCGGATTCTAGCAGGTGAGTATATCCGAGAGATTTATCACTCCGAGTGGTTAGCTAATGTTGTCATGGTCCCAAACAAGGATGACTCACTTCGCATGTGCATTGACTTCAAACATATCAATCGGGCCTGCCCGGAAGATCACTTTCCTCTCCCTCGCATCGACCAAATAGTCGACTCGACTGTGGGGTGTGAGCGTTTGTCCTTTTTGGACGCGTATTCCGGGTATCATCAGATCCGTTTGTATGGACCCAATGAGATAAAAACAGCTTTCATCACCCCATTTGCGTGCTTCTGTTATGTCACTATGCCATTCGGCTTGAAGAACGCTGGAGCCACATTCATGCGGATGATTCAGAAGTGTTTACTCGCTCAGATCAGTCAGAATGTGGAAGCATACATGGATGACATTGTGGTCAAGTCATGTAAAGGTTTCGACCTACTGGCTGACCTTTCTGAACCTTTGCCAACCTCAGAAGGTATGATATCAAGCTTAATCCATCAAAGTGCACATTTGGAGTTCCAGGCGGAAAATTACTCGGTTTCCTCGTTTCCGAACGAGGGATCGACACTAACCCATAGAAAGTGGGTGCCATACTCCGGATGAAACGCCCTGTGCGTGTGCATGATGTCCAGAAGCTTACTAGTTATTTGGCCTCCCTAAGTCGAATTTTTTTTCGCCTCGGTGAAAAGGCACTGCCTCTTTACCGACTGATGAAGAAGTCAGATAAGTTAGAGTGGACTCCTAAAGCTAATGCAGCATTTGCAGAGCTTAAAGCCCTGCTTTCCACCCAGTCGGTGCTTGCTGCTCCAATCAGCAAAGAACCTTTACTGCTTTACATTGCAGCCACTGGACAAGTCGTCAATACAGTACTTACGGTCGAGCGGGAAGAAGAAGGAAAAGCTTACAAAGTTCAACGCGCAATATACTATGTCTCTGAAGTTTTGACTCCATCAAAGCAAAGATATCTACATTATCAAAAGCTTGTTTATGGGATTTATATGACCACGAAGAAGGTTGCACATTACTTCTCTAACCACTCCATTATAGTCGTCAGCGACGCTCCATTATCAGAGATTCTGAACAACAGAGATGCAACTGGTCGAGTGGCAAAGTGGGTGATTGAACTCCTTCCCTTAGATATCAAGTTCGAGGCAAAGAAAGCTATCAAGTCCCAAGCAATAGCGGATTTCCTCGCCGAGTGGATCGAATAGCAACTGCCGACTCAAGTTCACTCGGAGCACTGGACCATGTTCTTTGATGGTTCCAAGATGCTGAATGGTTCAGGTGCTGGGGTGGTACTGGTATCCCCGTGAGGAGACAAGCTCAGATTTGTCCTCCAGATTCACTTTGATTCATACAATAATGAAGCAGAATATGAAGCACTCTTGTATGGGTTACGTATGGCCATCTCGCTCGACGTCCTTCTCCTCATGGTCTATGGCGACTCAGATTTGGTAGTCAATCAAGTGATGAAGGAGTGGGACATCAGAAGCCCAGCCATGACTGGCTACTGTAACGCGGTGAGGAAGTTGGAAAAGAACTTTGAGGGGTTAGAGCTCCATCATATACCCCGACTGAAAAATCAAGCATCCGATGATTTAGCAAAGATAGGCTCCAAGAGAGAAGCCATTCCCGGTAATGTGTTCGTGGAGCATATTCATGCACCTTCAGTTCAAGAAGATCCCTTCACTGAAAAGCCCCCACGGCCAAAGAGTGCCACCGATCCGACTGAAGTCGAGATTCCAACCATGGTCGACCTAATCATGGATATTTTGGTTATTACTCCCGACTGGTCAGTGCCTTACATTGCGTATATCCTTAGGAAGGAACTCCCAGAGGATGAAGAAGAGGCTCGACAGATCGTCCGTCGATCCAAAGCCTTTAATGTGATAAGATGACAACTGTTTAGGGAAAGTGTAACCGGAGTCAGCCAGAAATGCATAAACCCGGAAGAAGGTCTAGCGATCCTCAACGACATCCACTCGGGGACCTGTGGCCACCATGCGTCCTCTAGGACCATTGTGGCTAAAGCATACCGAGCTGGATTTTATTGGCCACGAGCAAATGAAATGGCGAAAGATATAGTCGACAGATGTGAAGGCTGTCAGTTTTACTCCAGTATGTCCCACAAACCTGCATCAGCCCTAAAGACCATTCCACTCGACTGGCCCTTTGCTGTTTGGGGATTAGATATGGTTGGACCGGTGAGGACTGGTAGGAGCAGCTTCACTCATGTGCTTGTAGCAGTCGACAAGTTTACGAAGTGGATTGAAGCCAAGCCTATCAAGAATCTGGAAGCTAGTACTGCCGTCAGCTTCATCGAAGAATTGACGTTCAGATACGGAGTTCCACACAGCATCATCACTGATAATGGATCGAACTTCAATTTAGATGAGTTCAGAGCCTTTTACGCCTCCCAAGGCATACGAGTCGACTATGCTTCAGTCGCCAATCCCCAGTCGAATGGACAAGCAGAGAGAGCAAATGGCCTGATTCTCAAAGGATTGAAACCCCGACTGATGCGAGACCTCAAGCATGCAGCGGGCGCCTGGGTTGATGAACTTCCATCAGTTCTTTGGGGATTGAGGACAACTCCCAATCAGTCGACTGGCCGAACTCCATTCTTCTTGGTCTATGGAGCTGAAGCTGTTCTACCGAGTGACTTGCTTCATAATGCACCACGAGTCGAGCTCTTCTCTGAAGATGAAGCAGAGCAAGCTTGGTAGGACGCAGTTGACCTCCTAGAGGAGGAAAGAAGAGAGATGGCCTTGATCCGGTCGACCATTTATCACCAAGACTTGCGTCGATTCCACGCCAGAAATGTGAAAGGTCGAGCCTTTCAAAAGGGAGACTTGGTTCTTCGAGTGGATCAGCAGAAACCACACAAGCTCGCTCCTACTTGGGAAGGCCCCTTCATTGTCACCAGAGTGCTCCACAACGAAGCATACCACCTTTACAATGTCGAGCATAAGAAGGACAAGCCACGGGCTTGGAATGCGGAGTTGCTCCGCCCCTTTTACACTTAAGTACTCATTCGAATAAAATGTAATAAGAAATACCTTTGTAATTTGCTTATCAAAGACAAGAGCTTTACAGTCCTCTTAAACGATTGTTGTTGCTTTTATTTGCATCTGAAATCCCCCAGTGGGTAACTTAGCTATGAATCCGTTTCGCCTAAGTTTAAAAGAAAATCCTACCGAGTGGTGAGCAAGCCTCCCACTTGGAGGCTTAGTTGCGAATCCGTTTTGCCTAAGTTTAAAAAATCCTATCGAGTGGTGAGCAACCCTCCCACTCGGGGGCTTAGCTGCAGTCCAGTACTCGCCTAAGTTTGTAAAATCCTACCGAGTGGTGAGCAACCCTCCCACTCGGGGGCTTAGCTGCAGTCCAGTACTCGCCTAAGTTTGTAAAATCCTACCAAGTGGTGAGCAAGCCTCCCACTCGGGGGCTTAGCTGCAGTCCAGTACTCACCTAAGTTTGTAAAATCCTACCGAGTGGTGAGCAAGCCTCCCACTCGGGGGCTTAGCTGCAGTCCAGTACTCGCCTAAGTTTAAAAAAATCCTACCGAGTGGTGAGCAACCCTCCCACTCGGGGGCTTAGCTGCAGTCCAGTACTCGCCTAAGTTTAAAAAATCATACCGAGTGGTGAGCAAGCCTCCCACTCGGGGGCTTAGCTGCAGTCCAGTACTCGCCTAAGTTTAAAAAATCCTACCGAGTGGTGAGCAACCCTCCCACTCGGGGGCTTACCTGCAGTCCAGTACTCGCCTAAGTTTGTAAAATCCTACCGAGTGGTGAGCAACCCTCCCACTCGGGGGCTTAGCTGCAGTCCAATACTCGCCTAAGTTTGTAAAATCCTACCGAGTGGTGAGCAACCCTCCCACTCGGGGGCTTAGCTGCAGTCCAGTACTCGCCTAAGTTTTTAAAATCCTACCGAGTGATGAGAAACCATCCCACTTGGAGGCTTAGCCGCAGTCCAGTACTCGCCTAAGGTTAAAAAAATCCTACCGAGTGGTGAGCAACCCTCCCACTCGGGGGGCTTAGCTGCAGTCCAGTACTCGCCTAAGTTTAAAAAATCCTACCGAGTGGTGAGCGACCCTCTCACTCGGGGGTTTAGCTGCAGTCCAGTGCTCGCCTAAGGTTTAGAGTCCGTCCTTACCTGCAAGGACGGAGGTGCAGGTCGACTGCAACCTTCCCCTTCGGAAATGTGCCAAAAATACAATGTGAGCTCTATCACCATCCGCAAGGACGACGAGGTGCAGGTCGACTACAACTGTAACACCCCGGGTGTAATTTACCTTATCTGTACTCCAACTCTTGTCGTTTCTGGCCTAACTTATTTTATTTCCCTCGGTGTCGGGTTTTTGTCTCCGTGTGTTTTTGCCTTTGTCATGCATCTCATATTATGTCATCATGTGCATTGCATTTGCATACGTGTTCATCTCATGCATCCGAGCATTTTCCTCGTTGTCCGTTTTGCATTCCGGCGCTCCTATCTCCTCCGATGCCCCTTTCTACCTCTTTTCGTGTGTGGGGGTTAAACATTTCCGGATTGGACCGAGACATGTCATGCAGCCTTGGTTTACTACCGGTAGACCACCTGTCAAGTTTCGTGCCATTTGGACTTCGTTTGATACTCCAACGGTTAACCGAGGGACTGAGAAGGCCTCGTTTGTGTTGCAGCCCAACACCATTCCAATTTGGCCCAAACCCCTCCATCGTCTAGAGCGTTCGATCACGATCGCGTGGCCGCAAACCGTGCTCAATTTGGAGTTTCCTAGCTCCTCCTACCTATAAAAAGGCATCCCCTCTCGAAATCACAGATCCCCTCCTTCCAAAAACCCTAGAAAATCCCTCTCCGCGCGCGGACACGTCCGCCCGCGCCGGACGAGACCGCCGCCGCCAACCACGTGACACCATGTGGAGCCTACATCGCCGTTCTCCCCACCGCCGGCCCGCAGAAGCCCGTAGCGGGCCCTCCTTGGCCCAGGCAGCGCCGACCGATGCCCGCGCGCGCGCCGCTTCTCCTTCCGCGCCGGCGCCGCGCTCCGCCGTCTCCACCGCAGCTCAGGCACTCCGGCCGCCGCCTCCCTCACCGACCGCCGCCTGCGCCGGCGAGCCGCGCCGCACCGGGCCGGCCGCCGCCCCACGCCGAAGAGCGCCGCCACACCCAGCCTGCGCCGCGCCTCCGCCGCCCGGCCACGCCGGCCACCTCCACCGCCCTGCCCTACCTCATCGCCGGCGACGCCCTCAAGCTCCAAGTCCGGCGAACCTCGGGAGCTGCGCCTGCTACAGTGCTCGCCCCGATCCAGATCTAGGAGTTCTAGGGTTGACTTTCCACTGTCTCATATTTTTTGCAAACTTCGACATGCTATAACTCTGCATTCGTAGCTCCGATACGTGCGTGTAGCATATCAAAATGTTCGTCTCGACGAGTACATTATTTCATATCATTGCATCATTTTCATTTGTGCTCATCTTGATGCCCAAAATGCTGTTGGAAGAGGGCTATGTGAGGAATTTGTCAGATCTATTTCATCAAATGGCATTTTGTCATTTTTGCCATGTTTAATGTGTGCTTGCTATGATCCTGAGCTATACATGAGTTTTGTTATATGCCATGCCATCTTTACAGAGGTGCTTGCCATGTATTTTTGTGACATTTGTGGTGACTAGCACAAGCTTGCAAAGTAGCGTATTCGGTTATGCTGATTTCAGAGACTTAGAATTTCACTAAGTCCTTGTCCTCGTTTTGTCGTTATGCCATATGTTCATGTTGTTTCCTAGTGATCCATGCCTCTTTTGAGGATGATCAGTAAGGATGTTTTGTTAACATTGTGGTGCTCTATCCATCCATGTCTTTGTTTGCATTTATGGAGCACCCTAGATTGAGTCAGTCGAGCTCTACTTTTGCTATAAAGTGAATCCTGGCAGATTGTTGACATGATTAGAGATTTTGCCGAGGATGTTGCTATTGATCCGTGCATGCTATGTTGTTGTTCTTGCCATGTCTAGCTTCTATGTTATGTATTCTTGATGGGTGTATGATTAGTTTGTCATGCCATGCTCTGTAGTGAGTGCATCGAGCTCGTAAACATGCCTACTCATTAACTGATTTGCATGCTCCAGTTTTTCACTAAGTCTGAGATCTGTTTATGTCTTTGCCATGTTCACATGCTTGCAATTGTATTTTCTGATCCCTTTTGGCTCAAGGTCACTAAGGGACTTTTGCTAAGTGCTTTGAGTAGCTTCATGCCATGCCTTTCTTTGCCAGGTTAAGTTCCTGTAGCACGTAGTTTTCATGCTCTAAAGTGTGCTTCCTGATGATAAATTCCACACTTGTGTTAATTTCACTAAGTCTGAAACCTGTTATCATTTGCACTTTTGCCATGCTTGTTTGAACCTGTTAATGGATGAATTAGCCGTAGCTTAGTGTTCATCTTTTGTCAAGCTTCATGAGTGGATCCCTGCCATGTATTTTGTTGTCATATTTGAGTGCTGTAGCATATTTATCTTGATGCATTTAGTTGGTCACTTGCTGATTATCGCAGACCGGTGCCATATTTGTTTTGCTTGCCATTTCCAAACCGTGCATCCGATTCCGGTGATCTTTATATCGATTTCAACCGGAATCACCTCACCTTTCCAGTGGCACTCTTGGATTTCCATGTTGAGGTCAGGTTCAATCATTCCTTGTGAAATCTTGCATATGCATCGCATACCGCATCCCGCATAGCATACCATGTTTGCATCATGTTGTTTGAGCATTGCATGTGGTTGATTGTGTTCCGTTTGCTTGTTGTTATTGTTTGGGTAGAGCCAGGAGACGAGTTCGAAACGAGGAGCCCATTGAGTTCACTTACGAGGATCAAGGAAACTCTGAGAACTTTGCAGGCAAGATGATCATACCCTCGAAATCACTTCTATCTTTGCTTGCTAGATGCTCGCTCTTTTGCTATTCCTATGCTACGATACCTACCACTTGCTTATCATGCCTCCCATATTGCCATGTCAAACCTCTAACCCACCATGTCCTAGCAAACCGTTGATTGGCTATGTTACCGCTTTGCTCAGCCCCTCTTATAGCGTTGCTAGTTGCAAGTGAAGATTGGAGATCGCTCCTTGTTGGAACATTGTTTATTGTTGGGATATCACCATATTATCTTGTTTATCTTAATGCACCTATATACTTGGTAAAGGGTGGAAGGCTTGGCCTTTTTCCTAGTGTTTTGTTCCACTCTTGCCGCCCTAGTTTCCGTCATATCGGTGTTACGTTCCCGGATTTTGCGTTCCTTACGCGGTTGGGTTATAATGGGAACCCCTTGACAGTTCACCTTGAATAAAACTCCTCCAGCAATGTCCAACCTTGGTTTTACCATTTGCCACCTAGCCTCTTTTTCCCTTGGGTTTCCGGAGCCCGAGGGTCATCTTTATTTAAACCCTCGCGGGCCAGTGCTCCTCTGAGTGTTGGTCCACCTCGTCAGCCGCCGGTGGCCACCAGGGGCAACTCTGGGCTGGCCTACTGGAAGTTTGGACAATCTGAGTGTGCCCTAAGAATGAGATATGTGCAGCTCCTATCGGGATTTGTCGGCACATTCGGGCGGTGTTGCTGGCCTTGTTTTACCATTGTCGAGGATGTCTTGTAACTGGGATTCCGAGCCTGATCGGGTCTTCCCGCTAGAAGGAATATCCTTCGTTGACCGTGAGAGCTTGTGATGGGCTAAGTTGGGACTCCCCTGCAGGGATTTGAACTTTCGAAAGCCGTGCCCGCGGTTATGGGCAGATGGGAATTTGTTAATGTCTGGTTGTAGATAACATGAAACTTAACGTATTTAAAATGAATCAACCACGTGTGTAACCGTGATGGTCTCTTCTCGGCGGAGTCCGGGAAGTGAACATGGTGTTGGAGTAATGCTTGACGTAGGTTGTTCTAGGATCACTTCTTGATCATAGTTGTTCGACCGTGCTTTTGCCTTCTCTTCTCGCTCTCTTTTGCGTATGTTAGCCACCATATATGCTAGTTGCTTGCTGCAGCTCCACATCATACCTTACCTTACCTACAAGCTTAAATAGTCTTGATCGCGAGGGTGCGAGATTGCTGAGTCCCTGTGACTCACAAATTACTTCCAAAACCAGAAGCATGGACCGATGATACCATTCCCGACGATGCGCTTGAGCTCAAGTGGGAGTTCGATGAAGACTCTCGTCGTTACTATGTGTCTTTCCCAGATGATCAGTAGTGGTGCCCAGTTGGGGCGATCGGGGACCGTGTCGCATGTGGGGGTTGATCTTTATTTTGGTACCGTAGTCGGACCATGAGTGTATTGGATGATTGTAATGTTATTCATGTATTTGTGTGACGTGGCGAGTGTAAGCCAACTATGTATCCTTTCCCCTTTTATATATTTACATGGGTTGTTGTGAAGATTACCTTACTTGCAACATTGCTTTTAATGCGGTTATGCCTCTAAGTCGTGCTTTGACACGTAGGAGATATAGCCGCATTGAGGGCGTTACAAGTTGGTAATCAGAGCCTTCCCCGACCTTAGGAGCCCCCTGCTTGATCGAATCATTGGCGTTGTTGAGTCTAGAAAAATGTTTTGAGTCATTTAGGAATTATATATCAGAGACTTTAGGAATTCTTTTTACTCACTTCATCGCTCTGGTGAGGCATCCTGATGTAGAGTTTTGACTCCTCTCTTCTCAAATTTCACTAAATTTTTTTAGGATCACGCGGGTATCTTGGAATCGTCCCGATCGATTTGTGACGAGAACATTGTTCTTGGTGCCTCCTGTCATTTAGGGGTTGTGGCAGTGTCCTGGGGAGTTGAGCTCCGAGGTGTTGTCGTCACAATTTTATCGTTGAGATTCTGGAATACCTGAGTTTCACCGACATAAAAAATCTCTTTTATGCAGTTGTTGGTGAGATAACCTCGACGCCACCCAGTACTGGGGCAGGAGTTCGGGAGTATTTCCATAACTCGTATAACAGATGCTTTTCGAAGGTTGAGGTAAATGATTTCCGAAGGTTTCTCGGTTATGTGTTGAAGGATGGATACAGCTGGATGTAGGATTTGCTAGATTTGGGTGAGATATTATGCTACCCCTGTATCCCCAACACCTAATTGCATAACTGGAAAGGTTCGGGAGTTTCATAGGTGGGAATTATTGTAGCTCTAGTTCTTCTTCCACGTATATTTGGTTTGAGATTGGGTGATCCTTACCGAGTATTCGTTCTTGTCCGTACCTTGTTGTTTTTCTTCTACCTCAATTCTAAGTGGCTTCTCAATTTATGGATATGTGACCATTTCGATTGGAATACATTCATTCATTTGGTTCGGATGTGAAGACTATATGTTGCAATTTCAACCCGTTTGATTCAGCTTCAATATTTGTCTGTCAATGTGCTAACGGATGCCAACCTCTTCAGGATGGCTCCTCCAACGCACACGACTCTGAATCGTGATCCGCCACCACCACCTCCACCTCCGGAGGCATGGCAAGCTGTGATGGCCGCTACCAATGCAAACACGCAGCTGATTATGCAACTTCTTCAAGAGCGCAACCAAGGGAACCAGGGCCATGGCAACAATCAGAATCAGGTTGCTACACTCAACCAGTTCCTTGCTAACTAGCCAAAGACCTTCAGCAATTGTGTCGAGGTAACAGATGTTGATGATTGGCTCATGGACATATGCAAGCATTTCAAGTGCAGTAACGTCAGGCCTGAGGACTTTGTCAAGTTCGCCTCCTTCCAACTCAAAGACCAAGCTGCAGAATGGTTTCAGTAGTACAAAGATTCCAGAGGAGGTCGTGTGATTACCTGGGATGAATTCCGTCAAGACTTCAAAGCTCATCATATTCCTCAGAGTGTGGTTGAAAGAAAGCGTGAGGAATTCCGCAACCTGAAGCAAGGCACTATGTCTGTTTACTAGTACAACAAAATGTTTCAGAAGCTCGCCCATTTTGCTAAGCAAGACGTCCCTAATGAGAAGAGCATGATATATCAGTTCAGGGGTGGTCTCAGAGAAGAAATCCAGCTAGCTCTCGTCCTCTTTGAGCCCAAGAGGTACGATGAGTTTTACAACATGGCAATGAAGCAAGAGACTGCTCAACTGAAGTGCGATGCTTCCAAGAAGCGAGTCAGAGATGCAACTCCTTCTTCCTCAACTCAAGTGGCTAAGAAGCAGAAGTATTGGCTTCCTCCTCCTTCCCCATTCCGTCAGCCTTATCAGTAGAAGAGCAAAGGTGGCAGTGGATCTTCCCACCCACCCAACCCTGGCTTTTAGAACAAGACTTCGTCTCAAGCTCCAAGATCAAGTGCTCCGTATCACCGTCCGCTTTCATAGGTCACGTGCAACAAGTGCCAACAGAAGGGTCACTATGCTAACAAATGCTTCAATCAGAGGCGTCTCCCTCCTCCTCCTCCTGTGAGATCTGCAAGTACAGCTGTGGTCAAGCATAACCCCAAGCATGCCAAGGTCAATTTGATGAATGCAGCTTAGGTAGAGGACTCGTCAGATGTCATCATGGGTAACCTTCCTGTTAATGATGTTCCTGCAAAAGTACTTTTTGACACTGTTGCATCGCATTGTTTCATCTCGAGACCTTTTGCATCTAAGCATGAGTTGTCTTCTCAAGTTTTGCATAAACCGTTAGCAGTTGTCTCACCGGGTAAATGTTTGCTCTCAAACTACGAGATTCCAGATATTTCTATCATGATGGGTGATTTCAAGTTTCTGGCTTCTCCAATGGTTCTTGGTAATTCGGATATTGATCTTATTCTTGGAATGGGCTGGCTTTCTAAGCACAAGGCTCAGCTTGATTGTGCAGCCAGGCAGATTCAATTGACTCATTCATCCGAGGATGTAATTGTCTTTGCCACTCGGGATAATACCATTCGTCTGTTTTCTCTCAATGAGAAGGATGAACTGGATGCCATCTCTCAAATTCTAGTCATTTGCGAATATCAAGACGTCTTTCCAGAAGAGCTTCCAGGAATTCCTCCGCACCGGCCAGTTGAATTTGTTATCGATCTTGAGCCTGGCACGGAACCTATTTGCAAACGTCCTTACAAGCTTGGACCTGAAGAGTTGAAGGAGCTGAAGAAGCAACTCGATATTCAAGAGAGAATGGGTCTCATCCGACCTAGTTCTTCTCCGTGGGGTTGTGGAGTTCTTTTTGTGAAGAAGAAGGATGGAACGGACCGACTCTGTGTTGACTACCGTCCATTGAACAAGAAGACTATAAAGAACAGGTACCCACTTCCCAACATCAACGAGCTGTTTGAACAACTCAAAGGTGCTCAAGTATTCTCCAAGCTTGATCTCCGTATGGGCTATCACCAGATTTGAATTCGTGAGCAAGATATTCCCAAGACAGCGTTCAGAATAAGCTATGGTTCATATGAATACACTGTCATGTCTTTTGGCGTCGTCAATGCTCCGCCGACATTCTCTCGCATGATGAACTTCATCTTCAACCCCTACACAAATGACTTCGTCTTGGTCTACCTCGATGACATTTTGGTCTTTTCCAAGAACAAGGAAGATCATGCCAAGCACTTGCGTCTGGTGCTCGATAAGCTCAGAGAACATCAGTTCTATGCCAAGTTTTCAAAGTGCGAGTTTTGGCTCGATGAGGTTCTCTATCTTGGGCATATCATCTCTGCCAAGGGCATAGCGGTGAATCTTGAGAAGGTGTCTGCAATTGTGAATTGGGAACCACCTCAAAACGTAAAGCAACTCCGCAGCTTCCTTGGTCTCGCAAGTTATTGTCGAAGGTTCATTGAGAACTTTTCAAAGATTGCAAAGCCGCTTTCCAACCTTCTCCAGAAGCAAGTCAAGTACGTTTGGTCTCCTGAATGTGACATCGCTTTCAACACCCTATAATAGAAATTAGTCAATGCTCCAGTTCCGACTCCTCCTGATGAATCCAAACCGTTCGAGGTCTTCTGCGATGCCTCTCTTCAAGGTCTTGGCGCATTATTGATGCAAGAGAAGAAAGTTGTGGCTTATACCTCTCGCCAGTTGAAGCCCAACGAGAAGAACTACCCCACTCATGACCTCAAGTTGGCGGCAGTTGTGCATGCTCTTTTGACTTGCAGACATCTCTTATTGGGAAGAAAAGTGGACATCTTCACTGACCACAAGAGTCTCAAGTACATCTTCACTCAGCCTAATCTCAACCTCATGCAGACTCGTTGGGTCGAAATGATTCAAGAGTATAATCCGGGTATCGAATATACTCCAGGAAAGGCCAATGTAATTGCTGACGCATTGAGCAGGAAGGCTTACTGCAACAGTTTGATTCTCAAGCCTTACCAACCCGAGCATTGTGAAGCTTTCCGCAAACTCAATCTACAAGTTGTTCCTCAAGGTTTCCTTGCCAACCTTCAAGTCTCTCCTACTTTGGAGGATCAGATTCGTGAGGCTCAACTTCTTGATGCTATGGTGAAGAAGGTGAAGATTGGGATTGCCAAGAGTCAACCCAAGTACACGTGCTATCGCCTTGATGACAAGGATACTCTCTTCTTCGAGGATCGCATTGTTGTGCCAAAAGGTGACCTTCGCAAAGTCATTATGAACGAGGCTCACAATTCACTCCTCTTTATCGACCCTGGGAGTACGAAGATGTACCATGAACTCAAGCAAGCATATTGGTGGAATCGAATGAAGTGCGAGATTGCTCAGTTCGTGAATGAATGTGATGTCTGCAGAAGAGTGAAGGCAGAACACCAACGACCAGCTGGTCTCCTCCAACCTCTTGCCATTCTAGAATGGAAGTTTGACCACATTGAGATGGACTTCGTGACGGGATTTCCAAAGTCCAAGCGTGGCAATGATGCTATATTTGTTGTCATCAACAAACTCACTAAAGTGTCTCATTTCCTGCCTATCAAAGAGTCTATCACAACAGTTCAATTGGCAGAGCTTTATACCTCTCGGATTTTCTCTCTGCACGGCATTCCGCGGTTGATTTATTCAGATCGTGGCAGCATCTTCACCTCAAAGTTTTGGGATTCTTTTCAGAAGGCCATGGGCACCAACATCCGTTTCAGCACAGCTTTTCATCCTTAAACTAGCGGCCAAGTCGGGCGTGTCAATCAGATTCTTGAAGATATGCTCAGGGCTTGCGTTATCTCTTTTGGTATGAAGTGGGAAGATTGCCTTCCATATGTCGAGTTCTCCTACAAAAACACCTTCCAAGCGAGTTCGGGTAAGGCCCTATTTGAAATTCTCTATGGTAGGAAGTGCCGTACTCCTCTTAAATGGTCAGAGACTGGTGAATGCAAACTTCTCGGAAATGACTTGATCACAGAGGTAGAAGAGATGTGTGAAGTCATTCGTGATAACCTCAAAGCAGCGCAATCGCGCCAGAAGAGATACTATAATAGTAAGCTGAAGGAAATATGCCCTAGAGGCAATAATAAAGTTATTATTTATTTCCTTATATCATGATAAATGTTTATTATTCATGCTAGAATTGTATTAACCGGAAACATAATACATGTGTGAATACATAGACCAACAGAGTGTCACTAGTATGCCTCTACTAGACTAGCTTGTTAATCAAAGATGGTTATGTTTCCTAACCATGAACAAAGAGTTGTTATTTGATTAACGAGGTCACATCATTAGTTGAATGATCTGATTGACATGACCCATTCCATTAGCTTAGCACCCGATCGTTTAGTATGTTGCTATTGCTTTCTTCATGACTTATACATGTTCCTATAACTATGAGATTATGCAACTCCCGTTTACCGAAGGAACACTTTGGGTACTACCAAACGTCACAACGTAACTGGGTGATTATAAAGGAGTACTACAGGTGTCTCCAATGGTAGATGTTGGGTTGGCGTATTTCGAGATTAGGGTTTGTCACTCCGATTGTCGGAGAGGTATCTCTGGGCCCTCTCGATAATACACATCACATAAGCCTTGCAAGCATAATAACTAAGATGTTAGTTATGAGATGATGTATTACGAAACGAGTAAAGAGACTTGCCAATAACGAGATTGAACTAGGTATTGGATACCGACGATCGAATCCCGGGCAAGTAACATACCGATGACAAAGGGAACAACGTATGTTGTTATGCGGTCTGACCGATAAAGATCTTCGTAGAATATGTAGGAGCCAATATGGGCATCCAGGTCCCGCTATTGGTTATTGACCGGAGACATGTCTCGGTCATGTCAACATTGTTCTCGAACCGTAGGGTCCGCACGCTTAACGTTACGATGACAGTTATTATGAGTTTATGCATTTTGATGTACCGAAGGTTGTTCGGAGTCCCGGATGAGATCACGGACATGACGAGGAGTCTCGAAATGGTCGAGACGTAAAGATTGATATATTGGAAGCCTATGTTTGGGCACCGGAAGCGTTCCGGGTGAAATCGGGATTTTACCGGATTACCGGGAGGGTTACCGGAACCCCCCGGGAGGCAAATGGGCCTATTGGGCCTTAGTGGAAAAGAGAGAAGAGGCAGCCCACAAGCCTAGCCGGCGCCCCCCTTTCCCAAGTCCTAGTAGGACTAGGAGAGGTGGGCCGGCCCCCTCTTTCTCCTTTTCCCCAAGAGTCCTAGTTGGAATAGGATTGGAGGGGAGGAGTCCTACTCCCGGTGGGAGTAGGACTCCTCCCTGCGCCTCCCTCCTAGCCGGCCGAACCCCCTGCCCCTGGCCTTTATATACGGGGGTAGGGGGCACCCCAAGACACACAACTTGATCCTTGAGATCGTTCCTTAGCCGTGTGCGGTGCCCCCTGCCACCAAATTCCACCTCGATCATACCGTTACAGTGCTTAGGCGAAGCCCTGCGTCGGTAGTACATCAAGATCGTCACCACGCCGTCGTGCTGACGGAACTCTTCTTCGACGCTTTGCTGGATCGGAGCCCGAGGAACGTCATCGAGCTGAACGTGTGCCAAGAACTCGGAGGTGCCAGAGTAACGGTGCTTGGATCGGTCGAATCGGGAAGAAGACGTACGACTACTTCCTCTACGTTGTGTGATCGCTTCCGCAGTCGGTCTGCGTTCGTACGTAGACAACACTCTCCCCTCTCGTTGCTGTGCATCACCATGATCTTGCGTGCGCGTAGGAAAATTTTCGAAATTACTGCGTTCCCCAACAGTGGTATCAGAGCCTAGGTTTTTATGGTTTGATGTTATATGCACGAGTAGAACACAAGTGAGTTGTGGGCGATACAAGTCATACTGCCTACCAGCATGTCATACTTTGGTTCGGCGGTATTGTTGGACGAGACGATCCGGACCAACCTTACGCGTACTCTTACGCGAGACCGGTTCCCTCGACGTGCTTTGCACATAGATGGCTTGGGGAAGACTGTCTCTCCAACTTTAGTTGAACCAAGTGTGACTACGCCCGGTCCTTGAGAAGGTTAAAACGGAGTCTATTTGACGAACTATCGTTGTGGTTTTGATGCGTAGGTGAGATGAGTTCTTACTTAAAGCCCGTAGCAGCCACGTAAAACTTGCAACAACAAAGTAGAGGACGTCTAACTTGTTTTTGCAGGGCATGTTGTGATGTGATATGGTCAAGGCATGATGCTGATTTTATTGTATGAGATGATCATGTTTTGTAACCGAGTTATCGGCAACTGGCAGGAGCCATATGGTTGTCGCTTTATTGTATGCAATGCAATCGCGATGTAATTGCTAAGCGGTAGTGATAGTCGTGGAAGCATAAGATTGGCGAGACGACAACGATGCTACGATGGAGATCAAGGTGTCACGCCGGTGACGATGGTGATCATGACGGTGCTTCGGAGATGGAGATCACAAAGCACAAGATGATGATGGCCATATCATATCACTTATATTGATTGCATGTGATGTTTATCCTTTTATGCATCTTATCTTGCTTTGATTGATGGTAGCATTATAAGATGATCTCTCACTAAATTATCAAGAAGTGTTCTCCCTGAGTATGCACCGTTGCAAAAGTTCTTCGTGCTGAGACACCACGTGATGATCGGGTGTGATAGGCTCTACGTTCAAATACAACGGGTGCAAAACAGTTGCACACGCGGAATACTCAGGTTATACTTGACGAGCCAAGCATATACAGATATGGCCTCGGAACACGGAGACCGAAAGGTCGAGCGTGAATCATATAGTAGATATGATCAACATATTGATGTTCACCATTGAAAACTACTCCATCTCACGTGATGATCGGTTATGGTTTAGTTGATTTGGATCACGTGATCACTTAGAGGATTAGAGGGATGTCTATCTAAGTGGGAGTTCTTAAGTAAATTAACTGAACTTAAAATTATCATGAACTTAGTACCTGATAGTATCTAGCTTGTTTATGTTGATTGTAGATAGATGGCTCGTGCTGTTGTTCCGTTGAATTTTAATGCGTTCCTTGAGAAAGCAAAGTTGAAAGATGATGGTAGCAATTACACGGACTGGGTCCGTAACCTGAGGATTATCCTCATTGCTGCACAGAAGAATTACGTCCTGGAAGCACCGCTGAGTGCCAGGCCTGCTGCAAGAGCAACACCAGAAGTTATGAACGTCTGGCAGAGCAAAGCTGATGACTACTCAATAGTTCAGTGTGCCATGCTTTACGGCTTAGAACCGGGACTTCAACGACGTTTTGAACGTCATGGAGCATATGAGATGTTCCAGGAGTTGAAGTTAATATTTCAAGCAAATGCCCGGATTGAGAGATATGAAGTCTCCAATAAGTTCTATAGCTGCAAGATGGAGGAGAACAGTTCTGTCAGTGAGCATATACTCAAAATGTCTGGGTATAATAATCACTTGATTCAATTGGGAGTTATACTTCCGGATGATTGCGTCATTGACAGAATTCTCCAATCACTGCCACCAAGCTACAAGAGCTTTGTGATGAACTATAATATGCAAGGGATGAACAAGACTATTCCCGAGCTCTTCGCAATGCTGAAAGCTGCGGAGGTAGAAATCAAGAAGGAGCATCAAGTGTTGATGGTTAACAAAACCACGAGTTTCAAGAAAAAGGGCAAAGGGAAGAAGAAGGGGAACTTCAAGAAGAACGGCAAGCAAGTTGCTGCTCAAGAGAAGAAACCCAAGTCTGGACCTAAGCCTGAAACTGAGTGCTTCTACTGCAAGCAGACTGGTCACTGGAAGCGGAACTGCCCCAAGTATTTGGCGGATAAGAAGGATGGCAAGGTGAACAAAGGTATATGTGATATACATGTTGTTGATGTGTACCTTACTAATGCTCGCAGTAGCACCTGGGTATTTGATACTGGTTCTGTTGCTAATATTTGCAACTCAAAACAGGGACTACAGAATAAGCGGACACTAGCAAAGGACGAGGTGACGATGCGCGTGGGAAACGGTTCCAAAGTCGATGTGATCGCGGTCGGCACGCTACCTCTACATCTACCTTCGGGATTAATATTAGACCTAAATAATTGTTATTTGGTGCCAGCGTTGAGCATGAACATTATATCTGGATCTTGTTTGATGCGAGACGGTTATTCATTTAAATTAGAGAATAATGGTTGTTCTATTTATATGAGTAATATCTTTTATGGTCATGCACCCTTGAAAAGTGGTCTATTCTTATTGAATCTCGATAGTAGTAATACACATATTCATAATGTTGAAGCCAAAAGATGCAGAGTTGATAACGATAGTGCAACTTATTTGTGGCACTGCCGTTTAGGTCATATCGGTGTAAAGCGCATGAAGAAACTCCATACTGATGGGCTTTTGGAACCACTTGATTATGAATCACTTGGTACTTGCGAACCGTGCCTCATGGGCAAGATGACTAAAACACCGTTCTCCGGTACTATGGAGAGAGCAACAGATTTATTGGAAATCATACATACCGATGTATGTGGTCCGATGAATATTGAGGTTCGTGGCGGATATCGTTATTTTCTCACCTTCACAGATGATTTAAGCAGATATGGGTATATCTACTTAATGAAACATAAGTCTGAAACATTTGAAAAGTTCAAGGAATTTCAGAGTGAAGTTGAAAATCATCGTAACAAGAAAATAAAGTTTCTACGATCTGATCGTGGAGGAGAATATTTGAGTTACGAGTTTGGTGTACATTTGAAAAATTGTGGAATAGTTTCGCAACTCACGCCACCCGGAACACCACAACGTAATGGTGTGTCCGAACATCGTAATCGTACTTTACTAGATATGGTGCGATCTATGATGTCTCTTACTGATTTACCGCTATCATTTTGGGGTTATGCTTTAGAGACGGCCGCATTCACGTTAAATAGGGCACCATCTAAATCCGTTGAGACGACGCCTTATGAACTGTGGTTTGACAAGAAACCAAAGTTGTTGTTTCTTAAAGTTTGGGGCTGCGATGCTTATGTGAAAAAGCTTCAACCTGATAAGCTCGAACCCAAATCGGAGAAGTGTGTCTTCATAGGATATCCAAAGGAAACTATTGGATACACCTTCTATCACAGATCCGAAGGCAAGACTTTTGTTGCTAAATTCGGAAACTTTCTTGAGAAGGAGTTTCTCTCGAAAGAAGTGAGTGGGAGGAAAGTAGAACTTGACGAGGTAACTGTACCTACTCCGTTATTGGGAAATAGTACATCACAGAAAACTGTTTCTGTGAGACCTACACCAATAAGAGAGGAAGTTAATGATGATGATCATGAAACTTTAGATCAAGATACTACTGTACCTTGTAGATCAACCAGAGTAAGATCCGCACCAGAGTGGTACAGTAATCCTGTTCTGGAAGTCATGCTACTAGATCATGATGAACCTACGAACTATGAAGAAGCGATGGTGAGCCCAGATTCCGCAAAGTGGCTTGAAGCCATGAAATCTGAGATGGGATCCATGTATGAGAACAAAGTATGGACTTTGGTTGACTTGCCCGATGATTGGCAAGCAATTGAGAATAAATGGATCTTTAAGAAAAAGACTGACGCTGATGGTAATGTTACTGTCTACAAAGCTCGACTTGTCGCAAAAGGTTTTCGACAAGTTCAAGGAGTTGACTACGATGAGACTTTCTCACCCGTAGCGATGCTTAAGTCTGTCAGAATCATGTTAGCAATTGCCGCATTTTATGATTATGAAATTTGGCAAATGGATGTAAAAACCGCATTCCTGAATGGATTTCTGGAAGAAGAGTTGTATATGATGCAACCTGAAGGTTTTGTCGATCCAAAGGGAGCTAACAAAGTGTGCAAACTCCAGCGATCCATTTATGGACTGGTGCAAGCATCTCGGAGTTGGAATAAACGCTTTGATAGTGTGATCAAGGCATTTGGATTTATACAGACTTTTGGAGAAGCCTGTATTTACAAGAAAGTGAGTGGGAGCTCTGTAGCATTTCTGATATTATATGTGGATGACATATTACTGATTGGAAATGATATAGAATTTCTGGATAGCATAAAGGGATACTTGAATAAAAGTTTTTCGATGAAAGACCTCGGGGAAGCTGCTTACATATTAGGCATAAAGATCTATAGAGATAGATCAAAACGCTTAATTGGACTTTCACAAAGCACATACCTTGACAAGATTTTGAAGAAGTTCAAAATGGATCAAGCAAAGAAAGGGTTCTTGCCTGTGTTACAAGGTGTGAAGTTGAGTCAGACTCAATGCCCGACCAATGCAGAAGATAGAGAGAAAATGAAAGATGTTCCCTATGCTTCAGCCATAGGCTCTATCATGTATGCAATGCTGTGTACCAGACCTGATGTGTGCCTTGCTATAAGTTTAGCAGGGAGGTACCAAAGTAATCCAGGAGTGGATCACTGGACAGCGGTCAAGAACATCCTGAAATACCTGAAAAGGACTAAGGATATGTTTCTCGTATATGGAGGTGACAAAGAACTCACCGTAAGAGGTTACGTTGATGCAAGCTTTGACACTGATCCGGACGATTCTAAATCGCAAACCGGATACGTGTTTACTTTAAACGGTGGAGCTGTCAGTTGGTGCAGTTCTAAACAAAGCGTCGTAGCAGGATCTACATGTGAAGAGGAGTACATAGCTGCTTCGGAAGCAGCGAACGAAGGAGTCTGGATGAAGGAGTTCATATCCGATCTAGGTGTCATACCTAGTGCATCGGGTCCAATGAAAATCTTCTGTGACAATACTGGTGCAATTGCCTTGGCAAAGGAATCCAGATTTCACAAAAGAACCAAACACATCAAGAGACGCTTCAACTCCATCCGGGATTTAGTCCAGGTGGGAGACATAGAGATTTGCAAGGTACATACGGATCTGAATGTTGCAGACCCGTTGACTAAGCCTCTTCCACGAGCAAAACATGATCAGCACCAAGGCTCCATGGGTGTTAGAATCATTACTGTGTAATCTAGATTATTGACTCTAGTGCAAGTGGGAGACTGAAGGAAATATGCCCTAGAGGCAATAATAAAGTTATTATTTATTTCCTTATATCATGATAAATGTTTATTATTCATGCTAGAATTGTATAAACCGGAAACATAATACATGTGTGAATACATAGACCAACAGAGTGTCACTAGTATGCCTCTACTAGACTAGCTTGTTAATCAAAGATGGTTATGTTTCCTAACCATGAACAAAGAGTTGTTATTTGATTAACGAGGTCATATCATTAGTTGAATGATCTGATTGACATGACCCATTCCATTAGCTTAGCACCCGATCGTTTAGTATGTTGCTATTGCTTTCTTCATGACTTATACATGTTCCTATAACTATGAGATTATGCAACTCCCGTTTACCGAAGGAACACTTTGGGTACTACCAAACGTCACAACGTAACTGGGTGATTATAAAGGAGTACTACAGGTGTCTCCAATGGTAGATGTTGGGTTGGCGTATTTCGAGATTAGGGTTTGTCACTCCGATTGTCGGAGAGGTATCTCTGGGCCCTCTCGGTAATACACATCACATAAGCCTTGCAAGCATAATAACTAAGATGTTAGTTATGAGATGATGTATTACGGAACGAGTAAAGAGACTTGCCAATAACGAGATTGAACTAGGTATTGGATAGCGACGATCGAATCCCGGGCAAGTAACATACCGATGACAAAGGGAACAACGTATGTTGTTATGCGGTCTGACCGATAAAGATCTTCATAGAATATGTAGGAGCCAATATGGGCATCCAGGTCCCGCTATTGGTTATTGACCGGAGACATGTCTCGGTCATGTCTACATTGTTCTCGAACCGTAGGGTCCGCACGCTTAACGTTACGATGACAGTTATTATGAGTTTATGCATTTTGATGTACCGAAGGTTGTTCGGAGTCCCGGATGAGATCACGGACATGACGAGGAGTCTCGAAATGGTCGAGACGTAAAGATTGATATATTGGAAGCCTATGTTTGGGCACCGGAAGCGTTCCGGGTGAAATCGGGATTTTACCGGATTACCGGGAGGGTTACCGGAACCCCCCGGGAGGCAAATGGGCCTATTGGGCCTTAGTGGAAAAGAGAGAAGAGGCAGCCCACAAGCCTAGCCGGCGCCCCCCCTTTCCCAAGTCCTAGTAGGACTAGGAGAGGTGGGCCGGCCCCCTCTTTCTCCTTTTCCCCAAGAGTCCTAGTTGGAATAGGATTGGAGGGGAGGAGTCCTACTCCCGGTGGGAGTAGGACTCCTCCCTGCGCCTCCCTCCTAGCCGGCCGAACCCCCTGCCCCTGGCCTTTATATACGGGGGTAGGGGGCACCCCAAGACACACAACTTGATCCTTGAGATCGTTCCTTAGCCGTGTGCGGTGCCCCCTGCCACCAAATTCCACCTCAATCATACCGTTACAGTGCTTAGGCGAAGCCCTGCGTCGGTAGTACATCAAGATCGTCACCACGCCGTCGTGCTGACGGAACTCTTCTTCGACGCTTTGCTGGATCGGAGCCCGAGGAACGTCATCGAGCTGAACGTGTGCCAAGAACTCGGAGGTGCCGGAGTAACGGTGCTTGGATCGGTCGAATCGGGAAGAAGACGTACGACTATGTCCTCTATGTTGTGTGATCGCTTCCGCAGTCGGTCTGCGTTGGTACGTAGACAACACTCTCCCCTCTCGTTGCTGTGCATCACCATGATCTCGCGTGCGCGTAGGAAAATTTTCGAAATTACTGCGTTCCCCAACATAAGCATCATGATTTGGCTTTCGAGATCGGAGACCATGTTTACCTCCGCGTTTCTCCAATGAAAGGTACTCGTCACTTTGATATCAAAGGGAAGCTTGCCCCTAGATATGTGGGTCCTTTCAAAATCGTTAGCAAGAGAGGCGATCTCGCCTATCAAATCGAGCTTCCCTCCAACTTTGCAAATGTGCACGACGTGTTTCATGTCTCTCAGCTCCGCAAGTGCTTCAAGACCCCTGACCGCACCGTCAACTTCGAAGACATTGATCTCCAAGAAGACCTTTCTTATCGTGAGCACCCAGTTGCTATTCTTGAAGAAACTGAGCGCAAGACTCGCAACAAGTCAATCAAATTCCTCAAAGTCAAGTGGTCACACCATTCCGACCATGAAGCCACCTGGGAACGCGAGGACCACCTCCGTTCTGAGTACCCGGCGTTTTTCCAGTGCTAGATCTCGGGACGAGATCCTTTCGTAGTGGTGGAGTGTTGTAACACCCCATATGCAATTTACCTTATCTGTACTCCAACTCTTGCCGTTTCCGGCCTAAGTTATTTTATTTCCCTTGGTGTCGGGTTTTTGTCTCCGTGTGTTTTTTCCTTTGTCATGCATCTCATATCATGTCATCATGTGCATTGCATTTGCATACGTGTTTGTCTCATGCATCGGAGCATTTTCCCGTTGTCCGTTTTGCATTCCGGCGCTCCTATCTCCTCCGGTGCCCCTTTCTACCTCTTTTCGTGTGTGGGGGTTAAACATTTCCGGATTGGACCGAGTCTTGTCATGCGGCCTTGGTTTACTACCGGTCAACCGCCTGTCAAGTTTCGTGCCATTTGGACTTCGTTTGATACTCCAACGGTTAACCGAGGGACCGAGAAGACCTCGTTTGTGTTGCAGCCCAACACCCTTCCAATTTGTCCCAAAACCCACCAAAAACCCCTCGATCGTCTAGAGCGTTCGATCACGATCACGTGGCCGCAAACCGTGCTCAATTTGGAGTTTCCTAGCTCCTCCTATCTATAAAAATGCATCCCCTCTCGAAATCACACATCCCCTCCTTTCAAAAACCCTAGAAAATCCCTCTCCGCGCGCGGACACGTCCGCCCGCGCCGGACGAGACCGCCGCCGCCAATCACATGACGCCACATGGCGCCTACGCGCCCACATCGCCGTTCTCCCCGCCGCCGGCCCGCAGAGGCTCGTAGCGGGCCCTCCCCGGCCCACACTCTGCCGCTTCCACCACGGCTCTGCCACTCCGGCTGCCGCCTCCCTCACCGACCGCCGCCTGCGCCGGCGAGCCCCGCCGCACCGGGCCGGCCGCCGCCGCACCCAGCCTCCACCGCCCGGCCACGCCGGCCACCGCCCTGCCCTACCTTGTCGCCGGCGACGCCCTCAAGCTCCAAGTCCGGTGAACCTCGGGAGATGCGCCTGCTACAGTGCTCGCCCTGATCCAGATCTAGGAGTTCTAGGGTTGACTTTCCACTCTCTCATATTTTTTTGCAAACTTTGACATGCTATAACTCTGCATTCGTAGCTTCGATTCGTGCGTGTAGCATATCAAAATGTTCGTCTCGATGAGTACATTATTTCATCTCATTGCATCATTTTCATTTGAGTTCATCTTGATGACCAAAATGCTGTTGGAAGAGGGCTATGTGAGGAATTTGTCAGATCTATTTCATCAAATGGCATTTTGTCATTTTTGCCATGTTTAATGTGTGCTTGCTATGATCCTGAGCTATACATGAGTTTTGTTATATGCCATGCCATCTTTACAGAGGTGCTTGCCATGTATTTTTGTGACATTTGTGGTGACTAGCACAAGCTTGCAAAGTAGCGTATTCGGTTATGCTGATTTCAGAGACTTAGAATTTCACTAAGTCCTTGTCCTGATTTTGTCGTTATGCCATATGTTCATTATGTTTCCTAGTGATCCATGCCTCTTTTCAGGATGATCAGTAAGGATGTTTTGTTAACATTGTGGTGCTCTATCCATCCATGTCTTTGTTTGCATTTATGAAGCACCCTAGATTGAGTCAGTCGAGCTCTACTTTTGCTATAAAGTGAATCCTAGCAGATTGTTGACATGATTAGTGATTTTGCCGAGGATGTTGCTATTGATCCGTGCATGCTATGTTTTTGTTCTTGCCATGTCTAGCTTCTATGTTATGTATTCTTGATGGGTGTATGCTTAGTTTGTCATGCCATGCTCTGTAGTGAGTGCATCGAGCTCGTAAACATGCCTACTCGTTAACTGATTTGCATGCTCCAGTTTTTCACTAAGTCTGAGATCTGTTTATGTTTTTGCCATGTTCACATGCTTGCAATTGTATTTTCTGATCCCTTTTGGCTCAAGGTCACTAAGGGACTTTTGTTAAGTGCTTTGAGTAGCTTCATGACATGCCTTGCTTTGCCAGGTTAAGTTCCTGTAGCATGTCGTTTTCATGCTCTAAAGTGTGATTCCTGATGATAAATTCCAGACTTGTGTTAATTTCACTAAGTCTGAAACCCGTTATCATTTGCACTTTTGCCATGCTTGTTTGAACCTATTAATGGATGAATTAGCCGTAGATCAGTGTCATATTTGGTGAAGCTTCATGAGTGGATCCCTGCCATGTATTTTGTTGTCATGTTTGAGTGTTGTAGCATATTTATCTTGATGCATTTAATTGGTCACTTGCTGATTATCGCAGACCGGTGCCATATTTGTTTTGCTTGCCATTTCCAAATCATGCATCCGATTCTGGTGATCTTTATATCGATTTCAACCGAAATAACCTCACCTTTCCAGTGGCACTCTTGGATTTCCAAGTTGAGGCCAGGTTCAATCATTCCTTGTCAAATCTTGCATATGCATCGCATACCGCATCCCGCATAGCATACCATGTTTGCATCATGTTGTTTGAGCATTGCACATGGTTGATTGTGTTCCGTTTGCTTGTTGTTATTGTTTGGGTAGAGCCGGGAGACGAGTTCGTGAACGAGGAGCCCATTGAGTTCGCTTACGAGGATCAAGTCAACTCTGAGAACTTTGCAGGCAAGATGATCATACCCTCGAAATCACTTCTATCTTTGCTTGCTAGATGCTCGCTCTTTTGCTATGCCTATGCTACGATACCTACCACTTGCTTATCATGCCTCCCATATTGCCATGTCAAACCTCTAACCCACCATGTCCTAGCAAACCGTTGATTGGCTATGTTACCGCTTTGCTCAGCCCCTCTTATAGCGTTGCTAGTTGCAGGTGAAGATTGGAGATCGCTCCTTGTTGGAACATTGTTTATTGTTGGGATATCACCATATTATCTTGTTTATCTTAATGCACCTATATACTTGGTAAAGGGTGGAAGGCTTGGCCTTTTGCCTAGTGTTTTGTTCCACTCTTGCCGCCCTAGTTTCCGTCATATCGGTGTTATGTTCCCAGATTTTGCGTTCCTTACGCGGTTGGGTTATAATGGGAACCCCTTGACAGTTCGCCTTGAATAAAACTCCTCCAGCAATGTCCAACCTTGGTTTTACCATTTTCCACCTAGCCTATTTTTCCCTTGGGTTTCCAGAGCCCGAGGGTCATCTTTATTTAAAACCCCCCGGGCCAGTGCTCCTCTGTGTGTTAGTCCACCTCGTCAGCCGCCGGTGGCCACCAGGGGCAACTCTGGGCTGGCCTACTAGAAGTTTGGACAATCTGAGTGTGCCGTGAGAACGAGATATGTGCAGCTCCTATCGGGATTTGTCGGCACATTCGGGCGGTGTTGCTGGACTTGTTTTACCATTGTCGAGGATGTCTTGTAACCGGGATTCCGAGCTTGATTGGGTCTTCCCGCTAGAAGGAATATCCTTCGTTGACCGTGAGAGCTTGTGATGGGCTAAGTTGGGACTCCCCTGCAGGGATTTGAACTTTCGAAAGCCGTGCCCGCGGTTATGGGCAGATGGGAATTTGTAAATGTCCGGTTGTAGATAACATGAAACTTAAGTTATGTAAAATGAATCAACCGCATGTGTAACCGTGATGGTCTCTTCTCGGCGGAGTCCGGGAAGTGAAGACGGTGTTGGAGTAATGCTGGACGTAGGTTGTTCTAGGATCACTTCTTGATCATAGTTGTTCGACCATGCTTTTGCCTTCTCTTCTCGCTCTCTTTTGCGTATGTTAGCCACCATATATGCTAGTTGCTTGCTACAGCTCCACATCACACCTTACCTTACCTATAAGCTTCAATACTGTTGATCGCGAGGGTGCGAGATTGCTGAGTCCCCGTGACTCACAGACTACTTCCAAAACCAGATGCAGGGACCGATGATACCATTCCAGACGATGCGCTTGAGCTCAAGTGGGAGTTCGATGAAGACTCTCGTCGTTACTATGTGTCTTTCCCAGATGATCAGTAGTGGAGCCCAGTTGGGGCGATCGGGGACCGTGTCGCATGTGGGGGTTGATCTTTCTTTTGGTACCGTAGTCGGACCATGAGTGTATTGGATGATTGTAATGTTATTCATGTATTTGTGTGATGTGGCGAGTGTATGCCAACTATGTATCCTTTCCCCTTTTATATTTACATGGGTTGTTGTGAAGATTACCATACTTGCGACATTGCTTTCAATGCGGTTATGCCTCTAAGTCGTGCTTCGACACGTAGGAGATATAGCCGCATTGAGGGCGTTACAACAACCTTCTCCTTTGGAGCTGCGCCACAAATACAATGTGCGCTCCATCCTTATCCGCAAGGACGACGAGGTGGAGGTTGACTGCTACCTTCTCCTTCGGAACTACGCCACAAATACAACGTGCGCTCCATCACCATCTGCAAGGATGACGAGGTGCAGGTCGACCGCAACCTTATCCTTTGGAGCTCTGCCACAAATACAATGTGCGCTCCACCTCCATCTGCAAGGACGACGAGGTGCAGGTCGACTACAACATTCTCCTTTGGAGCTGCGCCACAAATACAACGTGCGCTCCATCCCCATCCGCAAGGGCGACGAGGTGCAGGTCGACTGCAACCTTCTCCTTAGGAGCTGCGCCACAAGTACAACGTACGCTCCATCCCTATCTGCAAGGGCGACGAGGTGCAGGTCGACCGCGACCTTCTTCTCCAAGCTATGCCACAAATACAACATGCGCTCCATCCTTGTCCGCAAGGACGACGAGGCGCAGGTCGATTGATGTCTCCACTTCAGGGCTACATCTCAAAGAGCAAATTCCACGCGAAGGCAAATACAAGCATATTCAGAAATAAACCAAGTTCAGATAGATCCTAAAAGTTCTAGAGGACGGATAAAAAATTCGAGCATCAAGCCCGAAGGAGTTTAACGGTTACACAATCACTCAGCATTCCAAGGCAAATAAAGGTGGAGCATAATGTTTTTCCATCACGCGTCAGGAGAAGGACTGGCTGGGTCACAGAAACTGTCAAGATCTATGCTGTCTGCAACACGAGTGGCGGCTTCAAGGAAAGTGTCCATGAAGGACTAGAAAGTATGTCTCTTGGTGTTAGCAACCTTGAGTTCCGCCAGCTTGTATTCTTTGACGTCCTTGCAGTGCACTCGGACCAGGGACAACGCGACATCAGCGCCACAGCGAGCGGATGACTTCTTCCATTCTTGCACTCAGTCGGGGATTTGATTCAGTCGAGCCATCAGGGACTCGAGATCTTGGGACAGTTCCGCCTGAGGCCAGAGTTCAGCATCAACCCGAGTCATCAGCGCTTTCAGGCGGGCAAGATAAGTAACCGCATTGTCCATGCGAGATTCCAACCATAACACATTCATCGCAACATCATCCTTGACTGGACAGTTTATGGGGTCAAGACCCGTCTCGACCCGCCCAGTTTCCGCTTCAAAGTCTTGACAAAACTCTGCATAGTCGAGTGAATGGTGAGTCGACGATACAATTAGACTTGATAGTCGACAGAAACAAGTCAGTCAACCATCAGTACCTTCAAGGTTTAAGACCAGCTTTGCAGCAAGCTGGCCCAGATAAGACTCCAACTCGCCCTTCTTAACTTTGAGGCTCCCAAGCTCGTCAGGTAGCTTGTCCTTGTCCTTCTTCCGCCGCTCGACCTCCCGATTGGCATCAGAAAGAGCTGTCTTCAGTTTGGAATTCTCTTCTTCTAGCTTGTCGACCAAAGCAAGCTTCTTGTCGGCAAGCGCAGTTTTCTCTCGCACTTCCTTCTATGCAGCAGCAAGATCCAGATCCTTCTTCTCCAAAGCCTGCTTCATTTTCTCTAAAGAAATAACATTCTTCAGACGGGCTTGGAGTTGACGGTTTTCACTATGTACATCTGCTCGAGTGGAGTCACTCGGTTAAAAAAATGGAAAGGAAAAGTGCCAGCAACAGTAAGATAAACAGTTCATGATCCGTTACCTTCCATGGCAGCTACTTCATCGCGAGCAGTCTTGAGATTCTTTTTGGCCAGTTCCAGATCAAGGTTGAGGCTGATTTGTTGCTGGTTCAGTGTAGAGAGTTGAGCACCGAGATCACAAGATTTCCGCGGCCAACACATAAGACTTGTCAGTCGACTGAAATGAAGGACATCACTACGAGGTTCAAATTCTCAGACCACAATCGACCGCCCGCAGACAACTATGGTCTCGGGGACTACACCCAGTGGGTGCACTTAGCGTGCCCCCACTGGTTTTACTTCCACTCGGCATGGTCCGCCCAGCGCGAGTTGTAAAAAAGAAAGTTCAGTTTCTTAGACCACAGTTGACTGCCTGCGGTCAACTATGGTCTCGGGGACTACACCCAGTGGGTGCACTCAAAGTGCCCCCACTAGTTCAAAGATTCAGCTTGAGTCGATCCAAAGTGACTTATACAATTTCAAAACAGCCACACCCTAGTGGGTGATCAGACGAGAAATATGACCAACTAACCTGGACATTGGTTTGTAGAGCAGCTCCGGCGTTGAAGGCCACCTGGCTGGCCTCATGCACCACTTTCATTTGCCCCATCACAAGATTTAACTGAAGAAGAGCTTCCTTGGCAGCAGTCGATAGGTCGTCCGGAGTCTGATACGCTGTAAAAAGCGTGCTGGCAGAGTAGTCGAGGCAGCTGCAGGATCTGAAGCATGGAGTTGTATTGGTGCAGCAGAAGTCTGAGGAGCTGATCCTGATGGACAACCAGTCGACAATGGGACAGCGAAGGTGACGTTGGTTCGAGCCGGATCTGTCGATTGCTCGACTGCCGCCCCAGGCGTCACGGTCGACTGAAGAATCTGGACCTTAGGCACTTTCCCGTCCAGTTCCTTGTCTTTCCTCCTCGTCCCCCTCATCGGTACCTCTTCTTCATCATCCGGGAGCATAACAATGTCCCGTGGAACTGCAATAAATAGAGAAAGTCGTACGGATAGCCGGCAAACAATCCAGTCATCCAAATAAATTCGAATTGGGCAGACTTACTGGCTTTGGAGGTAGCTGCGTCGTCGGTTTCCTCGTCGACCGGATTCTTGTCAATGTCCATGTCAGTCGCAGCTGAGGTCGGGCTGTAAAGGTTCATCATCCACTCGGTAAGAGCAAAAAAAGTCGGTCGGTACAAGAAAATACAGGAAGAACATTTACCCAGAAGCAACAGGAACGTCCATCTTGATTCTAGGCAAGGTCTTCCGAGCCTTCGAAGGATTGACCTTGGGCTGCTTGGTGACCTTCTCAGCCAATTCTGGAGTCGGAGACCGAGCGCGTTTTTGAGATGGAGCACTCGACACCACAGCTTTACCGCGCTTGCCCATGGGATCATGGTGCTGCTTGGATCGACGTTCAGAACGAGGTGGTGAGTCGGCTACTTCCTCATCGCCCGACTCATCGCTCTCATCTTCATCATCGTCGGCTGGTGACTCCCACTCGCCGCTCTCCTCCGCACTGTCCTCGCCCTCTTGGTCTTGCTCCAGAGCTTGTTCACCATTGGGCATTGAATACATCTCCGTGTAAATCTACAAAACAAGGATCCGACTGCAAGTCAGTTGGATCAACAAACAGTCAGAAAACGCGTCTAAAAGCTCAGTTGAAATGGCCAAACCTTGTCTGGTTGGTTTCTGTCGCTGAAAGGGTTGACTCTCCTCGTGCCCCTGGGGTTGTTCTTGCGGTGATACCCCTCAGCCACTCGACCACTGTTTTGGCCGCCACCTCCTCCGGATGAACCCGAGCGGTGTTACCAGCCTCGGAGTACATCCACATGGAGTGGTCATGATCTTGGAGTGGTTGGATGCACCGACTGAGGAACACCTCTAGTAGATCCATGCTAGTGATACCTTGGTTGATTAACTGAACCACTATCTCGACGAGCATGCCTGTCTCCGCCTTCTCCGCAGTAGTCACTTTCAACGAAGATGGAGTTTGAACACGATCAAAAGAGAAAGGGGGAAGTCCAGTCGACTGACCTGGCGTCACGATGTCCTGGCAGTAGAACCAGGTCGACTGCCAGCCCCTGACCGACTCCGGAAGAGTCATCGAGGGAAAAGAACTTCTTTTCCTCTTCTGAATACCCAGACCCCCACACATCTGGATAACATGGGTTTTCTCATCGTTCGAGTTCGCATTCTTCACTATTTGGGAGCGGATGGTAAAGATGTGCTTGAAAAGACCCCAGTGCGGTCGACACCCCCAGGAAATTCTCGCACATAGATACGAACGCGACAAGATACGTGATGGTGTTGGGAGTAAAATGATGGAGTTGGGCCCCAAAGAAATTCAAGAAACCCCGAAAGAAGGGGTGTGGAGGAAGCGAGAAGCCGCGGTCGACATGGGTGGCGAGCAGAACACACTCACCCGGTTGCGACTGCGGTTCCGTTTCCCCCTCCAGCAGCCGCGCAGACTCGTGGACGGTCAGCCCTAACTTGGCCATATCGTCCAAGTCCTCCTGTCGAAGCGAAGATCGGATCCAATCTCCCAGGATCCAACCCGACGGCAGCCCCGAGCGCGATGAAGACCCCGATTCGTCTTCCTGCTTTTCGCCGCCCCCGTCGGCTTCTTCACGCGTTCCAGCGCCGCCGTTCTCTCCTTCCCCATGGCGGCGGAGCGGTGGCGTCGAGAGTGGAGAAGCCGGATGGGGTGAAGGAGCAAGAGGAAGAAGAAGGAGAATGGGCACGCACAGTGCGGACGCCTCGGTCTTGCCGCTTTTAAAGGCCCACTTCCGAGTGGCTGACGCGTGGGTCCGGGCGATCCTGTCAAATCCCTCAGATAGTCATGCACAGGATACGTGGCAAAAAAGGTGGCGTAGAAATCGAAACGCCCTGTCTATCCACTCTGCTTACCACGACACGTTCCGTCTGGCGCGCTCCTACCGAAATTTCGAATCCCGCAAAATCCGGATCCTCGGCAGTTGATCACACCAAAGATTTCGCATCAAAGATGACACTCGACAGGCGACGTTATAAAAACCAATCAGTAATTGCGGAGTCGATCAAGGTGACTGAAACGAAGCCGAAAATTCCAATACTGGCCTCCATTCAGAGATGAATTCTTGAGAAAGGCAAGAGTCAAGGCAAGATCAACTTCAGCCTTCTTTTCACTCACACCTCAATCCATTCGGGGGCTAATGATGAGGACATAGATCTGGGGTAGGGTAATAGGTCTGACCTATACGTCCTACCTAAGGTCCTTGCCCTAGAAGCAAAGAAGTTCAAGAGTAAAGAAGGTGGACCCAATAAAGGCGTCGAGCGCAATCCACTCGACCTACCATTCACTCAGAGACTACTTCTTTGAGTCACTCGACTATTCAACCACTCGACCATGTAAAAGACCACTCGACGTACAAGAAGACCTAAAGCCGTTCTGCACAGCGACAGTCGGGCATTTACTCATATATTTAATGATCATTTGTAGCATGTTATTACTGACGTTACATGTAACGCTCTCTCTTTATGAACATTGAACCCTGTGTAACAGAGGGGAGCTGGGGTCCTGGCGCACTCTATATAAGCCACCCCCTCCTCTGGGACAAGGGTTCACACCCCCTGTAACTCACATGCATATAATCCAGTCGACCGCCTCCGGGCTCTGAGATGTAGGGCTGTTACTTCCTCCGAGAAGGGCCTGAACTCGTAAAACTCGTGTGTACAACTCCTCCATAGCTAGGATCTTGCCTCTATATTCATACCCCCCATTCTACTGTCAGACTTAGAACCACGACACCCTGCCCCCATATAAAAAGGAGCAAGGGGGGAGGCTGGCCGGCCCTAGCAGGGCGCACCAGGAGGAGTCCTACTCCCATCGGGAGTAGGATTCCCCCTTTCCTAGTTGGACTAGGAGAGAAGGAAGGGGGAGAGAAGGAGGAAGGAAAGGGGGGCGCCACCCCCTCCTAGTCCAATTCGGACGAGAGGGAGAGGGGGAGCGCAGCCTGCCCTGGTCTCCTCTCTCTCTCCACTATGGCCCAATAAGGCCCATACATTTACCGGGGGGTTCCGGTAACCTCCCGGTACTCCGATAAAATCCTGATTTCACCCGGAACTATTCCGATGTCCACATATAGGCTTCCAATACATCGATCTTTATGTCTCGACCATTTCGTGACTCCTCGTCATGTCCGTGATCATATCCAGGACTCCAAACTACCTTCGGTACATAAATACACATAAACTCATATTACCGATAGTCACCGAACTTTAAGCATGCGGACCCTACGGGTTCGAGAATTATGTAGACATGACCGAGACTCGTCTCCGGTCAAAAACCAATAGTGGAACCTAGATGCTCATATTGGTTCCTACATATTCTACAAAGATCTTTATCGGTCAAACCGCATAACAACATACATTGTTCCCTTTGTCATCGCTATGTCACTTGCCCGAGATTTGATCGTCGGTATCCTTATACCTAGTTCAATCTCGTTACCAGCAAGACTCTTTACTCGTTCCGTAATGCATCATCCCACAACTAACTCATTAGTCACAATGCTGTTAAGGTTTATAGTGATGTGCATTACCGAGAGGGCCCAGAGATACCTCTCTGACAATTGGAGTGACAAATCCTAATCTCGATCTATGCCAACTCAACAAGTACGATCGGAGACACCTGTAGACCAACTTTATAATCACCCAGTTACGTTGTGACGTTTGGAAGCACACAAAGTGTTCCTCCGGTACTCAGGAGTTGCATAATCTCATAGTCATGGGAACATGTATAGGTCATGAAGAAAGCAATAGCAACAAACTAAACGATCATCGTGCTAAGCTAACGGATGGGTCATGTCAATCACATCATTCTCTAATGATGTGATCCCATTAATCAAATGACAACTCATGTCTATGGTTTGGAAAAATAACCATCATTGATTCAACGAGCTAGTCAAGTAGAGGCAAACTAGTGGCACTCTGTTTGTCTATGTATTGACACATGTACTAAGTTTTCGGTTAATACAATTCTAGCATGAATAATAAACATTTATCATGATATAAGGAAATATAAATAACAACTTTATTATTGCCTCTAGGGCATATTTCCTTTAGTCTCCCACTTTCACTAGAGGCAATAATCTAGATTACACAGTAATGATTCTAACACACATGGAGTCTTGGTGCTGATCATGTTTTGCTCATGAGAGAGGATTAGTCAACGGGTCTGCAATATTCAGATCCGTATGTATCTTGCAAATCTCTATGTCTCCCTCCTTGACTTGATCGCGGATGGAATTGAAGCATCTCTTGATGTGCTTGGTTCTTTTGTGAAATCTAGATTCCTTTGCCAAGGCAATTACACCAGTATTGTCACAAAAGATTATCATTGGAGTTGGACACCATGCACTAGGTATGACACCTAGATTGGATATGAACTCCTTCATCCAGACTCCTTCATCTGCTGCTTCCGAAGCAGCTTTGCACTCCGCTTCACACGTATATCCCGCCACGACACTTTGCTTAGAACTGTATCAACTGACAACTCCACCGTTCAATAAAAACACGTATCTATTTTGTGACTTAGAGTCATCCGGATCAGTGTGAAAGCTTGCATCGACATAACCATTTACAACAAGCTCTTTGTCACCTCCATAAACGAGAAACATATCCTTAGTCCTTTTCAGGTATTTCAGGATGTTCTTGACCGCTGTCTAGTGACCAACTCCTGGATTACTTTGGTACCTCCCTGCTAAACTAATAGCAAGGCACACATCAGGTCTGGTATACAACATTGCATACATGATAGAGCATATGGCTGAAGCACAGGGAACATCTTTCATTTACTCTCTATCTTTTGCACTGGTCGGGCATTGAGTCTGGCTCAACTTCACACCTTGTAACACAGGCAAGAACCCTTTCTTTGCTTGATCTATTTTGAACTTCTTCAAAACTTTATCAAAGTATGTGCTTTGTGAAAGTCCAATCAAGCGTCTTGATCTATCTCTATAGATCTTGATGCCCAATATATAAGCAGCTTCACCGAGGTCTTTCATTGAAAAACTCTTATTCAAGTATCCTTTTATGCTATCCAGAAATTCTATATCATTTCCAATCAGCAATATATCATCCACATATAATATTAGAAATGCTACAAAGCTCCCACTCACTTTCCTGTAAATACAGGCTTCTCCAAAAGTCTGTATAAAACCATATGCTTTGACCACACTATCAAAACCATAGATGGATCGCTGGAGTTTGCACACTTCTTTAGCACCCTTTGGATCGATAAAACCTTCAGGTTGCATCATATACAACTCTTCTTCCAGAAATCCATTCAGGAATGCAGTCTTTACATCCATTTGCCAAATTTCATAATCATAAAATGCGGCAATTGCTAACATGATTTGGACGGACTTAAGCATCGCTACGGGTGAGAAGGTCTCATCATGGTCAACTCCTTGAACTTGTCGAAAACCTTTCACAACAAGTCGACCTTTGTAGATAGTAACATTACCATCAGCGTCAGGCTTCTTCTTGAAGATCCATTTATTCTCGATGGCTTTCCCATCAGGAAAGTCAACTAAAGTCCACAATTTATTCTCATACATGGATCCCATCTCTGATTTCATGGCCTCAAGCCATTTTGCGGAATCTGGGCTCATCATCGCTTCCTCATAGTTCGTAGGTTCATCGTGGTCAAGTAACATGACTTTCAGAACATGATTACGGTACCACTCTGGTGCGGATCTTACTCTGGTTGACCTACGAGGTCTGGTAGTAACTTGATCTAAAGTTACATGATCTACATCATTAGCTTCCTCACTAATTGGTGTAGGAGTCACAGGAACAGATTTCTGTGATGAACTACTTTCCAATAAGGGAGCAGGTACAATTACCTCATCAAGTTCTACGTTCCTCCCACTCACTTCTTTCGAGAGAAAATCCTTCTCTAGAAAGGATCCATTCTTACCAATGAATGTCTTGCCTTCGGATCTATGATAGAAGGTGTACCCAACAGTCTCCTTTGGGTATCCTATGAAGACACATTTCTCTGATTTGGATTCGAGCTTATCTGGTTGAAGCTTTTTCACATAAGCATCGCAGCCCCAAATTTAAGAAACAACAACTTTGGTTTCTTGCCAAACCACAATTCATAAGGTGTCGTCTCAACGGATTTAGATGGTGCCCTATTTAACGTGAATGCAACCGTCCCTAAAGCATAACCCCAAAACGATAGCGGTAAATCAGTAAGAGACACCATAGATCGCACCATATCTAGTAAAGTACGATTACGACGTTCATACACATCATTATGCTGTGGTGTTCTGGGTGGCGTGAGTTGTGAAACTATTCCACATTGTTTCAAATGAAGACCAAACTCGTAACTCAAATATTCTCCTCCACGATGAGATCGTAAAAATTTTATTTTCTTGTTACGATGATTTTCCACTTCACTCTGAAGTTCTTTGAACTTTTCAAATGTTTCAGACTTATGTTTCATCAAGTAGATATACCCATATCTTCTCAAATCATCTGTGAAGGTGAGAAAATAACGATACCCGCCGCGAGCCTCATATTCATCGGACCACATACATTAGTATGTATGATTTCCTACAAATTTGTTGCTCGCTCCATAGTTTCGGAGAACAACGTATTAGTCATCTTGCCCATGAAGCATGGTTCGCAAGTACCAAGTGATTCATAATCAAGTGATTCCAAAAGTCCATCAGAATGGAGTTTCTTCATGCGCTTTACACCAATATGACCTAAACGGCAGTACCACTAATAAGTTGCACTATCATTATCAACTCTGCATCTTTTAGCTTCAATATTATGAATATGTGTATCACTACTATCGAGATTCATCAAAAATAGACCACTCTTCAAGGGTGCATGACCATAAAAGATATTACTCATATAAATCGAACAACCATTATCCTCATATTTAAATGAATAACCGTCTCGCATCAAATAAGATCCAGATATAATGTTCATGCTCAACGCTGGCACCAAATAACAATTATTTAGGTCTAAAACTAATCCCGAAGGTAGATGTAGAGGTAGCGTGCCGACCATGATCACATCGACTTTGGAATCATTTCCCACGCACATCGTCACCTCATCCTTAGCCAGTCTTCGCTTAATCCATAGCCCCTGTTTCGAGTTACAAATATTAGCAACAGAACCAGTATCAAATACCCAGGTGCTACTGTGAGCATTAGTAAGGTACACATCAATAACATGTATACCACATATAACTTTGTTCACCTTGCCATCCTTCTTATCCGCCAAATACTTGGGGCAATTCCGCTTCAAGTGACCAATCCCTTTGCAGTAGAAGCACTCAGTCTCAGGCTTAGGTCCAGACTTGGGTTTCGTCACTTGAGCAGCAACTTGCTTGCCGTTCTTCTTGAAGTTCCCCTTCTTCCCTTTACCCTTTTTCTTGAAACCAGTGGTCTTGTTGACCATCAACACTTGATGCTCCATCTTGATTTCTACCTCTGCAGCCTTTAGCATTGCGAAGAGCTCAGGAATCGTCTTATCCATCCCTTGCATATTATAGTTCATCACAAAGCTCTTGTAGCTTGGTGGCAGTGATTGAAGAACTCTGTCGGTGACACTATCATCATGAAGATTAACTCCCAGTTGAGTCAAGTGGTTGTGGTACCTAGACATTCTGAGTATATGTTCACTGACAGAACTATTCTCCTCCATCTTGCAGGTGTAGAACTTATTGGAGACTTCATATCTCTCAATTCGGGCATTTGCTTGGAATATTAACTTGAACTCCTGGAACATCTCATATGCTCCATGATGTTCAAAACGTCGTTGAAGTCCTGGTTCTAAGCCGTAAAGCATGGCACACTGAACTATCGAGTAGTCATCAACACACGACTGCCAGGCATTCACAATGTCCGCAGTTGCCAGCGCGGGTGGTACACCTAGTGGTGCTTCCAGGACGTAATTCTTCTGTGCAGCAATGAGGAGAATCCTCAAGTTACGGACCCAGTCCGTGTAATTGCTACCATCATCTTTCAACTTTGCTTTCTCTAGGAACGCACTATAGTTCAACGAAACAACAACACGGGCCATCTATCTACAACAACATAGACATGCAAAACACAATCAGGTACTAAGTTCATGATAAATTAAAGTTCAATTAATCATATTACTAAGAATTCCCACTTAGACAAACATCCCTCTAATCATCTAAGTGATAACGTGATCCATATCAACTAAACCATGTCTGATCATCATGTGAGATGGAGTAGTTTTCAATGGCGAACATGACTATGTTGATCATATCTACTATATGATTCACGCTCGACCTTTCAGTCTCAGTGTTCCGAAGCCATATCTGCATATGCTAGGCTCGTCAAGTTTAACCCGAGTATTCTGCATGTGCAAAACTGGCTTGCACCCGTTGTATGTGAACGTAGAGCTTATCACCCGATCATCACGTGGTGTCTCGGCATGACGAACTTTTGCAACGGTGCATACTCAGGGAGAACACTTATAATTTGAAATTTAGTGAGAGATCATCTTATAATGCTACCGTCGATCTAAGCAAAATAAGATGCATAAAAGATAAACATCACATGCAATCAATATAAGTGATATGATATGGTCATTATCATCTTGTGCCTGTGATCTACATCTCCAAAGCACCGTCATGATCACCATCGTCACCGGCTTGACACCTTGATCTCCATCGAAGCATCATTGTTGTCACGCCAACTATTGCCTCTACGAGTATCGCTACCGCTTAGTGATAAAGTAAAGCAATGACATGGCGATTGCATTTCATACAATAAAGCAACAACCATATGGCTCCTGCCAGTTGCCGATAACTATGTTACAAAACATGGTCATCTCATACAATAAAATTGAGCATCATGTCTTGACCATATCACATCACAACATGCCCTGCAAAAACAAGTTGGACGTCCTCTACTTTGTTATTGCAAGTTTTACGTGGCTGCTATGGGCTGAGCAAGAACCGTTCTTACCTACGCATCAAAAACCACAACACGGTATAGTGATTGCTTTTTGATCTTGAGAAAGAACCCTGTTCGTTGAATCTGATTCAACTAAAGCTGGAGAAACAAACACCCACTAGCCACCTGTGCGCGAAGCACGTCGGTAGAACCAGCCTCGTGTAAGCGTACGCGTAATGTCGGTCTAGGCCGCTTCATCCAACAATGTTGCTGAATCAAGAATCAATTAGTGATGGCAAGCAACATGTATATACCCACGCCCACAACTCCTTTGTGTTCTACGCGTGCATATAACATCTACGCATAAACCTGGCTTGGATGCCACTGTTGGGGAATGTAGTTATTTTAAAAAAATCCTACGCACACGCAAGATCATGGTGATGCATAGCAAAGAGAGGGGAGAGTGTCGTCCACATACCCTCGTAGACCGTAAGCAGAAGCGTTATGAGAACGCGGTTGATGTAGTCGTACATCTTCATGATCCGACCGATCCAAGCACCGAACATACGACACCTCGGAGTTCAGCACACATTCAACCCGGTGACATCCCACGAACTCCGATCCAGCAGAGCTTCGAGGGAGAGTTCTGTCAGCACGAAGGCATGATGATGGTGATGATGATGCTTCCGACACAGGGCTTCGCCTAAGCACCGCTACGATATGACCAAGGTGGATTATGGTGGAGGGGGGCACCACACACGGATAAAAGACCAACTGATCAACTTGTGTGTCTTGGGGTGCCCCCTGCCCCAGTATATAAAGGAGCAAGGGGGAGGCCGGCCGGCCCTAGCAGGGCGAGCCAGGAGGAGTCCTGCTCCCACCGGGAGTAGGATTCCCCCCTTTCCTAGTTGGACTAGGAGAGAAGAAAGGGGGGAGGGAGGAAGGAAAGGGGGCGCCACCCCCTCCTAGTCCAATTAGGACCAGAGGGAGAGGGGGCACACGTCCTGCCATGGTCTCCTCTCTCTCCCTGCACTATGGCTCAATAAGGCACATACATTTACCGGGGGGTTCCGGTAACCTCCCGGTACTCCGGTAAAATCCCGATTTCACCCAGAACTATTCCGATGTCCAAATATAGGCATCCAATATATCGATCTTTATGTCTTGACCATTTCGAGACCCCTCGTCGTGTCTATGATCATATCTGTGTCTCCGAACTACCTTCGGTACATCAAAACACATAATCTCATATTACCGATCGTCACCGAACTTTAAGCGTGCGGACCCTACGGGTTCGAGAATTATGTAGACATGACCGAGACTCGTCTCCGGTCAATAACCAATAGCGGAACCTGGATTCTCATATTGGTTCCTACATATTCTACGAAGATCTTTATCGGTCAAACTACATAACAACATACGTTGTTCCCTTTGTCATCGGTATGTTACTTGCCCAAGATTCGATCGTCGGTATCCTTATACCTAGTTCAATCTCGTTACCGGCAAGTCTCTTTACTCGTTTCATAATGCATCATCCCCCAACTAACTCATTAGTCACAATGCTTGCAAGGCTTATAGTGATGTGCATTACCGAGATGGCCCAGAGATACCTCTCCGACAATTGGAGTGACAAATCCTAATCTTGATCTATGCCAACTCAACAAGTACCATCAGAGACACCTGTAGAGCACCTTTATAATCACCCAGTTATGTTGTGACGTTTGGTAGCACACAAAGTGTTCCTCTGGTACTCGGGAGTTGCATAATCTCATAGTCACACGAACATGTATAAGTCATGAAGAAAGCAATAGCAACAAACTAAACGATCATTGTGCTAAGCTAACAGATGGGTCAAGTCCATCACATCATTCTCGAATGATGTGATCCCGTTAATCAAATGACAACTCATGTCTATGGCTAGGAAACATAACCATCATTGATTCAACGAGCTAGTCAAGTAGAGGCATACTAGAGACACTCTGTTTGTTTATGTATCCACACATGTACTAAGTTTCCGGTTAATACAATTCTAGCATGAATAATAAACATTTAGCATGATATAAGGAAATATAAATAACAACTTTATTATTACCTCTAGGGCATATTTCCTTCAGTGACTAGTTCCGATTATGCCAGGATGAAGAAGCCCTGTCTATCTTCTCATCAGAAGGAGCAGTTGAAGGATGGTTACGTTACTCCCCACAAGACCAAACTAACTTCAGCTCGGAAGGACTGACAGATCTCCATCTTTTTTGCTGTGATGCGCAAGTACAATGTTGTTCTAGGATTCTTTCCGGTGAGTTCCATTTTTTAATGTGTGCTCTACATGGACCATGTTGGTGCCTGTTTAAACTATCAATTCATAGTACAGTTTGCTTTATACTAATCACTTATTTTGTATTTGTGCAAATAGGGGTGCTCAGGTTGATTTCAATGGGAACTGCACAAAATGTTCATGAATACATCGAATCATCATTTCCACCACAAGAAAGGAGGTGCCGATATGTTCAAGGCGTTGCAACATATAAAGGCGAAATCATACAAGCTACGCGCGAATTTGGTTGATTTTGGTGGAACTCCACAAAAAGAACAGCTGGTTTATTTAGCACGAGGTGCCATGTCAATGTCTGAACTGATGGCAAACCCTACCCATTCCACAATCGTAGGCATTTCATATTTTGGAATGGGAAAACCTTGTCAAAGTTTGCTCCTTGATGTATGCAAAACAACATGCATTTGACATTCTGGAATGGGACAACCTTGTCAAATTTTGCTCATTGATGTTCGCAAGAAGACATGCCTTTGATATTTTCGAATGGGACGCCCTTTGCTGTCAGCAGCATCGATCGATTTTTCTTTATTGTTTAGTTGTGAAGTAAATATTGGCTCTGACATGTGAATCGCTGAGATGCATAATCATCGATTGTTTTGAATGTTCTCTAAGAATTGTCAGGCCTGTGTGTTTGATTGCAATGTACAGGAATGCTAAAAAGCAGCTCAAACTCTTTGTACTCCCTCTGTTCCTTTTTACTTTGCATATTAGATTTCTTTCAAGTCAGTTGATTTACATTGTGAATGTTCATACTTTTTTCTAAAAGTGTGGTCAAAGTAGAGATACTTTGACTGCAGACAAAACTTGTATACAGACTAAAAAGGACAGGATGGAGTACATGTGAAACTGCTGCAAACGAGGTGATCACCCTGGGAATAATCCTAGTACGTATTGTTTTGCATGTTCATCCAATACCAGTAATACAAGAATTCGAACTAATCGGACTTAATTCATTCATACACGGTCGAATTTCATATAAACATGTCGGATTTCATTACATTTCATACATTCTTCAACTAAAAAGGGGTGCGCTGGAGGTATAATTAATTAACGAATCTACCCACCTGTGTTCGGCTGAGCCGAACAAAAGCTTATTCTCCAGCGGACTGAGCTTCAGTGACTTAACTGCCGGTGTAGTTGCGTAACTCACATGTGGCCCAGATGCCTGTTGGGCCCACGTGTTAGTGACCCAACTGCACTAGCAGTTAAGTAACTGAAGTAGCGTCCTTCTACAACATAGCTCTCCAACTCCACGCCGCTGCCAAGAAGCTAATCGGCCGTCAATGGTCAACCTGCCTAGCCTGGCTTCAACCAGAGCGTAGCAGCGGCGGCCTTACTTGGACCCGAGCGGCGGCGACCTACCATGTTCTACTCTTCGTCGTTTTCTGTGTGGTGTGGCCTCGTTGGCATCGGGGCGGGGCCTCGACGGAGCCGGTGATGTCCTCTGTCTCGTTGCCGAAGGGGCGGCGCCTTGGCGGAGCGGGGGAAATCCTCCCCCTCATTGCTGGCAGGGTGGGGCCTCGGTTGAGTCAGCGGTGTCCTCTGCCTCGTTGTTGGCGTGGCGGGGCCTCGGCGGAGTAGGGCCTCGCCGAAGCCGGCGAGGTCCTCTGCCTCGGTGCCGGCGGGGCGGGGCCTCGGTGGAGCCTGCGGTGTCTTATGCCTCATTGTTGGTGCCACAGGGCATCGGCGGAGCAGGGCCTCGTCGACGCCAATGGAGAAGGGACTCGTCGGAGCCGGCATTGTCCTCTACTTCGTCCTCGGTCTCGCCAAACAACGCCTCGCCCACTTCATCGCCCTCTTTGTAGGCGGCCGCAGCCTCCGCCACCCGCATGCGGTACCGCCAGCGCTCGAGGCGGCCCTCGCGGGCGGAGTGGTACGAGTCGAGCAACGCCTCCTGCTCTGCCCGCTCCACATCGATCTACTCATCCGCCTGCAGGTGCTCCAGGAGGAGATGGTGGTTGTAGACGGCGTCGGCCTGCGCCTCCCGGAACTTCTCCTCACGTTTCTGCCTCACCGTGTCCATGTATTGGGCATAGGCCTCGCCGATGGTCGTGGTGCAATGCACTGGCGAGGATGGCGCGGAGGAGGGGGTTGGCGCCGGACCGTCGACTACCGTGTTATCCTTTAGGACATCGTCGTCCTCCGACTGCCTGCCGGCCAGCCAGTCGGCAGTAATCGCTGCCATCTCCTTGTGGTCCGTCGTCCGCCCGTCCCGAAGAGCACTGGAGCGCGAGGAAGCCATGGTGGGGAGTAGTGGTGTGGACAGGAGAAAGGGAATGGAGGCGGATGACTGCAACTATGGCCGGTGCAGCAGTTTATATATCAATGATGGGCGGTGGAGGGACGGACATGTGGCACCGGAGTAGCCGCCTCGGCTACCGCGTATCATTAATGTGGGCGGCAGACGGACGAACGGACGACCCTTATGTCGTTTGAAGGCAGAGCAATAGCCTGCACCGGGAAGCGGGGTAGGACGCACTGACCATTTCGGGCGGAAAGCGCGCGTGGGCGAGGGAGGTGGTTTGGGTGGGCCACGGTAGTCAGACTCGTGCTTGGCAGCGGGTCGGTCCAGCAGTTGGACATGCTGGCTCGCCAGCAAGCTCGCCGAGCTGAGCATCGACAATTAGACGATGGACGTAGCTTCCGACCAGGAGTTGGCGCCACTTTCCAAGCCGGTTCATGCCGTGTTCACCATAGAGCAGGTGCGGCCGCACTTCGATGCCCTAATGGCGAAGAGCTACCAGCACAGGAGGACCTGTGCTGCAACCTCTGTCTCCTCAATGAGCACCGGTGAACAAGCAAACGACAATGTCGTCGCAGACATGTGGCCCTATGATCCTGGCTTCCCGAATGAGCAGCGGGCACTGTATCAAACCATCCATATGGCTTGTGAGGCCCTCTCCGTCGTCCTTCGAGTTGTTGCGCTCGCCGTGGCACCGCCGTCTCGCGTTGTCAACATGGTCAACGGACATGAGGAATGAGGAGATGATTTTACTTGGAGAGGATGATAGTGGGGACCCACCAGGGCCATAGCCGCACGTACGCAAGTGCCTCCTTATTACATACAACTATAATATTTTTTGCTTCCTCCTGGTCTCCTAGCATCATGGTCCCACACCATTGCCAACCTATGTAGTCAATAAACAAAATAATTGCACAAGGAGCGACCGACAGCTGGGACCAAGCAGCTCGAGCAGTATTTGTGTTTTTAAGGTGTGAGCACTTCAGAGTTTTTCTTGAGCGATGTTTTCGTTGTTGTTCACAGGAGAGCAGGGTATTAACTGGGTGGGCTATGGCCCGTCTTGCCCAGGCCAGATATCCAGCCTAGATATTAATTTTTTTCCAGCTAAAAATGCCTAGCCCAGCTATACTTCTTTTGAGGAATATCCAGGCAAGGTCAACTTGTTATTCTCCGCCTCGCTGGGCTGCAAATCTTTCCAATGAGGGATGCATTTGGCATAACAACGAAATGGGTTTTAAGAAATAATAAATGGGATGTCATTATAAAAATTGGAAGTAACTATTAGAAAATGCACCAAACACGTAATTATTTTATGATTTTTTTGGATTTTGGAAATTTTAATTTCATTAATTGTTGTGCGCGCAATGTTTCACTGGAATTTTTACGTAATACAAATTTATATTGAAATTGTATTTAATCTGACTTGAAATTTCAGGATAAAAATATTTCGGATCCCATCAAAATGTGGGAAATTTTATTGAATTATGTTTTGAACGGTTGGTTGAACTTATTAATCATTGTCCTAGCTAGAAAATGGGCTGTACTTTTAACAAACTGTAAATGGGTTGTAGTAAATTCCATTAGAATTCAAAAATGAGCTGTACATTCTTGCAAATCGCAAATGGGCTGTGAGTTCTTTGACACACACTTGTGGGCCTACTAAGTTGACGCGTCCCTAAAAAAAGTAAGTTGACATGTATGCAAGGCTTTGCCAACTTATAGTCAACACACGGTTCTAGCAGCAGTGGCCGTTGGATGTCCATCCAACGGATGTCGTGCTTCTTCTTCAATCTCGGATATTCTAGGTTCAGCCGTACAAAAAATGATTCCTCCCCCTGACATCTGGGGCGCACCATTTCGGAGGCTAACCTATGGGCCTACTAAGTTGACGCGTACCAAGGGCTTTGTCAACTTAGTCAATATAAACGATTCTAGCGGCAAAGACCGTACGGTGTCCATCCAACGGCCGTAGTGCTTCTTCAACCTCTGGTCTTCTTGCTCCAGCCGCCCAAACCAGCGCCGGTGGGACTGCCAACTCCCGCCTCCCGTGGCTGGCTGTGCTGCCGCATAGGCCGCACCGCACCGCCCCACCCTACTCCATTGCTGGCCAGGCCATTCCTCTACTCAAAAACACCTCCTGTTATTTTCCGGCGACGGCAACCGGACAAGTAAACCCTCGTACTCCCCACCACGTGGGCAACCATTGCCGAGTCTTCCACAGCTCCATGCTGTTCCCTTCCTAGGCCTCGCCGTCATCCACCGCCCTGGTTCTCTCGGCGCGCCGTGGTCAATGTGGTCAACGAACGACATCCATCTGACAAGGACTGTACGTGGAGAGGCTGACAACTGGGTCCACGGTCGCACACAAGGAAATGCCTTCTTATTACGCGCAAAATATTGATTCCTCCACCTAACATCTGGGACCCACCGGAAGGGCCTCTGTATTTCACAAAAAAACGTCCCCCCCCCCCCCCCGCTGACAGGTCGGACCCACCAACTATATCTTCGCACGCAAGGAAGTGCCTCCTTATTACACAAAAAAATGAATACTCCCCCTACTAGCTGGGACCCAGCATGGTGGGAGGCTGACATGTGGGCCTACTAAGTTGACGGCGACGGAGGGCTTTGTCAACTTAGTCAATATGAACGATTCTAGCTCCAGGACCGTACGATGTCCATCCAACGGCCATAGTGCTTCTTCAACCTCTGGTCTTCTTGCATCAGCCACCCAAAGCAGCATCGGTCGTGCCGCCTGCTCCTGCCTCCCTTGGCCGGCTATGCTGCCGTGGAGGCCTCACTGCCCCCTACTACTCCCACTGCTAGCCAGGCCTTGCAGCGACGGCAGCCTCACACCGCAGCCGAACCAGTGAACCCTCGTACTCCTCTCCACGTGGGCATCCACTGCCGTGTCTTCCCCGGCTCCGCGTCGTCCCCTTCCTAGGCCTCGCCATCGTCCACCGTCTTGGTGCTCTCGGCGCGGCGTGGTCAATGTGGTCAATGAACGACTTCCATCGAAAGAGTGTTGTACATGGAGAGGCTGGCAACTGGGTCCATGGCCGCAGCAAGGAAGTGCCTCCTTATTACGCGGAAAATAATGATTCTTCGACCTGATAACAGGGACCCACCAGACGGGCCACCATATTTCACGAAAAGAAACGTTTCCCACTGACTGCTGGGACCCACCAGCTATATCTTCGCATGCAAGGAAGTGCATCCATATTACGGGCAACAAAATGATTCGCCCTCTGACTGCTGGGACCCACCAGCTACATCTTCGCACGGATGGAAGTGCCTGACAATGGGGACCCACCTGGTCGAAGCGTATGTAGCATTGTCATTCTGGTCGCGAACATGTACGTACATACTGGTCGATGTAGAGGCGCACACGTGTCGTAGTACAGGCACGCATGTAGCATGTACATGTACGTACAGCGGCCAGGGTGCAATAAAGAAAATACGACCACGTACATACATACGGGCGGGGTTTCGAACGCTTACTCGCGCATACGTACGGCCAGGGCTCCTGTACATGGCTGGGTCAGAACGGAGAAACTCGTCGTCATCGTGTTCATGGGGAGGCAACCGGCTGGGTCAAAACGGAATGCGTCGTCGTGTTCATCGGGAGCCAACCGGCTTCGACGGAACAGCCAATGGAAATGAGGCCTGGCTTACCACAGAACGGAGGAAACGGCCTTGTGTTCGATCGGCCATGGTCGAAACGGGATCCTGTTCATCGGGAGGGGTCTGGCGTACCGTAAAACGGAGGAAACGGACCTCCTACGGTGGAAACGGGGTCCTGTTGATCGGGAGGGGTGTGGCGTACCGTAAAACGGAGGAAACAGACTTGTGTTGGAGCGCTACGGTCGAAAGGGGGGTCCTATTCATCGGGAGGGGTGTGGCGTACTGCAAAACGGGACTCCACGGTATACTGTTCATCTCCAGCATCGACTGCCTCCACGGGCTACTGTTCATCCACAGTCGACCTCCTCCAGCCTCCACCAGCGACTGTTCATCCATGAGCTCCTGTTCATCCAGCCTCCACCGCGCGCTCCTCCACTTGCTACTGTTCAACCAGCCCTCTCCACGGGGTCCTGTTCAACCACCCCTCCACGCGCTACTGTTCATCCAGCCCTCCACCGGCTACTGTTCAACCAGCCCTTCACGGGGTCGTCCTGTTCATCCAGCCCTCCACGGGGTCCTGTTCATCCATCGGCTCGATGATCGAGGTACTGTTCATCCAGCGGCAATGGCCTCTACTACCATGGTGTCCTGTTCGTCCAACCCCCCACCTGGAACTGTTCATCCACCCCCCCCCCCCCAACAATGCTCACTGTTCATCAAGGGAAGGAGGCAGTAGTGTTCGATCGGCTTCAGTTAGCCGCAGTAGTGAAGGAATCACTCGGCTTCAGTTAACAGCAAGGGATCGATCGAGCGCTCGGGTTTAGTAACGCGTAGCCTGCTGTGCAATCGCTCGGGTTCAGTTAGAGACTAACGCCTTGCACCCACGCGCGTACGTGTACGAGAGAAACGCACATCGCTCGGCCCCCGACCACCCACCGTAACCGGGAACTCCCAGATATTTTCCTCGGCCTCGCTTCTACCATGGTTTTTTCCGTCGTGGATGGCCCAAAGAATGTCATGTAGCTCGCCCAGGACAAAGAGTGTCATAAGCATGATAGAAAAAAATTCATCCCAAACTGTCACGGATGTGTCTTTTTTTCATAGTGTATTGATCTAGAACATAGATATGCAAATACTATAGGACTAAGTTCATGATAAATTAAAGTTCAATTAATAAAATTACTTAAGAACTCCCACTTAGATAGACATCCCTCTAGTCATCTAAATGATCACATGATCCATATCAACTAAACCATGTCCGATCATGACGTGAGATGGAGTAGTTTTTAATGGTGAATATCACTATGTTGATCATATATACTATATGATTCACGCTCGACCTTTCGGTCTCAGTGTTTCGAGGTCATATCTGCATATGCTAGGCTCGTCAAGTTTAACCTGAGTATTAGGCACGTGCAAAACTGGCTTGCACCCGTTGTATGTGAACTTAGAGCTTATCACACCCAATCATCATGTACTGTCTCGGCACGACGAACTGTAGCAAGGGTGCATACTCAGGGAGAACACTTGTACCTTGAAATTTAGTGAGGGATCATCTTATAATGCTATCGTCGTACTAAGCAAAATAAGATGCATAAAGGATAAACATCACATGCAATCAAAATAACCGATATGATATGGCCATCATCATCTTGTGCCTTTGATCTCCATCCCCAAAGCACCGTCATGATCACCATCGTCACCGGCTTGACACCTTGACACTAGTAGAAAACGGAGCTTTAAAACCGGTTCGTAAGGGCCTTTAGCGCCGGTTCCATAACCGGCACTAATTGGTGGGCACTAAAGCCCCTCCCCCCTTTAGTACCGGTTTGGCACGAACCGGCGCTAAAGTGCCACCACGTGGCGTGAGCTCGCGCCCTGGTATGGGGGACCTTTAGTACCGGTGGTGTTACCAACCGGTACTAAAGGTTTTTTTTGAATTTTTTTTAAAATTTAGGAATTTTTTTTTGATTTTTAATTTTTCTAAATTATTTGGTGATTTAGTCTCTAATCACCTCTCTTAACTACTCAAGTGTGGATCACTCATTCCAAATCATCAAACTTCCCGACCGGTCACCCATCCCTCTCACTACTCCAGCCCGAGCACGCTTAACTTTCGGGTTCTATCCTCCTTCGTTTCCAAGTCTGCACTTGCTGTTTTCCTGACAATAGTAAGATGTCAATCCTATTAACCCTTAGGAGTTTAGTTTGAGCATGAAGTCACACATTTCACTATTTGAGTTTGAAACTATTATTCTAAAAAACAGTAATTATTTAGTAACACTAATATTTTTGAATAAGTTTGACCACAGTTTGACCAGATTTGACCAAAATTCAAAAAATTGAAATAATTATTTAGTAAGACTAATATTCTTGAATAATTATGTAGTAACATTAATACTTCTTGAATAAGTAGTTTGACCAGATTTAACAAAAAAACTTAAAAAAAAACTTAAATTTGACCATATCTTTTTTTCCTTTTGGAATTTGAGTATTCTAAAAAATTGCAAACAGGCCGTAGGCGGTCTCCATCCGATGCGTATTTTCGTGCTGAATTTTTTGATATATTATACGTTTTTTCCCGACATCGTATGCAAAAGTTATAGCCGTTTTACATTTTCCCTGCACTTTTTGCAAAACACGTCCAAATTTAAGTTTTAAATTTTCCTAACTAGTAGATGTAGTAATATAACTACCTCTCGAAGGATTTCATTTTTTTTACGTTTTTATCATTTTCTTTTGATTTTTTTCAGAACTGAAATGGCGACACACGCGGGGGGGGGGGGGAGGGGGTAGAGTTTGAAAATTGCCCTATAGTGCTAGTTTGTGTCACAAACCGGTACTATAGGTCAAACCCCTTTAGTAACCGTTCGTGGCACAAACCGGTACTAAAGGTTAGCCCTTTAGTACCGGTTTGTGACACGAACCGGTACTAAAGGTGATCGTGGGGCCCCGGCTTGACGCCAGCCTGCCATCACCTCTTTAGTACCGGTTCGTGGCACGAACCGGTACTAAAGGTTCAACATGAACCGGCATTAATGCATAACCGTTCGAACCGGCACTAATGGTACCATTAGTGCCGGCTCAAATTCAAACCGGCACTAATGTGCTTCACGTTTGACCCTTTTTCTACTAGTGTGATATCCATCGTAGCATCGTTGTCGTCTCACCAACTATTGCATCTACGACTATCGCTACCGCTTAGTGATAAAGTAAAGCAATTACATGGTGATTGCATTTCATACAATAAAGCCACAACCATATGGCTCTTGCTTGTTGCCGATAACTTTTACAAAACATGATCATCCCATACAACAATTTTATATCTCGTCATGTCTTGACCATATCACATCACAACATGCCATGCAAAAACAAGTTAGACGTCCTCTACTTCGTTGTTGCAAGTTTTACGTGGCTGCTATGGGCTTCTATCAAGAACGTTCTTACCTACGCATCAATACCACAACGATTTTTCGTCAAGTGTGTTGTTTTAACCTTCAACAAGGACCGGGTGTAGTCAAACTCGATTCAACTAAAGCTGGAGAAATAGACACCCACTAGCCACATGTGTGCGAAGCACGTCGGTAGAACCAATCTCATGAAAGCGGTCATGTAATGTCGGTCTGGGCCGCTTCATCCAACAATACCGCCGAATCAAAGTAAGACATTGTCGGTAATCAGTATGACTATTATCGCCCACAACACTTTGTGTTCTACTCGTGCATATAACATCTACGCATAGACCTGGCTCTGATGCCACTGTTGGGGGACGCAGTATTTCAAAAAATTTGCCTACGATCACGCAAGATCTATCTAGGAGATGCATAGCAACGAGAGGGGAGAGTGTGTCTACGTACTGTCGTAGACCGAAAGCGGAAGCGTTTAATAACACGGTTGATGTAGTTGAACGTCTTCGCGATCCAACTGATCCAAGTACCGAACGCACGGCACCTCCGCGATCAGCACACGTTCATCTCGATGATGTCCCTCGATCTATTGATCCAGTTGAGGCCGAGGGAGAGTTTCGTCAGCACGACGGCGTGGTGACGGTGATGATGTAGTTACCAACGCAGGGCGCCGCCCCCTTTCCCTTGTCCAATTAACACTGCAAAGGGGGGGGCCTGCCCTGGCTACCCTCCTCTCTCTCCAATAAGGCCCATGGTGGCCCATTAGTTCCCCCAGGGGGTTCCGGTAACCCCTCTGACACTTCGTTTTTACCCAAAACTATCCGGAACACTTTTGGTGTCCAAATAACATGGTCCAATATATCAATCTTTATGTCCTGACCATTTCGAGACTCCTCGTCATGTCCGTGATCTCATCCTAGACTCCGAACAAACTTCGGTACATCAGAACACATAACTCATAATACAAATCGTCATCGAACGTTAAGCGTGCGGACCCTACGGGTTCGAGAACTATGTAGACATGACCGACACAGCTCCGGTCAATAACCAATAGCGGAACCAGGATGCTCATATTGGCTCCTACATATTCTACGAAGATCTTTATCGATCAAACTGCATAACAACATACGTTGTTCCCTTTGTCATCGGTATGTTACTTGCCCGAGATTTGATCGTCAGTATCATCATACCTAGTTCAATCTCGTCACCGTCAAGTCTTTTTACTCGTTCCGTAGTGCATCATCCCATGGCTAACTCATTAGACACATTGCTTGCAAGGCTCATAGTGATGTGCATTACCGAGAGGGCCTAGAGATACCTCTCTGATACACGGAGTGACAAATCCTAATCTAGATCTATGCCAACTCAACAAACACCATCGGAGACACCTGTAGAGCATCTGTATAATCACCCAGTTACGTTGTGACGTTTGATAGCACACAAGGTGTCGTGGAATTGTCACGGCAGTTGTCCTAGTGTGAGGACTTAGTCGTGAGGCCAATGCATCTATGCGGTAGCTTGAGAGGGGTTGAGCGGAATCAAGAGATGCAACACAAGACAAGGATTTAGACAGCTTCGGGCCCCGGGAAACATCACCCAGTAACAACCCTACATGTTGTTTTGTGGCTAGGTCTCACTATCATCACGAGGGAGTCACCGTAAACCAGCTCTTCCAGTTATGCCTAACCCTTAAGATTATTCCCCCCTCCTTGGGGTGCCCCGCCCCTCCTTATATATGTTGAAGGGGCGGGTTACATGTAGAGTCCAACTCGGATAAGACTTAAACTATTCTGACTTCTCTTCATGGGCTTCTTAACGTCTTGGGCTTCATAACATCTCGGGCTTCATAACCCCAGACGACTCTATCTGTCGGGTTATGACTGTCAACCAGTTATCACTGTCTGCCGGGTTATGACTGTCTGCCAGTTTATGATGGTCTGCCGGTTTATGATGGTCTGCCGGGTTAGGACTTCCTGCCGGTTTATGTTTGTCTGCCGATTTATGATGGTCTGCTGGTTTGTGATGGTCTGCCAGGTTATGAATTAACACATGTCGGGTTATCATCTGACCTAACACCTGCCGGGTTATCATCTAGCTTAACACATGTCGGGTTATCATCTGACTTAACACCTGCCGGGTTACCAAGTCCTAGCCGGGTTATAACTCTGGCCGGGTCATACCGCGGGGTATATCCCCGACATTAGCCCCCGGTTTAATTTGGATTTATCCATGTTAAACTGGTCCTGAGCGTCCTTAAATCCTTGTCATTTCCTTCTTCTAGAAAATCCGGATCAACAGGCCAGCTTCATAATCAATCTGATCTTCAACCAGTTTAAGGATATAGAACTTGCCGGTTTATCATTGCCGAAATTGTCGGTTTATAAATATTGATGGCACCGGGTTATAATTGTAGTTTAACATCAAGCTTGGAAATATACCTTTTATATGGCTACCCCAAGTCTTAAGAAGGTAACATAGTAACAGCTTAAGAATTGCTTCAATATGAATGTCACAAGCTTGAAGAAATCAAGGTTGTTCATCTCAATCACTAGTCAGAACTGAGTATTCCACATATGTAGCCCCCAAGTGTCGGGTTGTCATGCTTGCAGCAACCTGGGACTTGTAATTGCCTGATGTTCATAAAAACTTCAACCAGTGTAGCCCCCAAGGGCTGGGTCATTATGCAAATAATGAGCAGGGACTTTGAAAATATGATCATGTAGACTTTAACAGCAACGTGTAGTCTCCAAGGGCCGACTTAGTAAGATAATACTAAGTTGGGACTTTATAAATACTTCCTTGAAAATAACATCATATGATGTAACTCCCATCATGGGGCTTGAACCCACGTCCACAAGGTTAAGAGCTTTGTGCTTTACCAACTGAGGAGTGGACCCTTCAATATAATGGATTTAAGACTTGTGTACCTTGAATTGTTGACAGGAGCAATTGGTAGCCCCCAAGGGCTGGCTCATTATGATGTGATGAGTCGGGTCTTCAATAAGGCTTAGTAAAAATGACTTTGCATTAGCCCCCAAGTGTCATGGTGCATGCTTGCAGTGACATGAGACTTGGATATGTGATGTGATCTCAACTTGAATAATGTAGCCCCCAAGTGCCGGGTCGTAAGCCTGCAGCAACTCGGGACTATTCCTTCCATTATAGAATGAATCATATCCATTGATAAAATAATAGTCATTGCGCTAAAGCGACTTTGAAAACCTCAATCATAATATTGGTTATTGATAACCATAAAAAAATCCAGCCATGTTGGCTATTTAAAGATTTGAATAATATAACCTGGTTTGAAAACCGATTCCTGCCATATAAAACGGTATATCCGTGCCCATATGATACATGCTATGATGATGTAATGATGGTGCTATATATGATGCTGTATGTGTATGACCAAGAGGGTTTAAGCTATAGTTCGGATACGACCAGAGCCCCCAAGTAGTCATAATTGTGGCATTGCGCCGATCAAGAGGTGTAGCTATGGTTCGAATACGACCAAGCCCCCAAGTGATTTCCCTGGTGGCCCTATTGCCTATCAAAATGGTGTAGCTATGGTTCGAATACGACCAAGCCCCCAAGTGATTTCCCTGGTGGCCTTATGCCTGTCAAGAGGTGTAACTATGGTTCGAACACATAGCCCCCAAGTGATTTCCCTGGTGGCCTTATGCCTATCAAGAGGTGTAACTATGATTCAAACACATAGCCCCCATTGATATTGTGAGCTATGCTCAAGGGGTACCTATGTTTGAGCTATGCTGTGCAACAGACTCTCTTTGGCCCCTTATGATAATATTGGCTTGATAGTCGGATTACCGAAGTAACCAGAGCTATACTCTTATGATAATATTGGCTTGATAGCCTTATTAAGAGGGTAGTCACAGTTGTGATCAACAAGAAGGAAGCCCCCAAATGATCAATAATATGATAATCCAATAAGGCAGGATGCCCATGTTTGAACCGCGCATCATGGCAGCAAGTTCTCTTTGGTAATCTTTAATTTTTCGTGAGAACTCAAACTTGCGAGAGATGAATTCTTTTTAACCAGAATTTCGAACCGGATATTGAGAGCTTCAAAGCTTTGTGGGAGACAGGTTTACCTTGAACCGGGTTTTGAACTGGAATCCTTCTCTTTAAGCCGGAAATTTTCTGACATCCTTTAAATTTGCACCAATATGGCGGTTTAGGGTCCTGCATTAGATAACTTTGCAAGCTAGAGTAATTGCTCTTTTAAAGAAAGCAATATATAATATAAATATACTGGATGGATTTCACCTGATATGTTAGGTCAGAAATTATCCACCGCAGAATTGATGATCACCACGGTGAATCTGAAATCAATCACGGCCACGTCGGCCGCGTGAGCAGACAGATGAACCGGCCGAGGTGTTGTAAGCCGGTGCGGACAAGCAAGTTGTCCTCCTCGTTGTGAGCCGGCATGGATGCGCGAACCGGCCGCAAGAGCGGACGAGCGATTCGTCTGTGGCATTGTAAACCGGTGCGGTCGCGAGAGATGGCCACGACGTTGTAAGCCAGTGTGGAAGTCCGTTGAGTAACAGCGACCATCTGTGCCAAATGATGTTGGCATGCCTCCATCTCCGCGGTATAATGCCATTTTGTAATAGATAATTCTCCTGCATATAAAATACAGCAGGGCAAAGTAGTTTTTCTCGAATGAACTAATATATACTTAAAAATAAATAAGGTAAATATCACCTTGTATTTTTCGTTGATTCAAGCAGACGAATTATGCGAGTGACAATAACTAAGAAGATCTTTGAGCTGTACTGTAATAATACTGATGTTCCATTGAATCTCTGGATTCTTCTTTTGCGCACCAGAACAGCAACAATCGACCGGCAGCATGCGCCCCTTTTTGTTTTTTTCACCGGCCCAAACTTCCCTCTGTGGGCGGCCTGAGGCAAGCCCGCTGCCATGTCGGCAACAGTAGCAAAGGCAGGGCTGGTTTAAGGCGGGCGAAGCAGAGGGTAGAGGAGGCGATGACTCGCGGGCATCTCAAGGTTACTTGTGTTAACCATTCCTGAACTTAACTATATCTGCACGCGCCATGTGCGTCTTCTAATTTAAGGGCTGTGACGAACTGTTTACTGATTCGTAGCTCGAGTCCATCACGTGTACTGGGGATTCAACTTTTTGTGATTCTTGTAGATTAGGTGGACTAGAAAACACGAAATGCCTGCTGTAGCACCATCAGTGTGGTAAGTTTCTCAATTGCCGGTTGGTACCTTGATAACTGAATCTCTGAAAGTGCAGTTGAAAGTCTTGAAGCCTCTTCTCTGTTCTCACACTCGGAGTCAAAGGTGAATTTGAGAAGGTTGACCATACACAAGCTGCACTCCTTTTCTGATCATCTCACACAACCTACGTAACTCAATGGATTTTCGTACTGCTTGCAAAAACTGAAAGACCTTGCGCGCAGCCATGTCATATAGTGCTTCGAGCACCTCCAGCAATTGTAGAGGCTCATCAACGGCTGTGGCATCAAAAATCAGTAGACCGGCTCGGCGTGCACCCGCGGATACAGCAAGGGCGGTTCAAAGCACGACGATAGGGGCGGCGGCTCGGTTCGGTAGTTTGTAGGCCGGTTCACCGGCTGAGGCAGAGTCGTGGTGGCAGCAGCGAGGCCCGGCGGCGGTTTAGAGCGAGACACGGTGGCGGTTTAGAGCGAGACCAGGCGTTGCTCGGTGTTTGACTCGCCATAGAAAAAATACCTAGAACTCATCTAGATAAGACGTAATTTGGTCTCATTCACCTGAAAAACAAGAACGGATACAACCCACGTCAGCACACACGCATCTTATAGCACCACATCCAATGGCTATAAAAGATGAATGAGACCAAATTAAATCTCATCTAGATGAGTTCTAGCAAAACTGTAGAAAAAATCGCCCCATTAACGACCCGGCCTCTGCGGACATGGCGCTCGAAGTCAGTGGCCGAGGCGTCGACTGAGGCTTGGCGACGCGGCGGTTCAGAGCCGAGGGGATAGACCGGCGAGGCGGCTCCGACTCAACCGGGGCGGCCCAAGGCGGACGGCGAAGTGGGCGAAGGCGACGGCCGCTCGGAGCGGCAAATCAGAGGTGGGGTCACGCGCGGACGGTTTGGAGGCGGAGAACAGCGGCGGCTCGCCGGCTTGACGGAGACAAGCAACTCGGCCGAAGAGTCACACAACCAGCAGCGAAGGAGTCTGTATCCATTCCCCGTCCGGTGGCGGTTTAGCGCAGCACAACGAGGCGACAGCGGCTGCGGAGGTGACAGTTGAAACACAGGGTTTAGGGTTTTGCGTGGGTGGCTAACATCCAGCCTCACGTCTCAATATATAGATGATCATAATACAATTACATACGTATACAAATACGTGTACATGTACAATATGCTAGACCCTATTTTACATGCCCCCTCAATCTGAACTACATACAAGATTCAGATTGGTTCTAAAACGGTCTAGCATCTGTCGAGTAGCGGGTTTAGTAAATACATCCGCTAACTGATCATCAGTTGATATAAACCTGACTTCCAGTTTACCAACAGCTACCCATTCCCTCACAAAATGGAAATCAATCTCAATGTGTTTGGTACGAGCATGAAACACTGGATTCGCCGTCAGGTAAGTTGCCCCTAATTTATCACACCACAATATGGGTGTGCGCTGCCGTGTGACTCCAAGTTCTGTGAGAACTGTGTCTATCCAAATGGCTTCAGCCGCGCCATTTGCCAATGCCTTATACTCTGCCTCGGTGCTAGACCTCGAGACCGTAGATTGCTTCTTGGAACTCCAAGATATAAGATTGGGTCCAACAAATACAGCAAAGCCACTAGTAGAGCGCCGGTCATCAACACAACCTGCCCAGTCTGTGTCGGTGAATATACTGACTCCAGTAAATCTGGACTTACGAATCCGTAGTTCCGTGTCTAGCGTACCTTTGATATACCTCAGAATACGCTTAACTGCTTCCCAATGAACCTGGGTAGGCTGAGACAGGAACTGGCACACTTTGTTCATGGCAAAGGAGATATCTGGACGGGTGAGTGTCAGATACTGCAGTGCTCCAACTACACTGCGGTACCTGAAAGAGTCATCGATACTCAGCAATGCTCCGCTATGACGCGAGAGGCTCTCGGATGTAGCAAGTGGAGTGGAAGTGGACTTGCAGTTCTCCATATTGACGCGATGAAGAAGATCAAGTGCATACTTCTTCTGTGTCAATGTCATGCCCCCGGAATGAAAGGACGCTTCCGATCCAAGAAAGTACTCCAGCCTGCCCAAGTCTTTGATGGGAAAACTCGCAGACAAGGACTGCACAAGGCGATCCACCACATGAGGTGTAGAACCGGCAATCACAATATCATCAACATACACCAGCATGTAGATCTGAATAGCACCATGTGAAAATATGAACAAGGACGCATCCGCCTTGGATGGAACAAAGCCAAGCTGTGAGAGACGCTGACTCAACCGAGCATACCAGGCACGCGGCGACTGTTTGAGCCAGTAGATGGACCTCTGGAGTTTGTAGACATGAAAGGGGTGATGAGCATCCTCAAAACCAGGGGCTGCTGCATGTAGACATCTTCGGCCAAAAATCCGTGAAGAAAAGCATTACTCACATCAATCTGGCGAAGACACCACCCGCGGGAGACGGCAAGAGAGAGGACCAGACGAACCGTGGTAGGCTTCACCACGGGGCTGAAAGTATCTCCATAGTCTATCCCTTGCTGTTGAGTAAAACCGCGAGCAACGAGGCGAGCTTTGTGCTTGTCAACAGAACCATCCGGACGATGTTTGGTCTTAAAGATCCACTTGCAACCCACAATATTAACACCAGGAGGCCGAGGCACCAACACCCATGTGTTTGTGTGACGAAGGGCAGCAAATTCCTCAGACATGGCGGCACGCCAAGACGGTTCACCAAGAGCATCACGATGAGAGGTGGGTGCGGCGAAGAATGCACGCCGACGAGTGTCGTACCGCATCATACCATCCATGTATGTCTTGGCCTTACGCGTATGATCGCGGTGACGGGTGACCATAGTGTGCCCGGTAGCTGCATCACCGATAGAAGGGGGCGGCGATGAAGGAGACCCGGCCGGTGGTGTCGCGGCTGAACGATCGTCAGAAACAGGCGACACGGGCCGGGGGGACGCATCGGACTGGGCCGAAACAGGCGACGAGGGTGATCCAGGCGGAGACGGCAGCCTAGAGGACGCGGCTGGCGACTTGACGACAACCGAAGTAGGCGAGGCGGGCTGGGCCGACCTAGGCGAGGCGGGGAACACAGCGGGCAACCCAGTCATGCCTGCGGTCGCGCCAGCGGGCGAGGCAGACGGGACCGCGGACGCGCCAATGGGCGAGGCCGACAAGGCTGCCTCGGGAGGCGTGACATGCACGTCGGGGCCATGCACGTCGATCGCGCCGATGGATACAGGTGTGACGACGGGTTCCTGGGAAGAAATTAGAGCAGCATCTGCAGAAAACAAGTCAGGTGACAAATAGGACAGGTCATATTTCCGCACATGGACATCCGAAACCGGTTCATTAGATGGAAAAGTGAGAGCATGGTCAATGAAGGCAATGTCAACCGAGACATCTGGGCTGGAGTAAGGGAAAACTGACTCGTCAAAAACAACATCACGAGAGATGTAGATCCTACCCGAGGTGCGATCAAGACACTTATAGCCCTTATGTAGAGGGCTATAGCCAAGGAAGACACACATCTTCAAACGGAACTCCAGCTTGTGAGCATTATACTTGCGGAGACTAGGCCATCAAGCACACCCAAAAATCCTGAGAGAGGAATAATTGGGTTGAACATGAACTAGGCGGAACAGAGGCGTGTCTTTGTTGAGAACCGGAGTGGGCATACGGTTGATGAGATTACACGCCGTAAGAAAGGCCTCATCCCAAAACCGGAGTGGGAGAGACGAGTGTGGCAGTAAGGCAAGACCAGTCTCGACCAAATGACGGTGTTTGCGCTCGGCAATACCGTTCTGCTGAGATGTATGTGGACACGACACACGGTGAGAGATGCCCGTGCGTTGAAAATAGCGATGGAGCTTGTGGTATTCACCACCCCAGTCGGACTGAACAGCCTTGATTTTGCAATCCAAAAGGCGTTCGACATGAGCCTGAAAGTTATAGAAGACTTGCTCAACATCGGACTTATGTTTAAGCAAATAAATCCAAGTGAAGCGCGTGTAATCATCAACAAAACTGACATAATACTTGTACCCCCCTGAAGACGCAATAGCGGGACCCCAAACATCTGAATGTATTAATTCAAGAGGTACAGTAGTGACATGATAAGACGTGGAATACGGTAGCTGATGACTCTTAGCACGCTGACATGCATCACACACTAATGGTGAAGTATTTGAACTAGAGCAGGGAAGATCATGACTCCGAACAATGGAGGTGACCACATTATTGGTAGGGTGACCTAGACGTTGATGCCATTGCGACGACGAAACATGGACACTGGATGAAGCATGGCGAGATGACGAAGCACGAGTAAAGGGAATCGGATAGACCCCCCTCGACTGCTACCTTGAAGAATGACGCGCCTGGTTGCTTTGTCCTTAACAAAGAAAAAACAATGGTGAAATTCAACAAACACGTCATTATCACAAACATGGCGATAGACAGAAAGAAGATGCTCTCTGATGTGTGGAACATGAAGGATGTTGCGCAGTTTGAGAGATGAACCGGGTAAACGGGAATGACCAATGTGTGAAATAGACAAACCTGCACCATTGGCTACCTGAACTTGGTCATTGCCATCATAGCGCTCATGAACCTGGAGGCGTTCAAGATCACTCATCAGGTGATCCGTAGCCCCGGTGTCCAGCACCCAAGGATAGTCGACGGTGTTGGTGGAGGCCGAGTTGGCGGAGCGAGAGTTGTGGTCCTGGTCATAACGCTTGCGGCAATCATCGGCCTCATGCCCCCAGTTTTTGCAAATTTGACACCGGGGGCGCCAGCGGTTGTTGCGACGGCCACCACCACCGTTGTTGCCGCCGTTACCCCCGCCACCTTGCCGACCATTGCCGGCGTAGGAGGAGTTGTGGTCGCGGCCACCGTTGGGGCCGCCGTTGCCGCCTTGACGGCCTTGCCCGGGCTGGCCGGTGCCATCGGCCGGGCGACCCCCACCCTGGGAGGGGTAGGGCTCCGAGTAGGGAGCGCGGCCACCATGTCCAGAGGGGCCAGAGCGAGTCACGGCGTTAGCCGAGGAAGTCCACCCCTCCACCGCACTCTGTTGTGCCTGCAGCGCCTCGAAGGATAGAACCAATGAGTAAAAGCTGGAGTAGGGCATGGGTGCGTTACTCACACCCAAGGAGGCGGCGATGGAGTTGTAGGCGGAGCCGAGGCCGGTGAGGATGTGATCGATAAGCTCATCATCGCGGATCGGGGAGCCGGCAGCGGCCATAGTGTCGGCAAGCGCCTTCATCTTGTGCATGTATTCCGCGGCGGAGAGATCGTCCTTCCTCAGCGACTGAAGTTGCCGCCGGATGTGACGGACGTTGGCGCGGCTCTGGGCGCCGAACATGGCGGCGACGGCTGTCCACACCGCATGCGCCGACTCGCAGCCAATGAGTTGGCATGCAATATCCTCATCCATGGAGGTGAGAAGGAGCCCCTTGACGTGCTGATCTTGAAGCCACCATTGGTGGTACTTCGGGTTGTCGACGGCGGTAGCAGCGTCGCCGGTGCCGACAACGAGTGGTTTGACCGGTGTCGCCTTGGTGCCATCGAGGTGTCCGTGGAGGTTACCACCGGCAAGGAAAGTGCTGGTGATGCCTCCCCAAAGCATGAAGTTGTGACGACCGAGGCGGACGGAGATCGTCGGGACGGTGAGCGCGGCGGGGATCGTGGCGACGGGGGACGAGACGAGGGCGCCGGCAGTTTGGCCGGTGGAGAGGGCGGAAGACGACATCGTTGCGGCGGCGTGGAGAAGAACGTCACGCGGCGGCGGCGCGAAAGATGACACGCGCGGGAGCAGCGATCGGAAGCGGCGCAGCGTACAGGCAAAGCTAGCTAGCTAGCAAGCAGTTGGATGGATTCCTCTGGCTGGATTAATCTCGTACGTAAAGCAGCAAGCGGAAGCGGCGGCTACGCGGAGAGAGGATCGGGCGGCGGCGCGAGGGACCTGCGGCGGCGGTCTGACCTACCTGATACCAAGTTGAAACACAGGGTTTAGGGTTTTGCGTGGGTGGCTAACATCCAGCCTCACGTCTCAATATATAGATGATCAGAATACAATTACATACGTATACAAATATGTGTACATGTACAATATGCTAGAACCTATTTTACAGGAAGGACGCCGACCGGCGGCGGCGGGGCCGTGGAAACAGCGGCTCAACGGAGCAGGGGCCAGAAGCCAGATCGGGCCGGCGGAATTAGCTTGTGGTGGCTACTTGAGACGGAGCTCAAGCGAGGCCATGGCGGAGGCGAATCGCGGCAATGGCTGCGGCGGTCTGGCGTAGAAGAGGTGCTACAGCTCAGGCCCAGCCGGCTTGACGAGGAGGAGGCGACTGACTTGAGGCGTAACTACAATGATAATGCCAGGTTGACACCAAAGAGGCAGAGCAGATGGCGCCCCTGGCAACGGTCAGTGCTTCGACGTGATCAATGGTGGCAACTCGCAGAGTAGGCCGGTGACCTAACGCTGGTGGTGAGGCAAATCCACGTGGCGGTGGCTGGAAGTAAAACACGGCGGAAGCCGGCGGCAGAAGCGGCCAGCACAGGCGCCTCAAGGCCGGTTCGGTGCAGCAAAGTAGCTGAATCAGGGGCAGCTTGATGGCGGCTCAGAAGTCACGCAACTAGCAGAGGGAGGCAGCGCGGAAGCCGGGTCAACGATGTATCAAATTTCGGATTGTGGTTGATTTTCTTCCTTTTTTTTAACTCTCCGTATAGCCGAGGAGTCCGGGTCGTGGCCGTTCTGGCAATTCCAGGCTTGTTTCTCCGAGTCGTGGTCGTAATGGACTTTGGCAATAATCCAACAATCTTGATCTTTGACGAAACATTAGGTAATGCTTCTGCGTTGGGATTTTGAAGTGACCCTGTAGCACAGCCTTCATTGGGCGGAGAACCTAATCGGCCTTGCCAACGTGCTAGAGCTTCGAAATAAAGTTTGATCCGGCTTTGAATTGAATCACCCGTCGGTTTTGTTAACCCAGGCAACTTTTTTGGTGGCGTGCATGACGCAACTCTAATTCTTGGAACTTTTCCTCATTCGATGAATCGCGAGCTTCTCGATCCTTGAGAGAAATCCCTTCAAGAACTCAACACCACCGTACGCATGCCCCACGATGGGCACCAACTGTCGTGGAATTGTCATGGCAGATGTCCTAGTGTGAGGACTTAGTCGTGAGGCCAACGCATCTATGCGGTAGCTTGAGAGTGGTTGAGCGGAATCGAGAGATGCAACACAAGACAAGGATTTAGACAGCTTCAGACCCTGGGAAACATCACCCGATAACAACCCTACATGCTGTTTGTGGCTAGGTCTCTTTATCATCACGAGGGAGTCGCCGTAAACCAGCTCTCCCAGTTATGCCTAACCCTTAAGATTATTCCCCCCTCCTTGGGGTGCCCTGCCCCTCCTTATATATGTTGAAGGGGCGGGTTACATGTAGAGTCCAACTCGGATTAAGACTTAAAATATTCTGACTTCTCTTCATGGGCTTCTTAACGTCTTGGGCTTCATAACATCTCGGGCTTCATAACCCCAGACGACTCTATCTGCTGGGTTATGACTGTCGACCATTTATCACTGTCTGCCGGGTTATGACTGCCTGCCGGTTTATGATGGTCTGCCGGTTTATGATGGTATGCCGGGTTAGGACTTCCTGCCGGTTTATGATTGTCTGCCGGTTTATGATGGTTTGTTGGTTTATGATGGTTTGTCGGGTTATGACTTAACACTTGTCGGGTTATCATCTGACTTAACACCTACCGGGTTATCATCTAGCTTAACACCTGCCGGGTTATCATCTGACTTAACACCTGTCAGGTTACCAAGTCCCAGCCGGGTTATCACTCCGGTCGGGTCATACCGCGGGGTATATCCCCGACACAAGGTGTTCCTCCTGTATTCAGGAGTTGCATCATCTCATAGTTTGAGGAACATGTATAAGTCATGAAGAAAGCAATGGCAGAAAAACTAAACGATCATTATGCTAAGCTAACGGATGGGTCTTGTCCATCACACCATTCTCTAATGATGTGATCCCGTTCATCAAATGACAACACATGTCTATGGCTAGGAAACTTAACCACTTTAATTAACGAGCTAGTCAAGTAGAGGCTTACTAGAGACACTCTGTTTGTTTATGTATCCACACATCTACTAAGTTTCCAGATAATACAATTCTAGCATGAATAATAAACATTTATCATGATATAAGGAAATATAAATAACAACTTTATTATTGCCTCTAGGGCATATTTCCTTCAGTAACCCCCTTAAAACAATCTCTTCATCTTCTCCGTATCTAAGAAACATGTTGTTAGTACTTAAAGATATTTTCACTGTTGTCCTCATTCTGGTAACGTTTACTCAGAGCTTACTTGGAGTACTATAAATATCAGGTTGTTTACATACCATGGAATACAAGTGTCATTAAAATCATGTATTTCTCTCAATAGTATTTCAGAATACTGACTCTTGTTTGAGAGAGACAATCTTTATCCTTCGCCTCCCACGGATTAATAAACCTTAGGTCATACACTTGAGGGAAAATTGCTACTGTCCTACAAAACTCTGCGCTTGGAGGCCCAACACGAGTGAGGGAGTCCTGGATTAGGGGGTCTCCGGACAGCCGGACTATATCCTTTGGCCGGACTGTTGGACTATGAAGATACAAGATTGAAGACTTCATCCCGTGTCCGGATGGGACTCTACTTGGCGTGGAAGGCAAGCTAGGCAGTACGGATATGGATATCTCCTCCTTTGTAACCGACCTTGTGTAACCCTAGCCCCTTCTGATGTCTATATAAACCGGAGGGTTTTAGTCGGTAGGACAACATACAATCATACCATAGGCTAGCTTCTAGGGTTTAGCCTCTCCGATCTCGTGGTAGATCAACTCTTGTAATACTCATATCATCAAGAATAAATCAAGCATGACGTAGGGTTTTACCTCCATCAAGAGGGCCCGAACCTGGGTAAAACATCGTGTCCCCTGCCTCCTGTTACCATCCGCCTTAGACGCACAGTTTGGGACCCCCTACCCGAGATCCGCCGGTTTTGACACCGACATTGGTGATTTCATTGAGAGTTCCTCTGTGTCATCGCCATTAGGATTGATGGCTCCTACGATCATGGATAGCGATGTAGTCCAGGGTGAGACTTTTCTCCCCGGACAGATCTTTGTGTTCGGCGGCTTCGCACTGTGGGCCAACTCACTTGGCCATCTGGAGGAGATCGAAAGTTACGCCCCTGGCCACCAGGTCAGGTTTGGAAGCTTAAACTACACGGGCGATACCCGTGGAGACTTGATCTTCGACGGATTCGAGCCCTTGCCTTATGCGCCACGCGGTCATGATGAGTACGATTTAGCTCTACCATCGGACAATGTTCAAGAAATCGCACCGGCAGCCGCTCCGACCCTCAATTCGGAGCCAGTTGCGCCATCCATGGACGGGTGGATAGACCCCGCCACGGAGGCCGTATCCTCTGTGGCGATCGAGCCGAATATCGACCTTACCCTTCACGAGAGCCGTGTTGCCAAACTGCCGGATCCTTCTCCGGCCACGGACTCCGAACCGCCTGCGCTCGTTCCTGTCGAATCTGATTGGGCGCCGATCATGGAGTTTACCTCCGCGGATATTTTTCAGCACTCGCCCTTTGGCGACATACTGAACTCATTAAGGTCTCTCTCCTTGTCAGGAGAGTCCTGGCCGAACTACGTCCGGCAGGATTGGGATGCGGATGACGAAGAAATTCGCCGCCCACCCACCACCCACTTAGTAGCCACTGTCGATGACTTAACCGACATGCTCGACTTCGACTCCGAAGACATCGACGGTATGGACGGCGATGCGGGAGGCAAAGAGGAACCACTGCCCACATGGCACTGGACAGCCACCTCATCATATGACATATACATGGTGGACACACCCAAAGAAGGCAATGGCGACGGGACAGCGGAGGATGACCCCTCCAAGAAGCAACCCAAGCGCCGGCATCAGCGGCGCCGCTCTAAGTCCCACCAAGGAAAAGGCGGTGATACCGGCACCGGAGATAATAGCACTCCGGACAATGTCGAAGGCAACAACAATCCCCTCCAGCAAGATTTAGAGCAGGAGGATGGAGAAGCCAGCCCTCCTGAGAGAGCGACAGATGGAGAGGCGGAGGATGATAATTACATGCCTCCCTCCGAAGACGAGGCAAGCCTCGACGATGACGAATTCGTCGTGCCAGAGGATCCTGTCGAACAAGAGCGCTTCAAGCACCGGCTTATAGCCACGGCAAATAGCCTTAAGAAAAAGCAGCAGCAGCTTCAAGCTGATCAAGATTTGCTAGCTAACAGATAGACTGAAGTCCCGGCGGCCAAGGAATATAAACTCGAACGCCCCTCCAAGAGTTACCCAAAGTGCAGGTTTCTACCCCGACTGGAGGAGGAAGCACCGAAACCTACATCCCCAGTCTATGACGCGGCAGATCGGCCACCTCGTGGCCGCGACAGAGAGGCATTCCAGCCAAAAGCTCAGCCCGCACCCCGACGCCATTCAAATAAAAAGGCATGGGGAAATACGCCAGACCTACGAGACGTATTGGAGGACAAAGCAAAACATGCAAGATCGATCTACGGATCACGAGGGCGTGCCACTATGCGAGACGATAATCTTCACGCCGGATACAGTAAAAGTAAGTCCGGCCGGGCCGAACACAGCGGGCAAGACTCATTTGAGCTACGTCGCGATATAGCCCAGTACAGAGGTGCCGCACACCCCTTATGCTTCATAGACGAAGTAATGGATCATCAAATCCCAGAGGGTTTCAAACCCGTAAATATAGAATCATACGACGGCACAACAGATCCTGCGGTATGGATCCAGGATTTCCTCCTGCACATCCACATGGCCCGCGGTGATGACCTACACGCCATCAAATACCTCCCACTCAAACTCAAAGGACCAGCTCAGCATTGGCTCAACAGCTTGCCAGCAGAGTCCATTGGCTGTTGGGAAGATCTGGAAGCCTCATTCCTCGACAACTTTCAGGGCACTTATCTGCGACCACCAGATGCCGATGACTTAAGCCACATAATTCAGCAGCCAGAGGAATCGGCCAGGCAATTCTGGACACGGTTCCTAACAAAGAAAAATCAAATCATTGACTGTCCAGATGTAGAGGCCCTAGCAGCTTTTAAGCACAACATCCGCGACGAGTGGCTCGCCCGGCACCTTGGCCAGGAAAAGCCGAAATCTATGGCAGCCCTCACGACACTCATGACCCGCTTTTGTGCAGGAGAGGACAGCTGGTTGGCTCGCAGCAATAACATATCAAAAAACCATGGTACTTCGAATACCAATGACGACAATGGCAGGTCACGTCGCAACAAACATAAGTGCCGCATTAACAGCGACAATACCGAGGATACGACAGTCAATGCCGGATTCAAAGGCTCTAAACCCGGTCAGCGGAAAAGGCCATTCAAAAGAAGCACTCTGGGCCCGTCCAGTTTGGACCGTATACTCGATCGCTCGTGTCAAATACATGGCACCCCCGACAAGCCAGCCAACCACACCAACAGGGATTGTTGGGTCTTCAAGCAGGCCGGCAAGTTAAATGTCGAAAACAAAGATAAGGGGTCACATAGCGATGACGAGGAGGAGCCCCGGCAGCCGAACACCAGAGGATAGAAGTGAAGGAAATATGCCCTATAGGCAATAATAAAGTTATTATTTATTTCCTTATATCATGATAAATGTTTATTATTCATGCTAGAATTGTATTAACCGGAAACATAATACATGTGTGAATACATAGGCAAACAGAGTGTCACTAGTATGCCTCTACTTGACTAGCTCGTTAATCAAAGATGGTTATGTTTCCTAACCATGGACAAAGAGTTGTTATTTGATTAACGGGATCACATCATTAGTTGAATGATCTGATTGACATGACCCATTCCATTAGCTTAGCACCCGATCGTTTAGTATGTTGCTATTGCTTTCTTCATGACTTATACATGTTCCTATGACTATGAGATTATGCAACTCCCGTTTGCCGGAGGAACACTTTGGGTGCTACCAAACGTCACAACGTAACTGGGTGATTATAAAGGAGCATTACAGGTGTCTCCAAAGGTAGATGTTGGGTTGGCGTATTTCGAGATTAGGATTTGTCACTCCGATTGTCGGAGAGGTATCTTTGGGCCCTCTCGGTAATGCACATCACTCAAGCCTTGCAAGCATTACAACTAATGAGTTAGTTGCGAGATGATGTATTACGGAACGAGTAAAGAGACTTGCCGGTAACGAGATTGAACTAGGTATTGGACACCGACGATCAAATCTCGGGCAAGTAACATACCGATGACAAAGGGAACAACGTATGTTGTTATGCGGTTTGACCCATAAAGATCTTCGTAGAATATGTAGGAGCCAATATGGGCATCCAGGTCCCGCTATTGGTTATTGACCGGAGACGTGTCTCGGTCATGTCTACATTGTTCTCGAACCGTAGGGTCCGCACGCTTAAGGTTTCGATGACAGTTATATTATGAGTTTATGAGTTTTGATGTACCGAAGGAGTTTGGAGTCCCGGATGAGATCGGGGACATGACGAGGAGTCTCGAAATGGTCGAGACGTAAAGATCGATATATTGGACGACTATATTCGGACATCGGAAAGGTTCCGAGTGATTCGGGTATTTTCGGAGGTACCGGGGAGTTACGGGAATACGGGGAAGAGTATTGGGCCTTAGTGGGCTTTAGTGGGAAGGAGCCAGGAGGTGGCGCGCGCCCCTCCCAAGTCTAGTCCGAATTGGACAAGGGATTTGGGGTGCGGCCCACCTCTCCCTTCCTTCTCCACTTCCCTCCTTTCCCCCCTTCTCCTAGTTGGACTAGGAAAGAAGGAGTCCTACTCCCAGTGGGAGTAGGACTCCCCTTGGCGCGCCAACTCCTAGGCCGGCCGCCTCTCCTCCCCTGCTCCTTTATATACGGGGGCAGTGGCACCCCATAGACACACAAGTTGATCCTTGGTGATCGTTCCTTAGCCGTGTGCGGTGCCCCTGCCACCAAATTCCACCTCGATCATATTGTTGCAGTGCTTAGGCGAAGCCCTGCGTCGGTAGTACATCAAGATCGTCACCACGCCGTCGTGCTGACGGAACTCTTCCTTGATGCTTTGCTGGATCGGAGCCCGAGGATCGTCATCGAGCTGAACGTGTGCTAAGAACTCGGAGGTGCCAGAGTAACGGTGCTTGGATCGGTCGGATCGGGAAGACGTACGACTACTTCCTCTACGTTGTGTGATCGCTTCCGCAGTCGGTCTGCGTTGGTACGTAGACAATACTCTCCCCTCTCGTTGCTATGCATCACCATGATCTTGCGTGTGCGTAGGAATTTTTTTGAAATTACTACGTTCCCCAACAGTGGCATCCGAGCCTAGGTTTTATGGTTTGATGTTATTTGCACGAGTAGAACACAAGTGAGTTGTGGGCGATACAAGTCATAGTGCCTACCAGCATGTCATACTTTGGTTCAGCGGTATTGTTGGACGAGACGACCCGGACCAACCTTACGCGTACGCTTACGTGAGACCGGTTCCCTCGACGTGCTTTGCACATAGATGGCTTGCGGTCGACTGTCTCTCCAACTTTAGTTGAACCGAGTGTGGCTACGCCCGGTCCTTGAGAAGGTTAAAACGGAGTCTATTTGACAAACTATCGTTGTGGTTTTGATGCGTAGGTGAGATGAGTTCTTGCTTAAGCCCGTAGCAGCCACGTAAAACTTGCAACAACAAAGTAGAGGACGTCTAACTTGTTTTTGCAGGGCATGTTGTGATGTGATATGGTCAAGGCATGATGCTGAGTTTTATTGTATGAGATGATCATGTTTTGTAACCAAGTTATCGGCAACTGGCAGGAGCCATATGGTTGTTGCTTTATTGTATGCAATGCAATCACGATGTAATGCTTTACTTTATTGCTAAGCGGTAGTGATAGTCGTGGAAGCATAAGATTGGCGAGACGACAACGATGCTACGATGGAGATCAAGGTGTCGCGCCGGTGACGATGGTGATCATGACGGTGCTTCGGAGATGGAGATCACAAGCACAAGATGATGATGGCCATATCATATCACTTATATTGATTGCATGTGATGTTTATCCTTTTATGCATCTTATCTTGCTTTGATTGACGGTAGCATTATAAGATGATCTCTCACTAAATTATCAAGAAGTGTTCTTCCTGAGTATGCACCGTTGCCAAAGTTCGTCGTGCCCAGACACCACGTGATGATCGGGTGTGATAAGCTCTACGTCCATCTACAACGGGTGCAAGCCAGTTTTGCACACGCAGAATACTCAGGTTAAACTTGACGAGCCTAGCATATGCAGATATGGCCTCGGAACACGGAGACCGAAAGGTCGAGCGTGAATCATATAGTAGATATGATCAACATAATGATGTTCACCATTGAAAACTACTCCATCTCACGCGATGATCGGTTATGGTTTAGTTGATTTGGATCACGTGATCACTTAGACGATTAGAGGGATGTCTATCTAAGTGGGAGTTCTTAAATAATATGATTAAATTGAACTTAAATTTATCATGAACTTAGTCCTGGTAGTATTTTGCAAATCATGTTGTAGATCAATAGCTCACGTTGTTGCTTCCCTGTGTTTATTTTGATATGTTCCTAGAGAAAATTGTGTTGAAAGATGTTAGTAGCAATGATGCGGATTGGATCCGTGATCTGAGGATTATCCTCATTGCTGCACAGAAGAATTATGTCCTTGATGCACCGCTAGGTGACAGACCTATTGCAGGAGCAGATGCAGACGTTATGAATGTTTGGCTAGCTCAATATGATGACTACTTGATAGTTTAGTGCACCATACTTAACAGCTTAGAATCGGGACTTCAAAGACGTTTTGAACGTCATGGACCATATGAGATGTTCCAGGAGTTGAAGTTAATATTTCAAGCAAATACCCGAGTTGAGAGATATGAAGTCTCCAACAAGTTCTATAGCTAAAAGATGGAGGAGAATCGCTCAACTAGTGAGCATGTGCTCAGATTGTCTGGGTACTACAATCGCTTGAATCAAGTGGGAGTTAATCTTCCAGATAAGATAGTGATTGACAGAATTCTCTAGTCACCATCACTAAGTTAGTAGAACTTCGTGATGAACTATAATATGCAAGGGATAACGGAAACAATTCCCAAGCTCCTCGTGATGCTGAAATCAACGAAGGTAGAAATCAAAGAAAAACATCAAGTGTTGATGGTTGACAAGACCACTAGTTTCAAGAAAAGGGCAAAAGGGAAGAAGGGGAACTTCAAGAAGAACGGCAAGCAAGTTGCTGCTCAAGTGAAGAAGCCCAAGTCTGGTCCTAAGCCTGAGACTAAGTGCTTCTACTGCAAAGGGACTGGTCACTGGAAGCGGAACTGCCCCAAGTATTTGGCGGATAAGAAGGATGGCAAAGTGAACAAAAGTATATTTGATATACATGTTATTGATGTGTGCTTTACTAGTGTTTATAGCAACCCCTCAGTATTTGATATTGGTTCAGTTGCTAAGAGTAGTAACTCGAAACAGGAGTTGCAGAATAAACAGAGACTAGTTAAGGGTGAAGTGACGATGTGTGTTGGAAGTAGTTCCAAGATTGATATGATCATCATCGCACACTCCCCTATACTTTCGGGATTAGTGTTGAACTTAAATAAGTGTTATTTGGTTTTTGCGTTGAGCATGAATATGATTTGATCATGTTTATTGCAATACGGTTATTCATTAAAGTCAGAGAATAATTGTTGTTCTGTTTACATGAATAAAACCTTAGATGGTCATACACCCAATGAAACAAGTTCGTTGGATCTCGATCATAGTGATACACATATTCATGATATTGAAACCAAAAGATGCAAAGTTAATAATGATAGTGCAACTTATTTGTGGCACTGCCGTTTAGGTCATATTGGTATAAAGCGCATGAAGAAACTCCATGCTGATGGGCTTTCTGAATCACTTAATTATGAATCACTTGATGCTTGCGAACCCTGCCTTTTGGGCAAGATGACTAAAACGCCGTTCTCCAGAACAATGGAGCAAGCAACAGATTTGTTGGAAATCATACATACTGATGTATGTGGTCCGATGAATATTTAAGGCTTGCAGCGGGTATCATTATTTTCTGACCTTCACAGATGATTTGAGCAGATATGGGTATATCTACTTAATGAAATAGAAGTCTGATACATTTGAAAAGTTCATATAATTTCAGAGTGAAGTGGAAAATCATCGTAACAAGAAAATAAAGTTTCTACGATCTTATCGTGGAAAAGAGTATTTGAGTTACGAGTTTGGTCTTCAGTTAAAACAATGTGAAATAGTTTCACTACTCACGCCACCTGGAACACCACAGCATAATGGTGTGTCCGAACGTCATAACCGTACTTTATTGGATATAGTGCAATCTATGATGTTTCTTACCGATTTACCACTATCGTTTTTGGGGTCATGCATTAGAGACAGCTGCATTCACGTTAAAAAGGGGCACCATCTATATCCGTCGAGACAACGCCTTATGAACTATGGTTTGGCAAGAAACCAAAGTTGTCGTTTCTTGAAGTTTGGGGTTGTGATGCTTATGAGAAAAAGTTTCATCCTGATAAGCTCAAACCCAAATCGGAGAAATATGTCTTCATAGGATACCCAAAGGAGACTGTTGGGTACACCTTCTATCACAGATCCTAAGGCAAGACATTCGTTGCTTATAATGGATCCTTTCTAGAGAAGGAGTTTCTCTTGAAAGAAGTGAGTGGGAGGAAAGTAGAAAACTTGATAAGGTAATTGTACCTTCTACCTTATTGGAAAGTAGTTCATCACAAAAATCTGTTCTTGTGACTACCACACCAATTAGTGAGGAAGCTAATGATGATGATCATGTAACTTCAGATCAAGTTACTATCGAACCTCGTAGGTAAACCAGAGTGAGATCCGCACCAGAGTGGTACGGTAATCCTGTTCTGGAGGTCATGTTACTTGACCATGACGAACCTACGAAGTATGAGGAAGCGATGATGAGCCCAGATTCCACGAAATGGTTTGAGGCCATGAAATCTGAGATGTGATCCATGTATGAGAACAAAGTATGGACTTTAATGGATTTGCCCGATGATCGGCAAGCCATAGAAAATAAATGGATCTTCAAGAGGAAGACAGAGTTGTATACGATGCAACCAGAAGGTTTTGTCAATCCTAAAGGTGCTAACAAAAATATGCAAACTCCAGCGATCCATCTGTGGACTGGTGCAAGCATCTCGGAGTCGGAATATACGCTTTGATAAGTTGATCAAAGGATATAGTTTTATACAGACTTGTGGTGAAGCCTGTATTTACAAGAAAGTGAGTGGGAGCACTACAGCATTTCTGATAAGTATATGTGAATGACATATTGTTGATCGGAAATAATGTAGAATTATTCTGTAAAGCATAAAGGAGTGTTTGAAAGGAGTTTTTCAAAGAAAGACTTCGGTGAAGATGCTTACATATTGAGCTTTAAGATCTATAGAGATAGATCAAGACGCTTGATAAGTTTTTTTTCAATGAGTACATACCTTGACAAGATTTTGAAGTAGTTCAAAATGGAGCAGTCAAAGAAAGAGTTCTTGCCTGTATTACAAGGTGTGAAGTTGAGTAAGACTCAAAGCCCGACCACGGCAGAAGATAGAAAGAGAATGAAAGTCATTCCCTATGCCTTGGCCCTAGGTTCTATAAAGTATGTCATGCTGTATACCAGATCTATTGTATACCCTGCACTGATTTAGCAAGGGAGTACAATAGTGATCTAGGCGTAGATCACTGGACAGCGGTCAGAATTATCCTTAGTGAAATAAGGATATGTTTCTCGATTATGGACGTGACAAAAGGTTCGTCGTAAAGGGTTACGCCGATGCAAGTTTTGACACTAATCTAGATGACTCTAAATCTCGGTCTAGATACATATTGAAAGTGGGAGCAATTAGCTAGAGTAGCTCCATGCAGAGCATTGTTGACATAATTTTTTTGCAAAATACATGTGGATCTGAATGTGGCAGACCCGTTGACTAAGATTCTCTCACAAGCAAAACATGATCACACCTTAGTACTCTTTGGGTGTTAATCACATAGCGATGTGAACTAGATTACTGAATCTAGTAAACCCTTTGGGTATTGGTCACATGGTGCGATGTGAACTATGGGTGTTAATCACATGATGATGTGAACTATCAATGTTAATCACATGGTGATGTGATCTAGATTATTGACTCTAGTGCAAGTGGGACACTGAAGGAAATATGCCCTAGAGGCAATAATAAAGTTATTATTTATTTCCTTATATCATGATAAATGTTTATTATTCATGCTAGAATTGTATTAACCGGAAACATAATACATGTGTGAATACATAGACAAACAGAGTGTCACTAGTATGCCTCTACTTGACTAGCTCGTTAATCAAAGATGGTTATGTTTCCTAACCATGGACAAAGAGTTGTTATTTGATTAACGGGATCACATCATTAGTTGAATGATCTGATTGACATGACCCATTCCATTAGCTTAGCACCCGATCGTTTAGTATGTTGCTATTGCTTTCTTCATGACTTATACATGTTCCTATGACTATGAGATTATGCAACTCCCGTTTGCCGGAGGAACACTTTGGGTGCTACCAAACGTCACAACGTAACTGGGTGATTATAAAGGAGCATTACAGGTGTCTCCAAAGGTAGATGTTGGGTTGGCGTATTTCGAGATTAGGATTTGTCACTCCGATTGTCGGAGAGGTATCTTTGGGCCCTCTCGGTAATGCACATCACTTAAGCCTTGCAAGCATTATAACTAATGAGTTAGTTGCGAGATGATGTATTACGGAACGAGTAAAGAGACTTGCCGGTAACGAGATTGAACTAGGTATTGGACACCGACAATCGAATCTCGGGCAAGTAACATACCGATGACAAAGGGAACAACGTATGTTGTTATGCGGTCTGACCGATAAAGATCTTCGTAGAATATGTAGGAGCCAATATGGGCATCCAGGTCCCGCTATTGGTTATTGACCGGAGACGTGTCTCGGTCATGTCTACATTGTTCTCGAACCGTAGGGTCCGCACGCTTAAGGTTTCGATGATAGTTATATTATGAGTTTATGAGTTTTGATGTACCGAAGGAGTTCGGAGTCCCGGATGAGATCGGGGACATGACGAGGAGTCTCGAAATGGTCGAGACGTAAAGATCGATATATTGGACGACTATATTCAGACATCGGAAAGGTTCCGAGTGATTCGGGTATTTTCGGAGGTACCGGGGAATTACGGGAATACGGGGAAGAGTATTGGGCCTTAATAGGCTTTAGTGGGAAGGAGTCAGGAGGTGGCGCGCGCCCCTCCCAAGTCTAGTCCGAATTGGACAAGGGATTTGGGGCGCGGCCCACCTCTCCCTTCCTTCTCCACTTCCCTCCTTTCCCCCCTTCTCCTAGTTGGACTAGGAAAGAAGGAGTCCTACTCCCGATGGGAGTAGGACTCCCCTTGGCGCGCCAACTCCTAGGCCGGCCGCCTCTCCTCCCCTGCTCCTTTATATACGGGGGCAGGGGGCACCCCATAGACACACAAGTTGATCCTTGGTGATCGTTCCTTAGCCGTGTGCGGTGCCCCCTGCCACCAAATTCCACCCCGATCATATTGTTGCAGTGCTTAGGCGAAGCCCTGCGTCGGTAGTACATCAAGATCGTCACCACGCCGTCGTGCTGACGGAACTCTTCCTCGACGCTTTGCTGGATCGGAGCCCGAGGATCGTCATCGAGCTGAACGTGTGCTAAGAACTCGGAGGTGCCGGAGTAACGGTGCTTGGATCGGTCGGATCGGGAAGACGTATGACTACTTCCTCTATGTTGTGTGATCGCTTCCGCAGTCGGTCTGTGTTGGTACGTAGACAATACTCTCCCCTCTCGTTGCTATGCATCACCATGATCTTGCGTGTGCGTAGGAATTTTTTTGAAATTACTACGTTCCCCAACAAGTGCGGACGGTGAACATGATATACGCAACCCACATCCCCAAGAGGGAACGGAAGCTTGCGCTCAGGGACATATATGCATTGGAGCCAGTCGCCCCAAAGTTCAACCCATGGTCCTCCTATCTGACCACCTTCGGTCGCAGGGACCATCCCACTAGTATCCGTCATGGCATATTCGCCGCACTGGTCCTAGACCCAATCATTGATGGATTTCACCTCACTCAAGTCCTTATGGATGGCGGCAGCAACCTGAACCTGCTTTATCAGGACACAGTGCGCAAAATGGGTATAGACCCCTCAAGGATCAAACCCACAAAAACGACCTTTAAAGGATCATACCAGGTGTAGAGGCCCATTGCACAGGCTCAGTCACACTAAAAGTGGTCTTCGGATCCCTGGATAACTTCTGAAGCCAAGAGTTAATCTTCGACATAGTCTCGTTCCGCGGTGGCTACCATGCACTGCTCGGGCGAACCGCATTTGCGAGATTCAATGTGGTACCGCATTATGCGTATCTCAAGCTCAAGATGCCAGGACCTCGGGGGGTCATCACAGTCAATGGAAACACAGAGCGCTCTCTCCGCACGGAGGAGCACACTGCGGCCCTCGCAGCAGAAGCGCAAAGCAGCCTCTTAAGGCAATCCACTAGTTCGGTGATTAAGGACCCGGACACCTTCAAGCACGCCCAGAGTAATCGGCAACGGGACCGCCTGGCACGTTCCGAGCTCGCATAGAAATGCGGCCCCCACCCCGGTCCCAGCCAAACGGCGAAATTCGTGCCACACATACATAATTACGCATTAAAAATACCATGGGCACAGGTGGGGAGGGGGGCACGACTATGGCACGCTCCAAGACGCGGCTTAAACCGCACTAGGGGCTTCCCGCTTTGTTATTTTTCTCTTTCAGGACTTTAATCTCTAGAAACCCTGTCCGGCAGCATGATTGCCGAACACATGATGCAGCTACCAAGGAGGCAGAAAGCTATGTCACACCACGGAACTCCCAGGTGGATTACGATAACAAGTGAAATACTTGCTTTTTATAATATTCCCTAGCTTGCCCTTGGAAGGGACATGTCAAACAGTCCTACGTTTTGCTTATCGCACTACTTGTATCATTTTGCTTTAACGCACCTTTTTGAATAAACAATGCATAACATTAAGACTATTATTGCATTCTTCCGTTTTATATATATGTTCATTCATGACATCTAGCACCCGTACACTCTGGTATGGCCAATACGCTAGGGGCTTAGGCATACCCCATAATACGGCGTGAGAAGTCCGAACACTTTCGACAGTGCGGCACCCCGAACTTATAGCACTATATGCATCAGCTCCGAATCATGTCTTGGGTCAATAGTTGGGTTCGCCCGACTCCCATGTTTTGGTACTTTACGTTCCGCTATATCGGCTAAGGTAGCATTGGGAGAACTACTGCGATTGTGCCCTGGTTCTGCTGGGCTAAGCACCTCAGTAGAGAAAGCTAAAACTGACTGTCATGATAAGGCAAGAGACTGGTCGCTATTCGAGAGGTTTCAAGTCCCTAAAGACTTGTGCCACTTAGAGCGAGGAGTCGGCCCTGTCCAGCTTAAGGCGTGTATAGCGCCCCGAATTCGGCCCTCCGAATACTAGGGGCTTCGCCGAAATTTAAAATTATAGAATTCTATGGCTAAGTGAGAGTGATAACGCATTATAGTCTGATTGCCTTGTTCGTTGTGCTGAGAACCTCCCTCGAAGGACCCAAAAATGGGAACAAGAGTGCTCATGTTTATCCCGAACACCCCAGCACTCGTGGCGTGGGGGCAGAAGCCGACGACTAGCCATCTCCCAGATTTGATAAATAGTCGAACAGAAGGCAATATTTTAAATTCAAACAAGCGTTGCATAGCGCATATGAACAAGTTTTCATAATACATGATTACACGAGCAAGTTTATTCAAATATTACATCTTTCGCACACTCGCCCGCTACAAGACGGGCACCCTTCAGGACAATCTCATAGTACATCTCGGGCTGGCAATGCTCCTTGACCTGCGGCGGCCCTTCCTCCACTAGCTTCATGGCGTCCATCTTGGCCCAGTGCACCTTCGCACGGGCAAAAGCCCGACGTGCACCTTCGATGCAGACGGACCGCTTGATACCAGGCCGAAGTAGCTGTTGGGAAGGGCGTCTCCAGGCCACATCCGGATTATAAAGCCCTTCATGGCCTATTCGTCCGCCTTGTGCACCTCGACCAGTTGCTTCAGCTGGTCGCTCAAAGGCATCGGGTGTTCGGTCCCAGTATACTGAGACCAGAACAGCTTCTCCGTTGAGCTTCCCTCCTCGGCCTGGTATAACTGTGCGGCATCCGACACGCTGCGGGGCAAATCTGTGAATGCTCCTGAGAGCTCCGGACTCGGGTAAGTAACTAGTAATTTACTTTCACATGCTTGCTTTGCATATTGAATGCCTTACCCGCCGCTATCTTCTTCATCGCATCAATCTCCTGGAGGGCCTTTTGGGCTTCGGCCTTGGCACTCTTTGCACTCTCAAGGGCAACGGCAAGCTCGGATTCTCATGTCTTCAAGTCAAGCTCCAACGCCTCGTGCTTCGTCACGAGAGCGTGGAGCTCTTGCTGCACCTCGCGCACCCGTGCCTCTTGTTTTTCCCACTCGGTGCACTCCTGGGCCGCTTTGTTTTTGGCCTCGGATAGCGCTTGTTTTAGGGTTACCACTTCGGTCGTGGCCCCTGGCAAATTAAAGATAATCATGTCATTTTGCAATCGCATCCTTTTTGTATATATACATATCTATAGACTAGTTATTACTTACCTTTGTTCTCCTCAAGCTGCCTCTTGGTAAGGCGACCTTCTTGGACCCTTTGAGGTCCTGCTTCAGTACGGCGACCTTCGCAGTCAGTGCGGCAGAGGTCAGCAGCGAAGCCTGCATACGCATATAGACATACTTATATTAGACTCCTGCAGATATTAGTTGATCCTCTATTCGGCTTTTCCTTTTGAACACCAAACAGAGCATCAGGGGCTACTGTCTATGCGGTAATATTTTTCCTATATTTCAAATACTTACCTCAAAGCCTGTTAGAAGGCTGGCACAAGCTTCAGTCAGTCCGCTCTTGGTGGACTGAACCTTCTGGATCACCGCACTCATAATAGTGCGGTGCTCTTCGTCGATGGAAGCGCTGCGAAGCGCTCCCAGCAGATTGTCCGGTGCCTCTGGATGGACAGAGGTCACTAGCACGGGCGTCTTGCCCCTTTTGGAAGGAGGCCGCCTACCCGAGTCCGGGACCACGGGAGGTTCCGGCGCAACGTTCGGCTGATGGCCGAACTCGGAGCCCTCGGGAGCCTTACTCCCTCTGCTCCCGGAGTCTGCAAGGTCGCCTTGAGGTGCCTCTGGGACTATCTCCCCTCGACTCGGTGCCTCTTGAGACAACACCTCGGCATTGTCCGTAGGGAAAGGGGAGGTGGCGGTCGGAAGTGGATCGCTATCCATATCCGACAAGTCCAAGGAGCCGCACGACGAAGATACGTCGATACGGGCTTGGGGCGGTCTGCATAATCATATTCGGCGTTAGGAGAAGCAGTGCGACAAAGGTATGCTATGAGTTACTCTGGTATCCGAATACTATGAATTCGCCAGGGGCTTGGCCCTGAGCAGCCACTCGTCTTCGTCTTCTGCGGCGGTGGTGGAGCAGTCCGGAAGGAGAGTCCTTCCCTTCTTGGACCCTTCGCCCCACCGGTTGGGGCGGCCTTCCTTTTCTTGTCTCCCCCAGCTGGAGGGGGAGCATCTTCATCTTCCTCCTCGTCATCGTGGGAGGAGTGCGTCGCAGAGTCATCGGACGATGAGTCCGAAACCACCTGGCGTCGGGAACTCTTTCAGGTTCCCTTGGCCTTCTTCTTGGTCTTCTCCGGCACCTTGTAAGGAGCCGGAGTCAGCATCTCCGTCAGGAGAGCATCCACAGTGTCTTCCGGCAGACGGGCCGGACAGTTGATCTTCTCCGATGCCCCCACCCAGTCCTGTCAAAGGCATGGGAGCTTAGACCCCGCACGTGGTTAAGCTGTGGGAAGTAAAAATCCTACCAGATGTACAAAACGTGCCGGATTCGCAGGGCGCTTCGTGCTTAGCCCGCGGTCCTCGATGAGAGAGGGAGGGACCTCGGCGCCCTTGAACAGCACCCTCCAGACATCCTTGTGTGTCATGTCGAAGAGCTCGCTCAGAGTCTGGTGCTGGGCCGAGTCGAACTCCGACAAGTTGAAATCTCGTTGTTGACACGGGAGGATCCGGCGAAAGAGCATGACCTAGACTATGTTGACAAGCTTGAGCTTCTTGATTGCCATATTCCGGATACATTTCTGGAGTCCGTCCAGCTCCACCAATGAACCCCGGGATAGGCCCTTCTCTTTCTAGGAGGTGAGCCGCGTGGGGATTCTGGATCGAAACTCGGGGGCCACCACCCAGTTGGTGTCGCGCGACTCGGTGATATAGAACCATGCCGATTGCCACCCCTTTATGGTCTCCATGAAGGAGCCTTCAATCCATATAACATTGGGCATCTTGCCCACCATGGCTCCACCGCATTCCGCTTGTTGGCCTCCCACCACCTTCGGCTTGATATTGAAGGTCTTCAGCCACAGGCTGAAGTAGGGCCGTATGCGGAGGAAAGCCTCACACACGACGATGAACGCCGAAATGTTGAGGATGAAATTCGGGGCCAGATCAGGAAAGTCCAGCCCGAGTAGAACATAAGACCGCGGACGAATGGATGGAGGGGAAACCCCAGTCCGCGGAGGAAGTGGTGGAGGAAAACTACCCTCTCGTGAGGTTCCGGGGTAGGAACGATCTGCCCTGCAGCGGGCAGCTGATGCGCGATATTCGTGGCTAAGTATCTGGCTCCGCTCAGCTTTTTGATGTGTCCCTCCGTGACGGAGGAAGCCATCCACTTGCCTCCCGCTCCGGACATGTTTGGAGAAAGTTGAGGAGAAGGATGTGGACTTGGGCATTGGAGCTCGAGTGCGCAAGAATGAATGAGCAAGGAGGAAGAAGGCGTGGGTAGAAAAAGGTTAAACCTTATCCCCTTATAAGGACAGCCGAAACTATGCGCCCCCACTAGCCTGGTAAAACTCGCTTATCCCCCAAGCGCCGTAATGGATGGCGCGGTTGGGTTACCCACGCCCGTATTGATGAGAATCCCCTAATAAGGGGACATGATCTTAGCTTTGACAAGACGTGTCAAGAAACTGTCTCGCGTTATGTGCGGGGCTAGTTAAAAAAATGGTTCGAATAATCACCGAGCCATGGCATGATGTCATGTTGCCAAAACATGTCAGCAGATTAGATTTGTGGAAATATTATTCTCTCTACGGTGGTATGTGGAACTTATTTTGCAGGGTCGGACACTATCCTTTTATTCAAACTCTTATGTGGTGTATCCGGAGGAGGAACCCGCCTTGCAATGCCGAAGACAACACTGCGCACCGGACTCATCGTCATTGAAGCCTGGTTCAGGGGCTACTGAGGGAGTCCTGGATTAGGGGGTCTCCGGACAGCCGGACTATATCCTTTGGCCGGACTGTTGGACTATGAAGATACAAGATTGAAGACTTCGTCCCGTGTTCGGATGTGACTCTACTTGGTGTGGAAGGCAAGCTAGGCAGTACGGATATGGATATCTCCTCCTTTGTAACCGACCTTGTGTAACCCTAGCCCCTTCCAGTATCTATATAAACCAGAGGGTTTTAGTCTGTAGGACAACATACAATCATACCATAGGCTACCTTCTAGGGTTTAGCCTCTCCGATCTCGTGGTAGATCAACTCTTGTAATACTCATATCATCAAGAATAAATCAAGCATGACGTAGGGTTTTACCTCCATCAAGAGGACCCGAACCTGGGTCAAACATCGTGTCCCCTGCCTCCTGTTACCATCCGCCTTAGACGCACAGTTTGGGACCCCCTACCTGAGATCCGCCGGTTTTGACACCGACAACGAGTCTACCAGAATAAGTTGCGTAGTAGACATCAAGCTCTTTTCTGGCACCATTGCCGGGGGAGGTGAGTGCTTGAAGGTATATCTTTAGATCTTGTAATTGAATCTTTTATTTTCTTGTTTATCACTAGTTTGGTTTATAAAAGAAAACTACAAAAAATGGAATTGAGGTTGCCTCATATTACTCGTCTTTATCATGTATTTCTTGAAAATTTTGGATTGGAAAACTGTGCTCAATTGATAGAAGAAGAATTTAGTAGAATATTTGGCATAAATATTTGAATGATGAGCATGATTGCATTTTTGCTAGAATGAATTCTTCGAATATCCATGATGCTAGTGATATGCAAAGCAATAAGCTTGGGGATGCTATGTTTGATGAAGATAATATTTTTTAGTCCCCCAAGTTTTGATGTGCAAATTTATTATGATGATTGCATGCCTCCTATTTATGATGATTACAATGATGAATGTGGGTATGTAAGAGTGTCAACCCTAAGTAATGATCCCACTATTTTGGAGGGTGATGAATCTTGTTACAATATTGATGAAAGTGGATTTGGAGAGGTCATGACTTTATTTAATGATGAATCCACTCTTTTGGAAGAGGTCTCAGTTGATTATGACAACAAAGTTGTTATCTATGATGACTATGGTGATGACATGTATGCTATAAAGAATAATGATAACCATGGAACTTGTCATCATGATTTTAATTTTCAATTGGATTATGCCAATCAAGTATCACATGATAGTTATTTCATTGAATTTGCTCCCGCTATTATGAATGAGAATAAATTTGCTTATGTGGAGAGTAATAAAAAATTATGCATGTGGATCTTCAAAAGAATGCTTTATGTGATAGCTATATTACTAAATTCATTCATGATGCTAGTGAAAATTATTATGAGAAAGGAACATATGCTTTCACTTATCCCACTAATATCAAATTTCCTCTATATGTGTTGAAAGTTTCGAAGTCATGCTTATTTTGCCTTCCTACGATAGTTGATTCTTGTTACCATAAATTTTTTGCTCACAAAATCCCTATGAGTAGGAAGTGGGTTAGACTTAAATGTTCTTGCCATGTGATTCATGATGCTCTATTTATGTCTCAATTCTTTACTTCTATGTGAGCATCATTGAAATCATCATTCCTAGCTAAAAAGGCATTAAATAAAAACGCTTGTTGGGAGACAACCCAATATTTACCCCTACTGTTTTTGTGTGTTCGCATGATTAGGCTACTGTAGTAATCATGTTTTATAGATTTTGTTTCAATAAAGTGACAAGTAAAGCCTTTGGGAAAGCATGGATGATAGTTGACTTGATTCTGTGAAAAAACAAAGACTCCAGTTCTGGAATTTTGTAAATTCACAGAAACGTGATTTGGTTCTGAATTTTTTACACATCATTGATATACAAATTGTGTAAGTTGATATGTCTCCAACGTATCTATAATTTTTTATTGTTCCATTTTATTATATTATTTGTTTTGGATGTTTAATGGGCTTTAATATGCTCTTTTATATTATTTAGGGACTAACCTATTAACCCGAGGCCCAGTGTCAGTTTATGTTTTTTGCCTATTTTAGAGTTTCGCAGAAAAGGAATACCAAACGGAATGAAACCTTCGTGATGATCTTTCTTGGGTCGAAAGCAATCCAGAAAACTTGGAGTTGAAGTCTGCAACTCCATGAGGCGGCTACGAGGCAGGAGGGCGTACCCAGGGGGTAGGCACGCCCCCACCCTTGTGGGCCCCTTGTAGCTCCACCGATGTACTTCTTTCGCCTATATTTACTCTTATACCCTATATCGATCGCAGAGAGCCACAAACCCACTTTTCCACTGCCGCAACCTTCTGTACCCGTGAAATCCCATCTTGGGGCCTTTTTCGGCAATCTGCCGGAGGGGGGATCAATCACGGAGGGCTTCTACATCAACACCATAGCCTCTCCGATGAAGCGTGAGTAGTTTACCACAGACCTTCGGGTCCATAGTTATTAGCTAGATGGCTTCTTCTCTCTCTTTGATTCTCAATACAAAGTTCTCCTCGATGTTCTTGGAGATCTATTCGATGTAATACTATTTTGCGGTGTGTTTGCCGAGTTCCGATGAATTGTGGGTTTATGAACAAGATTATCTATGAATATTATTTGGTTCTTCTCTGAATTCTTATATGCATGATTTGATATCTTTGCAAGTCTCTTCGAATTATCGGTTTAGTTTGGCCTACTAGATTGATCTTTCTTGCAATGGGAGAAGTGCTTATCCCTCTACATCATGTCATCTTGCTTAATGCGTTACTCTATTCTTATGAACTTAATACTCTAGATGCATGCTGGATAGCGGTCAATGTGTGGAGTAATACTCTAGATGCATCAGGCTTTCCTCTTCAAGGGAAACCAACACATGCTCAAGAGGTAGCAAGGATTGTTGGCACCGTTGCCGGGGAAATCTACGCCAAGTCAAGACATACCAAGTACCCACCATAAACTCTTCTCCCTCGCATTACATTATTTTCCATTCACCTCTTGTTTTCCTCTCCCCCACTTCTAAAATGATTTTCAACAACCTTCGCCTCTCTTTCATTCGTCTTTTTCGTTTACCCTTATGTCTTACTTGGATTGTTATCTCGTTTGCTTGGTATTATTGCGTGTTTATTGCAAATCAGTACCAAAACTTATGGATCCTCATCCACTTGCTAATCTTTTTTAAGAAATCCAATTATGTCAAACCAATTGCTTGTGAGTTGCATGCACTAGATTATCTTTATGAAGTTTTGCTCGAAATCCGTGAATCTGAAAATTGTGATGAAGTGCTTAATGAAGTGATTCACGATAGATCTTTGAATAAAAAGCATGATTGCAATGATGTTATTATAAATTCTATTAATATCAATTGTGCTAATAATATGCAAAACCCTAAGCTTGGGGATGCTAATTTTGCTATGTCTACTACTTGTTGCAATGATCATGATTGGGGTGATTCTTCTTATAATCCTAAAAGTTTATTTAAGCCCCATGATGAATATGAGATTGGTAATAATGTTTGCAATAATATTGAAAGTGGGTTTGTAAGAGTGTCAAATTTAGAGCCCACATATTTGGATAACTTTCAATCTTATGAAGTTTTTGATAAAAGTAGGTACGGAGAGGTCATGACTTTATTTTATGATAATCCCACTATTTTGGAAGAGTGTCAACTTTGCATGCATGTGGATCATGAACAGAAATTTTTATGTGATAGCTATATTGTTGAATTTGATTATGATCCTACATGTAATTATTATGGGAGAGGAAAATATGGTTGTAGAAATTTTCGTGTCACTAAATTACCTCTCGTTATGTTGAGATTGATATTGTTTCTTTCTCCTTCCTTGCATATGCTAGTTTTTGCTTGTCTTGATAATTTGTTTGCTTATATAATGCCTATTCATAGGAAGTATGTTAGACCTAGATCTGATTTTCATATGCTTCATGATGCTCCCTTCGTGTTTCAATTGCTATCTTTCATGTGAGCATCATTAAAATTATAGATGCCTGGCAAGGGGTGTTAAACGATAGCGCTTGTTGGGAGGCAACCCAATTTTATTTTTGTTCTTTGCTTTTTGTTCATGTTTAGTAATAAATAATTCATCTAGCTTCTGTTATGATTGTGTTTTTTATGTTTTAATTAGTGTTTGTGCCAAGTAAAGCCTTTAGGATCTTCTTAGGTGATTGTTGTTTGATCTTGCTGATAAAAACAAAAAAGTATGCTCTCACGGAAATAATTATAACTTTTTACCAGAGAGAGATAAAATACCAATTACAACTGCAGTAGATCAATATACCTTTTATCCTGGCCGTCCTAATTTTTCAGAATTTTTGGAATTACATAAGAATTCGAAACCTCCAGATTGCTACAGACTGTTCTGTTTTTGACCGATTCTGTTTTTCGCGTGTTGTTTGCTTATTTTGATGAATCTATGAGTAGTATCGGGGGGGGGGGGGGGGTATGAACCATAGAGAAGTTGGAATACAGTATGTTTAACACCAATATAAATAAAGAATGAGTTCATTACAATACCTTAAAGTGGTGGTTTATTTTCTTATACTAACGGAGCTCATGAGATTTTCTGTTGAAGTTTTGTGTTGTGAAGTTTTCAAGTTTTTGGGTAAAGACTTGATGGATTTTGGCACAAGGAGTGGCAAGAGCCTAAGATTGGGGGTGGCCAAGGCACCCCAAGGTAAAATTCAAGGACAACCAAAATCCTAAGCTTGGGGATGCCCCGGAAGGCATCCCCTCTTTCGTCTTCGTCCATCAGTAACTTTACTTGAGGCTATATTTTTATTCACCACATGATATGTGTTTTGCTTGGAGCGTTTTGTATGATTTGAGTCTTTGCTTTTTAGTTTACCACAATCATCCTTGCTGTACACACCTTTTGGGAGAGACACGCATGAATTGGAATTTATTAGAATACTCTATGTGCTTCACTTATATCTTTTGAGCTAGATAATTTTGCTCTAGTGCTTTACTTATATCTTTTTAGAGCACGCTGGTGGTTTTATTTTATAGAAATTATTGATCTCTCATGCTTCACTTATATTATTTTGAGAGTCTTGTAGAATAGCATGGTAATTTTCTTTGGCTATAAAACTAGTCCTAATATGATGGGCATCCAAGATGGGTATAAGAAAAACTTTCAGATAAAGTGTGTTGAATACTATGAGAAGTTTGATGCTTGATGATTGTTTTGAGATATGAGGATGGTGATATTAGAGTCATGCTAGTTGAGTAGTTGTGAATTTGAGAAATACTTGTGTTGAGGTTTGCAAGTCCCGTAGCATGCACATATGGTAACCGTTGTGTAACAAATTTGAAGCATGAGGTGTTTCTTTGATTGTCTTCCTTATGAGTGGCGGTCGGGGATGAGCGATGGTCTTTTCCTGCCAATCTATCCCCCTAGGAGCATGCGCGTAGTGCTTGGTTTTGATGACTTGTAGAGTTTTGCAATAAGTATGTGAGTTCTTTATGACTAATGTTGAGTCCATGGATTATACGCACTGTCATCCTTCCACCCTTGCTAGCCTCTCTACTACCGCACAACTTTCACCGGTACAATAAACCCACCATTTACCTTCCTCAAAACAGCCACCATACCTACCTATTATGACATTTCCATAGCCATTCCGAGGTATATTGCCATGCAACTTTCCGCCATTTTGTTTATTATGACACGCTCCATCATTGTCATATTGCTTTGCATGATCATGTAGTTGACATCGTATTTGTGGAAAATCCACCATTCATAATGTTTTCATACATGTCACTCTTGATTCATTTCCCATCCCTGTACACCGCCGGAGGCATTCATATAGAGTCATATTTTGTTCTAAGTATCGAGTTGTAATTCTTGAGTTGTAAGTAAATAAAAGTGTGATGATCTTTATTATTAGAGCATTGTCCCATGTGAGGAAAAAAAGAGAAAGGCCAAAGAAAAAAGAGAAGGCAGAAAAAGAGAGAAAAAGAGAGAAGGGACAATATTACTATCCTTTTTCCACACTTGTGCATCAAAGTAGCACCATGATCTTCATGATAGAGAGTCTCTTATTTTGTCACTTTCATATACTAGTGGGAATTTTAGTAATAGAACTTGGCTTGTATATTCCAACAATGGACTTCCTCAAAATGCCCTAGGTCTTCGTGAGCAAGCAAGTTGGATGCAGACCCACTTAGTTTCTTTTGTTGAGCTTTCATACATTTATAGCTCTAGTGCATCCGTTGCATGGCAATCCCTACTCACTCACATTGATATCTATTGATGGGCATTTCCATAGCCCATTAATACGCCTGGTTGATGTGAGACCATCTTCCTCCTTTTTGTCTTCTCCACAACCACCATTATATTCCACCTATAGTGCTATGTCCATGGCTCACGCTCATGTATTGCGTGAAAGTTGAAAAAGTTTGAGAATACTAAAGTATGAAACAATTACTTGGCTTGTCATCGGGGTTGTGCATGATTTGAATATTTTGTGTGATAAAGATGGAGCATAGCCAAACTATATGATTTTGTAGGGATGAACTTTCTTTGGCCATGTTATTTTGAGAAGACGTGATTACTTTGTCAGTATGCTTGAAGTATTATTATTTTTATGTCAATATTTAAATTTTGTCTTGAATCTTTTGAATCTGAACATTCATGCCACAATAAAGAAAATTACATTGATAATTATGTTAGGTAGCATTCCACATCAAAAATTCTGTTTTTACCATTTACCTACTCGAGGAGGAGCAGGAATTAAGCTTGGGGATGCTTAATACATCTCCAACGTATCTATAATTTTTGATTGTCCCATGCTATTATATTATCTGTTTTGGATGTTTAATGGGCTTTAATATGCTCTTTTATATTATATTTGGGACTAACCTTTTAACCGGAGGCCCAGTGCCACTTTCTGTGTTTTTGCCTATTTTAGAGTTTCACGGAAAAGGAATACCAAGCGGAATCCAAACGGAATGAAACCTTCGTGATGATATTTCTTGGACCGAAAGCAATCTAGAAGACTTGGAGTTGAAGTCTGGAACTCCGCGAGGCGGCCAAGACGCAGGAGGGCGCGCCCAGGGGGGTAGGTGCGCCCCCCACCCTTGTGGGCCCCTCGTAGCTCCACCGACATACTTCTTTCGCCTATATATACTCTTATACCCTAGATCAATCACAGAGAGCCCAGAACCCACTTTTCCACCGCCGCAAACTTCTGTACCCATGAGATCCCATCTTGGGGCCTTTTCCGGCAATCTGCCGAAGGGGGAATCAATCACGGAGGGCTTCTACATCAATACCATAGCCTCTCCGATGAAGCGTGAGTAGTTTACCACAGACCTTCGGGTCCATAGTTATTAGCTAGATGGCTTGTTCTCTCTCTTTGATTCTCAATACAAAGTTCTCCTTGATGTTCTTGGAGATCTATTTGATCTAATACTCTTTTGCGGTGTGTTTGCCGAGATCCGATAAATTGTGGGTTTATGAACAAGATTATCTATGAATATTATTTGGTTCTTCTCTGAATTCTTATATGCATGATATGATATATTTGCAAGTCTCTTCGAATTATTGGTTTACTATGGCCTACTAGATTGATCTTTCTTGCAATGGGAGATGCTTAGCTTTGAGTTCAATCTTGTGGTGTCCTTTCTCAGTGACAATAGGGGCAGCAAGGCACGTATTGTATTGTTGCCATCGAGGATAAAAAGATGGGGATTATAGCATATTGTTTGAGTTTATCCCTCTACATCATGTCATCTTGCTTAATGTGTCACTCTGCTCTTAATAACTTAATACTATAGATGCATGATGGATAGCGGTCAATGTGTGGAGTAATACTAGTAGATGCAAAATCGTTTCGACATACTTGACACGGACGTGATGCCTATATTCATGATCATTGCCTTAGATATCTTCATAACTATGCACTTTTCTATCAATTGCTCAGCAGTAATTTGTTCAACCACTGTAATACATGCTATCTTGAGAGAAGCCACTAGTGAAACCTATGGCCCCGGATCTCTTTCTTATTATATTGCATCTCTTTTATTTACATCGCATATCGTTTACTATTTTGCAATCTTTGCTTTCCAATCTATTCAACAAAACTACCAAAAATATTTACCTTACTATCTTTATTAGATCCCAGTTTTGCAAGTGACCGTGAATGGATTGACAACCCCTTTATCGCGTTTGTTGCAAGGTTCTTGATTGTTTGTGCAGGTACTAGGTGACTTGTGCGTTGTCTCCTACTGGATTGATACCTTGGTTCTCAAAAACTGAGGGAAATACTTACGCTACTTTGCTGCATCACCCTTTCCTCTTTAAGGGAAAACCAACGCATGCTCAAGAGGTAGCATAAGTTTTCCTATTTTTCTAGAATTTTAAGAGTTACAGAAGTATGGTCATTGTTCAGATCATTATAGACTATTTTGTTTTTGGCAGATTCTAATTTTGATGCAAAGTTTTCTTCTTTTAGTGTTTCCATAGCTTATATTAAGTGTTATAAATTGTGGAAATGATAAGATACAGTAGATTATGTGAGAACAATTATGAATCTTGTCTTTGACAGTGCCCAAGTGAATGATTTGCTCTTTATCATACTAATCCATCTCACGAAGTTCCGTTAAGTTTTGTGTGATTGAAGTTTTCAAGTTTTGGGTGAGATATCGATATGAGGAGAAACATGAGTGGCAAGACACTAAGGTTGGGGATGCCCAAGGCAGTCAAAGATAATATTCAAGGAAGATCCAAGCAACTAAGCTTGGGGATGCCCCGGAAGGCATCCCCTCTTTCGTCTTCAACATTATCGGTAACCTTACTTCAAGCTATATTTTTATTCGTCACATGATATGCGTTTTGATTGGAGCGTCATTTTATGTTGTCGAGGTTTTCTTGCTGCTATTCAGAATAATGATTTGCGTCTTTTATTTCAATAAAAATGTCAAGTATAGCCTTTACCATGCTTATTTTGCAAGTCTATATGTCGCTGTTTTGAAAACAAAAAGTTTTCTATTATTGTCTGAATTCTTTAGAAAAGTCAGAACGTGATAAAATCTTGATTTTTTATGAAATAAGCTACAAATATTTTTATTGTGTGGTAATTTCTAAGAATTTTTTGAGCTATCGTTGTATGAATATTCTTGCATTCTTTACACACTGTCCTGTTTAGACAGATTGTTGTTATGTTTGCATTATGTGCATATGTTTGCTTGTTTAATGATTCTATTTGAGGATAGGAGTATTAAATGTGCAAATCCATTTAGTATGCAATGTTAAATTATAATCTTAGTGATTTTCTGTAATAGAGAATGATAAGGTTTTGTCATTTTCTATAGTGAAGAATGTTAAATCTGAAATTATATATGTTTCATATGCTTATCCCATGGGAAGTAATGACTTCATGTATAAGAAGTATAGGTGATAAAATTTATTGAAAGTTAGCAAACACAACATTGTTCACTTGAACAATTCATGAAAGAATATTGAATGAAGGGATATTTCACATACAAATATACTATCTTGGACATCTTCTACGATTGTGAGCCCCATTAATTATTTTCAAACTTGAGCAAATTAGTTGAAGTTGGACAAGGAAGACAACATAATGAGTTATGTTTCGGTATATTTGTACAGCAGTTATATTGTTATGGATCCTCCAACATGTGGTGCTTGCTTAGGAACTTTTGCTAGCCTTCGCCTGTACTAAGCGGAAACACTGCTTGTGCATCCAAATCCTTAAACCCAAAGTTATTCCGTATGAGTCCATCTTACCTACCTATATGCGGTATTTACCTGTCGTTCCAAGTAAATTTGGATTGCCAAACTCTAAATCTCAAATAATAATCTGTTCTGTATGCCCAAATAGCTCATGAAGCGACAGGGGGCTGTAAGCACCTTGCATGCTAGGTGGGCTATTCTTTTGATGAGTATTTATTCGCTTGTAATTCATGAGAAAGTGGCTGGTAATTGGGATGCCTGGTCCTATGATCAAAATCAAAATATAGTAATAAAACAAAACTCCCCCGGATTTTTGTTGGTATGGAGGGCACTCGTGGATTCGGCTAGCCATGGCTTCTATTTGTTGGTGGGGGGAGTAAAACTTCACCTTTCTGTTTGGGAACCACCTATAATGTGTCTAGCATGGAAGATGTTGAAAACTCTTGGTCACTACGTTGACAATGAAAGAATACCTCTCAAAATTATATTCATCTCTATTTTAAAAGCTTCGAGCTCTCGCACCAGTGCAATTCCCTGCTTCCGTCTGCGAAGGGCCTATATTTTACTTTTATGAAAGATTCAGTAGTATTCCTTCTCATTTCAACCAAAATTACTCTCTAGTTGGCAAGTATCATGTGGTGGGGAAAGATCCAAGCATATATGGCCATTCAAATATATTTGATCATGAATTATTATTGTTGACAACTATCTATATGATAAATAGGTTGGGAGGCGAAACATTAAGCCCCTATCTTTCTCTGTGTTTGATGGATGCTATTTTTTCTAAAAATATGCTTTGAGTGTCAGCAATCATGGAAGACTATATGATATTTGAGTACGTGGGATTTGCTAAATCAAAGCTCTTACATAGACCCTTCCTGAAAATAAGATGAATTGCAATTGTTTGATGACTGAGAACATAGTTTGTTAGTTTTCAAGAAAGTTTAAGGTCTATGCTTTAACATGTGAATAGGTTGCTACTTGATCATGAGAAGTTTTATGAGATGAGCTACTGTTTATGATATATAAAGATGCTAGAAAATGTGTTTGGAACTATCATTGATCAAACTTATGCACTATGCTAGCATTCACACTTCATAAATTATTTCTTTTATCATTTACCTACTCTAGGACAAGCAGGAATCATGCTTGGGGATGCTGATACGTCTCCAACATATCTATAATTTATGAAGTATTCATGCCATGTTTACTACAATTTGATATGGTTTCGGTATGATTTGATTAGAACTAACCTGGACTAATGATGTTTTCAGCAGAACTACCGTGGTGTCATTTCATGTGCAGAAATAAAAGTTCTCGGAATGGGCTAAAAATTTACGGTGATTTTTATGGACCAAAAGAGACCCCCGAAGCACCGGAGCTGGGTCAGGAAGTGGACAAGGAAGCCACAAGCTCGCTAGGCACGCACTACCCCCAGGTGATACGTCTCCAACGTATCTATAATTTTTTTTATTATTCCATGCTATTATATTATCAACCTTGGATGTTTTATATGCATTTATATGCTATTTTATATGAGTTTTTATTTTTTCCTTGTTTTTGAGTATCGCAGAAAAGGAAAACTAAATGGAGTCCAATTGACCTGAAATTTCACGAAGATCTTTTTTGGACCAGAAGAAGCCCACGGAGTACCGGAGATGGGCCAGAAGAGTCCCGAGGCCACCACGAGGGTGGGGGCACGCCCTACCCCCCTGGGCACGCCCCCTACCTCGTGGCCGCCTTGGGGACCCCCCTGACTTGTTCCCGTCTCCAACACCTCTTATATATACCCAAACTTCCAGAAAGAAACCTAGATAGGGAGTTCCGCCGCCGCAAGCCTCCGTAGCCACCGAAAACCAATCTAGGCCCGTTCCGACACCCTGCCTGAGGGGGGAATCCCTCTCTAGTGGCCATCTTCATCATCCTGGAGCTCTCCATGACGAGGAGGGAGTAGTTCACCCTCGGGGCTGAGGGTATGTACCATTAGCTATGTGTTTGATCTCTCTCTCTTTCTCTCTTTCTCTCTCGTGTTCTTGATTCGGCACGATCTTGATGTATCGTGAGCTTTGCTATTATAGTTGGATCTTATGATGTTTCTCCCCCTCTACTCTCTTGTGATGGATTGAGTTTTCCCTTTGAAGTTATCTTATCGGATTGAGTCTTTAAGGATTTGAGAACACTTGATGTATGTCTTGCATGTGCTTATCTGTGGTGACAATGGGATATCACGTGATCCACTTGATGTATGTTTTGGTGATCAACTTGCGAGTTCCGTGACCTCGTGAACTTATGCATAGGGGTGGGCACACGTTTTCGTCTTGACTCTCTGGTGGAAACTTTGGGGCACTCTTTGAAGTTCTTTTGTGTTGGTTGAATAGATGAATCTGAGATTGTGTGATGCATATTGTATAATCAGACCCACGGATACTTGAGGTGACATTGGAGTATCTAGGTGACATTAGGGTTTTGGTTGATTTGTGTCTTAAGGTGTTATTCTAGTACAAACTCTAGGATAGATTGAACGGAAAGAATAGCTTTGTGTTATTTTACTACGGACTCTTGAATAGATCGATCAGAAAGGATAACTTTGAGGTGGTTTCGTACCCTACAATAATCTCTTCGTTTGTTCTCCGCTATTAGTGACTTTGGAGTGCCTCTTTGTTGCATGTTGAGGGATAGTTATATGATCCAATTATGTTATTATTGTTGAGAGAACTTGTACTAGTGAAAGTATGAACCCTAGGCCTTGTTTCCTAGCATTGCAATACCATTTGTGCTCACTTTTATCGCTTGCTACCTTGCTGTTTTAATATTTTAAGATTACAAAAACCTATATCTACCATCTATATTGCACTTGTATCACCATCTCTTCGTCGAACTAGTGCACCTATACAATTTACCATTGTATTGGGTGTGTCGGGGACACAAGAGACTCTTTGTTATTTGGTTGCAGGGTTGTTTGAGAGAGACCATATTCATCCTACGCCTCCCACGGATTGATAAACCTTAGGTCATCCACTTGAGGGAAATTTGCTACTGTCCTACAAACCTCTGCACTTGGAGGCCCAACAACGTCTACAAGAAGAAGGTTGTGTAGTAGACATCAAGCTCTTTTTCTAGCACCGTTGCCGGGGAGGCGAGTGCTTGAAGGTATATCTTTAGATCTTGCAATCGAATCTTTTTGTTTCTTGTTTTATCACTAGTTCAATCTATAAAAGAAAATTACAAAAAAATGGAATTAAGGGTACCTTATATGCTTCATCTTTTTAATATCTTTCATGAAAATAAGGATTCTGATAATTGTGCCAAAATGCTAGAAGAAGAATGCATTAAAATGTTTGGCATTAAATATTTGAATGATGAGCATGATTGCAATGTTGTTAGTACGATCTCTTTGAATATCCATAGTACTAATGATGATTGCACTAGTCATGATGAAAATGTCTCTCATAAGCATGTCAATTTTTGTGGAGTGCATTGAGTTTGCAAGTACACACCAAATAGGGAAGATAGATTTTGCAAGAGGCATAAGTATTTAGAAACTAAATGGTTGCAAGAAAGGCTAGATGTATGTGCTGAAAATTTAAATTTTCTTAGCCATCCTTGTGAACTTTGCAATGAACATGGTCATTTAAATATCCAAGGCAAACTGTTTCATGATCGAATCGTGTCCAAAAGTTGTGATGACTTGATTACCCTTGTGCATCATAATGAACTTAGTTTGCTTGTGGGTTATGAAGAAATGAAACGTATAACTAAGGATCTTCCAGAATTTGTCCTTGATAAAGTTCTTGATTTTGATCTAGAGGAAATTTATATGTATTCTGCGGTGAATTGCATTGAAAATCCTTATATTTCCAATTACATAAAGTCAAGAAAACAATTAGAAGATGAAAATAATACTAATGAAAGGGAGAGACTTCCCAATATCCTCCTATTATTTCTTATGATGAATCAGGTAACAAGGAGGAGCCTTCTATTCAACCATTCTCATTAATAAGGAGCTCCAAAAGGAGGATTAAACCCGCACATGATGTGAAGAAGAAAAAGAAAAGACGGAGAAGCAAAGGAAAAAGGTATCCCTCCCAAATGATGTTGCTCCTATTACTCATTGTGATGATGATAATTGTTATACTATTGGTGTTGTCCATACCATTAATGATGAGAGTGATTATGCTTATGATATAAAAAGGGCCAAGCTTGGGGATGCTATGTTTGATGAGAATGACATGTTTGAGAATGTATTTTCTGCAATTAATGTTTGCCCCAATCTTGGGGATGCTATTTTTAATGAAGATGATATTTTTAGTCTCTCAAGTTCCGATGAGCAAATTTATTATGATGATAGCATGCCTCCTATTTATGATGATTATTGTGATGAGACTTATGCTATAAAAAGTAGTGATGATTATATTTATAAAACTTGTCATGATTATGATTACCCTTTTTCTGAACTACTCTTTTAATGTGGAAACAATTTATAGTATTCTAGTTTCTTATGTGGAGAGTAGTAAAATTTCTATGCTTGTGGATCATGAAAAGAATGATTTATGTGATGGTTATATTGTTGAATTCATTCATGATGATACTGAAAATTATTATGAGGGAGGAATATATGTTTGTAGGAATTGCAATAATATCAAGTTTCCTATCTATGTGCTTGAAATCTTGAAGCTATGCTTGTTTTGCTTTCCTATGCTAGCCGATTCTTGTTCCCATAAGTTGTTTGCTCACAAAATCCCTATGCATAGGAAGTGGGTTAGACTTGAATGTGCTATTCATATTATTCATGATGCTCTCTTTATGTTTCAATTCTTATCTTTTATGTGAGCATCATTGAAATCATCATGCCTAGCTAGGGGCGTTAAATGATAGCGCTTGTTGGGAGGCAACCCAATTTTATTTTTATTCTTTACTTTTTGTTCCTGTTTGGTAATAAATAAATCATCTATCCTATGTTATGATTGTGTTTTTTATGTTTTATTTAGTGTTTGTGCCAAGTAAAGCCTTTAGGATCTTCTTGGGTGATTGTTATTTGATCTTGCTATAAAAAACAGAATGTATGCACTCATGAGAATAATTTTCATTTTTTACCAGTGAGCGATAAAATACCAATTGCACTTGCAGTAGATTAATAAAAAAATTGCCTAGGACTTCCTAATTGCTAAGTATTTTTATAGTTACAGAAGTATTTGAAACCACCATATTGCTACAGACTGTTCTGTTTTTGACAGATTATGTTTTCTATGTGTTGTTTGCTTATTTTGATGAATCTATGAGTAGTATCGGAGGGTATGAACCATAGATAAGTTGGAATACAGTAGATATCACACCAATATGAATTTATAATGAGTTCACAACAGTACCAAAAGTGGTGATTTATTTTCTTATACTAACGGAGCTTGCAAGTTATCTGTTAAGTTTTGTGTTGTGAAGTTTTCAAGTTTTGGGTAAAGATTCGATGGACTATGGAATAAGGAGTGGCAAGAGCCTATGCTTGGGGATGCCCAAGGCACCCCAAGGTAATATTCAATGACAACCAAGAGCCTAAGCTTGGGGATGCCCCGGATGGCATCCCCTCTTTCGTCTTCGTTCATCGGTAATTTTACTTGGAGCTATATTTTTATTCACCACATGATATGTGTTTCGCTTGGAGCGTCATTTTATTTTCTTTCGTTTTGCTTGCTATTTGAATAATATCCCAAGATATGAAATTATTAAATGTTAGAGATTCTTCACATAGTTGCATAATTATTCAACTACTCATTGATCTTCACTTATATCTTTTGGAGTAGTTTGTCGTTTGCTCTAGTACTTCACTTATATCTTTTTAGAGCATGGCGGTAGTTTTATTTTGAAGAAATTGTTGAACTCTCATGCTTCACTTGTATTATTTTTATAGTCTTAAACAACATGGTAATTTGCATTGGTTATGAAATTAGTCCTAATATGATGGGCATCCAAGATGGGTATAATAAAAACTTTCATATAGAGTGCATTGAATACTATGAGAAGTTTGATACTTGATGATTGTTTTGAGATATGAAGATGGTTATATTAGAGTCATTCTAGTTGAGTAGTTGTGAATTTGAGAGATACTTGTGTTAAAGTTTGTGATTCTCGTAGCATGCACATATGGTGAACCGTTATGTGATGAAGTCGGAGCATGATTTATTTATTGATTGTCTTCCTTATGAGTGGCGGTCGGGGACGAGCGATGATCTTTTCCTACCAATATACCCCCCTAGGAGCATGCGCGTAGTACTTCATTTCGATAACTAATAGATTTTTGCAATAAGTATGTGAGTTCTTTATGACTAATGTTGAGTCCATGGATTATACGCACTCTCACCATTCCACCATTGCCAGCCTCTCTTGTGTCGCGCAACTTTCGCCGGTACCATATCACCCACCATTACCTTCCTCAAAACAGCCACCATACCTACCTATTATGGCATTTCCATAGCCATTCCGAGATATATTGCCATGCAACTTTCAACCGTTCCGTTTATTATGACACGCTCCATCATTGTCATATTGCTTTGCATGATCATGTAGTTGACATCGTATTTGTGGCAAAGCCACCATTCATAATTCTTTCATACATGTCACTCATGAGTCATTGCACATCCCGGTACACCACCGGAGGCATTCATATAGAGTCATATTTTGTTCTAAGTATCGAGTTGTAATTCTTGAGTTGTAAGTAAATAAAAGTGTGATGGTCATCATTATTAGAGCATTGTCCCGTGTGAGGAAAGGATGATGGAGATTATGATTCCCCCACAAGTCGGGATGAGACTCCGGACGAAAAATTAAAAAAAAAGAGAAAAAAGAGGCCATAAAAAAGAGAGGGCCCAAAAAACAAAAAAAATGAGAGAAAATGAGAGAAGGGGCAATGCTACTATTCTTTTACCACACTTGTGCTTCAAAGTAGCACCATGATCTTCATGATAGAGAGTCTCCTATGTTGTCACTTTCATATACTAGTGGGAATCTTTCATTATACAACTTGGCTTGTATATTCCAATGATGGGCTTCCTCAAAATGCCCTAGGTCTTCGTGAACAAGCAAGTTGGATGCACACCCACTTAGTTTCTTTTGGAGCTTTCATACACTTATAGCTCTAGTGCATCCGTTGCATGGCAATCCCTACTCACTCACATTGATATCTATTGATGGTGATATCCATAGCCTGTTGATACGCCTAGTTGATGTGAGACTATCTCTCCTTTTTGTCTTCTCCACAACCACCATTCTATTCCACCTATAGTGCTATGTCCATGGCTCACACTCATGTATTGCGTGAAGATTGAAATAGTTTGGGAACATCAAAAGTATGAAACAATTGCTTGGCTTGTCATTGGGGTTGTGCATGATTTAAATATTTTGTCTGATGAAAATAGAGCATAGCCAGACTATATGATTTTGTAGGGATAGCTTTCTTTGGCCATGTTGTTTTGAGAAGACATGATTACTTTGTTAGTATGCTTGAAGTATTATTATTTTTATGTCAATATTAAAATTTCATCTTGAATCTTTTGGATCTGAATATTCTTGCCACAATAAAGAGAATTACATGGATAAATATGTTAGGTAGCATATCACATCAAAAATTCTGTTTTTATCATTTACCTACTCGAGGACGAGCAGGAATTAAGCTTGGGGATGCTTGATATGTCTCCCACATATCTATAATTTTTTATTGTTCCATGCTATTATATTATCAACCTTGGATGTTTTATATGCATCTATATGCTATTTTATATGATTATTGGGACTAACCTATTAACCTAGAGTTTCTGTTTTTTTCCTTGTTTTTGAGTATCGCAGAAAAGGAAAACTAAACGGAGTCCACTTGACCTGAAATTTCACGGAGATCATTTTTGGACCGGAAGAAGCCCAGGGAGTACCGGAGATGGGCCAGAGGAGTCCCGAGGCCACCACAAGGGTGGGGGCGCGCCCTACCCCCCTGGGCGCGCCCCCTACCTCGTGGCCGCCTCGGGGACCCCCTGACTTGTTCCCGACTCCAACACCTCTTATATATACCCAAACTTCCACAAAGATACCTAGATGGGGAGTTCCACCGCCACAAGACTCCGTAGCCACCGAAAACCAATCTAGACCCATTCCGGCACCCTGCCGGAGGGGGGAATCCCTCTCCGATGGCCATCTTCATCATCCCGATGCTCTCCATGACGAGGAGGGAGTTGTTCACCCTCGGGGCTGAGGGTATGTACCAGTAGCTATGTGTTTGATCTCTCTCTCTCTCTCTCTCTCTCTTGTGTTCTTGATTCGGCACGATCTTGATGTATAGCGAGCTTTGCTATTATAGTTGGATCTTATGATGTTTCTCCCCCTCTACTCTCTTGTGATGGATTGATTTTTCCCTTTGAAGTTATCTTATCGGCTTGAGTCTTTAAGGATTTGAGAACACTTGATGTATGTCTTGCATGTGCTTATATGTGGTGACAATGGGATATCACGTGATCCACTTGATGTATGTTTTGTTGATCAACTTGCGAGTTCCGTGACCTCGTGAACTTATGCATAGGGGTTGGCACACGTTTTCGTCTTGACTCTCCGGTAGAAACTTTGGGGCACTCTTTGAAGTTCTTTGTGTTGGTTGAATAGATGAATCTGAGATTGTGTGATGCATATCGTATAATCATACCCACGGATACTTGAGGTGACATTGGAGTATCTAGGTGACATTAGGGTTTTGGTTGATTTGTGTCTTTAAGGTGTTATTCTAGTACGAACTGTGGGATAGATTGAATGGAAAGAATAGCTTCGTGTTATTTTGCTACGGACTCTTGAATAGATCGATCAGAAAGGATAACTTTGAGGTGGTTTCGTACCCTACAATAATCTCTTCGTTTGTTCTCTGCTATTAGTGACTTTGCAGTGACTGTTTGTTGCATGTTGAGGGATAGTTATGTGATCCAATTATGTTATTATTGTTGAGAGAACTTGCACTAGTGAAAGTATGATCCCTAGGCCTTGTTTCCTAGCATTGCAATACCGTCTACGCTCACTTTTATCATTAGTTACCTTGCTGTTTTTACATTTTCAGATTGTAAAAACCTATATCTACCATCCATATTGCACTTGCATCACCATCTCTTCGCCGAACTAGTGCACCTATACAATTTACCATTGTATTGGGTGTGTTGGGGACACAAGAGACTCTTTGTTATTTGGTTGCAGGGTTGTTTGGGGGACACCATCTTCATCCTACACCTCCCATAGATTGATAAACCTTAGGTCATCCACTTGAGGGAAATTTGCTACTGTCCTACAAACCTCTGCACTTGGAGGCCCAACAACGTCTACAAGAAGAAGGTTGTGTAGTAGACATCACCAGGGTGCTAGCGGCGAGCTTGTGGGCCCCTCAAGCACCCCCTTGATGCGAGACCGATGCCAAAAATTCCTATTAATACCCAAACCCCCAGAAAGAACCCTAGATTAGAAGTTCCACCACCGGAAGCCTCTATAGATAGGAAAACTCAATCGGGAGCCCGTTCTAGCACCCTGCCGAAGGGGGAAATCATCACCAGAGGCCATCTTCATCATCCCAGCAGCCACCATGATGACGAGGGAGTAGTTCACCCTTGGGGCTAGGGGTATGTGCCAGTAGCTATCTATTTGATCTCTCTCTCTCTCGTGTTCTTGATTTGGCACAATCTTGATGTACCATGAGCTTTGTTAATATAGTTGGATCTTATGGTGTTCTTCCCTCTCTACCTTCTTGTGATGAATTGAGTTTTACCTTTGAGATCTCGTTGTTAACGATTTGATACTTTTAAGGATTTGAGAACGCTTGATGTATGTCTTGTGTATGAATACCCGTGGTGACAATGGGGTATCATATTGATTCACTTGATGTATGTTTTGGCACTCAACTCACGGATTCCCAAGGTGAATTGGGGTAATCTATGCATAGGGGTTAATGCACGTTTTCGTCCTATGTTCTCGGATAGAAACTTTGGAGTGTTTCTTTGTTGCATGTTGAGGGATTTTTATATGATCCAATTATGTTTTCATTGTTGAGAGATCTTGCACTAGTGAAAGTACGAACCCTAGGCCTTGTTTCTAAACATTGCAATACCGTCTGTGCTCCGTTTTACTACTTGTTACTGATGTCTACTACACAACTTGTTCCTGTAGACTCGTGTTGGGCCTCCAAGTGCAGAGGTTTGTAGGACAGTAGCAAATTTCCCTCAAGTGGATGACTCAATCCGTGGGAGGCATAGGATAAAGATTGTCTCTCTCAAACAACCGTGCAACCAAATAATTAAAAGTCTCTTGTGTCCCCAACACACCAAATACAATGGTAAATTGTATAGGTGCACTAGTTCGATGAAGAGATGGTGATACAAGTGTTGTAATGATAGTAGATATTGCCTTTTGTAACAGGAACAATAAAAAACATCACATCAAGGTAGCAAGTAACAAATGTAAGCACAAACGGTATTGCAATGCTTGAAAATGAGATCTAGGGTCTGTATTTTCACTACTGCAATCTCTCAATAATCCTAATATAATTGGATCATAGAACCATCCCTCAACATGCGAAGAAGAATCACTCCAAATTTCTTATCTAGCGGAGAACATTGTTGGGGAACATAGTAATTTCAAAAAAATTCCTACGCACACGCAAGATCATGGTGATGCATAGCAACGAGAGGGGAGAGTGTTTTCTACGTACCCTCGTAGACCGGAAGTGGAAGCGGTAGCACAACGCGGTTGATGTAGTCGTACGTCTTCACGGCCCGACCGATCCAGCACCGAAACTACGACACCTCCGAGTTCTAGCACACGTTCAGCTCGATGACGATCCCTGGACTCTGATCCAGCAAAGTGTCGGGGAAGAGTTCCTTCAGCACGACGGCATGGTGACGATCTTTATGTTCTACCGTCGCAGGGCTTCGCCTAAGCACCGCTACAATATTATCAAGGATTATGGTGGAGGGGGGCACCGCACACGGCTAAGAGAACGATCACGAAGATCAACTTGTGTGTCTAGAGGTGCCCCCTGCCCCTGTATATAAAGGAGCAAGGGGGGAGGCCGGCCGGCCCTTGAGGCGCGCCAAGGAGGGGGGAGTCCTCCTCCTAGTAGGAGTAGGACTCCCCTTTCCTAGTCCAACTAGGAAGAGGGAAGGGGGAAGGAAAGAGAGGAGAGGGAGAGGGAAAGAGGGGCCGCGCCCCCCTCCCCTAGTCCAATTCGGACTCCCCATGGGAGGGGTGCGCCACCTCCTGGGCTTCTGCCCTCTCTCTCCCCTCAGGCCCACTAAGGCCCAATACTTCCCCGGGGGGTTCCGGTAACCCTTCCGGCACTCCGGTTTTCTCCGAAATCACCCGAAACACTTCCGGTGTCCGAATATAGCCATCCAATATATCGATCTTTATGTCTCGACCATTTCGAGACTCCTCGTCATGTCCGTGATCATATCCGGGACTCCAAACAACCTTCGGTACATCAAAATATATAAACTCATAATGAAACTGTCATCGAAACGTTAAGCGTGTGGACCCTACGGGTTCGAGAACAATGTAGACATGACCGAGACACGTCTCCGGTCAATAACCAATAGCAGAACCTGGATGCTCATATTGGCTCCCACATATTCTACGAAGATCTTTTATCGGTCAGACCGCATAACAACATACGTTGTTCCCTTTGTCATCGGTATGTTATTTGCCCGAGATTTTATCGTCGGTATCTCAATACCTAGTTCAATCTCGTTACTGGCAAGTCTCTTTACTCGTTCCGTAATACATCATACTGCAACTAACTCATTAGTTGCATTGCTTGCAAGGCTTATGTGATGTGCATTACCGAGAGGGCCCAGAGATACCTCTCCGACAATCGGAGTGACAAATCCTAATCTTGAAATACGCCAACCCAACAAGTACCTTCGGAGACACCTGTAGAGCACCTTTATAATCACCCAGTTACGTTGTGACGTTTGGTAGCACACAAAGTGTTCCTCCGGTAAACGGGAGTTGCATAATCTCATAGTCATAGGAACATGTATAAGTCATGAAGAAAGCAATATCAACAAACTAAACGATCAAGTGCTAAGCTAACGAAATGGGTCAAGTCAATCACATCATTCTCCTAATGATGTGATCCCGTTAATCAAATGACAACTCATGTCTATGGTTAGGAAACATGACCATCTTTGATCAATGAGCTAGTCAAGTAGAGGCATACTAGTGACACTATGTTTGTCTATGTATTCACACATGTATTATGTTTCCGGTTAATACAATTCTAGCATGAATAATAAACATTTATCATGATATAAGGAAATGAATAATAACTTTATTATTGCCTCTAGGGTATATTTCCTTCAGTCTCCCACTTGCACTAGAGTCAATAATCTAGATTACACAGTAATGATTCTAACACCCATGGAGCCTTGGTGCTGATCATGTTTTGCTCGTGGAAGAGTCTTAGTCAGCGGGTCTGCAACATTTAGATCCGTATGTATCTTGCAAATTTCTATGTCTCCCACTTGGACTAAATCTTGAATGGAATTGAGGCGTCTTTTGATGTGCTTGGTTCTCTTATGAAATCTGGATTCCTTTGCCAAGGCAATTGCACCAGTATTGTCACAAAAGATTTTCATTGGACCCGATGCACTAGGTATGACACCTAGATCGGATATGAACTCCTTCATCCAGACTCCTTCATTTGCTGCTTCCGATAAGCTCGGATCAGTGTCAAAGCTTGCATCAACGTAACCATTTACGATGAGCTCTTTGTCACCTCCATATATGAGAAACATATCCTTAGTCCTTTTCAGGTATTTCAGGATGTTCTTGACCGCTGTCCAGTGATCCACTCCTGGATTACTTTGGTACCTCCCTGCTAGACTTATAGCAAGGCACACATCAGGTCTGGTACACAGCATTGCATACATGATAGAGCCTATGGATGAAGCATAGGGAACATCTTTCATTTTCTCTCTATCTTCTGCGGTGGTCGGACATTGAGTCTTACTCAATTTCACACCTTGTAACACAGGCAAGAACCCTTTCTTTGCTTGATCCATTTTGAACTTCTTCAAAACCTTGTCAAGGTATGTGCTTTGTGAAAGTCCAATTAAGCGTCTTGATCTATCTCTATAGATCTTAATGCCCAATATGTAAGCAGCTTCACCGAGGTCTTTCATTGAAAAACTCTTATTCAAGTATCCCTTTATGCTATTCAGAAATTCTATATCATTTCCAATCAATAATATGTCATCCACATATAATATCAGAAATGCTACAGAGCTCCCACTCACTTTCTTGTAAATACAGACTTCTCCAAAAGTCTGTACAAAACCAAATGCTTTGATCACACTATCAAAGCATTTATTCCAACTCCGCGAGGCTTGCACTAGTCCATAAATGGATCGTTGGAGCTTGCACACTTTGTTAGCTCCCTTTGGATCAACAAAACCTTCCGGCTGCATCATATACAACTCTTCTTCCAGAAATCCATTCAGGAATGCAGTTTTGACATCCATCTGCCAAATTTCATAATCATAAAATGCGGCAATTGCTAACATGATTCGGACAGACTTAAGCATCGCTACGGGTGAGAAGGTCTCATCATAGTCAATCCCTTGAACTTGTCGAAAACCTTTTGCGACAAGTCGAGCTTTGTAGACAGTAACATTACCATCAGCGTCAGTCTTCTTCTTGAAGATCCATTTATTCTCAATTGCTTGCCGATCATTGGGCAAGTCAACCAAAGTCCACACTTTGTTCTCATACTTGGATCCCATCTCAGATTTCATGGCTTCAAGCCATTTTGCGGAATCTGGGCTCACCATCGCTTCTTCATAGTTCGTAGGTTCATCATGATCTAGTAGCATGACTTACAGAACAGGATTACCATACCACTCTAGTGCGGATCTTACTCTGGTTGATCTACGAGGTTCATTAGTATCTTGTTCTGAAGTTTCATGATCATCATCATTAGCTTCCTCACTAATTGGCGTAGGTGTCACAGAAACCGGTTTCTGTGATGTACTACTTTCCAATAAGGGAGCAGGTACAGTTACCTCATCAAGTTCTACTTTCCTCCCACTCAATTCTTTCGGGAGAAACTCCTTCTCTAGAAAAACTCCAAATTTAGCAACAAAAGTCTTGCCTTCGGATCTATGATAGAAGGTGTACCCAACAGTCTCCTTTGGGTATCCTATGAAGACACATTTTTCCGATTTGGGTTCGAGCTTATCAGGTTGAAGCTTTTTCACATAAGCATCGCAGCCCCAAACTTTCAGAAATGACAACTTTGGTTTCTTGCCAAACCACAGTTCATAAGGCGTCGTCTCAACGGATTTCGATGGTGTCCTATTTAACGTGAATGCAGTCATCTCTAAAGCATAACCCCAAAATGATAACGGTAAATCAGTAAGAGACATCATAGATCGCACCATATCTAATAAAGTACGATTACGACGTTCGGACACACCATTACGTTGTGGTGTACCGGGTGGCATGAGTTGTGAAACTATTTCGTATTGTTTCAAATGTCGACCAAACTCGTAACTCAAATATTCTCCTCCACGATCAGATCGTAGAAACTTTATTTTCTTGTTACGATGATTTTCAACTTCACTCTGAAATTCTTTGAACTTTTCAAATGTTTCAGACTTATGTTTCATTAAGTAGATATACCCATATCTTCTTAAATCATTTGTGAAGGTGAGAAAATAACGATATCCGCCACGAGCCTCAACATTCATTGGACCACATACATCTGTATGTATGATTTCCAACAAATCCATTGCTCTCTCCATAGTACCGGAGAACGGCGTTTTAGTCATCTTACCCATGAGGCACGGTTCGCAAGTACCAAGTGATTCATAATCAAGTGGTTCCAAAAGTCCATCAGTATGGAGTTTCTTCATGCGCTTTATACCGATATGACCTAAACGGCAGTGCCACAAATAAGTTGCAGTATCATTATCAACTCTGCATATTTTGATTTCAACATTATTAATACGTGTATCACTACTATCGAGATTCATCAAAAATAGACCACTCTTCAAGGGTGCATGACCATAAGAGATATTACTCATATAAATAGAACAAGCATTATTCTGTGATTTAAATGAATAACCGTCTCGCATCAAACAAGATCCAGATATAATGTTCATGCTCAACGCTGGCACCAAATAACAATTATTTAGGTCTAATACTAATCCCGAAGGTAGATGTAGAGGTAGTGTGCCGACTGCGATCACATCGACTTTGGAACCATTTCCCACGCGCATCGTCACCTCGTCCTTAGCCAATCTTCGCTTGATTCGTAGCCCCTGTTTCGAGTTACAAATGTTAGCACCAGAACCAGTATCAAATACCCAGGTGCTACTGCGAGCATTAGTAAGGTACACATCAATAACATGTATATCACATATACCTTTGTTCACTTTGACATCCTTCTTATCCGCCAAATACTTGGGGCAGTTCCGCTTCCAGTGACCAGTCTGCTTGCAGTATAAGCACTCAGTTTTAGGCTTAGGTCCAGACTTGGGTTTCTTCTCCCGAGCAGCAACTTGCTTGCTGTTCTTCTTGAAGTTCCCCTTCTTCTTCCCTTTGCCCTTTTTCCTGAAACTGGTGGTCTTATTGACCATCAACACTTGATGCTCCTTCTTGATTTCTACCTCCGCGGCTTTTAGCATTGCGAAGATCTTAGGAATAGTCTTATTCATCCCTTGCATAGTATAGTTCATCACGAAGCTTTTTTAGCTTGGTGGCAGTGATTGAAGAACTCTGTCAATGACACCATCAATAGGAAGATTAACCCCCAGTTGAGTCAAGTGATTATGATACCCAGACATTTTGAGTATATATTCACTGACAGAACTATTCTCCTCCATCTTGCAGCTATAGAACTTATTGGAGACTTCATATCTCTCAATCCGAGCATTTGCTTGACATATTAACTTCAACTCCTGGAACATCTCATATGCTCCATGACGTTCAAAACATCGTTGAAGACCCGGTTCTAAGCCGTAAAGCATGGCACACTGAACTATCGAGTAGTCATCAGCTTTGCTCTGCCAGACGTTCATAACATCTGGTGTTGCTCTTGCAGCAGGCTTGGCACTTAGCGGTGCTTCCAAGACGTAATTCTTCTGTGCAGCAATGAGGATAATCCTCAAGTTACGGACCCAGTTGGTGTAATTGCTACCATCATCTTTCAACTTTGCTTTCTCAAGGAACACATTAAAATTCAACGGAACAACAGCATGAGCCATCTATCTACAATCAAACATAGACAAGCAAGATACTATCAGGTACTAAGTTCATGATAAATTTAAGTTCAATTAATCATATTACTTAAGAACTCCCACTTAGAAAGATATCCCTCTAATCCTAAAAGTGATCACGTGATCCAAATCAACTAAACCATGTCCGATCATCACGTGAGATGGAGTAGTATCAATGGTGAACATCAATATGTTGATCATATCTACTATATGATTCACGCTCGACCTTTAGGTCTCCGTGTTCCGAGACCATATCTGTTATATGCTAGCCTCGTCAAGTTAAACCTGAGTATTCCGCGTGTGCAACTGTTTTGCACCCGTTGTATTTTAACGTAGAGCCTATCACACCCGATCATCACGTGGTGTCTCAGCACGAAGAACTTTCGCAACGGTGCATACTCAGGGAGAACACTTATACTTTGATAATTTAGTGAGGGATCATCTTATAATGCTACCGTCAATCAAAGCAAGATAAGATGCATAAAAGATAAACATCACATGCAATCAATATAAGTGATATGATATGGCCATCATCATCTTGTGCTTGTGATCTCCATCTTCGAAACACAGTCATGATCACCATCGTCACCGGCGCAACACCTTGATCACCATCGTAGCATCGTTGTCGTCTCGCCAATCTTATGCTTCCACGACTATCGCTACCGCTTAGTGATAAAGTAAAGCATTACAACGCAATTGCATTGCATACAATAAAGCAACAACCATATGGCTCCTGCCAGTTGCAGATAACTCGGTTACAAAACATGATCATCTCATACAATAAAATTTAGCATCATGTCTTGACCATATCACATCACAACATGCCCTGCAAAAACAAGTTAGACGTCCTCTACTTTGTTGTTGCAAGTTTTACGTGGCTGCTATGGGCTTAGCAAGAACCGTTCTTACCTACGCATCAAAACCACAACGATAGTTTGTCAAGTTGGTGCTGTTTTAACCTTCGCAAGGACCGGGCGTAGCCACACTTGGTTCAACTTAAGTTGGAGAAACTAACACCCGCCAGCCACCTGTGAGCAAAGCATGTCGGTAGAACCAGTCTCGTGTAAGCGTAAGCGTAATGTCGGCGTGGGCCGCTTCATCCAACACTACCGCCGAACCAAAGTATGACATGCTGGTAAGCAGTATGACTTATATCGCCCACAACTCCCTTGTGTTCTACTCGTGCAAAACATCAACGCATAAAACCAAGGCTCGGATGCCACTGTTGGGGAACGTAGTAATTTCAAAAAAATTCCTACGCACACGCAAGATCATGGTGATGCATAGCAACGAGAGGGGAGAGTGTTGTCTACGTACCCTCGTAGACAGGAAGCGGAAGCGTTAGCACAACACGGTTGATGTAGTCGTACGTCTTCACGGCCCGACCGATCAAGCCCCGAAACTACGGCACCTCCGAGTTCTAGCACACGTTCAGCTCGATGACGATCCCCGGACTCCGATCCAGCAAAGTGTCGGGGAAGAGTTCCGTCAGCACGACGGCGTGGTGACAATCTTGATGTTCTACCGTCGCAGGGCTTCGCCTAAGCACCGCTACAATATTATCGAGGTTTATGGTGGAGGGGGGCACCGCACACGGCCAAGAGAACGATCACGAAGATCAACTTGTGTGTCTAGAGGTGCCCCCCTGCCCCTGTATATAAAGGAGCAAGGGGGGAGGCCGGCCGGCCCTTGAGGCGCGCCAAGGAGGGGGGAGTCCTCCTCCTAGTAGGAGTAGGACTCCCCTTTCCTATTCCAACTAGGAAGAGGGAAGGGGGAAGGAAAGAGAGGGAGAAGGAGAGGGAAAGAGGGGCCGCGCCCCCTCCCCTAGTCCAATTCGGACTTCCCATGGGAGGGGGCGCGCCACCTCCTGGGCTGCTGCCCTCTCTCTCCCCTCAGGCCCACTAAGGCTCAATACTTCCCCGGGGGGTTCCGGTAACCCTTCCGGCACTCCGGTTTTCTCCGAAATCACCCGAAACACTTCCGGTGTACGAATATAGCCGTCCAATATATCGATCTTTATGCCTCGACCATTTCGAGACTCCTCGTCATGTCCGTGATCATATCCGGGACTCCGAACAACCTTCGGTACATCAAAATATATAAACTCATAATGAAACTGTCATCGTAACGTTAAGCGTGCGGACCCTACGGGTTCGAGAACAATGTAGACATGACCGAGACACGTCTCCGGTCAATAACCAATAGCGGAACCTGGATGCTCATATTGGCTCCCACATATTCTACGAAGATCTTTTATTGGTCAGACCGCATAACAACATACGTTGTTCCCTTTGTCATTGGTATGTTACTTGCCCGAGATTTGATCGTCGGTATCTCAATACCTAGTTCAATATCGTTACTGGCAAGTCTCTTTACTCGTTCCGTAATACATCATACTACAACTAACTCATTAGTTGCAATGCTTGCAAGGCTTATGTGATATGCATTACCGAGAGGGCCCAAAGATACCTCTCTGACAATCGGAGTGACAAATCCTAATCTTGAAATACACCAACCCAACAAGTACCTTCGGAGACACCTGTAGAGCACCTTTATAATCACTCAGTTACGTTGTGACGTTTGGTAGCACACAAAATGTTCCTCCGGTAAACGGGAGTTGCATAATCTCATAGTCATAGGAACATGTATAAGTCATAAAGAAAGCAATAGCAATAAACTAAACGATCAAGTGCTAAGCTAACGAAATGGGTCAAGTCAATCACATCATTCTCCTAATGATGTGATCCCGTTAATCAAATGACAACTCATGTCTATGGTTAGGAAATATAACCATCTTTGATCAACGAGCTAGTCAAGTAGAGGCATACTAGTGACACTATGTTTGTCTATGTATTCACACATGTATTATGTTTCTAGTTAATACAATTCTAGCATGAATAATAAACATTTATCATGATATAGGGAAATAAATAATAACTTTATTATTGCCTCTAGGGCATATTTCCTTCAAACATAAGACGAAATTGTTTATAGGGTACGAAACCAACTCAAAGTTATCCTTTTTGATCGATCTATTCAAGAGTTCGTACTAAAATAACACCAAGTTATTATTTTCGATCGATCTATCAGGAGTTCATACTAAAAAAACACCAAGTTATTCTTTCTGATCGATCTATCAAGAGTTCGTACTAAAATAACACCAAAACAAATTCAGATTCATAATAATCAATCCAACACAAAAGAAAAGAGTGCCCCAAGAATTATACCGGAGAAACAAAGACGAGAATGTGCACCAACCCCTAAGCTTAGATTACGCCAATATCACCTCGGGAATGCGCGAGTTGAGTGCCAAAACACATATCAAGTGAATCAATATGATACCCCATTGTCACCACAGGTATTCATAGCAAGACATACATCAAGTGTTCTCAAATCCATAAAAGTATTCAATCCGATAAGAACGAAATCTCAAAGGAAAAACTCAATTCATCACTACAAGATAGAGAGGGAGAAACACCATATGATCCAACTATATTAACAAAGCCCGCGATACATCGAGATCATGTCATCTCAAGAACACGAGAGAGAGAGAGAGAGAGAGAGAGATTAAATACATAGCTACTAGTACAAACCCTCAGCCCGAGGGTGGACTACTCCCTCCTCATCATGGTGGCCGTCGGGATAATGAAGATGGCCACCGGTGATGATTTCCCCCTCCGGCAGGGTGCCGAAACGGGGTCTAGATTGGTTTTCATGGCTACAAAGACTTGCGGCGGCAGAACTTCTGATCTAGGGTTATTTCTGGGGGTTTTGTATTTATAGGATTTTTTGGCATCGGTTTCACGCGAAGATGAGCCTCGAGGTGACCACAACCCACCTGCAGACGGGCAAGGGCCCAGGCGCGCCCTGGTAGGTTGTGCTCACCTCCATCACCTTCTGGTCCTCCCACGAAGCTTCTGGTGCCTCTTTTGTTCCAGAAAAATCACCAAAAAGTTTCTTGCATTTGGAGAACTTTTTTCTGCACAAAAAACAACATCACAGTAGTTTTGCTGAAAACAGCGTCAGTCTGGGTTAGTTCCATTCAAATCATACCAAAACCATATAAAATTGTTGTAAATAACATGGCATCAATACTTCATAAATTATATATACGTTGGAGACGTATCAGTTAGCTTGTTCTTTTTATATTTTCATATTACAAAAACCTATATCTGCCATCCATATTACACTTGTATCACCATCTCTTCGCCGAGCTAGTGCACCTATACAATTTACCATTGTATTGGGTGGGTTGGGGACACAAGAGACTCTTTGTTATTTGGTTACAAGGTTGTTTGAGAGAGACCATCTTCATCCCACGCCTTCCACGGGTTGATAAATCTTAGGTCATCCACTTGAGGGAATATTGCTACTGTCCTACAAAACTCTGCGTTTGGACGCCCAACACGAGTCTACAAGAATAAGTTACGTAGTATACATCTGGGAGGCACTCCGCGGACACGGATGCGGGACGCCGCAATCCAACCATAGTCGCATACATTTCAAACTCGTTTTCAACAAACCGAATGAAATTCGTGCAAACACGGCCGGATTACATATTAACATGACGGATTTTATACAAACACAATGGATTTTTATTACGTTTCAAACATTTAGAACAAAAAAGACTCGCCCCTAAACCTATCCTACGGCAGCGGCGCCCGCTGTCGAAGCCCGTGTTGTCCTCCATCTGCCGTCCAGTCACGCGTCTTTGACATTGAACAAGCGCGGACAACGGAGACGGTGAGAGGCCGCGTACGCTCTGAGTCATCTTCAATGTGGTGCGGCGTGCTCTACAGCAGCATGAATGCGGGCAACTGGCGCCGGGCGGGAACGCGTGCGGGCGAGGGAGGAGGGGTTTGGGCGGGCCAGGGTGATCAGAAGCGGGCGTGGCAGCGGTCCAGACTTTCGCAAAGCCTCACGCGTTTATCTCCGGTTTGCCAGAGAAAATATTTCCGGGCCGTGTCGTGGAGCGATACAGGGTCGCATTGGATGGCTTCTGCGGTCTGGACGGATGCGGAGGTTTGAGGATCGGCGTTGGAGATGCCCTAAGTCTCAGGAAACCACATTATTGTGCATAGAACATATGCCATGAAAAAACCCAGCCAATATGAAGCAAAATGAAACATTTTTTAACACAATACAATTGAAGATGCTCACATTCACGCATATACACGATACAATCATAATTATAGGGCTGAAATGGAGGGAAAAAAAGCGAAAAAAGCGGCAGATTTTTTTTTGAGCATAAAAAAAAAGCGGCAGATGGGCTCAGATCGCAAAGAGACTGAGCCCTTTCTCCTGAACGATGTGCAATGGGCTGCGCACTGGCAAATGCTATTCTTCCTTGTACAACACTCTACAGCATGCATGGTAGTACACGATAATGATCGATGCAGGTTACGAGAAGAGGGAAATGATCAGGCATAATCCATCTTCACGAATAGGTCGACCTCGTAGACGATGGAGTCAGGCGTGGGGTTGCCCGCGACCATCATGACGCAGTACCCACGCGCCATCCTGAACGCGCCGGTGCCGCCCACCACGGCGCGCTCGATGGCACCCGTGAAGCTCAGAACAGGCCCCAGCATGGCCAGCGTGCTCCCGCTGTGCTCTCCGGCCGTGAACACGAAGTTGATCGCCGACTGCATGCCCGGCGGGCTCACGAGCCCGGCTCCAGCGAAAATGCCCTGGTACCGGCCCACTAGCGACGAGCTCTTCGGGTCCGGGCCGTCGCGCAGCTCGTCGTCAAGCACGCCGACCAGCCCGAACGTCGCGTTGGCGCCCAGTGGTGATGGCACCACCACGATCGCCGTCGCGTTGGGGCCGGCGAAGGTCTCGTGCATGTACAGGTGGATGCGCTTGAGCCCTTGGTCGCCGGCGCGCGCCAGGAGGAAGGCTGGTGCTGACCAGGCCAGCATGAGAGCGAGCAAGAGCAGCGGCGAGGAGGAAGTCATGGCGATCAAAAAGCGTTGCGGTATCGACTCGCAGCCGCTGGAATACAATGCAACGCGGTCGATGGGTTGAACATGCTCTTGATAGGGCTCATAATATATAGCAACCACTCCGTTGACCTGCGTGCATGATCGATCGGCAGCTCTCAACCGACGTGCAATCCCCTATGTAGCTCTCGCAAGTCGCAGCTAGCTAGTTTTTTTCAGCTTACAGAACCAAATTCTCTGTCTTTTTCATGATTTCATCGCCAGCTACATGATCAACTATTAGTAGTAGCTACCAACTGCCGACGCGCCCGCTAGTTGGGCTGCTAACTAATGTCAACGATATGGATGTTTTCTTTTTTGAGAAAAGGCATAAAGCCCCACTTCAAATTAGTGAAGCCATCAACCGGCTAGGATACATAGAACCTGATTACAAAGGCCAAAACTTGACAAGAAAAAATGAAAGATACAGGGAATTTGGTTTGAGACTAGGAGCAACAGGGAGCACAACAACAAATGCCATTGCCTGCACTACGAAAACAGAGTCAAATTCCTCGGGCACCAACAAGCTCTAGCTTCTTGCAAGGTCCAGAAAGAAGCCTCGCCCCTCTCGAAGACGTTTTGTCATGATTCTTGGGCATCGATTGTTGCTGCTCCTGATGGCTCTATGGCCTCGGCGGATTTCCCTGTGCGGCCTGCCTTGGAGCGGCAGGCCAAGCTGCTGCGCTCTGAGCTCCTTGGTATGACTTCCCTCCAGCTTTAGGAGACGGTCCAGCCTTTGCGTGATGTCATTGACTCCAGTGGCGGTTCTAGGCCCCAGGCAGCCAGGGCCTTGGCCTGGGGCGTGGTGGATCATTTCTTTGTTAACTGCAGCATACTGTAGCTTACTGTAGTTACACTGCTTGCCTGGGGCGTATGCTGAACCTAGCTCCGCTACTAATTGACTCCATGCAAGGTTGGATGTTGCGGATGGAGAGCTTCATGGAGCGTGCTGAGGCTGCACTTGGCGAGCTCTCCATGGTGCCGCCTGTGTTGCAGACTGCTCATGTATTGGGTCCTTTGGTTGTGCCTATTGGAAACTTCGAGGTCCGGATGGGTGTCGAGCTTCATGGTCGTTTCTCCCCTCGTGCTAGAGCATGTTCGCTGTCGTCAGCCTCCAAGGGACTGGACAATGATGATGTTGTGACTCCGGTGCTGCAGATCATGCCTGAGTTGCGGGAGTTGTGTGAGGGCTCGGTTCTACCTCTGTCTGTCGAACAACTACAGGTAGACCCCCCCCCTGAGATTTCGATTGTGGCTTTACCACCATCGTCACCCCTGAAGTCTAGCCAGATACCTGATGCCAAGGGGTGCGGTGATTTGGACGTTGCAGTCTCTGTCATTCCCTCGTCTGCGACCATCAAGCATGTGATGCCTGTGAGTGACATGACCAGTGAGCCAAGTGTGGTTGCACCTACTCCAAACCCAGATGCTCTCTTCGCGAAATAATTTTGTGACTTGCTCGCCAGTGTGGAGGTTGCTAGACCTGTTTTGTGCAGGTCGATTGCTTGCCTTCTGATGGGGACACCAATAAGAGGCAAACAAAAGAAGGTGGGAAAAGGCAAGAGTGACGCCATATGCAAGGCGTCTCTGGCTACTTGATGGATGATCTTCATTCTCTCAGCCCATCCTCTTGGATTGGGTCGTCGTTGTGGGTTCGAAGGTGTTTGATGTCTTATGTCGAGGTGTTCTTGTCAGGGGTCACATGGCGTAGTAGCAATGTCGAGGTTTGTGAATGTTGTGTAATCAGATTGTCTGGCGGGGGGCGCTTATGCGGTTGTGGGATTTTCTTGCCATGTGAGTAGTTAGTCTGTGCTTCGTTTGTATTGGTTTTCGCTCTGTTTTCCTTTAATTAACTAGACAATTCTCTTCTTCTTAATCGATGAGGCAAAACTTTTGCCTCCGTTTAAAAAAAATAGAGTCAAGTCGCTGGAGAGCCCATCACAGCTAGAACAGTAGTGCAGAGGCCAGTTGGAAACACCAATAGATGCAGACGGGAGAGGCTGAACAGCGAGGAGAGAATATCAGTTCTCGCGTCGACCCAAGGGATCCAAAGTTGGAGAGAGATCGCAGCCTCCTCTTCGTCCATGTCGTGCCACTACACGAGGACACTGTACGCCGGCCAACGACTTACCAGAGTACCAGACAAAGGCCGCTGAAGGATTGCGGACCAGCCAACGCCTCCCACACCACCGGCGGCCAAGAGAGCAATGCACGACCGCCGCCACCAACCACCAAACACCACAGCCACAACCTCCAACCGTCCCTAGAACGACACCTCCAAGGAGGAGTACACCGCTAAAATGCCATCGTCGTCCGGCCCAAAAGGCCAAAGTTTTCACCTGGGAGTGCGGGGAAGGAAGAGGGGTGGCGGGATCCAGAAGCTCGACGCACCCTCAAGAGGGAACCAACGCAGGGACGCCGACACCGTCGAGGTCAACGCGAAGTCGACCAGGGGTTTTCCCGTTCTAGAGCTCCCGCCAGCCCACGCCCAACATCTAGATCTGGTCGGATGGGCCGCAGCAAGGGGAGGGGGCCAGGATTCAGATCGACGGAGCCACCAGATCCTCCCGTAGCCACGAAGGACCTCCGCCGCCCTACCGCCGCCCACACAGCCAGAAGGGATGGCCAGCTCCCGCGACCCCATCCACCAGCGAGAACCGTGTCGCCATCTTCACTCGGGGTCGCCGCCCCGGCTTCTAGAGCTCCCCGCGACGGGGCAAGGCAGCGGAGACTCATCACCACCCTCATCGGAGGCCGCACAACAAGGTCGGCGACGTCCTCAGGCGGCAGCTGGGAGAGGAGGGAGGGAGAGGTGGGGCTCGAGATGCTAGGGTTTGGTTGCCCTCGAGTCGCCTAGAAGGGGCGGCACGAGGGAGAATGGGGGTGCAGTGAGTGGTGCCCAAGTTATAATTATCTCAAATATGGGTGTGCAACACATAAACCATAAAAAAACATAAATCCTACATTCCTACTAGCAAATTGCATTATTTTATACAGTTTGATCATACTGGTGTTGGGGAATGTAGTAATTTCAAAAAATTTCCTACGCACACGCAAGATCATGGTGATGCATAGCAACGAGGGGGAGAGTCTAATCTATGTACCCTTGTAGATCGCAATGGAAGCGTTGACACAACGTAGAGGAAGTAGTCGTACGTCTTCTTCCCGATCCGACCGATCCAAGCACCGTTACTCCGGCACCTCCGAGTTCTTAGCACACGTACAGCTCGATGATGATCCCCGGGCTCCGATCTAGCAAAGCTTCGGGGAGGAGTTCCGTCAGCACGACGGCGTGGTGACGATCTTGATGTTCTACCGACGCAGGGCTTTGCCTAAGCACTACAACGATATGATCGAGGTGGAATATGGTGGCAGGGGGCACCGCACACGGCTAAGGAACGATCTCAATGATCAACTTGTGTGTCTAGAGGTGCCCCCTGCCTCCGTATATAAAGGAGCCAAGGGGGAGAGGTGCGCCGGCCAGGAGGAGGGCGCAGGAGGAGTCCTACTCCTACCGGGAGTAGGAATCCCCCCCAATCCTAGTTGGACTAGGAATCCTCAAGGGGGAAAGAGAGAGGGGGGGCGGCCACCTCTCCTAGTCCTAATAGGACTAGGGGAAGGGGGAGGCGCGCAGCCCTCCTTGGGCTTCCCTTTCTCCTTTCCACTAAGGCCCACTAAGGCCCATATGGCTTCCGGGGGGTTCCGGTAACCTCCCGGTACTCCGGTAAAATCCCGATTTCACCCGGAACACTTCCGATGTCCAAACATAGGCTTCCAATATATCAATCTTTATGTCTCGACCACTTCGAGACTCCTTGTCATGTCCGTGATCACATCCGGGACTCCGAACAACCTTTAGTACATCAAAATGCATAAACTCATAATAACTATCATCGTAACGTTAAGCGTGCGGACCCTACGGTTCGAGAACAATGTAGACATGACTGAGACACATCTCCGGTCAATAACCAATAGCGGGACCTGGATGCCCATATTGGCTCCTACATATTCTACGAAGATCTTTATCGGTCAGACCGCATAACAACATACGTTGTTCCCTTTGTCATCGGTATGTTACTTGCCCGAGATTTGATCGTCGGTATCCAGTACCTAGTTCAATCTCGTTACTGGCAAGTCTCTTTACTCGTTCCGTAACACATCATCCCGCAACTAACTCATTGGTTGCATTGCTTGTAAGGCTTAAGTGATGTGTATTACCGAGAGGGCCCAGAGATACCTCTCCGACAATCGGAGTGACAAATCCTATTCTTGAAATACACCAACCCAACATCTACCATTGGAGACACCTATAGAGCTCCTTTATAATCACCCAGTTACGTTGTGACGTTTGGTAGCACACAAAGTGTTCCTCCGGCAAACGGGAGTTGCATAATCTCATAGTCATAGGAACATGTATAAGTCATGAAGAAAGCAATAGCAACATACTAAACAATCGGGTGCTAAGCTAATGGGATGGGTCATGTCAGTCAGATCATTCAACTAATGATGTGACCTCGTTAATCAAATAACAACTCTTTGTTCATGGTTAGGAAACTTAACCATCTTTGATTAACGAGCTAGTCTAGTAGAGGCATACTAGTGACACTCTGTTTGTCTATGTATTCACACATGTATTATGTTTCCGGTTAATACAATTCTAGCATGAATAATAAACATTTATCATGATATAAGGAAATAAATAATAACTTTATTATTGCCTCTAGGGCATATTTGCTTCAGTCTCCCACTTGCACTAGAGTCAATAATCTAGATTACACAGTAATGATTCTAACACTCATGGAGCCTTGGTGCTGATCATGTTTTGCTCGTGGAAGAGGCTTAGTCAACGGGTCTGCAACATTCAGATCTGTATGTATCTTGCAAATCTCTATGTCTCCCACCTGGACTAGATCACGGATGGAATTGAAGCGTCTCTTGATGTGTTTGGTCCTCTTGTGAAATCTGGATTCCTTTGCCAAAGCAATTGCACCAGTATTGTCACAAAAGATTTTCATTGGACCCGATGCACTAGGTATGACACCTAGATCGGATATGAACTCCTTCATCTAGACTCCTTCGTTCGCTACTTCCGAAGCAGCTATGTACTCCGCTTCACATGTAGATCCCGCTACGACGCTTTGTTTAGAACTGCACCAACTGACAGTTCCATCGTTTAAAGTAAATACGTATCTTGTTTGCGATTTAGAATCGTCCGGATCAGTGTCAAAGCTTGCATCAACGTAACCTCTTACGGTGAGCTCTTTGTCACCTCCATACATGAGAAACATATCCTTAGTCCTTTTCAGGTATTTCAGGATGTTCTTGACCGCTGTCCAGTGATCCACTCCTGGATTACTTTGGTACCTCCCTGCTAAACTTATAGCAAGGCACACATCAGGTCTGGTACACAACATTGCATACATGATAGAGCCTATGGCTGAAGCATAGGGAACATCTTTCATTTTCTCTCTATCTTCTGCAGTGGTCGGGCATTGAGTCTGACTCAACTTCATACCTTGTAACACAGGCAAGAACCCTTTCTTTGCTTGATCCATTTTGAACTTCTTCAAAATCTTGTCAAGGTATGTGCTTTGTGAAAGTCCAATTAAGCGTCTTGATCTATCTCTATAGATCTTTATGCCTAATATGTAAGCAGCTTCCCCGAGGTCTTTCATCAAAAAACTTTTATTCAAGTATCCCTTTATGCTATCCAGAAATTCTATATCATTTCCAATCAGCAATATGTCATCCACATATAATATCAGAAATGCTACAGAGCTCCCACTCACTTTCTTGTAAATACAGGCTTCTCCAGAAGTCTGTATAAAACCAAATGCTTTGATCACACTATCAAAGTGTTTATTCCAACTCCGAGAGGCTTGCACCAGTCCATAAATGGATCGCTGGAGCTTGCACACTTTGTTAGCTCCCTTTGGATCAACAAAACCTTCCGGTTGCATCATATACAACTCTTCTTTCAGAAATCCATTCAGGAATGCAGTTTTGACATCCATCTGCCAAATTTCATAATCATAAAATGCGGCAATTGCTAACATGATTCTGACAGACTTAAGCATGGCTACGGGTGAGAAGGTCTCATCATAGTCAACCCCTTGAACTTGTCGAAAACCTTTTGCGGCAAGTCGAGCCTTATAGACAGTAATATTACCGTCAGCGTCAGTCTTTTTCTTGAAGATCCATTTATTCTCAATTGCTTGCCGATCATCGGGCAAGTCAACCAAAGTCCATACTTTGTTCTCATACATGGATCCCATCTCAGATTTCATGGCTTCAAGCCACTTTGCGGAATCTGGGCTCACCATCGCTTCTTCATAGTTCGTAGGTTCATCATGATCTAGTAGCATGACTTCCAGAACTGGATTACCGTACCACTCTGGTGCGGATCTCACTCTGGTTGATCTACGAGGTTCAGTAGTATCTTGTCCTGAAGTTTCATGATCATCATCATTAGCTTCCTCACTAATTGGTATAGGTGTCGCAGAAACAGTTTTCTGTGATGTACTACTTTCCAATAAGGGAGCAGGTAAAGTTAACTCGTCAAGTTCTACTTTCCTCCCACTCACTTCTTTCGAGAGAAACTCCTTCTCTAGAAATGATCCATTCTTAGCAACGAATGTCTTGCCTTCGGATCTGTGATAGAAGATATACCCAACAGTCTCCTTTGGGTATCCTATGAAGACACATTTTTCCGATTTGGGTTCGAGCTTATCAGGTTGAAGCTTTTTCACATAAGCATCGCAGCCTCAAACTTTAAGAAACGACAACTTTGGTTTCTTGCCGAACCATAGTTCATAAGGCGTCGTCTCAACGGATTTTGATGGTGCCCTATTTAACGTGAATGCGGCCGTCTCTAAAGCATAACCCCAAAACGATAGCGGTAAATCAGTAAGAGACATCATAGATCGCACCATATCTAGTAAAGTACGATTACGACGTTCGGACACACCATTACGCTGTGGTGTTCCGGGTGGCGTGAGTTGCGAAACTATTCCACAATTTTTCAAATGTACACCAAACTCGTAACTCAAATATTCTCCTCCACGATCAGATTGTAGAAACTTTATTTTCTTGTTACGATGATTTTCAACTTCACTCTGAAATTCTTTGAACTTTTCAAATGTTTCAGACTTATGTTTCATTAAGTAGATATACCCATATCTTCTTAAATCATTTGTGAAGGTGAGAAAATAACGATATCCGCCACGAGCCTCAACATTCATTGGACCACATACATCTGTATGTATGATTTCCAACAAAACCATTGCTCTCTCCATAGTACCGGAGAACGGCGTTTTAGTCATCTTACCCATGAGGCACGGTTCGCAAGTACCAAGTGATTCATAATCAAGTGGTTCCAAAAGTCCATCAGTATGGAGTTTCTTCATGCGCTTTATACCGATATGACCTAAACGGCAGTGCCACAAATAAGTTGCAGTATCATTATCAACTCTGCATATTTTGATTTCAACATTATGAATATGTGTATCACTACTATCGAGATTCATCAAAAATAGACCACTCTTCAAGGGTGCATGACCATAAGAGATATTACTCATATAAATAGAACAACCATTATTCTGTGATTTAAATGAATAACCGTCTCGCATCAAACAAGATCCAGATATAATGTTCATGCTCAACGCTAGCACCAAATAACAATTATTTAGGTCTAATACTAATCCCGAAGGTAGATGTAGAGGTAGTGTGCCGACTGCGATCACATCGACTTTGGAACCATTTCCCACGCGCATCGTCACCTCGTCCTTAGCCAATCTTCGCTTGATTCGTAGCCCCTGTTTCGAGTTACAAATGTTAGCACCAGAACCAGTATCAAATACCCAGGTGCTACTGCGAGCATTAGTAAGGTACACATCAATAACATGTATATCACATATACCTTTGTTCACTTTGACATCCTTCTTATCCGCCAAATACTTGGGGCAGTTCCGCTTCCAGTGACCAGTCTGCTTGCAGTATAAGCACTCAGTTTTAGGCTTAGGTCCAGACTTGGGTTTCTTCTCCTGAGCAGCAACTTGCTTGTTGTTCTTCTTGAAGTTCCCCTTCTTCTTCCCTTTGCCCTTTTTTCTGAAACTGGTGGTCTTATTGACCATCAACACTTGATGCTCCTTCTTGATTTCTACCTCCGCGGCTTTTAGCATTGCGAAGATCTTAGGAATAGTCTTATTCATCCCTTGCATAGTATAGTTCATCACGAAGCTTTTTTAGCTTGGTGGCAGTGATTGAAGAACTCTGTCAATGACACTATCAATAGGAAGATTAACCCCCAGTTGAGTCAAGTGATTATGATACCCAGACATTTTGAGTATATATTCACTGACAGAACTATTCTCCTCGATCTTGCAGCTATAGAACTTATTGGAGACTTCATATCTCTCAATCTGAGCATTTGCTTGACATATTAACTTCAACTCCTGGAACATCCCATATGCTCCATGACGTTCAAAACATCGTTGAAGTCCCGATTCTAAGCCGTAAAGCATGGCACACTGAACTATCGAGTAGTCATCAGCTTTGCTCTGCCAGACGTTCATAACATCTGTGTTGCTCCTGCAGCAGGCCTGGCACCCAGCGGTGCTTCCAGGATGTAATTCTTCTGAGCAGCAATGAGGATAATCCTCAAGTTACGGACCCAGTCCGTGTAATTGCTACCATCATCTTTCAACTTTGCTTTCTCAAGGAACACATTAAAATTCAACGGAACAACAGCACGAGCCATCTATCTACAATCAACATAAACAAGCAAGATACTATCAGGTGCTAAGTTCATGATAAGTTTAAGTCTAGTTAATCAAATTACTTAAGAACTCCCACTTAGATAGACATCCCTCTAATCCTCTAAGTGATCACGTGATCCAAATCAACTAAACCATAACCGATCATCACGTGAGATGGAGTAGTTTTCAATGGTGAACATCATTATGTTGATCATATCTACTATATGATTCACGCTCGACCTTTCGGTCTCTGTGTTCCGAGGCCATATCTGCATATGCTAGGCTCGTCAAGTTTTAACCTGAGTATTCTGCGTGTGCAAAACTGGCTTGCACCCGTTGTAGATGGACGTAGAGCTTATCACACCCGATCATCACGTGGTGTCTGGGCACGACGAACTTTGGCAACGGTGCATACTCAGGGAGAACACTTCTTGATAATTTAGTGAGAGATCATCTTATAATGCTACCGTCAATCAAAGCAATATAAGATGCATAAAAGGATAAACATCACATGCAATCAATATAAGTGATATGATATGGCCATCATCATCTTGTGCTCGTGATCTCCATCTCCGAAGCACCGTCATGATCACCATCGTCACCGGCGCGACACCTTGATCTCCATCGTAGCATCGTTGTCGTCTCGCCAATCTTATGCTTCCACGACTATCACTACCGCTTAGTAATAAAGTAAAGCATTACATCGCGATTGCATTGCATACAATAAAGCGACAACCACATGGCTCCTGCCAGTTGCCGATAACTTGGTTACAAAACATGATCATCTCATACAATAAAATTTAGCATCATGCCTTGACCATATCACATCACAACATGCCCTGCAAAAACAAGTTAGACGTCCTCTACTTTGTTGTTGCAAGTTTTACGTGGCTGCTACGGGCTTAAGCAAGAACTCATCTCACCTACGCATCAAAACCACAACGATAGTTTGTCAAATAGACTCCGTTTTAACCTTCTCAAGGACCGGGCGTAGCCATACTCGGTTCAACTAAAGTTGGAGAGACAGTCGCCCGCAAGCCATCTATGTGCAAAGCACGTCGAGGGAACCGGTCTCGCGTAAGCGTACGCGTAAGGTTGGTCCGTGTCGTCTCGTCCAACAATACCGCCGAACCAAAGTATGACATGCTGGTAGGCAGTATGACTTGTATCGCCCACAACTCACTTGTGTTCTACTCGTGCAAATAACATCAAACCATAAAACCTAGGATCGGATGCCACTGTTGGGGAACGTAGTAATTTCAAAAAAATTCCTACGCACACGCAAGATCATGGTGATGCATAGCAACGAGGGGGAGAGTCTAATCTACGTACCCTTGTAGATCGCAACGGAAGCGTTGACACAACGTAGAGGAAGTAGTCGTACGTCTTCTTCCCGATCCGACCGATCCAAGCACCGTTACTCCGGCACCTCCGAGTTCTTAGCACACGTACAGCTCGATGACGATCCCCGGGCTCCGATCCAGCAAAGCTTCGGGGAGGAGTTCCGTCAGCACGACGGCGCGGTGACGATCTTGATGTTCTACCGACGCAGGGCTTCGCCTAAGCACTATAACGATATGATCGAGGTGGAATATGGTGGTAGGGGGCACCGCACACGGCTAAGGAACGATCTCAATGATCAACTTGTGTGTCTAGAGGTGCCCCCTGCCTCCGTATATAAAGGAGCCAAGGGGGAGAGGTGCGCCGGCTAGGAGGAGGGCGCAGGAGGAGTCATATTCCTACCGGGAGTAGGACTCCCCCCCCCCCAATCCTAGTTGGACTAGGAATCCTCAAGGGGGAAAGAGGGAGAGGGGAGCCGGCCACCTCTCCTAGTCCTAATAGGACTAGGGGAAGGGGGAGGCGCGCAGCCCTCCTTGGGCTTCCCTTTCTCCTTTCCACTAAGGCCCACTAAGGCCCATATGGCTCCCTGGGGGTTCCGGTAACCTCCCGGTACTCCGGTAAAATCCCGATTTCACCCGGAACACTTCCGATGTCCAAACATAGGCTTCCAATATATCAATCTTTATGTCTCGACCACTTCGACACTCCTCGTCATGTCCGTGATCACATCCGGGACTCCGAACAACCTTCGGTACATCAAAATGCATAAACTCATAATAACTGTCATCGTAACGTTAAGCGTGCGGACCCTACGGTTCGAGAACAATGTAGACATGACTGAGACACATCTCCGGTCAATAACCAATAGCGGGACCTGGATTCCCATATTGGCTCCTACATATTCTACGAAGATCTTTATCGGTCAGACCGCATAACAACATATGTTGTTCCCTTTGTCATCGGTATGTTACTTGCCCGAGATTTGATCTTCGGTATCCAATACCTAGTTCAATCTCGTTACTGGCAAGTCTCTTTACTCGTTCCGTAATACATCATCCTGCAACTAACTCATTGGTTGCATTGCTTGCAAGGCTTAAGTGATGTGTATTACCGAGAGGGCCCAGAGATACCTCTCCGACAATCGGAGTGACAAATCCTATTCTTGAAATACGCCAACCCAACATCTACCATTGGAGACACCTGTAGAGCTCCTTTATAATCACCCAGTTACGTTGTGACGTTTGGTAGCACACAAAGTGTTCCTCCGGCAAACGGGAGTTGCATAATCTCATAGTCATAGGAACATGTATAAGTCATGAAGAAAGCAATAGCAACATACTAAACGATCGGGTGCTAAGCTAATGGAATGGGTCAGGTCAATCAGACCATTCAACTAATGATGTGACCTCGTTAATCAAATAAAAACTCTTTGTTCATGGTTAGGAAACTTAACCATCTTTGATTAACGAGCTAGTCTAGTAGAGGCATACTAGTGACACTCTGTTTGTCTATGTATTCACACATGTATTATGTTTCCGGTTAATACAATTCTAGCATGAATAATAAACATTTATCATGATATAAGGAAATAAATAATAACTTTATTATTGCCTCTAGGGCATATTTCCTTCAGTTGGTTGTCTTGTGGTTTTGGAAAGCACATCCAATACAAAAAGAAAGACATTTTGAACATGTCTTATAAGTCAACGCTCAAAACTTTTGGAACTAGCATGTGGTTGATCTTGGAGCATGTCCGGCAGATCCCTTTTCTCCAATAAACTATTGTTATTGGGGGAGTTAGGGAGGGGAACTTATGGTCTATGAGGGCTCATTCGGTTTGGAGAAAATCAGAACATAAGAATTAGGAGTAGTATAGGAATTTGATAGGATGGCACTTGCCATCCTAAGGAATTGGCTTGCCTCGTTCCTACGCGCAAAATGAGCTTTGAGTGGATGTGTAGTTTTCTCTAAAAACACAGGAAATGAGTAGTATTCCTACGAAATTCCTATACGCATTTCCTATAAACTGAATCCATATATAGGAAATTTTCCTCCGGAATCCTTGTTCCTATGTTATTCCTACGAAAATCCTCCAAACCGAATAAGGACCCATATGCACCCTATATAAAAAAAGTAATAAAAAATCAAAAAATTCTGAATATATTTTTGAAATAAACTTGAACTCCCATTGTACTTGTAAAAATAATTCCACAAATAGGAAAAAATCCATTGAATGCTTAGGAGTATTGATCCTTATTAGTAAACCCTGTTGTACTTTTTCACTTTGAAAATATCTTTGTTGCTACTTATAGAGAAATATGTTACCTTTGTTGCAGATGTGTCTAAGAACCCGAGTTGTTGAAGAAGCTTGCCTCATTGGTTGGTGATGGAGAGGACCTCGATTGTCCAATTTGCTTGTCTCCTCCATCTACAACTGCTATAACAAGCTGCACTCACATATATTGCCAAACCTGTATCCTAAAAATCCAAGAGCCCTAGTTCCCGTTGTCCGATATGTTAGTGCTCCCTATCAAAATAAGACCTCTTTATTGCTCCGGCGGTACAACATTTTGATGACGATGACTCGGGCAGTCTTGACTCTGACAAACCTCTCTCTTCGAAGGTGCAAGCCCTCCTGGAGCTACTGAAGCATTCGCGGAAGGAAGACCCTTCATCAAAGTCTATCGTGTTTTTCTAGTTCCAGAAGCTGTTGATTCTGCTCGAAGGGCCGCTGAAAAGAGCAAGCTCCAAAATACTATGTCTTGACGGCACCATGAGCGCAAAAAAGAAGTCAGACATTATAAAGCATTTTGCGGTTGTCGGCCCCGATGCCCCAACCGTACTGCTAGAGCTGGTGTGAACCTAACAATGGCGTCGAGGGTGTACATGTTTGACCCCTGGTCAGGGGCGGAGCCAGAAAATTTGGCCATTGGGTTCACTCCATGACTCGTTGTGAGAACTTACTACTAGTATGTGAAGTGTAAAGTCTTATTTTAAATTATCTTACAACAAAATTATAGCACCCCAAAACAACATAATGAGTAGAAATATGGTATCATATATCACACATTGTGTTGCATTAAAAACTGAACAGTGCAAGACATACCCATTCAATAAAATTATAAAATCACTTGTTTATGTATTATAAATAGAGTAGTATCAGATAACTTTGTAGCTCCAGGTGTAGGTTCTCATCTTTCTTGAACACCGAAAAATGGCAAGTTAGTTTGACAAGTTTAGAATAAGTACTAGCAAGAGAAATAATCTTGTAAAGGCACTCACATTTTAGAGCGTCCCCCTTCGATCTTTCATCGCCTTATAAAAATTAAACACTACATCATTGGTAATGGTAGAAAATATATCTTTCTCCACATAGCAGATTAGGCAATCACTCATGAATTGATCACCCATTTTATAGCATAATTTTTTTTACAGCATTCATAGCTGAAAAGCATCCCTCCACTGATGTTGTGGCAACTGCCAATATCAGTATTAGCTTTAAAAGATGATAAACCAAAGGAAACGTAATATGCTTATTTGTTTCCACCATTAGTTTAGCAAGATCAGCGATTCCATCCAAATTGGCAAACCTTTCATCTCCTCGCACATTGTCATTGTAAGTGCGAAGTTCAGGACCAAGATCATCTAATTTTCTTGAATCAAAGTCATTTGGATAAAACTCAGCTAGCTTCACTAACCTGTCCAAGTTAAAAGAAGTAAAGGAGTCTTTAGGGTTGAAAGAAGCCATGTGTCCAAGCAATGCAGAATTTATCTCATTGAAGCGGTCATCAAACTCTTGAAGCTGCCAATCAATGACAGAGTTAAAACACTCAACTCGGTAATGTTGAAGGTTTGTCTTATTGGGTTTTTGCTGTGGTTTGTGCCGATTAACATATTGCTCCTCCATGTTTATGTTATAAATGTGATGCTCTTCAGAGAATGAATGTGCCTTCTTAAGAAGTGAATCTCATCCATTATCCCTTAGTTCTTGCAGCTCATCCCTTCTTGACTTCACACATGGGATGGCATTTCAAGATGTCTTGATCCTTCCTTTGTAAAGACTATGACAAAGTATTTGCATTTCCCAATATATGCAACATCATGTGCAAATAAAAAACAAATCAAAGGTCTCAAAATATGATACAAGACAACATGCCTGACATTTCTTATCACTTTTGCCTTCTTTCTCAACATATTTCGGAACAGACTTAACTGATAGGAAAAAATTCACTAGACTTGAAAGAGTCCTATAGTGTGAGCCCCAACGTGTGTCACCGGCTCTTTGAAGAGTTTGTTCTTGATTTAGCCCTGTGCCAGTGCTAATCTTCCCATGACCTATGGCTTTTATTGCCTCCTCTCGATGTTTCTCTCTAACCATATCCTTTCTTTTGCAAAAAGCTCCAACCACATTGAATAAAATTGAGATCATGTAAAAAAGGGCAATATCATCATGCTTCTTTGATACTGCCACAATAACCAACTGGAGCTAGTGAGCAAAACAGTGCACATAATACGCTGACTTATTCTCTTGCATAGTCTTTGCTTTCAAGCCATTAAACTCACCGCGCATATTACTAGCCCCATCATAGCATTGGCCTCTAACCTGCTTTATGCTTAATCCAATATCAGTGAATATTTTTTGAAAAGTAGCCTTGAGACAAGTTGATGATGTTTCCTTCACATGTTCAATTCCAACTAACCGTTCAATGATAAATCCACGCTTGCTAAGATATCTCAAAACAACTGCCATTTGCTCTTTGTCAGACACGTCAATAGCTTCATCAATCAACAAACTAAATACATCACCTCCAATTTCTTCAATAATAGAATTTAAAGTTATCTGCACAAAATATAATTAACTTATTAGAGAACATTTGTTATTTGCAAGAAAACATAAATAGAGGCAATTAAATTTGATGTTACCTTTGCAAAATAATTTGCAATTTCCTTTTGAATATCTCCACATACCCACTTACAGTTTTTTGGAGCATTCATAAGAACTACATTTCGTATAGCTTCATTCTGGTTTGCCAAAGTATGTACCAACTCTCGAAAATTTTGCTTATTTTTTGACTCCTCCGATTCATCATGGCCTCGAAACGGTGAGCCTTGATGCAACAAGTATCTCAGCGAATCAATGGAAGCATCAAGCCAGATTTTGCTTTTTTGTAAGATTGGTTTGCTTATCAAGAGCAACATGAATTGACTGATCTTGATTCATCAAAGCATCACATCTTTTTACTGCTACATTATGAAAGCTATTAACATTGCCCTTACCCTCATGAGTATCTACTCTGCTTTTCTTGTTCCAACCGTTCCAACCGTTAATTGCAAATGCATCACTCCCAGCTTGTCCCTCATTGTAATCTCTGGAAAGGTAGCAACACAAACAAAAGGCCTTATGCACTTTGTCACTGTACTCAAGCCAACGATCATATTCATTAAACCAATCCGAATTAAATCTCCATTGAGTATCACCAATCTTCGTCTGCAGGTAATCAAAATTAGATGGTGGCTCTCTCTTCGAAGGTGCAAGCCCTGCTGGAGCTACTGAAGTGTTCGCGGAAGGAAGACCCTTCATCAAAGTCTGTCGTGTTTTCCTAGTTCCAGAAGATGTTGATTCTGCTCGAAGGGCCACTGAAAAGAGCATGCTTCAAAATACTACGTCTTGACGGCACCATGAGCGTGAAAGGGTGGTAAGACGTTATAAAGCAATTTGCAGTCGTCGGCCCCGATGCCCCAACCGTACTGCTGGAGCTGGTGTAAACCTAACAGCGGCATCGACAATGTACCTGTTTGACCCCTGGACCCTGGTGGAACCCCGGGACGGTGGAGCAGGCAATGGACCGGGTGCACCGGATCGGGCAGAAGAAAGTGGTGAAGGTGGTGCGGCTTATTGTGAAGAACATCATTCAGGAGAGGGTCCTGAAGCTCCAGGAGAGGAAGAAGCGGCTGATCAGCGGCGCGTTCAGGAAGAAAGGAGGCACCAAGGAGGACAAGGAGACGTGCCTTGAGGAGCTGCGCATTATGCTGATAGAGTGGTAGTTTTGCGCTACGCTGCGATTCCCAGGGCATGTTGGTGCATGCATGTAATTTTGTCCCGTGTAGTGAACATGCATGAGCGCAAGGGGGAGGGAGACCCGTTTTGCAGAACCTGTGGCTGTAGCATCTCGTATCAGTGCAGGAGTAGGGAATAGGAGTGTAGGAATTTAGGAAATTCCTGCATACATACATAGGATAGGTGTATGAATATGTATGCCTGTGAATGTGCTGCTGCTACACAGTAAACAAGTCCAGTTAATGTTATGAAGGGGTGGTGAAAGATACCATGCACTCGTGTAATCTGATGTCGTGCGTGTTGCTGGTCGTTTCTTGATGATAGTATCTTCTAGTAAAATCCATGGTTTTACTCTTCTGATTTCTTCAAGATTTTTAAAGCTGGTAAACAAGCTCATTTTAGTGGGAGTACTGCAGTTTCCTGGTTTCATGGAATTGAAATTCCATGACAATGATGGGAGACATGTCTTGTGCTGGGAATGCTCATGATGCAGTAGAAAGGATGCAGAGCCAGAGGGAGGCAGCACAATTTGAGTGTGTATGCTTACATAGATAAATTTGAGGTTTGCATGGGATTGGCTAGGAGGAGCCATCTGAGAGAGAATTTTCTGATCAGATTTCTTTTGATCTTGAGTGTTTTTCTTTTCTCTAGTCAGAAACTCTTAGCAAGCCTTGTTGGTTTTCCTCTGCAGCAAGCCTCCCTCTGCTTTTTCACGCTGCCATTGCATGTTCAAAGGGTCAAAGATAAGGCAGTATGATGACTTGATGAGACGCCCAGAATAGCAAAACTTGCCACTATCACCACTCATTTTCGCCGAGAGAGATGCATCATTCATGGCCAGTCTCAGACTCGCCGTACCGGAGGAAGCTACGCCGAAGGCTCCGGCCAAAGCAGCTCTGTTTGCACAAGGCTCGGCCTAGCCTTTGGGAACAGTAGGCGTTTCGTCTGCTCAGTCCTCCTGCGCTGCTACAAGCACCACCGTCGCCGGTTGCCAGCGCGCACACGGACCGAGACCGGCAATGGCGAGCTCGGTGCCTCCCTTCCTCCTCCTCCCCCTCTTCGTCCTCGTCGCCGCCGCGGCGGCCTCGGAGGAGCGCCCGCCCGTCACCCCCACCTTCATCCAGTGCCACCACCCGGTGCAGGCGCAGGCAACCGCCAACGCCAGCAGCGGCGCCAAGAACGCCACGGCGTTCCAAGCCAACGTGATGCCCCTCCTCGTCAAGCTCCCCTCCGCCGCCGCGCCCACGGGCTTTGCATCCCTGCGGTCCGCCGGAGTGGCCGGACGTGACCGCGCGTTCGTCCGCAGGCTCTGCTTCGGGCACGCCACGCCGTCCCAGTGCCGCGAGTGCCTGGCCGCCGCGGCCAAGAAGCTCGCCGACGCCTGCGGCGCCCGCGGCCGGCGCGCCGGCGTCTGGACGGACGGTTGTTTCGCGTCTTACGCCGACGCGAACGACTCCTTGCCCTACTCCGACAGCTTCCGCGCGCGCATCATCTCCGGCGCCGCCGCGCTCACCACCAGCACCTCCTACGAGCTGCAGAGCCTCGCCGACCTGGCGTGGCGCACGGGGCCGGTCGTGGCCACCAGCGCCGGGATGCAGGTGGCCGTGGACTGGAACGCCGCGACGAGCGACTACAGGAAGAACAGCACGGTGCGCGTGCTGGCGCAGTGCGCGCGGGACCGCACGGCGGAGGAGTGCGCGTGGTGCGTCCAGTACTCGGCGCGGGTGGCGGAGACCTGCGCCTGGTCCTGGTGCCCCCGGAACTCGGCGCGGGCGGGGGACACCTGCTGCTGGGGCCTCGACGCGTGGCGCGACGCCGTGGCGGGCGCCGTCGTCGGCTTCGATAGCTACCTGCGCTTCGACGTCGCCGTCGCCACCGCCACCGCCACTTCCACTGCGCCGGCGCGGGTGCCTGTAAAGGTACGGAAGGATACTCTCTCGATTACTAGTCGCAATCACTGGCGGATACAAGTTTGGTGATGAATACAGGCACGATACAAGAATTTGATTTCTAGGGTTCGTCGCGAGACAGGAAGGGGAAAGGGGAAAAGAGCCGAGCCGCTTTGCCGTGATCCACGGGATGCCTCGTGCAGCTGCTCCTCCTCCCTTAAGTAGCGGTGGTTGGGCTTCAGCTAACCCAGGTCGGCCCGACGACTCTGGGTTGGGCTTCTTGGGCCGGGGTATGCGCGGTACGGAGGCGACGCGATCGTTGACGCTGACTGGTGGGTCGCTCCTGTCAGGGGCGCTGACTGGTGGGTCGCTCCTGTCAGGGGCGCTGGGAACAGTAGGCGTTTCGTCTGCTCAGTCCTCCTGCGCTGCTACAAGCACCACCGTCGCCAGTTGCCAGCGCGCGCACGGACCGAGACCGGCAATGGCGAGCTCGGCGCCTCCCTTCCTCCTCCCCCCCCCTCTTCGTCCTCGTCGCCGCCGCGGCGGCCTCGGAGGAGCACCCGTGCGTCACCCCCACCTTCATCCAGTGCCACCACCCGGCGCAGGCGCAGGCAACCGCCAACGCCAGCAGCGGCGCCAAGAACGCCACGGCGTTCCAAGCCAACGTGATGCCCTTCCTCGTCAAGCTCCCCTCTGCCGCCGCGCCCACGGGCTTCGCGTCCCTGCGGTCCGCCGGAGTGGCCGAACGCGACCGCGAGTTCGTCCGCGGGCTCTGCTTCGGGCACTCCACGCCGTCCCAGTGCCGTGAGTGCCTGGCCGCCGCGGCCAAGAAGCTCGCCGACGCCTGCGGCGCCCGCGGCCGGCGCGCCGGCGTTTGGACGGACGGTTGTTTCGCGTCTTACGCCGACGCGAACGACTCCTCGCCCTACTCCGACAGCTTCCGCGCGTGCATCATCTCCGGCGCCGCCGCGCTCACCACCAGCACCTCCTACGAGCTGCAGAGCCTCGCCGAACTGGCGTGGCGCACGGGGCCGGTCGTGGCCACCAGCGCCGGGATGCAGGTGGCCGTGGACTGGAACACCGCGACGAGCGACTACAGGAAGAACAGCACGGTGCGCGTGCTGGCGCAGTGCGCGCGGGACCGCACGGCGGAGGAGTGTGCGTGGTGCGTCCAGTACTCGGCGCGGGTGGTGGAGACCTGCGCCTGGTCCTGGTGCCCCCGGCACTCGGCGCGGGTGGGGGACACCTGCTGCTGGGGCCTCGACGCGTGGCGCGACGGCGTGGTGGGCGCCGTCGTCGGCTTCGACTGCTACCTGCGCTTCGACGTCGCCGTCGCCACCGCCACCGCCACTTCCACTGCGCCGGCGCGGGTGCCTGTAAAGGTACGGATGGATACTCTCTCGATTACTAGTAGCAATCACTGGCGGATACAAGTTTGGTGATGAATACAGGCACGATACAAGAATTTGATTTCTAGGGTTCGTCGCGAGACAGGAAGGGGAAAGGGGAAAAGAGCCGAGCCGCTTTGCCGTGATCCACGGGATGCCTCGTGCAGCTGCTCCTCCTCCCTTAAGTAGCGGTGGTTGGGCTTCAGCTAACCCAGGTCGGCCCGACGACTCTGGGGTTGGGCTTCTTGGGCCGGGGTATGCGCGGTACGGAGGCAACGCGATCGTTGACGCTGACTGGTGGGTCGCTCCTGTCAGGGGCGCTGACTGGTGGGTCGCTCCTGTCAGGGGCGCTGGGAACAGTAGGCGTTTCGTCTGCTCAGTCCTCCTGCGCTGCTACAAGCACCACCGTCGCCAGTTGCCAGCGCGCGCACGGACCGAGACCGGTAATGGCGAGCTCGGCGCCTCCCTTCCTCCTCCTCCCCCTCTTCGTCCTCGTCGCCGCCGCGGCGGCCTGGGAGGAGCGCCCGCGCGTCACCCCCACATTCATCCAGTGCCACCACCCGGTGCAGGCGCAGGCAACCGCCAACGCCAGCAGCGGCGCCAAGAACGCCACGGCGTTCCAAGCCAACGTGATGCCCCTCCTCGTCAAGCTCCCCTCCGCCGCCGCGCCCACGGGCTTCGCGTCCCTGCGGTCCGCCGGATTGGCCGGACGCGACCGCGCGTTCGTCCGCGGGCTCTGCTTCGGGCACGCCACGCCGTCCCAGTGCCGCGAGTGCCTGGCCGCCGCGGCCAAGAAGCTCGCCGACGCCTGCGGCGCCTGCGGCGCCTGCGGCCGGCGGGCCGGCGTCTGGATGGATGGTTGTTTCGCGTCTTACGCCGACGCGAACGACTCCTCGCCCTACTCCGACAGCTTCCGCGCGCGCATCATCTCCGGCGCTGCCGCGCTCACCACCAGCACCTCCTACGAGCTGCAGAGCCTCGCCGACCTGGCGTGGCGCACGGGGCCGGTCGTGGCCACCAGCGCCGGGATACAGGTGGCCGTGGACTGGAACGCCGCGACGAGCGACTACAGGAAGAACAACACGGTGCGCGTGCTGGCGCAGTGCGCGCAGGACTGCACGGCGGAGGAGTGCGCGTGGTGCATCCAGTACTCGGCGCGGGTGGCGGAGACCTGCGCCTGGTCCTGGTGCCCCCGGCACTCGGCGCGAGCGGGGGACACCTGCTGCTGGGGCCTCGACGCGTGGCGCGCCGGCGTGGCGGGCGCCGTCGTCAGCTTCGACAGCTACCTGCGCTTCGACGTCACCGTCGCCACCGCCACCGCCACTTCCACTGCGCCGGCGCGGGTGCCTGTAAAGGTACGGATGGATACTCTCTCGATTACTAGTAGCAATCACTGGCGGATACAAGTTTGGTGATGAATACAGGCACGATACAAGAATTTGATTTCTAGGGTTCGTCGCGAGACAGGAAGGGGAAAGGGGAAAAGAGCCGAGCCGCTTTGTCGTGATCCACGGGATGCCTCGTGCAGCTGCTCCTCCTCCCTTAAGTAGCGGTGGTTGGGCTTCAGCTAACCCAGGTCGGCCCGACGACTCTGGGGTTGGGCTTCTTGGGCCGGGGTATGCGCGGTACGGAGGCGACGCGATCGTTGACGCTGACTAGTGGGTCGCTCCTGTCAGGGGCGCTGGGAACAGTAGGCGTTTCGTCTGCTCAGTCCTCCTGCGCTGCTACAAGCACCACCGTTGCCAGTTGCCAGCGCGCGCACGGACCGAGACCGGCAATGGCGAGCTCGGCGCCTCCCTTCCTCCTCCTCCCCCTCTTCGTCCTCGTCGCCGCCGCGGCGGCCTCGGAGGAGCACCCGTGCGTCACCCCCACCTTCATCCAGTGCCACCACCCGGCGCAGGCGCAGGCAACCGCCAACGCCAGCAGCAGCGCCAAGAACGCCACGGCGTTCCAAGCCAATGTGACGCCCCTCCTCGTCAAGCTCCCCTCCGCCGCCGCGCCCACGGGCTTCGCGTCCCTGCGGTCCGCCGGAGTGGCCGAACGCGACCGCGCGTTCGTCCGCGGGCTCTGATTCGGGCACGCCACGCCGTCCCAGTGCCGCGAGTGCCTGGCCGCCGCGGCCAAGAAGCTCGCCGACGCCTGCGGCACCCACGGCCGACGCGCTGGCGTTTGGACGGACGGTTGTTTCGCGTCTTACGCCGACGCGAACGACTCCTCGCCCTACTCCGACAGCTTCCGCGCGTGCATCATCTCCGGCGCCGCCGCGCTCACCACCAGCACCTCCTACGAGTTGCAGAGCCTCGCCGACCTGGCGTGGCGCACGGGGCCGGTCGTGGCCACCAGCGCCGGGATGCAGGTGGCCGTGGACTGGAACACCGCGACGAGCGACTACAGGAAGAACAGCACGGTGCGCGTGCTGGCGCAGTGCGCGCGGGACCGCACGGCGGAGGAGTGCGCGTGGTGCGTCCAGTACTCGGCGCGGGTGGCGGAGACCTGTGCCTGGTCCTGGTGCCCCCGGCACTCGGCGCGGGCGGGGGACACCTGCTGCTGGGGCCTCGACGCGTGACGCGACGGCGTGGTGGGCGCCGTCGTCGGCTTCGACTGCTACCTGCGCTTCGACGTCGCCGTCGCCACCGCCACCGCCACTTCCACTGCGCCGGCGCCGGTGCCTGTAAAGGTACGGATGGATACTCTCTCGATTACTAGTAGCAATCACTGGCGGATACAAGTTTGGTGATGAATATAGGCACGATACAAGAATTTGATTTCTAGGGTTCGTCGCGAGACAGGAAGGGGAAAGGGGAAAAGAGCCGAGCCGCTTTGCCGTGATCCACGGGATGCCTCGTGCAGCTGCTCCTCCTCCCTTAAGTAGCGGTGGTTGGGCTTCAGCTAACCCAGGTCGGCCCGACGACTCTGGGGTTGGGCTTCTTGGGCCGGGGTATGCGTGGTACGGAGGCGACGCGATCGTTGACGCTGACTGGTGGGTCGCTCCTGTCAGGGGCGCTGACTGGTGGGTCGCTCCTGTCAGGGGCGCTGGGAACAGTAGGCATTTCGTCTGCTCAGTCCTCCTGCGCTGCTACAAGCACCACCGTCGCCAGTTGCCAGCGCGCGCACGGACCGAGACCGGCAATGGCGAGCTCGGCGCCTCCCTTCCTCCTCCTCCCCCTCTTCGTCCTCGTCGCCGCCACGGCGGCCTCGAAGGAGCGCCCGTGCGTCACCCCCACCTTCATCCAGTGCCACCACCCGGCGCAGGCGCAGGCAACCGCCAACGCCAGCAGCGGCGCCAAGAACGCCACGGCGTTCCAAGCCAACGTGATGCCCCTCCTCGTCAAGCTCGCCTCCGCCGCCGCGCCCACGGGCTTCGCGTCCCTGCGGTCCGCCGGAGTGGCCGGACGTGACCGCGCGTTCGTCCGCGGGCTCTGCTTCGGGCACGCCACACCGTCCCAGTGCCGCGAGTGCCTGGCCGCCGCGGCCAAGAAGCTCGCCGACGCCTGTGGCGCCCGCGGCCGGCACGCCGGCGTCTGGACGGACGGTTGTTTCGCGTCTTACGCCGACGCGAACGACTCCTCGCCCTACTTCGACAGCTTCCGCGCGCGCATCATCTCCGGCGCCGCCGCGCTCACCACCAGCACCTCCTACGAGCTGCAGAGCCTCGCCGACCTGGCGTGGCGCACGGGGCCGGTCGTGGCCACCAGCGCCGGGATGCAGGTGGCCGTGGACTGGAACGCCGCGACGAGCGACTACAGGTAGAACAGCACGGTGCGCGTGCTGGCGCAGTGCGCGCGGGACCGCACGGCGGAGGAGTGCGCGTGGTGCGTCCAGTACTCGGCGCGGGTGGCGGAGACCTGCGCCTGGTCCTGGTGCCCCCGGCACTCGGCGCGGGCGGGGGACACCTGCTGCTGGGGCCTCGACGCGTGGCGCGACGGCGTGGCGGGCGCCGTCGTCGGCTTCGACAGCTACATGCGCTTCGACGTCGCCGTCGCCACCGCCACTTCCACTGCGCCGGCGTGGGTGCCTGTAAAGGTACGGATGGATACTCTCTCGATTACTAGTAGCAATCACTGGCGGATACAAGTTTGGTGATGAATACAGGCACGATACAAGAATTTGATTTCTAGGGTTCGTCGCGAGACAGGAAGGGGAAAGGGGAAAAGAGCCGAGCCGCTTTGCCGTGATCCACGGGATGCCTCGTGCAGCTGCTCCTCCTCCCTTAAGTAGCGGTGGTTGGGCTTCAGCTAACCCAGGTCGGCCCGACGACTCTGGGGTTGGGCTTCTTGGGCCGGGGTATCCGCGGTACGGAGGCGACGCGATCGTTGACGCTGACTGGTGGGTCGCTCCTGTCAGGGGCGCTGACATCCCCCCTCCCCCCCTCCTCCCTGAGCTAAGGCCTGTCCCTAAGCCTCCGCGAGCGGGAAGCGCGGCTGGAGACTAGCCTTGTCCTCCCAAGTGTCCCCCAATACCTCGGAGTTTGACCAGCGGATGTGAACTTGCTCGCGCATCCTGCCTTTCGATTGCCTCCAACAGGACTGCATAATTTTCATGCGGGAAAAGAGGTTCGACCAATGTACCCGATTTCAGAACGCGGCGGAGCAGGGAGACATGAAACATCGGGTGAATTGTCGCTTGCGGAGGCAGCTGGAGCTTATAAGCCACTTCATTGATCTTTGCGATGACTGGGAATGGTCCATAGTACTTGTATGCCAGCTTGTGGTTCGTTCGTGGGGCTACAGAAGACTGGATGTAGGGCTAGAGGTTCAGGAACACCTGATCCCCAATCTCGAACGAGCGAAACAATCTCTTTTTATCTGCTTGGTTCTTCATCAATTGTCTCACTCTGTTCAAATGCTGCTGTAAAAGGTCCTGAATGATGTCTCTTTCCTCAATCCACGACTGCAGCGCCGTCACTGAGCAAGAGTTCTCTGCCGTGATCCCCTAGTGCCTTGGTTTGTACCCAAACATGGCTTTAAAGGGTGTCATCCCTATAGCTGAGTGATGGGAGTTGTTATACCAGAATTGAGCTAGGGGGATCCAAAAACTCCACCACCTCGGGCAAGCTTGAGTAAAACATCTCAAGAATGTTTCCACACACTGGTTAACCCGTTCCGTCTGACCATCTGTCTACGGGTGGTTGGCTGTGCTGAGACGAAGTTGAGTGCCTGCGGCCTTGAATAGTTCCTGCCAAAAATGGCTTGTGAAAACAGGGTCACGATCTGATATTATTGCTCTAGCGAGACCGTGAATCTTGTAGACTTGTTGGATGAAAATCTGAGCTACAAATGCTGTTGTATATGGGTGCGCTAGAGGCAGGAAATAGCTGAACTTGGTTCTTTTGTCCACGATCACCAGGAGGCAGTTGAACCGGCTAGATTGTGGGAGGCCATCCACAAAATCCATGGATATCATATCCCAGGGTTTGTTGGGAATTGGCAAGGGTAGCAAGAGTCCCGGTGAGGCTGCTCGATCGGGTTTCGCTTGCTGGCATACGGCACAACACTGCACATATTGCTTGATTTGCACTTTCATCTTGGGCCACGCAAAGAGACGCCGGATGCGCTTGTAGGTGACTGGGAATCCTGAGTGACCCCCCACTGGGCTATCATGAAATTCTTGGATTATACGTTGCTGAATGTGTGTGCTCCCTCCCAGCCAAATTCTGTTTCTGAACCGGATGATGCCCTGCTGTAGCGTGAACCTGCCCTTGGAGTCATCGCGTATAGCCAGCTGCTCTAGAAGTTTCTGCGCCTGCGGGTTGTTGTTATAACTGTTGACAACATCCTCCAGCCAACTAGGCTGACACGACGTGACCACATTTAGCACCTCCGATGGATTGGCTCGTGACAAGGCATCCGCGCCGCTGTTTTCAGTCCCTTTTCTGTACACGATGCGATACTGAAGCCCCAACAACTTGGTAAAAGCCTTCTATTGCCATGGCGTATTCAGATGCTGTTCCTCCAAGTGAGTGAGGCTCTTCTGGTCTGTGTATATGACAAATTCCGCGTGTTGCAAATACAGACGCCATTGATCGAAAGCCACGATGATTGCCAGATATTCTTTTTCGTACGTTGACAGTCCCTGATACATCGGGCTCAGTGCTTTGCTCATGAATGCTATAGGGTGGCCTTGTTGTTGTAGAATCGCTCCGATGCCCATGTCGCATGCGTTTGTCTCCACTTTGAAAGGTCGTGCAAAGTTGGGCAATGCTAGTACGGGCGCAGAGATCAGTTGCTGCTTCAAGACCTGGAAAGCCGTCTCTGTGATCGAAGTCCACTGAAACGGCACGCCTTTCTTCAATAAATTGAATAGTGGTCATGCGATCATTCCAAAGTTGCGCACGAAGCGGCGATAGTATCCTGCGAGACCCAAAAAGCTACAGACTCCTTTGACATCTTGTGGTGGGTTCCAGTTGACCACAGTTGCTATTTTGGTCGGGTCTGTTGCGACTCTGCGAGCACTGATGACATGGCCTAGGTAGGATACCTGGCTTTGCCCAAAAGCACACTTGCTGAGCCTGACCTTCCACTGATCTTTGCAGAGCAATTCCAACACCTGCCTCACGTGGCACTTGTGCTCCTCTAACGTGGCGCTGAAAATCAATATGTCATCGAAGAAGCAGAGAACGCAGACGCGCATCACTGGCTTGAGCGTTGTAGTCAGCCCTTCGATGAACGTGGGTGGTGCTCCAGCCAAACCAAAGGATAAGACCTTGAATTCAAAGTGGCCCTGATGCGTGGAGAATGTCGTCTTGTACTCCTCCCCCGACGCGAGCCTGATCTGATGATAGCCCGCGCACAAGTCAAGTTTTGAGAACCACGCTGCGCCATGTAGCTCATCCAAAAGTTCTTCGATGACTGGGACCGGGAACTTGCCGATGACTGTAATGACATTCAGTTGCCTGTAATCTATGCAAAGGCGCCAGGTCCCGTCTTTTTCTTAACCAAGATGACTGGGGATGAGAAAGGACTGTTGCTTCGCTGAATAACTCCAGATTTCAGAAGTGCTTCGACTTGAGCCTCTATCTCTGTCTTCTGCTCAGGTTTGTAACGATATTGCCTGACATTGACTGGTCGCGCTCCTGGGATCAGAGGGATGCGGTGGTCGCATGCCCTCCTAGGTGGGAGCCCGACCAGCTCTTCAAACATGTCTGGAAACTGATCTATGATTTCTTGAATGCACGCTGGCGTCATTTTCCAACTGTTCCTGTTGTGGGGCAACCACACAGAGGTGTATAACATGAGTGATTGAACCGCTGTTGCATAGGTTCTGCAACTGTAAATTGTTGATGGTCTGGCAACTGGTGGAAGCCGCATCGTGCCTGTTGGGGATATTACTACTGGGCGTAAACCGGCCTACCTGGGCCGGGTTAACTTCGTTAGTAGTTAAGTATGTTGAAGCCCAAGAAGGCAGACGAGGGCTCAAGGCCCATGGTCGGTTCAAGGCCTGTAGCCGTAAACCGGCGTTAGTAGTTAACTTGTATTGTAAGTTAGGAATAAGTAGAGACCAAACCGGACACATCTATGAGCCGGTATTGGGACTCTGTGAACCGACGGGCGTCACCCGTGTATATAAGGGGATGACCCGGCAGCGGTTCAAGGACAACAGACAACAACTCGAGACTTAGGTGAAGCTTGTTTGCTCCCTAGTCATCGAAACCCCATCAATTCCATCACAACTAGACGTAGGCTTTTACCTTCATCGAAGGGGCCGAACTAGTATAAACTCTCTTGCGTCCCTGTGTCCTCTTTAACCGCTTCAAGCTAACCCGTTGCGATGGCTCCACGACTAAGTCCTTTCCGTAGGACATCTGCCGTGACAAAACCACGACAGTTGGCGCCCACCGTGGGGCTATCGCACGAGGGTTTAAAGTTCTTGGAGGGCCGCTTTGAAGGACTCGAGGGCTACGCTGTAGGCCGGATGACTAAGCATCGTCGCGGCAAGCTCTACATTGACGACGCAGGCTGGGGCCCCGAGGCCGGCTCAGTTGAGTATGGGTACCGGGTCCCCTTTGGTGGCATTCACGTTTTCATTGGCAAGATCGGTGAACCAGGCCCTGATCCGGACATCTGCACCGACCTCGTCGAGATGGCTCAGCGTGTGCGATTCGCCCAGGTTAAACCGGCCAGGAAGCGTGCCTTCATGGGAGTCATCCATGGAGGAAGTTATGAGGATGAATCAGAATCTCACGGTGAGACCATCGTTTGTTCCGATGACGAGTCATCGACCAGAGAAACCGAATCTCTTTATCAGCTACAAGATGGCCGGATTGGGGTGCTGTTCTGATGGCGACAGTATTCCGGACCCCTCTGATCTGCCCAACCGAGTTGGAATATTCATGGCCGGCACACAAGCTGCGCTTCATTCTTCGACCGCGGCGGCAACAACCTCCGGTTCAGCAGCGGCGACGGCTGCCGGGGCAGGAGGCCCTGTGCACCCACCGGCTCAAGTTCTATCAGAGCTATTTGATGCATTGGCTGTGCTTATGGCAGAAGCTAATCCGGCAGATCAGGGCGTTCACAACGCGGAGATTGCAAAGGTGAAGGAACAGATCACCTGGGCTAAGATGGATCTGGCAGCTGAGGACACCAGGATGGCCACAGAGCGAGCCGCTCTAGACGCACAAGCCTACAGGCTCATGTTGGACCAAAGCGCATCGCATGAAGTCATGAGGAGGAAGCACCGATCCCGTTTGCCTCCGGTTTTCGAGGCTAGAGACCTTTTCAACACCCAGGAGCAGGAACCAGTAATCCGCTGGAGGGAAACCGGGCGGAAGCTCCTGGGACCGGTGCACTGGTTCAGCCTCGTCGGATGGACCCGCCTCGTCAAAACACCGTTATACCTCAGGCTGTTTTAACACCTCCGGGTCACTACTCCAACCCAATGGACAATCTCGTCGCTGCTGCTGCACGGCTGGAGGCCATTCCAATTGAAGGTGACTCGCCGCAGGCAGTAGAGACGCGACGGGTCAAGGAGCTTCTGAGGACAGCTTTGGTCCAACAGGAAGCATACTCGTATAGCCGCGACCGGATCCACTCGACCCCCCGTCCAAGCCGGAGCTATAGCAGACATATGGATGAACCGGCAGTGTCGAGTAATGAACGACGTGGAGCACCCCGTGGCAACAACCCGGCGGGTGGTGCTGATAACGCTCAGGAAGTGGTGGACCGGGCCCGAGCGCGCAGGGAGGCCGAGTTAGCCGCACAGCATCAGGCTCGGCAGCTCACGCCGGTTCGTCCAACTATCTCGATCGAACCTAGTGTTACTTCTAGTTCTTTGGGGGTGCCTTGCCTTATCCCCGCTTTACGCAATGTGCGCCTGCCCAAGGATTTCAAAGGCCCGCGCAAAGTACCAAATTACACGGCGGATCAACCTCCAGAAACATGGGTGGAGAGTTATGAGATGGCCATGGAGATGCTTGATGTGGATGACGCGGCGTGTGCGAAATACTTCACCATGATGCTTGAAGGAACGGCCCATACTTGGTTAAAAAGCTTGCTGGCTAATTCTATCAGTTCATGGGCCTAATTACGAGCCTGGTTTATCAGCAATTTCAAGGATACATGTAAACAGCCTATGTCGATAGTGGACTTAGCTGCCTGCATCCAGGAGGAAGGAGAATCAATGACTCATTGGGTGCGCCGGGTTTCACAAGTGTTGCACTCATCAGACCGCATCAACGCTGACAACGCAGTATTAACCCTAGAAGGCAACTGCCGGTTTGGGCCCCTAAAGCTGAAGTTGGGACGGATAAAGCGTCATTGCACTGACATGGGAACCCTCATGGCTGCTTTGGTAAAGTATGCTGATTCTGATAGTACCAAGGATCCCGAATCTGATGATGACAAGGCAGGGAAGGGAAAGAGGAACAGCAACTCCAAAGGTCAGCAACATCACTGGGCAGGCAATGGTGGTGGAGGAAAGCGTAAAGCGGATGGTAACATGGACTTTGTGGCTAATACCAACACGCAGGACAATGGCCAGCAACGCGAGGGTAAACCAAAAAATCGCAACGGGGCACCCAACCCTAACCCGAACCGCCTAAACTATCTACTGAGCCATCCCTGTCCAAGACATGGGACGAAGGAGGCGCCAGCAAACCACCTTTGGAAGGATTGCTTCATTATGCAGGAGTTCAAGAATTCTAATGCTTTCCAGTACGATCACGGCTCTGGCAGTGGCTCAGGGTCCGGGCCGGGTTACGGTGGAGGAAATTCCGGTTCAGGATTTAATAGTAATCCGGGCGGACATAATAATCAAAATAGTGAGAACAACCAGGGTGGTTACAACCAACAGCAGCAATAGTCAGGTTACCAGAGCAACCCAAAGAAGTTGAGCAGTGGGCAGTACCATGTCTTCACCACTAGCTTGGACAAGCGAGACCGGAAGGTTCAGAGGCGGGTGGTCAACTCTGTTGAACCGGCCATACCCCGTTATCTACGCTGGTCTGAACAGCCAATCATATGGAGCAGAGAGGATCACCCTCCCCAGGTTGATAATTCGGGTCAGTTGGCGCTGGTGGTGGTGCCTCAGGTGGGAGGTTACAAGTTCACCAAGGTGCTCATGGATGGAGGGAGCAGCATTAATATCTTGTACTATGAAACCTTCTGTCGTATGGGACTAACAGAAAAAAAATCTCAAACCGTCTAATATGATGTTCCACGGTGTAGTACCTGGCAAATCAGCATATCCTGTTGGTAAGATAGCCCTGGAAGTGGCCTTTGGGGACGATCATGATTCCAGGTCGGAGACATTGACGTTTGAAGTAGTGAAAATCCAAGGTCCATATCACGCCCTGTTTGGGCGACCGGCCTACGCCAAGTTTATGGCACGGCCCTGTTATGTGTATTTGCAGCTCAAGATGCCGGGTCACAAGGGGACAATAACGGTTCACGGAAGCCGCAACATCGCTTTGGAGTGTGAGGAAGGAGATGCGGCTTATGCAGAGTCGGTTTGTGCCACCGAGGAGCTGAAGTATTATAAGGACAATGTTGATCCGGCGGACATGACTCCATTCAAGCAGCCAACTATGGAGCATGATCCGGCCCTGAAGTTCAAATCGGCAGCAGAAACTAAGCTTGTTGACTTCGTACCTGGCGATTCGTCCAAGCAGTTCAGCATCAGTGCCAACTTGGATCCGAAATAGGAAAGCGCGCTCATCGAGTTCATCCATGAGAATCGGGACATTTTTGCATGGAAGCCCTCTAACATGCCAGGTGTACCGAGGCAACTCGCTGAGCACATGTAACGCCCCATATGTAACCTTCCCCAATTGTACTCCGACTCTTGCCGTTTCCGGCATTAAGTTATATTTAATTCTCGGGTTCGGGTCTTTGTCTCCGCGTGTTTTTTTGTTTTTCGTGCATCTCATATCATGTCGTCACGTGCATTGCATTTGCATACATGTTCGTCTCATGCATTCGAGCATTTTCCCCGTTGTCCGTTTTGCATTCCGGCGCTTCGTTCTCCTCCGGTGGCCATTTATAGCTTTCTTTCGTGTGTGGGGATTAAACATTTCCGGACTGGGCCGAGACTTGCCATGCGGCCTTGGTTTACTACCGGTAGACCGCCTGTCAAGTTTCGGGTCATTTGGACTTCGTTTGATACTCCAACGGTTAACCGAGGGACCGAAAAGGCCTCGTGTGTGTGCAGCCCAACACCCCTCCATTTTGGCCCACAACCCACCAAACTCAGCTCCATCGTCTCGGTCGTTCGATCACGATCGTGTGGGCGAAAACCGCACCTCATTTGGACTCTCCTAGCTCCACTTATGCCTATAAATACACCCCCTCCGTTTTCGGATCTCCCCTCTCCACGAAACCCTAAAATCCCAGATCCCACCGCCGCCGGACAAAATTTCCGCCGACGGACACGTCCGTTTTATCCCGCCGCCACCACGTGTCGCGACGCGGTTGGCCCGGTCGCATCTCCTTCGCCGCCGACGCCCAGGGCCCGCCAGGCCCACGCGGGGCCCTCCCCGGCCCGCAGTCGCCCGCCGCCTCCTCCTTCGTCCGCCGCCGCCACCTCCGGCGCCGGTGGCCGGCGCCGCCACGGGCCGCCGCGCCCCGCCACGGGACGCCAACGCCGCTTCCACCGCCGCCGCACGCCGCTTCCTCCGCCGGCGGCCACTCCTCGCCGCCCGGCCGGGTCCCGCGCTTCCCCGCGCCGGAAGCCGCGCCCCACCGCGCCTGCCTCCTCCTCCCCGCCTCGCCTGCGGCTCGCCGGAGCCGGCCGGCGTCGCCGGAGCTCGCGGAGCTACAGTGCCGGTCCGCGCGAGCACAGTAAACCCTAGATCTGGTTTTTCCCCCATTGACTTTCTCCTCTTCTTTTACAGATTTTCGTGCTACTTTGACCTGCCATAACTTTGCATCCGTAGGTCCGATTTGGGCGTATGATATGTCAAAATCTTCGTCTCGACGAGTACATCATTTCATTCCATTGCATCATTTGCATTTGAGGTCATATTGGTGCCCAAAGTGCTGTTGGAAGGAGGCATGTTGAGTTAAATTGCAGATCCGTTAGTTCAACATGCACTTTTGTCATTTTTGCCATATTTAATCCGTGCATGATATGCCTATGCCCCTTTGGGATGAATTATTAAGCATGTTGTCTTCTTTCCAGAGGTGCCTTCCATGTATTTTTAGGATGTGTGTGTTGACTTGTGCAAGCTTGCGAAGAGGGCTGCCTGAGATTATCGATTTCAGGGACTTAGTGAATTTCACAAAGTCTGGGCCGTTTTAGTTCACGTTGCTATATGTCCGGCTTGTTTCCTAGTGATCCGTGCCTCTTTTGGGGATGATCAGTAAGTGTGATTTGTTATGCTTGTTGTGGTTAATCCATCCATGTCTTTACTTGTTATGTTGGAGCACCCTAGGTTGACTCAATCGAGCTCAACTTTTGGATAGTTGCTGTTTTGGGCAGATCGTGAACTCTTTTGCGATTTTGCCGGAGTGATTGCTAGTGATCCATGCATGCTATGCCATTATTCTTGCCATGTCTAGCTAGCATTTTGTGCCTTCTTTATGTATATATGCTTGCCTTGCCATGACTTGCACCGTAGTGAGAGCATCGAGCTCGTTTACATGCCTCCGTGAGTTATTATTTCAGCATGTCCCAGTTTTCACTAAGTCTGAAAACTGATTGTGTTTCATCAATGTTCGTGTGCTCGGTAGAGTATTTTGTGAACCCTTTTGGCCCCAGGTCATTTTGGGTGTTTTGTTAAGCTTGTTGAGCAGCTCCATGCCATGCTCTTACTTGCCATGTTCAGGTTTTCCTTCATGTTGTTTTGCTGCTCCGAAGAGAGCACCGGGGTCTGAAATTTCAGACTAGCGTTAATATCGCTAAGTCTGAAATCTGTTTTGCTTATTCAGTATTTCCATGCTTGTTTGAAGCCCTTAATGGATGAATTTGCCTATGCCTCAGTCATGATGATTTGTTAAGCTTGATGAGTACATCACTGCAATGCAATTTGTTTTCATGTTGGGTGGCTGTAGCATGTTCATTTTGTTGCATTTAGGAGCCTACTTGCTGTAAATTGCAGATCGGTTCGTTTAGTAAATCGCTTGCCATTTCTAAACCGTAGCTCCGATTGCCATGATCTTTATATCGTTTTCAGGGGATTTCTTCCCCTCTATCCAGTGGCACACTTGTTTTCCCAAGTTGAGGCCAGGTTCATGCATTTCCTGTTACATCTTGCATTTTGCATCCCGCATCGCATCCCGCATAGCATATCATCTTTGCATCTTATTGGTTGCCTTTGCACGTGGTTGATTGTATTCTTGTTGCTTGTTTGTGTTGTTGGGTAGAGCCGGGAGACGAGTTCGCTAACGAGGAGCCCGTTGAGTTTGCTTTTGAGGATCCAGTCAATTCTGACAACTGTGCAGGCAAGATGATCACACCCTTGAAATCACTACTATCTTTGCTTTGCTAGTTTGCTCGCTCTTTTGCTTTGCCAATGCTACGATGCCTACCACTTGCTTGTCAGCCTCCCAATTGCCATGATTGAGCCTCTAACCCACCTTTGTCCTAGCAAACCATTGATTGGCTATGTTACCGCTTTGCTCAAGCCCCTTCTTATAGCGTTGCTAGTTGCAGGTGAAGATTGGAGCCGTTCCTTGTTGGAACATTTATTTACTTGTTGGGATATCATTATATTGCTATGTTATCTTTACTCATCTATATACATGGTAAAGGGTGGAAGGCTTAGCCTCTCGCCTAGTGTTTTGTTCCACTCTTGCCGCCCTAGTTTCCGTCATATCGGTGTTATGTTCCCGGTTTGTTGCGTCCCTTACGCGGTTGGGCTATAATGGGAACCCCTTGATAGTTCGCCTTGATTAAAGCTTTTCCAGCAATGCCCAACATTGGTTTTACCATTTGCCACCTACCCTTTTATTTCCCTTGGGTTTCCGGAGCCCGAGGGTCATCTTTATTTTAGCCCCCCACGGGCCAGTGCTCCTCTGAGTGTTGGTCCGAACTAGAGCCCCTTGCAGCGCCACCTCGGGGGAACTCAAGGGCTGGTTTTAGTTGTACGGATTGCTTATCTGAGTGTGCCCTGAGAAAGAGATATGTGCAGCTCCTATCGGGATTTGTCGGCGCATTCGGGCGGTGTTGCTGGACTAGTTTTGACCTGTCGAATCATCTTGTTGTACCGGGATACCGAGTCTGATCGGTGGGTCCTGGGTGGAGGTCTATTCCTTCGTTGACCGTGAGAGCTTGTTATGGGCTAAGTTGGGACCCCCTGCAGGGATTGATCTTTCAAAAGCCGTGCCCGCGGTTATGAGCAGATGGGAATTTGTTAATGTCTGGTTGTAGTTAACTTGAACTTAATTAATTAAAATGAATCAACTGCGTGTGTTGCCGTGATGGCCTCTTCTCGGCGGAGTCCGGGAAGTGGACACGGCATTGGAGTTATGTTTGCGTAGTCTGCTCTATTTAGTTACCGCTCGTGCTTTGCCTTCTCTTCTCGCTCTCTTTTGCGAATAAGTTAGCCACCATATATGCTAGTCGCTTGCTGCAGCTCCACTCACATTACCCCTTCCTTGCCTATTAAGCTTAAATAGTCTTGATCGCGAGGGTGCGAGATTGCTGAGTCCTTTGTGGCTCACAGATTACTATTACACCAGATGTAGGGACCGATGATACTCCTCCGGATGGCGCGTTCGAGCTGAAGTGGGAGTACGACGAGGACTCTCGGCGATACTATGTTTCTTTTCCGGATGATCAGTAGTGGTGCCTATTCGGGGTTCGATTCAGGGTTTAGTCGCTTGTTGGGGGTCTTTTCTATTTTGGCGCCATAGTCGGGCCATGAGTGTTTGTATGATGGATGCTATTTATGTACTTTGATGTGACGTGGCGAGTGTAAGCCAACTATTATTATTTATTCCCCCTTTATATTGTATATGTACATGGGTTGTGTGAAGATTGCCTCACTTGCGACATATGCCTTCAATGCGATTATGCCTCTAAGTCGTGCCTCGACACGTGGGAGATATAGTCGCATCGAGGGTGTTACAAGTTGGTATCAGAGCCTTCCCCGACCTTAGGAGCCCCATTGCTTGATCGTTTTTAGCAGCCGAGTTGTGTCTAGAAAAATGTTTTGAGTCCTTAGGAATTATATATCGGAGAGCTTAGGAATTCTTTTTACTTCCCAGTCTCCTCATCGCTCTGGTAAGGCATCCTGACGTAGAGTTTTGACTCTTCTCTTCTCAAATTTCACTAAAAAAATTTAGGATCACGCAAGTATCTTAGTTTTGTTCCGATGGCTTATGATGAGAATACTGTCTTGGTGCCTCCTGTCAGGGGTTTAGTGGAAGTGTCCCGGGGAGTTGAGCTCTGAGGTGTTGTCATCATAATTCTATCGTTGCAATTCTGGCATACTTGAGATATGTGCGCGACATCGAAAATCTCCTTTATGCAGTTCGTTGGTGAGATAACCTCGACGCCACCCAGTACTGGGGCGGGAGTTCGTGAGTATCGCCAAAACTTGTATAACGGATGCTTTTCGAAGGTTGAGATAGATGGTTTCCGAAGGTTTCTTGGTTATGTGCTGAAGGATGGATGCAGCTGGATGTAGGATTTGCTAGCTTGGGTGAGATATTATGCTTCCCCTGTATCCTCAACACCTGATTGCATAACCGGAAAGTTTCGGGAATTTCATAGGTGGGAATTCAAGTAGCCTTAGGACATCTTTCCAACAGAGATGTGATATGAAATTGGGGTTCGACGTCTAGTGGTTCGCCTATTCACGGTCGATTTTACAGTGGCCTCGTTGTGTCTTAAAGAGTCCTTGGCTTTGCTGACTCGGGGACGCTTCGTATGTCATGTGCACTGCCTTGTACATGATGGTGCTGTACGGTCGAGCCCGTGTAGGTCCTACCACGAACACTTCGGACGAAATTTCTATCATGTGTTTGTTTCGGCTTATTCCGCAAGCCAACCCTTGGTTTTATTTCGAGTTGTGGTATTCGTTCTTCTTCGACGTCATATGTTGATTCCATCCCTCGTTGATGTACCTCTTCTACCTGATTCTTCGTGGCTTCGCAATTTAGGAATATGTGACCACTTCAAGGGAAGTGCATTCGTTCATTTTGTTCGGATGTGAAGACTTTTTGTTGCAATTTTCATTCCGTTGGATTCACCTTCTATATTTCTCTATTTGTGTGCTAATGGTGGTCAACCTCTTCAGGATGGCTCCCGCTAAGAGCACCAGTCAGAACCAGAATCAAGATCCTCCGCCACCTCCGCCTCCTCCGGAAGCATGGCAGGCTGTGATGGCTGCTACTAATGCAAATACTCAGCTGATCATGCAAATCATCCAAGAGTGGAATCAAAGCAGTCAAGCGAATCAAGGCAGCAACCAGAACCAGTTTGCAACTCTGAATCAGTTCCTCGCAAATGGTCCAAAGACGTTCAGCAACTGCGTTGAGGCTACCGATGCTGATGATTGGTTAGTCGATCTGGGCAAGCATTTTGAATGTAGCAACGTCAGACCTGAAGATTTCGTCAAGTTCGCGTCTTTCCAGCTCAAGGATCAGGCCGCAGAGTGGTTTCAGCAGTACCGGGATTCCAGAGGTGGACGTTTGATCACTTGGGATGATTTCCGTCGTGATTTTCGAGCTCATCACATTCCTCAAAGTGTGACTGAAAGCAAACGTGAAGAATTCCGCAATCTGAAGCAAGGCTCTTTGTCTGTCTATGACTACAACAAGTTGTTCCAGAAGCTCGCCCGTTTTGCTAAGCAGGATGTTCCTGATGAGAAGAGCATGATCTATCAGTTCAGGGGTGGTCTTCGTGAAGAAATTCAGCTCGCTCTTGTCCTCTTCGAGCCGCTGAGATACGATGAGTTCTACAACATGGCACTGAAGCAAGAGGCTGCTCAGCTCAGGTCTGACGCTTCCAGGAAGCGAGTCAGAGACACTATGTCTTCGTCCTCTACTCAAGTGGCCAAGCAGAAGAAGTATTGGCTTCCTCCTCCTCCGTTCCGTCAACCGTATCAGCAGAAGAGCAAAGGTGGCAGTGGTTCTTCCCACCCACCCAACCCAGGCTTTCAGAACAAGACTTCGTCTCAAGCTCCAAGATCGAGTGCTCCGTATCACCGTCCGCTCTCTGAGGTCACGTGCAACAAGTGCCAACAGAAGGGTCACTACGCCAACAAGTGTTTCAACCAGAGGCGTCTTCCTCCTCCTCCTCCTGTCAGATCGGCAAGTACAGCTGTGGTCAAGCATAATGCCAAGCATGCCAAGGTCAATATGGTGAATGCAGCTCAAGCAGAGGATTCGTCAGATGTGATCATGGGTAATCTTCCTGTTAACGATATTCCTGCAAGGGTTCTTTTTGACACTGGTGCATCGCATTGTTTTATGTCGAGACCTTTTGCATCTAAGCATGATTTTGTTACTCAAGTGTTGTCGAGACCATTGGCTATTGTTTCTCCGGCCCGTCAAATGACATCTCGAGTATGTGTTCCAGATGTCACTATCACTTTGGGCGATCATAAGTTCTTGGCTTCTCCAAATGTTCTCGGCGATTCTGATATCGACCTCATTCTTGGGATGGACTGGCTCTCTAAACACAAGGCTCACCTCGATTGTGCAGCCAGGCAGATTCAACTGATTCATTCCTCTGAAGATGTCATTGTTTTTGCTGCTCGAGATAATACCATCCGGTTATTCTCTCTCAATGAAAAGGGTGAATTGGATGCTATTTCACAGATTCCGGTTGTTTGTGAGTATCAAGATGTCTTCCCTGAAGAACTCCCAGGCATGCCTCCAAACCGGCCTGTTGAATTCATTATTGAACTTGAGCCAGGTACGGAACCGGTGTGCAAACGGCCTTACAAGCTCGGCCCAGAAGAGTTGAAGGAGTTGAAGAAACAGCTCGATGTGCAAGAAAGAATGGGTCTCATTCGGCCTAGTACTTCTCCGTGGGGTTGTGGTGTTCTTTTTGTGAAGAAGAAGGATGGAACGGACCGACTTTGTGTTGATTATCGTCCATTGAACAAGAAGACCATCAAGAACAAATATCCACTTCCCAATATTAATGAGCTGTTCGAACAACTCAAGGGTGCCCAAGTATTCTCCAAGCTTGATCTCCGTATGGGTTATCATCAAATTCGCATTCGTGAACAAGATATTCCAAAGACGGCATTCAGAACAAGCTATGGGTCATATGAATACACAGTTATGTCTTTTGGCCTCGCCAATGCTCCTCCGACGTTCTCACGCATGATGAACTTCATCTTCAACCCCTACACCAACGACTTTGTTTTGGTCTATCTCGATGATATCCTGGTTTTCTCCAAGAACAAGGAAGATCATGCCAAACACTTGCGTTTGGTTCTTGACAAGCTAAGGGAACATCAATTCTATGCCAAGTTCTCTAAGTGTGAGTTTTGGCTCGATGAAGTTCTTTATCTTGGCCATATTATCTCTGCCAAGGGCATTTCCGTGGATCCTGAGAAGGTGTCTGCAATTGTTAATTGGGAACCTCATCAGAATGTGAAGCAACTCCGTAGCTTCCTCGGTCTTGCAAGTTATTGCCGAAGATTCGTTGAAAACATTTCCAAGATCGCGAAGCCTCTCTCAAATCTTCTTCAGAAGCACGTCAAGTACGTTTGGTCTCCGGAGTGTGATGTTGCTTTCAACGCTTTGAAAGAGAAATTGATCACTGCTCCAGTTCTAACTCCGCCTGATGAAACCAAGCCGTACGAGGTCTTTTGTGATGCCTCTCTCCAAGGTCTCGGTGCAGTACTGATGCAAGAGAAGAAAGTTGTTGCTTATACCTCTCGCCAGTTGAAGCCAAATGAGAAGAACTACCCCACTCATGATCTCGAGTTGGCGGCAGTTGTGCACGCATTGTTGACTTGGAGACATCTTCTCTTGGGAAGGAAAGTGGACATTTTCACTGATCACAAAAGTCTCAAGTACATCTTCACTCAGCCTAATCTCAACCTCAGGCAGACTCGATGGGTCGAAATGATTCAAGAGTACAATCCGAGTATCGAGTATACTCCAGGCAAGGCTAATGTGATTGCTGACGCTTTGAGCAGAAAAGCATATTGCAACAGTCCGATTCTCAAGCCTTATCAACCCGAGCTTTGTGAAGCTTTCCGCAAACTTAATCTGCAAGTTGTTCCTCAAGGTTTCCTTGCCAACCTTCAAGTTTCTCCTACCTTGGAAGACCAGATTCGCCAAGCCCAGCTTCTTGATGCTATGGTGAAAAAGGTGAAGATTGGTATTGCAAAGAGTCAGTCCAAGTACAAGTGCTACCGACTTGATGACAAGGACACTCTCTTCTTCGAGGATCGAATCGTTGTGCCCAAAGGTGAACTTCATAAAGTGATCATGAATGAGGCTCACAACTCTCTCCTCTCCATCCACCCTGGGAGCACGAAGATGTATCAAGACCTGAAGCAAACTTATTGGTGGACTCGAATGAAGCGCGAGATCGCTCAATTCGTGAATGAATGTGATGTCTGCAGAAGAGTGAAAGCAGAACACCAAAGGCCAGCAGGTCTCCTCCAACCTCTCGCCATTCCAGAATGGAAGTTTGACCACATTGAAATGGACTTCGCGACCGGGTTTCCTAAGTCCAAGCGTGGCAATGATGCTATATTCGTTGTCATCGACAAGCTGCCCAAAGTGGCTCATTTCCTGCCTGTCAAAGAGTCAATCACTGCAGCTCAATTGGCGGAGCTCTACACCTCTCGTATTGTCTCTCTGCACGGTATTCCTCAAGTGATATCTTCAGACCGTGGCAGCATCTTTACCTCCAAGTTCTGGGATTCTTTTCAGAAGGCCATGGGCACCAACATTCGCTTCAGCACTGCTTTCCACCCTCAAACAAGCGGTCAAGTCGAGCGTGTCAACCAGATTCTTGAAGATATGCTCAGGGCTTGTGTTATCTCCTTCGGCATGAAGTGGGAGGATTGCCTTCCTTATGCTGAATTCTCGTACAACAACAGTTTCCAAGCAAGTTCCGGCAAGGCCCCGTTTGAAATTCTGTATGGTAGGAAGTGCCGTACACCTCTCAACTGGTCTGAAACCGGTGAACGTCAGCTGCTGGGTAATGACCTGATCACAGAGGCAGAAGAAATGTGCAAGGTCATTCGTGATAACCTCAAAGCAGCCCAATCTCGTCAGAAGAGCTATTACGACAGCAAGCACCGTGATTTGGCCTTCGAGATCGGAGATCATGTCTACCTCCGCGTCTCTCCTATGAAAGGGACTCGTCGCTTCGGTATCAAAGGAAAGCTTGCCCCCAGATACGTCGGGCCTTTCAAGATCGTCAGCAAGAGAGGCGACCTCGCCTATCTACTCGAGCTTCCTGCAACCTTTGCCAATGTTCATGATGTGTTCCACGTCTCGCAACTCCGTAAGTGCTTCAAGACGCCTGAGCGCACCGTCAACTTCGAGGAGATTGAGCTCCAAGAAGATCTCTCCTACCGTGAGCACCCAGTTGCAATCCTGGAAGAGACTGAACGCAAAACTCGCAACAAGTCAATCAAGTTTCTCAAAGTCAAGTGGTCACACCATTCCGACCGTGAAGCTACCTGGGAGCGCGAGGATCACCTCCGTTCTGAGTACCCGGAGTTCTTTCAGTCCTAGATCTCGGGACGAGATTTTTTCGTAGTGGTGGAGTGTTGTAACGCCCCATATGTAACCTTCCCCAATTGTACTCCGACTCTAGCCGTTTCCGGCATTAAGTTATATTTAATTCTCGGGTTCGGGTCTTTGTCTCCGCGTGTTGTTTTGTTTTTCGTGCATCTCATATCATGTCGTCACGTGCATTGCATTTGCATACATGTTCGTCTCGACGAGTACATCATTTCATTCCATTGCATCATTTGCATTTGAGGTCATCTTGGTGCCCAAAATGCTGTTGGAAGGAGGCATGTTGAGTTAAATTGCAGATCCGTTAGTTCAACATGCACTTTTGTCATTTTTGCCATATTTAATCCGTGCATGATATGCCTATGCCCCTTTGGGATGAATTGTTAAGCATGTTGTCTTCTTTCCAGAGGTGCCTTCCATGTATTTTCAGGATGTGTGTGTTGACTTGTGCAAGCTTGCGAAGAGGGCTGCCTGAGATTATCGATTTCAGGGACTTTGTGAATTTCACTAAGTCTGGGCCGTTTTAGTTCACGATGCTATATGTCCGGCTTGTTTCCTAGTGATCCGTGCCTCTTTTGGAGATGATCAGTAAGTGTGATTTGTTATGCTTGTTGTGATTAATCCATCCATATCTTTACTTGTTATGTTGGAGCACCCTAGGTTGACTCAATCGAGCTCAACTTTTGGATAGTTGCTGTTTTGGGCAGATCGTGAACTCTTTTGCGATTTTGCCGGAGTGATTGCTAGTGATCCATGCATGCTATGCCATTGTTCTTGCCATTTCTAGCTAGAATTTTGTGCCTTATTTATGGATATATGCTTGCCTTGCCATGACTTGCACCGTAGTGAGAGCATCGAGCTCGTTTACATGCCTCCGTGAGTTATTATTTCAGCATGTCCCAGTTTTCACTAAGTCTGAAAACTGATTGTGTTTCATCAATGTTCGTGTGCTCGGTAGAGTATTTTGTGAACCCTTTTGGCCCCAGGTCATTTTGGATGTTTTGTTAAGCTTGTTGAGTAGATCCATTCCATGCCCTTACTTGCCATGTTCAGGTTTCCCTTCATGTTGTTTTGCTGCTCCGAAGAGAGCATCGGGGTCTGAAATTTCAGACTAGCGTTAATATCGCTAAGTCTGAAATCTGTTTTGCTTATTCAGTTTTGCCATGCTTGTTTGAAGCCCTTAATGGATGAATTTGCCTATGCCTCAGTCATGATGATTTGTTAAGCTTGATGAGTACATCACTTCCATGCAATTTGTTTTCATGTTGGGTGGCTGTAGCATGTTCATTTTGTTGCATTTAGGAGCCTACTTGCTGTAAATCGCAGATCGGTTCGTTTAGTAAATCGCTTGCCATTTCTAAACCGTAGCTCCGATTGCCATGATCTTTATATCGTTTTCAGGGGATTTTTTCCCCTCTATCCAGTGGCACACTTGTTTTCCCAAGTTGAGGCCAGGTTCATGCATTTCCTGTTACATCTTGCATTTTGCATCCCGCATCGCATCCCGCATAGCATATCATCTTTGCATCTTATTGGTTGCCTTTGCACGTGGTTGATTGTATCCTTGTTGCTTGTTTGTGTTGTTGGGTAGAGCCGGGAGACGAGTTCGCTAACGAGGAGCCCGTTGAGTTTACTTTTGAGGATCCAGTCAATTCTGACAACTGTGCAGGCAAGATGATCACACCCTTGAAATCACTACTATCTTTGCTTTGCTAGTTTGCTCGCTCTTTTGCTTTGCCAATGCTACGATGCCTACCACTTGCTTGTCAACCTCCCAATTGCCATGATTAAGCCTCTAACCCACCTTTGTCCTAGCAAACCATTGATTGGCTATGTTACCGCTTTGCTCAAGCCCCTTCTTATAGCGTTGCTAGTTGCAGGTGAAGATTGGAGCCGTTCCTTGTTGGAACATTTATTTACTTGTTGGGATATCATTATATTGCTATGTTATCTTTACTCATCTATATACTTGGTAAAGGGTGGAAGGCTCGGCCTCTCGCCTAGTGTTTTGTTCCACCCTTGCCGCCCTAGTTTCCATCATATCGATGTTATGTTCCCGGTTTGTTGCGTCCCTTACGCGGTTGGGCTATAATGGGAACCCCTTGATAGTTCGCCTTGATTAAAGCTTTTCCAGCAATGCCCAACATTGGTTTTACCATTTGCCACCTACCATTTTCTTTCCCTTGGGTTTCCGGAGCCCGAGGGTCATCTTTATTTTAGACCCCCACGGGCCAGTGCTCCTGTGAGTGTTGGTCCGAACTAGAGCCCCTTGCAGCGCCACCTCGGGGGAACTCGAGGGCTGGTTTTAGTTGTATGGATTTCTTATCTGAGTGTGCCCTGAGAAAGAGATATGTGCAGCTCCTATCGGGATTTGTCGGCGCATTCGGGCGGTGTTGCTGGACTAGTTTTGACCTGTCGAATCATCTTGTTGTACCGGGATACCGAGTCTGATCGGTGGGTCCTGGGTGGAGGTCTATTCCTTCGTTGACCGTGAGAGCTTGTTATGGGCTAAGTTGGGACCCCCCTGCAGGGATTGATCTTTCGAAAGCCGTGCCCGCGGTTATGGGCAGATGGGAATTTGTTAATGTCCGGTTGTAGTTAACTTGAACTTAATTAATTAAAATGAATCAACTGCGTGTGTTGCCGTGATGGCCTCTTCTCGGCGGAGTCCGGGAAGTGGACACGGCATTGGAGTTATGTTTGCGTAGTCTGCTCTATTTAGTTACCGCTCGTGCTTTGCCTTCTCTTCTCGCTCTCTTTTGCGAATAAGTTAGCCACCATATATGCTAGTCGCTTGCTGCAGCTCCACTCACATTACCCCTTCCTTACCTATTAAGCTTAAATAGTCTTGATCGCGAGGGTGCGAGATTGCTGAGTCCTTTGTGGCTCAGAGATTACTATTACACCAGATGCAGGGACCGATGATACTCCTCCGGATGGCGCGTTCGAGCTGAAGTGGGAGTACGACGAGGACTCTCAGCGATACTATGTTTCTTTTCCGGATGATCAGTAGTGGTGCCTATTCGGGGTTCGATTCAGGGTTTAGTCGCTTGTTGGGGGTCTTTTCTATTTTGGCGCCGTAGTCGGGCCATGAGTGTTTGTATGATGGATGCTATTTATGTACTTTGATGTGACGTGGCGAGTGTAAGCCAACTATTATTATTTATTCCCCCTTTATATTGTATATGTACATGGGTTGTGTGAAGATTGCCTCACTTGCGACATATGCCTTCAATGCGATTATGCCTCTAAGTCGTGCCTCGACACGTGGGAGATATAGTCGCATCGAGGGTGTTACAGCACACCCTTTATGTGGATCCTAAATACAAACCGGTGAAACAGTTCCTTCACCGGTTTAACAAAGAAAGACGCAAGGCCATTGGAGAAGAGGTAGCCAGGCTCTTAGCAGCTGGCTTTATTGTTGAAGTTTTTCACCCTGAGTGGCTTGCCAATTCGGTGCTGGTCCTTAAGAAAAACGGCACCTGGTGCATGTGTGTGGATTACAAAGATCTTAATAAGGCTTGTCCAACAGATCCTTTTGCCCTCCCCCGTATTGATCAAATTATTGATGCTACGACGGGTTGTGAGCGTTTAAGTTTTTTGGATGCATATTCTGGCTATTATCAGATCAAAATGGCAGTTTAAGGACCAGAAGAAGACGGCGTTCATAACTCCTTTTGGAGCTTTCTGCTATGTGTCTATGCCCTTTGGGCTCAAGAGTGCCCAGGCAACTTATCATCGGTGTGTGCAAAATTGTCTTCACAAACAGATTGCCCGTAATGTACATGCTTACATGGATGATATCGTGGTTAAATCCAGGGAGAAGGAGACTCTGATTGATGATTTGAAGGAAACCTTTGATAACCTGAGGACATACAAGATGATGCTTAATCCGGACAAGTGCGTCTTTGGTGTACCGGCGGGCAAGTTATTGGGTTTTCTGGTGTGTAATAGGGGAATTGAGGCTAATCTGGAGAAGATCACAGCCATCACCTCCCTGGCTAAACCGAAGTGTATCAATGATGTTCAACGCCTGGCAGGCCGGATTGCCGTGTTAAGCCGGTTTATCAGTCGTCTTGGTGAGAAGACAATCCCTTTGTATCAGATGTTGAAGAAGACGGATCAGTTTGTCTGGAGTTCTGCTTCTGATGAAGCATTTGAGGACTTAAAGCGGCAATTGGCCAATCCGCCTGTGCTCGCCGCTCCCATTGACAAGGAGTCATTACTGCTATATGTTGCTGCTAATGCTCGGGCGGTCAGCGTGGCTATTGTGGTGGAGCGAAAGGAGGCAGGTAAGGAGCATCCGGTTCAACGTCCAGTCTATTATATCAGCGAGCTTCTCATTGAGTCCAAGCAAAGGTATCTGCATTGGCAGAAGCTGGTGTATGGAGTTTTTATGGCAAGCCAGAAGCTTAAACAATACTTCCAATGGCACCCAATTACGGTGGTCAGTTCTGCTCCTTTAGGGGATATCATCTAGAACCGGGAAGCAACTGGCCGGATTGCCAAGTGGGCTATAGAGCTTGGGCCGGACGGTTTGAAGTATGTGCCTTGGATGGCGGTTAAGTCTCAAGCACTTGTTGATTTCATCAATGATTGGATGGAAATGCAAGCACCTGAAGAAAAGCCGGATCACACATATTGGACCATCCATTTTGACGGATCCAGGCAATTGGAAGGCTCGGGGGCTGGAGTCGTATTAACTTCCCCATGAGGTGATAAGTTCTGTTACGTTCTCCGCTTAATGTTCCCTTGTACTAACAATGCAGTTGAGTATGAAGCCTTGCTCCATGGTCTCTGGATGGCTAAGGAGATGAATCTAAGTCGAGTTAAGTGTTTCGGTGACTCGGACCTCGTGGCTCAGCAAGTGTCTGGCACTTGGGACTCCAAGGACCCACTCATGGCAGCATATCGTCGTGAGGTGGATATTGTTGCAGGTCATTTTAAAGGCTATCAGGTGGATCACGTGGACCGGCGGAAAAATGAAGCGGCGGACGCTTTAAGCCGGCTGGGCTCTCAGCGTAAACCGGTCATGCCCAATGTTTTTCTGGATGTGCTGCACAACCCGACGGTCAAGATCCCTGGTGAAGCGGATTTGGCTATTCCTGATCCGAAGGCTCAATTGGTGGCAGCTCTTCATGTTATTCTGGATTGGACGCTTCCTTACCTGGCGTACAAGAACTGGGGCGAGTTACCAGAGGATGAGACTCTGGCCCGACAGATAATCCGGCGATCCAAGTCCATGACTATTATTAACGGCGAGTTGCATCATTGCAGTGTGTCAGGGGCGTTTCAACGCTGTGTGTCTCGTGAAGAAGGCCGTGAAATTTTGCGTGAGATCCACGAAGGAGATTGTGGTCACCACGCCGGTTCAAAATCTCTAGTGGCTAAAGCGTTTCGCCATGGCTTCTATTGGTTAACTGCTCATGCTGATGCGGAGGATCTGGTCAGACGATGTGATGGTTGCCAAAAGTTTTCAAGACGTGCTCATGTACCGGCTTAAGAATTGAGAATGATTCCAATTACTTGGCCATTTGCGACTTGGGGGCTGGATATGGTTGGGCCTTTCAAAAGGTCCAAAGATAAGAAGACCCACCTCCTGGTGGCGGTTGACAAATTTACAAAGTGGGTGGAGGCAGAACCTGTTAGCAAGTGTGATGCGGCCACGGCGGTTCAGTTCATCAAAAAAGTGATCTTCCGGTTTGGCTTTCCGCACAGTATCATCACAGATAATGGTACCAATTTGTCCAAAGGTGCCATGAAGGAGTTCTGCGAACGGGAGCACATCCGGCTCGACGTTTCATCGGTGGCACATCCATAGTCCAATGGTCAAGCGGAAAGGGCTAATCAAGAGATCTTGAGAGGCATCAAGCCCTGGCTTATGGTTCCTTTGCAGAGAACACCGGGTTGTTGGGTAGAACAGTTACCATCTGTGTTATGGAGCATCAATACTACACCCAACAGATCAACAGGATACACACCATTCCTCATGGTTTACGGAGCGGAGGCGGTTCTCCCCAGTGATATCCGTCATGATTCACCCCGTGTGGCGGCTTATGTTGAAGCTGACAATGAGACAGCACGGCAAGACGCCTTGGACCTGTTGGATGAAGAATGTGACATAGCAGCCGCCCGCTCAGTGATTTACCAACAGGATCTTCGTCGTTATCACAGTCGCCGAGTCAGAACTAGAACCTTTTAGGAAGGAGATTTGGTGCTTCGGCTCATCCAAAATCAGACTGATATGCATAAGCTATCCCCACCTTGGGAGGGGCCTTTCGTGGTCAGCAAGAATCTGCACAATGGGTCATACTATCTGGTCGATATTCGAGAGCATAAGGACTCACGTACATCAGAAGAGGAGACCAATAGGCCGTGGAACATAGCTCATCTTCGGCCTTACTATACCTGAGCCATTGGCTCTACTTATGTACATATTATGACGATGTATATATTATGATTAAATATAATAAACCGGAACCTCAGCTAAAGCGGGGTATCTGTTCTTTTACATCATGTGTGGTTACACAGAGTTGTTCTAAAGCGGCCTCCGGTTTACCCCTTGAGTTGGCTTTTTTTTAAAAGCATCATGTTATATCACTTGGGGGTTTGGTCATGTCCGAACCAATACAATACCTTTTGATAGGCGAGAGCCACCAGATCACTTGGGGACTTGGTCATGTATGAACCAGTCATGCCTCTTGATCGGCCTAAGGCCACAGAATCACTTGGGGGCTTGGTCGAACCCGAACCATTGCCATGCCACTTGATCGGCATAAATGCCATGGTTTCATTTGGGGACCTGGCTGACTAGAACCATAGTTACACCTATCGGGAGCTCGGTCGTGTTCAGCCATGGTAACGCCATCTGATCAGCTCAAATAAGCCTTTTTTCTTTGCAGACGGTTCTTTCATTGCCTTTGTTTCACACTTTTCTTTGAAAGCTTTTTCTTTCTTTTTATTGTGTTTTTTAAACCGACAAAGTTTTCAGCCGGTTTAAACTATCAATTGACGGAACACGGTTCATTTCAATCCGGAGACTATTTGCCCGGTTTGATCTTTTTTGTTAACATCCTATTATGGAGTAACACGGTGTTTAGTATAACCCGGCATCATATATATATAGGAGCTGCTATCTCCTCCAACAGTGTGGGTTTATAAAACTCCGCTTCAAGATTGGCAAAGCCAACTTCACGCTCAACGATGGCAGGTATTATGTATCTCAAAAATTTGGTCATATACTTAAAAATTTCGGATGTTTTAATTTCATGTATGCAGACATCATATTCCACCCGATGGTGCAACCGTGGTGGCACTTTAAGATTTTTATTGCAGAAAGTACTTTGGAAAGTTCATCACCCAAAGGAAGAGCAAGTTGCAGTAACTATGCACGAAGGCATATCAACATCAAAACTATCAGCTAGCCTATTACAAGGCAACACGGTGCCCACAATAAGATCATTGTTTTTCGCCAGGGAGAAGCAGTTTTAAATCAGCTTCCGGTTCACGCTTGGCCACCAGCCTGGCCTGGTGGTTGTGGATCATCCCGCGCCGCTTCAGCTTCAGTTTCTCTACCCAACAGCTGGAAATCATCAGTTGTCCAGTTGATTCCCATTAATGCTTGAAAGACAGCTTCATCATGGATCAGCAATGACGGGTCAATATCGGGAGCGTAAGTATGCTTACGGATTGGAGGGATAAGATTTTCCGATTCATGAATTGGTGCAGCTATTTGCTTGTTCTGATTGTCATATCGGGCTTGATAATGAGACAAGTCTGCTTCTTCAGCCAATTGACAAGCTAGCGGACGCACCTCCCGGTTTATTGCTCGCAGATCCGCTTCACCAAACTCTGACCCGTCTTCCTTCAAGCTGGGATAGCCCTGAGCCGCTTCAATAGGATCAAAATCCGGCACCCAAGCTTTTGCCCGGATTAAGGCATTGATCGCACCGGTTCGAGCAGCAGATTTCTTCAGTTCTTCAACCCGGGCAAGAAGCACCGACAGTTTCATCAGAGTGTCTTGAATCAAAGTGGGCGCCGGTTTGTTGTGGGATGCAGTACAGATGATACGATGTGCACTAGTGTACAGTTGTTCGATCAACGTATAGGCGGCTTTCAATTTCTTCCGCACATCTGACCCCAAGTGACCAATGTGTGTCCCTGAAATATCATAAAGGGTTAACAAACCGGCAGCTCTGTAAGACGACAGAATCAATTCAGAAGTCAAACTGTCTTACCAAAGATAGCAGTGGTCATGGCATGCACGTGCCGCTTTATGCTGGTCAGCTCATCCGCCACCGGTTTTAGTGCAGCCTCGGCATCTTCTGCTCGTTTGATTAAAGCGGACTTTTCAGTGGCCCAATCCGCCCGCTTCTTCTTGAAGCTCTCCTTAAGCTGTTCCATGGTGCTTAAAGTGCTGGCTAATTCCTCTTTTGCTTTGGAGGTTTCAGCTTGTTGGGATTTCAGATTTTCTTGGAGATCAGTGACTTGGCTTTCTTTCGTCTTCAGCTCAGCCTGCATGCAGATAGTTATATGCTTCAGCAAAATGGTACAAGGATTGAAGTATCAATCACATAACAAGTTATGCCCTTGGCACTTGGGGGCTAATGCATATTTGATCTTCATCTTTCAGTTGCTTACAAAGTCCCAAGATCAATACAAGTATTCAACTTGGAACTTGGGGGCTAATGGCTATTTGCTCGTATATATTCTGATGCGGCAATCTCAATTACTTAAAGTCCCGGTTTAACTACGCTAAGTTGAACCGGCCCTTGGGGGCTACATCAGCGAATTTCAAAGCATTAAGATTTATATTAGTAAGCCCCGGTTTGAAAGAAGATTACAAACCGGCCCTTGGGGGCTAGGAGAGTCAGCAAGAATTGAAGCATACAAGCAGAAAAGAGCATATAGACGTTACCTCATATTTATCTTTCATCATGTTAACCAGACCGGCTTCATAGTCACGACTGGTATACAGCCGGTTCAGGTAGTCGGAATGGATATCTTGGGCATTCAGAGCAGCGTAAGTCGCCAGATCAGCATTCCACTTGCCTTTGCCAAAGGCAGCAAATTCTTCCTTGGCAGTATGTTTGGACAAAGCGACAGGATTGCTTGGCTCGGTATGGCCAATGCCAGTAATGTCAACTTCATCATCCTTGGCATCGCCGGTTTGCACTGGGGCTGTTGGCTTGTCAGTAGGTTTGGTTGGACCGGTGGATTTCTCAATCCGGATGGAACTTGTGGGCTGATTGACAGGACTGGATGTATCAATAGGTCTTTCTTTAGCAATAAGATCGTCGTCTTGCTGCGGCGGATCATTGGGTATATCCTCAGGAATAGCCGCTTCAAGATCTGGTGTTTTGCCCAGTTCAAGGACGGCATCCTCTTCGGCCGCTTTGTCCAAGTGAGCCTTCTTGCTTGGCCTAGGCTTGGCCCTGAAAGGAATAACAAAATCAAATACAGCATATGTTCCAAGGTAATGTACTGCAAATATTATGATAAGTATAGCTTACCCAAGCACCGTTTTGAGTGGTGGCAGTTGAGTAGCCGATGACTCGCCAGAAGATGAGTGAGAGGTAACCTGGTAATCAGAGTCAGATGGATTAAGAGGTTGACGAAACCAGCCCGCTTTAGGACAAGCACTGACAAGCAAATTAGAGACCTTTGAGCGGCGTTTCCGAACTGGACTGTTTGGTAAACCGGCGGAGGTAACTACCTGGCCGCTGTGCCGGGTGGTGCGACGAGCTTCGTGCTGTTGGGTCTTCATAAGAAATTTGGGATCCAAATAAGCAAGAGGATGAGAAAATTTAACTTTCCGGTTTGCCTGACGGATTTTTAGTGAAGGCAAAGATTCTGAATCGGAAGAGAGAATAATTACCTCTGCAGCATCAGCATGGCTGGCTTCGGCATCATCCCGACAAATATCATCATCAATAAGGCACATGAAAAATAAGCCAAGTGAGTCAAGCCCTACCTCAAGGTCCGGATTATCCACATCATCATCAGGGGTCGGATTAGAGGATGCAGTGGTTCTTTTCCTGTGGGCAGTCTTCTTCACAGCTTTAGTCTTTTGCCGGGTTGCTCTTTCCGGTTTGTCTGGTTTTTCTGGTTTCTCCTGCGGCAGTTTCTTGCTCCAAAACGGATCATTGCCCTAGTTACACAGACACTGATGTTAAACAATCACCATATATATCAATAAGAGATTCAGCAAAAAAGAAAAATCAAAGTCTTACAGCTGGCGGTTTGTTGGTGGCACAGAAGGGAAGCAGGCCGGTTTTAGCACAGATGTGTTCCGGTTCATTCAGCATTTTATTCACAGCCTCTGAGATCTCTTCATCGATGAGCTGGATGTTGGAATGTCGCAGTGGGTCATCAACACTGCCAGTATACTCGCACATCAAACTGGAGCGCTGACTAAGGGGCAGTATGCTCCATGATATCCAACAGTGAGCGAGATCAACCCATGTTAAACCGTTGGCCATAAAGGCTTTGAGCTTCGACAGTTGAGGAGCATATTTGCTTCTCTCCTGGGCAGTCAACCTTTGCGGAAAGGGGTGTGTATTGCTGAGCCGTTCCGGATGAAAGCCAGGCAAGGGATTTTCACCAGGAGGGGAGGTGTCTTTGCAATAGAACCATGTTTGATTCCACTCTTTGGGGTGGCTGTGCAGTTTGGCGTGAGGGTATGTGACCTCTTTCCTTTTCTGAATCGCCACGCCAGCCAACTCCATATTGGAGCCGTCAGTAAACTCAGTATGGCGGTTTAGATGGAAAAGGTCTCTGAACAATTCCACTGTGGGCTCCTCTTGAAAGAACGCCTCACAGAGCACCTGGAAGTGACACATGTTTGTAACCGAGTTGGGGCCAGTGTCTTGTGGATGGAGTTGGAAATCGGCTAAAACATCCCGGTAAAATTTAAAACCAGGCGGCTTAAAGCCCCGGGCTAAGTGATCTACGAAAATGACGACCTCTCCTTCTTGAGGTGAGGGAGGGCATTCTTTGCCAGGAGCCCTCCAATGGATGGTATCTTTGCTGCCTAAGGCGCAGATCAGGACTAAATCATCCAGTTGAGCCTCTGTGACGCGAGAAGGAACCCAATTGCACTCATATACCTGCTTGGCCATGATGAAATCTACAGGGTAGAGGATCCCGGTTCAAAAATGCGCTGATTAAGGTACATTGGTATGTGCAATGTTAAACCGGAGACAGATCTATCTAAATCGGAGTTTTATGAAGCAATAACATCTGGCGGTTCAACAAGGGGACTAATGGTATATACCGGTTTGGCAATTTTTTCTACAAAGTTAAACCGCCTGGTCTAAACATTGAAGCAGATGAGTAAGTTTACAGAAACAGATTTCACAAGACTTCTCTACAGCGACGGATCTGAAGCAAGTTCAGAAAAGAAGGAAAATATTCAAGGTTCAAAATAGAATAGTACAAATCAATGGGCAGAGATACATATAGATCTATGGTCTCGAAGCAGGAAACTGAAGGCGGATGCTAAAACCTACCGCTACACAGAGCAAGGATCCACAGATGCATCTAGGAGCTAGTATATGAACATGAACAGGTGATGAACACTGCAAGAACACGAAACCCTAGAACAGATCTATGTTGAGAAGAGCAGAAGGCTTACCAGAGTTGAGGAAGACGCGGAAGGTTGCCGCGGTGCTTTGGTGCGTTCAGGTTGATGCAGCGGCCAAGGTTGGTGCAGAAGTTGACGGCGCCGGCAGAGCTCCGAGGCTGGCGATGCGAGGAAGACGAAGAAGAAAGGCACGAAGAGGAGAAAAGAAATGACCCTTCGGTCCTATTTATAAGGCAAAAGGACATATGTCAGGCGCGACAATCAAGGGGCCACGAAACGGAGCTGTCACCTCAATTTCCGCAGATCTATTAAACAAGGAAGCATAATGGATAGCTTCATTATGACAGGTGACATCACTCCAGTTTATAGCAATCAGAGAAGATGACATCATGGCGGTTTACCAATTTATGAGAAGATATTGAAGATTAAGATTGTTGCTAAAGGATTGACATGAACATGTTCAAATCAATCTGGGGCCTAATGTTGGGGATATTACTACTGGGCGTAAACTGGCCTACCTGGGCCGGGTTAACTTCGTCAGTAGTTAAGTATGTTGAAGCCCAAGAAGGCAGATGAGGGCTCAAGGCCCATGGTCGGTTCAAGGCCTGTAGCCGTAAACCGGCGTTAGTAGTTAACTTATATTGTAAGTTAGGAATAAGTAGAGACCAAACCGGACACATCTATGAGCCGGTATTGGGACTCTGTGAACCGACGGGCGTCACCCGTGTATATAAGGGGACGACCCGGCAGCGGTTCAAGGACAACAGACAACAACTCGAGACTTAGGCGAAGCTTGTTTGCTCCCTAGTCATCGAAACCCCATTAATTCCATCACAACTAGACATAGGCTTTTACCTTCATCGAAGGGGCCGAACTAGTATAAACTCTCTTGCGTCCATGTGTCCGCTTTAACCCCTTCAAGCTAACCCGTTGCGATGGCTCCACGACTAAGTCCTTTCTCTAGGACATCTGCCATGACAAAACCACGACAGTGCCCCATGAGACGCAGCGGACCTGCTGGAGTGGGTATCTCAATGAAACAAGCGCGCCAGTCGACCTGCATCGGGCTGTGCTCCTCCAGCCAATCCATGCCGAGAATGACATCATACGTGCTCAAAGCCAGTACTCTCAGATCCGTATAGAACTCATGCCCTTGAGCATACCACGCGCAATGTGAGGCAACCTTAGTGCAGACCAACTCTCCCCCATCTGCCACACGTACACGACTAGGTTTAGGCAGAGAGCGGACCCCTGAAAGTTTGCGTGCCAAGTGCGCGTTGATGAAAGAATTGGAGCTGCCTCAATCGACCAGCATGAGTACTTCGATTCATGCCCTTGCACCCATGCTCGAAGTTGAAAAGCTCTGGCTGACACCCCTCCTGTTACTGCTGAAACTAAAATGGCCATGGCTGTATCCTGAATCCCATCCTCTGAACTTACTTGAGTGTCGACGAAGCTATCGAGGCCAAAGATATCCAGCATCTCTTCAACCACATGCTGTTGGACTATGGCGGGACACACATGATCGTGCCCCCACCGTTCACCGCACTTAAAACACAGCCCCTGAGCTTGCCTATAATCACGGAGGGTCTTGAGCTTGGACGCGTCTGTGTGGGTTGTGTCTGTGCCGCGACGATCTGCTACTGGCGCCGCAGGCACCAAACGCGCCGGAGGTGGATGAAGTGGCAGAGGTGTGCCTCCTCATGGAGGCGCTTCTGGTGGTCACGGCATGGAGGCGCTTCTGGTGGTCACGGGAGACTGCCAAACGCGCCTTCGGCTACCTCTTCTTGAAGCAGCGCGAGAGCACACGCTATATGCAGGTCTTGCATTCGCTGAACGAGCACCACTGCTCGAATATCCCTCCTCAGTCCCTCGACAAAACGAGTCAAGAAATAAAAAGGATGAATCGTGTCAGAATAAGAGGATAAATGGTTTATGATCAACTCGAATTGCTCTATGTAATGTGCGATGGAAGAAATTTGGCGGATGGTGTAGAACTGCCTAATCAGCGTCTGATGCCGATCCCGACCAAAACGAGTGCAAAGTAACGCCGTAAAAGCTTCCCAATCAAAATCTACATGCCTTTTTTGGATGGACTGCAGCCAGACTGCGGTCGACCCCGAGAAGTTCAGAGCCGCCATGGGTACCCAAAACGAGGGCAAGATACTAAACATTTGAAAGTATTGTTCACACATCGTTTTCCATAAATTCGGGTTATCGCCCGAGAATTGCGGAAACACGATGGATGGGTGCGACTGGCCCAGACCGGACAACAGTTGGCTAGCATGAGCAAACGGCAAGAGCGAATTCGGAGATGCTGTCAGAGAGGAGGACGGACCTATTGCCGGGGGTGGCGGCGGCGTCTGTAAGAACACCACCGTGTTCCCCCCTGGCAGATTGAAAACGCCGTGGCCATTGGGCCCTAGAAATTCGTTGCCCGTGCCGCCACCGGCCCCCGTGAGGACGCCGATCATCGCAGAAGGGCTCGACTTTGGGAGCGCTGCTTGGGGGTCCTCGTCCCTCTGGGAAGGCGGCGGCTGCGCCATTTGGAGCGCCGCCACCGCGTCGCCGAGGTCAGCGACTCTCTTCTCCAGATCTGGACGCCAGTTGACCAGATCGTCGATCTTGGCCGTCGAAGCCTGAATCTCCGCGATCGCCTTGTTCTGGGCCTTGAGGGTGTTGTCGAGCCATTCGAGGAAGGCCTCAATCGCCCATGGTGAGCCCAGGTTCCGCAAAATGGCTTGAATCCATGAAATCTGAGATGGGATCCATGTATGAGAACAAAGTATGGACTTTGGTTGACTTGCCCAATGATCGGCAAGCAATTGAGAATAAATGGATCTTCAAGAAGAAGACTGACGCTAACGGTAATGTTACTGTCTACAAAGCTCGACTTGTTGCAAAAGGTTTTCGAAAAGTTCAAGGGATTGACTATGATGAGACCTTCTCACCCGTAGCGATGCTTAAGTCTCTCCGAATCATGTTAGCAATTGACACATTTTATGATTATGAAATTTGGCATATGGATATCAAAACTGCATTCCTGAATGGATTTCTGGAAGAAGAGTTATATATGATGCAGCCGGAAGGTTTTGTCGATCCAAAGGGAGCTGACAAAGTGTGCAAGCTCCAGCGATCCATTTATGGCCTGGTGCAAGCCTCTCGGAGTTGGAATAAACGCTTTGATAGTGTGATCAAAGCATTTGCTTTTGTACAGACTTTTGGAGAAGCCTGTATTTACAAGAAAGTGAGTGGGAGCTCTGTAGCATTTCTGATATTATATGTAGATGACATATTACTAATCGGAAATGATATAGAATTTCTGGATAGCATAAAGGGATACTTGAATAAGAGTTTTTCAATGAAAGACCTCGGTGAAGCTGCTTACATATTGGGCATTAAGATCTATAGAGACAGATCAAGACGCTTAATTGGACTTTCACAAAGCACATACATTGACAAAGTTTTGAAAAAGTTCAAAATGGATCAAGCAAAGAAAGGATTCTTGCCTGTGTTACAAGGTGTGAAATTGAGTAAGACTCAATGCCAGACCAATGCAGAAGATAGAGAGAAAATGAAAGATGTTCCCTATGCTTCAGCCATAGGCTCTATTATGTATGTAATGCTGTGTACCAGACCTGATGTGTGTCTTGCTATAAGTCTAGCAGGGAGGTACCAAAGTAATCCAGGAGTGGATCACTGGACAGCGGTCAAGAACATCTTGAAATACCTGAAAAGTACTAAGGATATGTTTCTCATATATGGAGGTGACAAAGAGCTCATCGTAAATGGTTACGTTGATGCAAGCTTTGAAACTGATCCGGACGATTCTAAATCGCAAACCGGATACATGTTTACATTAAACGGTGGAGCCGTCAGTTGGTGCAGTTCTAAACAAAGCGTTATGGCGGGATCTACATGTGAAGCAGAGTACATAGCTACTTCGAAAGCAGCAAACGAAGGAGTCTGGATGAAGGAGTTCATATCTGATCTAGGTGTCATACCTAGTGCATCGGGTCCAATGAAAATCTTTTGTGACAATACTGGTGCAATTGCCTTGGCAAAGGAATCCAGATTTTTCAAGAGAACCAAGCACATCAAGAGACGCTTCAATTCCATCCGGGATCTAGTCCAGGTGGGAGACATAGAGATTTGCAAGATACATACGGATCTAAATGTTGCAGACCAGTTGACTAAGCCTCTTCCACGAGCAAAACATGATCAACACCAAAGCTCCATGGGTGTTAGAATCATTACCGTGTAATCTAGATTATTGACTCTAGTGCAAGTGGGTGACTGAAGGAAATATGCCCTAGAGGCAATAATAATGTTATTATTTTATTTCCTTATATCATGATAAATGTTTATTATTCATGCTAGAATTGTATTATCCGGAAACATAATACTTGTGTGAATACATAGACAAACTAAACGTCACTAGTATGCCTCTACTTGACTAGCTCGTTAATCAAAGATGGTTATGTTTCCTAACCATAGATATGTGTTGTCATTTGATTATCGGGATCACATTATTAGGAGAATGATGTGATTGACATGACCCATTCCATTAGCTTAGCACCCGATCGTTTAGTATGTTGCTATTGCTTTCTTCATGACTTATACATGTTCCTATGACTATGAGATTATGCAACTCCCGTTTGCCAGAGGAACACTTTGTGTGCTACCAAACGTCACAACATACCTGGGTGATTATAAAGGAGCTCTACAGGTGTCTCCAAAGGTAAATGTCGGGTTGGCGTATTTCGAGATTAGGATTTGTCACTCCGATTGTCGAAGAGGTATCTCTGGGCCCTCTCGGCAATGCACATCACATAAGCCTTGCAATCATTACAACTAATGAGTTAGTTGCGAGATGATGTATTACGAAACGAGTAAAGAGACTTGCCGGTAACGAGATTGAACTAGGTATTGAAATACCGACGATCGAATCCCGGGCAAGTAACATACCGATGATAAAGGGAACAAACGTATGTTGTTATGTGGTCTGACCGATAAAGATCTTCGTAGAATATGTGGGAGAAAATATGAGCATCTAGGTTCCGCTATTGGTTATTGACCGGAGACATGTCTCGGTCATGTCTACATTGTTCTCGAACCCGTAGGGTCCGCACGCTTAAGGTTTTGATGACAGTTATATTATGAGTTTATGAGTTTTGATGTACCGAATTTATTTCAGAGTCCCAGATGTGATCATGGATATGACGAGGAGTCTCGAAATGGTCGAGACATAAAGATTGATATATTGGACGGCTATATTCGGACACCGGAAGTGTTCCAGGTGATTTCGGAGAAAACCGGAGAGCCAGAGGGTTACCGGAACTTGTTTTTGCAGGGAATGTTGTGATGTGATATGGTCAAGACATGATGCTAAATTTTATTGTATGAGATGATCATGTTTTGTAACCAAGTTATCGGCAACTGGAAGGAGCCATATGGTTGTCGCTTTATTGTATGAGATGCAATTGCGTTGTAATGCTTTACTTTATCACTAAGCGATAGCGATAGTCTTGGAAGCATAAATTTGGCGAGACGACAACGATGCTACGATTGTGATCAAGGTGTCGCGCCGGTGAGGATGGTGATCATGACGGTGCTTCAAAGATGGAGATCACAAGCACAAGATGATGATGGCCATATCATATCACTTATATTGATTGCATGTGATGTTTATCTTTTATGCATCTTATCTTGCTTTGTTTGACGGTAGCATTTTAAGATGATGTCTCACTAATTATCAAGAAGTGTTCTCCCTGAGTATGCACCGTTGCGAAAGTTCTTCGTGCTGAGACACCACGTGATGATCGGGTGTGATAGGCTCTAAGTTCAAATACAATGGGTGCAAAACAGTTGCACACGCGGAATACCCAGGTTATACTTGATGAGCCAAGCATATACAGATATGGCCTCGGAACACGGAGACCGAAAGGTCGAGCGTGAATCATATAGTAGATATGATCAACATAGTGATGTTCACCATTGAAACTACTCCATCTCATGTGATGATCGGACATGGTTTAGTTGATTTGGATCACGTAATCACTTAGAGGATTAGAGGGATGTCTATCTAAGTGGGAGTTCTTTAGTAATATGATTAATTGAACCTAAATTTATCATGAACTTAGTACCTGATAGTATCTTGCTTGTTTATGTTTAATTGTAGATAGATGGCCCGTGTTGTTGTTCCGTTGAATTTTAATGCGTTCCTTGAGAAAGCAAAGTTGAAAGATGATGGAAGCAATTACACGGACTGGGTCCGTAACTTGAGGATTATCCTCATTGCTGCACAGAAGAATTACGTCCTGGAAGCACCGCTGGGTGCCAGGCCTGACTACTCGATAGTTCAGTGCGCCATGCTTTACGGCTTCGAATCGGGACTTCAACGACATTTTGAATGTCATGGAGCATATGATATGTTCCTGGAGTTGAAGTTAATATTTCAAGCAAATGCCCGGATTGAGAGATATGAAGTATCCAATAAGTTCTATAGCTGCAAGATGGAGGAGAACAGTTCTGTCAGTGAGCATATACTCAAAATGTATGGGTATAATAATCACTTGATTCAATTGGGAGTTAATCTTCCAGATGATTGCGTCATTGACATAATTCTCCAATCACTGCCACCAAGCTACAAGAGCTTCGTGATGAACTATAATATGCAAGGGATGAATAAGACTATTCCCGAGCTCTTCGCAATGCTGAAAGCTGCGGAGGTAGAAATCAAGAAGGAGCATCAAGTGTTGATGGTCAACAAGACCACTAGTTTCAAGAAAAAGGGCAAAGGGAAGAAGAAGGGGAACTTCAAAAAGAACAGCAAGCAAGTTGCTACTCAAGAGAAGAAACCCAAACCTGGACCTAAACCTGAAACTGAGTGCTTCTACTGCAAGCAGACTGGTCACTGGAAGCGGAACTGCCCCAAATATTTGGCGGATAAGAAGGATGGCAAGGTGAACAAAGGTATATGTGATATACATGTTATTGATGTGTACCTTACTAATGCTCGCAGTAGCACCTGGGTATTTGATACTGGTTCTGTTGCTAACATATGCAACTCAAAACAGGGACTACGGATTAAGCGAAGATTGGCTAAGGACAAGGTGACAATGCGCGTGGGAAATGGTTCCAAAGTCGATGTGATCGCAGTCGGCACGCTACCTCTACATCTACCTTCAGGAATAGTATTAGACCTAAATAATTGTTATTTGGTGCCAGCGTTAAGCATGAACATTATATCTGGATCTTGTTTAATGCGAGACGGTTATTCATTTAAATCAGAGAATAATGGTTGTTCTATTTATATGAGTAATATCTTTTATGGTCATGCACCCTTAGAGAGTGGTCTATTCTTATTAAATCTCGATAGTAGTGATATACATATTCATAATGCTGAAGCCAAAAGATGCAGAGTTGATAATGATAGTGCAACTTATTCGTGGCACTGCCAATTAGGTCATATCGGTGTAAAACGCATGAAGAAACTCCATACTGATGGAATTTTGGAACCACTTGATTATGAATCGCTTGCTACTTGCGAACCGTGCCTTATGGGTAAGATGACAAAAACACCGTTCTCCGGTACTATGGAGAGAGAAACAGATTTGTTGGAAATCATACATAAAGATGTATGTGGTCCGATGAATGTTGAGGCTCGTGGCGGATATCGTTATTTTCTCACCTTCATAGATGACTTAAGCAGATATGGGTATATCTACTTAATGAAACATAAGTCTGAAACGTTTGAAAAGTTCAAAGAATTTCAGAGTGAAGTTGAAAATCACCGTAACAAGAAAATAAAATTCCTACGATCTGATCGTGGAGGAGAATATTTGAGTTACGAGTTTGGTGTAGATTTGAAACAATGCGGAATAGTTTCGCAACTCACGCCACCCGGAACACCACAACGTAATGGTGTGTCCGAACGTCGTAATCGTACTTTACTTGATATGGTGCGATCTATGATGTCTCTTACTGGTTTACCGCTATCGTTTTGGGGTTATGCTCTAGAGACGGTCGCATTGACGTTAAATAGGGCACCATCAAAATCCGTTGAGACGACGCCTTATGAACTGTGGTTTGGCAAGAAACCAAAGTTGTCGTTTCTAAAAGTTTGGGGTTGTGATGCTTATGTGAAAAATCTTCAACCTGATAAGCTCGAACCCAAATCGGAGAAATGTGTCTTCATAGGATATCCAAAGGAAACTATTGGATACACCTTCTATCACAGATCCGAAGGCAAAACTTTTGTTGCTAAATTCGTAAACTTTCTAGAGAAGGAGTTTCTCTCGAAAGAAGTGAGTGGGAGGAAAGTAGAACTTGATGAGGTAACTATACATGCTCCCTTATTGGAAAGTAGTACTTCACCTGTGACACCAACACCAATTAGTGAGGAAGCTGATGATGATGATCATGAAACTTCAGAACAAGATACTACTGAACCTCGTAGATCAACCAGAGTAAGATCCGCACCAGAGTAGTATGGTAATCCTGTTCTCGAAGTCATGCTACTAGATCATGATGAACCTATGAACTATGGACAAGCGATGGTGAGCCCAGATTCCGCAAAATGGCTTGAAGCCATGAAATCTGAGATGGGATCCATGTATGAGAACAAAGTATGGACTTTGGTTGACTTGCCCAATGATCGGCAAGCAATTGAGAATAAATGGATCTTCAAGAAGAAGACTAACGCTGACAGTAATGTTACTGTCTACAAAGCTCGACTTGTCGCAAAAGGTTTTCAACAAGTTCAAGGGATTGACTACGATGAGACCTTCTCACCCGTAGCGATGCTTAAGTCTGTCCGAATCATGTTAGCAATTGCCGCATTTTATGATTATGAAATTAGAAAGATGGATGTCAAAACTGCATTCCTGAATGGATTTCTGGAAGAAGAGTTGTATATGATGCAGCCGGAAGTTTTGTCGATCCAAAGGGAGATGACAAAGTGTGCAAGCTCCAGCGATCCATTTATGGACTGGTGCAAGCCTCTCGGAGTTGGAATAAACGCTTTGATAGTGTGATCAAAGCATTTGCTTTTGTACAGACTTTTGGAGAAGCCTGTATTTACAAGAAAGTGATTGGGAGCTCTGTAGCATTTCTGATATTATATGTAGATGACATATTACTAATCGGAAATGATATAGAATTTCTAGATAGCATAAAGGGATACTTGAATAAGAGTTTTCAATTAAAGACCTCGGTGAAGCTGCTTACATATTGGGCATTAAGATCTATAGAGACAGATCAAGACGCTTAATTGGACTTTCACAAAGCACATACCTTGACAAAGTTTTGAAAAAGTTCAAAATGGATCAAGCAAAGAAAGGATTCTTGCCTGTGTTACAAGGTGTGAAATTGAGTAAGACTCAATGCCCGACCAATGCAGAAGATAGAGAGAAAATGAAAGATGTTCCCTATGCTTCAGCCATAGGCTCTATCATGTATGCAATGTTGTGTACCAGACCTGATGTGTGTCTTGCTATAAGTCTAGCAGGGAGGTACCAAAGTAATCCAAGAGTGGATCACTAGACAGCGGTCAAGAACATCCTGAAATACCTGAAAAGGACTAAGGATATGTTTCTCATATATGGAGGTGACAAAGAGCTCATCGTAAATGGTTACGTTGATACAAGCTTTGACACTGATCCGGACGATTCTAAATCGCAAACCGGATACGTGTTTACATTAAACGGTGGAGCTGTCAGTTGGTGCAGTTGTAAACAAAGCGTTATGGCGGGATCTACATGTGAAGCAGAGTACATAGCTGCTTCGGAAGCAGCAAACGAAGGAGTCTGGATGAAGGAGTTCATATCCGATCTAGGTGTCATACCTAGTACATCGGGTCCAATGAAAATCTTTTGTGACAATACTGGTGCAATTGCCTTGGCAAAGGAATCCAGATTTCACAAGAGAACCAAGCACATCAAGAGATGCTTCAATTCCATCCGGGATCTAGTTCAGGTGGGAGACATAGAGATTTGCAAGATACATACGGATCTGAATGTTGCAGACCCGTTGACTAAGCCTCTTCCACGAGCAAAACATCATCAACACCAAAGCTCCATGGGTGTTAGAATCATTACCGTGTAATCTAGATTATTGACTCTAGTGCAAGTGGGAGACTGAAGGAAATATGCCCTAGAGGCAATAATAATGTTATTATTTTGTTTCCTTATATCATGATAAATGTTTATTATTCATGCTAGAATTGTATTATCCGGAAACATAATACTTGTGTGAATACATAGACAAACTAAATGTCACTAGTATGCCTCTACTTGACTAGCTTGTTAATCAAAGATGGTTATGTTTCCTAACCATAGATATGTGTTGTCATTTGATTATCGGGATCACATTATTAGGAGAATGATGTGATTTACATGACCCATTCCATTAGCTTAGCACCCGATCATTTAGTATGTTGCTAGTGCTTTCTTCATGACTTATACATGTTCCTATAACTATGAGATTATGCAACTCCTGTTTGCCGGAGGAACACTTTGTGTGCTACCAAACGTCACAACGTAACTGGGTGATTATAAAGGAGCTCCACAGGTGTCTCCAAAGGTAAATGTTGGGTTGGCGTATTTCGAGATTAGGATTTTTCACTCCGATTGTCGGAGAGGTATCTCTGGGCCCTCTCGGTAATGCACATCACATAAGCCTTGCAAGCATTACAACTAATGAGTTAGTTGCGAGATGATGTATTACGAAACGAGTAAAGAGACTTGCCGGTAACGAGATTGAACTAGGTATTGAGATACCGACGATCGAATCCCAGGCAAGTAACATACCGATGACAAAGGGAACAAACGTATGTTGTTATGCGGTCTGACCGATAAAGATCTTCGTAGAATATGTGGGAGCCAATATGAGCATCCAGGTTCCGCTATTAGTTATTGACCGGAGACATGTCTCGGTCATGTCTACATTGTTCTCGAACCCGTAGGGTCCGCATGCTTAAGGTTTTGATGACAGTTATATTATGAGTTTATGAGTTTTGATGTACCTAATTTAGTTCGGAGTCCCGGATGTGATCACAAACATGACGAGGAGTCTCGAAATGGTCGAGACATAAAGATTGATATATTGGACGGCTATATTCGGACACCGGAAGTGTTCCGGGTGATTTCGGAGAAAACCGGAGAGCCGGAGGGTTACCGGAACCCTCCCGGGAGAAGTAATGAGCCATATGGGCCTTAGTGGAGAGACAGGGGGGCAGCCAGGGTGGGCCGCGCGCCTCCTCCCCCTGGTTTGAATTGGACTAGGAGAGGGGGGCGGCGCCCCCCTTTCCTTCTCCCTCCCCACTTCCTTCCCCCTCCTAGTCTAGGAGGAGGACTCCTCCTTGGCGCGCCATAGGGCCGGCCGGCCTCCTCCCCTTGCTCCTTTATATACGGGGGCAGGGGCACCCCTAGACACACAAGTTGATCCACGTGATCGTTTTCTTAGCCGCGTGCGGTGCCCCCTTCCACCATAATCCTCGATAATATTGTAGTGGTGCTTAGGCGAAGCCCTGCGACAGTTGAACATCAAGATCGTCACCACGCCGTCGTGCTGACGGAACTCTTCCCCGGCACTTTGCTAGATCAGAGTCCGGGGATCGTCATCGAGCTGAACGTGTGCTAGACCTCGGAGGTGCCGTACGTTTGGTGCTTGGATCGGTCGGATCGGGAAGACGTACGACTACTTCCTCTATGTTGCGTCAACACTTCCGTTGCCGGTCTACGAGGGTACGTAGACAACACTCTCCCCTCTCGTTGCTATGCATCACCATGATCTTGTGTGTGCATAGGAATTTTTTTGAAATTACTACGTTCCCCAACAGAGAACGATGCTTGATGAGTACAAGACTCCAAAACACTTTTGGGCGGAAGCGATTGAGACAGCCTGTCATGCAACAAATCGCTTGTATCTCCACAAGCTGCTCGGCAAGACGGCATACGAGCTTCTCACCGGTAACAAACCCCAAGTTGGATACTTTCAAGTATTTGGCTCAAAGTACTACATTCTTGATAAGCATCACTGTTCTAAATTTGCTCCTAAATATCATGAAGATTTCCTACTTCGTTATGGCTCAAACTCTCACACTTACTGTGTCTACAACAATTTCACCCGAAAGGTTGAAGAGACGGTAGATGTGAAGTTTGATGAATCTAACGGCTCGCAAGTAGAGCAATTGCCAATTGATGTAGGAGATAAGGATCCTTTGGAAGCAATCCAGGACTTGTCTATTGGCAAGATTCGTCCAACGAAGGTAAAGGAGAGTGATGTGTCTCCAACGTATCTATAATTTCTGATTGCTCCGTGCTATATTATCTACTATTTTGGAGATTATTGGGCTTTATTATCCACTTATATATTATTTTTGGGACTAACCTATTAACCGAAGGCCCAGCCCAGAATTGCTGTTTTTTTTGCCTATTTTAGGGTTTCGAAGAAAAGGAATATCAAACGGAGTCCAAACGGAATGAAACCTTCAGGAACATGATTTTCTCACCAAACATGATCCAGGAGACTTGGACCCTATGTCAAGAAACAAAGGAGGAGGCCACGAGGTAGGGGGCGCACCTACCCCCCAGGCGCGCCCTCCACCCTCGTGGGCCGCTTGTTGCTCCACCGACGTACTCCTTCCTCCTATATATACCTATGTACCCCCAAATGATCAGATACGGAGCCAAAACCCTAATTCCACCGCTATAACTTCCTGTATCCACGAGATCCCATCTTGGGGCCTGTTCTGAAGCTCCGCTGGAGGGGGTATCTGATGACCCACAAGTATAGGGGATCTATCGTAGTCCTTTCAATAAGTAAGAGTGTCGAACCCAACGAGGAGCAGAAGGAAATGATAAGCGGTTTTCAGCAAGGTATTCTCTGCAAGTACTGAAATAAGTGGTAACAGATAGTTTTGTGATAGAATAAATTGTAACGAGCAACAAGTAACAAAAGTAAATAAAGTGCAGCAAGATGGTCCAATACTTTTGTAGCAAAGGACAAGCCGGAACAAACTCTTATAATAGGAAAAACGCTCCCGAGGACACATGGGAATATAATCAAGCTAGTTTTCATCACGTTCATATGATTCGCGTTCGATACTTTGATAATTTGATATGTGGGTTGACCGGTGCTTGGGTGCTGTTCTTACTTGAACAAGAATCCCACTTATGATTAACCTCTATTGCAAGCATCCGCAACTACAACAAAAGTATTAAGGTAAACCTAACCATCGCATGAAACATATGGATCCAAATCAGCCCCTTACGAAGCAACGCATAAACTAGGGTTCAAGCTTCTGTCACTCTAGCAACCCATCATCTACTTATTACTTCCCAATGCCTTCCTCTAGGCCCAAATAATGGTGAAGTGTTATGTAGTCGACGTTCACATAACACCACTAGAGGCTAGATAACATACATCTTACCAAAATATCAAACGGATACCAAATTCACATGACTACTAATAGCAAGACTTCTCCCTTGTCCTCAGGAACGAACGTAATTACTCACAAAGCATATTCATGTTCATAATCAGAGGGGTAATAATATGCATATAGGATCTGAACATATGATCTTCCACCAAATAAACCAACTAGCATCAACTACAAGGACTAATCAACACTACTAGCAACCTACTAGCACCAATCCCGGACTTTGAGACAAGAATTGGATACAAGAGATGAACTAGGATTTGGAGATGAGATGGTGCTGGTGAAGATATTGATGGAGATTGCCCTCTCCCGATGAGAGGAGCGTTGGTGATGATTTCCCCCTCCTGGAGGGAAGCATCCCCGGCAGAACAGCTCTGCTGGAGCTCTAGATTGGATCCACCAAGGTTCCGCCTCATGGCGGCGGAGTCTCGTCCCGAAAAGTTCCTTCTTATTTTTTCCTCATTGAAAGACTTCATATAGGAGAAGATGGGCATAGGAGAGCCACCAGGGGGCCCACGAGGTAGGGGGCGCCCCCCCCACCCTCGTGAGCAGGGTGTGGGCCCCCTGGCCTTCATCTTTGGCGAGGATTTTTATTTATTTATTTTAAGATGTTCCATGGAGTTTCAGGACTTTTGGAGTTGCGCAGAATAGGTCTCTAATATTTTCTCCTTTTCCAGCCCAGAATTCCAGCTGCCGGCATTCTACCTCCTTATGTAAACCTTGTAAAATAAGAGAGAATAGCCATAAGTATTGTGACATAAAGTGAAATAACAGTCCATAATGCAATAAATATCAATATAAAAGCATGATGCAAAATGGACGTATCAACTCCCCCAAGCTTAGACATCGCTTGTCCTCAAGCGAAAAGCCGATAACAATAAATATGTCCTCATGTTTAGAGGTAGAGGCGTCGATAAAAAATAAAATACGGACATGAAGGCATCATGATTATTCTCATAACAACCACATATATAGATTTTGTCATCTGATTCCTTATGTTCAAGTGATGATCTATTCACAATGCAAAAGTATAAATCATAAACCTTATTGGGCTCCAACAAACTATAATCTCAATCATTGAAGCAATTGCAATTTATCATAACATCGGAAAGAGTCTATGTCAGAGCTAAAAAGCAAGTCCACATACTCAACTATCATTTAGTCCTCCATAATTGCTAACACTCACGCAATACTTGTGGTTACGGAGTTTTAATCGGACACAGAGAAAGATAGGGGCTTATAGTTTTGCCCCACAACCTTTTACCTCAAGGGTAATGTCAACAATAATGGTTCATGCTCCCCTACATCCAATTAGATATATATATATATATATATATATATCATGTTCTTTCCAACATGCTGAGCTTGCCAAAGGATAAAATGAAAAAGAAAAGGTGAAGATCACCATGACTCTTGCATAAGGTAGAAGATAATAATAGAGGATAGGCCCTTCGCAGAGGGAAGCAGAGGTTTCCATGCGCTTTTATGGTTGGATGCATAAAATATCAATGCGAAAGAACGTCACTTTATGGTTGGCGCTGAGAATTTGGCTAGCATGAGGGGGAAAGGCAAGCTCAACAAGTTAGACGATCCATGACAACATACTTTATCTCAGATATAAGAAAGACATAACTCATTACGTTGTCTTCCTTGTCCAACATCAACTCTTTAGCATGTCATATTTTAATGAGTGCTCCCAATCATAAAAGATGTCAATGATAATATATCTATATGTGAAAACCTCTCTTTCCTTATTACTTCCTATTAATTGCAACAATTACCAAAGCTATGCTTGCCAACTCCCAACAACTTTTAATCATCATACTCTTTCTATGTGAAGTCATTACTCTCAATAAGATCAATATGAACTTTTTGTTTCTTTTTATTCTTTTTCTCTTTTCTTTTATTCACCCAAGATCATGGAAAAATAATCAAGCCCTTGACTCAACACTAATCTTTATTATATATAGCTCACGGACTCGATTACATAGAGAGATCATAAAGCAAACTCAAAACTAGATCATGCCATAAACTTTATTCTACTAGATCAAGATACTACTAATAGGATCAAACTAAGAAAAATGGTAAAGATAGGAGTTGTGATTGTGATACGATACCGGGGCACCTCCCCCAAGCTTGGCAGTTGCCAAGGGGAGTGCCCATACCCATGTGATTATGTCTCCTTTGTCGATGAAGAAGGTGGTGGTGATGTTGGCTTAGTTGATGGCTTAGGCTTCTCCCTTAATTTGCGCTTGAGGACGACATTTTGATCCCTCAGATCATCAATCTCCCACTCCAGGGTTAATATCTTTTTGCATAGGTCCTGCTTATTTTCCTGCAAGAGACGAAAAGGGATAAAATCGAACTTGGGTTTCTTTACTCTATCAGGGAGACTTGAATTTTTGAAATCCACGTGCATGTCCCCAAGTTGAGGTAATGGTGCTTCATCTTCATCTGAGCTCGTCTCCTCCTTCCCCTTGGGTTCATAGTCCTCTTCCTTCTCCATGGTCCATCCATCGTGTTCCACATCTCCATAGACCTTTGGAGTTGCTAAGTAATCATCCACATAGCTTTCTCCTTCTGAATCCCGGGAAGACATGTTGATTTAATCTGCAATGGGACAGCACGAAACGAAAACAGAGGATATTTGCGTGATACGGGAGTCAAAACCTTCGGGAGGTTATATAATGAATTTTTACCGACCAAAATATGTAACGTGCAAGAAAACGGAGTCCGGAAGGCACACGAGGTGCTCACGAGGTAGGGGGGTGCGCCCAGGGTGGTAGGACGCGCCCACCACCCTCGTGGGGCCCTCGTGTCCTTCCCGGAATGCTACTTATTTTTCTATTTTTCTAAATATTCCAAAACAGAGAAATATTGCCTTAAAAATTGTTTTGGAATCGGTTTACTTACCGTACCACATACCTATTCCTTTTCGGAGTCTGAAACGTTCCAGAAAGTGTCCCTTATGTATTCCTCCAGGGTTATGGTTTCAATAATATTGGTTTCAACATTTATGGGATTACCTGAGATATAATGTTTAATTCTTTGACCGTTTACCACCTTCAGATTTGTGCCTTCAAAGTTGTTGATCTTTATGGCACCGGAACGATAGACCTCTTCGATAACATAGGGGCCTTCCCATTTAGAGAGAAGTTTTCCTGCAAAAAATCTTAAACGAGAGTTGTATAGCAATACATAATCACCTACATTAAACTCACGCTTTTGTATCCTTTTGTCATGCCATCTTTTAACTTTTTTAAACAACTTGGCATTTTCATAAGCTTGGGCTCTCCATTCATCAAGTGAGCTAATATCGAATAACCTCTTCTCACCGTCAAGTTTAAAATCATAGTTAAGCTCTTCAATAGCCCAATATGCCTTATGTTCTAGTTCGAGAGGTAAGTGACATGCTTTTCCATAAACCATTTTATACGGAGACATATCCATAGGATTTTTGTATGCAGTTCTGTAAGCCCATAATGCATCATAAGGTTTCTTGGACCAATTCTTTCTAGACCTATTAACAGTCTTTTGCAAAATTAATTTGAGCTCTCTATTGCTCAACTCTACTTGACCACTAGACTGTGGGTGATAAGGAGATGCAATTCTATGATTAACATCATATTTAGCAAGCATTTTATGGAAAGCACCATGAATAAAGTGTGAACCACCATCAGTCATTAAATATCTAGGGACTCCAAACCTCGGGAAAATAACTTCCTTAAGCATTTTAATAGAAGTGTTATGATTAGCACTACTAGTTGGAATAGCTTCTACCCACTTAGTAACGTAATCAACAGCAACTAAAATATGTGTGTATCCATTAGAGGCAGGAAAAGGTCCCATATAATCAAAGCCCCAAAGATCAAACGGTTCAATAACAAGTGAATAATTCATAGGCATTTCTTGACGTCTACTAATATTACCAATTCTTTGACATTCATCACAAGACAAGACAAACTTACAGGCATCCTTGAAGAGAGTAGGCCAATAAAAACCATATTGCAATACCTTATGTGCAGTTCTATCTCCAGCGTGGTGTCCTCCATAAGCCTCGGAATGACACTTGCGTAGGATCTGTTCCTGTTCATGCTCAGGTACACAACGTCTAATAACACCATCTACTCCTTCTTTATAAAGATGTGGGTCTTCCCAAAAGTAATGTCTCAAGTCATAGAAGAACTTTTTCTTTTGTTGGTATGTGAAGCTAGGTGGAATAAATTTAGCAACAATATAATTAGCATAATCAGCATACCATGGAGTACTATGAGAAGTACTTATAACATTTAATTGTTCATCAGGAAAGCTATCATTAATAGGTAGTGGGTCATCAAGAATATTTTCTAACCTAGACAAGTTGTCTACAACGGGGTTCTCAGCTCCCTTTCTATCAACAATATGCAAATCAAATTCTTGTAGCAAGAGGACCCATCTAATAAGTCTAGGTTTAGCATCTTTCTTTTCCATAAGATATTTGATAGCAGCATGATCAGTTTGAATAGTTACTTTAGAATCAACAATATAAGATCTGAACTTATCACATGCAAATACATCTGCTAAAAGCTCTTTTTCAGTAGTAGCATAATTTCTTTGAGCATTGTCTAGAGTCTTACTAGCACAATGAATAACATTTAATTTCTTATCAACTCTTTGCCCTAGAACAACACCTACAACATAATCACTAGCATCACACATAATTTCAAAGGGTAAATTCCAATCAGGTGGCTGAACAACAGGTGCAGAGACTAATGCTTTCTTAAGTACTTCAAATGCTTCTACACAATAATCATGAGAGACAAATGGTATATCTTTTTGCAATAAATTAGTCAGAGGCCGAGAAATTTTTGAGAAGTCCTTAATGAACCTCCTGTAAAATCTGGCGTGACCAAGGAAACTTCTTATACCTTTGATGTCCTTGGGACATGGCATCTTTTCAATAGCATCAACCTTGTCTTTATCAACTTCAATACCTCTTTCAGAAACTTTGTGCCCCAAGGCAATACCTTCATTAACCATAAAGTGGCACTTTTCCCGATTCAAGACAAGATTAGTTTCTTCACAGCTCTGCAAAACTCGATCAAGATTGCTCAAGCAATCATCAAAAGAGGAACCATAGACGGAAAAGTCGTCCATGAAAACCTCACAAATCTTTTCACAAAAGTCAGAGAATATAGCCATCATGCATCTTTGAAAGGTAGCAGGTGCATTACATAAACCAAAAGGCATACGTCTATAAGCAAAAGTACCAAAAGGGCATGTAAGAGTAGTCTTTGATTGATCTCTAGCCGACACAGGTATTTGAGAGAAACCAGAATAACCATCTAGAAAGCAATAGTGTGTATGTTTGCGTAATATTTCTAGCATTTGATCAATAAAAGGTAAGGGGTAATGATCTTTCTTAGTAGCTTTATTTAATTTGCGGAAATCAATTACCATCCTATAACCTGTGATAATTCTTTGTGGAATCAATTCATCCTTATCATTAGGAACAACAGTAATACCTTCCTTCTTAGGGACACAATGGACAGGACTTACCCACTCACTATCAGCAACGAGATAGATTATACCTGCCTCCAAAAGCTTTAGTATTTCTTTTCTTACCACTTCTTTCATTTTAGGATTTAGACGTCGTTGAGGATCACGAACTGGTTTGGCATCTGCTTCCAAATTTATTTTATGTTGACATAGAGTGGGACTAATGCCCTTAAGATCATCAAGAGTATATCCAATAGCAGCACGGTGCTTCTTCAGAGTTTTCAATAATCTTTCTTCTTCATGCTCTGAAAGGTTAGCACTAATAATAACATGATATATCTTCTTTTCACCAAGATAAGTATATTTAAGATTATCAGGCAAAGGTTTAACCTCAAACACGGGATCACCCTTGGGTGGAGGTGGATCCCCTAAAATTTCAACACGCAAATTGTGTTGCCGAATAGGTTCCTTTTTAAAGAATACTTCATCTATTTCCCTTCTTTCATTCATGAACATATCATTTTCATGGTCTAGTAGATAATGTTCTAAAGGACCACTAGGAGGTACGGCAATAGAAGCAAGACCAATAATTTCATCCTTACTAGGTAATTCTTCCTCACGATGTTGTTTACTAAATTTAGAGAAATTAAACTCATGAACCATATCATCAAAGCCAACAGTAACAACATTCTTTGTGCAATCTATGGTAGCATTAACAGTATTTAAGAAGGGTCTACCAAATATAATGGGACAAAAGCTATCTTGTGGGGAACCAAGAACAAGAAAATCAGCAGGATATTTATTTTTCCCACACAGGACTTCAACATCTCTAACAATTCCCATTGGTGAAATAGTATCTCTATTAGCAAGTTTAATAGTAACATCAATTCCTTCTAATTCAACAGGTGCAATGTCATGCATAATTTATTTGTATAAGTCAATAGGTATTGCACTAGCACTAGCACCCATGTCACATAAGCCATGATAACAATGATCCCCTATTTTAACAGAAATAACAGGCACGCCTACCACAGGTCTATGTTTATCTTTATCACAAGGTTTAGCAATTCTAGCAGTTTCACCTTCGAACTGAATAACATGCCCATCAATATTATCAGACAAGAGATCTTTAACACTAGAAATATTAGGTTCTACTTTAACTTGCTTAGGAGGTGTATAAGTTCTAATATTGCTTTTACGAACAACAGTTGAAGCTTTAGCATGATCCTTCATTCTAACAGGGAAAGGTGGTTTCTCAATATAAGAAGTAGGAACAATAGGATCATTATAAGTGACAGTCTTTTCTTCAACTTTAATAGGTGAAACTACTTTTACTTCTATGGGAGGATGATATTTAAACAACTTCTCCTTAGGGAGATCAACATAAGTAGCAAAAGATTCACAAAAAGAAGCTACTATCTCAGAGTCAAGTCCATATTTAGTGCTAAACTTACGGAAAATATCAGCATCCATAAAATATTTAACACAATCAAACTTAGGTGTCATACCTGACTCCTTACTTTCGTCGAGGTCCCAATCTTCAGAGTTGCGTTTAATTCTATCCAATAAATTCCATCTGAATTCAGTAGTCTTCATCATAAAAGAGCCAGCACAAGAAGTATCGAGCATGGTGCGATTGTTATCAGAAAGCCGATCATATAGATTTTGAATAATCATTTCTCTTGAGAGATCATGATTGGGGCATGAATATAACATTGATTTAAGCCTCCCCCAAGCTTGAGCGATGCTTTCTCCTTCGCGAGGCCAGAAATTATATATATAATTGCGATCACGATGAACAAGATGCATAGGGTAATACTTTCAATGAAATTCCAGCTTCAATCTTTTATAGTCCCATCATCCCATATCATCACATAGCCTATACTATATCAATGCGTCTCCCTTCAAAGATAAAGGGAAGACCTTCTTCTTAGCAACATCATCGGGTATACCTGCAAGCTTAAATAATCCACAAACTTCATCCACATATATTAAGTGCTCATCAGGATGCTTTGTTCCATCTCCTGTAAAAGGGTTAGCTAGCAGTTTTTCCATCATAGCCGAAGGAAATTCAAAAGGAGTTTCATTTTCAATAGGTTCAGTAGGTTGAGGAGCAACTCTTTGCTCTACTGGACGGGGTGAAGATACCCCGAACAAGCCCCTCAGAGAATTACTTTCCATAGTAACAAGTGACAGTAAATTTCAGCACACTATATAAATTCTTCCTTACCAAATTCCACCTACCAAAGGCGCTACACTCCCCGGCAACGGCGCCAGAAAAGAGTCTTGATGACCCACAAGTATAGGGGACCTATCGTAGTCCTTTCAATAAGTAAGAGTGTCGAACCCAATGAGGAGCATAAGGAAATGATAAGCGGTTTTCAGCAAGGTATTCTCTGCAAGTACTGAAATAAGTGGTAACAGATTGTTTTGTGATAGAATAAATTGTAACGAGCAACAAGTAAAAAAAGTAAATAATGTGCAGAAAGATGTCCCAATCCGTTTGTAGCAAAGGACAAGCCGGAACAAACTCTTATAATAGGAAAAATGCTCCCGAGGACACATGGGAATATCGTCAAGCTAGTTTTCATCACGTTCATATGATTCGTGTTCGATACTTTGATAATTTGTTATGTGGGAATACCCGTGCTTGGGTGCTGTTCTTACTTGAACAAGCATCCCACTTATGATTAACCTCTATTGCAAGCATCCGCAACTACAAAAAAAGTATTAAGGTAAACCTAACCATAGCATGAAACATATGGATCCAAATCAGCCCCTTACGAAGCAACACATAAACTAGGGTTCAAGCTTCTGTCACTCTAGCAACCCATCTTCTACTTATTACTTCCCAATGCCTTCCTCTAGGCCCAAATAATGGTGAAGTGTTATGTAGTCGACATTCACATAACACCACTAGAGGTAGACAACATACATCTTATCAAAATATCAAACGAATACCAAATTCACATGACTACTAATAGCAAGACTTCTCCCTTGTCCTCAGGAACGAACGTAATTACTCACAAAGCATATTCATGTTCATAATCAGAGGGGTAATAATATGCATATAGGATCTGAACATATGATCTTCCACCAAATAAACTAACTAGCATCAACTACAAGGAGTAATCAACACTACTAGCAACCTACTAGCACCAATCCCGGACTTTGAGACAAGAATTGGATACAAGAGATGAACTAGGGTTTGGAGATGAGATGGTGTTGGTGAAGATGTTGGTGGAGATTGCCCTCTCCCGATGAGAGGAGCACTGGTGATGACGATGGTGATGATTTCCCCCTCCCGGAGGGAAGTATCCCCGGCAGAACAGCTCTGCCGGAGCTCTAGATTGGATCCGCCAAGGTTCCGCCTCGTGGCGGCGGAGTCTCGTCCCGAAAAGTTCCTTCTTATTCTTTTCTCATCGAAAGACTTCATATAGGAGAAGATGGGCGTCGAAGAGCCACCAGGGGGCCCACGAGGTAGGGGGCGCGCCCTAGGAGGGGGGTCGCCCCCCACCCTCGTGAGCAGGGTGTGGGCCCCTTGGCCTTCATCTTTGGCGTGGATTTTTCTTTATTTATTTTAAGATGTTCCGTGGAGTTTCAGGACTTTTGGAGTTGCGCAGAATATGTCTCTAATATTTACTCCTTTTCTAGCCCAGAATTCCAGCTGCCGGCATTCTCCCTCCTTATGTAAACCTTGTAAAATAAGAGAGAATAGCCATAAGTATTGTGACATAAAGTGAAATAACAGTCCATAATGCAATAAATATCGATATAAAAGCATGATGCAAAATGGACGTATCAGTATCCATCACAGAGGGCTTCTACATCAACACCATAGCCTCTCCGATAAAGTGTGAGTAGTTTAGCTCAGACCTTCGGGTCCATAGTTATTAGCTAGATGGCTTCTTCTCCCTTTTTGGATCTCAATACAATGTTCTCCCCCTCTCTTGTGGAGATCTATTCAATGTAATCTTCTTTTTGCGGTGTGTTTGTTGAGACCGATGAATTGTGGGTTTATGATCAAGATTATGTACGAACAATGAATCTTCTCTGAATTCTTTTATGTATGATTGGTTATCTTTGCAAGTCTCTTCGAATTATCAGTTTGGTTTGGCCTACTAGATTGATCTTTCTTGCAATGGGACAAGTGCTTAGCTTTGGGTTCAATCTTGCGGTGTCCTTTCCCAGTGACAGCAGGGGCAGCAAGGCACGTATTGTATTGTTGCCATCGAGGATAACAAGATGGTTTTTTTATCATATTGCATGAATTTATCCCTCTACATCATGTCATCTTGCTTAAGGTGTTACTCTGTTTTCATGAACTTAATACTCTAGATGCATGCTGGATAGTGGTCGATGAGTGGAGTAATAGTAGTAGATGCAGGCAGGAGTCGGTCTACTTGTCTCGGACGTGATGCCTATATACATGATCATACCTAGATATTCTCATAACTATGCTCAGTTCTGTCAATTGCTCAACAGTAATTCGTTCACCCACCGTAAAATACTTATGCTCTTGAGAGAAGCCACTAGTGAAACCTATGGCCCCCGGGTCTATCTTCATCATATTAATCTTCCAATACTTAGTTATTTCCTTTGCTTTTATTTTACTTTGCATCTTTGTCACAAAAATACCACAAATATTATCTTATCATATCTATCAGATCTCACTCTCGTAAGTGACCGTGAAGGGATTAACAACCCCTTATCGTGTTGGTTGCGAGGAGCTATTTGTTTTGTGCAGGTACTAGGGAGTTCGCGCATTGCCTCCTACTAGATTGATACCTTGGTTCTCAAAAACTCAGGGAAATACTTATGCTACTTTGCTGCATCATCCTTTCCTCTTCAAGGAAATACAACGCAGTGCTCAAGAGGTAGCAAGAAGAATTTCTGGCTCCGTTGCCGGGGAGGTTCGCGCAAGTCAAGATTTGACTCCCGACAACGAGCCATATTCTGGCGCCGTTGCCGGGGAGCCTATACAAAAGTCAACATACCAAGTACCCATCACATACCCTTATCTCCCGCATTACATTATTTGCCATTTGCCTCTCGTTTTCCTCTCCCCCACTTCACCCTTGCCATTTTATTCGGCCTCTCTCTCTATCCTCCCTCTCTTTTCCATTCGTCTCTTTTCCGTTTGCTTGTAGTTATGGCTAGTCCTTTATATTCTCTGTTGTCTTCTGAGAATGAAGTTCTAAATTTCAAACAAAGGGAGGGAGAAAATCTAAAAGATGCTTGGTATAGAATTTGCAATGCTCAAAATAGATCTACCAGGAAGCAATCTACTTCCGTTCTTCTTCGCAATTTTTATGTAGGTGTTACTCCTTGGTACAGATATATCCTTGATACCATTACCGGAGGGAACTTCTTGGGTAGCCATACTTTTGATTCTTATAATGCTATGTTAGATTTGTTTGGCTCACCACCTCTTTTGGTTAATGTAACTATGTTAACTTTGGAGCATGTCATGCAAAGACTTGAAATTATTGAAAATAAGGTTGTTACTGTAGAGTTAATTGAAAATTTGGATAAAAATATCCACAACCGAATCACTCAATATGGATCTAAAGTAGGTGTCACTTTGAAAATATTAAAGAAAAGGAACCTATAGTTAATGAGAAAATAAATCATGATTCCACTAGAATTGATAAACTTGAGGGTATTATTACCAACTTGGGAACCGCCTTTTCTTCCGTAAAGAAGACTCCAAGTCCTCCTACTAAAATTGCCAAGCTTATGTATGTTCCTGAAAATAAGGGTGAATCCTCTAGTAAGGAAACTGCGGATCTCAAATCTATAAGTATTCATCCTAATCTTTTTGCTATCATTAAGGAACCATTTGTTACAAATGAATTTTTCAATCTTGTGCCTAAAAGTTTGATAATCAATAAAAAGAGAGAAATTCCTAAGGATAGTAGATGCCTCATCGAAGAATTGCCTACCAAAGATGGGAATACCTAGATCAATCCTTGCTTTTTATGCCTAGCTAGGGGCGTTAAACGATAGTGCTTGTTGGGAGGCAACCCAATTTTATTTTTATTCCTTGCTTTTTGCTCCTGTTTAGTAATAAATAATTTACCTAGCCTTTATTTTGGTAGTGTTTTTTGTGTTTAATTAGTGTTTGTTCCAAGTAGAACCGTTGGGAAGACTTGGGGAAAGTCTTGATATCTTGCTGTAAAAAATAGAAACTTTAGCGCTCACGAGAACTGCTTCCATTTTTATTTGGAAAGTGCTATTTAGTTAATTATTTTTTTCAGATGATTAATAGGTAAGTTCCTCAAGTCCAGAAATTTATTTTATAATTTTTGGGGTTCCAGATCTTGCTGTAGCTACAGATTACTACAGACTGTTCTGTTTTTGACACATTCTGTTTTTCGTGTGTTGTTTGCTTATTTTGATAAATCTATGGCTAGTAAAATAGTTTATAAACCATAGATAAGTTGGAACACAGTAGGTTTAACACCAATATAAATAAAGAATGAGTTCATTACAGTACCTTGAAGTGGTCTTTTGTTTTCTTTCGCTAACGGAGCTCACGAGATTTTCAACTTTAAGTTTTGTGTTGTGAAGTTTTCAAGTTTTGGGTAAAGATTTGATGGATTATGGAACAAGGAGTGACAAGAGCCTAAGCTTGGGGATGCCCATGGAACCCCCAAGATAATCTAAGGACACCTAAAAGCCAAAGCTTTGGGATGCCTCGGAAGGCATCCCCTCTTTCGTCTACTTCTATCGGTAACTTTACTTGGAGCTATATTTTTATTCACCACATGATATGTGTTTTCTTGGAGTGTCTTGTATGATTTGAGTCTTTGCTTTTCAGTTTACCACAATCATGCTTGCTGTACACACCTTTTGAGAGAGCCATACATGATTTGGAATTTGTTAGAATACTCTATGTGCTTAGCTTATATCATTTGAGTTATATAGTTTTGCTCTAGTACTTCACTTATATTTTTTTTGAGCACGGTGGTGGAATTGTTTTATAGAAACTATTGATCCCTCATGCTTAACTTAGATTATTTTGAGAGTCTTAAATAGCATGGTAATTTGCTTAAACAATCCTAATATGCTTGGTATTCAAGAATAGTAAAAACTTTCTTATGAGTGTGTTGAATGCTATGAGAAGTTTGATGCTTGATAATTGTTTTGAGATATGAAGATGGTGATATTAAAGTTGTGCTAGTTGAGTAGTTGTGAATTTGAGAAATACTTGTGTTAAAGTTTGTGATTCCTGTAGCATGCACGTATGGTGAACCGTTATGTGATGAAGTCGGAGCATGATTTATTTTTTGATTGTCTTCCTTATGAGTGGCGATCGGGGACGAGCGATGATCTTTTCCTACCAATCTATCCCCCTAGGAGCATGCGTGTAATACTTTGCTTTGATAACTTGTAGATTTTTGCAATAAGTATATGAGTTCTTTATGACTAATGTTGAGTCCATGGATTATACACACTTTTCTTCCTTCCACCATTGCTAGCCTCTCTAATACGGCGCCAGAACAAGATACTACTGAACCTCGTAGATCAACCAGAGTAAGATCCGCGCCAGAGTGGTATGGTAATCCTGTTCTGGAAATCATGCTGCTAGATCATGATGAACCTACGAACTATGAAGAAGCGATGGTGAGCCCAGATTCCGCAAAATGGCTTGAAGCCATGAAATCTAAGATGGGATCCATGTATGAGAACAAAGTATGGACTTTGGTTGACTTGCCTGATGATCGGCAAGCAATTGAGAATAAATGGATCTTCAAGAAGAAGACTGACGCTGACGGTAATATTACTGTCTACAAAGCTCGACTTGTCGCAAAAGGTTTTCGACAAGTTCAAGGGGTTGACTACGATGAGACCTTCTCACCCGTAGCGATGCTTAAGTCTGTCTGAATCATGTTAGCAATTGCCGCATTTTATGATTATGAAATTTGGCAGATGGATGTCAAAACTGCATTCCTGAATGGATTTCTGGAAGAAGAGTTGTATATGATGCAACCGGAAGGTTTTGTCGATCCAAAGGGAGCTAACAAAGTGTGCAAGCTCCAGCGATCCATTTATGGACTAGTGCAAGCCTCTCGGAGTTGGAATAAACGCTTTGATAGTGCGATCAAAGCATTTGGTTCTATACAGACTTTCGGAGAAGCCTGTATTTACAAGAAAGTGAGTGGGAGCTCTGTAGCATTTCTAATATTATATGTGGATGACATATTACTGATTGGAAATGATATAGAATTTCTAGATAGCATAAAGGGATACTTGAATAAGAGTTTTTCAATGAAAGACCTCGGTGAAGCTGCTTACATATTAGGCATAAAGATCTATAGAGATAAATCAAGACGCTTAATTGGACTTTCACAAAGCACATACCTTGACAAGATTTTGAAGAAGTTCAAAATGGATCAAGCAAAGAAAGGGTTCTTGCCTGTGTTACAAGGTGTGAAGTTGAGTCAGACTCAATGCCTGACCACTGCAGAAGATAGAGAGAAAATGAAAGGTGTTCCCTATGCTTTAGCCATAGGCTCTATCATGTATGCAATGCTGTGTACCAGACCTGATGTGTGCCTTGCTATAAGTTTAGCAGGGAGGTACCAAAGTAATCCAGGGGTGGATCACTGGACAGCGGTTAAGAACATCCTGAAATACCTGAAAAGGACTAAGGATATGTTTCTCGTATATGGAGGTGACAAAGAGCTCATCGTAAACGGTTACGTTGATGCAAGCTTTGACACTGATCCGGACGATTCTAAATCGCAAACCGGATACGTGTTTACATTAAACGGTGGAGCTGTCAGATGGTGCAGTTCTAAACAAAGCGTCGTGGCAGGATCTACATGTGAAGCGGAATACATAGCTGCTTCGGAAGCAGCAAACGAAGGAGTCTGGATGAAGGAGTTCATATCCGATCTAGGTGTCATACCTAGTGCATCGGGTCCAATGAAAATCTTGTGACAATACTAGTGCAATTGCCTTGGCAAAGGAATCCAGATTTCACAAGAGGACCAAACACATCAAGAGACGCTTCAATTCCATCCGGGATCTAGTCTAGGTGGGAGACATAGAGATTTGCAAGATACATACGGAGCTGAATATAGCAGACCCGTTGACTAAGCCTCTTCCACGAGCAAAACATGATCAGCACCAAAGCTCCATGGGTGTTAGAATCATTACTGTGTAATCTAGATTATTGACTCTAGTGCAAGTGGGAGACTGAAGGAAATATGACCTAGAGGCAATAATAAAGTTATTATTTATTTCCTTATATCATGATAAAAGTTTATCATTCATGCTAGAATTGTATTAACCGGAAACATAATACATGTGTGAATACATAGACAAACTAAGTGTCACTAGTATGCCTCTACTTGACTAGCTCGTTAATCAAAGATGGTTATGTTTCCTAACCATGGACAAAGAGTTGTCATTTGATTAAACGGGATCACATCATTAGTTGAATGATCTGATTGACATGACCCATTCCATTAGCTTGTTGGGATGCTATTGCTTTCTTCATGACTTATACATGTTCCTATGACTATGAGATTATGTAACTCCCGTGTGCCGGAGGAACACTTTGTGTGCTACCAAACGTCACAACATAACTGGGTGATTATAAAGGTGCTCTACAGGTGTCTCGAGAGGTACATGTTGGGTTGACATATTTCGAGATTAGGATTTGTCACTCCGATTGTCGGAGAGGTATCTCTCGGCCCTCTCGGTAATGCACATCACTGAAAGCCTTGCAAGCAATGTAACTAATGAGTTAGTTGCGAGATGATGTATTACAGAACGAGTAAAGAGACTTGCCGGTAACGATATTGAACTAGGTATTGGATACCGACGATCGAATCTCGGGGATGTAACATACCGATGACAAAGGGAACAACGTATGTTGTTATGTGGTCTGACCGATAAAGATCTTCGTAGAATATGTAGGAGCCAATATGGGCATCCAGGTCCCGCTATTGTTTATTGACCGGAGACATGTCTCGGTCATGTCTACATTGTTCTCGAACCCGTAGGGTCCGCACACTTAAGGTTTCGATGATAGTTATATTATGAGTTTATACGTTTTGATGTACCGAAGGTTGTTCGGAGTCCCGAATGTGATCACGGACATGACGAGGAGTCTCGAAATGGTCGAGACATAAAGATTGATATATTGGAAGCCTATGTTTGGATATCGGAAGTGTTCCGGGTGAAATCGGGATTTTACCGGAGTACCGGGAGGTTACCGGAACCCCCCGGGAGCTATATGGGCCTTAGTGGAAAAGAGAAGGGGCAGCCCAAGATGGGCCGTGCGCCCCTCCCCTCCCTTGGTCCGAATAGGACAAGGAGAGGGGCCGCCCCCCCTCTCTCTTTTCCCCCTCCGTGAATCCTATTCCAACTAGGATTGGGGGGGAATCCTACTCCCAGAGGGAGTAGGACTCCTCCTGGCGCGCCTCTCCTAGGCCGGCCGCACCCCCCTCTTGATCCTTTATATACGGAGGCAGGGGCACCCCAGAGGAACACAAGTTGATCCACGTGATCATATTCTTAGCCGTGTGCGGCGCCCCCTGCCACCATAGTCCTCGATAATATTGTAGCGGTGCTTAGGCGAAGCCCTGCGACAGTAGTACATCAAGATCGTCACCACGCCGTCGTGCTGACGGAACTCTTCCCCGACACTTTGCTGGATCGGAGTCCGGGGATCGTCATCGAGCTGAACGTGTGCTAAAACTCGGAGGTGTCGTAGTTTCGGTGCTTGATCGGTCAAGCCGTGGAGACGTACGACTACATCAACCAAACGCTTCCGTTGTCGATCTACAAGGGTATGTAGATCACACTCTCCCCTCTCGTTGCTATGCATCACCATGATCTTGCGTGTGCGTAGGAAATTTTTTGAAATTACTACGTTCCCCAACAGAGAGTACCTCGTCCATCCAAGTGGAAGCTTCTACGTCACGACAAGGTGAACCAACAGTTGATACGGAAGCATCCACAAGTGGGACGCACCAAGGTGAAGAAAATGAGGAAGTACACCAAGATGAACCTCATCAACCTCCTTCTCCACCAAGACAAGAGAACAACAACGCCAATAATGAAGAAGGCCAAGAAGAAGGACAAGATGATGAAGAAAATGTTCCACGCCAAACCAAGAAAAAGCTTTCACGAGTTCGAGCAAGAGTCTCAAGAGACCACCCCGTCGAACAAATCTTCAACGATATTCAAACCGGGAGAATCACTCGCTCTAAAACTCATTTGGCTAACTTTTGTGAACATTATTCATTCATCTCTAGCATTGAACATATGAAGGTTGAAGAAGCATTGGAAGATCCGGATTGGATAAACGCCATGCATGAAGAGCTACACAACTTCGAAAGAAATCAAGTGTGAACATTGGTCGAGAAGCCCGACAACAACCACAACATCATTGGTACCAAATGGGTGTTTCACAACAAGCAAGACAATGATGGTCAAGTCATCCGCAACAAAGCTCGTCTCGTCGCCCAAGGCTACACTCAAGTCGAAGGTATGGACTATGGTGAGACATATGCCCCCCTTGCTAGACTTGAGTCCATCCGCATCTTACTTGCCTATGCTAATCACCATGATATCACTTTAAACCAAATGGACATTAAAAGTGCTTTTCTAAATGGTGAAATTGAGGAAGAAGTTTATGTCAAATAACCTCCTAGCTTTGTCAATCCTAAGAAACCCATCATGTTTACAAACTTCAGAAAGCTCTTTATGGTCTTAAACAAGCTCCTAGAGCGTGGTATAAATGTTTGACAAAGTTCCTCATTGAGAAAGGCTTTGAGATTGGAAAGATAGATTCTACTCTTTTCACTAAAAGGGTTAATGGTGAATTATTTGTATGCCAAATTTATGTTGATGATATCATATTCGGTTCGACTAACCCTCATTTTAGTGAAAAGTTTGGGAAGCTAATGTCGAAGAAGTTTGAGATGTCTATGATGAGTGAACTCAAGTTCTTTCTTGGTTTGCAAATCAAGTAAACTAAGGAAGGCACCTCTTTTTCTAAAACAAAGTATACTAAGGACTTATTCAAGAAGTTCAATATGCAAGAAAACAAAGGTATGAAAACTCCCATGCCAACTAGTGGACATCTGGATTTGACCAAGGATGGAAAACTGGTTGACCAAAAGGTTTATCGCTCTATGATTGGCTCGTTGTTATATCTATGTGCCTCCCGTCCCGATATTATGCTAAGTGTGTGCATGTGTGCACAATATCAAGCGAACCCCAAAGAATGTCATCTTAAGGCTGTGAAAAGGATAGTGAGATACTTAATACATACACCAAATTTTGGCATTTGGTATCCTAAGAGGTACTCTTTTGATCTTATTGGCTATTCCGACTCGGACTATGCCGGAGACAAGGTTGATAGAAAGTCAACTTCGGGTACTTGTCAATTTCTTGGTAGATCACTTGTGTCTTGGTCCTCCAAGAAACAAAACTCGGTATCCTTATCCACCGCTGAAGCGGAATACATTGCCGCTGGTTCATGTTGTGCTCAATTACTTTGGATGACCCAAACTCTTAAGGATTATGGGATCAATGTGAAACATGTTCCATTGCTTTGTGACAATGAGAGTGCTATTAAGATTGCTCACAATCTCGTGCAACATTCTCGAACTAAGCATATTGAAGTTCGTCATCATTTAATTTGAGATCATGTTGCTAAAGGGGACATTGATCTTAAGCATGTTCATACCGATAAGCAATTGGTGGATATATTCACCAAACCGCTTGATGAGAAAGTCTTTTGCCGTTTGAGAGGTGAATTGAACATCATTGATGCTTCAAACTTGGAGTAGGAACTCCATTTGGATACATGCAAGGTATGAGCCTGTGACTAATCCTTGTTACCTCTCTTATGATGATAATCATATGTCTTGGATATATTTGCACCCTTACATGCTATCTAACCCTTGTAGGTACTTGGATAAATCTAAATCCATGAGATTGCAACTCACTCACATCTTGAACAATCTCTACATCTCCAAGTCTCTACACAATGGTGGTTGAAGATAAGGAAGCATAGAACCCCTCAACATATCCTTTGATAAATTCCATATATCAAATTTCATTGGTATCAAATTTCATGATTGTCATGTTGGATACACAAGTGCTCTTCCTTGCAAGACTAACCCATGTAGGTAGATGAACTTCAATTACAAGTGGTGCTCCCAACTCTTGATGAGCTACATCAACCTTGAGCAACCCACACAAGTTCAACTACATGATCAAGATCAACACCACCACCCAAGGTATGCTATTCCATCTTAGAGAAGTTTTACCCTAAGTTTTGGGTCAAAGCAGCTCAACAAGATGCGAATACATCAAAAGCATAAATGAAAAGTGGTAACCCCATTTTGAGCTTAAACGATGACCATGACCTAGGATCAAGTGTTCTCACTTGACTTCTCAGTCAATATGCTCTAACATAGGTGACTTTGTCATCACCCATTTCTAGATGAAGTTCTCTAGTGTTTTTCTGAGTTTTTTTCTTACATTTGTCTCTTGCATATTTGTTTTCCTTCATCTAGATTTCTTTTCTTTTTCTTTGTTTTTGTTCTGCATTCCCAGCATCTAATTCATTGCAAATCCTTCAGTTAATTCCTTGCAGATCTTTGTGATATCTTATTTGCCTAGTGAGCTGAGGTGACAAATGTTCTCTTTGTCTGGAACTCGGTCATACCGATTCGTATCTTTCGGTCAAGTCGAACCATTTCGGTGCAACCGAAAAATATAACTCGGTGTCACCGATTTCACTGCAGAGAAAAACAATTTGCCACTTGTTCCTGTACCTTTGTTCCAGCTCCACTCGATGATTCTTGTCCTCTACCAGCATCACAATCTATATGCTACTTTGCTCTGTGACTCAAGGACCAAACCCATTTTTACTCACACTCCAGAAGATCCCTTCTTGGAAATTGATGTCAAAGGGGGAGAGAGAGATCACATCAAAGCTTATTCTGTTCAACGGGGGAGAAAGAGAAAAAGGGAGAGAGAAGGCCCCAGATGCTTGGTGTTCAAGAGGGGAGAAGTCACATGTCTTTAAGAGAGGAAAGACATGTCTATGTTATGTTATATTCATGATCTGTTTTGCTCTGATTTTGTTTCCCTATGTTCTCCCATTATCCAATACAAGATTCAGGGGGAGAAAGAATGCTAGGAAAGGAAATCCTTAAATTCATAGCATATCTTTATCCTTTGGGGACATGTCTATATCCAATAGAGTACCCAGTACTCACACTCTACATGTCATCCCAATCTTGGTACTCTTGTGGCCTCTTTTGTTTGCTCTGTCTAGTAGATGTATCTGCGTTATCTAACCTTGTTTACTCAGGTTCATCTCTTCCTAAGCCAGCTCAAGACCACAAGGTAAGTATATGCATCACACTCATGTGCATGAAGATATCTTGATAATGTACATATTGTTTGCAAGGTGGAATCATGAACATGAATTTACAATTCTCATATTCACATCATTTGCTCTGATGCATATAGCCAAGATACGTGTAACACATTGCTTGCTCTGTCATGATTATGCATTCACATGCTCTTACATTCCATATTGACATGATTGCATACATGTAGGGAGCCCATGCATGTTATATGTCTTTCCAAAGCTTTACTTGTTATTCTTTATATCTTTATCTAAAGCTTTGATGTATGTTGTCATCAATTACCAAAAAGGGGGAGACTGAAAGTACAAGTGCTCCCTGGGTGGTTTTGGTAATTAATGCCAACATATCTCTTGTTGGACTAATGTTTTCATCTAGTATATTTCAGACAAGTTCAACAGATGGAGTGGCGTGGGCAAGAGGATATGGGACCCTTTCAAGATGCTAAGGACAAAAGATTGGCTCAAGCTCTAAAGCTCAAGACTCTACATTTTTCTTTTAGTGATCCAAGATCACATTGAGTCCATAGGAAAGCCAATACTATTAAAAGGGGATGAGGTGTTGCTTAATGGCTTACTTGCTCAAAGTGCTTAGTGATATGCTCCAAAGCCCTCAACCACTTTCCCATATCCACATATGTCCCAAACCAAAAGTCAAACTCGGCCCCACCAAAATTTCCTACCCGGCGCCATCGAGTTCACTTGACATAGCCACTGCCAGAAACCCTAGTCAAATCGGTCTCACCGGTGGGATCTCGGTCTCACCCAGATGGGTTTGCAAACTCTCTATTACCTATTGCAATAATTTCGGTCCCACCGAGATATGCAATCGGTCCCACCGAGTTTGCTTGACCAACTCTCTGTTTTGCTTATTACCAAAATCGGTCTCACCGAGTTTGCGTAATCGGTCATACCGAGACGAGGTATTACCCTAACCCTAGCACATCGGTCCCACCGAGTTGATCATATCGGTCCCACCGAAATGTCTAACGGTCACATTATGAACTAAATCGGTCCGCCCGAGTTGTCTGATTCGGTCCACCAAGTTTGGTGATTTGTGTGTAACGGTTAGATTTTGTGTGGAGGCTATATATACCCCTCCATCCACTCTTCATTCATGGAGAGAGCCATCATAACATGCCTACACTTCCAATATACATTTTCTGAGAGAGAACCACCTACACTTGTGTTGAGGTCAAGATATTCCATTCCAACCATATAAATCTTGATCCCTAGCCTTCCCCAAGTTGCTTTCCACTCAAACCCTCTTTCCACCAAATCCAATCCTATGAGAGAGAGCTGAGTGTTGGGGAGACTATCATTTGAAGCACAAGAGCAAGGAGTTCATCATCAACACACGATCTATTACTTTTTGGAGAGTGGTGTCTCCTAGATTGGTTATGTGTCACTTGGGAGCCTTCGTCAAGATTGTGGAGTTGAACCAAGGAGTTTGTACGGGCAAGGAGATCGCCTACTTCGTGAAGATCTACCCTAGTGAGGTAAGTCCTCTGTGGGCGATGGCCATGGTGGGATATACAAGGTTGCTTCTTCGTGAACCCTTCATGGGTGGAGCCCTCTGTGGACTCGCGCAACCGTTACCCTTCGTGGGTTGAAGTCTCCATCAACATGGATGTACGATAGCACCACCTATCAAAACCATGCCAAAAATCTCCGTGTCTCCAATTGCGTTTGCACACTCAAATCCCATCCCCTTACATTCTTGTAACTTGCATGATTTACTTTCCGCTGCTCATATACTCTTGTCATGCTTGCTTGATATGTATTGTGAATGTTTAAACTTGTGCTAAAACTCCACTTCAACTTAAAGAAATTTAAAACTGCAACTTTTCTTACTAAGTGTCTATTCCCCCCCCCCCCCTCTAGACACCTCTTCTCGATCTTTTCACATGTGTATAAAAGTTGGGCTATATTTAATGTCCTCGGGTTATGGCCCATGTTAGGAGTTCACACAACCACTCCAAAGGTTGAAGGAGTATGATTTTTCTTCTGCTCATATATTAAACAACATGCCTAGATAACCTACGCTACTACACCTAACATTTCACGAAAACGAGTTAGCATATCCCATATTCTACTAAATTCGCGGTCATTGATATTATAAAAATACATTGATGGATCCGTAGGGCAGCAATTGCTACCGATTGCATCATTGGTCATCTAGCTCAAAATCTTACGACCGAGAGGGACGGGCACAATCGAAAATCACGTTTAGGTAGGAGAAAAGGCTCACCAAACAATGTACTGATACTATGACCGTTTAAAAGTTCGAGTGGTCATATAGTGCTCGATGTGTGGAAGCATGGCAAGGTTGGCTCCTCAAAGGAAAAAATGCATCAAAAGAAGGACCTCGATCAGAAGGACTTGATTTTCTCGAGATTGCACCTTAGCGATAAATTATCTAGGATCTTCATTTTTTTTATTCCAAGATGTTTCAAGTGTTGACATCTTTGAACTTTAATTTTGACCGATTGATTTTCCACGTGTTCAGAACGGATTGAACAGTGACGGTCCCACTTTGATAATGCAAACTAGCTAGTTTGCTCGATGCCAAGCCTCCGCTTGTTGTTGAGGGGGCTAAGGTCATGTAGATAATTGTTTTGCATATGTTTTGTTTACTTTGCATAGATTTGGTTTGTGAGCGGATAACTAAGAGCGCTGCTACACACACGATAGTGCATAGCCGATTCATAGACGATCCTATTGATCTGACTATACATGCATGTGATAAAATGAAGCACATCCGCTGGATGGAGCATCGTCCATTGATCGGCCAGTCAGTATCGGCTGCACAGTACTTCCGGGTAATTAACGTGAGATAGACTTTCGAGGGAACAAAAGATAGACGATGGAGACGTTTCGAGGGAACAAAAGATAGACGATGGAGACGTTTCCTTTTTGATGATACGATTGTCACCTATCATCAAGACCTTTTCTTTTTTGATGATACGAAAACCATGTAGAGGTTTGGAGGCCCACCTCTCATTCTTGGTAAAGATAGAGCAGTGTAGTGACATGCATATGCATGTAGTCACGAGCGTGACCAACGAACCGCCAATGGCACCGCACGCTGCATAGGGCTTGCGAAATGGGGAGGATGGTGCGGTAACATACTAGCGGCATACAGTACACATCAGTTACTAGCTATATTTACTATACGTCTATACCACTCTAACTACGTACTCTACCAGACAAGTTGTTTAACACCAGGCCATCAAGACCAAAAATACAATGATGGTGAATGGGTTATCAAGACCAAAAATGGCTGCCGGAGTACTAGAAATCACACTAGTTGAAAAGTTACCGTGCGGCTAAAATGAGCTAGCTTTTCACTGCCATACATGTGCCAGCTGTGTGCGTCTGTGCTGGGCTTCACCCACATCGCATTTCCGTGCATCCCAAATTCCCAATGCGTAGAAAGAAATTGCGCATTGCCAAAGGTGGCATACCTATTTCTGTGCATCCCAATCGTCACTGCCGCACCATGCTGCTGCCCATGCTGTGAGACGAGATGAGATGAGATGCATGCAACTGCGTTGCTACACAGCTCTGCCATAGCCCTCCGGCAGCGGCACGGCCAAGACTCGTTCAGAAAGAAGCCATCCGACCCGTGACGGTGAATCTAGCTAGTAGCGGTGTAGTGTTAAGGCCTTGTACAATGCAAGATATTTAGAAGAGATGTTTGAAAAAATAAATTAGGCTTTTTTTAAGCACCGATGCTTATTTATACAGGGCAGACGCTTAATTAGATGTCTCTCCTATAAAAATAGGCACCGATGTTTTAGAAAATTCTGGTTTATTTTTCTAAGCACCTCCCTAAGCATCGTACAAGGCCTAACATGCGATAGATCTCTAGCACTTGATCCATAGTATATTTTGCGTTGAACTAATCGGCTAGTATACACTAGTAGAAAAAGGGTCAAACGTGAAGCACATTAGTGCCGGTTTGAATTAGAGTCGGCACTAATGTGCACATTAATGCCGGTTCGTGGCGGCGACCAATAGTACCGGTTCGTGGCGAACCTTTAGTACCGGTTCATGCCACGAACCGGTACTAAAGAGGCCGTGTCAGCCTGCGGTCAGGTTATGGCCCCATCATCACCATTTAGTGCCGGTTAGTACCACGAACCGGTACTAATGAGGTTACGGCAAACTGTTTTTAGTCCCACCTCGCCAAGAGAGAGGCAGTATGAGCGGTTTATAAGCCGTGAGTGCACAGACAATGACGAAGAGTTGCAATGCTCACCTACATGTGTTGATTAGCTTCAAGCCATTCGGAATAGTGTTCAGTATGCAGCATTTAAAGCGACGTCATCAATTTCCAACATGTTCTGACATCATTTGTTATTTTTCGGCCATTTACCTAATTGTTCAGTATGCAGCATTCAATTTTCAGAAGAAAATAAATAATGCAAAAAATAAAAAACTATACAAAAAAATTACTCAAAAATAAATAAAAGAAAATAAATAATGTAGAAAAGAAAAAATATATAAAAAACTACTCAAAAATAAATAGAAGAAAATAAGTAATGCACAAAAGAAAAAACTATATAAAAACTGGACGCACTTCGTGTACAAACTGGACAAACTCTTTTCGAGTATCAGGGTTTCGGAGTCCGGAGTGGGTACTAATGTACAACTTTCACCGAAGCCCAGAGTGGGTACTAATGTGCATCCCACCAATCAAGAAGAATCACACGGATCGTGTGTTTCTTTCTAGCTCTTGCGAGTCGTTGGATCAAAGGTGTGTTTCTTCCTAGCTCATGTGAGTCGTTGGATCGAAACTACCACAATCACTTTGTGAGCCAGACGACCCTATATATAGCCCACCTCTCGCCTTCCCTGCATAAGTCTTTCGGTTCATCGACTACATACATCTACCAGTTCATCGACTGCATACATCTACCAATTCATCGACTAAATACAAATCATTCAGATTCGCCATCATACACCCAACCGTGCATTTGATATGCATATATATGCATCACGAGCCACGGTAGGGCTGTATGATGGCGATACCGATTGGTTTGTTCTAGATCCGACATAAAAGGTTTGATACAACTTCTTTTTTGTGACATAAGAGCTATCTCTCCTCCTACCTATTTTAGTTACACAACTACCTATTTGTGCCAAATTTTCACTTTTGCTGTTGCTCTTGCATCATAAGCATCCATGTTAACTGGACTTACAAGTAATGCAATTTAACCAAACTATCAGGGTTTCGGACTATACAAAAATAAATAATGCAGAAAATAAAAAAACTATACAAAAAATTACTTAAAAATAAATAGAAGAAAATAAATAATGCAAAAAAGAAAAAACTATATAAAAAACTATATAAAATTAATTAGGCCCAGAAGCCTGCTATATAAAGGAGTTCGAAGAGGTAGCCGCGGCTGGGTTTATAAACCAGTGCGGCTGCCCTTCGCCGGGCAAGGTGGGACTAAATTTTGGGGTGGCAGCGTAAGGCCTTTAGTACCGGTTGGTGGCTCCAACCGATACTAAAGGCCCCCCCTTTAGTACCGGTTGGTGGCTCCAACCGGTACTAAAGGCCTTCGTTTCCCGCCGCTTGGCCTGGCGAAAATAGGCCTTTAGTACCGGTTGGAGCCACGAACCGGTACTAAAGGCCCATCCTATATATATAGCATTTACGAAAATTTCAGTTTCATCTCCCCACTTCGTCTCCAACCTCCGCCGCGCGCGCCGCTCGATCCCGTCGTCGCCGCTCGTCGCCCGTACCGTCATCCGTCGTCTCGCGCTGTCCCCGCCACCGCCCGTCGTCGTCGTCGTCGTCTCGCGCTGCCGCCCCGAACGCCGCCGCCGTCCGTCGTCATCGCCGCGCGCGGCCGTACGTCTCCCTCTCGCTCCCGCACACACATACATATACACACACATGCACACACACACCGGCGCCCCCGCCCCGTACGCCGGCGCCCCCGCTCGTACGTACGGGGCGGCGGCGTACGGGGCCGCACACACACACACATATACCACACACACACGCATACACACACATACACACATACGTACACACATATACGTATATATACACACACATACACACACATACACACACACACATTTTTTTTTCTGTTTTTAGAAAAGTTAATTAGATGATCGAATGTTAGATTAATGTCGAATGTTAGATGAATTAGCTAGCTAAATAGAAAAATTGTCGAACTAAAGACTAGAACTAGTTGAATAATTAATATAACTAGTTTATTTTTAGTAAGAAAATTTAGGTATATGAGATTAGAACTAGTTGAATAATTAATATAACTAGTTTATTTTTAATAAGAAAATTTAGGTATATGAGATTAGAACTAGTTGAATAATTAATATAACTAGTAGAATATATAGTTAGATATATTAATGTCAAATGTTAGATGAATTTATATTTGGCTAGATATAGGTGCTTAATGTTTCACCTATATGAACATAGGAAATGTCATCTGACAACGAAAAAGATTTTATTATGTGTGAACACTGTGAAGATCAGCGCGGCCTGTGCGACCAAAATTTCCTTGTTGATGGTAGGCGCTTCAGCATCAAGCTGGATGAGACATTCGAAGTTGATACAGTAAGTCACTTTGTCAATTATTATTTGAATGCAAAACTTATGCTTCATTTGCTTCAACTTATAATTTTAAATTTTCACTATTCTACTAGCGCATCTCCTGTCATGCAAGAATTTTTGTCTTGGATAAGGTAGGTTTTAGTGCTATAGATGATATGGAGGTAAAGAGAGTTTATTTGAAGACGGAGCATGGGTATACTTTCAACGTTAAATTATATAATGGAGACACATACACCCATTTTGAATGCAAAACTTGGCAAGCACTATGCAAGGCTTATGCATTTGAGCCTGATATGGTTATCACCTTTGATATTCGTCCGGAAGATGATATTGAAGGTAATATAGACATCTGGGTCGATGTGCAAACGCCTCCAGTTCTACCATTTGGTGAGTTTTTCTCAACCATGCATGCATATGTTTATGTCTTTGATACAGTTTATTCAAAAATAGTTGACAACTAATTTGTATTGTCAGCTTATTTCGGTTCAAGCAAACATGTCCGGCGCTTGGTAGACAGGACCTACTACTGCCCCGGGGCTCAACTAAACTGCGAGGAGATAAGTCATTATGTTTCATGGCTTGAGAATCTTGTTGGGGAACGTAGTAATTTCGAAAAAATTTCCTACGCACACGCAAGATCATGGTGATGCATAGCAACGAGGGGGGAGAGTGTTGTCTACGTACCAACGCAGACCGACTGCGGAAGCGATCACACAATGTAGAGGAAGTAGTCGTACGTCTTCTTCCCGATCCGACCGATCCAAGCACCGTTACTCCGGCACCTCCGAGTTCTTAGCACACGTTCAGCTCGATGACGTTCCTCGGGCTCCGATCCAGCAAAGCGTCGAGGAAGAGTTCCGTCAGCACGACGGCGTGGTGACGATCTTGATGTACTACCGACGCAGGGCTTCGCCTAAGCACTGTAACGGTATGATCGAGGTGGAATTTAGTGGCAGGGGGCACCGCACACGGCTAAGGAACGATCTCAAGGATCAACTTGTGTGTCTTGGGGTGTCCCCTGCCCCCGTATATAAAGGATGGAGGGAGGGGGGCTGGCCGGCCAAAGAGAGGGAGGCGCAGGAGGAGTCCTACTCCTACCGGGAGTAGGACTCCCCCCTCCAATCCTAGTCCAACTAGGAATCCTTAAACGGGAGAGAGAGAGAGGTGGTCGGCCCCTCTCCTAGTCCTAATAGGACTAGGGAGAGGGGGGAGGCGCAGCCCTATGTGGGCTGCCCTCTCACCTTTCCACTAAGGCCCATGTTAGCCCATTTGGCTTCCGGGGGGTTCCAGTAACCCTCCCGGTAATCCGATAAAATCCCGATTTCATCCGGAACACTTCCGATGTCCAAACATAGGCTTCCAATATATCAATCTTTACGTCTCGACCATTTCGAGACTCCTCGTCATGTCCGTGATCACATCCGGGACTTCGAACAACCTTCGGTACATCAAAATGCATAAACTCATAATAACTGTCATCGTAACGTTAAGCGTGCGGACCCTACGGTTCGAGAACAATGTAGACATGACCGAGACACGTCTCCGGTCAATAACCAATAGCGGGACCTGGATGCCCATATTGGCTCCTACATATTCTATGAAGATCTTTATCGGTCAGACCGCATAACAACATACGTTGTTCCCTTTGTCATCGGTATGTTACTTGCTCGAGATTCGATCGTCGGTATCCAATACCTAGTTCAATCTCGTTACTAGCAAGTCTCTTTACTCGTTTCGTAATACATCATCTCATAACTAACATCTTTAGTTATTATGCTTGCAAGGCTTATGTGATGTGTATTACCGAGAGGGCCCAGAGATACCTCTCCGACAATCGGAGTGACAAACCCTAATCTCGAAATACGCCAACCCAACATCTACCATTGGAGACACCTGTAGTACTCCTTTATAATCACCCAGTTACGTTGTGACGTTTGGTAGTACCCAAAGTGTTCCTCCGGTAAACGGGAGTTGCATAATCTCATAGTTATAGGAACATGTATAAGTCATGAAGAAAGCAATAGCAACATACTAAACGATCGGGTGCTAAGCTAATGGAATGGGTCATGTCAATCAGATCATTCAACTAATGATGTGACCTCGTTAATCAAATAACAACTCTTTGTTCATGGTTAGGAAACATAACCATCTTTGATTAACGAGCTAGTCTAGTAGAGTTATACTAGTGACACTCTGTTGGTCTATGTATTCACACATGTATTATGTTTCCGGTTAATACAATTCTAGCATGAATAATAAACATTTATCATGATATAAGGAAATAAATAATAACTTTATTATTGCCTCTAGGGCATATTTCCTTCAGATCTTAATACTGTCAAGACAATTTTTTTCCTAAACTTAGAAATGTTAGTACTCAAAACGTGCGACCAATGGTGATCATATTGAACTACGGTCACATCTATAATTAAAAGATGGTAAGATTTTAAATATTTGTCCTTAATTAGTGCATCTTTTGCATACATTATGTTTGAAGCTAAACTTTCATTGCTTAGTATATTAATTACTATACGATGTTGTTCAACAGGGACTTCCGATGACAGTTGTGCCTCAGTGGATCGAGACAAAAGGTCGCATGTCAATGGTTAGCTTACGACCAAGATTTCCTACATTGCACATGAGTGCATTCAGGATTTCTGAAAGCGAAGAATGCTTAATAGTGAAAGATTGGAGCAAAATTGTTAACGACCGCAGAGAAGTACTAGGGGGCAGTAAGGAGTAGCGCAACCCAAGATTAGGAGACAGATTCATCTGCATGCTCCAGTATGATGAATCAGGAGAGCTATACATGTTCTACGCTATTCTACCTGAGAGGGAGCAGCAGGATCAGTATCTACTAGTTCATGCTCTTAATTAGTACTTGTCTCATATCCGTGTCCTGAACTTCGATGTTGGTGATGATTATGTTGAACTTGATGATATCTTTGCTTCTGTTACAAAGTGAATGTTTCCTCTTTAAGCTAGCCAGCGTTGATGATGATTAGATAGCTAGCGGTAATGACTATGATGATTAAATAGTGGTAATTAGACGACTACGATGATTTTTAGCTAGCTAGCTAGAGTTTATTTATTTATTAATATGCCATGATGATGATGATGATGACGACGACGACTACAACTCATTATAACGTAAAACAATCCTAAATTAAATTGATAACACAAATTTAATTGAAAAATACAAAATAAAACAAAAAACCACAATCATTTAGTACCGGTTGGTGTTACCAACCAGTACTAAAGGGCTCCCGGCCCCCGGAGCTGGCTCGTGCCACGTGGTTCCCCTTTAGCACCGGTTCGTGCTGAACTGGTACTAGGGGGGGGGGGGGGGGGGGAGGGGGGGGCTTTAGTGCTGAAACTTTAGTGCCGGTTCCTGAACCGGCACTAAAGGGCCTTACAAACCGGTGCTATTGCCCGGTTCTGCACTAGTGATACATGGCATAGAAGAAACTCTACACACTAAAAATGCAAAGCAGGGCTGGTGTGACATGCATGTAATCTCAACATGTTTCTCTGCACTTGCTTTACTTGTCTCCAGAAACACATGCATATCCGTGCCTGTGCTTGATCAAACACACATGCGGTTCAAACTTCAAACTAATTCTTTAAAAAAACATCATCTGCAAACTCAATTAGGTAGTAGTACGTCTTAACAGACTAAGCACGAAATGATGGCTCCAGCTAGTTTGGGGCGTCTGTGCCTGTGCCTACTAGCTGAGGCATCTTAAACCTACTAGCTGAGGCATGCAAGAACGAAATTGGCACAGGCAAGACAAACAGTCAAATACATAGTAAAAGACAACCATAATCCAGGGTGACTATAATTATATACCCCGCATTACACAATACTAGTAGTAAGTAGCATAGTCCACAGTCGATCTCTCCAAATAACATTGCGCTAGCAGATTCAGTCGTCACGGTCAAAGCATAATGCATACTACCTACCATACTCTAAATTATTCCTTAGAACGACGTACGTACTCACCACCTCGTCAGTCGGCCATCAGCACCGATCATGAGCTGAACTAATCGGCAACGTAGTACTGCTTGCTTGCCCTGCTCCAGTGCTCCTCGGTCCTACGCCTCGCCTCCCAGCAGGAGGAGGGCCAGGAAGCCGATGATGTCCCCGGCGGCGAAGATGACGATGACGACCGCGAAGGCGATCCTGAAGTAGACGTCTCCTGGGTCGGCGATGAGCACGCGGCGGGCTGCGGCGGCGTACATGCAGTGGCCCCCGATGGTGAGCGCGAGCGCGAGGTAGTCGAGGGCGCGGCGGACCCAGCGGCAGTGGTGCGGGAGCCACAGCGCCAGCAGCGCCGAGGCCGCCTGGAACACGCCGCAGAACAGCATCGCCATCTTGAGGGTGTTGTCCAGGGCTTCCTCCGCGTCCGTCAGCCGGCGGCACTGCAGAGGAACAAAACCAGCATCCAGTCATGACCCGGCCATGGTGTAGTAGTACAGTAGAAGCACAAGCTCGGGTGGTACTCGTAGAGTCGTAGTCGGAGCTGGTACCTGCTGGCGGCAGGGGCGCCCGTGGTAGTGATGGACTACCCACTCGACGGCGAAGAAGAGGAGGTAGATGCTCGCGATGAAGAGCACCCAAGCGCTGACCGCCACTCGGACAGCATCCGGACAAGCGGCCAACAGCGTCTTCTTGGCCGCGGTCACGCTCGCAGGCAGCAGCAGATGACGCGTCTCGCCGTCCATGGTGGATCCTGCCTTTTTCTGCGGGGAATCCATGGATCCGAGTTGGGTGCGAGACGGAGGGGGAGAGGGAGGGGAGCGATGTGCTGGTTGGAGCGTGGAGGCGGAGGGCTATGGTGTGGATGGAGGTGGAGACTGTGCTTTTTAAGTAGGGAAAGGGGAGACGCCGAGCAACGCGCGCAGCTTGGGCGATGCGAGCGGGGGAGACGAAGCAAAGCGACACCCACGACGTGTCGAGCCTGGGCTGCGCGCGCGCACACACACAGCCACAGAGGATTCTCAGCTGAGCCGGACGTACGATTTGTAAACAGGCCGCATGTGATGATCGATCTGTTCTCGGCTCATGGGCAGGGCAAAGGAAACAGCTGGGAAGCAGCGCGCATACCATCTTCGGCAATGCTGCTTAATTTCCTTGCGTGCAACGGGACGTGTGCAGTGCGCTATGTGGGTGAAGTGAAGAAGCCCGACACACACAAGCGACACACACATGCACATGGGTACATTGCAGTAAAAAGGACTGCGTAATTTACAACTGATGTACGAGTAACTTGTAGTAGCACCATACGGATGTGACCACGCACCCGCGTGCTTCCTTCACTTCTAGTAGAACCATGGATTATGAGTGCTGAATCGAAGGTTGTCAAAGCCGGCGCCACGTAGTACGTTATGGAGGTGCCGATTGTCCAATCGTTTTTCCACCTTGGCAACCACGTAATGTTATCAAAGCAGAACAACTTACGTTATGGATGAACACGCATCATTTATGTCCAACTAGCAACAACTGGATTTATTCATCATTTTCTAAAATAAACTGGATTTGTTCATTAGCGTGTGGGAAAAGGCAAGCAACATTTAGGTCAGGTCACTGGAATTGCAGTGTTCCTCCGTACAAAATCTCAAAGTTACAGAAATTTGTCAATCAATCTTATTACCAGACGCCCATCGCAAAAAAAAAAAATCTTATTACCAGACGCGCGCACACACAGAACGACACTAGGGATAAATGGGACTCTTTATCTAACAAAAAATCTCGAGAAGATCGGATAGATGGAGCAACCCGACGATCGGATCGACTACTTTTGCTTCTTCTTCTTTCTTTTTGGAGAATATCGAGTACTTTTGCTAGAAGTAGTGGCCGGGGCGGGGCAGGAGCACGAACAGGTCGATCCTGAACACGACCGTCTCCGGCGTCGGTGCGCTGACGACCTTCATCACGGAGTACCCGCGCGCCATCCTGAACTCCCCGGTGCCGCCCACGACGGCGCGCTCCACCGCCGCGCCGTCGAAGTCGAAATGGTACTGGCCCTGCACCGTCAGCGTGCTCCCGCGGCGCTCCCCGGCGGTGAACACGAGCGTGACGGTGGACAGGTAGCTCGGCCCGGCCCGGTCCGTGCCGACGAAGAAGCCCTGGAACCTGCCGACGAGCTCGGACCCGGGGCGCGGGCCGGCACGGAGCTCGTCGTCGATCACTCCGGGCTCCCCGAAGGTGGCGTTGCCGCCCAGAGGGGACCGCAGCAGCGGCGACGCCACCGTCGCGTTCGCGCCCTCGAACCTCTCGTGGATGTAGAGGCGGATGCGGGTAGCCTTGCTGCTGCCGGCCGCGAGAGCGGCGGGCGCCGGGGCGGACAGGACGAGGGCGACGAGCAGCGCCAGCTGCAACGACGGTGAGAAGGCCATCCCGCTGCGCAACAAGAACGTGGAGCTATGGCTGTAGCGGCTGGAGAGCTTGTGCGCGCGCCGTCGCCTGCGTTGAGATGTGTACGGTAGAGACTAGAGTTGAGATGGGTGCAGGATGCATGAGCGCACACAGACCAAATATATACTGCGTGGGGTGGCGTTGCGCTCGTTCTTGTTCGAGTGGCCGCGCCGGGACATATGTCACGTACGTACGGGCGTGCGTTGGCCGATCCGCCCAGCTCGATGTTTTTGTCCGTGAAGATTGCTTCTTTGCAGCGCCGGCGGCCGGGGGACAGCCTGCAGCCTGCTAGCTCCTCCCGTTCGTCCCATCTCCGAGAAGAGGGCACGAAGCTACGAAGAGCGCGCGGGTCGAGTCTAGAGCACAGATCGGTGAATTTTGCCCTTCAAAAAAAGAAAAAGAATCGGTGACTTTTGCTGGTGGCTGCCTGATCACCGACTCAAGATGGGAACAGACTGCTAGGTCATGTAGCCGTGTAGGAACTTCTGAACTGCATGCATGTCCGCAACGACATTACAGGAAGGGCGCTGATCTGCGCCGGCGCACCGGCCCAAATTTGGGCCGATCACATCCGCGCCGTAAGATGCAAGGCATCTTGTTCGCCAGATCAGCTTCTCCGCTTCGTTCTTTCATCCATCGTTCCTGAAAGTGTGTTATATCGACTAAAGGGGGGTGAATAGGCGATTTTTACGAAAGTCTTCAAAACATGGAAGTTTCGAAGACAAACGATAGAAATAAACCTATTACCATGCAGCGGAAGTTAGACTACACTAGATAAACCATAGTCATGTATCCAATGAAGTGAAAGGACAATGACTGATAGTAGCTAGGTAGTAAGGATCAGGCAGGAAGATATTAAGAAGCCAAACAGATCACACAGTCACTCAGTGAAGACAAAAGATTGAGCAAACATACAATGACTTCACACAGAGTAACAGTAAGTAAAGACAAAGGGAAGGATGAAACCAGTTACTCGTTGAAGACAAAGATTTGTTGGACCAGTTCCAGTTGCTGTGACAACTGTACGTCTGGTTAGGGCGGCTAGTTATTTAAACCAAAAGACACACAGTCCCGAACACCCAGTCCTGAACACGCAGCTCAGGACACCCAGTCCTCACCGTATTCCCCTTGAGCTAAGGTCACACAGACCTCGCCCAATCACTCTGGTAAGTCTTCAAGGTAGACTCCCAAACCTTCACAGACTTCGTTCACCGGCAATCCACAATGTCTCTTGGATGCTCAGAACGCGACGCCTAACCGGCTGGAGGATGCATAGTCCTCAAGTGTAATAAGTCTTCAGATCACTCAGACAAGAAGACTTAAGTGATGCCTAATTCTCTTTGGCTCTGGGTGGTTAGGGCTTTATCCTCGCATAGAATTCTCTCTCAAAGGCTTCGAGATGGGTTGCTCTCAAATGACAAAAGCCGTACTCTGAATCTGAGTAGCCAATCATTTATGGTTGTAGGGGGTGGGCTATTTATAGCCACTAGGCAACCCGACCTGATTTGTCCGAAATGACCCTGGGTCACTAAGGAACTGACACATGTTCCAACGGTCAGATTTCAAACTCACACGGCAACTTTACTTGGGCTACAAGCAAAGCTGACTTGTCCGACTCTGGACAAGATTTGCTCTCATAGTCTTCACTTGAAGACATAGGTTTATGTTTAAGCATCACTTCAGTCATTCTGGCTGGTTCTCTTGGACCCCACTTAACAGTACGGTGGTTCCTATGACTCAACACAGAAGAAAAAGAGCTACGAAAGATCTAAGTCTTCGAGCTTCATAGGCTTCATGCGGTGTCTTCTCTTGTCATAGTCTTCAATGTGAATATCTTCATATACCACCTTTGATATCAATGTCTTCATACATTTTTAGGGGTCATCTCTGGTGGGAAAACCGAATCAATGAGGGACTTCTACCTGTGTTATCCTGCAATTCTCACAAACACATTAGTCCCTCAACTAGGTTTGTCGTCAATACTCCAAAACCAACTAGGGGTGGCACTAGATGCACTTACAATCTCCCCCTTTTTGGTGATTGATGACAAACTAGTTGAAGTTTTCAACGGGGAATATAATGTGTGAAATTGTAAAGGATAGGGAATTGTCTTCATAAGTTGCAAGGGCTCCCCCTGAAGATGTGCATATAAGTAATTTGCTTGTGGAATGCAAATGCACATGACAGGTTGTGCTTGTGGAGATCCACTTCAACTTATGATGACAATCCACTATGCATGTGAAAATTTATGAAGATAATGACATGCATAATGAAAAATGGACGTCTGCAGAATGATCTAAGTGCGGAATTTATCGTTGCACATGCGAAATTTATCATCGCAAAACAAGTTGGCAAATAAGTAGCAGACGACCATCGAGTTTAAGTGTTACAACTCAAAGAATCAAATGTAGCAAAACGAGAGTTGTAAGCACGAAGTAAAATATAAAGCACCCGCCCATATGGACCCGCTTGAAGACTATCAACCTCATATGCTTCTCCCCCTTTTGTTAGTGAGGACCAAAAAGGTTTGAAGACATAGAGCATCTACTCGTTCCCATGAGGAATAGGTGAAGTAGCAGGGTCTTCGGTGGTGTTTGGCGGTGCAGAAGAGCTTGGAGCAGATTTGAAGTGTGCTGAAGGAGGTGGCGGTGAAGTAGCATCATCTTCATCCTCGATAACTCTGGCAGTCACTGTTGCAGCAGAGGAAGAGAACTCAGAGTCTTCAAGGGATGGTGTTCCTCGCAGCACAGCCCTTCTAGGAGGTGTGGAGTCAAACTTGAATCGCTTAGTGAAGCCATTCTCTTGAAGATCAGCTTCAGAACACATCATCGTTAGCCCTTTCCATGTGCGGCGACAGGTTTCATGGGTAACGAAAGCATTCTTGGTGGCAAGATTTCAAATGCGATTAACATCTACCAAGAGGCTTTTCATCTGACGCTTCAGCCAGTCATGATGCCTATCCTGTTTTTGATGAAGTGCCACAAGAAGCTCTCGGTCATTGAGAACACGAATTCGCTTCTTGGGTCTTGGAGCAGTTGTACTATCAGTTGCTTCAGTGGAAGCAGGGTGTGGTGCACGTGTAGTGCCAGCCAAAGGATACACCCGAGTGACTGCTTCAACGCCTTCAATGTTCTGCGTGAAACTCTGATGCTCTGCATTCTGAAGACTTAGAGGTTCGTTGGCAGGCTCAGGATAGATGGCTTCAATTGAGATATCCACATTAGGCAGAAAAATGCGATGATTGCGAGCTGATGGCTGATATAAGATATCAGAGTGAAGTTTGATTAGCCGCATGACCCATGGGGCGTAGAACTTCAAGCCAAACAGATCAGTGCCTGATGCAGCAAGTTAGCGAATGAATAAATCTTGTGCATTGAAGCATTTTCCATGAAGAATACAGAAGACCAATGTCTTCATTGCACCCTCAAGCTTGGCATGTGGAGAGTGCCCTTTGATGGGCCAGAGAGTCCGCCTAAGAATGTGATAGATGGTTCTTGGCAGATACTCAAGGTCTTCAACTAAGAACTCCGTGGGATAAGTAGCATCTTGGGGCAATGGCTTCATCATGCTGAGCATCTGACTCATATTAGGTTCAGGCTTCTTGAAGATGCTCTCAATAGCTTCACTATGCAGCTGACAGCCATGCTCGAAGAGATCGCCAGGAGTGGGCAAGCCAGTGAGCTCAATGACGTCAAAGGCTTTTACTTCGTGATGAACATTTCCAGTCATCCACACCAGGACCCAAGTCTTCGGATCTCTGCTATCCCCTCGAATGTGAAGTGTGGCATAGAATTGGAGGAGCAGCTCTTCATTCCAATGCTCTTGGTCAGTAACGAACGACAGCAGTCCAACTTCCTTGAAGCAATCCAAAGCTTCTTCCAGATAGGGCAGACCAGCTATAACTTCAATGTCAAGGCGCTTGTGTGGGAAGATGCGACCTTGGTTGTAGAGAATGCATGAGTAATAGCTTCGCTGAGGATAGCTCCAGAACCGATCAGAATATATCCTTTCCCTTGAGTAGGGGTTCCTGGAGCTTTTGAAGAATGTGTTGTCTGCTCTAAAGCCATTGATATTGAAGGAGCCAGGTGCTGATGCAGGACCTGGGAACTTTGGCAATCTTGGGATTGGCTTCTGGACCTGAGGCCTGTGCTCAACATGATAATCGAACTGAGGACCGGCAGCAGACTCAGGAACAGAAGTGTCAGGATCAGTGGCTTCACTGTCTTCTGATGCTTTTGGTGGGGAGGGCTCCATATTAGCTTCATTGGTGGTTGTGGCAGCCTCAAGATTTTCATCCTCCACTTCATGAGCTGGAGGGTCGGTCACAAGCATGTTCTCCTCGAGAACTGCTTCTTGATGGGACAGGGGGTTGGGAACTTGTGGAACTTCTTCTTCCGCGGCTAATGCAGCCGGAATGTCTTCAGCAGAGACTTGAGGCCTTGGACCTTTGCGAAGCCTGCGCAACGCGGGTGACGCCTATGGAGCTGGAGTGGGCTGGGCCTCATAGTCTTCTTCCTCTTGTGGGTGATCCGCCCATGAAGCATCCTGTGCAATTGGCGTCAGTGGACGACCAATGCTGATGAGCTCGTTGTGCGTTAGCACAGGCGATGATACCTGTTGGTGCTCTAGTTGAGGAAGGGCTGCATCATCTTCAACACGGTCATGATGACCAATGTCTTCAACTTCATGAGCCTCTGTAAAAGCAGGCTCATGGACAGTCAGTTGACGTTCTTCTGGATTAGCATCGGGGTGAACCATGGAAATGGGTTCAACAACCAAGGGCTCTGTGGGAGCAGCCCTATCTTTCTTGGTCTTTCTCTTTTTCTTGGAGGGGGCAGTAGGAGAGGCTTCAGGATATTTCCTTTTCCTCGCTTCAGCCTCAGCAGTCCTCGTCTTCTTGAGCTCTGAAGCTGTTGACCAGCTTTTTGGCTTCAAGCCAATCATTCTTGTGGGGAAGACAATCGGAACTGCTTCCTGCCTTGGTGCATCGGGTTCAGCCGTAACAGGCTTCTTCTTCTTCTTTGCGTCCATCCTAGGGTCGATGCCAGGACGCCCAAGTGCCTTGCGCTTCTCAGCCTCATTATAGGCTTGCACACATCTGTCAGCCAGAGTCTTCATGCGCTCACGCGAACCCTGAGCTTCTGCACGTTTCTTCAGAAAGGCTTCCTTGAGCTCATGCATCATGATCTTGAAGTTCTTCACATCTTAAACGCTGAGCTTGGCCATATGCTTCTTGAACTGAGCCTTTTCATAGTCAATCTTCTGCTTCAGTTCAACAATGCGCTGGGCGATGGCTAGTTCTGAAGCAATGGCGCCATGGAAGGCGACACTGAGGCCAATGGGTAGCTGCAGATCATCAAAGCTGATGTTTGGCGTGTCAAACCATTCATCAATGAAGTTGTGAATGATCGTGACATCAAAGAGCGGCAGGTCATTGGAAATTTCTGCTTCTTCCTTGCTCTTGATGAGTTGCTCAAGAGCGTCATCTACGAGATCTTCGTCACTTGACAGATCAATGTCATCATTGTGCAGAATGGCAGCAGCTGTGAGCTCTTGGCCGGTGTGTGGCAGAGGCATCTTGCTCTTCCGGGGCTTGGAGATGTGTGAAAAGTCTTCAGACTGCACACTGTCTTCAGGAGGTGCAATTGCCAGTGGCCTTGCCCGTGAGATTTTTGGTGAAGGGGCAGGCTTTGAAGCTTTAGGCTTCTTCGACTTCTGAGGCGTTGGCACCGCAGGCGCTTCATCTGAGTCAGCGTCAGCAACAGGCTCGTTCACGGCTGTCCCTTGAACCAAGATATGGGTGATGAGACCTACCAGATTGTAGAAAGGACCGACGACATTGGCTTCTGCATCGCGTGTGCCGTCAGCCCTTGGAGCAGAAGGACCAGGGTTGAAGTCTAACCCAAAAGACTTCTTGTTCTCTTCGCTGAGTTCTTGGCAAATTAGAAGTTGCGCTTGAACAGATTGTCGTCACGACACCAGAGTAGTGACGATGGGTGTGCATCTGCAGGCTGTGGCCCACGGACCATGCAGGGATAGAAGCATTGCTCAATGGCTTCTTCTCTGGACCTGGGTTGAAGATTCTTGTACAGGATATCTCCCCACGGTCTCTTGATGGCATTTTTCTTAGCATATTCCTGGGTCACAAACCGGTATTTGAACCACTGTTCTGCCCAATATCTTCGAATCCATTGGATTCGGGTCTTGCGCTGATTATAATCCTCTTCAGGATCTGTTTTGTACAGCTCTGAGAGGTCATCAGGCAAATCTCTTGATGTTCCCCCACGACGCTGTCTGCCACCCTTCCTTACTGACTTCTCTGCAGCCATGAACTTTAAACTGAAAGGCTTCAAAACGTTCAAAGGCTTCAAAGGTTTTCTCTTGCTGGACAAACAGGAACTGGCTTCGAGAGAATTTATATGATGCTGTAAGAATTCTGCAAATGAATGCAGACTATGAGAACCAAGGGATTCTCCCACGGACATGTACCACACTGGGAACTGCTAGACAGAGTGGAAGAGAAGGCCGAGTAGTTTGATCTTCCGTGCCCTAACTTGGCGATGGAGGACACCTACGGCGACGGCGGAGAGGACGATGTCCGCGGTCGGCGTGAAGACGACGTCGGAGAGGTTGCGGCAGTGAAGCGCTTTGTCGCCGGCGTCATCAAGGGCTAGCGGTGGCGCTAGGGTTCGTGCGAGAGCGGAAGAAGAGATAATGACCGCTGTGAAGGGTGTATTTATAGGTACAGGGGCGGCATTGCGTTATTACACAAGTGCCCCTGGCGATTCACATCTGAGGAACACGTGGCCATCATGCAGTTTGCTCCACGTCCCACGCATGCCTGGATTGTCGGGTGGTCATTCCTACTTCTCCGGGTTTCATGTGGAGGAATGAGTATTGAAAATGAACTTAATGTTTGTCTCTGTATCTTCAGCTGACAAGGACACAGAGAAGACATTCGACAGTTTCAATAGAATGCATATGACTTGGAGAGATAGAGTTTGAGATAGAAAGCACAGAGAGGTTAGGGTCCGATCACATTCACTTAGATCAAAAGATTCAACAAGAAGACATAGCTATAAGTGAATGCTGTAGAGGACAGAACACTAGTATATATATATATATTTATATATATATATATATATATATATATATATATATAATCAACATGGTGAAGATAATCATGAAAACGTGTTGAGATTGAAACCAGACCAAATGTGAAGACATAGCAAGGTAACGCCTTGAGTGAAACACTTCAAATAGAACATTTGGTGGTGGCGTTACCCACCGTATAAGAAGTATTAGACCCAGACACGGTGCACAATTATCGTGGTGCTCCGAAGTCAAATTCCACTTTAATGTATTCACACTTAGAATGTATGTCTTCATTAATTGAAGATATACTTTACTTCGTGTGTTGCACATCTAAGTCATCAATATGCATAAGGGTTAGGATGTGTGCCTGATCACAGGACATTTGAGGATTCCAGGATATTTAGCTCACACCGTAACTTGCAAAATCTCTTCTCATCCAAGGGCTTGGTGAAGATATCTGCCAATTGCTCTTCAGTGTTGACGTGTATGATATCAATATCTTCCTGCACAACATGATCTCTGAGAAAGTGATGACGAATTTCAATGTGCTTTGTCTTTGAGTGCTGAACAGGGTTGTTGGCAATCTTGATGGCGCTTTCGTTGTCGCAGTAGAGTGGCACTTGCTTTGGATGAATGCCAAAGACCTTGAGGGTTTGCTTCATCCACAGAAGCTGAGCGCAGCAAGATCCAGCAGCAATGTATTCAGATTCAGCAGTGGAGAGAGATACACAGTTCTGCTTCTTTGAAGACCAACAAACAAGTGATCGTCCCAGAAAATGACATGTGCCTGATGTAGACTTGCGATCCACCTTGTCACCAGCATAATCAGCATCCGAGAATCCAACCAGATCAAACTCTGAGCCCTTTGGATACCATAATCCTAGAGTTAGGGTGTGAGCCAAATATCGAAGAATTCGCTTCACAGCTAAGTGATGCGACTCCTTTGGTGCCGCTTGAAATCGAGCACACATGCAAACACTAAGCATAATATCTGGCCTAGATGCACATAGATAAAGCAAGGAACCAATCATGGAGCAGTATACCTTTTGATTGAACTCTTTACCATTGTCGTCAGGACCCAGATGATGCTTGGCTGGCATTGGCGTCGTGAACCCTTTGCAGTCTTGCATACCGAACTTCTTAAGGCAATCTTTGAGATACTTCTCTTGAGATATGAAGATGCCGTTGCGTTGCTGTCGTATTTGAAGATCGAGGAAGAACTTCAGATCTCCCATCATGGACATCTGATATTGCTCTTGCATCATGTATCCAAACTCTTCACTGTACTTCTGATTGGTGCAGCCGAAGATAATGTCATCCACATATATTTGGCACACAAACAGTTCACCATCATATGTCTTCGTGAAGAGAGTGGGGTCGAGGGAACCAGGTATGAAGCCTTTGCTCTTCAGGAAGTATTTGAGTGTGTCATACCAGGCCCGAGAGGCTTGTTTGAGGCCATACAGTGCCTTGTTGAGCTTGTATACCATATCAGGATGTTTTGGATCTTCAAAGCCAGGTGGTTGTGCAACATACACTTCTTCTTCAATCTTGCCATTAAGAAAGGCGCTCTTCACATCCATTTGATAAAGAAGTATGTTATGATGATTTGCATAGGCCAGCAGTATGTGTATGGCTTCAAGTCTAGCTACAGGAACAAATGTTTCATCGAAGTCAATGCCTTCCACTTGAGTATATCCTTGAGCAACTAGACGAGCTTTGTTTCTGACAACTTGACCATGCTCATCTTGCTTGTTGCGGTATATCCATTTTGTGCCTATTATGTTGTGCTTCCGAGGACCGAGACGCTTAACCAGTTCCCATACATTGTTCAGCTCAATCTGTTGAAGCTCTTCTTGCATAGCTTGAATCCATTCAGGTTCCATGAAGGCTTCTTCCACTTTATTGGGTTCTGTTATTGAGACGAATGCGAAATGCCCACAGAAATTTGCCAGCTGAGTTGCCCTTGATCGAGTGAGCGGACCAGGTGCATTGATGCTGTCAATTATTCTCTCAATCTGCACTTCATTGGCAACACGAGGATGTACAGGGCGAAGACTTTGCTCTTGCTGATCATTGTCGTTGTTGGAGGGATTGTCTTCAGGTTGATCTGGTGCGGAGATGATGAGTTCCTCTTCAGGATGAGCTTCAGAAGGTATGATTTCTCCAGTTCCCATTAGCTTGATTGATTCACTGGATGGAACTTCATCTAGCACATTTGGCAGGTGCTCTCTTTGTGAACCGTTAGTCTCATCAAACCGCACATCCACTGTTTCAACCACTTTATAATGAAAGAGGTTGAAGACTCTGTAGGAGTGCGAATCCTTTCCATATCCAAGCATAAAACCCTCATGTGCTTTTGGGGCAAACTTTGAAGTGTGATGTGGGTCCTTGATCCAGCACCTTGCGCCAAATACTCTGAAGTAACTGACATTTGGCTTCTTGCCAGTGAGGAGCTCATACGATGTCTTGTTCAGAAGCTTGTGAAGATAAACACGATTGATTGTGTGGCATGCAGTATTAATGGCTTCAGGCCAGAATTTTCTTGAGTCTTGTATTCATCTAGCATAGTTCTGGCCATCTCAATGAGTGTTCTGTTCCTGCGTTCGACGACGCCATTCTGCTGTGGTGTGTACGGGGCTGAGAATTCATGTGTGATGCCCAAGGTATCAAGATATGTATCAAGGCCAGTGTTCTTGAATTCAGTGCCATTGTCACTTCTAATGTGCTTTATCTTGGCGCCATAGTTGTTCATTGCTCGATTGGCGAAGCGTCTGAAGACATCCTGCACTTCAGTCTTGTAAAGAATTATGTGCACCCAAGTATATCTAGAGTAATCATCAACAATGACGAAGCCATAGAGACAAGCAGTAGTAGTAAGAGTTGAGTAATGAGTGGGACCGAAAAGATCCATGTGAAGCAGTTCGAAGGGTCGAGTAGTGGTCATGATTGTCTTCGAGGGATGTTTGGCCCTCGTCATCTTTCCTGCCTCACAGGCACCGCATAAGTGATCTTTCTTGAACTTGACACCCTCGATGCCTATGACATGCTTCTTCTTTGCAAGAGTATGGAGGTTCCTCATGCCAGCATGCCCAAGCCTCCGATGCCAGAGCCAGCATTCTGAAGCTTTTGCTAGAAGACATACGGCGAGCTGTGGCCCTGCTGAGAAATCTACCACGTACAAATCATCTTTCCGATACCCTTCAAACACTAGAGACTTGTCAGATTCCATTAGAACAAGGCAGCGATATTTTCCAAATATTACGATCATGTTTAAATCGCTTAGCATTGAGACAGACATTAAGTTGAAACCAAGGGATTCAACAAGCATGACTTTATCCATGTGTTGATCCTTTGAGATTGCAACTCTACCTAGACCCAATACCTTACTTTTACCAGTGTCAGCAAATGTGATGTGGCTCTTGTCGGATGGACGTAAGGTTGAGTCCATCAGAAGAATTCTTTTGCCAGTCATGTGATTTGTACACCCACTGTCAATAATCCATTCTGAAGACGCTGGTGTCGTACCCTACAGTGCAGTTAGGGGGATAGGCTTCACGAAGAGAATTGTGAAGCAAAAAAACATTTGACGAGCCAGTGGGTTATGAAAACTTAGATCCAGATTAGGACTAATAGGGAGAGTGGCATGCGATTCAGGAGCGAAGTACATAGTAATGCCATTCGGGCATTTGATCTTGCGCCCTACAAGATGTTTAAGGTCCCCAGCAATAGCGTCAGACGATTTTGGTTTTCTGCTGGAGACCTTTCCCTGTAAAAGAGAGTTAAGCTTACTTAGCCACCCACATCTTCAAGGGTGGCTTAGAAGCAATAAGTCTAAGTGCAGCATATGAGAACTTTGGCTTTGGAGCCCTAGCAAACAGTCTCGCAGGTGGACAATAATACTCATAAGAATAAGCAGAATAGTTTTTGGTCTTATGAACATGGCGGTTCGATGAACCGCGCTCATATTCATAGGCCTGAGTATGGTTTCCCTGCAAAACATTTGCATTAATGCGACTCAGATGAGTCCTCTGTCTGTATGAAGCCTTTGGGCCATATGAAGCCTGTGGTCTGGGGTTTGTCTTCTTCATCTGTGGTGTCATGATGACATTCACAGGAAGATTTTCCAAACACTTTTTGGGCACCCAGATCTTCTTCATAGGCGGTCCATTCCTGCAGTTAGTACCAATGTACCTGGCAAACACTTCACCATTCTGATTCTTAAATAGTTTATAGTTTGCATCAAAGGATTCATCAATGACAATTTGGTTAGCACAAGTGAAGCCAGATAGACTGGATGGATTCGCTGAAGGTTCCTTTGCAACAACCCATGTGGTTTTGGGATACTGCTCGGGTTTCCAGTGAGAGCCATTTGCATTCATTTTCCTTATGAACCCGACACCCTCTTTCCTCAGACTCCACCTCCGCCTCCTCAGAAGCAGACTCCTCCTCTGAATCCATTTCCTTGCCAACAAACGCACGTGCCTTGCCAGATGAACGCTTCTTGTGTGATAAAGACTTTGAGGAAGACTTGGATGAGGACTTTGAGAATTTCTTCTTCTTCTTGTCGTCAGAGTCATATTCCTTGCTCTTCTTCTTCTTTTTGTTCTTATTGTCCCACTGCGGACACTCAGAGATGAAGTGGCCAGTTTTCTTGCACTTGTGACATGTTTTCTTCTTGTAGTCATGAGCAGAAACTTCATCATTCCTTAAGCTTGATCGTGAGGACTTTCTGAAGCCTTTCTTCTTGGTGAATCTTTGAAACTTCTTTACAAGCATAGCAAGTTCCTTTCCAATGTCTTCAGGATCGTCAGAACTGCTGTCAGATTCTTCTCCAGATGAGGAGATAGCTTTTGCCTTCAAGGCACGAGTTCGCCCATAGTTTGGACCGTAGATATCTCTTTTCTCAAACAGCTGAAACTCATGTGTGTTGAGCCTCTCAAGTATGTCGGACGGATCGAGTGTCTTGAAATCAGGCCGTTCTTGAATCATCAGGGCTAGGGTGTCAAACAAACTGTCAAGTGATCTCAGTAGTGTCCTGACGACTTCATGCTTGGTGATATCAATGGCGCCGAGGGCTTGAAGCTCATTTGTGATGTCAGTGAGTCAGTCCAATGTGAGCTGGACATTCTCATTGTCATTTCGCTTGAAGCGGTTGAAGAGGTTGCCAAGAACGCTGATTCTCTGATCTCTCTGGGTTGAGACGCCTTCGTTGACCTTGGAGAGCCAGTCCCAGACCAGCTTAGATGTTTCCAAAGCACTCACACGGCCATACTGTCCTGTGGCAGATGACCACAGACAATGTTCTTGGCAGTAGAGTCCAGTTGAACGAACTTCTTGACATCAGCAGCAGTGACACCTTCTCCAGCCTTGGGAACACCATTCTTGACGACATACCATAGGTCGACGTCAATGGCTTCAAGATGCATGCGCATCTTATTCTTCCAGTACAGATATTCAGTTCCATCGAAGACGGGGCACGCAGCGGAGACTTTAATTATCCCTGCAGTCGACATACCTAAAACTCCAGGTGGTTAAACCGAATCACACAGAACAAGTGTAACGCCCTCAATGCGGCCATGTCTCCCACGTGTCGAGGCACGACTTAGAGACATAGGCGCATTGAAAGCAATATCGCAAGTCGGGAATCATTACACAACCCAAGTACATATATAATATAAAGGGGGATAATAATAATAGTTGGCTTACACTCGCCACGTCACATCAGAGCACATAAATAACATCCATCATACAAACACTCATGGCCCGACTACGGCGCCAAAATAGAAAAGACCCCCAACAAGTGACTAATCCCTGAATCGAACCCCGAATAGGCACCACTACTGATCATCGGGAAAAGAAACATAGTATCGCTGAGAGTCCTCGTCGTACTCCCACTTCAGCTCGAACGCGCCATCCGGAGGAGTATCATCGGTCCCTGCATCTGGTGTAATAGTAATCTGTGAGCCACAAGGACTCAGCAATCTCACACCCTCGCGATCAAGACTATTTAAGCTAAATAGGTGAGGAAGGGGTAATGTGAGTGGAGCTGCAGCAAGCGACTAACATATATGGTGGCTAACTTATTCGCAAAAGAGAGCGAGAAGAGAAGGCAAAGCACGAGCGGAAACTAAATAGAGCAGACTACGCAAACATAACTCCAACGCCGTGTCCACTTCCCGGACTCCGCCGAGAAAAGGCCATCAAGGCAACACACGCAGTTAATTCATTTTAATTAATTAAGTTCAAGTTATCTACAACCGGACATTAACAAATTCCCATCTGCCCATAACCGCGGGCACGGCTTTCGAAAGATCAATCCCTGCAGGGGGTCCCAACTTAGCCCATAACAAGCTCTCACGGTCAACGAAGGAATAGACCTCCACCCAGGACCCACCGATCAGACTCGGTATCCCGGTACAACAAGATGATTCGACAGGTCAAAACTAGTCCAGCAACATCGCCCGAATGCGCCGACAAATCCCGATAGGAGCTGCACATATCTCTTTCTCAGGGCACACTCAGATGAACACTACGTACAACTAAAACCAACCCTCGAGTTGCCCCGAGGTGGCGCTGCAAGTGGCTCGGTTCGGACCAACACTCAGAGGAGCACTGGCCCGTGGGGGCTAAAATAAAGATGACCCTCGGGCTCCGGAAACCCAAGGGAAAGAAAAGGGTAGGTGGCAAATGGTAAAACCAATGTTGGGCATTGCTGGAAAAGCTTTAATCAAGGCGAACTATCAAGGGGTTCCCATATAGCCCAACCGCGTAAGGGACGCAACAATCCGGGAACATAACACCGATATGACGGAAACTAGGGCGGCAAGAGTGGAACAAAACACTAGGCGAGAGGCCGAGCCTTCCACCCTTTACCAAGTATATAGATGAGTAAAGATAACATAGCAATATAGTGATATCCCAACAAGTAAATAAATGTTCCAACAAGGAACGGCTCCAATCTTCACCTGCAACTAACAACGCTATAAGAAGGGGCTTGAGCAAAACGGTAACATAGCCAATCAATGGTTTGCTAGGACAAAGGTGGGTTAGAGGCTCAATCATGGCAATTGGGAGGCTGACAAGCAAGTGGTAGGCATCGTAGCATTGGCAAAACAAAAGAGCGAGCAAACTAGCATAGCAAAGATAGTAGTGATTTCAAGGGTGTGATCATCTTGCCTGCACAGTTGTCAGAATTGACTGGATCCTCAAAAGCAAACTCAACGGGCTCCTCGTTAGCGAACTCGTCTCCCGGCTCTACCCAACAACACAAACAAGCAACAAGGATACAATCAACCACGTGCAAGGGCAAGCAATAATATGCAAAGATGATATGCTATGCGGGATGCGATGCGGGATGCAAAATGCAACATGTAACAGGAAATGCATGAACCTGGCCTCAACCTGGAAATCCAAGTGTGCCACTGGATAGAGGGGAAGAAATCCCCTGAAAACGATATAAAGATCATGGCAATCGGAGCTACGGTTTAGAAATGGCAAGCGTTTTACTAAACGAACCGATCTGCGATTTACAGCAAGTAGGCTCCTAAATGCAACAAAATGGACATGCTACAGCCACCCAACATGAAAACAAATTACATGGCAGTGATGTACTCATCAAGCTTAACAAATCATCAGGACTGAGGCATAGGCAAATTCATCCATTAAGGGCTTCAAACAAGCATGGCAAAACTGAATAAGCAAAACAGATTTCAGACTTAGCGAAATTAACGCTAGTCTGAAATTTCAGACCACGATGCCCTCTTCGGAGCAGCAAAACAACATGAAGGAAAACCTGAACATGGCAACTAAGAGCATGGCATGGAGCTACTCAACAAGCTTAACAAAACACCCAAAATTACCTGGGGCCAAAAGGGTTCACAAAATACTCTACCGAGCACACGAACATTAATGAAACACAATCAGTTTTCAGACTTAGTGAAAACTGGGACATGCTGAAATAATAACTCACGGAGGCGTGTAAACGAGCTCGATGCTCTCACTACGGTGCAAGTCATGGCAAGGCAAGCATATATCCATTAAGAAGGCACAAAATTCAAGCTAGACATGGCAAGAACAATGGCATAGCATGCATGGATCACTAGCAATCACTCCGGCAAAATCGCAAGAGTTCACGATCTGCCCAAAACAGCAACTATCCAAAAGTTGAGCTCGATTGAGTCAACCTAGGGGGCTCCAACATAACAAGTAGAGACATGGATGGATTAAGCACAACAAGCATAACAAATCACTCTTACTGATCATCCTCAAAAGAGGCACGGATCACTAGGAAACAAGCCGGACATATAGCATCGTGAACTAAAACGGCCCAGACTTAGTGAAAATCACTAAGTCCCTGAAATCGGTAATCTCAGGCAGCCCTCTTCGCAAGCTTGCACAAGACAACACACACATCCTAAAAATACATGGAAGACACCTCTGGAAATAAGACAACATGCTTAACAATTCAACCCAAAGGGGCACAGGCATATCATGGACGGATTAAATATGGCAAAAATGACAAAAGTGCATGTTGAACTAACGGATCTGCAATTTAACTCAACATGCCTCCTTCCAACAGCATTTTGGGCACCAAGATGACCTCAAATGCAAATGATGCAATGGAATTAAATGATGTACTCGTCGAGACGAAGATTTTGACATATCATACGCCCAAAACGGAGCTACGGATGAGGAGATATGAGCGGTCAAAGTAGCAAGAAAAAATTAGGGTTTCAGACGAAAGTCAACCGAGAGGTTAGATCCAGATCCAGATCCAGCGGCACGCTTCCCGAGGCGGTGGCCGGAGATCACTGTTCACGCCGGAGGGGAGGAGGTGCGCGGTGGCCGGACCCGGACGCGTCCGGCTCGACGCGAACGTGTCCGTCGGCGGGAGGAGGTTTTTAGGGTTTCGGAGGTAGGGGAAGATCCGAAAAACGGGGGGGGGGGGGTGTTTAAATAGGCATAGAGGGAGCTAGGAGAGTCCAAATGAGGTGCGGTTTTCGCCCACACGATCGTGATCGAACGACCAAGACGATGGAGCTGAGTTTGGTGGGTTTTGGGCCAAAATGGAGGGGTGTTGGGCTGCACACACACGAGGCCTTTTCGGTCCCTCGGTTAACCGTTGGAGTATCAAACGAAGTCCAAATGACCCGAAACTTGACAGGCGGTCTACCGGTAGTAAACCAAGGCCGCATGGCAAGTCTCGGCCCAATCCAGAAATGTTTAATCCCCACACACGAAAGAAAGCTAGAAATGGCCACCGGAGGAGAACGAAGCGCCGGAATGCAAAACGGACAACGGGGAAAATGCTCGAATGCAAGAGATGAACATGTATGCGAATGCAATGCACGTGACGACATGATATGAGATGCACGAAAACGAAAACAACACACGGAGGCAAATACCCGAACCCGAGAATTAAATATAACTTAATGCCGGAAACGGCATGAGTTGGAGTACAATTGGGGAAGGTTACATATGGGGCGTTACAACAAGGGAGCACCTTGCTCTGATACCAATTGAAAGTGCGTTATATCAACTAGAGGGGGGGTGAATAGGCGATTTTTATGAAAGTCTTCAAAACATGGAAGTTTCGAAGACAAACGATAGAAATAAACCTATTACCATGCAGCGGAAGTTAGACTACACTAGATAAACCATAGTCATGTATTCAATGAAGTGAAAGGACAATGACTGATAGTAGCTAGGTTGTAAGGATCAGATAGGAAGATATTAAGAAGCCAAACAGATCACACAGTCACTCAGTGAAGACAAAAGATTGAGCAAACATACAATGACTTCACACAGAGTAACAGTAAGTAAAGAGAAGGGAAGGATGAAACCAGTGACTCGTTGAAGACAAAGATTTGTTGGACCAGTTCTAGTTGCTGTGACAACTGTACATCTGCTTAGGGCGGCTAGGTATTTAAACCAAAGGACACGCAGTCCCGGACACCCAGTCCTGAACACGCAGCTCAGGACACCCAGTCCTCACCGTATTCCCCTTGAGCTAAGGTCACACAGACCTCGCCCAATCACTCTGGTAAGTCTTCAAGGTAGACTCCCAAACCTTCACAGACTTCGTTCACCGGCAATCCACAATGTCTCTTGGATGCTCAGAACGCGACGCCTAACCGGCTGGAGGATGCATAGTCCTCAAGTGTAATAAGTCTTCAGATCACTCAGACAAGAAGACTTAAGTGATGCCTAATTCTCTTTGGCTCTGGGTGGTTAGGGCTTTATCCTCGCAAGGAATTCTCTCTCAAAGGCTTCGAGGTGGGTTGCTCTCAAATGACAAAAGCCGTACTGTGAATCTGAGAAGCCAACCGTTTATGGTTGTAGGGGGTGGGCTATTTATAGCCACTAGGCAACCCGACCTGATTTGTCCGAAATGACCCTGGGTCACTAAGGAACTGACACGTGTTTCAACGGTCAGATTTCAAATTCACATGGCAACTTTACTTGGGCTACAAGCAAAGCTGACTTGTCTGACTCTGGAAAAGATTTGCTCTCATAGTCTTCACTCGAAGACATAGGTTTATGTTTAAGCATCACTTCGGTCATTCTGACTGGTTCTCTTGGACCCCACTTAACAGTACTGTGGTTCCTATGACTCAACACAGAAGAAAAAGAGCTATGAAAGATCTAAGTCTTCGAGCTCCATATACTTCATGCGGTGTCTTCTCTTGTCATTGTCTTCAATGTGAATATCTTCATATACCACCTTTGACATCAATGTCTTCATACATTTTTAGGGGTCATCTCTGGTGGGAAAACCGAATCAATGAGGGACTTCTACTTGTGTTATCCTGCAATTCTCACAAACACATTAGTTCCTCAACTAGGTTTGTCGTCAATACTCCAAAACCAACTAGGGTTGGCACTAGATGCACTTACAGTTCCGAGCGAGTAGGAGAAAATTTCCCTCGCCCCATCAAATCGACCTGCCATGCCCCGCTCACCACGACCACCTGCCCCACCCACCACGCAGGTCGCCGCCCCCGTTGTCAGAGTTCGTCGTCGCCGCCCCACCGTGGGTCGGAGTTCGCCCTTGTCGCGTCTCCACTCGCCCCCCCCGCCCCTCGTCTCCCCCATGTCCATGCCCAGCAACCATGCACCTCCTCCTTCCCCCTAATCCTTCACATGCTTCTACTGCAATGCCGGCCAACTCGCCGGCGGCAGCCCGACGACACCCCCACGGTTGCAACTCTGAATGTGGTGCCCAAAAAAAACAGAACATGGTGGAAGCAAAAACAATGGCAGGATCCAGCAAAAACAGAACATGGTGGAAGCAAAAAAGTAGACTCGGCTGGGGATTCAGTGGTCAATTGTAGCAAAAAAGTAGACTAGATCCAGCAGAAAAAACAATGATTGTTACAAAATTAAGCACCGGTTCTAGCAGAAAACAAACTCGAACTAGGAGAGATTCAGTGGTTGATCGTAACAAAAAAGTAGACTAATTCCAGCAAAAAAACAATGGTTGTAGCAAAATTAAGCAATTTAGAACCGCAGAATCTCCTTCCTTCTTCCCCCGTGTCTTCTTCCTTGGGAAGCAGCCCCATAGCGCCGCCATGGACGAGCGACACGCCCGGCCTAGAAGCATCGCCTGGCGCGTCTCGCTGGTCGCCGGAGGTGGCTGCCCTCACCGATGGTCGCCGCCTGATGTCGCTTGAAGCTACGTCGGTATTTTACCAAAGAGGAAGGGATGATGCAGCACAGCGGCGGTAGGTATTTCCCTCAGATATGAAACCAAGGTTATCGAATCAGTAGGAGAACCAAGCAACACAACGTAAACAGTCCCTGCACACAAATAACAATCACTCGCAACCCGACGTGTTAAAGGGGTTGTCAATCCTTTCGGGTAACAGCGCCAGAAATGTCACGTGGACGGGAGAAAGTTGTAAATATTGATAGATCGAACGCCAAACAAAATAAATTGCCGCAAGGTATTTTTGGATTTTTGATTTAATAGATCTGAAAATAAAAGCAAATAAAAATAGCGAAGGAAATATGCCCTAGAGGCAATAATAAATTTGTTATTTATATTTCCTTATATCATGATAAATGTTTATTATTCATGCTAGGATTGTATTAACTGGAAACTTAGTACATGTGTGAATATATAGACAAACAGAATGTACCTAGTATGCCTCTACTTGACTAGCTCGTTAATCAAAGATGGTTAAGTTTCCTAGCCATGAACATGTGTTGTCATTTGATGAACGGGATCACATCATTAGAGAATGATGTGATGGACTAGACCCATCCGTTAGCTTAGCACTATGATCGTTCAGTTTATTGCTATTGCTTTCTTCATGACTTATACATGTTCCTATGACTATGAGATTATGCAACTCCTGAATACCAGATATGTGTATATCTACTTAATGAAACATAAGGTTGAAACATTTGAAAAGTTCAAAGAATTTCAGAGTGAAGTGGAAAATCATCGTAACAAGAAAATTAAGTTTCTACGATTTGATCGTGGAGGTGAATATTTGAGTTATGAGTTTAGTCTTCATTTGAAACAATGCGGAATAGTTTCACAACTCACGTCATCTAGAACACCACAACATAATGGTGTGTCCAAACTTCGTAACCGCATTTTATTAGATATGGTGAGATCTATGATGTCTCTTACTGATTTACCGCTATCGTTTTGGAGTTATGCTTTAGAGACGGCTTCATTCATGTTAAATAGGGCACCATCGAAATCCGTTGAGACGACACCATATGAACTGTGGTTTGGCAAGAAACCCAAGTTATTGTTTCTTAAAGTTTGGGGCTGTGATGCTTATGTGAAAAAGCTTCAACCTGATAAGCTCGAACCCAAATCGAAGAAATGTGTCTTCATATGATACCCAAAGGAAACTGTTGGGTACACCTTCTATCACAGATCCGAAGGCAAGATATTCGTTGCTAAGAATGGATCCTTTCTAGAGAAGGAGTTTCTCTTGAAAGAAGTGAGTGGGCTGAAAGTAGAACTTGATGAGGTAACTGTACCTTCTCCCTTGTTGGAAAGAAGTTTATCACAGAAATCAGTTCCAGTGATTCCTACACCAATTAGTGAGGAAGTTAATGATGATGATCATGAAACTTATGATCAAGTTACTACCGAGCCTCGTAGGTCAACCAGATTAAGATCCACACCAGAGTGGTATGGTAATCCTGTTCTGGAGTCATGTTACTTGACCATGACGAACCTACGAACTGTGAGGAAGCAATGATGAGCCCAGATTCCGCGAAATGGCTTGAGGCCATGAAATCTAAGATGGGATCCATGTATGAGAACAAAGTATGGACTTTGGTTGACTTGCCCGATGATCGGCAAGCCATAAAGAATAAATGGATCTTCAAGAAGAAGACTGGCGCTGACGGTAATGTTACTATCTACAAAGCTCGACTTGTTGCGAAAGGTTTTCGACAAGTTCAAGAAGTTGACTACGATGAGACCTTCTCACCCATAGCGATGCTTAAGTCCGTCCAAATCATGTTAGCAATTGCCGCATTTTATGATTATGAAATTTGGCAAATGGATGTCAAAAGTGCATTCCTTAATGGATATCTTAAAGAAGAGTTGTATATGATGCAACCGGAATGTTTTGTGGATCCAAAAGGTGCTAACAAAGTGTGCAAGCTTCAGCGATCCTTTATGGATTGGTGCAAGCATCTCGGAGTTGGAATATACGCTTTGATAGTGTGATCAAAGCATATGGTCTTATACAGACTTTTGGAGAAGCCTGCATTTACAAGAAAGTGAGTGGGAGATCTGTCGCATTTCTGATATTATATGTGGATGCCATATTGTTGATCGAAAATGATACTGAATTTCTGAATAGCATAAAGGATATTTGAATAGGAATTTGTCAATGAAAGACCTCGGTGAAGCTGCTTATATATTGGGCATCAAGATCTATAGAGATAGATCAGACGCTTAATTGGACGTTCATAGAGCACATACCTTGATAAGGTTTTTGAAGAAGTTCAAATGGATCAAGCAAAGAAAGGGTTCTTGCCTGTATTACAAGGTGTGAAGTTGAGTCAGACTCAATGCCCGACCACTGCAGAAGATAGAGAGATAATGAAAGGCATTCCCTATGCCTCAGCCATAGGTTCTATCATGTATGCAATGTTGTGCACCAGACATGATGTGTGCTTTGCTATTAGTTTAGCATGGAGGTACCAAAGTAATCCAGGAGTGGATCACTAGACAGCGGTCAAGAACATCCTGAAATACCTAAAAAGGACTAAGGATATGTTTCTCGTTTATGGAGGTGACAAAGAGCTCATTGTAAATGGTTACGTCGATGCAAGCTTTGACACTAATCTGGATGAAAATAAGTCACAAACCGGATACGTCTTTTTATTGAATGGTGGAGCTGTCAGTTGGTGCAGTTCGAAGTACATCGTCGTGGCAGGATCTACATATGAAGCGGAATACATAGCTGCTTCGGAAGCAGCAAATGAAGGAGTCTGGATGAAGGAGTTCATATCCGATCTAGGTGTAATACCTAGTGCATCGGGTCCAATGAAAATCTTTTGTGACAATACTGGTGCAATTGCCTTGGCAAAGGAATCCAGATTTCACAAGGGAACCAAGCACATCAAGAGACGCTTCCATTCCATCCGCGATCAAGTTAAGGAGGGAGACATAGAGATTTGCAAGATACATACGGATCTGAATGTTGTAGACCCGTTGACTAAGCCTCTCTCACGAGCAAAACATGATCAACACCAAGACTCCATGGGTGTTAGAATCATTATTTTGCAATCTATATTATTGACTCTAGTGCAAGAGGGAGACTGAAGGAAATATGCCCTAGAGGCAATAATAAAGTTGTTATTTATATTTCCTTATATCATGATAAATGATTATTATTCATGCTAGGATTGTATTAACCGGAAACTTAGTGCATGTGCGAATATATAGACAAACATAATGTCCCTAGTATGCCTCTACTTGACTAGCTCGTTAATCAAAGATGGTTAAGTTTCTTAGCCATGGACATGTGTCGTCATTTGATGAATGGGATCACAGTATTAGAGAATGATGTGATGGACTAGACCCATCCGTTAGCTTAGCACTATGATCGTTCAGTTTATTGCTATTGCTTTCTTCATGACTTATACATGTTCCTATGACTATGAGATTATGCAACTCCCGAATACCGAAGGAACACTTAGTGTGCTATCAAACGGCACAATGTAACTGGGTGATTATAAAGATGCTCTACAGGTGTCTCTGATGATGTTTGTTGAGTTGGCATAGATCGTGATTAGGATTTGTCACTCCGATTGTCGGAGAGGTATCTTTGGGCCATCTTGGTAATGCACATTACTATAAGCCTTGCAAGCAATGTGACTAATGAGTTAGTCACGGGATGATGCATTACGGAACGAGTAAAGAGACTTGCCGGTGACGAGATTGAACTAGGTATGATGATACGAACGATCGAATCCCAGCAAGTAACACACTGATGACAAAAGGAACAACATATGTTGTTATGCGGTTTGACCGATAAAGATCTTCGTAGAATATGTAGGAACCAATATGAGCATCCAGGTTCCGCTATTGGTTATTGACCGGAGATGTGTCTTGGTCATTTCTACATAGTTCTCGAACCCGTAGGATCCACACGCTTAACGTTCGATGACAATTTGTATTATGAGTTATGTGATTTGATGTACCGAAGATTGTTCGGAGTCCCGAATGAGATCACGGACATGACGAGGAGCCTCAAAATGGTCGAGACATAAAGATTGATATATTGGACTATGTTATTCGGACACCGAAAGTGTTTCGGATAAAACCGGAGTGCCGGAGGGGTTATCGGAACCCCCCGGGGAAATAATGGGCCTTAGGGGAGAGATAGGGCAGCAGCCAGGAGGTGGCACCCCCCAAGGGGAGTCCGAATAGGACTAGGGGAGGGGGCGCGACCCCTCTTTCCCTCTCCCTCTCCCTTTCCCTCTCCCTTTCCCTCTCCTTCCTTCTTCTCCTACTTGGACTAGGAAAGGGGGGGACCGATTCCTACTGGGAGTAGGATTCCCACCCTTGGGCACGCCCCTTGTGGCCGGCCGGCCTCCTCCTCCCCTCCTTTATATACGGGGGAGGGGGCACCCCGTAGACACACAAGTTGATCTTTAGACGTGTGCGGTGCCCCCTCCACAGTTTTACACATCGGTAATATTATCGTAGTGCTTAGGCGAGGCCCTGCATCGGTAACTTCATCATCACCATCAACACGCCGTCGTGTTGACGGAACTCACCCTCAGACTCAGCTGGATCAAGAGTACGAGGGACGTCACCGAGCTGAACGTGTGCTGATCGCGGAGGTGCCATGCGTTCGGTACTTGATCGGTTGGATCACGAAGACGTTCGACTACATCAACCGCGTTACTAAACACTTCCGCTTTCGGTCTACGAGGGTACGTAGACACACTCTCCCCTCTCGTTTCTATGCATCTCATAGATAGATTTTGCGTGATCGTAGGTAAATTTTTTGATATACTGTGTTTCCCAACAAATAGATCACAAAGGCAAATAATATGAGAAAGAGACCCGGGTGTCGGTGTCAAAACCGACAGATCTCGGGTAGGGGCTCCCGAACTGTGCGTCTAAGGATCGAAGGTAACATGAGACAAGGGCATGATGTTTTACCCAGGTTCGGGCCCTCTTGATGGAGGTAATACCCTACGTCCTGCTTGATTGACTTCGATGAGTATAGGGGTTACAAGAGTTGATCTACCACGAGATCGTAATGGCTAAACCCTAGTTGTCTATCCTGTATGATTATGATTGCCTCTACGGACTAAACCCTCCGATTTATATAGACACCGAAGGGGGCTAGGATTTTTACAGAGTCGGTTTACAGAGAAAGGAATCTTCATATCCGCACGCTAAGCTTGCCTTCCACGCCAAGGAGAGTCCCACCCGAACACGGGGGAAAGTCTTCCGTCTTGTATCTCCACGGCCCATTAGTCCGACCCATGTTGCATAGCCCGAACGCCCGATGACCCCGTAATCTAGGACTCCCTCAGTAGCCATCGTGTAGGTGTCAAAACCGACGGATCTCGGGTAGGGGGTCTTGAACTGTGCGTCTAGGATCGATGGTAACATGAGACGGTGGACACAATGTCTACCCAGGTTCGGGCCCTCTCTATGGAGGTAATACCCTACTTCCTGCTTGATTGATCTTGATGAATAAGAGTGTTACAAGAGTTGATCTACCACGAGATCGTAATGACTAAACCCTAAAAGTCTAGTCTGGCTATGATTATGAGGATCTATCTACGGACCTAGCCCTTCAGTTTATATAGGCACAGGAGGTATCTAGGGTTACACAAGGTCAGTTACAGAGAAAGGAATATTCACAGTTGGTCACCAAGCTTGCCTTCCACCCCAGGGAGAGTCTTATCGGACAAGGGTAGAGTCTTCGGTCTTCGTATCTTCACGACCCATTAGTCCGGTGTAACGCCCCCGATACAACTTTCCATATTTGTAACTCCGACTCTTGCCTTTTCCGGAGATGCGATATGATTTTCCCTTCGTGGTTGGGTTTTGTCTTTGTTTTTCTTTTTGTTCATGTCATGCATCTCATATCATGTCATCATGTGCATCGCATTTGCATTCGTGTTCGTCTCATGCATCCGAGCATTTTCCCCGTTGTCCGTTTTGCAATCCGACACTCCCACATGCACCGGCGCACCCCTCTTGTCTCTTTTTGTGAGCGGGTGTTAAACGTTCTCGGAATGGCCCGAGATTTGTCAAGTGGCCTTGGTACATCACTGGTAGACCGCCTGTCAAATTTCATTCCATTTGGAGCCTGTTTGATACCCCAACGGTTAAACGGGTAACCGTAAAAGCCCCTTGTGTGTTGCAGCCCAACACCCCTCCAAAACGTCCCAATAACCCATCTAAACCATTTCCATGCCCTCCATCGTCGGATCACGATCATGTGGGCGAAAACTACACCTCATTTGGACACTCCAAACTCCCTCTACCTATATAAAGGTCTTCCCCGTCCAAAATCGCAGTCCAAACCCTAGCGCCTTCCTCCTCGCGCCGCCGGACATGTCCAACCGCGCCGGACATGTCCCTTCGGCCAATCCGAAGAGGCCACATCAGCACCGCTGCCTTCCTCATCCACTCACGTGCCGCCACTCGCCTCCTCTCTCTCTCCATCGCACCGGCCCTGCAGGCCCATCGCAGGCCCGCGCTGGCCCGAGCCGCTGCCGCCCGAACCCGCACGAGCCCGGAACCTCGCCTTCACCCCATGCTTCCCGCCGGCCACCCGGACCGCACCGGAAGACCCGACTCCTAAGTCGAGATCACCGAATGCACGTGTACAGTGATCCCAGAGATCAATGCTCACTGAACACACAGAAGCTGAATAACAAGAGTCTTACATCCATAAATACCGTCTTACACAAATTATGACCATTTCGGTCAAGTCTTACATAGATAAAGCCGCAAGTGCTGAATATCAAATAAACTTAAGTAGCGGAATCTTCGTCGATAAGTAGAACCCATGCCATCTGCCTTAACCCTACAGGCATTCTGACTGGGAAACAACCTAGTTCGCATGTTCGTTTCTGAAGAACTCTTCTTCAAACTCCTGTTCTTCCATGCCTGGCCAATTAAATAACCAGTGGCAAGCCAATGAGTACTTTGAATGTACTCGCAAGCAACCCATGTTTTGGTTCAAGATACAACAATGCATGACATAGGTAAAGTTTTGCGGAAAGCTAGTTTTGAGTACAATGACATGTTCAACAACCTGTAAGACATGCATCAGGAGAATTCAATTAACCATGAGGATAGGTTACAGATATCAACATAAATAGAGTGGGCACCAACCCAACTCAATCATGTCAAGTCCTTTGACTTGACCCAAGTAGTTCTTCCCACACACACTGGTTCGTAAACAAGTGGACGTAGCCCAAGAGCGGTTACCCAACTGTCCTTGACCATGGACACGGCTATTCGAATAGTTTTACACTCTGCAGAGGTTGCACACTTTACCCACAAGATCCGGGGAACTTTCGTGTCATCCACGACCCGCGGTACCTCAAGTACCCGGGGTAAGCACCCGATCACTACCTTTCCCTAGACGACACTAACATGGAGTCCACTCGATTGGTAGTAACCCCCGTGCCCAACATTTCATAACTTAAAATTGTGGAGCCTCGCTCCCATATTCATCACATACCACTAGCACGGGGTACCAACGGTGTGTCCGGTGCCCCATAAAAATGTTCTTGGCCGCCCTACCTGGCACGACCCTGTCCCGAGAGAGAGCACCAACTCTCCCCCGTCACTAGTAATGCGGGCTCCAAGCTAGTATCGGCCTAGGTAATCAATAATGCCCTTTACTATATAAGGGTAGAGTGGTTGCGCATGTAAGGTTGGAATAACGGTCGCAACTTAAACCAATCCGTTTTTGAAAGAAACACACACACTTGCCTCGGTACACCACTTCGTCATCAAGCGGTTACCCATCTCATTATCTCCCTCGGGCATAAGTGGCACCCGACGGGGTTTTCGAAAAGTCCTTGAAAATACTTTGTCTCCATAACCATGCATATTCCCGTCCCTTTTTGCGTAGCAACTACTTTAGCATCCTGTCTACTCCCACCGGCATAACCCTCATAAGAAGGTAGGGTCATGCACAATGCAAGTATCAACGAGGAAGTAACAGAGGCAACCCATCAAAGTGGTTACCACCTCATCATGATTCCGTTGCAACAACAATATGGTGCTATATGACATGCATAAAAAGGGTTTCATAGACATGGTCAAAGGGCTGCTTGCCTGGTTCAACAGAGTCTTCTGGATCTTCAAAGTCTTCTGGTCCAACTCCTTCGTCAACAACGCAATCTATCGTCGCAAAATAATAATGAGAAAAATAAGGCAATAATCAAACAGAAAAACCAAAGTGCTCAGAAAAAGTCAACTCATTTTTGTTAAATACTACTCCCTCCGTCCGGAAATACTTGTCATCAAAATGGATAAAAGGAGATGTATCTAGACGGATTTTAGTTATAGATACATCCTTATTCATCCATTTTGATGACAAGTATTTTCGGACGGAGGGAGTAGGTTGAAAACTAAGAAGGGGAAAATTCCTAGTTTTGGAGTAGCAGAATAGGAGAAATGGATTTACAAAGGCATATTTAAATGCTTAAAATCACATTTAAATATTTACAGTGAAGAAAAGGTTGTTGGATTTGAATGAAAGTTGCCCCATTAAATAGGTTGCAATATTTTGGGAATTTAGGAATTGGAATTAATTTATTTGGACATATATTTTATCCTGTGGAATTTTTGGAAAAGTGACAGAAAAAGAAAAAGGAAAAGCAGCACTGTGCAACTGGGCCAGAAGGACCACAGTGCAGCAGGCCCAGATGGGTTTCAGCCCACGCGAGGCTGCCACGTCGAAGGCGTAAAGGCAAAATACGCCTTCAGCCGACGCAGCGAACCGGTGCGCGCGCATGCGTGTTTAAACACGACGGGTGGGGCCCACCCGTCAGAGTGTGAGGCTGACCGACGGGCCCCACGGGCGTCGTCTTCAACCTCGGCCTAGAGAGGGTGGCGAGCTCACCGGCGACGATGCACAGCACGGCGAGGTCGGGCGAGGGCACGACTGGACTCAGCGTCGAGTTGCCATTCGGGTGGAGGTGGAGTTGGTCGTCGGGGTGGCCTGGTTCGCCGGCGACGAGGTCATGCGGCGGAGGTGCTTCGAGTGTCGGTGGTTCCGGCCATTTCCGGCAGCTACAGAGAGGGGAAACAAGGGGGAAAGGATCAGAGAGCTGCAGGGGTTCCAGATCGAGAGGAAAGGGGGCCAGGGACGGCCTGTACCTCGCGAACTCCGGCGAGCCGAAGCGGCGGATCTTGAGCTCGATCTCGAGCTCGGGCGGCTCTGGGACAATTGGGTGGCGTGGGAGGTGGATTAGGAGTGTGGGGGAGCGACAGGGAGTGATAAAGAGGCTCGGGGTCGCCTCTTATAGGCTGGCCGAGGTCCATCGTAGGCGCGGCCTACGGGTGCCAGCGGGATCGGCTCGGGTGGCCGTTAGTGTGACGCCCGGATAATCAAGCTACAGTAAACCTCTGCTAATGGTACCACGTCACCTCGGTTACTGTTGATAAGCTCGAGCTAGTTCGAAACCGATTCAAATTCAAAATTCAAATCAGGCAAACAATAAAAGTTTTCAAACATTAAAACTAAAATGTCCAAAATGTGTCGAATAAATCATGGATAATAATAGTGGAGAAACCACCATTTTATAAAAGGTTTAAGTGCACAAAAATATTTAAAACACCAGCAAAACGTTTAACTAACTACCCTTTTCAATTTGATAAAATATTAAACTATTTTTTTATTGCCAAAAACTTATGGGGCAGTGGCATACTTATTAAAACTAAATTAGGAACCAGTGGTGTAGTTTATAAAACCAAATTCAAAAGGAAACTAAAGTAAGAACAGTAAAACAGAAATATAAAATAAAACAAAGATAAAATAAAAGGGGAAAGAACCCTGCTTCCCCCCCACTAGGCCTCGATCCAACCGGCCCAGTCGGCCACCCCATGAGGCCGGCCCAACCTGGCAAGGGCCAACCGGCCAGTCCACCCCCGCTCCCTTATCCATCCACCTACCGGAACCCTAGCGCACACCCCCCCACTCACCTCGCACGATCCCCCACTCTCTCCCACGTCTCTCTCCTCCCTCCCCCGATCCAGATCGGGATCGGGATGCTCACGCCCGCCCCACCTTCGTCGCCCGTGGCCCTCACCGGACGCCACCGCCGCCTCGAGCCCCGTCATCGGCCGCTGTCCTAGACGCCGCGCTCCTCCGCTCTCCTCTGCCCGATTCCGCTGGATCGGGAGGGGGCCGCCCCAACGACGCCGCCCCGTGCTCGGCTTCCACCTCGGGCCTCCGCACGCCGCCCCCGACTCCAGCCTCCTCGGAGCGCTCCCTCGCCTGTCTGCTTCATCTACGTCGACGCCGACGTCTCCGACCACCACCCCGACCCCCGCTGCCCCGTTCCCAACGAATCACGGTGAGGCCAACCCCGACCTCTTTTTCCCTCCCCGCCATGCTCGCCGTCTCTGCCGCTAGCGCAGTCGCCACCGCCCGGGCTCCTGCTCGCGGCCATCGCGGCCCTGGACGAGCCGCTCGACCCCCCGCGCGCGCCCCCGGCACCGCCCCTGCACCTGCAGCGCCATCGCGCGCCCGCTCCCGCGGACTGCTACTGCTGTACTACGCCCGCGCGCGCTCGCCCACGTCGCCGTTTCGCCCCGCCTCCACTCGCTGCTAGCTCGTCGGGCCCGCCTTCTGCTCGCCGCGTCGTGCCCACCTGCCGCTCCGCTTCCCTGCCGCCCTGCCCTGCACCGCCCGTTCCCCTGCCCGCAGTTGCCGGCGGCCACTCGCCCTGAGGCTGCCACCGGCGATGGCCGTGGCCTCGTCTCCTTCCGGGCGGTAGCCCGCTAACCCGAACCCGCTGTGGCCCTTTGGCCCAATGACAGTGGGGCCCTGCCCAAGAATGTTTATTAAAAAAAGGGGGAAATTATAAATAAAGAAAATATTAATTAATTAATTAATTAATTAAGTTAATTAATTATAATTAGATTAACCTAATCACTAATTAACCTAATTAACTGTTAGTTAATTAAAACAGAGTATGACAAACGGGACCGACCACTGACGTCATGCTGACGTCATGATGACGTCAGCAGACACTATTCTGGATAATGTTAATTAAATTAATTAAATAAATCCTAAAAATGATTTAAATCTTTGAAAATTAATATAAAATAAACCGTAGCTTGGATGAAAAATACTTTGTACATGAAAGTTGCTCAAAACGTCGAGATGAATCCGGATACGCACCCCGTTCTTCCGCCACGCATCCCTAGCATAGCAAACACGCAACTTTCCCCCTCCGGTTCATCTGCCCGAAAACGCGAAACACCGGGGATAGTTTCCCGGATGTTTTCCCCCTTCACCGATACCACCTTGTACCGCGTTAGGGCACACCTAGCACCACAATTTGTCATGTCATGCATCGTTATGCATTTGTTTGCATTATATTTATTGTTTCTTCCCCCTCTTCTCTCGCTAGACACCGAGACCGACGCCGCTGCTACCCAGTTCGACTACGGTGTTGACGACCACTCTCTCTTGCCAGAGCAACCAGGCAAGCCCCCCCTTGATCACGAGATATCGCCTACTCTTCTCTATACTGCTTGCATTAGAGTAGTGTAGCTTGTTACTGCTTTCCGTTAATCCTATCCTGATGCATAGCCTGTCCTTGCTACTACTGTTGATACCTTACCTGCAATCCTAAATGCTTAGTATAGGATGCTAGTTTATCATCAGTGGCCCTACATTCTTGTCCGTCTGCCATGCTATACTACTGGGCCGTGATCCCTTGGGAGGTGATCATGGGCATATACTATATATTTTACACAGTTACCTTACTTATGATACTGTTCGGAGATGGGGGCTGAAGGGGCAGGTGGTTCCACCCAGGTAGTGGTGGGCCTGGGTTCCCGCCGGCCCCCGACTGTTACTTTGTGGCGGAGCGACAGGGCAGGTTCAGACCACCTAGGAGAGAGGTGGGCCTGGCCCTGGTCGACGTTCACGGATACTTAACACACTTAATGAGTTCTGGGTATTTGATCTGAGTTTGGCCATCTGGCTTATACGCACTAACCATCTACGCGGGAGTAGTTATGGGTATCCCGGCGTCGTGGTATCAGCCGAAGCCTTCGTGATGTCAGCGACTGAGTGGCGCGCGCCGGATTGGGCTGGAACGCCGTTAGGTTAGGTCTGCTTCCGGCCGCGTTCGCAACATGCAGGTGTGCAAAGGGCGATGGGCCCAGACCCCTGCGCCATAGGGTTTAGACCGGCGTGCTGACCTCTCTGTTGTGCCTAGGTAGGGTTGCGACGTGTTGATCTTCCGTGGCCGGGCATGACCTAGAAAAGTGTGTCCGGCCAAATGGGATCAAGCGTGTTGGGGTATGTGGTGCACCCCTGCAGGGAAGTTTATCTATTCGAATAGCCGTGTCCCTCGGTAAAAGGACGACCCGGAGTTGTACCTTGACCTTATGACAACTAGAACCGGATAATTAATAAAACACACCCTTCCAAGTGCCAGATATAACCTGGTGATCGCTCTCTAACAGGGCGACGAGGAGAGGATCATCCGGTAGGATTATGCTATGCGATGCTACTTGGAGGACTTCAGTCTACTGTCTTCTACATGCTGCAAGACGAAGGCTGCCAGAAGCGTAGTCTTCGACAGGATTAGTTATCCCCCTCTTATTCTGGCATTCTGCAGTCCAGTCCACATATAATAGCCTTATTCCAGTTGATACCAATGCATACATATGTAGTGTAGCTCCTTGCTTGCGAGTACTTTGGATGAGTACTCACGGTTGCTTTCTCCCTCTTATCCCCCTATCCCTTCTACCTGGTTGTCGCAACCAGATGTTGGAGCCCAGGAGCCAGACGCCACCGTCGACGACGACTCCTACTACACCGGAGGTGCCTACTACTACGTGCTGCCCGCTGACGACGACCAGGAGTAGTTTAGGAGGATCCCAGGCAGGAGGCCTGCGCCTCTTTCGATCTATATCCCAGTTTGTGCTAGCCTTCTTAAGGAAAACTTGTTTAACTTATGTCTGTACTCAGATATTGTTGCTTCCGTTGACTCGTCTATGATCGAGCTCTTGTATTCGAGCCCTCGAGGCCCCTGGCTTGTAATATGATGCTTGTATGACTTATTTTATTTGTAGAGTTGTGTTGTGATATCTTCCCGTGAGTCCCTGATCTTGATCATACACGTTTGCGTGTATGATTAGTGTACGATTAAATTGGGGGCGTCACAAGTTGGTATCAGAGCCGACTGCCTGTAGGAATCCCCCTTCCACACTCCTTGGCCGAAGTTGAGTCTAGTCAATGAAAATTGTTTTACTAACTTGGTTGTGCGGCCCCTGGGCCCACGTCGCCATCGGGTGTTATTAGGATCTTTTATTCCTCGATCTATACTCTGGGACTCTGATCTCTCTTCTATTCGGGTTAAATGATTTTGCTAAAATCTAACTCTAGGTTCTCGTTACCACTTCCTGCCGGAGAACCCTTTCATTACGGATGATCGACTGCTTCAACAGAAGATTCTGACAATACTCTCCGATAATTTTTCGAGACTTTGTGCCATCCCTCTTGCAATTCCCCTTCCACCGTAAACCCTTAAGGATAACTACTTACAGTTGTTATTCTTACATTCATCCCCAGTTGGTCTTGTTATTACAAGATACATCGAAATTCATTCTATTGTTACAAGAATACTTTGTGCCTACTGCCTTGCAGTTCATTTTCCACATATACACCCCCTACGGATAATTCTCGCACTTATCGGGTATCCGCTCATTCCCAGTTGTTCAAGTTTTTCGCCAAAGACTTCAGAATATCATTCGATCTTCCGAAAATCCCGAGCAGCCTATTGCTCTTGAAATTCTCGCTTGCTTGCATTATGGTTAATCCCATAAGTTTCGTAATCTTATTGGCCTCCCTTGTCTTTATCATTTTAAGTCCGTTTATTCAATATGTTGAGGATGCTCGCATTTCTTAGTCGAATCCTGGGATTCATCCTTCCAGCTCAGACGTCATTTGGATATGAGCTGGTTCTTGACCAATCAATGCCTTGATCATTTGTGCTTCCAAGTCTGTTGAACTTATTCATTTTCGATCAGAACGATTGCTTCTGATCCCTTGATTTGGAGATCATAAAGTTTCTTTGCATTAAGCTTTGAATTAGTCAGTTGTTTCTATAACCCGATGCCATGGCATTCCTTCTTCCTTTGATTGAGTACCGATACTCACATCAGCCTCGTTGTGGATCGCCATACCCATTGCCGGGTTATTATCCGACAATGTCCTTCACAACCAAAATTCTTGTGAGTTCTTTACCTGATACATAATGCCCTTGGTAAATGGTATCATCTGCTTGGCCAACCATGTTCTGCTTTCGAGCTGGTCGTATTTACTATTGAAGCTTGTGTTATATGTTTCCACGATACCCTGTCGGGTTGAACCTGTGCCTTCCTTTATATATGTGAACTCGGAAGTTTTCACGAGTCATACTCATCTGGTATTTCACCAGATAATACTTTCAACACTAATACCTTTATCAAAGCGAAAAGTGAATGAATGGTCATGCATTGGAGAAGTGGGAGTCGACCTTGAACCTGTGTTCATGCCCATGGACACGATGTAGATCTTACCATTAAAGCTTCTCTTAAATTAATTATTCCTTTGGTACAAGTTCATTTTATATTTGGGTTCTGGCCTTTTGCAATCGTGGTTCCGACCATGTTCTCCTTTAAATACCATTTCTCGTGCGAGTTTAAGCACTTGTCTTCTGTAGAGCAATACCCCGGTCCAACCTCTACTTTGATTTGTCGTCGAGTATTACCCCCCGGGTATCTCGGGACTATCACGGAACTGCATAACTTCTTATGAGTTCTTCATCAAGTACTACATTCTCACTGGTTCCATTTTTTTCAAGGGCGCTGAGTTATTAGACACTCAAAGACACCGAAAACTGAATCGAGATCGCACCGCGATTAATCAACTCTTGGTAACCTTCATTACTTACAAATTTGAACTCGATCACGTAAGTCCTAGCCTGCCCGGCTATATCATTATCCTGCTAAAATTTAACTGTGCTACCTGGTTCGTAAACCCAGAGCACAACTTTCGATGATGAGCTAAGCTTACGTCGATCTTCCTCGTCATATCAGTTTGCCTTGAACAACAAGCTTGGTTTTAAGTTTGTGTCCTACCCATGGTTCCAATAACCTTCCGCTTCATCATTCCTTTGACTTGATGTCGTCACTGATTGATTACATCTTCATGAAATCTATCGACAAATGTGTCGTGATCATCATCAACCTTATGAGCTCTTCCAGGATATCAATTGAGTTCATGATGAGAAATACCATCCTTGCCCCCAATGATTTGTGTTATCTTTGACTACCTTATTGACTTCCCTCCAACACAAACTTATTCATGTTTTGTGTTATACCTTGAGATCCTTGCTAGCCAGCATTTGTTCTTCTTTACCTTGGAATATTACCACCTTTTATGTCAAGAATGTCGTGGTAATTTTACCACCTCTTGAGAATTCTTGATATATTAATATCTCTCGCCTTTTGCGTTCATATCTTGGTCTTCGTGTTGTTTCTAACTGGAATACCGACAAATGGTCTGTGATGTGTAAATTCCAAACTTCTAGCAACCCTATTGCTTTGAAGTTATTGGTCTACAGCTTCATTCTAAGTCTATTGCTTATTGAATCATCATTCGAACATTGATCGTGCTACCTAGTCCAGATTCCTGGGTGCACCCTTCTATCATTGTTTAGTTGTGTATGTTTCCCTCGAGCATACATCATTATATCATTTGATCCGACAAATGATATTTCCTTGTTCACATAATTGTGGAAATCAATCCTTTGGAAATCTCGATGTTTTGTTGCTGAGCGTATCAGCCACCTCCTCATCCTCTCCTTGGTTTACTGATGAACTCTTGTTTCAGAGCTCACTTCCTTAGATCATTTCTGAGAATCTCACAATGTCATCTCGTCAAATTGTGTTGCACCTTTTCTTCTCAGGCATCCTGAGTCTGAGGTATCCCGACACCAATCAAATCTGAATCTCGATCAATTATGATGATTGGAACATATTTCCAAGAGTTATAATGTTGGTCTTTATATGACCCGGTAAGGTGGTGTCATACCTAGCCCACCTAGCCGGAGGACCTATTGTTACTGTTTCCTTTTAGCAAGATTATCCATTCTTCCCTGAGGAAATTGTAAGGCTTATTCTACAAGTTGTTCCTGATGGATCCTTTGAGTATCCAAAATCCGACCTTTGCCTATTGACCATGTCCATGCTATCTTGAAGCATGTCTGTGGTACTCCGATTTTCAGTAAGAGCATTGAAAGCGCAATGCTAAGTTTTCTTTATCCAATATCCAACCACCGTTGTTTGGGTAATGTCATGAAATTGCTCTCCCTTTACCTAAATGATTTTCTACATTATATCCTGTCATGGATATCATGCTCTGCTTATCATTGGGAGGATATACCCCTGAAATATCTGATGATCACATTTTACTTTCCATTGATTTGTTTAACCTTCCTTGTGATCCATAGGATCTAAGCAGTAATATCCTTCTACTTATGTAAACACCTTGGTGTACAACCGTGTCAGTAAGACCCTGTTGAAATTGTCGATAGCATTCCGGTCACCACCGATGGACGAGAACTTTGCCTATTGGCCCGCCTCGTTCAACGAGCGGGAAAACGGTTCTCTTTGTCCCTCGCCCTTGGTACCGACATTGTTGCCGACATAACTGATAGGCTACCCTCTGACATGCCTTGCTATTGTGACCGTGCGAGATGTCACCGCTCCTAATTTTAACCCACATGATGGGCCCATAACCCACAGTTCCACAGGATCGAAACCTGACTCTACTGTACACCCTGTTGTCAAAGTTATTCCTCGTGCTTGACTTTGTAGGTAATTCACGGGCCACCTACCTGTTGATCTATTCAGGTATCAGATGCAATGCTTATTCACATTGCTCTAAACCCCTTCAACACTTTGTTTCAGGCATCGAACGATTGCCTGCCCGCTCGAAACTTCCAATGATACCTCCTTACTTTTCTCTCAGTATTTTCTTAAGTTTTAATTCGAGAGTTACTTTCCGCCACCTTCCCCGATGTTAACTACCGGGTAGTCAACCTTGCAGAGGTCCGTTCTTACAGAATAACCACCCCTTGTCCTTTCGTAAGTACGATGAAATTTCCGAAGAAAAGATGATGACTTCATCATGATGACCTGAAGCAGACAAAGGAAGACATCAATATAATGGATCGACCTCTTCGAGAAGAGCAGCCAAGAACGAGAAGACTCGTTAGAATTTCGTAACCAGATCTTTCCCCCTTACTCCCCTCGTAAATCTCGGGACGAGATTTCGTGTAGTGGAGGAGAATTGTGACGCCTGAATAATCAAGCTACAGTAAACCTCTGCTAATGGTGCCACGTCACCTCGGTTACTGTTGATAAGCTCGAGCTAGTTCGAAACCGATTCAAATTCAAAATTCAAATCAGGCAAACAATAAAAGTTTTCAAACATTAAAACTAAAATTTCCAAAATGTGTCGAATAAATCGTGGATAATAATAGTGGAGAAACCACCATTTTATAAAAGGTTTAAGTGCACAAAAATATTTAAAACACCAGCAAAACGTTTAACTAACTACCCTTTTCAATTTGACAAAATATTAAACTATTTGTTTTATTGCCAAAAACTTATGGGGCAGTGGCATACTTCTTAAAACTAAATTAGGAACCAGTGGTGTAGTTTATAAAACCAAATTCAAAAGGAAACTAAAGTAAGAACAGTAAAACAGAAATATAAAATAAAAGGGGAAAGAACCCCTGCTCCCCCCCACTAGGCCTCGATCCAGCCGGCCCAGTCGGCCACCCCACGAGGCCGGCCCAACCTGGCAAGGGCCAACCGGCCAGTCCATCCCCGCTCCCTTATCCATCCACCTACCGGAACCCTAGCGCACACCCCCCACTCACCTCGCACGATCCCCCCACTCTCTCCCAAGTCTCTCTCCTCCCTCCCCCGATCCAGATCGGGATCGGGATGCTCACGCCCGCCCCACCTTCGTCGCCCGTGGCCCTCACCGGACGCCACCGCCGCCTCGAGCCCCGTCATCGGCCGCCGTCCCAGACGTCGCACTCCTCCGCCCTCCTCTGCCCGATTCCGCTGGATTGGGAGGGAGCCGCCCCAACGACGCCGCCCCGTGCTCGGCATCCACCTCGGGCCGCCGCACGCCGCCACCGACTCCAGCCTCCTCGGAGCGCTCCCTCGCCTGTCTGCTTCATCTACGTCGACGCCGACGTCTCCGACCACCACCCCGACCCCCGCTGCCCCGTTCCCAACGAATCACGGTGAGGCCAACCCCGGCCTCTTTTTCCCTCCCCGCCGTGCTCGCCGTCTCTGCCGCTAGCGCAGTCGCCGCCGCCCGGGCTCCTACTCGCGGCCATCGCGGCCCTGGACGAGCCGCTCGACCCCCCGCGCGCGCCCCCGGCACCGCCCCTGCCCCTGCAGCGCCATCGCGCGCCCGCACCTGCGGACTGCTGCTGCTGCACTACGCCCGCGCGCGCTCGCCCACGTCGCCGTTTTGCCCCGCCTCCGCTCGGTGCTAGCGCGTCGGGCCCGCCTTCTGCTCGCCGCATCATGCCCACCTGCCGCTCCGCTTCCCTGCCGCCCTGCCCTGCACCGCCCGTTCCCCTGCCCGCAGTTGCCGGCGGCCACTCGCCCTGAGGCTGCCACCGGCGATGGCCGTGGCCTCGTCTCCTCCCGGGCGGTAGCCCGCTAACCCGAACCCGCTGTGGCCCTTTGGCCCAATGACAGTGGGGCCCTGCCCAAGAATGTTTATTAAAAAAGGGGGAAATTATAAATAAAGAAAATATTAATTAATTAATTAATTAATTATAATTAGATTAACCTAATCACTAATTAACCTAATTAACTATTAGTTAATTAAAACAGAGTATGACAAACGGGACCCACCTGTCAGGTTGACCAAGTCAACTACTGACGTCATGCTGACGTCAGCAGACACTATTCTGGATAATGTTGATTAAATTAATTAATTAAATCCTAAAAATGATTTAAATCTTTGAAAATTAATATAAAATAAACCGTAGCTCGGATGAAAATACTTTGTACATGAAAGTTGCTCAAAACGTCGAGACGAATCCGGATACGCACCCCGTTCTTCCGCCACGCATCCCTAGCATAGCGAACACGCAACTTTCCCCCTCCGGTTCATCTGCCCGAAAACGCGAAACACCAGGGATACTTTCCCGGATGTTTTCCCCCTTCACCGGTACCACCTTGTACCGCGTTAGGGCACACCTAGCACCATAATTTGTCATGTCATGCATCGTTATGCATTTGTTTGCATTATATTTATTGTTTCTTCCCCCTCTTCTCTCGCTAGACACCGAGACCGACACCGCTGCTACCCAGTTCGACTACGGTATTGACGACCACTCCCTCTTGCCAGAGCAACCAGGCAAGCCCCCCCTTGATCACCAGATATCGCCTACTCTTCTCTATACTGCTTGCATTAGAGTAGTGTAGCTTGTTACTGCTTTCCGTTAATCCTATCCTGATGCATAGCCTGTCCTTGCTACTACTGTTGATACCTTACCTGCAATCCTAAATGCTTAGTATAGGATGCTAGTTTATCATCAGTGGCCCTACATTCTTGTCCGTCTGCCATGCTATACTACTGGGCCGTGATCCCTTGGGAGGTTTTGGGAGGTTTTGTCCATTATTTTGAACATGACCATGTGTTGAAACTCTTATATATGGAAAATATATGTCCACTGAGTTTCCCTGATGTTTGTCAAATATTTTTGAAATTTAATATAGTTTTTCCCTATTAAAGTCCATTTCTGGCCTTAAGAAAAAGCTTTTAAATAAAATAGGAAAATAAATGTTAAAATTATATTTTTGTGGTTTATGGGAACCCTCTATCTAATAGGTTTCAAATATACTCTTTGAAATATTTTTCATACCCCAAATCAAGTACTTGTAGTGCAAACCTCAACTCATGTGTTTTTAGAAAACTAAATTTTGAAAATACTATTTGGCCAAATTATTTTTGTAGGAAAATACTATATTGTACTATACACATGGCATGATCATTGGGCAGAAGTTTGGGGCAAGGAGATGAAGTACAGAAGGTGGAGTAGTTGACTTTAAAGATCACTTGAAAAATCACTCAGAGAAAGCCAATTCCAAAATAAAAGCCAAATAATGCAAAAATTTCTGTTGGTCCAATTTTTTTCATGCTTTAATAATGAAAATGACATGTTACAAAATGCAGGGTGTGACACCCGCCTCCCATACTCCACCGCCGCCTCGCATGCCGCCGCATGTCACCGGTCCATCGCGCCCGCGCCCTCCCGCGCGTGCTCCGCGCCGCGCCGCACCTTCCCTGCACCGCCCGCCGTCGCCGGAGTGCGTCGCGCCGCCGTCGTACTCCTCCTCACCGGAGCCCCGACCGCGACGCGCCGGAGTTCGGCGCCCCTCAATGCCAGCCGCCGCCCGCGCCCTCTCCTTGCCGGATCCGCCCGGACCCGCGTCGCGAAGGCTAGATCTGGCCATCTTCGGCCTCCTCCCCTCGCCGGAGTGGCTCTCCGTCACCGGAACCGCCATGGCCGCCGCCCTGCCCAGCCACCGGGAGTCCTTTGTCCCTGGACGCCATTGTTCCCCGATCCAAATGGTCGCCCGCGTCCGGGATCTCGCTATCCCGCTCGGCCCCGTCCAGTTTTTCGTCCACGGGGTATGATTTTCCACTAAGTCTTTTCCAGCCCCTAATATTTTTAAGCCTCCTTCGTCGCATCATATCTCGGTGACCGTGGCTCCAAATCATGCATATGATATGTCGAATTGTTCGTCTCGTTGAGCTCTCCATGCTAGAAGCATTTCCATGCATGTTCATGTTCATTATGATGCCATTTTAATTGTTGCAAGAGTGCTATAAAATGTTAACTGATGGTACTGATTAGATCATGAGGTTTTGTCATTTTTGTTGCATTTGATGTGTGCATTGTTTGAGCATGAGGTCTACATGTGTTTTGAGCTACATCATGCCATCTTTGCAGAGGTGCTTGTCTTGTATTTTGATCTTTGTGGTGACGAGCACACGCATGCAAACTAGGCTTCGTGATGTTGCTGTTTTCATGCTGTTATTTTGATGCCTTGTAAACTTGATGCTACGGTGAGATTGTTTTCATGCTGTTGGGTTTAGGATTTTACTAAGTCTTTTCCTGCTGTTATTTTGATGCCTTGTAAACTTGATGCTGCGGTGAGATCCATGCTTATTTTGAGATGCTTCAATAAGGATGTTTTGAACATGTGGTTACGCTCTATCCATCGATGCCCCTGTTTGCAATTATGGAGTGCCGTAGCATGTCCTGTTCTTGCTCTACTTTTGCTATAAAATGTTCCTGGCAGAATGTTAACATGTTAATCAATTTTGCCATGGTTGTTGCTAGTGATCCATGCATCCTATGAACTTGCTCTTTCCATGGTTAGCTTCATGAACATGTCATCTTGCTATTGGTATGCTTATATTGTCATGCAATGCTTTGTGGTTAGTGGTTTGAGCGCGCAAAGTTGCCTTCATAATTCTGTTTATGCCATGCTTTGTTTTTCTGCTAAGTCTGAAACTATTAGTAAAACTTGCTATGTTTACATGGGTTCCATCATATCTTCTGTGCCTTTTTGGCTCATGTTCAGTAAGGGACTATTGACCTATGCATTTAGTAGATTCATGCCATGCCTTTATTTGCCATGATTTATTCCTGTAGCATGTTGTTTGCTTGCCCTAAACATGGCTTCCTGATGTTATTTTTGACAAGTTAGTATTTTTACTAAGTGTATGAAGCTGATATCTTTTGCACTTTTGCCATGCTTGTTTGAACCTATTCTTGAGTGATTTAGCCATAGCTCAGTTTTCATGTTTTGTCAAGCATCTCGTGTATATCACTTCCATATGCCTTGTTGATATGTTGGAGTGCAGTAGCTTAGTTTCTTGTTGCATTCTAGGTGGCATCATGATGTTAACCACAGTTTGGCATCATTCTTGTTTTGCTTGCCATTTGCAAACCATGCATCCGTTTCCGCTGATCTTTATATCAATTTCAACCAAAATCACCTCATATTTCCAGTGGTATACTTGGTTTGCCAAGTTGATGCCTTGATCATTCTTGTCCTTCCGGAGCATGCATATGCATTGAGTATCATATCTTGCATATCATGCCATGTCTTCGCATCATGTTGTGATGACCCACAAGTATAGGGGATCTATCGTAGTCCTTTCGATAAGTAAGAGTGTCGAACCCAACGAGGAGCAGAAGGAAATGATAAGCGGTTTCCAGCAAGGTATTCTCTGCAAGTACTGAAATAAGTAGTAATAGATAGTTTTGTGATGGGATAATTTGTAACGAGTAACAAGTAACAAAAGTAAATAAAGTGCAGGAAGGTGGCCCAATTCTTTTGTAGCAAAGGACAAGCCTGGACAAACTCTTATATGATGTAGAGCGCTCCTAAGGACACATGGAAATATCGTCAAGCTAGTTTTTATCACGCTCATATGATTCGCGTTCGGTACTTTGATAATTTGGTATGTGGGTGGACCGGTGCTTGGGTGCTGCCCTTACTTGGAAAAACATCCCACTTATGATTAACCTCTATTGCAAGCATCTGCAAATACAACAAAAGTATTAAGGTAAACCTAACCATAGCATGAAACATATGGATCCAAATCAGCCCCTTACAAAGCAATGCATAAACTAGGGTTTAAGCTTCTGTCACTCTAGCAACCCATCATCTACTTATTACTTCCCAATGCCTTCCTCTAGGCCCAAACAATGGTGAAGTGTCATGTAGTCGACGTTCACATAACACCACTAGAGGAGAGACAACATACATCTCATCAAAATATCGAACGAATACCAAATTCACATGACTAATAATAGCAAGACTTCTCCCATGTCCTCAGGAACAAAAGTAACTACTCACAAAGCATAAACATGTTCATAATCAGAGGAGTATTAATGTGCATATAGGATGAACATATGATCTTCCACCAATTAAACCCACTAGCATTAACTACAAGGAGTAATTAACACTACTAGCAACCTACTAGCACCAATCCTGGACTTGGAGACAAGAATTGGATACAAGAGATGAACTAGGGTTTTGAGATGAGATGGTGCTGATGAAGATGTTGATTGAGATTGCTCTCTCCCGATGAGGGGAGCGTTGGTGATGATGATGGCGATGATTTCCCCTTGTTGGAGGGAAGTTTCCCCGGCAGAACAGCCCCGCCAGAACCCTAGATTGGCTCCGCCTCGTGGCGGCGGAGTTTCGTCCGAGAAGATGGCTTATGATTTTTTTCCATCGAAAGAGTCCATATTGCAGAAGATGGTCACCGGAGGGCCACCAGGGGGCCCACGAGGTAGGGGCGTGCCCAGAGGGGTAGGGCGCACCCTCACCCTCATGGGCAGGGTGTGGGCCCCCTGGTGAAGTTCTTGTGCTCAATGTTTTTTTTATATATTTGGGAAACATCATCCGTGAAGTTTCAGGACTTTTGGAGCTGTGCAAAATAGGTCTCTAATATTTGCTCCTTTTCCAGCCAGAATCCCAGTTGCCGGCATTCTCCCTTTTTATGTAAACCTTGTAAAATAAGAGAGAATAGGCATATGTATTGTGACATAATGTGTAATAACAGCCCATAATGCAATAAATATTGATATAAAAGCATGATGCAAAATGGATGTATCATGTTGCTTGTGCATTGCACCGTGGTTGATTGTCGTTTCCTTGCTTGTGTTCTTGCTTTGGGTAGAGCCGGGAGATGAGTACGTGATGAGGAACCTGTTGAGTATGCTTTCGAGGACCAAGCTTTCGACAACTCTGAGAACTTTGCAGGCAAGATGACCATATCCTCGAAATCACTTCTATCCTTGCTTGCTAGTTGTCCGCTCTATTGCTATATTGCGCTACCTACCACTTGTTATATCATGCCTCCCATATTTCCATGTCAAGCCTCTAACCCACCTTTCCTAGCAAACTTTTGTTTGGCTATGTTACCTCTTTTGCTCAGCCCCTCTTATAGCGTTGCTAGTTGCAGGTGTAGCTGAAATTTGTTCCATGTTGGAACACGGATATGTTGGGATATCATTATTATATGTTATTTACTTTAATGCATCTATATACTTGGTAAAGGATGGAAGGCTCGGCCTTATGCCTGGTGTTTTGTTCCACTCTTGCCGCCCTAGTTTCCGTCATACCGGTGTTATGTTCCTTGATTTTGCGTTCCTTACGTGGTTGGGTGTTATGGGAGCCCCTTGACAGTTTGCTTTGAATAAAACTCCTCCAGCAAGGCCCAACCTTGGTTTTACCATTTGCTTCACCACCACCTATACTTTTCCCTTGAGAGTCGTGCTCCTGAGGGTCATCTTTATTTTAACCCCCCCGGGCCAGTGCTTCTCTAAGTGTTGGTCCGAACCAGATCCACTTGCAGCACCACCTCAGGGAAACTTGAGGGCTAGTTTTAGTTGTACGTAGTGTTCATCCGGTGTTTCCCTGAGAACGAGATATGTGCAGCTCCTATCGGGATGTCAGCACATCGGGCGGTCTTGCTGGTCTTGTTTTACCATTGTCGAAATGTCTTGTAACCGGGATTTCGAGACTGATCGGGTCTTCTCGGGAGAAGGAATATCCTTCATTGACCGTGAGAGCTTGTGATGGGCTAAGTTGGGACACCCCTGCAGGGTATAAACTTTTGAGAGCCGTGCCTGCGGTTATGTGGCAGACGGGAATTTGTTAATATCCGGTTGTAGAGAACTTGACACTTAACTTAATTAAAATGAACCAACCGCGTGTGTAGCCATGATGGTCTCTTTCCGGCGGAGTCCGGGAAGTGAACACAGTCTTGTGTTATGCTAACATAAGTAGTTTCAGGATCACTTCTTGATCACTTCTAGTTCATTGACCGTTGCGTTGCTTCTCTTCTCTCTCATATTTGCGTATGTTAGCCACCATATATGCTAGTGCTTGCTGCAGCTCCACCTCACTACCCCTTTCCTACCAATAAGCTTAAATAGTCTTGATCTCGTGGGTGTGAGATTGCTGAGTCCTCGTGACTCACAGATACTTCCAAACAGTTGCAGGTGCCGATGATACCAGTGCGGGTGACGCAACCCAGCTCAAGTGGGAGCTCGATGAAGATCTTGATCGTTGTTTTGTTTCTTTTCCGGATGATCAGTAGTGGAGCACAGTTGGGGCGATTGGGGATCTAGCATTTGGGGTTGTCTTTCTTTATTTTGGTTCCATAGTTGGACCTTTGTTTCTACTTTGGATGATGTATGGATTATTTATGTATTCTATGAAGTGGCGATTGTAAGCCAATCTTTATCCCATTCTTATTCAGTACATGGGATGTGTGAAGATTACCCCTCTTGCGACAAAACTACCATGCGGCTATGCCTCTAAATCGTTCCGTGACACGTGAGAGATATAGCCGCATTGTGGGTGTCACATCCGGCCCATATCCAATAGGTCGGACGCCCGAGGACCCCTTAGTCCAGGACTCCCTCAGTAGCCCCCGAACCAGGCTTCAATGACGAGGTGTTCGGCGTGCAGATAGTCTTCAGCATTGCAAGGTGGGTTCTTCCTCCTATGACTTTAAAGTGATGTATTCAGCTGTCCATTTAATGTCGTTCCCCTCGGCTTCCGTGCCTTCCTGATTTCAGCCTCCACGTGTCGAGTGAATACAAGTGGTCGGGGTATTTTTACATATACCACCCTGACCGTACCAGAAAGGTGCCTATTTAAAGATAATAGATATCAGATCCCTTCCAAATCCCACAGAAGAAATCCTCATAACTTGTGGAGCAGAACCACCCCAACATGGCTAGCGCTCCCAGCTCTTCCTCTCGTCCCCACAACTCCAAAAAGGGTGAATGGGAGAGATGTTCTGTATCTCACAATCAGCTAGTGAAGCTGCAAAAACAGGGCTTTCTTCCTCCCGTGGATTTGATCCCCGTACGAGCAGGGATGACGTCCTTCAATGGAGGGGCTCAAGCGGAGGACTTCCCCAATCCGTCAAGGGGGGAACGAGTATGCTTCGTCCCCTTCTTGTTAAGAGGTGTCAGATTTCCGATCCATCCCTTCCTCCGAGGTCTGCTGGAGTATTATGGCCTCCAACTGCACTGTCTCACTCCTGCCTCCATCCTGCATATTGCGGGTTCTGTCGCTCTATGCGAGCTATTCCTGGGCTGTGAGGCCCATTTCAATTTATGGAGAAGACTGTTCTGCCTCGTCCCTCGTAATCAAGGAGGGTCAATTTTTGAAGTGGGGGGAGCCGAAGTGTGGCACATCGCCGGCACCGGATAACTATCCGGCACGCCGAAGAAGGCTTCCGAAGAGTGGCCTTCCGAATGGTTCTATATCGACGACGTCGCTCTTCCCGACCCCGTCCGTATGGGCCTCCCCGAATTTTCAAGTGCTTCGTTGAAGAAACACCATAATTGGGTAAGATTAAGATGCTTGCCCAGTCCGGATTGTCAATAGTCGAGGTAATGGCGATCTCCATAGCGCGGGGGGTCCAACCACTCCAATACAAAGGGCTATCCATGTGGCACTACAATGGGGAAGACAACGCCTCGCGCTACGGACGGAAGGGCCCAAAGACCCCCGCCGCTCTGGCCAAAATACTGGTCGAACTGTATAAAGGGGAGAAGGAGGAGTTCACCCGTCTCCAATATCGAGACGGATTTTCCATGTATAATCCTCCTAGCTAGGTAAGCTCTATCTCCACTGTTTTACTTCTCTTCCTGAATTATTCTTGACAGACAGTATCCTATCTGCTTATAACAGGGAATGGCGAAAGGTTGTCGAGGAGATCCATGACCCCGCCCCTCAGCCGGAGAATCGCAACCGGGATCTTGACCCCGAATATGAAGAATATCCGGACATATTTGAGGAGCTCGAGGACGAAATATTCTATCATACGAGCTATGACGGTACAGACGTACCTATCATCGCCGATTACCCCGGCCTCCTTCCCGCTTCACATGTAAGTAATTTAAAAGGCACTTTCTTTGAAAGAGCTCCCTTACTATGCCTCACCCACCACACTATTCCGTGTTCCAAAGGGGAGGCGCTTAGCGCCGCAACATGCACCAGAAGCATCTCCGAGGAGAGCAGCATCCACACCTGGTGCATCTTCAAAGAGGAAGGCAAACGATAACACGGCAAAACCCTCATTAAAGAGGTAAGGCTTTTCTTTTCAAGAATACCCTTTTTGATCGTCACATCAAACTATAATGCCATTCACCGCATTCTATCAGGAAAAGCATCCGCCGGACTGTGTTCAGGGATGTGGCTGGACGTGCCTCCATGAGTCAGGTTCCAGACCCTGCCAAAGGACGGGGGCTGACATGGGAGTGGCACTGAACCATCCTTCCACAGAGGATTCAGAGGATATGTCCGTCACAAACTCTGAAGTGGAGAGCGCTATGAATCATCGTCATCGGAGGGCCATTCTTCGTAATCCCGGTTTTTCAAAAGAGGCATTTGATGCCTTTAAGTAGGCCGATGAATACATCCGAGCTGCTCGGGATGGTCTTGTCCGAGCCACAGACGAACATCTAAAAGATATGCGGGTAAGCGTAGATTTAATAATCATACACCAGTAGCCCCCGAGATTAAAGTAGTTGATACAACTGATTTAAGGATCAATGTATAACCAGGTGCTTACGGAGAAGAACAGTCTCTTATCTCAGGATCTAGAAAAGTGTTAGACCCAGCTAGCCGCTGCCAATGCCGAACTGGAGAAATCCAGGAAGGCATCTCCTGCTAATGTTTCCCTCCATCGAGAAAACATAATAGTATACCAATAATGCTAGCACCGTTGCTTACCTCTTAATAGGATCATTAGGTCAACTGCAAGAAAATCTGGAAGCCGCTCAAAGCGGAGAACGAGGAGCCAAAAAACTGTTAGCCACGGGCGAGCATGCGCTAGCAAAGGTCGTTGTGGAGAAAAACAAGCTCCGGGATTCAAATACCCAACTGGGTGAGGAACTGAAAGATGCACGGGCCCAGTTGGCGGACTCCGTAAAGGAGAATAAAACGCTGCGAGGCGGCATATTCAGTATGTCGTCGAACTTACCTTCAAATAAGTCGGAGGCAGAAAGGACTGATATAGTTATGTCTGCAGGTATACTGACTGGTCGTCCCGAAGAGGAGATGTCCGGATCTTCGAGTGATCTGCTACAAGAGCTATGGCAGGTGCACGAGCAAGCTCAACAAGCGATGTAAAGTGTTGCCAAGGCCCTATGTCCATCTGAAGGAAATATGCCCTAGAGGCAATAATGTTGTTATTATTTTATTTCCTTATATCATGATAAATGTTTATTATTCATGCTAGAATTGTATTATCCGGAAACATAATACTTGTGTGAATACATAGACAAACCAAACGTCACTAGTATGCCTCTACTTGACTAGCTCGTTAATCGAAGATGGTTATGTTTCCTAACCATAGACATGTGTTGTCATTTGATTAATGGGTTCACATCATTAGGAGAATGATGTGATTGACATGACCCATTCTATTAGCTTAGCACCCGATCATTTAGTATGTTGCTATTGCTTTCTTCATGACTTATACATGTTCCTATGACTATGAGATTATGCAACTCCCGTTTACCGGAGGAACACTTTGTGTGCTACCAAACGTCACAACGTAACTGGGTGATTATAAAGGAGCTCTACAGGTGTCTCCAAAGGTACATGTTGGGTTGGCGTATTTCGAGATTTGGATTTGTCACTCCGATTGTCGGAGAGGTATCTCTGAGCCCTCTCGGTAATGCACATCACATAAGCCTTGCAAGCATTGCAACTAATGAGTTAGTTGTGAGATGATGTATTACGAAACGATTAAAGAGACTTGCCGCTAATGATATTGAACTAGGTATTGAGATACCGACGATCAAATCTCGGGCAAGTAACATACCGATGACAAAGGGAACAACGTATGTTGTTATGCGGTCTGACCGATAAAGATCTTCGTAGAATATGTAGGAGCCAATATGAGCATCCAGGTTCTGCTATTGGTTATTGACCGGAGACGTGTCTCGGTCATGTCTACATTGTTCTCGAACCCGTAGGGTCCGCACGCTTAAGGTTTCGATGACAATTATATTACGAGTTTATGCATTTTGATGTACCGAAGTTTGTTCGGAGTCCCGGATGTGATCACGGACATGATGAGGAGTCTCGAAATGGTCGAGACATAAAGATTGATATATTGGAAGTCCATATTTGGATATCGGAAGTGTTCCGGATGAAATCGGGATTTTACCGGAGTACCGGGAGGTTACCGGAACCCCCCGGGAGGTATATGGGCCTTAGTGGGCTTTAGTGGAAGAGAGGAGAGGTGGCCAGGGCTGGGCCGCGCGCCCCTCCCCCTAGTCCGAATAGGACAAGGAGAGGGGGGCGGCGCCCCCCTTCCTTCTCTCTCTCCTCTTTCCCCCTCCCGAATCCTATTCCAACTAGGAAAGGGGGGGAATCCTACTCCCGGTGGGAGTAGGACTCCTCCTGGCGCGCCCTCCTCCTGGCCGGCCGCACCCACCTTGATCCTTTATATACGGGGGCAGGGGCACCTCTAGAGACACAAGTTGATCCACGTGATCATATTCTTAGCCGTGTGCGGTGCCCCCTTCCACCATAATCCTCGATAATATTGTAGCGGTGCTTAGGCGAAGCCCTGCGATGGTAGTACATCAAGATCGCCACCACGCTGTCGTGCTGACGGAACTCTTCCCCGACACTTTGCTGGATCAGAGTCCAGGGATCATCATCGAGCTGAACGTGTGCTAGAACTCAGAGGTGCCGTAGTTTCGGTGCTTGATCGGTCGGGCCGTGAAGACGTACGACTACATCAACTGCGTTGTGCTAACGCTTCCGCTGTCGGCCTACAAGGGTACGTAGATCACACTCTCCCCTCTCGTTGCTATGCATCACCATGATCTTGCGTGTGCGTAGGAATTTTTTTGAAATTACTACGTTCCCCAACAGTGGCATCCGAACCTGGTTTTATGTGTTGATGTTATATGCACGAGTAGAACACAAGTGAGTTGTGGGCGATATAATTCGTACTGCTTACCAGCATGTCATACTTTGGTTCGGTGGTATAGTTGGACAAAGCGGCCCGGACCAACATTACGCGTACGCTTACGCGAGACCGGTTCTCCCGACGTGCTTTGCACAAAGGTGGCTAGCGGGTGACAGTTTCTCCAACTTTAGTTGAACTGAGTGTGGCTACGCCCAGTCCTTGCGAAGGTTAAAACAGCACCAATTGACAAACTATCATTGTGGTTTTGATTCGTAGGTAAGATTGGTTCTTGCTTAAGCCCGTAGCAGCCACGTAAAACTTGCAACAACAAAGTAGAGGACGTCTAACTTGTTTTTGCAGGGCATGTTGTGATGTGATATGGTCAAGACATGATGCTAAATTTTATTGTATGAGATGATCATGTTTTGTAACCGAGTTATCGGCAACTGGCAGGAGCCATATGGTTGTCATTTATTGTATGCAATGCAATCGCGCTGTAATGCTTTACTTTATCACTAAGCGGTAGCGATAGTCGTGGAAGCATAAGATTGGCGAGACGACAACGATGCTACGATGGAGATCATGGTGTCGCGCCGGTGACGATGGTGATCACGACGGTGCTTCGAAGATGGAGATCACAAGAACAAGATGATGATGGCCATATCATATCACTTATATTGATTGCATGTGATGTTTATCTTTTATGCATCTTATCTTGCTTTGATTGACGGTAGCATTATAAGATAATCTCTCACTAATTATCAAGAAGTGTTCTCCCTGAGTATGCACCGTTGCGAAAGTTCTTCGTGCTGAGACACCACGTGATGATCGAGTGTGATAGGCTCTACGTTCAAATACAACGGGTGCAAAACAGTTGCACACGCGGAATACTCAGGTTATACTTGACGAGCCAAGCATATACAGATATGGGCTTGGAACATGGAGACCGAAAGGTCGAGCGTGAATCATATGGTAGATATGATCAACATAGTGATGTTCACCAATGAAACTACTCCATCTCACGTGATGATCGGACATGGTTTAGTTGATTTGGATCACGTAATCACTTAGAGGATTAGAGGGATGTCTATCTAAGTGGGAGTTCTTAAGTAATATGATTAATTGAACCTAAATTTATCATGAACTTAGTACCTGATAGTATCTTGCGTGTTTATGTTTGATTGTAGATAGATGGCCCGTGCTGTTGTTCCATTGAATTTTAATGCATTCCTTGAGAAAGCAAAGTTGAAAGATGATGGTAGCAATTACACGGACTGGGTCCATAACTTGAGGATTATCCTCATTGCTGCACAAAAAAATTACGTCCTGGAAGCACCTCTGGGTGCCAGGCCTGCTGCTGGAGCAACACCAGATGTTATGAATGTCTGGCATTGCAAAGCTGGTGACTACTCGATAGTTCAGTGTGCCATGCTTTACGGCTTAGAATTGGGACTTCAATGACGTTTTGAACGTCATGGAGCATATGAGATGTTCGAGGAGTTGAAGTTGATATTTCAAGCAAATGCCCGGATTGAGAGATATGAAGTCTCCAATAAGTTCTATAGCTGCAAGATGGAGGAGAACAGTTCTGTCAGTGAGCATATACTCAAAATGTATGGGTATAATAATCACTTGATTCAATTGGGAGTTAATCTTCCAGATGATTGTGTCATTGACAGAATTCTCCAATCACTACCACCAAGCTATAAGAGCTTCGTGATGAACTATAATAGGCAAGGGATGAATAAGAGTATTCCCGAGCTCTTCGCAATGCTGAAAGCTGTGGAGGTAGAAATCAAGAAGGAGCATCAAGTGTTGATGGTCAACAAGACCACTAGTTTCAAGAAAAAGGGCAAAGGGAAGAAGAAGGGGAACTTCAAAAAGAACAGCAAGCAAGTTGCTACTCAAGAGAAGAAACCCAAACCTGGACATAAGCCTGAAACTGAGTGCTTCTACTGCAAGCAGACCGGTCACTGGAAGCGGAACTGCCCCAAGTATTTGGCGGATAAGAAGGATGGCAAGGTGAACAAAGGTATATGTGATATACATGTTATTGATGTGTACCTTACTAATGCTCGCAGTAGCACCTGGGTATTTGATACTGGTTCTGTTGCTAATATTTGCAACTCGAAACAGGGACTATGGATTAAGCGAAGATTGGCTAAGGATGAGGTGACGATGCGCATGGGAAATGGTTCCAAAGTCGATGTGATCGCAGTCGGCACGCTACCTCTACATTTACCTTCGGGATTAGTATTAGACCAAAATAATTGTTATTTGGTGCCAGCGTTAAGCATGAACATTATATCTGGATCTTGTTTGATGCGAGACGGTTATTCATTTAAATCAGAGAATAATGGTTGTTATATTTATATGAGTAATATCTTTTATGGTCATTGTCGGTGTCAAAACCGGCGGATCTCGGGTAGGGGGTCCCGAACTGTGCGTCTAGGCCGGATGGTAACAGGAGGCAGGGAACACGATGTTTTACCTAGGTTCGGGCCCTCTTGATGGAGGTAAAACCCTACGTCCAGCTTGATTAATATTGATGATATGGGTAGCACAGGAGTAGATCTACCACGAGATCAAGGAGGCTAAACCCTAGAAGCTAGCCTATGGTATGATTGTTGTATATGGAGTTGATCGCCTACGGACTACAACCCTCTGGTTTATATAGACACCAAATAGGGTTAGGGTTACATAGAGTCGGTTACAATGGTAGGAGATCTTGAATATCCACATCGTCAAGCTTGCCTTCCACGCCAAGGAAAGTCCCATCAGGACACGGGACAAAGTCTTCAATCTTGTATCTTCATAGTCTAGGAGTCCGGCTGAAGGTATAGTCCTGCTACCCGAACACCCCCTAATCCAGGACTCCCTCAGTAGCCCCCGAACCAGGCTTCAATGACGACGAGTCCGGCGCGCAGATTGTTCAGCATTGCAAGGCGGGTTCTTCTCCAAATCCTGTGTACCTGTAGGAATAATGTCCGATTTTTTTAATGTAGTGCTCCTTGGCTTCCACGCCCAATAATGGCCGTCTTCCACATGTCAAACGAATGCGAAAAGCCGGGGCGTTTTTACATCCACACCCCAAGCCTTATAAACGAGCCGCCTATTTAACGGGATGGGGATTTAGGTTCAAACCACATCTTCTCCTCTCCGCGAGTTAACATCAGAACGCTTCCAGCAAAGGTCCATTCCATCATGACCAGCCGTCGCAGCTCCTCCCCTCGCCCCTCGCACCATCCCGCATAGCAAGTTAGTGTCGCTTTAGGCCAAGGGATTTCTCCCTCAGGCATACATGGTCCCGGTCCGAGCCGGTCTCGCCACCTACAATGGCGGAAAACAAGCGGAGAGCTCCCCCAATCCTTCTAAAGGAGAGCGGGTGTGCCTCGTCCCCTATCTAATAAGGGGACTGGGATTTCCAATTCATCCATTTCTCCGCGGGCTTCTGGAGTTCTACAGCCTCCAGCTGCACAATCTCACGCCCGCCTCCGTATTACATATTGCGGGTTTCGTCACCCTTTGCGATCTATTTTTAGGCGTTGAGGCTCATTTCGCGCTGTGGAAGAGGTTATTCTGCCTGGTGCCCTGTTCTCAAGAGGGGTCTATATACCAAGTGGGCGGAGCCGAAGTATGGCGCATCGCCGGGACCGGATACCTATCCGGAACCCCAAAGAAGGCATCCGAGGACTGGCCTTCAGAATGGTTTTACATAGATGACGTCCCGCTACCAGACCCTATCCGGGTCGGTCTCCCTGAGTTCAATAGTGCTCCATTGAATAAATGCTTGAGCTGGCGTCCGCGGAGCTATCAGAGAGAAAGCGATAGAGACGTCCTTTACCTGATGGGTCGGATAATACTGTTGGCTCATTCCAGACTAACCATGATTGGAGTCATGGCTGCATGCATTATGCAGGGGGTGCAGTCGCTTCAATATAGAGGCCACCACATGTGGGATTTCAATGGGGAGGATGACGCCACACGTTACGGTCATAAGGGGCCGGCCTCAGCCGCCACCTTAGTAAAGATCTTATCCTCTTTGTACAAGGGAGAAAAGGAGGAATTCCTCCGCATCAATCCGCGGGCCGGATTCAGTATGTACGATCCTCCAAGTTGGGTAAGTGAACAATTGCGCTTGCCCGTTTCTTTTATACTCCCACGGTTAGATAGGTAGTCTAACGACTTCAATGCAGGAACTGCGACATGAGGTAAAGGATATAAACAACCGCCCTCCACAGCCCGAGGACCCAGAACGGTCCGTCAATCCGGACTCCGAAGAGGATCCATACATATCGGTGGAGCTTATCGACAGGGTGTTCCATCAGCTAAGCAAGGACAATACCTTGGTAGCCATTAAGACGGATTACCCAGGGTTAATCCCGGCCTCCCAGGTGACAGAAACCGGGTCTTATTCCCTTGAAAGAGATTCCACCCTCACGTATCCCGGTGTTTCTGACGACAACCGTGTTTTGCAGGGGAGATTTCCGAGGCAGGAGGCCGAACCTGCGGCGGCTAGCCAACGAGGGGCCACAGGGCCCCGTGGGGCAAAAAGGAATGTAGTCCGGACTGAGATGCCGGCGCAAAGGTATAGTGCAGCCTTTGTTTCCCTGGAGTTATTCTGTCAGGGCATATTAACGTTCATGCTATCTTCAGAACGAAGAGACCTCGCCGGACTACATCCGGAGAGGTTGCCAATCGCGCCTCCACCAGCCAGGCTCCAATGTCTGGCAGGAAGTGGAGGCAAGCTCAAGGCGCGCACCGAACGCTCCTCAGACAGAGGATGCAGACAGGCTGTCTGCCACAAATTCTGAAGTGGACAGTGCCATGAACCACAGGCGTCGCCGGACAATTCTACACGACGCTTGTTTCTCCCAAGAGGCTTTGATGCCTTTCATTCGGGAATGCGTACCTCCGTGCCGCTTAAAATGGTTTAGCCAGAGCCACGGAGTAGTATGTAAAAGACATACGGGTAAGAAAATTTTGGTTAAATATATATATGCCAGTAGCCCCGAGACTTGAAGCAGTTAGAGCAACTAATTTAAGGATCATTTAATATGCAGGTTCTTACAGAGAAGAATACCGTACTGTCCCAGGAGCTGGAAAAGTGCAAGGCCCAACTAGAGGCCGCACTAGCCGTAGCAGGGGAGCCCAAAGAGACCCCCTCAGGTAAGATACACTTCGAAAGATTAGTATTGTGTGGTGTGGGTGCAAATCTGACAAATCATATTGCAGATGGCGCCGAACTCAATCCAGACAAGCAACAACTCTTACGCCGGCTAAAGGCCGGTGAGAGTACGTTGACAAAGGTGAGGCGAGAGAAGAATGATCTTCAGGATGCCAACACCAAGCTGGACGTCGAACTTAAAGATGTTCGTGGCCAGCTGTCAGACTCCACGAAGGAGAATCAGCGGCTTCGGCGCAACATTTTTAGTAAGTGCTTGAACGAACTTTGAAAAAAGAGTTCGGCGAGGAAGTCGACTAACAGAGTAATGTCTGTAGGTATGCTCATAGGTCGTCATGCAGAGGAGATGCCCGGTTCTACGGATGACCTTCTTCCCGAACTCTTGCAACTGCACGAGCGAATTCGGCAGGCGATGCGAGGTATTGCCCAAGCCTTATGGCCTGCCCACTCCGTGCCCGAGGTCCTTGGAGAGCTTGCGAAGAAGCTGAAGGGAGCTCGGCGGCGCTTCTGGTTGTGGAAGATATCGGCCTGCCGACAAGGCGCTAGGGAGGCCTGGGCCATGGTGAAGACCCGTTTTACGGAGTCTGACCCAAACCACATGGCCGAGGTTGGACCAGTGGGGGCTGACGGGAAGGACATTCCTGTAAGCTTAGTATATGGCCAAGTAGAGTTGGCCGCGGAGTATTCCCAGCAGGACTGTAAATTAGATAGCTTGTTAGATGGTATAGAAGAGGAATACAATCAGTCAGAATGACTGTGTAATTTTGAATTGACATGTGTAATGCCTTCTAGCCGGATTGTAGATCGTTTGTCGTTGCTGAGCTTTTCGCTTCAACCTCGGGACCTGATGGTCTGGAGTGTGTCCGGATACCCTAGCAGTTATATAAGAACCGGGGTATGAATGGAGACCAGGCGTAGGGTGTTGGAAATATGCCCTAGAGGCAATAATAATTTGGTTATTATTATATTTCCTTGTTCATGATAATCGTTTATTATCCATGCTAGAATTGTATTGATAGGAAACTCAGATACATGTGTGGATACATAGACAACACCATGTCCCTAGTAAGCCTCTACTTGACTAGCTCGTTGATCAATAGATGGTTACGGTTTCCTGACCATGGACATTGGATGTCGTTGATAACGAGATCACATCATTAGGAGAATGATGTGATGGACAAGACCCAATCCTAAGCCTAGCACAAAGATCGTGTAGTTCGTTCGCTAAAGCTTTTCTAATGTCAAGTATCATTTCCTTAGACCATGAAATTGTGCAACTCCCGGATACCGTAGGAGTGCTTTGGGTGTGCCAAACGTCACAACGTAACTGGGTGGCTATAAAGGTACACTACAGGTATCTCCGAAAGTGTTTGTTGGGTTGGCATGAATCGAGATTGGGATTTGTCACTCCGTGTGACGGAGAGGTATCTCTGGGCCCACTTGGTAGGACATCATCATAATGTGCACAATGTGATCAAGGAGTTGATCACGGGATGATGTGTCACAGAACGAGTAAAGAGACTTGCCGGTAACGAGATTGAACAAGGTATCAGGATACCGACGATCGAATCTCGGGCAAGTATCGTACCGATAGAGAAAGGGAATTGTATACGGGATTGATCGAATCCTCGACATCGTGGTTCATCCGATGAGATCATCGTGGAACATGTGGGAACCAACATGGGTATCCATATCCCGCTGTTGGTTATTGACCGGAGAACGTCTCGGTCATGTCTGGATGCTTCCCGAACCCGTAGGGTCTACACACTTAAGGTTCGATGACGCTACGGTTATAGAGATATTAGTATGCGGTAACCCGAATGTTGTTCGGAGTCCCGGATGAGATCCCGGACGTCATGAGGAGTTCCGGAATGGTCCGGAGGTAAATAATTATATATAGGAAGTGATATTTCGGCCATCGGGACAAGTTTCGGGTTCACCGGTATTGTACCGGGACCATCGGAAGGGTCCCGGGGTCCACCGGGTGGGGCCACCTGCCCCGGGGGGCCACATGGGCTGTAGGGGTGTGCGACTTGGCCTATATGGGCCAAGGGCACCAGCACCAAGAGGCCCATGCGCCAAGAGATAAGGAAAGGAAGAGTCCTAAAGGGGTAAGGCACCTTCTAGGTGCCTTGGGGAGGAGGGACTCCTCCCTAGCCGCACCCTTCCTTGGAGGAAGGGCCAAGGCTGCGCCCCCCTCTCCCTTGGCCCTATATATAGTGGGGGGAAGGGAGGGCAGCCCAATCCAAGCCCTGGCGCCTCCCTCTCCCTCCCGTGACACATCTCCCTCCTCCCGCAGCGCTTGGCGAAGCCTTGCTGGAATCCCGCTACTTCCACCACCACATCGTCGTGCTGCTGGATCTCCATCAACCTCTCCTTCCCCCTTGCTGGATCAAGAAGGAGGAGACATCGCTGCTCCGTACGTGTGTTGAACGCGGAGGTGCCGTCCGTTCGGCGCTAGGATCATCGGTGATTTGGATCACGACGAGTACGACTCCATCAACCCCGTTCTCTTGAACGCTTCCGCGCGCGATCTACAAGCGTATGTAGATCCACTCCTCCCTCATTGCTAGATGACTCCACAGATTGATCTTGGTCACACGTAGGAAAATTTTGAATTAATGCTACGTTCCCCAACAGTGGCATCATGAGCTAGGTCTATTGCGTAGATTCTATGCACGAGTAGAACACAAAGTAGTTGTGGGCGTTGATTTTGTTCAATATGCTTACCGTTACTAGTCCAATCTTGATTCGGTGGCATTGTGGGATGAAGCGGCCCGGACCAACCTTACACGTACGCTTACGTGAGACCGGTTCCATCGACTAACCTGCACTAGTTGCATAAGGTGGCTGGCGGGTGTCTGTCTCTCCCACTTTAGTCGGATCGGATTCGATGAAAAGGGTCCTTATGAAGGGTAAATAGCAATTGGCATATCACGTTGTGGTCTTTGCGTAGGTAAGAAACGTTCTTGCTAGAAACCCATAGCAGCCACATAAAACATGCAAACAACAATTAGAGGACGTCTAACTTGTTTTTGCAGGGTATGCTATGTGATGGGATATGGCCAAAGGATGTGATGAATGATATATGTGATGTATGAGATGATCATGTTCTTGTAATAGGAATCACGACTTGCATGTCGATGAGTATGACAACCGGCAGGAGCCATAGGAGTTGTCTTAATTTATTTATGACCTGCGTGTCATCATAAACGTCATGTAATTACTTTACTTTATTGCTAACCGTTAGCTGTAGTAGTAGAAGTAATAGTTGGCGAGACAACTTCATGAAGACACGATGATGGAGATCATGGTGTCATGCCGGTGACAATGATGATCATGGAGCCCCGAAGATGGAGATCAAAAGGAGCAAAGTGATGATGGCCATATCATGTCACTATTTGATTGCATGTGATGTTTATCATGTTTATGCATCTTATTTGCTTAGAACGACGGTAGTAAATAAGATGATCCCTCATTAAAATTTCAAGAAAGTGTTCCCCCTAACTGTGCACCGTTGCAGAAGGTTCGTTGTTTCGAAGCACCACGTGATGATCGGGTGTGATAGATTCTTACGTTCGAATACAACGGGTGTTGACGAGCCTAGCATGTACAGACATGGCCTCGGAACACATGCAAACACTTAGGTTGACTTGACGAGCCTAGCATGTACAGACATGGCCTCGGAACACAGAAGACCGAAAGGTCGAGCATGAGTCGTATGGCAGATACGATCAACATGAACATGTTCACCGAGGTTGACTAGTCCGTCTCACGTGATGATCGGACACGGCCTAGTTGACTCGGATCATGTAGTCACTTAGATAACTAGAGGGATGTCTATCTGAGTGGGAGTTCATAAGATGAACTTAATTATCCTGAACATAGTCAAAAGGTCTTCGCAAATTATGTCTTAGCTCGCGCTTCAGTTCTACTGTTTAGATATGTTCCTAGAGAAAAATTAGTTGAAAGTTGATAGTAGCAATTATGCGGACAAGGTCCGTAAACTGAGGATTGTCCTCATTGCTTCATAGAAGGCTTATGTCCTTAATGCACTGCTCAGTGTGCTGAACCTCGAACGTCGTCTGTGGATGTTGCGAACATCTGACATACACATTTTGATAACTACGTGATAGTTCAGTTAAACGGTTTAGAGTTGAGGCACCGAAGACGTTTTGAAACGTCGCGAAACATATGAGATGTTTCGAGGGCTGAAATTGGGATTTCAGGCTCATGCCCACGTCAAGAGGTATAAGACCTCCGACGATTTTCTTAGCCTGCAAACTAAGGGAGAAAAGCTCAATTGTTGAGCTTGTGCTCAGATTGTCTGAGTACAAAAATCGCTTGAATCAAGTGGGAGTTGATCTTCCAGATGAAATAGTGATAGTTTCTCCGAAGTCATTACCACCAAGCTGCTAGAGCTTCGTGATGAACTATAATATATCAGGGACATATATGATGATCCTTGAGATATTCGTGATGTTTGACACCACGAAAGTAGAAATCAAGAAGGAGCATCAATTGTTGATGGTTAGTGAAACCACTAGTTTCAAGAAGGGCAAGGGCAAGAAGGGATACTTCATGAAACGACAAATCAGCTGCTGCTCTAGTGGAGAAACCAAGGTTGAACCCAAACCCGAGACTGAGTGCTTCTGTAATAAGGGGAACAACCACTGGAGCAGAATTACCTAGATACATGGTAGATGAGAAGGCTGGCAAGGTCAATAGAAGTATATTGGATATACATTGTGTTAATGTGTACTTTACTAGTACTCCTAGTAGCACCATGGTATTAGATACCGGTTCGGTTGCTAAGTGTTAGTAAACTCGAAATAAAAGGCTGCGGAGTAAACGGAGACTAGCTAAAGGTGAGCTGGCGATATGTGTTGGAAGTTTTTCCCAAGCTTGATGTGATCAAGCATCGCACGCTCCCTCTACCATCGAGATTGGTGTTTGTGTTGAGCATAGACATGATTGGATTATGTCTATCGCGATACGGTTATTCATTTAAGGAGAATAATGGTTACTCTGTTTATTTGAATAATACCTTCAATGGTCTTGCACCTAAAATGAATGGTTTAATGAATCTCAATCGTAGTGATACACATGTTCATGCCAAAACATATAAGATAGTAATGATAGTACCACCTACTTGTGGCACTGCCACGTAAGTCATATCGGTATAAAACGCATGAAGAAGCTCCATGTTGATGGATCTTTGGGCTCACTCATTTTTGAAAAGTTTGAGACATGCGAACCATGTCTATTGGTGTATATGCATGAAGAAACTCCATGCAAATGGACCGTTTGGATTCACTTGTTTTTGAATCACTTGAGACATGTAAATCATACCACATGGGCTAGATGACTAAAAGCCTCGTTTTCAGTAAAATGGAACTAGAAAGCAACTTGTTGGAAGTAATACATTTTGATGTGTGCAGTCCAATGAGTGCTGAGGTGTGTAGTGGATATTGTTATGTTCTTACTTCACAGATGATTTGAGTAGATGTTGAGTATATTTACTTGATGAATCACGAGTCTGAATTATTGAAAGGTTCAAGTAATTTCAGGGTGAAGTTGAAAGATTGTCGTGACAAAAGGATAAAAGATCTATGATATGATCATAGAGATGAATATCTGAATTACGAGTTTGGCACAGAATTAAGACATTGTGGAAATTGTTTCACAACTAATACAGCCTGGAACACCATAGTGTGATGGTGTGTCCAAACATCATAACTGCACCCTATTGGATATGATGCATACCATGATGTCTCTTATCGAATTACCATGATAGTTTATGGGTTAGGCATTAGAGACAACCACATTCACTTTAAATAGGGCACCACGTAATTCCGATGAGATGACAACGTATGAACTATGGTTTAGAGAAACCTAAGCTGTCATTTCTTAAAAGTTTGGGGCTACGACGCTTATGTGAAAAAGTTTCGGGCTGATAAGCTAGAGCCCAAAGCGGATAAATGCATCTTCATAGGACACCCAAAAACAGTTGGGTATACCTCATGTCTCAGATCTGAAAGCAATAAGGGATTGTTTCTAGCATCGGGTCCTTTCTCGAGGAAAAGTTTCTCTTGAAAGAATTGAGTGGGAGGATGGTGGAGACTTGATGAGGTTACTGAACCGTCTCTTCAACTAGTGTGTGGCAGGGCACATGGAGTCGTACCTGTGGCACCTACACCAATTGAAGTGGAAGCTTATGATAGTGATCATGAAACTTCAGATCAAGTCACTATCAAACCTCGTGGGATGACGAGGATGCGTACTACTTCAGAGTGGTACGTAATCCTGTCTTGGAAGCCATGTTGCTAGACAACAATGAACTTACGAGCTATGGAGAAGCGATGGTGGGCCTGGATTTCAAAATGGCTCGAGGCCATATAATCCGAGAGAGGATCCATGTATGAAAACAAAGTGTAGACTATGGCAGAACAGCTCGATGGTCGTAAGGCTGTTGAGTACGGATGGATTTTAAAAGGAAGACAGACAATGATGGTAAATGTCACCATTAAGAAAGTTCGACTTGTCGTTAAGAAGTTTCCCGACAAGTTCACGGAGTTGACTACGGTGAGACTTTCTCACTCGTAGCGATGCTAAGAGTCTGTTGGAATTATATTAGCGATTACTGCATTATTTATGAAATCTTGCAGATAGGATGTCAAAACATTGTTTCCTCGATGATTTTCTTGAGGAAAGGTTGTATGTGATACAACCCGAAGGTTTTGTCAATCCTAAAAGATGCTAATAAGTATGCAAAGCTCTAGCAATCCTTCTAAGGACCGGAGTAAGCATCTCGGAGTTGGAATATACACTTTGATGATGATCAAGGATTTTGGGTGTATACAAAGTTTATGAGAAACTTGTATTTCCAAAGAAGTGAGTGGGAGCACTATAGAATTTCTGATGAATATATGTTGTTGACATATTGTAAATCGGAAATGATGTAGAATTTCTGGAAAGCATGCAGAGTTATTTGAAAAGTGTTTTTCAATGGAAAGCCTGGATTAAGCTACTTGAACATTGAGCATCAAGATCTACAAGGATAGATCAAAACGCTTAATGGTACTTTCAAATGAGCACATACCTTGACATGATCTAGAAGGTGTTCAAGATGGATCAGTCAAAGAAGGAGTTCTTGCCTGAGTTGTAAGGTATGAAGTTAAGACTTAAAGGTCGACTACGGCAGAAGAAAGAGGAAGGACGAAGGTCGTCCCCTATGCTTTTGTCATAGGCTCTCTACAGTATGCTATGCTGTGTGCCGCACCTGAAGTGTGCCTTACCATGAGTCAGTCAAGGGGTACAAGAGTGATCCAAGAATGGATCACAGGACAGCGGTCAAAGTTATCCTTAGTAACTAGTGGACTAAGGAATTTTCTCGATTATGGAGGCGGTTAAAGAGTTCGTCGTAAAGGGTTACGCCGATGCAAACTTTGGCACTAATCCAGATTATTCTGAGTAGTAAACTGGATTCATATAGTAGAACAGTTATTTGGAATAGCTCCAAATAGAACAAGATAGCTGCATCTAGAATATGACATAGAAATTTGCAAAGTACATACGGATCGGAATGTTACAGACCCGTTGACTGAAACCTCTCTCACAAGCATAACATGATCAAACCCAGAACTCTTTGGGTGTTAGTCACATGGGGATGTGACCTTGAGTGTTAATCACATATCGATGTGAACTGGATTATTGACTCTAGTGCAAGTGGGAGACTGTTGGAAATATGCCCTAGAAGCAATAATAAATTGGTTATTATTATATTTCCTTGTTCATGATAATCGTTTATTATCCATGCTAGAATTGTATTGATAGGAAACTCAGATACATGTGTGGATACATAGACAACACCATGTCCCTAGTAAGCCTCTAGTTGACTAGCTCGTTGATCAGTAGATGGTTACAGTTTCCTGACCATGGACAATGGATGTCGTTGATAACGAGATCACATCATTAGGAGAATGATGTGATGGACAAGACCCAATCCTAAGCCTAGCACAAAGATCGTGTAGTTCGTTCGCTAAAGCTTTTCTAATGTCAAGTATCATTTCCTTAGACCATGAGATTGTGCAACTCCCGGATACCGTAGGAGTGCTTTGGGTGTGCCAAACGTCACAACGTAACTGGGTGGCTATAAAGGTGCACTACAGGTATCTCCGAAAGTGTCTGTTGGGTTGGCACGAATCGAGATTGGGATTTGTCACTTCGTGTGACGGAGAGGTATCTCTGGGCCCACTCAGTAGGACATCATCATTATGTGCACAATGTGATCAAGGAGTTGATCACGGGATGATGTGTTACGGAACGAGTAAAGATACTTGCCGGTAACGAGATTGAACAAGGTATCGGGATACCGACGATCGAATCTCGGGCAAGTATCGTACCGATAGACAAAGGGAATTGTATACGGGATTGATCGAATCCTCGACATCGTGGTTCATCCAATGAGATCATCGTGGAACATGTGGGAACCAACATGGGTATCCAGATCCCGCTGTTGGTTATTGACCGGAGAACGTCTCGGTCATGTCTGCATGCTTCCCGAACCCGTAGGGTCTACACACTTAAGGTTCGGTGACGCTAGGGTTATAGAGATATTAGTATGCGGTAACCCGAATGTTGTTCGGAGTCCCGGATGAGATCCTGGACGTCACGAGGAGTTCCAAAATGGTCCGGAGGTAAAGAATTATATATAGGAAGTGCTATTTCGGCCATCGGGACAAGTTTCGGGTTCACCGGTATTGTACCGGGACCACCGGAAGGGTCCCGGGGGTCCACCGGGTGGGGCCACCTGCCCCGGGGGGCCACATGAGCTGTAGGGGTGTGCGCCTTGGCCTATATGGGCCAAGAGCACCAGCCCCAAGAGGCCCATGCGCCAAGAGATAAGGAAAGGAAGTGTCCTAAAGGGGGAAGGCACCTCCTAGGTGCCTTGGGGAGGAGGGACTCCTCCCTAGCCGCACCCTTTCTTGGAGGAAGGGCCAAGGCTGCGCCCCCTCTCCCTTGGCCCTATATATAGTGGGGGGAAGGGAGGGCAGCCCAATCCAAGCCCTGGCGCCTCCCTCTCCCTCCCGTGACACATCTCCCTCCTCCCGCAGCGCTTGGCGAAGCCCTGTTGGAATCCCGCTACTTCCACCACCACGCCGTCGTGCTGCTGGATCTCCGTGAACCTCTTCTTCCCCCTTGCTGGATCAAGAAGGAGGAGACGTCGCTACTCCGTACGTGTGTTGAACGCGGAGGTGCCGTCCGTTCGGCGCTAGGATCATCGGTGATTTGGATCACGATGAGTACGACTCCATCAACCCCGTTCTCTTGAACGCTTCCGCGCGCGATCTACAAGGGTATGTAGATCCACTCCTCCCTCATTGCTAGATGACTCCATAGATTGATCTTGGTGACACGTAGGAAAATTTTTAATTATTGCTACGTTCCCCAACATAGGGGTCATCAGTGCTTTATCAGACAAGTGCCCAAGTAGTTATGTTATATTACATGGTTAGTAAGAAACATCTTCCAGAGAGAATAGTTCTGTTAAGGGTTCCTTTCGCTGGGAGGCATGCCCTAAGGTGCATGTCCGGACTGCGTGAAGAGACGCATAAAAAAGCATCTGGGGGCGCATAAAATGAGTAAAAAGATCATCTTTTATTTCACCGACCAAATATTCCCTTAAGAATGCTAGCTTTCAGCTTCACCCAGTCTGAGGTACACGTCCGGCTGACCCGGCAGTAACAATCGCAGAGGTGCTCCCTTTACCTCCTAGCCGAACAATCGGGAATGTAGGGGTAAGCACAGGAGCCAGGCAACCCAGCTTGGCCAAAACATAAGTCATATCGATGCATATAATGGTGAAGAAAAAGGTACATGCGGAAGTTTGACGCATGTGTTGGGCGTGAAGCCCGTATAAATAAGCTTCTGTTAAAGAAGCCCCTAGGTTTAAGGAGCACGAGTGGCGCGTCACTAGATGAGCCTTTAAGGGCTATAAAAGAAAAAATGGGAATGAGAGAAATGTAAGACAGAAAAATTCAAAAAAGAATGGACAGAGGAAGGAGACGAACACAAAGTCCGACGCTAGGCATAGTATCTTCGGAGACGGGTGGCGTTCCACTGGTTTGGCTCGAGTCGGTTGTTCGACGCATCGCGCAGGCGGTATGCCCCACCAGTCTCGACTTGGTCGATTATGAATGGACCTTCCCACTTGGGCTTGAGTTTGTCCTTTTTCTTATCCGACAGGCGTAGACCTAGTTCGCCAATGTTGTAATTTTTGGCCCGTACTTCTCTGCTTTGATATCTTCGGGCCTGCTATTGATAAAATGCGGGACGGGCTTTTGCCACGTCCCGCTCCTCCTCCAAGGCGTCCAAGTTGTCCTGCCGATCGAGCTCGGCTTCTCTTTCTTCGTACATGCGCACTCTAGGTGAGTCATGAATTATGTCGCAGGGCAGAACTGCTTCTGCGCCGTACACCATAAAAAATGATGTGTATCCGGTGGTGCGATTTGGCGTGGTCCGCAGCCCCCATAGCACGGAGTCGAGCTCCTCTACCCAATGCGTGTTAGATTCCTTGAGGGACCGCACCAGTCTGGGTTTAGTGCCGCTGATGATAAGACCATTTGCACGTTCGACCTGGCCGTTGGTTTGTGGGTGATAGACGGAAGCATAATCGAGCTTCATGCCCATGTTTTTGCACCAGAGTTTTACCTCGTCGGCGGTAAAGTTTGTACCGTTGTTGGTTATGATGCTGTGGGGGACGCCATAACGGTGTACAACCCCGGATATGAAGTCTATCACAGGTCCGGATTCAGCCGTTTTAACAGGCTTGGCTTCTATCCATTTGGTGAACTTATCCACCATGACCAGTAAGTATTTTTTCCTATGGGTCCCACCTTTAAGGGGTCCGACCATGTCAAGCCCCTAGACCGCAAAAGGCCAGGTGATGGGTATAGTTTGGAGTGCGGTGGGTGGCATATGGCTTTGGTTGGCAAAAAGTTGGCAACCAGCGCATCGTTGGACTAGGTCCTGAGCGTCTGCCCGGGCCGTTGGCCAATAAAAACCAGTACGGAAAGCCTTGGTAACAAGGGACCGAGCAGCGGCGTGGTGACCACCGAGTCCGGCATGAATTTCAGCCAGAAGGTTCCGCCCTTCCTCTTCGGAGATGCACCTTTGAAGGACTCTGGTAGTGCTTTTCTTATAAAGCTCTCCCTCATGGACTCTATAGGCTTTAGACCTCCGCACTATGCAGCGGGCCTCGTTTTGGTCCTCCGGGAGTTCCTGCCTAGTAAGGTAGGCTAGGAATGGTTCTGTCCACGGGGTGATAACCGCCATTATTACGTGGGCTGAAGGTGTAATTTAGTTGGCAGAGCCTCCAATTGTGTCAGATTGTTCGGCGTCGAGTGGTGCGGCTGGGTTCGGGCTGTTATTTGCGGGTTCCCTCTCCCATGTTGCGGATGGCTTGAACAGTCTTTCCAAAAAGACGTTGGGGGGGGGGGGACTGCATCGCGTTTTGCTCCGATGCGTGCTAGGACGTCCGCCGCTTGATTGTTTTCTCGGGCTATATGGTGAAACTCCAGCACTTCGAACCGAGCTGACATTTTTATGACGGCGTTGCGGTAAGCTGCCATTTTTGGGTCCTTGGCGTCGAAGTCTCCATTTATTTGGGATATCGCGAGGTTTGAATCCCCGCATACCTCTAGGCGCTGCATACCCATGGATACTGCTATCCGGAGGCCATGTAGGAGGGCCTCATATTCGGCTGCATTGTTGGAATCCGTGTACATAATCTGGAGCACATATTGGACTGTGTCTCCTGTGGGGGACATCAGGACGATGCCGGCCCCCAGTCCGGCCAACATTTTGGAGCCATGGAAATGCATAATCGAGTTTGAATATGTGTCGTACTCTTTAGGGAGCTCGGCCTCCGTCCATTCTGCGACGAAGTCGGCCAAAACTTGCGATTTAATAGCTCGCCATGACTTATAGGTTATATCAAACGGGAGAAGCTCGATGGCCCATTTTGGAATCTGGCCCGTTGCATCGCGGTTGTTGATAATATCGTTTAGTGCCACTTCCGAGGCTACTGTTATGGAACACTCTTGAAAGTAGTGTCATAGCTTCCGGGATGCCATGAATACCGCGTATGCAATCTTTTGATAATGCGGGTACCGTGATTTGCATGGAGTGAGGACCGTGGACACGTAGTAGACCGGCCTTTGAAGGGGGAATTTGTGTCCGTCTGTTTCCCGCTCGACAACGAGCACTGCGCTGACAACTTGGTGTGTTGCTTCAATGTACAATAACATTGGTTCGCTGGTGTTTGGCGCGGCCAGGACTGGGTTTGCTGCCAATATGGCTTTTATTTCATCAAGTCCGGCCGTGGCGGCATCCGTCCACTCGAAGTGTTCGGTGCGCCGAAGGAGGCGATAAAGGGGTAGTGCCTTTTCTCCCAAGCGGGAGATGAAGCAGCTTAAAGCCGCCACACACCCAGTTAATTTTTGTATTTGTTTAAGGTCCTTTGGGACATCCAATTGTGACAAAGCTCGGATCTTGGCTGGGTTTGCTTCAATAACTCTACCGGATACAATGAAGCCCAAGAGCTTTTCGGCTGGAACGCCAAAGATGCATTTTTCTGGGTTGAGCTTGATGTCATATTTTCAGAGGTTATCGAATGTAAGCCTCAAGTCGTCTACTAGGGATTCGACATGTCTTGATTTTACGACCACATCATCCACATACGCCTCCACTGTTTTGTCGATCTGGTTTGCCGGACATGTCTGGATCATGCGCTGATATGTTGCGTCGGTGTTTTTCAGCCCGAAGGGCATTGTGTTGAAGCAGAATGGGCCGTATGGTGTGATCAATGCTGTTGCAGCTTGGTCTGATTCTGCCATCTTGATTTCATGGTAACCGGAGTATGCGTCGAGGAAACACAACAAATCGTGTCCTGCGGTGGCATCGATAATTTGATCGATATGGGGGAGGGGGAAGGGATCCTTTGGGCAAGCCTTGTTAAGGTCTTTAAAATCGACACACAGGCGCCAGGATTTGTCCTTCTTTGGTACCATCACCAGGTTTGCTAGCCAGTCCGGATGTTTTATGTCTCTGATGAATCCGGCCTCTAATAGCTTGGCTAGCTCCTCTCCCATAGCCTGTCAGGACCCCGATCCTAAGTCACACTGATCTAGCATGTAACACATCATATCACTTTGCGGCCTCAAGCACGGTATTCCCACAGGTGCCACCTTACCTGGCCCGGGACCGTTTGCGCCTTTTGGCTCACGTATATGATAGTGTTGCTAGCATCCATATGACAAAGAACCCGGGCCGACATGGCTAGTCGTGAAACCAAAGCGGCACTAACCCATGGGGACAGTCATACATGAATCAACCTCGAGCATGTCGGTCAACAGCGTGTGAATCCGGGCTGTAGCACTGGGCTAACAGGACTCCGGACGTCACTGCGTGAAATTTCCCCGAAGGGACAGACACGGGAACGAAGTGAAACACATGCCGGCCAGTCAAGTGTCCTGAGGAGTAGTGCTGGGCTAGCAGGACTCCGGTGAACCGGGCTGTAGGGGACTACTATGGCTCAAGAAGGCACTAGACTACATTTCCCCATAAGAGAGGCTGCCAAGGATAAACAACTAGATTGTCGGATCCCACACATACCAAGCATTTCAATCATACACACAATATGCTCGATATGTGTAAATACAACATGGCATCACAACAAGACTCTACGACTCAAGTATTTATTCATTAGGCTCCGAGGAGCGAGATATTACAAACATGGGTCTCATGACCCAACATTCAGAGCATACAAGTCAAAGCACACGCGGAAGCTTAACATGTCTGAGTACAGACATCTACAAATGAAAAAGGCTGAGAAGCCTGACTATCTACCAGATCCTACCGAGGGCACAAGATCGTAGCTGAGGTAACGAGCTAAACGTCGAAGTCCAAGCGGAACTACTAGCGGGACTGAAGTCTCTCTGCAAAACATAAATTAAGCAAACGTGAGTACAAATGTACTCAGCAAGACTTACATCAGAACTAACTACATATGCATCATTATGAACGAAGGGATGGTGGAGTTTAACTGCAGCAAGCCAGCTTTGACTCGGTGGCTATCCTGAACTACGGCTGCAAGTAACTCTTTTGAGGTGGCGCACACGAGTCCACATATTCACCATATCAATACACAACTATTGATCCGCTCCCGTCTCCCTGCGAGAACGCCATCCATAGCACTCACGCTTATCTTGCGAGTTTTAGAGTATCCACTTTCACTTGTCTATGAACTATGCAAGGGGTCCAAGTTTCCATATCCGAGGAATCCGACTATTCGAATAGATAATGATAACCCTGCAGGGGTGTACTTCTTCACACACGCTCTCGCCACTTATCGCCCTGTACACATCATGTACCTCGGCAACCTTCAAGCGGAAGCCGAGCGAGGGAGTCGGCCACGACCTGACTAACCAACAAGTCTCTAGTCCAGGTTTATCGCCTATTCGGGTTCCATCCGCAAGGAGATCCGGCCGGGGTGTCGCTCACGGCCCCAAACGATGTGTGCAGGGTTCACAAGCCCACCATCCGGGTGCCACTTGGTACACCGTGCCACTGTGTCTAGTCTGTCCCAAGCCCACCTGTACCGGGTGCCACTTGGTAGACTACTAACACTACCTACCGACACCAGAAACTAGTTGCAACTCCTGGACAGAGATCGAGTTGATTAATAAGCCGAGAGGGGTCGAGTTACCGGAACCCAATGTGTGGTAGTAACTGTTCATGGATCACAAACACAGAACTCAGTTCCTGAGGACGGCTGTAATGAGACAACCCACCATGTACTCCTACATGGCCTCTCACCGCTACCTTTACCAAATCGTGTTCACACACTTAGCTCTCAACAGTAGGACATGATCACCACGTTCCAATTCATTCCCGATGAATCAGACCGGACTCAACTCTAAGCAGTAGCAAGCATGAAAAACAAGCATGAATGAGTAGGCACATCAGGGCTCAAACAATTCCTACTCATGCTAGTGGGTTTCATCTATTTACTTTGGCAATGACAGGTCATGCAGAGGAAAGGGGTTCAGCTACCGCAGCATGTAATAGTTGAAACGTTGTTGTCCTAATGCAGTAAAAGAGAGCAGGAGCAAGAGAGTGGGATTGTATCGGAATGAACAAGGGGGTTTTGCTTGCCTGGCACTTCTGAAGATAGTATAGCTCTTCATCGGTGTCATCGAATTCATCGCTGGATCAATGTCTACTGAGGAGGGGGACAAACACCGGCAACTGATAAAGAACACAATCAACACATGGCGATATGCAACAATATGATGCATGCTATGACATGGCAATATGTTGTTGATTGAGCTAATGCAACTAGCAACAAGTTAAATGGAGTTGGTTTGAACACTAGGTTCAAATTCAAATTCAAACTATGAATTCAAATAGTGCATTATCATGTTTTGGACTAAACAGTGAGGTTAAGTTGTTCAAACATGCATGAAAATGGTACAGATGGATTCCTTGAATTTTTTTGATAATTTTTCATATATAAATTATTTCATTTGGAGTTACGGTTGAATTTCTATGATTTTTAGAAGTTTTGCCTATTTTCTGGAATTTTCTAATTATCTAGAATTAAACTAATTCCAGAAAATGAATTACTGCATCAGCACTACCTCAGCATGACATAAGCGAGTCAACGGGGCAGCCTAGCTCAAACGGACCAGTGGGTCCCGCGTGTCAGTGATACAGGGGTAAAAAGTTAGTTTTAGCACTAACTAAAATTAGTGGGGCGCTGGGCCCACATGTCAGCGGCTGTGGGGGGTTAGTTAACACCTAATCTAAACCAGCCATGTCAGCTAAACGGCGATTAGCCGCCGGTGCTAAGCAGGACGCGGTGGCGCTCCTCGTCCGGCCATCTCCAGCGACGAGAGCTCGCGCGGCTGGGCTCTACGGAAGCAGCGCGTCTAGGCGTGTTGGGTGGTGCAAGTGGCGCATCGCGGGGCTGCCTAAATCAACGTCGGCGACCACAAGTGCGGCGGCCGGAGCTACGGGCGTGCTCGGTTTGGCGCTACTGGGCGTCTCTGGGCGGGATGGTGTTATCAGCGGGTTACTAGGGACGTGTTGAGCATGGTAGCATGCTCGGGCACGACGCGCGTTAGCTCTAGACACAGCGGCGACACGGCCGGCGGCGATGGGTTCACGGGTTCGACAGAAACGACGGCTATGCGGTGAAATCGAGCACAGGGAGAGAGAGGGACAGCGTAGGAGCTCACAGCGAAGCCGTAGAAGGTCCCAGCGGCCTCGCGGAAGGCCTGACGACGGCGTACGTCGGTGACGATCTCCGGTATCCGAAGGTTGAAGACGACATCAAGGACGATGCTGCAGTGCACCCCGGGTCGGTTGACTCAGCGTAGAGGACGATAGAGATGAGGCGGAGCTCTCGGACAAGGTGGGAAGGCAAAGGGGAGGCGGATGCTGCGGCTACGGTGAACGGCGGCGACAGCGGTTCTCGGTCTCGCTTGGGGCCGAGAGACAGAGGAGGGGAGGAGGTCCAGGGAGAGAGGGAGAGTGAGAGGGGATCGAGGGGGATCCCATGGCGACGTCCAGGACGTCGGGGACGCATACAGGCTGGCAGGAGGTGGCGCGCACGCGTGGCGAGGAGGCGACGAGCACGCGCTCGGCGTCCTCCTGGCAGGAGCTTGAGGACGGTGGCGCTGGTGGGCTGGGCCAATAGTGCCAAGACAGGTAGTTGGACGGCCAGGTGGGCTCGGTTGGGCTGCTCAGAAGCTGGGCTGACTACACTAGCAGGCCGCCAGGTACGTTTCTCCTTTCTCTATTTTATTTCCTGTTTTATATTTTTCTGCAACTTTGTGGCTTTGCTAAAAATGCTTAGGCACTTTCAAAAATCACCAAACTGCTCATTCCCACTGTTCAGCATATAACCAACATGGAACATTTCCGTTTAGGATTATTTGGACATCTAACATATTCTATAGCATTTAAATGCCCAAATGCAAATAGAGTATGATTTAATTCAGTGACCCTATGATGTCCTAGAAATATGTGCACCATTTTTGTCAGAGGTTTAAGACCAAGGCAAAGATGATGAACATTTTAGAAGGGCGTTTCAGGTTCATTGAAAAAGATTTTAGTAAATCCTAGTTGGATTAATGGGGTGCTGGGGGTTCTGTCATCCCCATTTCAATTTTCTGTGTAAAGTAGACATGATGCAACACCATATGTTAGCACTAGGCATTACCAGAACTAGGGATGTGACAACTCACCCCCACTAAACAAGAATCTCGTCCCGAGATTCAAGACGTGAGGTAAGAAGATAGATGGGACATGGAACTGGCACAAACTTCATGATCCAATCGCCCTTCTTGAGGATGTTGATTCATTTCTTCATATTGATTATGACATCCTTTCCTTCGAGAACTTCATCCAACATGGCGACAAGAGAGCAAGACAACCTCGCAAGAATGATTCATCGATCTTAATGAACACAAGATCAACTCACGGAATGAGACGTAGAAACATCCCTTGAGCTGAGACGCAAAACACACATTAGAGATGATGGATGAGAAACATATAACAAAGGTTCAAATTGGTAGCCAACAATTTGACGCTGGAGTAGGATGGTGCATGGTTTCAAAGTAGCGAGGAGGTAATTGCCATGATTCCATAAATGGACACCTTAGGGAAAGGTGACTCGTAGAGCATTTCCCTTAAGTGGCAAAAAGAATTACTTTTGATACATAGATCATTGGAACTCTTTTCACCAACCTGAGGCAATTTACGAACGATTGTTTGACAGAGTTCGGAGAAATGGCATACTCAGATCAGAAAGGAAACTATGGTTATAGAACAACTCGGCAAACGGGAGGCACATCCCAATTGATAGCGAGGACATAACCTAGTGACTGAGTGTGCTCTTAGGGACTTGAGCATTTCCATACTCATCAAGGTTTTACCAACATCTGTGCTGAGGATCCTGGCAACACATCATACTACCATGATGACTAGTGATGGATGATGCGGATACAAAAGTAGATAACACCTTCTCAGACTTCCCCTTAGCGAGGTTAAGGAAACAGAATCTGGATGATCGACCGAGAGACATTTAGCACTCTGCTTCTAATGTTCTCCTTGATGTGCTAACGTAACCCATTTATTGATATGGTTTGGTATCTTGAACATCAAGTAAAAGGTCGGACTTCGGGAGCACAAGAATCCATAAGGAACAATTATGGAGGTAAATCCTACGAAATCCTTATGGGGAGGTTGCCAAATTGCTCATTCAAGATACTACAATAATAGACCTTCTGGCTAGGTGTGTCGGCCAAAACATCAACCTTGTCAGGACCTACATCATAGATCTTGGAAAAGTTCCAACCATCATATCTGCCTGAGATTCAGATCTGGATGGTAACAAAATATTTCAGACAGCATGTCTGCAAAAGAAAGTTTGCAACACAAATCGACAAGATGATGTTGCGAGATTCTCGGGAAATGAACTACGATAACAAGCTCCAAAACACGAGCTGGTTCTGCTACATACATGTGGGCATGGTGTCCAAGACAAGAATGACCACATAGTAGTCTTATAATAAAACACTATCGAGTTCAGGTTAGGATCCATCATCAAGGATTTTGAAGTCTTTACGCGCGCTAGACTTCTTTTCCTTGAACAAGTCAATCAGTGGCTTGGTGTGCTAGGGATACGTATGGGATGACGGTAGCTAATCTCACAAACCAATGTATACTTCGCACATGCATGACTAACTTGGGATTATTCCAGAGGAAGAAACATGGACTTTCTCGAATTCACGGCGGCAACTTGCATCAAATGCACATGAATTTGAGGAAGTCACTTCTTTCATCCGAACATAAACTTCATGAGCTAGCACGAAGAAAATGCTTTCAAAGTTCCCAACACTAACTTAGATGTTCAACATGAATCATGGACAAGTTGAAAATGTGGTCAATGGGCCTAACAACAGTTCATCCAAGTTTCCATATAAATGGAATTCCATAATTATGTGAACTAGGTGATAGCATTGGTCAGACCCAAAAGATATAATGGTGTATGCTCGAGAAAACAACCACGAGTAAGACAACATTACGAACATCATTGGTTCTGATTTGATTTGAGGATAGCCCACACTCAAATCAAATTTTGGACAAGACAATAGATCCAATAATTGATCACAGGGACCAATCGATGAAGATATCTTTCTTCAATTTACACACACAAACACAAGGATATCCCTTAGAGATGAACTAAGTCAGACAAGATTTTATCTTCCAACTCTCCAAGTTGTTGTTTAGCTTAACCAACTAGCTCGGGGGTATCCAACACAGATTCTTGGAGAATGGCTAGTTTATAAGAAACCAACTTGATCACGAACTCCACATATCGGTCAGGGGACTACCTAGTGATACTTCTGTGAAGATATCCGGAAAATCATGAAGCACCGATATGTTACTAAGCTCGAGAACAATGTTGCTTTTCAGGGCAAGACGATATGATCAGGAAGAGCGAGGGATTGATACAATCCTAACTCGTTGACCGAAGAGTGCACCAGTAAAAATGGGCTAGGTAACACGATCAATCCCAGGATGATGATTGAATAACCAACACGCTAAGAATGGGATTGTTGTCCAGTAACTACCAAGCAACATGGTTGCTAGGAGTATTGATTTCACACATCACAATTCACTTGTCGGCATTCCGGTTATAATAGCATGGGGACCAAGGAATGAATAATGATGGCAAGAAGTATCACTGTATCAAGAGTTCATAGGATGGTGTGCAATTTCCATGACATTCTTGGTATAAAGATGGTAATACTCCAAGGTAGAACAGAATCAAAAGCTATATTGGCATTTGATTTGCGGAATACAATTGTTTTGACCCAATCCTAGATATGGATGAGGTTCTGGAGTTTGTTTCTCCTAGTCATTCTAGAAGAGGATGGCTTGACGGACCACAAGAATAATAGGCATCGATGAACACGAATGCACAACTATTCCTGACTATCAATTGATAGACTAGGGTCGGAATACAGCTGAGGAGGGTCAACTCAAGGAACATATAACTTTCTGAGTTGTGGATGCATAGATTAGTATGTCGAACCAAGTTCAACAGGTTTCTTTCGGATAACCCATGCAGAAAGGTAGAACTGGCAGAATCACAATTATGAATGGAGAACTCCTCAAGAACACTCTGATTTTGAGCTTTTGGTTCAAATAACTTCTGCCTTAATGGTTCATGGTATTTGGAAGAAGGAAATACCACGGACCTCGAGGACTGTCGCAAGGTTACTAATATCCTAAAGGAACTAGCAACACTATCAACATGAGGTAAGTAGGGTGAATCTTGGGTCGAGAACCCATGAGTAGAATAACTACTACTAAATGGCATCACGGGATGCTTTCGAGAATGGTGGCCAGAATCATCACACCGGGAACACAAGCATTGCTAGATTACTAGGTGACTCCCTAAGACACCTAGGGTCATAATAATAGCTCCAACATATATGTCGAGGCAATAGAGTACCTCAACTCACTTATTAGTGTGGTTGAACTGGCCCAAAGGACATCGGAACGGAAAGAAGGGATTTGCAACTGCATCAGACTATTTAGAAACCTGGGATGACTCGGACAGCATAACGGCTGTAAATGCTCAAAAAGTTTTGAGACATCCTGCAAATTGGTGGCATAACCACTCAGAAGGACAATATCAAGGTTCCGAGACCAACTATGAACACACGGAAGTAGTAGGAACTGAACTGAGGCTTAAACTCAACATTCCTAGGCAACTACGGTTTAGTAACATGTCATCCTGAGAGATAGAAGAGAAGCCTAGTTCTTAACCCCGTAGAAAAGATAAGTTGACTCGGATAAGAAGGTCATGAGGATAAGGAGTAAAAAGAGCCTTACGTTCCCATCCACAATCAATTCCCTTATATAACTAAAGCATTTCAAGACACGACTTCGACCAGCTTGGCTTGGTAATCCTACAGGCAGTCAGGCTCTGATACAAAAGCTGTCAGGACCCCGATCCTAAGTCACACCGATCTAGCATGTAACACATCATATCACTTTGCGGCCTCACGCACGGTATTCCCACGGGTGCCACCTTACCTGGCCCGGAACCGTTTGCGCCTTTCGGCTCACGTATATGATAGTGTCGGTAGCATCCATATGACAAAGAACCCGGGCCGACATGGCTAGTCGTGAAACCAAAGCGGCACTAACCCATGGGGACAGGCATACATGAATCAACCTCGAGCATGTCGGTCAACAGCGTGTGAATCCGGGCTGTAGCACTGGGCTAACAGGACTCCGGACGTCACCGCATGACATTTCCCCGAAGGGACAGACACGGGAACGAAGTGAAACACATGCTGGCCAGTCAATTGTCCTGAGGAGTAGTGCCGGGCTAGCAGGACTCCGGTGAACCGGGCTGTAGCGGACTACTATGGCTCAAGAAGGCACTAGACTACATTTCTCCGTAAGAGAGGCTGCCAAGGATAAACAACTAGATTGTCGGATCCCACACATACCAAGCATTTCAATCATACACACAATATGCTCGATATGTGTAAATACAACATGGCATCACAACAAGACTCTACGACTCAAGTATTTATTCATTAGGCTCCGAGGAGCGAGATATTACAAACATGGGTCTCATGACCCAACATTCAGAGCATACAAGTCAAAGCACATGCGGAAACTTAACATGTCTGAGTACAGACATCTACAAATGAAAAAGGCTGAGAAGCCTGACTATCTACCAGATCCTGCCGAGGGCACAAGATCGTAGCTGAGGTAACGAGCTAAACGTCGAAGTCCAAGTGGAACTACTAGCGGGACTGAAGTCTCTCTGCAAAACATAAATTAAGCAAACGTGAGTACAAATGTACTCAGCAAGACTTACATCAGAACTAACTACATATGCATCATTATCAACGAAGGGATGGTGGAGTTTAACTGCAGCAAGACAGCTTCGACTCGGTGGCTATCCTGAACTACGGCTGCAAGTAACTCTTTTGAGGTGGCGCACACGAGTCCACATATTCACCATATCAATACACAACTATTGATCCACTCCCGTCTCCCTGCGAGAACGCCATCCCTAGCACTCACGCTTATCTTGCGAGTTTTAGAGTATCCACTTTCACTTGTCTATGAACTATGCAAGGGGTCCAAGTTTCCATATCCGAGGAATCCAGCTATTCGAATAGATAATGATAACCCTGCAGGGGTGTACTTCTTCACACACGCTCTCACCACTTATCGCCCTGTACACGTCATGTACCTCGGCAACCTTCAAGCGGAAGCCGGGCGAGGGAGTCGGCCATGACCTGACTAACCAACAAGTCTCTAGTCCAGGTTTATCGCCAATTCGGGTTCCATCCGCAAGGAGATCCGGCCGGGGTGTCGCTCACGGCGCCAAACGATGTGTGCAGGGTTCCCAAGCCCACCATCCGGGTGCCACTTGGTACACCGTGCCACTTTGTCTAGTCTGTCCCAAGCCCACCTGTACCGGGTGCCACTTGGTAGACTACTAACACTACCTACCAACACCAGAAACTAGTTGCAACTCCTGGACAGAGATCGAGTTGATTAATAAGCCGAGAGGGGTCGAGTTACCGGAACCCAATGTGTGGTAGTAACTGTTCATGGATCACAAACACAGAACTCAGTTCCTGAGGACGGCTGCAATGAGACAACCCACCATGTACTCCTACATGGCCTCTCACCGCTACCTTTACCAAATCGTGTTCACACACTTAGCTCTCAACGGTAGGACGTGATCACCACGTTCCAATTCATTCCCGATGAATCAGACCGGACTCAACTCTAAGCAGTAGCAAGCATGAAAAACAAGCATGAATGAGTAGGCACATCAGGGCTCAAACAATTCCTACTCATGCTAGTGGGTTTCATCTATTTACTTTGGCAATGACAGGTCATGCAGAGGAAAGGGGTTCAGCTACCGCAGCATGTAATAGTTGAAACGTTGTTGTCCTAATGCAGTAAAAGAGAGCAGGAGCAAGAGAGTGGGATTGTATCGTAATGAACAAGGGGGTTTTGCTTGCCTGGCACTTCTGAAGATAGTGTAGCTCTTCATCGGTGTCATCGAATTCATCGTTGTATCAACGTCTACTAAGGGGGGGGGGGATAAACACCGGCAACTGATAAAGAACACAATCAACACATGGCGATATGCAACAATATGATGCACGCTATGACATGGCAATATGCTGTTGATTGAGCTAATGCAACTAGCAACAAGTTAAATGGAGTTTGTTTGAACACTAGGTTCAAATTCAAATTCAAACTATGAATTCAAATAGTGCATTATCATGTTTTGGACTAAACAGTGAGGTTAAGTTGTTCAAACATGCATGAAAATGGTACAAATGGATTCCTTGAATTTTTTTGATAATTTTTCATATATAAATTATTTCATTTGGAGTTACGGTTGAATTTCTATGATTTTTAGAAGTTTTGGCTATTTTCTGGAATTTTCTAATTATCTAGAATTAAACTAATTCCAGAAAATGAATTACTGCGTCAGCACTACCTCACCATGACGTAAGGGAGTCAACACCGGCGACCACAAGTGCGGCGGCCGGAGCTACGGGCGTGCTCGGTTTGGCGCTACTAGGCGTCTCTGGGCGGGATGGTGGTATCAGCGGGTTGCTAGGGACGTGCTGAGCATGGTAGCGTGCTCGGGCACGACGCGCGTTAGCTCTAGACACGGCGGCGACACGGCCGGCAGCGATGGGTCTCTGCGGCCGAAATTAAGAGGTCCTCGCCGATTTTGGCCACCTGCCGGAGTATCCAACATGCTCTAAGGCTGTGAGTTGGTGTGGCGTCCTCTGTACTGTGAATTCTATAGGGTCCATCAAGCCATCTTTCCAGTACGGTTCCATGCCCTGTAGAGGGTTTTGGCTTTTTGGTGTTTATCCCGGGTGTCCTATGATGATGCACCCTCTTAGGTCGAACGGGATTACTATTCAAGGCCGGATTATCCCAAAATTTTATTTCGGTTTTCCAGGCGCTTTCCATCGCACAGTATTTTTGTACTATGGATGCCAAGTCAGCGAAGCGTGTAATATCACGACGACTTACGGCGTTAAGGATTCCCTTGTCCGTGCAATTACTACAGAAAATTGAGATTGCGTCTCCCTCGCGGCAATCCTTTATCCTGTTCATAACCAGGAGGAATCTGGCCCAGTAGTGATTTATTGTTTCCTCGGGCCTCTGCCTGATTTGGGAGAGATCGCTTATGATCGGGTGGGCGGGTGTCGTTGAATCTGAAACCTCACCCAATCCAAGATTCGGAGGCCTGATCGTAAGCTCAGGTCTTGAGTTACATCTCCCCCTCCGCGGGTATCCGGCTTGGAGGGGTCGGGAATTCAGACGTAGCTAGTCCTTAAAATGGATGAAGGGTCGCCGTACTACGTCTCTACCACGGCAACGTGGTGGGTGACTTGGGGAGAGTTAATTTCTCTTAGATCGGGTTTAAGCCCAACCTGGTCGTAATCCGTAGCGACCCCCAGGGCGGCGATGCGATCCAAGAGCTCGTTTACGGAAGAGAGCTCCATTGGATCTAGCTGCTCGATGAGCTCCGAGCTGATGTGTAGTTTGCTTTTGATGACCCGAGAGGTCACCGTCGGCGCAACAGCTGAACAGGCGGTCATGAGGAAACCACCTAGTCGGAGGGTTTGGCCAACGAACCTACGAACTATGAAGAACCTACGAACTATGAAGAAGCGATGGTGAGCCTAGATTTCGCAAAATGGCTTGAAGCCATGAAATCTGAGATGGGATCCATGTATGAGAACAAAGTATGGACTTTGGTTGACTTGACCAATGATCGGCAAGCAATTGAGAATAAATGGATTTTCAAGAAGAAGACTGACGCTGATGGTAATGTTACTGTCTACAAAGCTCGACTTGTTGCAAAAGGTTTTTGGCAAGTTCAAGGGATTGACTACGATGAGACCTTCTCACCCGTAGCGATGCTTAAGTCTGTCCGGATCATGTTAGCAATTGCCGCATTTTATGATTATGAAATTTGGCAAATGGATGTCAAAACTGCTTTCCTGAATGGATTTCTACAAGAAGAGTTGTATATGATGCAGCCGGAAGGTTTTGTCGATCCAAAGGGAGCTAACAAACTGTGCAAGCTCCAGCGATCCATTTATGGACTGGTGCAAGCCTCTCGGAGTTGGAATAAACGCTTTGATAGTGTGATCAAAGCATTTGGTTTTGTACAGACTTTTGGAGAAGCCTGTATTTACAAGAAAGTGAGTGGGAGCTCTGTAGCATTTCTGATATTATATGTAGATGACATATTGCTAATCGGAAATGATATAGAATTTCTGGATAGCATAAAAGGATACTTGAATAAGAGTTTTTCAATGAAAGACCTCGGTGAAGCTGCTTACATATTGGGCATTAAGATCTATAGAGATAGATCAAGACGCTTAATTGGACTTTCACAAAGCACATACCTTGACAAAGTTTTGAAGAAGTTCAAAATGGATCAAGCAAAGAAAGGATTCTTGCCTGTGTTACAAGGTGTGAAATTGAGTAAGACTCAATCCCCGACCAATTCAGAAGATAGAGAGAAAATGAAAGATGTTCCCTATGCTTCAGCCATAGGCTCTATCATGTATGCAATGCTGTGTACCAGACCTGATGTGTGTCTTGCTATAAGTCTAGCAGGGAGGTACCAAAGTAATCCAGGAGTGGATCACTGGACAGCGGTCAAGAACATCCTGAAATACCTGAAACGGACTAAGGATATGTTTCTCATATATGGAGGTGACAAAGAGCTCATCGTAAATGGTTACGTTGATGCAAGCTTTGACACTGATCCGGGCGATTCTAAATCGCAAACCGGATACGTGTTTACATTAAACGGTGGAGCTGTCAGTTGGTGCAGTTCTAAACAAAGCGTTGTGGCGGGATCTACATGTGAAGAAGAATACATAGCTGCTTCGGAAGCAGCAAATGAAGGAGTCTGGATGAAGGAGTTCATATCCGGTCTAGGTGTCATACCTAGTGCATCGGGTCCAATGAAAATCTTTTGTGACAATACTGGTGCAATTGCCTTGGCAAAGGAATCCAGATTTCACGAGAGAACCAAGCACATCAAGAGACGCTTCAATTCCATCCGGGATCTAGTGCAGGTGGGAGACATAGAGATTTGCAAGATACATACGGATCTGAACATAGCAGACCCGTTGACTAAGCCTCTTCCACGAGCAAAACATGATCAGCACCAAAGCTCCATGGGTGTTAGAATCATTACTGTGTAATCTAGATTATTGACTCTAGTGCAAGTGGGAGACTGAAAGAAATATGCCCAAGAGGCAATAATATTGTTATTATTTTATTTCCTTATATCATGATAAATGTTTATTATTCATGCTAGAATTGTATTATCCGGAAACATAATACTTGTGTGAATACATAGACAAACCAAACGTCACTAGTATGCCTCTACTTGACTAGCTCATTAATCAAAGATGGTTATGTTTCCTAACCATAGACATGTGTTGTCATTTGATTAATGGGATCACATCATTAGGAGAATGATGTGATTGACATGACCCATTCCATTAGCTTAGCACCCGATCGTTTAGTATGTTGCTATTGCTTTCTTCATGACTTATACATGTTCCTATGACTATGAGATTATGCAACTCCCGTTTACCGGAGGAACACTTTGTGTGCAACCAAACGTCACAACGTAACTGGGTGATTATAAAGGAGCTCTACAGGTGTCTCCAAAGGTACATGTTGGGTTGGCGTATTTCGAGATTAGGATTTGTCACTCCGATTGTCGGAGAGGTATCTCTGGGCCCTCTCGATAATGCACATCACATAAGCCTTGCAAGCATTGAAACTAATGAGTTAGTTGTGAGATGATGTATTATGAAACGAGTAAAGAGACTTGCTGGTAACGAGATTGAAATAGGTATTGAGATACCGACGATCGAATCTCGGGCAAGTAACATACCGATGACAAAGGGAACAACGTATGTTGTTATGCGGTCTGACCGATAAAAATCTTCGTAGAATATGTAGGAGCCAATATGAGCATCCAGGTTCCGCTATTGGTTATTGACCGGAGACGTGTCTCGGTCATGTCTACACTGTTCTCGAACCCATAGGGTCCGCACGCTTAAGGTTTCGATGACAGCTATATTATGAGTTTATGCATTTTGATGTACCGTAGTTTGTTCGGAGTCCTGGATGTGATCACGGACATGACGAGGAGTCTCAAAATGGTCGAGACATAAAGATTGATATATTGGAAGCCTATATTTGGATATCGGAAGTGTTCCGGATGAAATCGGGATTTTACCGAAGTACCTGGAGGTTACCGGAACCCCCCGGGAGATATATGGGCCTTAGTGGGCTTTGGTGGAAGAGAGGAGAGGTGGCCATGGCTGGGCCGCGCGCCCCTCCCCCTAGTCCGAATAGGACAAGGAGAGGGGGGCGGCGCCCCCTTCCTTCTCTCTCTCTCCTCCTTCCCCCTCCCGAATCCTATTCCAACTAGGAAAGGGGGGGAATCCTACTCCCGGTGGGAGTAGGACTCCTCCTGGCCGGCCGCACCCCCCCTTGATCCTTTATATACGGGGGCAGGGGGCACCTCTAGAGACACAAGTTGATCCACGTGATCATATTCTTAGCCGTGTGCGGTGCCCCCTTCCACCATAATCCTCGATAATATTGTAGCGGTGCTTAGGCGAAGCCCTACGACGGTAGTACATCAATATCGTCACCACGCCGTCGTGCTGACGGAACTCTTCCCCGACACTTTGCTGGATCGGAGTCTGGGGATCGTCATCGAGCTGAACATGTGCTAGAACTCGGAGGTGTCGTAGTTTCGGTGCTTGATCGGTCGGGCCGTGAAGACGTACGACTACATCAACCGTGTTGTGCTAACGCTTCCGCTGTCGGTCTACAAGGGTACGTAGATCACACTCTCCCCTCTCATTGCTATGCATCACCATGATCTTGCGTGTACGTAGGAATTTTTTTGAAATTACTACGTTCCCCAACACCATCCGCCTCCCCTCCGGGAAAGATGGAGGAGCTGATACAGCTATTCAAGGGAGCGTGGCGGTGCTTTCAACTGTGGAAGATATCGGCCTATCGGGAAGGTGCATGGGAAGCCTGGGCACATGGTGAAAACACGGTATACCAAGCTTGATCCGAATCATATGGCTCGGGTCGGACCTCTAGGGTCAGATGGAAAAGAAGTTCCCGTTAATTTGGTATATGACCAAGTAGAAGTAGCCTCCAAGTATTCCCAACAGGATTGTAAATTAGACCGCCTGCTGGACAGCATAGAGGAGGAAACTTTTGAGTCCTAGTGACTATGTACTTCCCTTGACATATGTGACTCTAGCTGAATTATAAAAACAATTGTTGTGGCAGACCTTTTCGCTTCCACCTCTGGACCTGAAGGTGCGGAGTGTTTCCGAATACCTTAGTAGTAAAATAGACCGTGGTATGCGTGGGAACCAGGCGTAGGGGTCATAGTTGCTTGAACATACAATGTGTATCCAGCTAGTTATGTTATATTACTTTCCCTAGGTGTGCATGCATTAAAATGCATGTCCGAACTATGATTGATAACAGTATAGTATAGGTAGTCATCCGGGGGTTCATAATGGAAGGAATATACAGCATCTTTAGTCCGCCGACCGAATATTCTCTTAAGAATGCTAGCTTTCGGCTTCACCCAGTCTGAGGTACACATCTGGATGACTCTGCAGTAACAATCGCAGAGGTGCTCCCTTTATGCCCTAGCCGAACTAACGGGAATGTAGGGCATAAGTACAGGAGCCAGGCAACCCAGCTTGGCTAAAACTTAAGTCATATCGATGCATATAATGGCGAAGAAAAGGTACATATGAGAAAAAACACATATGTGATGAGCTTGACGCTCGGAAAATAAGCTTCTGTCCGGGAAGCCCCATGGTATAGTGGGCGTACATTCTCAAGGATGTGTACATCACAGGTGCATGGTTTAGCCGTGCAGAAGAGTTTAAGTTCTAGGAAAAAGAAAAAATGAAAAGAGAAGAAAAAAAATAAAGGAGACAACTGGCAGAAGAAGACAAACACATAGTTCGGCACTAGGCATAGAATCTTCGGAGTCTGGCCGCGTTCTAGGGGTTTGGCTCTAGGCGATTTTCTGATGCAGCACGCAGGCGGTACGCTCCTCCCGTGAGAACCTCGTCAATTATGAAGGGACCCTCCCACTTGGGCTTGAGTTTGTCCTTTTTCTTCTCCGGCAAGCGTAAGACGAGTTCGCCGACATTATAAGTCTGGGCCCACACTTCTCTGCTTTGGTATCTTTGGGTCTGTTGTTGTTAAAATGCGGAACGGGCTTTTGCAACATCGTGCTCCTCCTCTAGGGTATCTAGGCTATCCTGCCAATCAAGCTCGGCCTCTCTCTCTTTGTACATGCACACTCGAGGTGAGTCATGGATAATATCACAGGGCAACATAAATTCCGCACCGTACACCATGAAGAAAGGTGTATATCCAGTAGTGCGGTTGGGCGTGGTCCGCAGCCCCCTGAGTACGGAGTCAAGCTCCTCAACCCAGTGCTTGTCTGATTCTTTCAAAGACCGCACTAGCCTAGGTTTGATGCCGATCATAATAAGACCATTAGGCCGTTCGGCTTGACCATTTGTTTGCGGGTGATAGATAGAGGCATAACCAAGCTTAATGCCCAGATTAGCACAACAAGTTTTCACCTCATCGGCTGTGAAATTGGAGCTGTTATCGATGATGATGCTGTGTGGAACACCATACGGTGCACCACGCCAATATGAAGTCTATTACTGGCCCCGCCTCGGCCATTTTGACTCGTTTGGCCTCTATCCACTTAGTGAATTTATCCACCATGACCAGCAAATACTTTTTCTTATGGCTTCCTCCTTTAAGGGGTCCGACCGTATCGAGCCCCCAGACCGTGAAAGGCCAAATGATGGGGATCGTTTGTAGAGCGGTGGGGGGGCATGTGACTTTGGTTGGCGAATAGCTGGCATCCGATGCAACGTTGGACAAGGTGATGTGCATCTGCTCGGGCCGTCGGCTAGTAAAAGCCTGTACAGAAGGCCTTGCTAACAAGGGCCCGAGCTGCAGCGTGGTGACCGTCGAGTCCGGCGTGAATTTCAGCCAAGTGCTGCTGCCCCTCTTCCGCGGAGATACATCTTCAAAGAACTCCAGTAGCGCTTTTCTTCTAGAGCTCTCCTTCATGAACCTTGTAGGCATTCGAGCGCCGAACAATGCGGCGAGGCTCATTCTGGTCCTCCAGAAGTTCTTTCCTATTAAGGTAGGCTAAGAAGGGTTCGGTCGATGGGGCAATGACTGCCATGATTAGATGGGACGACGGTGTTATTTCGGTGGCTGAGCCCCCGATTATATCGTTGTGTTCGGAGGCAGGGGTTGTGTTCGGATCCGGACTGGTGTTACCGCTCTCCCCTTGGCACACCACAGACGGCTTAAAGAGCCTTTGCAGAAAGATATTAGGTGGGACGGGGTCGCGCTTGGCGCCAATACGAGCGAGGACATCCGCCGCTTTATTGCTTTCTCGAGCCACGTGATGAAACTCAAGCCCCTCGAATCAAGCCGACATTTTTAGGACAGCATTGCGGTAAGCCGCCATCTTCGGATCTTTGGCATCAAAATCTCCATTTATTTGAGATATTGCGAGGTTTGAGTCCCCACACACTTCCAGGCGTTGTATGCCCATAGAGACAACCATCCGGAGGCCGTCTAATAAGGCCTTGTATTCGGCTGCGTTGTTGGAGTTTGTGTATAATATTTGGAGTACATACTGGACTACCTCTCCAGTGGGGGACGTTGAAATAACGCCCGCTCCTTGTCTTGCCAGCATTTTGGAACCATCGAAATACATAACCCAGTTGGAATATGTGCCGTACTCTTTAGGGAGTTTGGCCTCTGTCCATTCAGTGACGAAGTCCGCCAGTACTTGGGATTTGATGACTCGGCACGGTTTGTATGTTATGTCAAACGGAAGGAGCTCAATGGCCCATTTGGCTATCCAGCCCATAGGATCGCGGTTGTTTATTATATCATTGAGTGGTACTTCAGAAGCCACCATGATAGAACATTCTTGGAAGTAGTGTCGTAGCTTCCGGGATGCAATGAAAACCGCGTATGCTATCTTTTGATAATGAGGGTACCAGGATTAGCATGGTGTGAGGATGGTGAATACATAATATACCGGCTTCTGAAGTGGGAATTTGTGTCCGTCCTACTCTCGTTCCACGACGAGCACGGCGCTCACCACCTGGTGTGTTGCCGATATGCATAATAGCATGGGTTCGCCGACGTTTGGTGCGGCCAGGATTGGGTTGCTTGTCAGAAGGGTTTTTATTTCTTCCAGTCCGGCTGTTGGCACATCCGTCCACTCAAAGTGATCGATGCGCCGGAGGAGGCGATACAATGGCAATGCTTTTCCCCCAATCCGGAGATAAAGCGGCTTAAAGCTGCCATGCACCCAGTGAGTTTTTGGACCTGTTTAAGGTCCGTTGGTGTGGCTAATTGCGACAAGGCTCAAATTTTGGCTGGATTTGCTTCAATTCCTCTATTGGAAACGATGAAGCCCAGCAGCTTTCCAGCAGGAACGCCGAAAACACACTTTTCCGGATTGAGCTTTATGTCATATGCACGGAGGTTCTCGAATGTAAGACGTAAATCGTCTATTAGTGAGTCGACGTGCCTAGTTTTAATGATGACATCATCCACGTATGCTTCAACTGTCTTGCCGATCTATTTTTCCAGGCATGTTTGAATCATGCGTTGGTAGGTGGCCCCTGCATTTTTGAGTCCGAAGGGCATGGTGTTGAAGCAGATTGGCCCATATGGGGTAATGAATGCCGTTGTGGCTTGATCGAACTCCTTCATTTTGATTTGATGGTATCCGGAATATGCGTCGAGGAAGCATAACGAATCGTGTCCCGCGGTGGCATCGATAATCTGGTCGATGCGGGGGAGGGGGAAGGGATCCTTAGGGCAGGCCTTATTGAGGTCTTTGAAATCGATGCACAGGCGCCAGGATTTATGCTTCTTTGGCACCATCACAAGGTTTGCTAGCCGGTCCGGGTGTTTTATTTCTCTAATGAGTCTGGCCTCGATTAGCTTGGCTAGCTCCTCCCCCATCGCTTGACGTTTGGGTTCAGAAAAATGCCACAGTGTTTGTTTGACTGGTTTAAATCCCTTCAATATGTTGAGGCTGTGTTTGGCTAATTTGCATGGGATTCCTAGCATATCAGAAGGGTGCCACGCAAATATATCCTAGTTTTCGCGCAGAAATTCTCGTAGTGCGGTGTCGACCGTTGGGTCTAGTTGTGCCCCAATAGATGCTGTCTTCTTGGGGTCCATTGGATGGACTTGGAATTTGACTATTTCTTCTGCTAATTTGAAGGAGGTGGATTTGGGTCGTTTGTCCCAGATTACGTCCTCCTTATCCACAATGGAGCGTAAATTGGTTAATTCTTCAGCCGCGGGGGCTTTAGATAATGCCTCAAGGGCCAGCGATGCTGTTTTGCTTTTGGCGCAGAGTGCTATGCCCGGATCACTAGCGAGAGTGATTATGCCATTGGGCCCCGGCATCTTGAGCTTCATATACACATAGTGAGGTATAGCCTGGAATTAAATGCGTCCCGCCCCAATAGGGCATGATATCCGCTGTTGAAAGGGGCCACTTGGAAGGTTAGTTCTTCGGTCTGATAGTTCTCCGGTGTGCCGAACACTACGTCGAGTGTGATTTTTCCTGTGCATCGCGCCTCCCGACTAGGAATAATTCCCCGAAAGGTCGTGCTACTTTGCTTGATGCGGCTCATATCTATTTCCATTTTACTGAGTGTATCCTCGTAGATGAGATTTAGTCCGCTGCCGCCGTCCATGAGAACCTTGGTGAGTTGGAAGTCGTCCACGATCAGACTAAGGACCAAGGCGGCCGGTGCACGAATTGTCCTGAATTTTGGTTCATCCTTGACATTGAAAGTTATGGCCGTGTCGTTCCAAGGGTTTGTTGCTGCGATTTGGCAGACTTCGGCAAGGACGCGGAGTGCCCTTTTACGCTTATTGTTTGAAGCGAAGGTCTTGAAGACCGTCAGTACTCTGGGGTCGTCGTCTTTTGGAGTATATTGCTCTGGGTTATTTTTGGTGAGGATATCCTCGCCGCTCTTGGCCACCTGCCGGAGTATCCAACATGCTCTAAGGTTGTGAGCTGATATAGTATCTGGTGTTGTGTGTAGCTTGCATGGTCCATCGAGCCATCCCTCCAGAACGGTTCCGCGTCCCGTAATGGGCTTATATTTCTTTGTTATTGGGCCGGGCGTGCCACTAGGGTGCGTCCTTTTCACCTGAACGAGGGGTTGGGTGGAAACCGGCGGTTCCCAGCCGGCTGCTTGAGTTTTCCAGGCGCTTTCCATTGTGCAGTACTTGTATACTATGGTTGCCAAGTCTGTGAAGCATGATATGCGATGACGGTTGATGGCATTGAGGATTCCATCATCCGTGCAATTGCTGCGGAACGTTGTGATCGCGTCTTCATCGTGGCAATCTTTAATCTTATCTTTGATGAGGAGGAATCTGACCCAGAAGTGGTGGGCCATTTCCTTATACTGCTGCCGTATGCCGCTAAGAGCGCTTATGTCTGGGTGGGTGGGTGGATTGAAGTCCAAACCCTGACCCAAATTAGGATCCGGGGTTTGAAGAATCTCCGGATTTGGTAGTTCGGGCTCCGGGATGTCAGCTGATTTTTTAGGCTTGTCATCTGATTCTATGTTCGGAGGACAAGACCTATATTTCTGTAGGTAAGTGTTCGGCTCTACAAGTTCAGAGATCTGAACGTAGTTCGTCCTTAATATAGAGGAAGAGTTGTCGTCTTGCTCCTCTACTACCGCTATTTGATTGGTGGTCGGCGGAGTTTTAATTTCTCTCTGGTCGGGTTTAAGCTGAATCTGATTATAGTCCGTTTCGACCCCCAGAGCGGCGATGCGATCTAGGAGCTCCTTTAAAGACGACAGCTCCGCCAGATCCATCTGCTTGGAGTACTTAGAGTCAACTGAAGAGGATTTTCGATGACCCGAGAAGTCATCTTCGGCTTAATGGTCGAACCGGTGGTCATAATGAAGCCGCCCAACCGGAGGGTTTGGCCTGGGGCCAGTGTTCCTCCGGAGGTGACGTTGTCCTTGAGAACAAGGCAAGTCATAGATCCTATCTTTTGACGGCACAGTGGAACTCTCAATGAAAGCACCAATGTCGGTGTCAAAACCGGCGGATCTCAGGTAGGGGGTCCCTGTGACGCCCCGAGACTGTTGCGCCAGGTATCTTCCAGTTATTCGCTGTTGTTGCCTTGTCATTTGTTTGCGTATCATGCATTTCATATCATGTCATCATGTGCATCGCATTTGCATACGTGTTCGTCTCATGCATACGCGCATTTTCCCCGTTGTCCGTTTTGCATTCTGACACTCCTATGTCCTCCGGCGCCCCTTTTTGTCTCTTTTCGTGAGTTGGTGTTAAACATTCTCGGAGTGGACCGAGATTTGCCAAGCGGCCTTGGTACACCACCGGTAGACCGCCTGTCAAGTTTCGTGCCATTTGGAGTCCGTTTGATACTCCAACGGTTAACCGAGGAACCATAAAGGCCTTGTGTGTGCTGCAGCCCAACACCCATCCAAACCCCCTCCATCCTCTCGGTCGTTCGATCATGATCGCGTGGCTGAAAACCGCACCTCATTTGGACTCTCCTAGCTCCTAGAATCTATAAATAGGCCTCCCCCTCCGAAAATTCGCAGTCTAACCCTAGTCCTCTTCCTCCTCGCACCGTCGGACATGTCCATCCCGTCGCCAGACATGTCCACCACCGCTGAGCTCAAGTGGGAGCTCGATGAAGATCTTGTTCATTGTGTTGTTTAGTTTTCCTTTTGATCAGTAGTGGAGCCCAGTCGGGGCGATCGGGGATCTAGCATTAGGGGTTGTCTTCTTTTATTTTGGTTCCGTAGTCGGACCTTGATTGTATTCTGGATGATGTAATGCTATATTCATGTATTGTGTGAAGTGGCGATTGTAAGCCAACTCTTTATCCCTTTCTTATTCAGTACATGGGATGTGTAAAGATTACCCCTCTTGCGACATGCCTACTATGTAGTTGTAACGCCCCAGATATAACTTTCCCAATTTGTACTCCAACTCTTGCCGTTTCCGGAGTTAAGTTATATTTATTTCTCGGGTTCGGGTCTTTGTCTCCGTGTGTTGTTTTCGTTTTCATGCATCTCATATCATGTCATCATGTGCATTGCATTTGCACCTCATAATCATTCACTTCTCGCTATTCATTTGTTTGGGAGTGCTGAAGACATCTCAGAAGACTCGTCTTTTCATTCAAGATCTGTTCAACCTATTTTGAGGTTGTTATCTCATTCAAGCCATTTAATTAAACCGACGCAATCTCTCTTTTAAATCGTTCAACAGTGTATCTTTGAGTGGGCCCTAACCCACAGGTCCTTCCCAGGATCTTACCTGACTCTTCTAATTTTCCCGGAGCTACTCTCAAATTATTTTCCAAGTTTGACATAAGAATGAATTATCATTAGTCATATGTTTTTCTCTAAGATCTTTCAAATTCTTTTCGTTGTTGGTTCAACCTTTCTCATTTCCATTCCGGAGTGCCTCAACAATTCAAGGTGGTGTTTCTCATCATCATTATCAACATTTGAAGACCGAAGAAGAGTTCCTCTTAAATCCTTATCCGTTCTCTTGAAGATTCTTGGTGCTAGCTTTACGCCATCCTCTCATAATTGTTTTTGATTGTGTGAATTCTTTTGACCCATCCCAGGGCATTTCATGTGTTGTTTCCATTTCTTTCCTCCGAAGGCCATTTTTTCAAATATTATTCATTCCAGCTTTCAACTCTCGTTCTCCAAATCTTACCGGTGCATCGTTCAAATATCCTCTAATCAGTTCAGGATCTCTTTGTTCTCATGTATCTAAATGCTAGCAAGTATCTTCATTCGTTTTCCAATTCTTCTCGATGAATTGTGCCTTTGCTACTTCCATTTTCAATTCTTACGGTGGTTCGTTCAAGACTTCTCTTCCTTCGTTATCATATCAATTTATTCGTTGTTTCAAGCCTACCGGTGGATCCACCTAGACCTTATTCAAGTTTAGGCTATATCTCTATTAATCCTTTTTCAATGAGAATAAGTAGTTGCCAAATCCATTTGCTCGTCATCAATTTAATTGGTTAAGGATACGCATAACATAATTCTTATTCTTGTTTCATCCAAGTGATCTAATTCCGTATTCCGGAGGCTCACCAAATTCTCGATTTCACTTGATTCATCTTTTCTTTTCCCGGAGTTCCAAGCTCTCTCAATTTTCTCGTCATGAAGATCCATCTAATCATTACAAGGCTTCACCTTGTGTTTTCAACTTCTCTTTCTTTCTATCATCCTTGTTTACCGGAGTTCTTCATGGAGGTTCTACATGATGGTTCATCAAGGATTTAATTCCTTCTCGGAGTGTTCATTGAGATTCTTTTCAGAGGAGCTCAAGCATTCTTCATCTTGCAATCCGGAGTGCAATTGTTCTCCCTTATATTTTGAGGTGGTTATATATCATTCTTCTTTCAGAAGAATAAGGTGTTTAAACCCATCATTTTCTTCCATGGAGTTATCTTGGTATAAATTTCACCTAAAACCTTCCCATTGGGAATGTTGCTCCTTGTGGTGATTACCTATGATCCAAGTTTTTTCTTATCACCTTGATGGAAGAAGCTTTTATTTTTTCTAGCTCCCAATCAAATCTTTTCGGTGAGTGGCAGGTTGTCACCTCATAATTTTGAGATGTCTTCTATAAGCCCACATCAAGCTTATCCTTTCGTTGTTGATAATCCAACAACTTCGTTCTAGCATTTGTTGCGAGGGTGCTCTCTCAAGATCTTATTTCCCTCCGTTCATTCTATTTCCTTTCGTTCATTTCTTTCAAAGGCATTGTGATGTTGCTCTCTTCAACCAATTATCTTGTTTTCCCCAAGATCATGTTCTTTCATTGCGTATACTTTAAAACCAGAGTGTTGTGTCCTCTGCTCAAGTTCTTTTTGTCTTATCAAGTCTTGCATCTTGTTTCAATCGGAGTGCTTGCATCTACTTCTTGTCCATTGTAACCTTTTCTTATGTCTTTCAACCCACAAGGTTCCCGTATTGTTCCTTGTTCCTCTTTCCTAACTGAGTGTTTTCAACTTTGTTCATCTTCGTTGCTTTCTTTCTTTCAATTTGTTCAACCTCTCAAGGTTCTTTGGTTTCACTCGTTTGTCAAAGAAGCAACTTAGTTTTACCTCTTCTCTTTCTCTTTCGTTTTCCCTCCGGTGCCATCCTAGGTCTCGGGACGAGATCCTCTTGTAGTAGTGGAGTGTTGTGACGCCCCGAGACCGTTGCGCCAGGTGTCTTCTAGTTATTCACTGTTGTTTCCTTGTCATTTGTTTGCGTTTCATGCATTTCATATCATGTCATCATGTGCATCGCATTTGCATACGTGTTTGTCTCATGCATCTTAGCATTTTCCCCGTTGTTCGTTTTGCATTCCGACACTCCTATGTCCTCCGACGCCCCTTTTTGTCTCTTTTCATGAGCGGGTGTTAAACATTCTCACAGTGGACCGAGATTTGCCAAGCGGCCTTGGTACACCACCGGTAGACTGCCTATCAAGTTTTGTGCCATTTGGAGTCTGTTTGATACTCCAATGGTTAACTGAGGAATAGTAAAGGCCTCATGTGTGTTGCAGCCCAACACCCCTCTAAAGTGGCCCAAAACCCATCCAAACCCCCTCCATCCTCTCGGTCGTTCGATCACGATCGCGTGGCCAAAAACCGCACCTCATTTGGACTCTCCTAGCTCCCAAAATCTATAAATAGGCCTCCCCCTATGAAAATTCACAGTCTAACCCTAGTCCTCTTCCTCCTCGCACCGCCGGACATGTCCATCCCGTCGCCGGACATGTCCACCGCCGCTGAGCTCAAGTGGGAGCTCGATGAAGATCTTGTTCGTTGTGTTGTTTAGTTTTCCTTTTGATCAATAGTGGAGCACAGTCGGGGCAATCGAGGATCTAGCATTAGGGGTTGTCTTCTTTTATTTTGGTTCCGTAGTCGGACCTTGATTGTATTCTGGATGATGTATTGCTATATTCATGTATTGTGTGAAGTGGAGATTGTAAGCCAACTCTTTATCCCTTTCTTATTCAGTACATGGGATGTGTAAAGATTACCCCTCTTGCGACATGCCTACTATGTAGTTGTAACGCCCCAGATATAACTTTCCCAATTTGTACTCCAACTCTTGCCGTTTCCGGAGTTAAGTTATATTTATTTCTCGGGTTCGGGTCTTTGTCTCCGTGTGTTGTTTTCGTTTTCATGCATCTCATATCATGTCATCATGTGCATTGCATTTGCATACGTGTTCATCTCATGCATTCGAGCATTTTCCCCGTTGTCCGTTTTGCATTCCGGCGCTTCGTTCTCCTCCGGTGGTCGTTTCTAGCTTTCTTTCGTGTGTGGGGTTTAAACATTTCCGGATTGGACCGAGACTTGCCATGCGGCCTTGGCTTACTACCGGTAGACCGCCTGTCAAGTTTCGTATCATTTGGACTTCGTTTGATACTCCAACGGTTAACCGAGGGACCGAAAAGGCCTCGTGTGTGTGCAGCCCAACACCCCTCCAATTTGGCCCAAAACCCACCAAACTTTGCTCCATCATCTAGAGCGTTCGATCACGATCGCGTGGCCGAAAACCGCACCTCATTTGGAGTCTCCTAGCTCCACTTATTCCTATAAATAGCCCCCTCCATTTTCGGATCATCTCCTCCCCCGAAAGCCTAGTCTAAAAAAAAGATCCCCACGCCGGCCGGACACGTCCGATCCGACCGGATGCATCACCGCACCCTACCAGATGCCGCCACGTGGCGGGCGGACCACTTCCCCGCCGCCGCTCCCGCCGGCCCGCCCGGCCCGCGGGGAGCCCGCCTGCTCGCCGCCCCGGGCCAGATCCAGCCGCCTGCGCCGCGTCGTCTTCTCCGCGGCCGGTGGCCGAGCCCACCTCGCCGCGCCGCCGCTGCTCCTCCGGCGACCGCCCCGTGCCGGCGACGCCGTCCCTCCACCGACTGCACCTCGCCGCCCCAAGTCCGCGCCAACCACCGCCGATGCTGCCCCGTCCTCCTCCGGCCCCGGAGACCTCCTCCCCGTCCGGCGACCTCCTCCCGCGTCTCCGGCGAGCTCCAAGTTGGGCGGTGAACAGTTCTCCCCGGCGAACCTCGTTCCACGTGCAAATCTGGATCTGAGATCTAGATCGGTTGACTTTCTCTCCCGGACCCTAGTTTTTCGAGCATACTTTGACCTGCCTCGACGAGTATATCAAAATGTTCGCCTCGACGAGTACATCATTTCATTCCATTGCATCATTTTCATTTGAGTTCATTTTGATGCCCGAAATGCTGCTAGAAGGAGGCTTCGTGAGATAATTGTCAGATCTGTTAGTTCATCATAGACTTTTGTCATTTTTGCCATGATTGTTGTGTGCATGATATGCCTGTGAGTCCTTCATATGTTTTGTTAAGCATTTTGTTATCTTTCCAGATGTGCAACCCATGCACTTTTAGGATGTGCGTGGTGACTTGTGCAAGCTTGCGAAGTGAGGCACCTGGTAAATCTGTTTTCAGGGACTTAGTAGTTTTCACTAAGTCTGGGATTATTTGGTTCATGATGCCTTATGTTCAGCTTGTTTCCTAGTTATCCGTGCCTCTTTTGAGGATGATCAGTAAAGGAGTTTTGTTAATATTGTTATGCTCTATCCATCCATGTCTTTGTTTGCACATGTGGAGTACCCGAGCTTGGGTCAATCGAGCTCTACTTTTGCTTCGTGGTAAATCTGGGCAGATCGTCAACTTGTTTGCGATTTTGCCGATGCTATTGTTATTGATCCGTGCATGCTATGCCATTGTTCTTGCGATGTCTAGTTAGCATTTTGTGCCTTCTTAATGGATGTATGCTTGCCTTGCCATGACTTGCACCATAGTGAGTGCATCAAGCTCGTTTACATGGCTTTGTGAGTTATATTTCAGCATGTCTCAGTTTTCACTAAGTCTGAAAACTGATTGTGTTTGAGCTATGTTCGTGAGCTTGTTAATATATTTTGTGAACCCTTTTGGCCCCAGATCACTTTGGGTCTTTTGTTAAGCTTGTTGAGTAGCTCCATTCCATGTTCTTACTTTTCATAATCAGGTCATGTATCATGTTGTTTTGCTGCTCTGAAGAGAGCTTCATGATCTGAAATTCCAGACTAGTGTTAATTTCACTAAGTCTGAAATCTGTTATGCATTTGCGTTTTTGCCATGCTTGTTTGAACCTCATAATGAATGAATTGGCCGTGGCTCAGTGCTAGTGTTTTGTTAAGCATCTTGTGTGCATCCCTGCCATGTATTTTGTTGTCATGTTTGAGTGCTGTAGCATGTTCATCTCATTGCATTTAGATGCCTACTTGCTGTAAATCGCAGACCGATGTCATTCTTAAATCGCTTGCCATTTCCAAACCGTAACTCCGATTCTGGCGTTCTTTATATCGTTTTCAAGCGATTACATCCCATATTTCCAGTGGCACACTTGGTTTTCCAAGTTGAGGCCAGGTTCATGCATTTCCTGTCATATCTTGCATATGCATTCCGCATTGCATCCCGCATAGCATACCATCATTGCATCTTATTGTTTGAGCTTGCACGTGGTTGATTGTAACCTTGTTGTTTGTTTGTCTTGTTTGGGTAGAGCCGGGAGACGAGTTCGCTAACAAGGAGCCCGCTGAGTTTGCTTTTGAGGATCCAGTCAACTCTGACAACTTTGCAGGCAAGATGATCATACCCTCGAAATCACTACTATCTTTGCTATGTTAGTTTGCTCGCTCTTTTGCTATGCCAATGCTACGATGCCTACCACTTGCTTGTCAGCCTCCCAAATTGCCATGTTCAGCCTCTAACCCACCATTGTCCTAGCAAACCGTTGTTTGACTATGTTACCGCTTTGCTCAGCCCCTCTTATAGCGTTGTTAGTTGCAGGTGAAGATTGGAGCCGTTCCTTGTTGGAACATTTATTTACTTGTTGGGATATCTTTATATTGCCATGTTATCTTAATGCATCTATATACTAGGTAAAGGGTGGAAGGCTCGGCCTCTCGCCTAGTGTTTTGTTCCACTCTTGCCGCCCTAGTTTCCGTCATATCGGTGTTATGTTCCCGGATTTTGCGTTCCTTACACGGTTGGGCTATAATGGGAACCCCTTGATAGTTCGCCTTGATTAAAGCTTTTCCAGCAATGCCCAACATTGGTTTTACCATTTGCCACCTAGCCTCTTTTCCCTTGGGTTTCCGGAGCCCGAGGGTCATCTTATTTTTAACCCCCCCGCCCGGGCCAGTGCTCCTCTGAGTGTTGGTCCAAATTGTCAGCCGCCGGTGGCTACCAGGGGCAATTCTGGGCTGGCCTACCGGAAGTTTGCACAATCGGAGTGTGCCCTGAGAAAGAGATATGTGCAGCTCCTATCGGGATTTGTCGGCACATTCGGGCGGTGTTGCTGGTTTTGTTTTAACCTGTCGAAATGTATTGTTCTACCGGGATACCGAGTCTGATCGGTGTGTCTTGGGTGGAGGTCTATTCCTTCGTTGACCGTGAGAGCTTGTTATGGGCTAAGTTGGGACTCCCCTGCAGGGATTGAACTTTCGAAAGCCGTGCCCGCGGTTATGGGAAGATGGGAATTTGTTAATGTCCGGTTGTAGGTAACTTGAACATAACTTAATTAAAATGAATCAACTGAGTGTGTTACCGTGATGGCCTCTTCTCGGCGGAGTCCGGGAAGTGGACACGGTGTTGGAGTTATGTTTGCGCAGGTTGCTCTCTAGTTTTTCGCTTGCGCCTTGCCTCCTCTTCCCGCTCTCTTTTACGAATAAGTTAGCCACCACACATGCTACTCGCTTGCTGCAGCTCCACTCATACATTTACTCCATCCTACCTATTAAGCTTAAATAGTTTTGATCGCGAGGGTGCGAGATTGCTGAGTCCCTGTGGCTCACAGATTACTATTACACCAGATGCAGGGACAGATGATACAGCTCCAGATGGCGCGCTTGAGCTCAAGTGGGAGTACGACGAGGATTCTCAGCGTTACTATGTTTCTTTTCCTGATGATCAGTAGTGGTGCCCAGTTGGGGTTTGATCGGGACCTATGTTGCTTGTTGGGTTGTCTTTTATTTTGGCGCCGTAGTCGGGCCATGAGTGTTTGGATGATGTATGTTATTTATGTACTTTGATGTGACGTGGCGAGTGTAAGCAACTATGTATCTCCCCTTTTATTTCTATATATATTATATGGGATGTTGTGATGATTGCCTAACTTGCGACACTGCTTTCAATGCAGTTATGTCTCTAAGTCGTGCCTCGACACATGGGAGCTATAGCCGCATCGAGGGCGTTACAAGTTGGTAATCAGAGCCTTCCCTGACCTTAGGAGAGTCATTGCTTGATTGTTTTTAGAGGCTGAGTTGTGTCTAGAAAAGTGTTTTGAGTCATTTAGGAATTATATATCAGAGACCTTAGGATTTCTTTTTTACTTCCCAGTCTCCTCATCACTCTGGTAAGGCATCCTGACATAGAGTTTTGACTCTTCTCTTCTCAAATTTCACAAAAAAAATTTAGGATCACGCGAGTATCTTGGAATTGTTCCGATGGCTTATGATGAGAATACTGTCTTGGTGCCTCCTGTTAGGGGTTTAGTGGAAGTGTCCCGGGGAGTTGAGCTCTGAGGTGTTGTCATCATAATTTTATCATTGCAATTCTGGAATAGTTGAGATATGTTCGCCGACATCGAAAATCTCTTTTATGCAGTTCGTTGGTGAGATAATCTCGACGCCACCCAGTACTGGGGCGGGAGTTCGGGAGTATCGCCATAACTTGTATAACGGATGCTTTTCGAAGGTTGAGGTAGATGGTTTCCGAAGGTTTCTTGGTTATGTGTTGAAGGATGGATACAGCTGGATGTTGGATTTGCTAGTTTGGGTGAGATATTATGCTTCCCCTGTATCCCCAACACCTGATTGCATAACCGGAAAGTTTCGGGAGTTTCATAGGTGGGAATTCAAGTAGCTCTTAGGATATCTTTTTCAACAGATGTATGATATGAAATTGGGGTTCGACATCTAGTGGTTCACCTATTCACGGTCGATTTTACAGTGGTCTCATTGTGTCTTAAAGAGTCCTTGGCTATGCTGACTCGGGGACGCTTCGTATGTCATGTGCACTGCCTTGTACATGATGGTGTTGTACGATCGAGCCCGTGTAGGTCCCACCACGAAAACTTCGGACGAAATCTCTATCATATGTTTGTTCCGGCTTATTCCGCAAGCCAATCCTTTGTTTTGTTTTGAGTTGTAGTATTCGAATTTCTTCAAAGTCAAATGTTGATTCCATTCCTTGTCGACTTACTTCGTCTACCTAATTCTACGTGGCTTCGCAATTTAGGGATATGTGACCACTTCAAGAGAAGTGCATTCAGTCATTTTGTTCGGATGTGAAGACTTTATGTTGCAATTTTCATTCCGTTGGATTCAGCTTCAATATTTGTCTATCAATGTGCTAATGGTGGTCAACCTCTTCAGGATGGCTCCTCCAACGCGCACGACTCCGAATCCTGATCCGCCACCACCTCCACCTCCTTCGGAGGCTTGGCAAGCTGTGATGGACGCAGCCAATGCAAACACACAGTTGATCATGCAAATCCTCCAAGAGCGCAATCAAGGCAGTCAAGGGAATCAAGGCAACAATCAGAACCATTTTGCTACACTGAACCAGTTCCTCGCTAATGGCCCAAAGACGTTCAGCAATTGTGTTGAGGCTTCCGATGCTGACGATTGGCTAGTGGACCTGGGTAAGCATTTTGAATGCAGCAACGTCAGGCCTGAAGATTTCGTCAAGTTCGCTTCCTTCCAACTCAAAGATCAGGCTGCATAGTGGTTCCAGCAGTACAAGGATTGCAGAGGTGGACGTTTGATCACTTGGGATGATTTCCGTCGAGATTTCTGAGCTCATCACATCCCTCAGAGTGTGACTGAAAGTAAACGTGAGGAATTCCGCAACCTGAAGCAAGGCTCTTTGTCTGTCTATGACTACAACAAGTTGTTCCAGAAGCTCGCCCGCTTTGCCAAGCAGGATGTACCTGATGAGAAGAGCATGATATACCAGTTCAAGGGTGGTCTCAGAGAAGAAATTCAGCTTGCTCTTGTCCTCTTTGACCCGTTGAGATACGATGAGTTCTACAACATGGCGCTGAAGCAAGAGGCTGCTCAGTTGAGGTGTGATGCTTCCAAGAAGCGAGTCAGAGATGCCACTCCTTCCTCTACTCAAGTGGCCAAGGAGCAGAAGTATTGGCTTCCTCCTCCTCCGTTCCGTCAGTCGTATCAGCAGAAGAGCAAAGGTGGCAGTGGTTCTTGCCACCCACCCAACCCTGGCTTCCAGAACAAGACATTGTCTCAAGCTCCAAGATCGAGTGCTCCGTACCACCGTCCGCTTTCAGAGGTCACGTGCAACAAGTGCTAACAGAAGGGTCACTACGCCAACAAGTGTTTCAACCAGAGGCGTCTTCCTCCTCCTCCTCCTGTGAGATCGGCAAGTACAGCTGTGGTCAAGCATAACCCCAAGCACGCCAAGGTCAACTTGATGAACACAACTCAGGCAGAGGATTCGTCAGATGTCATCATGGGTAACCTTCCTGTTAATGATGTTCCCGCAAAAGTACTTTTTGATACTGGTGCATCACATTGTTTCATCTCGAAGCCTTTTGCATCTAAGCATGAGTTGATTTCCCAAGCTATGCATAGTCCGTTAGCAGTGGTCTCTCCTGGTAAATGTTTGCTCGCCAACCATGAGATTCCGGATATTTCCATCATGATGGGTGATTTCAAGTTTCTGGCTTCTCCAATGGTTCTTGGTAATTCGGATATCGATCTTATTCTTGGGATAGATTGGCTCTCTAAGCATAAAGCTCAGCTTGATTGTGCTGCCAGGCAGATTCAATTGACTCATTCGTTTGAGGATGTAATTGTCTTTGCTGCTCGGGATAATACCATCCGGTTATTTTCTCTCAATGAGAAGGGTGAATTGGATGCTATTTCGCAGATTCCAGTCGTTTGCGAGTATCAAGACGTCTTCCCAGAAGAGCTCCCAGGAATGCCTCCGCATCGGCCAGTTGAATTTGTTATTGATCTTGAGCCCGGTACGGAACCTGTGTGCAAACGTCCTTACAAGCTCGGACCTGAAGAGTTGAAGGAGTTGAAGAAACAACTCGATATTCAAGAAAGAATGGGTCTCATCCGGCCTAGTTCTTCTCCGTGGGGTTGTGGTGTTCTTTTTGTGAAGAAGAAGGATGGAACAGACCGACTTTGTGTTGATTACCGTCCATTGAACAAGAAGACCATCAAGAACAAATACCCACTTCCCAACATCAATGAGCTGTTCAAACAACTCAAGGGTGCCCAAGTATTCTCCAAGCTTGATCTTCGTATGGGTTATCATCAGATTCGAATCCGTGAGCAAGATATTCCCAAGACGGCTTTCAGGACAAGCTATGGGTCATATGAATACACTATCATGTGTTTTGGCCTCGTCAACGCTCCTCCGACGTTCTCTTGCATGATGAACTTCATCTTCAACCCCTACACCAATGACTTTGTTTTGGTCTATCTCGACGACATTCTCGTTTTCTCCAAGAACAAGGAAGATCATGCCAAGCACTTGCGTTTGGTTCTTGACAAGCTGAGGGAACACCAGTTCTATGCCAAGTTCTCCAAGTGTGAATTTTGGCTCGATGAGGTTCTTTATCTTGGTCATATCATCTCTGCCAAGGGCATTGCCGAGAATCCTGAGAAGGTGTCTGCAATTGTTAATTGGGAACCTCCTCAGAACGTGAAGCAACTCCGTAGCTTCCTCGGTCTCGCAAGCTATTGCCGAAGATTCGTTGAAAACTTCTCTAAGATCGCGAAGCCTCTCTCAAATCTTCTTCAGAAGCACGTCAAGTACGTTTGGTCTTCGGAGTGTGATATGGCTTTCAACACTTTGAAAGAGAAATTGATCACTGCTCCAGTTCTGACTCCGCCTGATGAGTCCAAGCCGTACGAGGTCTTTTGTGATGCCTCTCTCCAAGGTCTCGGTGCAGTACTGATGCAAGAGAAGAAAGTTGTTGCTTATACCTCTCGCCAGTTGAAGCCTAATGAGAAGAACTACCCCACTCATGATCTCGAGTTGCGGCAGTTGTGCATGCTCTGTTGACTTGGAGACATCTTCTATTGGGAAGAAAAGTGGACATTTTCACTGATCACAAGAGTCTCAAGTACATCTACACTCAGCCTAATCTCAACCTCAGGCAAACTCGATGGGTCGAAATGATTCAAGAGTACAATCCGAGTATCGAGTATACTCCAGGCAAGGCCAATGTGATTGCAGACGCTTTGAGCAGGAAAGCGTATTGCAACAGTCTGATTCTCAAGCCTTATCAACCCGAGCTTTGTGAAGCTTTCCACAAACTTAATCTGCAAGTTGTTCCTCAAGGTTTCCTCGCCAACCTTCAAGTCTCTCCTACCTTGGAAGACCAGATTCGCCAAGCCCAGCTTCTTGATGCTATGGTGAAAAGGGTGAAGATTGGGATTGCCAAGAGTCAGTCCAAGTACAAGTGCTACCGCCTTGATGACAAGGACACTCTCTTCTTCAAGGATCAAATTGTTGTACCCAAAGGTGAACTTCGTAAAGTGATCATGAACGAGGCTCACAATTCTCTCCTCTCCATCCACCCTGGGAGCACGAAGATGTATCAGGACCTTAAGCAAACTTATTGGTGGACTCAAATGAAGCGCGAGATCGCTCAATTCGTGAATGAATGTGATGTCTGCAGAAGAGTGAAGGCAGAACACCAAAGGCCAGCTGGTCTCCTCCAACCTCTTGCCATTCCAGAATGGAAGTTTGACCACATTGAGATGGACTTCGTGACTGGGTTTCCAAAGTCCAAGCGTGGCAATGATGCTATATTCGTTGTCATTGATAAGCTCACCAAAGTGGCTCATTTTCTGCCTATCAAAGAGTCGATCACTGCAGCTCAATTGGCGGGACTCTATACCTCTCGAATTTTCTCTCTACACGGTATTCCTCAAGTGATATCTTCAGACCGTGGCAGCATCTTTACCTCCAAGTTTTGGGATTCTTTTCAGAAGGCCATGGGCACCAACATCCGCTTCAGCACAGCTTTCCATCCTCAAACAAGCGGTCAAGTCGAGCGTGTCAACCAAATTCTTGAAGATATGCTCAGGGCTTGTGTGATCTCCTTCGGCATGAAGTGGGAGGATTGTCTTCCTTATGCTGAATTCTCATACAACAACAGTTTTCAAGCAAGTTCGGGCAAGGCCCCATTTGAAATTCTGTATGGTAGGAAATGTCGTACCCCTCTCAACTGGTCTAAAACCGGTGAACGTCAGCTGTTGGGTAATGACTTAATCACAGAGGCAGAATAAATGTGCAAAGTCATTCGTGATAACCTCAAAGCAGCCCAATCCCGCCAGAAGAGCTACTATGATAGTAAGCACCGTGATTTGGCTTTCGAGATCGGAGATCATGTTTACCTCCGCGTCTCTCCTATGAAAGGGACTCGTCGCTTCGGTATCAAAGGGAAGCTTGCCCCCAGATACGTCGGACCTTTCAAGATTGTCAGCAAGAGAGGCGACCTCGCCTATCAACTCGAGCTTCCGTCAAACTTTGCAAATGTTCATGATGTGTTCCATGTCCCTCAGCTCCGAAAGTGCTTCAAGACGCCCGACCGCACCGTCAACTTCGAGGACATTGAGCTCCAAGAAGATCTCTCCTATCGTGAGCACCCAGTTGCAATCCTTGAAGAGACTGAACGCAGGACTCGCAACAAGTCAATCAAATTTCTCAAAGTCAAGTGGTCACACTATTCCGACCATGAAGCTACCTGGGAACGCGAGGATCACCTCCGTTCTGAGTACCCGGAGTTCTTTCAGTCCTAGATCTCGGGACGAGATCTTTTCGTAGTGGTGGAGTGTTGTAACGCCCCAGATATAACTTTCCCATTTGTACTCCAACTCTTGCCGTTTCCGGCGTTAAGTTATATTTATTTCTCGGGTTCGGGTCTTTGTCTCCGTGTGTTGTTTTAGTTTTCATGCATCTCATATCATGTCATCATGTGCATTGCATTTGCATACGTGTTCATCTCATGCATTCGAGCATTTTCCCCGTTGTCCGTTTTGCATTCCGGCGCTTCGTTCTCCTCCGGTAGTCGTTTCTAGCTTTCTTTCGTGTGTGGGGTTTAAAAATTTCCGTATTGGACCGAGACTTGCCATGCGGCCTTGGCTTACTACCGGTAGACCGCCTGTCAAGTTTCGTATCATTTGGACTTCGTTTGATACTCCAACGGTTAACCGAGGGACCAAAAAGGCCTCGTGTGTGTGCAGCCCAACACCCCTCCAATTTGGCCCAAAACCCACCAAACTTTGCTCCATCATCTAGAGCGTTCGATCATGATCGCGTGGCCGAAAACCGCACCTCATTTGGACTCTCCTAGCTCCACTTATGCCTATAAATAGCCCCCTCCATTTTCGGATCATCTCCTCCCCCGAAACCCTAGTCTAAAAAAAAGATCCCCGCGCCGGCCGGACACGTCCGATCCGACCGGACGCATTGCCGCAGCCTACCAGACACCGCCACGTGGCGGGCGGACCACTTCCCCGCCGCCGCTCCCGCCGGCCCGCCCGGCCCGCGGGGAGCCCGCCTCCTCGCCGCCCCAGGCCAGATCCAGCCGCCCGCGCCGCGTCGTCTTCTCCGCGGCCGGTGGCCGAGCCCACCTCGCCGCGCCGCCGCTGCTCCTCCAGTGACCGCCCAGCGTCGGCGACGCCGTCCCTCCACCGACCGCACCTCGCCGTCCCAAGTCTGCGCCAAGCACCGCCGACGCCGCCCCGTCCTCCTCCGGCCCCGGCGACCTCCTCCCCGTCCGGCGACCTCCTCCCGCGTCTCCGGCGAGCTCCAAGTCGTGCGGTGAACAGTGCTCCCGGCAAACCTCGTTCCGCGTGCAAATCTGGATCTGAGATCTAGATCGGTTGACTTTCTCTCCCGGACCCTAGTTTTTCGAGCATACTTTGACCTGCCATATCTCCGCATCCATAGCTCCGTTTTGGACATATAGTATATCAAAATGTTCGCCTCGACGAGTACATCATTTCATTCCATTGCATAATTTTCATTTGAGTTCATCTTGATGCCCGAAATGCTGCTAGAAGGAGGCTTCGTGAGATAATTGTCAGATCTGCTAGTTCATCTTAGACTTTTTGTCATTTTTGCCATGATTGTTGTGTGCATGATATGCCTGTGAGTCCTTCATATGTTTTGTTAAGCATTTTGTTATCTTTCCAGAGGTGCAACCCATGCATTTTTAGGATGTGCGTGGTGACTTGTGCAAGCTTGCGAAGTGAGGCACCTGGTAAATCTGTTTTCAGGGACTTAGTAGTTTACACTAAGTCTGGGATTATTTGGTTCATGATGCCATATGTTCAGTTTGTTTCCTAGTGATCCGTGCCTCTTTTGAGGATGATCAGTAAAGGAGTTTTGTTAATCTTTTTATGCTCTATCCATCCATGTCTTTGTTTGCACATGTGGAGTACTCTAGCTTGAGTCAATCGAGCTCTACTTTTGCTTCGTGGTAAATCTGGGCAGATCGTCAACTTGTTTGCGATTTTGCCGATGCTATTGTTATTGATCCATGCATGATATGCCATTGTTCTTGCCATGTCTAGTTAGAATTTTGTGCCTTCTTAATGGATGTATGCTTGCCTTGCCATGAATTGCACCGTAGTGAGTGCATCGAGCTTGTTTACATGGCTTCGTGAGTTATATTTCAGCATGTCTCAGTTTTCACTAAGTTTGAAAACTGATTGTCTTTGAGCTATGTTCGTGAGCTTGTTAATATATTTTGTGAACCCTTTTGGCCCCAGGTCACTTTGGGTCTTTTGTTAAGCTTGTTGAGTAGCTCCATGGCATGTTCTTACTTTTCATAATCAGGTCATGTATCATGTTGTTTTGCTGCTTCGAAGAGAGCTTCGTGATCTGAAATTCCAGACTAGTGTTAATTTCACTAAGTCTGAAATCTGTTATGCATTTGCGTTTTTGCCATGCTTGTTTGAACCTCATAATGAATGAATTGGCCGTGGCTCAGTGCTAGTGTTTTGTTAAGCATCTTGTGTGCATCCCTGCCATATATTTTGTTGTCATGTTTGAGTGCTGTAGCATGTTCATCTCATTGCATTTAGATGCCTACTTGCTGTAAATCGCAGACCGGTGTCATTCTTAAATCGCTTGCCATTTCCAAACCGTAACTCCGATTCCGGCGTTCTTTATATCGTTTTCAAGCGATTTCATCCCATCTTTACAGTGGCACACTTGATTTTCCAAGTTGAGGCCAGGTTCATGCGTTTCCTGTCATATCTTGCATATGCATTCCGCATTGCATCCCTCATAGCATACCATCATTGCATCTTATTGTTTGAGCTTGCACGTGGTTGATTGTATCCTTGTTGTTTGTTTGTCTTGTTTGCGTAGAGCCGAGAGACGAGTTCGCTAACGAGGAGCCCGCTGAGTTTGCTTTTGAGGATCCAGCCAACTCTGACAACTTTGCAGGCAAGATGATCATACCCTCAAAATCACTACTATCTTTGCTATGTTAGTTTGCTCGCTCTTTTGCTATTCCAATGCTACGATGCCTACCACTTGCTCATCAGCCTCGCAAATTGCCATGTTCAGCCTCTAACCCGCAATTGTCCTAGCAAACCGTTGTTTGGCTATGTTACCGCTTTGCTCAGCCCTTCTTATAGCGTTGTTAGTTGCAGGGGAAGATTGGAGCCGTTCCTTGTTGGAACATTTATTTACTTGTTGCGATATCATTATATTGCCATGTTATCTTAATGCATCTATATCTTGGTAAAGGGTGGAAGGCTCGGCCTCTCGCCTAGTGTTTTGTTCCACTCTTGCCGCCCTAGTTTCCGTCATATCGGTGTTATGTTTCCGTATTTTGCGTTCCTTACGCGGTTGGGCTATAATGGGGACCCCTTGATAGTTCGCCTTGATTAAAGCTTTTCCAGCAATGCCCAATATTGGTTTTACCATTTGCCACCTAGCCTCTTTTCCCTTGGGTTTCCGGAGCCCGAGGGTCATCTTATTTTTAACCCCCCCCCCCCCCCCGAGGCCAGTGCTCCTCTGAGTGTTGGTCCAAACTGTCAGCCGCCGGTGGCTACCAGGGGCAACTCTGGGCTGGCCTGCCGGAAGTTTGGACAATCTGAGTGTGCCCTGAGAAAGAGATATGTGCAGCTCCTATCGGGATTTATCGGCACATTCAGGCGGTGTTGCTGGTTTTGTTTTAACCTGTCGAAATGTCTTGTTGTACCGGGATACTGAGTCTGATCGGTGTGTGTTGGGTGGAGGTCTATTCCTTCATTGACCGTGAGAGCTTGTTATGGGCTAAGTTGGGACTCCCCTGCAGGGATTGAACTTTCGAAAGTCGTGCCCACGGTTATGGGCAGATGGGAATTTGTTAATGTCCGGTTGTAGGTAACTTGAACATAACTGAATTAAAATGAATCAACTGAGTGTGTTACCGTGATGGCCTCTTCTTGGCGGAGTCCGGGAAGTGGACACGGTGTTGGAGTTATGTTTGCGCAGGTTGCTCTCTAGTTTCTTGCTCGCGCCTTGCCTCCTCTTCTCGCTCTCTTTTGCGAATAAGTTAGCCACCACACATGCTAGTCACTTGCTGCAGCTCCACTCATACATTTACCCCATCCTACCTATTAAGCTTAAATAGTCTTGATCGCGAGGGTGCGAGATTGCTGAGTCCCTGTGGCTCACAGATTAGTATTACACCAGATGCAGGGACAGATGATACAGCTCCAGATGGCGCGCTTGAGCTCAAGTGGGAGTACGACGAGGATTCTCAGTGTTACTATGTTTCTTTTCCTAATGATCGGTAGTGGTGCCCAGTTGGGGTTTGATCGGGACCTATGTCGCTTGTTGGGTTGTCTTTTATTTTGGTGCCGTAGTCGGGCCATGAGTGTTTGGATGATGTATGTTATTTATGTACTTTGATGTGACGTGGCGAGTGTAAGCCAACTATGTATCTCCCCTTTTATTTCTATATATATTATATGGGATGTTGTGATGATTGCCTAACTTGTGACATTGCTTTCAATGCGGTTATGTCTCTAAGTCGTGCCGTGACACGTGGGAGCTATAGCCGCATCGAGGGCGTTACAGCGGTTATGCCTCTAAGTCGTGCTCCGACACGTGGGAGATATAGCCGCATCATGGGTGTTACAGTCCCGAACTATGCGTCTAGGATCGATGGTAAGAGGAGACGGGGGACACAATGTTTACCTAGGTTCGGGCCATTTCTATGGAGGTAATACCCTACTTCCTACTTGATTGATCTTTATGAATATGAGTATTACATGAGTTGATCTACCACGAGATCGTAATGACTAATCCCTAAAAGTCTAGTCTGGCTATGATTATGAGGATCTATCTATGGACCTAGCCCTCTGGTTTATATAGGCACATGAGGGATCTAGGGTTACACAAGGTCGGTTACAGAGAAAGGAATATTCAAAGTTGGTCGCCGAGCTTGCCTTCCACGCCAGGGAGAGTCTTATCCGGACACGGGTAGAGTCCTCGATCTTCGTATCTTCACGGCCCCTTAGTCCGACCCATATCCAATAGGTCGGACGCCCGAGGACCCCTTAGTCTAGGACTCCCTCACTCCGAACCAGTCTTCAATGATGACGTGTCCGGCGCACAAATTGTCTTCGGCAGTGCAAGCCGGGTTCCTCCTCCGCAGATCTCCAAGCATCTGAACCAAATGATTGTATTCGGATTTACATCTTCGGTCTTCGGTCTTCGGCTTTACATAAAATGTTATATCCTTCGGCTTCTGCACCATCGTCGCTTCAGCTCCCACTTGTCAGACGAATACGAAGGGTCTAAGCATTTTTACACATAATACCCGGGCCATGTAAGGAAGGCATCTATTTAAGGAGATTGAATATCAGATGCCATTCCACACCAGGCGGAAAATCCTTAGAGCTTGTCACAAGAAACCACACAAACATGGCCAGCACTCCCAGTTCTTCTTCCCACCCCCACGATCCCTAAAAAGGCGATTGGGAGAGCTGTTCTGTATCCCACGCCCAGCTGACCAAGCTCCAGATGCAGGGATATCTCCCCTGTGGATCTAGTCCCTGTTCGGGCGGGATTAAACTCTTTTACCCGCGAAGCCTTGGCAGAAAATTTCCCAAATCATTCAGAAGGGGAGCGAGTGTGCTTCGTTTCCTTTTTATTAAGAGGCATTGGATTTCCAATCCATCCTTTCCTCCAAGGTCACCTGGAGTACTATGGCCTCCAGGTGCACAACCTTAAGCCAGGCTCCATTCTGCACATCGCGGGCTTCATCGCTCTTTGCGAGTTGTTCCTAGGCTGTGAGGCCCATTTTGAATTATGGAGGAAGCTTTTCTGCCCCGTCCCTTGCTTCCAAAAGGGATCCATGTTCGAGCTGGGCAGCGCCGAAGTGTGGCGTATAGCCGGGACAGGATACCTATCCGGCACTCCGAAGAAGGCATCCGAATAGTGGCCCTCGGAGTGCTTTTATATTGAAGATGTCGTACTATCTGATCCAATCTGACGAGGCCTACCCGCGTTTTCCAATGCTCCGTTAAAGAAGCACCACAACTGGCACTACAAAAAAATACACTTCCGTGATGATACATGTTTGTCACAGTAGGTCACGTTTTCTGTCATGCATGTACATCCATGACAAATTATGACAGAATCAAGATAGTCATACATGTGTTGTCGTAGAAGTGTTCCATGACATTACCAAAATTATCATCACAGGAGTGTCCACTTCCATGACGATAAATCATGCGTCATGGAAGTGCTTTCGTCAAGCATGACCGATACGTGGCATCCACTGTAACGGGTCGCCGTTAAGATATCAAGTCCAGTTTTGGATCCGATAACCCGCTAACAGCCCGGACCAATGAGGATTTTCCATGTGTAAAATTCTCATTGGCTAGAGGAAACACGTGTTGGCTCACCATTGGGACAGATGTCATCCATTCATTGGACAGGAGGCACCTATGATACGCCGACACGTGGCATGACCGGACAGATGCCCATTCCAGTGAAAAGGCCGGCTCGTTTGACTTGGTCAAAAGGTAACGGACCGGCCCACGGAAAGCCTGTTAACGGCATGTTCGTATATAGCCCATTTACGACCAGCTAACACACGACCCTTTACGGCCTATGGGAATTAAGCCTAGTAGCTTCATCTAGGCCGTCCAATATGATTCCAGCCCGTTGTAACTTCCGGCCCATGTATGGCCCATGGTGTCTTTCGGCCCATATGAGGCCATTTGTAACTCTTGGCCCATTAACGGCCCGTGGTGAATCTGGCCCGCGATGAACAGTGTACCACTTTATACCTATTAACGGCCCATTATTCCATTGGGCCGTTTCTCGCCCGTGTTATCTTTCAGCCTTCTTAGGTCCCATTTATTCTTGGGCTCATTTCCAGCATTAGGTTACTTATGGCCCGTCATTGGCCTTTTCTGCTTGTGGGCCAAATTCAGCTCGTGGTTACAATTGGCCCATTTGCGGCCAGTTAATCCATTGGGCCATTTTCATAACGTCATCAGATACGGCCCATTAACGACGACCTGTTATTGTTGGCCCATGAACGGTCGATTCCAAATCTAGCGCGTTTACGACCCATAATGCGGTATGTTATTGGCCCATGTTTGGCCTACGATCATACGGCACATAGAAGGCCCATTGATTCTACGGCCCGTACAAGGCCCATTGATGCTACGGCCCGTAGAAGCCGATTCTTTCTACGGCCCGTAGAAGCCCATTCTTTCTACGGCCCTAAGAAGGCCCATTGTTTCTACGGCCCGTAGGAGGCCCATGGTAACTACCGTAAATATGTAGCCCATGGTTATTGTGGCCTATTTTTAAAAAATAGGTTATTGCGGCCACTAGCAAACCGCGGAAAAAGAACTGCACTGACTACAAGCAAACAAATAAACAAGACAACAAGGAAATAAATAAGCAAGCAACTTATGCTAGGCTATCACGGCTATTACACATATTACATCCACTAGGCATCAAAGTTCGCCACCAATGCAAACATAGGGAACAAAGCAGAATATCATATACATTGGTTGTCAAACTTGGCGACCAGTGCAAATAAACGCCATAGCAAAACAAGTCCAAAACTGAAACCACTTCAGAAGAGCTCAAGAAACAATATCCTGGGTACCCATAATGCTGGCAAGATGCTTAGTGAGGGAGTCCTGGACTAAGGGGTCCTCGAGCGTCCGGCCTGTTAGCCATGGGCTGGACTGATAGGTTGTGAAGATACAAAAACCGAAGACTACACCCGTGTCCGGATGGGAATCTCCTTGGCGTGGAAGGCAAGCTTGACGATCAAATATGTAGATTCCTTTCTTTGTAACTGACCCTGTGTAACCCTAGATCCTCCCGGTGTCTATATAAACCGGAGGACTTAGTGCGGAGGAGATACATTACCATAACCATACAAGCTAGGCCTCTAGGGTTTAGCCATTACGATCTCGTGGTAGATCAACTCTTGTAATACTCATATTCATCAAGATCAATCAAGCATGACGTAGGGTATTACCTCCATAGAAAGGGCCCGAACCTGGGTAAAACATTGTGTCCCCTGTCTCTTGTTACCATCGACCTTAGACGCACAGTTCGGGACCCCCTACCCGAGATCCGCCGGTTTTGACATCGACATTGGTGCTTTCACTGAGAGTTCCACTGTGCTGTCATCAAGAGGTTCAATGGCTCCTTCAACCATCTACAATGATGCTGCCCAAGGGGGAGTCTTCCTTCCCGGAAAGATCTTCGTGTTCTGCGGCTTCACTCTGCGGGCCAACTAGCTTGGCCATCTGGAGCAGATCAAAAGCTACGCCCCTGGCCATCGGGTCAGATTTGGGAGCTTGAACTACGTTGCGGACATCCATGGGGACTTGATCTTCGCCGGATTCGAGACCACGGCTACCACTCCTAGCCACCCTGACGGACATGACCTAAATCTGTCATTGGACTGCATCCAGGAGGCAACTCCCATAACCGCTCTGGCCTTAGATCCGGTGCAGACTACACCATCCAAGGACGGGAAGCTCAACCCCGCCACGGAGGCCACAGATTCCTCGGCGTTGGAGCCGCACATAGACTTGATCTCACACGATACCTGTGCCACTGGAACTCCGGACTCGTCTCCGGCCGTAAGTTTCGAACCATGTGAGCCCACGGATGCTGAACTTGATCGTTTATCGATCTTCAAATTCAGTGCCGCAAACATCTTCCAGCACTCGCCTTTGGGCGACATGCTAAACTCATTGAAAAACCTGTCCTTGGCGGGGGACTCACAGTTGAACTATGTTCGGTTCGAACTAGGGGCTGATGATGGAGAATCTTGCTTCCCACCCGCCACCCACTCCATAGCCACTATCGAGGACTTAACCAACATGCTCGATTACGGCTCCTAAGCCTTCGACGGTATAGACGATGATGCCGAAGAAGAGCAGGGCCAAAACCCGCCACTCACCGGACGCGGGACGGTCACTTCTTCATACGACGTATACATGGTCGATACACCTAAAGAAACTAACGATGATGACAAAGAAGATCCAGTTAAGGATAAACCTCCTGAGACACAGCCCAGACTCCGGCGTCAGTAGCGCCGCTCTAAGTCACGTCGCGCAAAAGACAGTAATACTGGCACCAGAGAAAATAACACCTCGAACGATGCCGAAGACAATGAAGCCCCTGTTGGGGCAATATCCGAACAGGATGAACTAGAAGACGGGCACAATAGCCTACATGAACATGCCATACACGAAGACTCGGAGGACAATAATTATATTCCGCTCTCCGAGGATGAGGAGAGCCTCGATGACGAGGATTTCATCATGCCTAAGGAACCTCTTGAGCAGGAGCGCTTTAAACGCCGGCTATTAGCCACGGCAAGTTGCCTGAAAAAAAAACAGTAGCAGCTTCAAGCTGACCAAGACCTGCTCAAGGATAGATGGATAGACATCCTAGTGGCCGAAGAACACGGCCCCAAGCACAAAACCAAGGGTTACTCGAAGCACAGATTACTACCTCGGTTTGATGAGGAGGCGCCGACACTTGTACCACGCGGTCGGGACAATGCGGCTAACCGACCACTATGCAGTCGGGATAAAGCGGCAGCTCAAGCCGAACAGCAGCACGCCTCACCCCAAAGAAAAATAGAGACAAAATAGCTCGGGGTCATCATACGACCCTCGGCAGAACCTGGATAGTAGAGCATGACACAACAGGTCGATCTACGAATCACGAGGACATGCCTTGACACGCAACTTCGGCTACCTATTCAGACGGGACAAGTCTAGTTATACCCGGGCCGAAAACTGCAGGCGGACTCCATCTAAACTACGTCGCGACGTGGCCCAATATAGAGGCGCTGCACACCCACTCTGCTTCACTGACGAAGTACTGAAGCATGAATTCCAAGAGGGGTTTAGACCCGTGAATATCGAATCATATGATGGAACAACCGATCCTGCGGTATGGATCGAGGATTTTCTTCTCCATATTCACTTGGCTCGCGGAGACGACCTTCATGCCATCAAATACCTCCCACTAAAACTTAGAGGACCAGCAAGGTACTGGTTAAACAGTCTGCCTGAAAACTCTATCGGCAGCTGGGAGGATCTGGAAGATGCTTTCCGCGACGACTTCCAAGGTAGATATGTCTGGCCACCAGACGCCGATGACTTAAGTCACATCATCCAACAGCCCGGAGAGTCAGCCAGAAAGCTATGCACTAGGTTCTTAGTTAAAAAGAGCCAAATCATAGACTGTCCGGACGCGGAAGCCCTAGCGGCCTTTAAACACAGTGTCCAGGATGAGTGGCTCGCCCGCCACCTCGGTCAGGAAAAACAAAAATCCATGCCAGACCTTACTGCTCTGATGACCTGCTTTTGCGCGGGAGAAGATAGCTGGCTCGCTCGTAGAAGCAACAATGCCAGCGACCCGGGCACTTCCGAAGTTCAAGACGGCAACAGGAAACCACCACGCAACGCACGACACAGCGGTCAACGCCAGATTCAGCGGCCCCAAACCCGGTCAACGAAAGAAGCCAGTCATGGCAAATAGAGACGGACTATCCAATTTGGATAAGATATTGAATAGGCCCTGCCAGATTCATGGCCACCCCAATAAACCAGCTAACCACACCAACAAAACATGTTGGGTCTTCAAACAGGTCGGCAAGCTAAACGCCGAAAAGGGGAAGAAACTGCCCGGCGACGGCGACGACGACAAAACTCGCCAACCAAACACCGGGGATCAGAAGCAGTTTCCCCCGGAAGTAAAGACAGTGTACATGGTACACATGGCACCGTCCCCTATAGGGGAACGCATGGAGCGCTCTCTCCGTGAGGAGGATCACAATACGGCTATCTCAGCCGAACTACATAGCGGGGGCATTACACAGCATACCTCGTCGGCCATTAAGCCACCGGTCTCCAATCAACATGACTGTTCAAATCCCATACAGGACTAGCAGTTCGGCTTCCGCCGTCCGCCGCATATACCTGGAAAATCTGTACCGCGCATACATAACTATGCACTTAAAATACCCTGGGCACCGACGGAAGCACAATACGGACGGACCTGAAAGTACTCCCATAACCTTCCTCTTTTTTAACTATTTTTTCTTCTTCCTTTTTCTTGTTTCCCTCCACAGGTGGCTCAATGGCTGGCCTCGGACTCTATCGGAGTTCAGGTTCGTACACACACCCAACTGCTATTTCCGTCAAGGAGTCCCTTCACCGAGGACAGGCGGCGCAGACGTGCGATAGGAGGTCCAAAATATCTTTTTGTAGACCGCACTCTCTATTTCGAGCCTGTAAAGTGCCTTTTTCCTCCGCCTTCGACCCCTGGCATATCAAATAGCCGGAGTTGCAGCTTTGTTATCTATATACATGATTGGCACATCACCCAGATCCTATTAAAAATAATCCATTCTTTTCTAAAGAACCGAGTTTTGCCCCTATGGTTGTTTCATACATACACCTCGGCATAACTTGCCAAGGGCTCGGTATGGGAACAAACGAGTTGCCGACAAGTCCGAGCAGCTCTATAGCGTACTTCGGCGTTGCCAGTTTGGCCTTATATGCATCAGCTCTGAATCATGTCTTAGGACAATAGTTGGGTTGCCCCGCTCCTGTGCTTGCTATCCTACGTTCCGCTCTATTGGCTAGGTTAGTAAAGGGAGAACTACTGCGACTATGCTTCCGTTCACCTGGTTAAGCACCTCAGTAGAGAAAGCCGAAAATTGACTGTCATGATACGGCGAGAGCTGGTCAACCACTCAATGACTTATCGGAATCTTTCACGATTCCCTCCGTGTCACATAAAGGACTTCTTTCTGGTCAAATATGTAAACGCGTCATATAAAAAGCCGCATACATACCAGGGGCTATGTCGTAGACCCACCATAAAACTCCTATGGCTAAGTGCAAGTGTTAACGCCCTATAGTCTGGTTGCCTGGTTCACCGCATTGACACCTCCTTCATGGACCAAGACATTGGGTTAAGAGTGATCAGATGCTTTTTTGAACACCCCCGTACTTCCTACGAGGGGGCTGAAGCCGACGACTGGAAAACTTTCAGATCATATACAAACGGCCGCACAGGAGGAACAAAAGCCTTTAGGGCAAAATCAAAATATAGACTGATTATAACAATTGTCTTTTACAATTCGTAAAGAGTTCACTTGAATATTATGCCTTTTGAACATTGACCCTCTATCAAGCGGGCAGCCTCTAAGACGTCCTCAAAGTAATGCTCTGGTGCATGATGGTCCTTGCCCTTGGGTGGACCCTGTGCTGTAACATCGATGGCCTTCATCTTCCTTCAGTATGTCTTGACTCGGGCAAGGGCCATCCGTGCACCTTCAATGCACGCCGACTGCTTCACGACGTCTATACGTGGCACCGCATCAACAAGCTGCTGCACCAAGCCGAAATAGCTATTCGGAATCGGCTCAGTCGGCCACAGCTGAAGTATGACATTCTTCATGGCAGCACCAGATATCCTGTGAAGTTCGGCCCATTGGGACATTGATGTCTACTACACAACCTTCTTCTTGTAGATGTTGTTGGGCCTCCAAGTGCAGAGGTTTGTAGGACAGTAGCAAATTTACCTCAAGTGGATGACCTAAGGTTTATCAATCCGTAGGATGCGTAGGATGAAAATGGTCTCTCTCAAGAAACCCTGCAACCAAATAACAAAGAGTCTCTTGTGTCCCCAACACACCCAATACAAGGGTAAATTGTATAGGTGCACTAGTTCAGCGAAGAAATGGTGATACAAGTGGTATATGGATGGTAGATAAAGGTTTTTGTAATATGAAAATATAAAAACAGCAAGGTAACTAATGATAAAAGTGACCACAAACGGTATTGCAATGCATTGAAACAAGGCCTAGGGTTCATACTTTCACTAGTGCAAGTTCTCTCAACAATAAATAACATAATAGGATCACACAACTATCCCTCAACATGCAACAAAGAGTCACTCCAAAGTCACTAATAGCGGAGAACAAACAAAGAGATTATGGTAGGGTACGAAACCACCTCAAAGTTATTCTTTCTAATAATCTATTCAAGAGTCTGTAGTAAAATAACATGAAGCTATTCTTTCCGTTCAATCTATCATAGAGTTCATAGTAGAATAACACCTTAAGACACAAATCAACCAAAACCCTAATGTCACCTAGATACTCCAATGTCACCTCAAGTATCTGTGGGTATGATTATACGATATGCATCACACAATCTCAGATTCATCTATTCAAACCAACACAAAGAACTTCAAAGAGTGCCCCAAAGATTCTACCGGAGAGTCAAGACAAAAACGTGTGCCAACCCCTATGCATAGGTTCATGGGCGAAACCCACAAGTTGATCACCAAGACATACATCAAGTGGATCAATAGAATACCCCATTGTCACCATGGGTATCCCACGCAAGACATACATCAAGTGTTCTCAAATCCTTAAAGACTCAATCCGATAAGATAACTTCAAAGGGAAAACTCAATCCATTACAAGAGAGTAGAGAGGGAGAAACATTATAAGATCCAACTATAATAGCAAAGCTCGCGATACATCAAGATCGTATCACCTTAAGAACACGAGAGAGAGAGAGAGAGAGAGAGAGACCAAACACATAACTACTGGTACATACCCTCAGCCCCGAGGGAGAAGTACTCCCTCCTCATCATGGAGAGCACCGGGATGATGAAGATGGCCAGCGGAGAGGGATTCCCCCCCTCCGGTAGGGTGCCGGAATGGGTCTAGATTGGTTTTCAGTGGCTACGGAGGCTTCTGGCGGCAGAACTCCTGATCTATTATGTTCTCCGAAGTTTTCAGGGTATATGGGTATATATGGGAGGAAGAAGTATGTCGATGGACCTCCGGGCTGTCCACGAGGCAGGGAGGCGCGCCCGGGGGGTGGGCGCGCCCCCCACCCTTGTGGGCAGCCCGGGACTCTCCTAGTCCAACTCCGATACTCCATGGGCTTCTTCTGGTCCAAAAATAAGTTCCGTGAAGTTTCAAGTCAATTGGACTCCGTTTGATTTTCCTTTTCTGCGATACTCTAAAACACGGAAAAAATAGAAACTGGCACTGGGCTCTAGGTTAATAGGTTAGTCCCAAAAATCATATAAAATAGTACATAAATGCAAATAAAACATCCAAGGTTGATAATATAATAACATGGAACAATAAAAAATTGTAGATACGTTGGAGACGTGTCAGCATCCCCAAGCTTAATTCCCGCTCGTCCTCGAGTAGGTAAAGGATAAAAACAGAATTTTTTATGTGGAATGCTACCTAACATATTTATCCATGTAGTTCTCTTTATTGTGGCAAGAATATTCAGATCCATAAGATTCAAGACAAAAGTTTAATATTGACATAAAAATAATAATACTTCAAGCATACTAACAAAGCAATCATGTCTTCTCAAAATAACATGGCCAAAGAAAGCTATCCCTGCAAAATCATATAGCCTAGCTATGCTCTATCTTCACCACACAAAATATTTAAATCATGCACAACCCCGATGACAAGCCAATCAAATGTTTCATACTTTTGATCTTCTCAAACTTTTTCAATCTTCACGCAATACATGAGCGTGAGCCATGTATATAGCACTATATGTGGAATAGAATGGTGGTTGTGGAGAAGACAAAAAGGAGAAGATAGTCTCACATCAACTGGGCATATCAACGGGCTATGGAGATGCCCATTAATAGATATCAATGTGAGTGAGTAGGGATTGCCATGCAAGGGATGCACTAGAGCTATAAGTATATGAAAGTTCAACAAAAGGAACTAAGTGGGTGTGCATCCAACTTGCTTGCTCACGAAGACCTAGGGCATTTTTAGGAAGCCCATCATTGGAATATACAAGCCAAGTTCTATAATGAAAGATTCCCACTAGTATATGAAAGTGACAACATAGGAGACTCTCTATCATGAAGATCATGGTGCTACTTTGAAGCACAAGTGTGGTAAAAGGATAATAGCATTGCCCCTTCCCTCTTTTTCTCTCATTTTTTTATTTTTTATTTGGGCCTTTTCTCTTTTTTATGGCCTCTTTTTATATATTTTTTTCATATATTTTTTTTTAATTTTTCGTACGGTGTCTCATCCCGACTTATGGGGGAATCATAGTCTCCATCATCCTTTCCTCACTGGGACAATGCTCTAATAATGATGATCATCACACTTTTATTTACTTACAACTCAAGAATTACAACTCGATACTTAGAACAAAATATGACTCTATATGAATGCCTCCGGCGGTGTACCGGTATGTGCAATGATGCATGAGTGACATGTATGGAAGAATTATGAACAGTGGCTTTGCCACAAATACAATGTCAACTACATGATCATGCAAAGCAATATGACAATGATGAAGCGTGTCATAATAAATGGAACGGTGGAAAGTTGCATGGCAATATATCTCGGAATGGCTATGGAAATGCCATAATAGGTAGGTATGGTGGCTGTTTTGAGGAAGGTAAATGGTAGGTTTATGGTACCGGCGAAAGTTGCACGGTACTAGAGAGGCTAGCAATGGTGGAAGGGTGAGAGTGCGTATAATCCATGGACTCAACATTAGTCAAAAAGAACTCACATACTTATTGCAAAAATCTATTAGTTATCGAAACAAAGTACTACACGCATGCTCCTAGGGGAATAGATTGGTAGGAAAAGACCATCGCTCATCCCCGACCGCCACTCATAAGGAAGACAATCAATAAATAAATCATGCTCCAACTTCATCACATAACGGTTCACCATATGTGCATGCTACGGGAATCACAAACTTTAACACAAGTATCTCTCAAATTCAAAACTACTCGCTAGCATGACTCTAATATTAACATCCTCATATCTCAAAACAATCATCAAGTATCAAACTTCTCATAGTATTCAATGCACTTTATATGAAAGTTTTTATTATATCCCTCTTGGATGCCCATCATATTATGACTAAATTCATAACCAAAGCAAATTACCATGCTGTTTAGGACTCTCAAAATAATATAAGTTAAGCATGATAGATCAATTATTTCTATAGAATAAAACCATCACCGTGCTCTAAAAGATATAAGTGAAACACTAGGGCAAATGACAAACTACTCTGAAAGATGTAAGTGAAGATCAATGAGTAGTCGAATAATTATGCAACTATGTGAAGACTCTCTAACATTTAAGAATTTCAGATCTTGATACTTTATTCAAACAGCAAGCAAAACTAAATAAAATAAAATGACGCTCCAAGCAAAACACATATCATGTGGTAAATAAAAATATAGCTCCAAGTAAAGTTACCGATGAACGAAGACGAAAGAGGGGATGCCTTCCAGGGCATCCCCAAGCTTAGGCTTTTGGTTGTCCTTGAATATTACCTTGGGGTGCCTTGGGCATCCCCAAGCTTAGGATCTTGCCACTCCTTGTTCCATAATCCATCAAAACTTAACCCAAAACTTGAAAACTTCACAACACAAAACTCAAAATAGAAAATCTCGTGAGCTCCGTTAGCAAAGGAAAACAAAACACCACTTCAAGGTACTGTAAGGAACTCATTCTTGATTTATATTGGTGTTAAACCTACTGTATTCTAACTTATCTATGGCTTATAAACTCTTTTACTAGCCATACATTCATTAAAATAAGCAAACAACACACGAAAAACAGAATCTGTCAAAAACAGAACAGTCTGTAGTAATCTGTAACAAACGAAAACTTCTGGAACCCGAAAAATTCTAAAATAAATTTATGGACGTGAGGAATTTATCTATTAATCATATGCAAAAATAATTAACTAAATAGCACTCCCCAATAAAAAATGGCAGCAATTCTCGTGAGCGCTAAAGTTTCTGTTTTTACAGCAAGATCAACAAGACTTTCCCCAAGTCTTCCCAACGGTTCTACTTGGCACAAACACTAATTAAAACATTAAAAAACTCAATCATAACAGAGGCTAGATAAATTATTTATTACTAAACAGGAACAAAAATAAAGTTGGGCTGCCTCCCAACCAGCGTTATTGTTTAACGCCCCTAGCTAGGCATGATGATTTCAATAATGCTCACATAAAAGATAAGAATTGTAACATAAAGAGATCATGATGAAGAATATGACTAGCACATTTAAGTCTAACCCACTTCCTATGCATAGGGATTTTGTGAGCAAACAACTTATAGGAACAATAATCAACTAGCATAGGAAGGCAAAACAAGCATAACTTCAAAACTTTAAGCACATAGAGAGGAAACTTGATACTATTGCAATTCCTACAAGCATATATTCCTCCCTCATAATAATTTTCAGTAGCATCATGAATTAATTCAACAATATAACCAGCAACTAAAGCATTCTTTTCATGATCTATAAGCATAGAAATTTTATTACTCTCCACACAAGCAAAATTCTTCTCATGAATAATAGTGGGAGCAAACTCAACAAAATAATTATCACGTGAGGCATAATCCAATTGAAAACTAAAATCATGATGACAGGTTTCATGGATTTCATTATTCTTTATAGCATACAAGTCATCACAATAATCATCATAGATAGCAACTTTGTTCTCATAATCAATTGGAACCTCTTCTGAAATAGTGGATTCATCACAAAATAAAGTCATGACCTCTCCAAATCCACTTTCATCAATATAATCATCATAAATAGGAGGCATGCTTTCATCATCATAAATTTGCTCATCAAAACTTGGGGGACAAAAATATCATCTTCATCAAACATAGCTTCCCCAATCTTGTGGCTTTGCATATCATTAGCATCATGGATACTCAAGGAATTCATACTAACAACATTGCAATCATGCTCATCATTCAAATATTTAGTGCCAAACAGTCTAATGCATTCTTCTTCTAGCACTTGAGTACAATTATCGGAATCCTTATTTTCACGATAGATATTAAAAAGATGAAGCATATGAGGTACCCTTAATTCCATATTTTTTTGTAATTTTCTTTTATAAACTAAACTAGTGATAAAACAAGAAACTAAAAGATTCGATTGCAAGATCTAAAGATATACCTTCAAGCGCTAACCTCCCCGGCAACGGCACCAGAAAAGAGCTTGATGTCTACTACACAACCTTCTTCTTGTAGACGTTGTTGGGCCTCCAAGTACAGAGGTTTGTAGGACAGTAGCAAATTTCCCTCAAGTGGATGACCTAAGGTTTATCTATCCGTAGGAGGCGTAGGATAAAGATGGTCTCTCTCAAGCAACCCTGCAACCAAATAACAAAGAGTCTGTTGTGTCCCCAACACACCCAATACAATGGTAAATTGTATAGGTGCACTAGTTCGACGAAGAGATGGTGATACAAGTGGTATATGGATGGTAGATAAAGGTTTTTGTAATCTGAAAATATAAAAACAGCAAGGTAACTAATGATAAAAGTGAGCACAAACGGTATTGCAATGCATTGAAACAAGGCCTAGGGTTCATACTTTCACTAGTGCAAGTTCTCTCAACAATAATAACATAATTGGATCACATAACTATCCCTCAACATGCAACAAAGAGTCACTCCAAAGTCACTAATAGCAGAGAACAAACGAAGAGATTACGGTAGGGTACGAAACCACCTCAAAGAGTCCGTAGTAAAATAACATGAAGCTATTCTTTCCGTTCAATGTATCATAGAGTTCATACAAGAATAACACCTTAAGACACAAATCAACCAAAACCCTAATGTCACCTAGATACTCCAATGTCACCTCAAGTATCCGTGGGTATGATTATACGATATGCATCACACAATCTCAGATTCATCTATTCAAACCAACACAAAGAACTTCAAAGAGTGCCCCAAAGATTCTACCGGAGAGTCAAGACAAAAACGTGTGCCAACCCCTATGCATAGGTTCATGGGCGGAACCCGCAAGTTGATCACCAAAACATACATCCAGTGGATCAATAGAATACCCCATTGTCACCACGGGTATCCCACGCAAGACATACATCAAGTATTCTAAAATCCTTAAAGACTCAATCTGATAAGATAACTTCAAAGGGAAAACTCAATCCATTACAAGAGAGTAGAGAGGGAGAAACATCATAAGATCCAACTATAATAGCAAAGCTCGCGATACATCAAGATCGTATCACCTCAAGAACATGAGAGAGAGGGAGATCAAACACATAGCTACGGGTACATACCCTCAGCCCCGAGGGAGAACTACTCCCTCCTCATTATGGAGAGCACCGGGATGACGAAGATGGCCACCGGAGAGTGATTCCCCCCCTCTGGCAGGGTGCCGGAAAGGGTCTAGATTGGTTTTCGGTGGCTACGGAGGCTTCTGGCGGCGGAACTCCCGATCTATTCTGTTCTCCGAAGTTTTTAGGGTATATGGGTATATATGGGAGGAAGAAGTACGTCGGTGGACCTTCGGTCTGTCCACAAGGCAGGGGGCGCGCCCCCACCCTTGTGGGCAGCTCGGGACTCTCCTGGTCCAACTCCGATACTCCGTGGGCTTCTTCTGGTCCAAAAATAAGTTCCGTGAAGTTTCAGGTCAATTGGACTCTGTTTGATTTTCCTTTTCTGCAATACTCTAAAACAAGGAAAAAAACAGAAACTGGCACTGGGCTCTCGGTTAATAGGTTTGTCCTAAAAATCATAGAAAATAGCATATAAATGCATATAAAACATCCAAGGTTGATAATATAATAGCATGGAACAATCAAAAACTGTAGATACGTTGGAGACGTATCAGACATCTGTTCATTCAGCAGCAGAGGGCGTTTTGATGCGCCGAACTGTGACCAGAAAAACTTCTCCATTGCATATCCCTCTTGCGCTTGGTAAAACTGCACCGCATCGGATGAACTCTTCGGCAGGTCCAAAAACACGTCTGGAGAACTCCACACTTGCTTAAGCTAAGCATAATTCGGATCGCTGAACTTAGTCTGTAATAAAAAGGGCTTACCAGCCGCAATCTCCCGAGCTTGCCGGATCTCTTCACGGGCCGCTCTAGATTCGGACCGCGCTTCTCTCGCCTCTCATAAGGCCTTGTCAAGCTCAGCTGCTTTGGCTTTATTCTCATCCTCTAGGAATTCACAGTGGCTAGTAGCATTTTTAGTTCGAGCGCCATCGAGGATCTTTTCTCCTCATCTTGGTGCCGAGCAGCTTGTTCGGCCTTTAACTCGGCCGATGCCTTTTCGGCAGCCGCATTACTAAACCGGGCCTGCTCCTTGGCCCGGGCCAGCTCCGCCTGAAGAATCTCAACGACGGCGGCACCATCTGCAGCCATGCATATTCCAGTATGCAACTTTCAGCGTCACGCTTATATTACAAACACGTATATGTAAGGATTGCTCCGAATACGTACCTTGCCACTCGTCAAGACACCTGTTGATAAGCGCGATATCAGTATCTGCCTCATCAATCTTGTGTTGCAAATCCGCAATCTCTACACTCCGAACAGTTTCCGGGGAGGTCACAGCCTGTGTTCCAATTAATCATATTACTTCCTGGGCATATATTTTGATCCTCTGATCGCCTCCCTCGGGAAGCCAATCAGAGTCTCAGGGGCTACTATCTATACACAGGTGTATTCTTGAATAAAACACAATCAAACATATTACGGTACAAACCTCGAAGCCTCTTAGCAGGCCCACGAAGGCCTCATTCAATCCGCTTTTTGCGGCCAGGACCTTTTCGACCACCGTGCCCATCAAGGTACGATGTTCCTCTGAGACGGACGCCTGTCGCAGCATGTCGTCAATATATCCGGCGCCTCTGGGTCTCCGGAGGTTGCTGTAGGAGTACGGCCTCCCCTTGAAGGGATCCGTTTATTCGTATCCGCCTATAGACCGAAATTTTCGGTGCCTTTATTGTTGGTCCCCGGACCCTGGGCCACCGAAGTATCACCTTCGGGTTGTGTCTTAATCATCCCTCGCACCACTTGTTGATTGGGAGAGACCCTCCGCAATGACACCTCGAAGTCGTCCGCCCTGATGGGCGAGGAGATTGGTGGAGGCGTCTCGCTTTCCATCATCTCCGGGAGAAGATCCCCCGAGGAAGAGGATTGTTGAAGAAGACTGCGTGCCAAACTGCAAAAAAAACATATATTCTAGACGTTACAAGAAAGGGGCGGGACGTGTTTGAAACACCCTTGTTCACTTACAATTTGGCCTGCGGCTTGTCCTCGCCATGGGACTGCGCGATGACATTGTCCTCCAAGCCCGAGCCACCTGACGAAGGCATGTTGCCTCGCTTAGGAGCCTTTTCCTCCCAATCTTCGGAGGCGGCCCTTTTCTTCCCATGGGGGGAAGAGACGTTGACTTCCCTATCATTTTTGTCTTCTGACGATGGAATCTTTTCTGGCGCACCTTCGGGATGGGGGACATCTTTCGTCCTCTCTGCCTTTCCCTCCTTCGCAGGCATTTGGTATGGTGCCGGGGCTAGCATCCTTGTTAATACAGGATCCGCTGAACCTTCGGGAAGGGGGGCCGGACACCTAATCAGCTCCGCTTTCTTTATCCAGCCCTGGAAGGAGATAGTTTGCTCAATAATGTTTTATGCATACTTAAAAAAGGATGTTCAAAAGTCAAGTGCTTACCGGGGTATCCGGACAATTACAGTCGAGGCCTGTGTCCTCAGTAGTGTCCGGCCAATGTTTTCATTTTCCGAAAAACAACTTCCACATCCCTTTGTGCGTAATGCCGAAGAAGTGTTGGAGGGTTCGTGGTCCTTCTAGATTGAACTCCCACATACGAAGAGGCCTATGCTGGCATGGTAGGATTCGGCGAATCAACATTACTTGAATCACGCTGACAAGATCGATGTCCCTCTCGAGGAGGGTTCGGATGCGGCTTTGTAGAGTTCGCACTTCATCAACTGATCCCCAACCCAGCCCCTTGTTGGCCCATGATGCAAGCTGTAACCGTGGGCTAGGGCGAAACGTGGGTGCAGCTACCCACTTGGTGTTGCGGGGCTCCGTAACATAAAACCACTATAGCTGCCATTGATTGGAAGTTTCAGTAAAAGAGCCTTTTGGCGAAGGAGTGTTGGTGAGCTGGCTGACGTTAGCACCGCCGCACTCCACATGTTCCCTGTCGACTACCTTTGGTTTCACACTGAAGGTCTTGAGCCATAAGCCAAAGTGTGGGGGGATTCAGAGGAAGGCCTCACATGTAATGATGAACGCCGAGACATGGAGGAAAGACCCTGGGGCTAGATCGTGAAAATCTAGTCCATAATAGAACATTAGCCCCCGGACGAAGGGGTGAAGAGCGAGCCCTGGCCCTCAAAGGAAGTGCGAGATGAACACGACCCTCTCACCAAATCTGGGCGTTGGGATAACCTACCCTTCAGCAGGAAGCCTGTGGTGGATTTCCGCGGTCAGGTATCTGGCCGCTCGAAGCTTCGCAATATTCTCCTCTGTAATGGAGGAAGCCACCCATCGGCCTTGAGGGCTCGGTCCGGACATAATGCGGAAGCTCGGAGCAACGAAGTCGAAACCTTGGGAGCTAGAACTCAAGGTTGGAGAGGCTGAGGAGAAGTTTGGCGTCAGAAAGGACGGCCCTTGGTTCCTTTATAAATGCAACAGGAATTAAACGACTCCTCTTGAGCCTGAAAGCCTGCCTATTCCTAAGGGATCTTTCCAACAGAACGGTTGGGTTACCCATGCTCGTGTTAATGAGAATCCCGCAATGAGGGGACACGATCTCTGTTTCGACAGAGCGTGCCAATAGCAACCGCGCCTCGAAACATGGAACGGCGGGACGGGAAACGGTTCGAAAAACTGGGCGAGCATGATGTCACGTTATAAAAGTTGTCATTAGATTGGACTCATGGAATATTATATTCTCTTTGTGGTTGTGTGTGGTGTTGTGTTACAGGTCCGAACACGTTCAAATACGTCCAAAGACTATCTTGGAGTTCAGAGGAAGGAACCCTCCTTGCAATGCCGAAGACAGATCTACGCGCCGGATACGTTGTCATTGAAGCCAGGTTCAGGGGCTACTGAGGAAGTCCTGGACTAAGGGGTCCTCGGGCGTCCGGCCTGTTAGCGATGGCCGGACTAATGGGCTGTGAAGATACGAAGACCGAAGACTGCACCCGTGTTCGTATGGGACTCTCCTTGGCGTGGAAGGCAAGCTTGGCGACCAAATATGTAGATTCCTTTCTTTGTAACCGACCCTATGTAACCCTAGATCCTCCCGGTGTCTATATAAACCGGAGGACTTAGTCCGGAGGAGATACATTACCATAACCATACAAGCTATGCCTCTAGGGTTTAGCCATTACGATCTTGTGGTAGATCAACTCTTGTAATACTCATATTCATCAAGATCAATCAAGAAGGACATAGGGTATTACCTCCATAGAGAGGGCCCAAACCTGGGTAAAAAATTGTGTCCCCTGTCTCCTGTTACCATCGACCTTAGACGCACAGTTCAGGACCCCCTACCCGTGATCTCCCGGTTTTGACATCGACACTTAGCAAGCTTATTAACTTTCTCTTGTTTGGCGCTTAAATCCTCCAGCACTTGCTGTTGCACCAGAGAGTATGCATCTTAATTCTACAAGGACTTCCTCAGTCCTTCGGCTTCTTGCCGCAACACAACTGACTGATGCCTTTCAGCTTGTAGCTGAGACTGAAGAAGCGGAAGTGATTTAGGCTGCGAGGTTGAAGAGCTTGTGCCAGCGGTACTGGCCAGTAACTCGAACACTACATCAACGCAGGACTGTGGGTTTTCTCACTATCTACAACATCGTTTTTATCACCTTTCTTGAAGACCAACATGGTTGTCTCACTATCTTGAACCTTATCTGCATTACTTTATCTACCATTGCATAGTGGGGTGCTCTTCTCCAATATTCTGTTCGCATACTACAAGAGAAACAAGCAGACACATCACAGGTTTAGCATGTAGTATACCGAACTCATTTTGGTAAACCGGTTCAGTAGTAAGGTGGACAGGATAACAACATGAAACAAACATATATCTATGTACTATGGTCACTGTATTGTCCATATCGTTCTAGTTTATGTTGCCAAATCAAGATAGAGACACAGTTCAACTCATATATATTTAAGACACAACAGCATAGACCGAATATAAGTGTGAGAAACTACACATCATTGGCAACATAGAGAAAGAAGTTAGAACAACAATCCAGTTAAAGAAATAGATTTAAAACACATACCTGTTGCGCCATTGGATTTTCAATTGGATCCTTCAAATTCGATAGTAGTTTGTATGAGTAAATACTGTGATGCAACAACAAAGGAGTATGGACCATAGCTACGGAATATGACCTGAGAATAGTTGCTCTTCTGCTTGAAACGTGGAGTTTGGGTTCATTGTGGTGGTGTTCGTGCTTTGGGCATTGCAGTTGCTTTACAAACTACTCGTGTGGGGGTACTCTGTGGTGGACATGGTGCTTTGTCAACTAGAAGTGGGTTACTATCCGCTGGGGTTGGGGTTAGATGGGTTGTAGCTGGTTCTCTGCCCAACAGTGTAAGTGTGCAATCTGGAAGAGTGTCGATTATGTGTGGTGGGTCATGTTTGTGGGCCAGTACAACCATGGTTCTATCTACATCGACGGGTAGCACTGTCTTTTGTGAAGAACGGGTTTTTGCTCCCTTAGTTACTGCCATCACCCTCTCAAATTCAAATGGCTGATAAACAAGAAAATAAATTGAATGTACAAACATTGTATGATAGACAGATGTGGTAATTCACATATATGTTGTCTAACGAAACAGGACAGCATGACACACTTTCACATATATGATGCCTAACTAAACAGGATAGCATGACACAGTTTCAGATATATGATGGATAACTTTACATGATATAATGTCATAATTCAACATATGATGAGTATCTAAACAGGATGACATGCCAAAACTATATGATGTCTTTCTAAAATAGGTTGGGATGAAATAATTCACATAAATGTTGTCTAAGTATACAGGATGGCATGATATAATTGATATAATTGATTTATATACTAAGCAGTTGGCACTCACATGTATGATCTCTAAACTAAGCAGATGGAATTCAATATTGTGCATATGATGTCTAAACTAAGCAACGCAAGACACCATATGCTTGACATGAGAAATATAAACATTGCAACTTAGAGCATACACCTCAGGTGGGATATAGGACTGGTCATCTGTTTCTGAATCCTCCTCTGAGGAGCTCCCTGTAACCATCGAGATATATGCTTCAACAGGTACCATTGCATGCTCTGAAGACCTTATTTCACTCCTGATTTTTTCATAACCGGCTCAAATGGCTGGTACACATGAAGAGTAGTTCAATACACACAGATTGTCGACAAATGGAATACGTAATGAAAAAAAGATGGCATGAGATAATTCACATATATGATGCCTGGGTACAGGGCGGTGCATAATTCACATATATGATAACTGGCTGAAAAACATGGCATTGCATAATTCACATATCTAATATAGAAAGCAAACGGGAGGCATTAACACAAAGCATGTCTAATATAAGTAGATGGCATGGCAATGCAAGACACCATATGCATGATATGAGCAATATAACCTTGCCAAGTTAGAGCATGCACCTCGGGGGGGGATACGACTGGTCATCTGTCTCTGATGTAACGCCCCGTATGTAACTTACCATATTTGTATTCCAACTCTTGCCATTTTCGGCTCTAAGTTATGATATTCCCTCGTGGTTGGGTTTTGTCTTCATTTTGCATTTTGTCCATGTCATGCATCTCATATCATGTCATCATGTGCATTGCCTTTGCATACGTGTTCGTCTCAAGCATCCGAGCATTTTCCCCGTTGTCCGTTTTGCATTCCGGCACTCCTACGTCCTCCGGCGTCCCCTTTTGCCTCTTTTCGTGTGCAGGTGTTAAACGTTCTCGGAGTGGACCGAGATTTGCCAAGCGGCCTTGGTACACCACCGGTAGACCGCCTGTCAAGTTTTGTGCCATTTGGAGTTCGTTTGTTACTCCAACGGTTAACCGGGGAACCGTAAAGGCCTCGTGTGTGTTGCAGCCCAACACCCCTCCAAAGTGGCCCAAAACCCATGCAAACCACCTCCATCCTCTCGGTCATTCGATCATGCTCACGTGGCCAAGAACCGCACCTCATTTGGACTCTCCTAGCTCCCTCTATCTATAAATACACCCCCTCCGAAATTCGCGGATAAGCCCTAGCTCCCCCTCTCCTCGCGCCGCCGGACACGTCTGGATCTGGCCGGACGCGTCCGCCGCCGCGCCCGACCAATCACCGCCGCCTCCACCCGCCGCGCCGGCCCACGGCCAGCCCACCCGCTCCACCGACCGGGCCCGCACCCCGCGCCGGCCCCGCCGCCCATGCCACCTCACCGTCGACGCGCCGCCCGCGGCACCTCACCGCCGTCTCGCATCCCGCCGCCTCGCCAGTCGCCGCCGAGCCCTGCGCCGCCACCTTCGACCATCGCTGCTGCCGCGGGAACCACCCCTTCTCCGGCCGGTCCCGCCCTGCTCCTCCTCCGGCGAGCCTCTTCTCTCCTCTGACTTTGGCGAGCTACTCTGGTGGACCTCAGTTCGCGCGCTCGGAGACGAACCCTAGATCAAGATATGTCCGGAGAGGTCTATTTTCGTCTAAGTCTTTTCCATGTTCATCTTTTGCAAGCTATGTTCATCGCATCATAACTCTGTCATCGTAGCTCCGTTTCGTGCGTGTGCCATACAAATTGTTCGTCTGGATGTGCTCTTCATTTTGTTCCATTGCATCATGCTTGTTTGAGTCCATCTTAATTCCTAAAATGCTGTTGCCAGAGTGCTATAAAATGTTAGTTCCTGATTCTTATCAGATTATGAGCATTTTTCATTTTTGCCATGATTAATGTGTGCTGCATATGAACTTGAGCCCTACATGTGTTTTGGGCTATGCCATGCCATCTTTACAGGGGTGTATGCCATGTATTTTTGTGATCAATGTGGTGACTAGCACAAGCATGCAAAGTAGCTCTCGTGATGTTGTTGATTTCGGGGACTTAGAATTTCACTAAATCATTTCCCTATTGTTATTTCAATGCCATGTATTCATGTTGCTAAAGAGTGATCCATGCTTCTTTTGAGCATGTTCAGTAAGGATGATTTGAGCATATGGTTATGCTCTAACCATCCATGTCCCTGTTTGCATTTATGGAGTACCCTAGCATGACTCAATCTTGCTCTACTTTTGCTACAAAATGTTCCAGGCAGATTGGTTACGTGTTAATCAATTTTGCCAAGGTTGTTGTAGTTGATGCATGCATGCTATGAGATGGTTCTTGCCATGGTTAGCTTCTTGAACATGTATTCTTGCTGGATGTATGCTTAGTTTGTCATGCAATGCCTTGTGGTAAGTGCATCGAGCTCGCGAATGTGCCTTCGTAACTCTGTTTTTGCCATGTCCAGTTTTCTGCTAAGTCTGAATCTATTAGCGAAACTTGCTATGTTTACATGGGTGCCATCATATTTTCTGTGCCCTTTTGTCTTACGGTCAGTAAGGGACTTTTGTTATATGCTTTGAGTAGATTCATGTCGTGCCTTGGTTTGCTATGTTAAGTTCCTGTAACATGTTGATATCTTGCTCTAAACATTGCTTCCTAATGTTAATTCCTGACATGTTATTTTCACAAAGTCTATGAAGCTGATATCTTTTGCACTTTTGCCATGTTTGTTTGAACCTGCTCTTGTGTGATTTAGCCGTAGCTCAGTGTTCATCTTTTGTCAAGCATCATGAGTAGATCACTTCCATGTGCTTTGTTGCTATGTTAGAGTGCAGTAGCTTAGTTTCTTGTTGCATTTTAGATGGCATCGTGCTGTTAATCACAGAATCATGCCATTATTGTTTTGCTTGCCATTTGCAAACCGTGCATCCGATTCCGGTGATCTTTATATCGATTTCGACCGAAATCAACTCATATTTCCAGCGGCGTGCTTGGTTTGCCAAGTTGAGGCCTGGTTCAATCTTTTCCTTCCGGAGCACGCATATGCATTGCATATCACATCCCGCATATCATGCCATGTTTTGCATCATGCTGCTTGCGCATTGCACCGTGGTTGATTGTGGTTTCTTTTGCTTGTGTTCTTGCCTTGGGTAGAGCTGGAAGACGAGTTCGTGATCAAGGAACCCATTGAGTACGCTTATGAGGATCAATCTTACGTCAACTCAGAGAACTTTGCAGGCAAGATGACCATACCCTCGAAATCACATCTATCTTTGCTTGCTAGTTGCTCTATCTATTGCTATGCCTATGCCGCGATACCTACCACTTGCTTTATCATGTACCCCAGATTGCCATGTCAAACCTCTAACCCACCTTGTCCTAGCAAACCGTTGTTTGGCTATGTTACCGCTTTTCTCCGCCCCTCTTATAGCGTTGCTAGTTGCAGGTGAAGATTGGGGTTTGTTCCTTGTTGGAACATGTTTATTGTTGGCATATCATTATTATATCTTGTTTACTTTAATGCACATATATACTTGGTAAAGGGTGGAAGGCTCGGCCTTATGCCTGGTGTTTTGTTCCACTCTTGCTGCCCTAGTTTTTTTTGACTGAACACTGTGAGGCAATAGCCCCACAGCCTTTTATTAAAACTTGGGCCCAAAAAGTACAAAGAAGTTCAGAGAAAACTAACTATGGGACAAGAGACCTACCTATACCTGTACAAATATACAAATATATAAATATACAACAACATATGCCACATGATTAAGGCAAAGCATTAATCCAGTCCAAGAGAAGTTGCTTGATCGAGGCCTTCATCCTATAGGAGTGCAGAGTAATGTCATGGATGAATTTGGTTTCCATCTGCCAAAGGTTGGCCTAATATGCCTGAAGATCTTGTCATTCCTCGTGATCCAAATACTCCAGGTAGCAAGCTAAACTATCTCAAAGAAGAAGGGGTGGTTAAAGCTTCTCTTGGCAGCTAAGATGCATTCACAAGGAGCTAGCCCTGCGTACCAGGTAATCTGCAGGTAATTCCAAACTCTTGTGCTGAAAGAGCATTGAAAAAATAGATGGTTTCTGTCCTCATGCAATTGGGCCACACACAGTGGGCATAAATTCTCATCCTCCTCTGATCGCCAACGTCTTCTAAGCAACATATCCCTCGTATTGAGCCTATCATTAAGCATCAACCAAGCAAAAACTTTTATTTTCATAACACACTTGCTCTTCCATATCCATTTGCAGGGGTCATCATCAGGTAGGTGAGCATGGGCCATAACGTAAAAACTCTTAGCAGAGTATTGACCATTACCAGGTGTCCAAGACCAAGTATCAGGTTCAAGAGGCCTCCTTTGCAAGGTTGATAGATCAGAATTGAGAGACACCAGTTCATCCATTGCTTCCTAGGATAAAGGAAATTGGAAGTAGGTTGAAATATAAAATTCCTCAATGAAATTTCTGACCGAAATCTTATCATCCAGTGTGAAGGAAAACAACCTAGGGAATCTCTTGCCGCCCTAGTTTCCGTCATACCGGTGTTATGTTCCTTGATTTTGCATTCCTTACGCGGTTGGGTTATAATGCGAACCCCTTGACAGTTCAAACTCCTCCAGCAAGGCCCAACCTTGGTTTTACCATTTGCCACATAAGCCTTTTCCCTTGGGTTTCGCGGACTCAAGGATCATCTTTATTTTAACCCCCCCCCCCCCCCGGGGGCCAGTGCTTCTCTAAGTGTTGGTCCAACCTAGAGCATAGTGTGGGGCCGTCCCTTGGCAACTTGGGTTACGTTGGCTCCCGTACGCTTAGCTTATTCGGTGTGCCCTGAGAACGAGATATGTGCAGCTCCTATCGGGATTTGTTGGCACATCGGGTGGTCTTGCTGGTCTTGTTTTACCATTGCCGAGATGTCTTGTAACCGGGATTCCGAGTCTGATCAGGTTGTCCTGGGAGAAGGAATATCCTACATTGACCGTGAGAGTTTGTGATGGGCTAAGTTGGGACACCCCTGCAGGGTTTTGAACTTTCGAAAGCCGTGCCCGCGGTTATGGGCAGATGGGAATTTGTTAATATCCGGTTGTAGAAAACCTGACACTTAACTAAACTGAATCAACAGCGTGTGTAGCCGTGATGGTCTCTTTTCGGCGGAGTCCGGGAAGAGTACACGGTCTCATGTTATGCTTGAACATAAGTAGTTCTAGGATCACTTCTTGATCTTATAGCTTCTCGACCGTGCTTTGCCTTCTCTTCTCACTCTCATTTGCGTAAGTTAGCCACCATATATGCTAGTGCTTGCTGCAGCTCCACCTCACTACTTTTTCCTACCCATAAGCTTAAATAGTCTTGATCGCGAGGGTGTGAGATTGCTGAGTCCCCGTGACTCATAGATTACTTCCAAAACCAGATGCAGGTGCCGATGATGCCATTCCAGGGGATGCGACCGAACTCAAGTGGGAGTTTGACGAGGATTCAAGATGTTACTATGTTTCCTTTCCAGACGATCAGTAGTGGAGCTCAGTTGGGGCGATCGGGGATCTTACGCATTTGGGGTTGTCTTTATTTTGGTTCCGTGGTCGGACCTTGATTGTATTCTGGATGATGTAATGCTATGTTTCTCCATGGGGCCTGAGAACCAATCTGGCGTGGTGGATGCGGCTAATAAGTTGTCCAAAATTTGCCCTATATTTGTACTAGGATGGGGGTGCTAGACAGCCCAAACATATGAGCTTAGTTGGGATTTTTGATTGGATAGTGTTTTTAGTTCGGGGGTCCGAGCTATCCAGCCGACTATATGGGGGTACCTGGCCGGTTAAAGATGATGTTAGGACATCTGCAACATGGATCACCAAAACACCCCTAAGGCCTCGTTTTACAGGGGAGGTTTTGAAGCCCCGGAGTGGAGGGGGATATGAGGGGATTTGGTTAATCCCTCTCTTCCACCCAATCCCCTCAATTCCCCACTAATCCCTCCCCCCTCATAAACCCCTCTATTTGGTTAAACCTCCTACAACAGCAGCAGCAAAGCAAGCGTCCAGTTCCATGGGTGCCTTGGAGGGTTTTCTATACCACATGGATTGAGGGGGATTCGTGGGGAACGGAGAGGATTGTCCTGCTCAATCCCTACGTGTCAAATGGGCTGACAAGGATTTCTGGGGATTTTGAACCCTGCTAGGATATTCCCCTCCAAACCTCCCCAAACCTCCTCCACCAAACAAGTCCTAAATGTTTGAAACGGGCGGTCAGGACTCTTTTAGCCATCCAGCTTGGATTATCAAATTACATTGAAACGTCTGAAATCCCACAGTCTGGCCCAAAATTTGGTGGAGTATCGACGGAGTCTGGACATCCACCAAGTCAGACTCTGAAACCTGTGGCACACCCAAAAATCAGCTAACGCCCGCATATTTTGACAATCCCCCACTCTCCGCCCGGATAGCCACTGTCATCCCCGCCCGTTTCGATTCGTTCCTTCATCCATGTCTGGCGCGATGGATCCGCCGGTGCCCATCATGAGGTTCATCGCTCATCGAACCTGAAGCCTGTCCGCCAAGGGCGTATGCATCAATGAAGAATCGAAAGACTATTGGAAGAGGCAAAATCGACAAAAATGACATGAATTTGGAAGGAAAAAATCACAAAATGAACTGCTCGTGAAACTGTTTCATCCACTAACCCTTTCGTGTAGCGTCCGATGCGTGGGCGCTATACTACACAGTGTAGCGCCATTCTGACAAGCGCTACACTCCCTGCCAACGTGGCATGGAGCGATCAGGTCAGGGCCCACTCCTGATGGAGTAAAGCCTTTCATATGTTTTTATCACTCAATGATATATTCTGAGTAAATAAAAACGCCCTTTATAAAAAATCTAGGCGCTATGCTATTGAGCATAGCGCAATAGCATAATACCTTTACCTTAGACGCTACATGTTGACTTAAGAGAATTTTCTGCTCGCCCCAGCCCTTGTATGCTCTCTGGCTCCGGCAACGGGCAAACACTAAGTCCTAGAATAGCGTATGTGAGTTAGGCACTAGCACACACATCACAGCGGCTTTCCCTTAAATGCTATCATAACGTAGTATAATGCCCACGCATCTAGGCGCTACACGAAGGACTATCAAATGCACAGACATTTGATGAGATCCATTTGGTGATCAATGTTGGAGATGAGCTTTAGCACCAAAGCAAAGACAAATGCTCCCCAAAAAAGTCGACTGCGCGGACATCAAAGAAACTAAAGCAAAGATTTTACTACTCCATAGTGCCACACGGACGCACAACATTATCACATTGCCCACTCCAGTAATAGATAATCGAAAACACTAACGCCCACGTGTGGGCATTAGCCAACTCAACCACACGCCTCCATTGCCGTTCAACAGTTTTTGCACGAATCTTGGCATGTTTTGGCTGATTTTGTGTGCCACGTAGGACAAGTCGCGTGTGTGGTGTGTGAGAGTGTTCTCCCACACACCGGTTGCCCCCCCATGGTCAACAGTTGCCACTCGGAGGTGTGCGGTGAAACTACTTTGTGCCTGCACGCCACGCCCGAACTGCGGTTGCTGTCAACCACATTGCATAGATCGCCCCCTGTCGGTGTCAAAACCAGCGGATCTCGGGTAGGGGTCCCGAACTGTGCGTTTAGGCCGGATGGTAACAGGAGGCAAGGGACACGAAGTTTTACCCAGGTTTGGGCCCTCTCGATGGAGGTAAAACCCTACGTCCTGCTTGATTAATATTGATGATATGGGTAGTACAAGAGTAGATCTACCACAAGATCGGAGAGGCTAAACCCTAGAAGCTAGCCTATGGTATGATTGTTGTTGTGTATGTTGTCCTACGGACTAAAACCCTCCGGTTTATATAGACACCGGAGAAGGTTAGGGTTACATAAAGTCGGTTACAATGGCAGGAGATCTGCATATCGTTATCACCAAGCTTGCCTTCCACGCCAAGGAAAGTCCCTTCTAGACACGGGACGAAGTCTTCAATCTTGTATCTTCATAGTCCAGGAGTCCGGCTGAAGGTATAGTCCGGCCATCCGGACACCCCCTAATCCAGGACTCCCTCACCCCCCCCCCCCCTCCCCTCACAGTTCCATTTACTCTCCACTTCATTACTCACCCAACCCAGCCCGCAGTTCATTCGATTGGAAGAGAAGGCGAGAGGAGAAGGCAACGGCGGAGGCGGAAGAGTCGACGGCATTTGCGGCTGTCGGTGGGACTTGCCGGACCGAAGCGTCTTCATCGGAGTGCCTACAGATTAAAGGTAATGCTCCTTCCCATGCTCACATTCCTTGCCTGCATTCTCCCCTCTCCTATGTGGTCAGTGTTCCGCTCGAGATTCATCGAGATTCAGGCAGATTCGTGATGCTCCGACATTCCCACCGGCGGCGGAGTCCTGTGCTAGCCGTTTTCGGTGGCATTGCACAGTTTCGCCGCCGCCGCCGCAACTGTCATGCCGGTGTGGCTCAGCCTGTCCACAGCCACATCCTGGTTCTGCCTTGGGATTGAGACGGTGTTTTTCTAGCCATTAGTTATGTATTGTCTCGAAATGATATTTGCGATCAGTGCAGGAAGTTTTTTGTTGATGAATTTCAGGTTATGATAGTTGCCAATGAACCCTAGATCTAGGTAGTTGTATTTCAAAGTGCAGTATGAAGGCAGACATGACAATTTCAGTAACTATCTGCACTGGATGGCAACTAATTTCATGATCAACTATGTCAGTTGCCACAAATATGTTTTCCATGTGGCAACTATTTTTGTGCACACACTATGGATGTTGCCATGCTGTAGGCATGATAGAGTGTAGTAAATAGGTAGTCATGACAGTTTCAGCAACTATGTGCACTGGGTGGCAACTAATTTCCTGATCAAATGTGTCAGTTTGCCACAAATATGATTTCCATGTGGCAAGTATTTCTGTTAACACACTATGGCTGTTGCCATGATGTAGGCAGGATAAAGTGGCAAATCCACTGTACTATAGACTCATTTTTGTGTTTTGCCATGCTGACTTGTGATATCTGAACATATTTGGCCATATTACATGGCAACTCATTTTCAATATGAGGTCAGTGTGTGAGTTGCCACATTAGAGGTTGTTCAGTAGATGTTTTTCAACACTTTTTGAATTGTCTTGCATTTTAACATGGCAATTCCAACCTAGTACTTTTGCCTTTGAATATATGACAACTCAATTTTTGTATGAGGACAGAGTGTGAGTTTCCACATTATATGTTTGTGCAGTGGAAGATTTTGTGCCTTTCTTTGTACTATCTTGTGCTAACATGGCAACTTCAGCATTTTGTTTCAAGTGCCTTATGATCTGTACATTTTTCAAATGAAGCCAATGTGTTTAGTTGCCACATTTATTGTTGGACAATCATAAGGGGTGTGGGTGTTCATATGATATTGCTTAAACTTTTTGCCACATTCAATTGAGCCCATGTGGCAAGCACATTCTGTTAGGTGGCAACTGCTTACTTTATACTTTCATTTTCACCCTGACATTTTTCTTTGTTCTTACCTCAGCAGAATGGCTCGCAGCGATCATCAAGACGATGATGATGATTTCATGGTGTTACCACAGCAGAATCGTGCAACTGGACGGACAAAAGACGGCGATGAGGTAACTGTCCACCCCCTCCCCCCATATGTTTTGAATGTTGCATTGAGTTTGCAATTGTCTGTTAGGAACTAATTTTTCATGATAGTGAAAACATGGCAACAAATGATTATTTGTCTGTTTTGCAAAAGAAGAAGCATACTCGCAATAGGGGTTCACAAGAACACCTGACTTTATTGACTGAGGGGTTTACTAATGAGCAGAAGGGAGTTGCTGCTGAGATGGGGATGCAGGCTCTGATGGATGTTCAGTGCAAGAATCTAGTGAACCCTGTATGTGGTTGGCTAGGTGAGATTTACAACCCCACCTCCAGGGAACTTGTGATTCTGGGACGTGGAAGACTGCCGTTGGACGAGGAATCCATGTTCTGCACTTTGGGTGTTCCCTGTGGAAAAATCAAAGTCCCGTATGATGTCAATAATAACATTGAGGAAACGTTGTTTTCCCGTTTGTTTCTTGGGTTGGCAACCATGCCGAACACGACTTTGCTGGCAAATTCGCTGGAGGCCATGACAGCCCATGGCGAGGTTTTTAAGATGAAGTTACTCATGTACTTGATCTCAGCTGTTTTTGCGCCGACCACGTATGTTCGCCCAAGCAACAAATGCTTCCCCATCCTAGTGAATGATCTATCTATACTCCTTTATTTCCTTCAATCTTTTGACTCTGATGTCATTTGTAAGCTAGTCACTGCCAATTATTTTGATGTTTTTTCATTTGATTTCTGATGCGCCAGCTTCTCGTCTTCAAATTTGTGTCGTGCAGGTGAAACTGAAAGATGTGAAGAACATGAATTGGTGTAAGTTCATTGCAGACTTCCTGCATGATGCATTCTCAAACAAGATGTACCAGAAGGGTTGTCAACTCCATTTAATGGTATTTTTTACTACTCCTTTGCAAACACTCTTAACACCTTTGAGTATGCATGGCAACTACGATGGTGACATTGTGGCAACTACCATCATAACAAGATGGCAACTGCCAGCACAACATGATGGCAACTTTCTCTTATTTTTCATGCCCTTCAACTTGATGAATGAAGGAACATACATTAGCTAGTTTTTGCAAAATACCATGATGGAAAGTGGTATTTTTTTCCTTTTTAAATTGTTGTACATCAGCTCATGTACGTCGATCGTCTTGATCTGTCCACTTTGGACTTTACTGGGATAGGAGGCCCGCCGCCTCCACACAAGTTTGTTGTTTATGCGTGGACTTACGATGCTGTCAAGGCTGTGCTTACCGCGGACAAGATAACTGATATGATATGGGAAACTACAGGTCAGTTCTGGCTTCTTTGTTTGCACGGCATTCTTTCAATTTTGTTGTTGCATAACATATGAAAAAAATCCCCATATAGCAACTGTCTGTGGCTAACAGGAGATGAGTACCTTGTTAGCCATGGTTGTCTGCGCATGGTATCCATGTCTTACACCACATGGCAACTCTGCCATCCATTTTGAAACTTCTGTCCTCCTCTTCTTTTTCTTTTTTTGCAATACATGAACTATTAGTTAGTTGTTCATTATTTTCTCTCTTACATGCTAGCTGTTTTTTTGGTTATTTCCAGCTGATGGCCAAGCATGCTATAGACTACATCGTGTTTGGTGGGCCTCAAAACTTTGGAAAGTGGATGGACGTGCACTCAGCTCCGTCTTGTCCTACTGAGGTAATCAAGGATATATATCTATGGTTGTTTCGGTTTATTTTATCTTGTGCATGTGACTCTAATATGGTGGTTTACTACTGCTTCTTGTTTCGTGCATAGGTGAGGGCACCTATTGAGCATCTAATTGGGCAGATTGCATCCGGAATGACCAGCTTGCTCGGGAAGTTGGTTGAGGGATGGACGTCCCTTAATGGCTCTGACAGCGATGCGGTTGCGAGGCAGTTCACTCCATTTGTTGCAGAACGGACACATCATCCAACTGGTTGCCGTGCCCGATATGACTACAACAGTTCCCAGGATCTTCCTGACACACAAGATGAACTAGATGGAAATGCTGCTCTCAACAAGGACGATGACGATGACATGGAGAACGTGCAACACGACACTGATGATGATGAACATGTTGAAGTTCGTGCAGGTGGTAAGAAGGGCAAGGCTGCACCAGATATCCCCTCACCGGAGAAAGTCAAAGAACATACAGCTGCAAGAGGCAAGGGGGTGTCGCCCTTAAAGATAAGGAGGGTTCCAGAGGATGTTGGGCAGGGCTCTCCTGGCAAGAGGTCTAGGACCGATCCCTTAGCTGCTAGGAGGAGGTTCGACTTCTATTTTAGTATTTGGTTTTGTCTCTCCTTTTGAACAGACTGACCCTTTTTCCATTTGTTTTGTCAAGCGTTGCCATGATTTTCGTGACTGACAATTGGCACCTTTTTTCCACTTTCTTATACGTGCAATGAGGCGACAGCTAGTGGACGAGCAGTTATGAAGAAACAAGCACCAACACCAACCCGTGTTTCTGCTTGATTGAACAAGGGTGCCCCCACTGCTGGTGACACCGTTTCCACCAGGTCATCTCCTCGTACAACGACGTCCAACACCTGGGATCCTGTCGTGTTGCCAGATTTGAGGAAGACAGTCAAGAAGTAGGTTATCCTTGTTCTTTCATTGCCATAGTGCTATATTTTTGCTTTTCAATGCATCTATTCAGCTTGCCACATGGGCTACTGCCATCAGTCCCACATGGCAATTGCTATTTTTTCAATGATCTCTTTCTTTTTACTGCATGGCAACTGCTATCTAGGCCAAATGGCAACTCTTATTCCACCTACATGCCAACTACCAGCTTTCCTTTGGCTTGTGTGCTCATCCATATCTAGTTTTGAAATTGCAGCCCTGGCACATCAGACATTTTTTTTCATTTTTCAAGAGGCTACCATGGCAACTCCTGCTTGTTTTGCATGGCAACTGCTAACTAGGCCACATGTCAACTCTTATTCCAGCTACATGGCAACCACCAGCCTTCCATTGACTTTGTGTGCTCATCCATACCTAGTTTTTAAATGGCATCTCTGGCACATCACACATTTTTTTCATTTTTTAAGATGGCTACCATGGCAAGTATTTTTTGTTCATTTTTTAATACTTTTCATGTTCTTTTTCTTTGTAGGGTGAAGAAGACTACTACACGCGTGACCAAGCAGAACATTAGAGACCCACTTGAACGCTTTCATTCAAAGCTGTCGACAGGTGGCAACTCAGATGTTCATGAGGCGCTAGTCGACAAGACTGGTGCTGCACCAGCAACTGTTCCCACTAGCTCTGATGCAAGCGGCCGACCATCTCCGCCGGTTGTAGATGTGCAGGCTACAACATTAGGCATCCGGTCATCTGGGAGTGACGAGTCGGTATCTGCCAGGACTGTTGAAATATTGCCCACTCTGCTGGCAATGAAGGATGCTGCTGTGAGCCATGCCACCCGATCAGCAAGTGTTGAAGTGGACGCCCCCGAGATCAACCTAAGCAAGGAAGATTCCCGCTCATCTGACACGGATTCCAAACGCGTGGGTGGTGGCACTTCTGCGTCCATGAAAGGAGGGGCTGAGGCGACAGTTCATAATGATATGCCATCCACAGGTGAGAGTCTTGGCACAACAGCTCCAGCTTTTGGTGGTCCAGAGGTTGCTAAGACGACCGTTTCGCGAGCTGGCCTTCCACCTAGGTGTCGTAGCCCCCGCAAGCAATCAGCAGACATACCCAACGCAGTGGCTGTAGCTAGGAGCAGAAGAGATGACTCTGGTTATGTGCCTGCGTCCACACTGTTCCCACCACCTTCCAAAAGCAATGTTATGGAGAAAACGGAAGATCGGAGTACAAGTGACCCAGGTGGTAAGCCGGGCACGACTGACGGAGGTGAACGTCCGGAACAGACTGCATCTACACCCGCTGTGGAGAACCCTAGCTTAAATCTGCGCACTTCTAAGCTCCCAGTCAATGTTGGTGTCCCCTACAGCCCAAACAAGAAGATTGTCAAGAAAGCTGCGACTGATACCACTGACAACACCCCCCCCCCCGCCCTACGAATAAGCCCGATGATTCTGCAGTGGCCGATGCATAAATGTTTGTTGATCTTTCACCCTTGGATTTTGCCCAGCAAGTTGTTCGCGGTCCGGCCAGTTGGCAGGAGAGGCACCCGATGGCCTTCACCCCACCGAGCTTTAGCCTTGGCATTAGTCAAGATCATCAAGTGGTGCAAGATCATACGCCAGTTGCCTTTTCTTTCCCGGCAGGCATGGGCGTAATGACGGCGCAGCCAATGGTCGAGGGCAGGAAGGCTGTGAAGTTCGCAGAGCCGATTGTGCAAGGTACATTTCTTCTGCGTTTATCATTTTCGTGTATACATCTTTTTAGTCTGACTTTTGTCCCAAGCATTTTTTTGGGTTCTCACTTGTGATGGCAAATGTTATCTTATGGACATGGCAACTGGATTTGCTGCACATTTGTCACCTACATTTTTGTTGCCATGTTTCATTTTTCCATTCGGCAAGGACATGGCAACTGGAGTTGACACAACATGGCAACTATAGTTGTCGTCACATGGAACCTACAATGCACTACACAGGGTAACTCCCTATGTTTTGTACCTACATTTCATATTCTGCACCCTTTACTTTCACACTAAACTTTTTTGTTTTCCAGGTATCCTAACCCACTTTTTTGATCCTTGCAACCACCCCTGAGGAGATTACGCCGTCACTTGATGAAGCTTACCGCAGGGTTGAGGAGACAGCATTGCAGAGGAGGTCCTCATGAGGCCAGGGGCAATCAAGTTCTAACATGCCTACTGAGACGGTATCTGAGGATACCATTAGAAGTGCCACCCCTGGTTCTGTGAGGCATCATAGGGTATTTCACGCACCATCCGTGGATGATTATGAGCCAGAAGTCAAGGCCACAAAGGATCAGAACCAGCTGTACAATATTGTCAAGCGCTTTGGAAATGCGAGGTCCAATAGCAATCACATGAAGGAGCTGAAAGCGTAATGACCACACCACATAACCTCTCATTTGCTTCGCTCTTTTTACTATTGCTCCATCTACTATTTTCTAGATATGCTCCGTTTACATTTTATTTCTTTTTTTTACTTAGTAGACATGATTCTTTCATGTTATATCATTTCCATACAGCTCATGTTTGGACAGAACCAAGATCATACAATGTGATGCGACGTACATTGACCTGGGTGATCTTGCCGAGTCTGTGAGGCCGCTCAGTAAAATGTCAAAGAATGTAGTTGCATGTGGGATTGACTTCATCAACAGGTATATGGATATGTCTCCCGACAAAACAATCATGCAGTATAGTGTGACGTGCAAAATATGGGATGGTGACTTCCACCACAAAATCTTGAGGAAGCATTTTGCTGCGCATGGTGATTTCAAGCTCACAATGAAGAAATGTGTGAGTACTCCTTCCTTTTTTGCACATTTTTCCTCCCATGGTAAGTTTTTGCCAGTAGCTATGCTTCAGATGTGGGCTACACCCTGTTTTGTGGTAGCTGTTTCATGTGGCAACAGCTGCCATGTAAAATGACTTCTGATTTGCTTCTTACTACAACCTATGTGGCAACTTCAAACTAAAATACAGGGAAACTTTGTTCATACATGGATGGCAACTTCTTTTAATTACCCACTATACCTAAACATTCTACGTGGGTTTACTTTTTTGGACCCTTGCTGCTTTTATGTCACTCATGTGCCTGTTAGTGCAACTGGTGATATCTTTACACGTCATTTTCCCAATTACATCATTTCTGTTCTTAATGTGAACTCTGCTTCTTCTTTCCTTCATTTTACTTGCAGGTCTTGTTCCCCATGTTCCAGGAGCTTGCACGACACGACCCACACGACAAGTGTGGTCACCACTACGCGATCTGCCATGACCTGAAGAACCAATGTTTTGAGGTGCTTGATTCAATGTGTTCAGAAGCTGATGCAGACCTTACTAAGCATGCTGAATACTTCATCAACAACCTCAAAGAGACATGGAACCGTCACTATGAAAACTCAAAGGTCCAGATCAGACATTTTCCAATTGAGTACGTGGCGACTACGAAGCAAGGAAACCGGTATTTTCCCATCTTTTCTTCATGTGTCCTCTAAACCAATGCTTACCCTCTTTTGTCACCTCTGAATTGAAGTTTATGATTTTTCTCTCTATTCTTCTGAGTTAACCTGATTATTTTCTTGTTTAGGCACGACTGCGGCTTTCACATATTGGAATACCTTGCAAAGTGGGAAGGTCGACGGGTTCCTGTCGTCATAGCTGCAATGGTCGTCGAGCTCCGCAAAATTTACACATGGAACTGGTTGATGAATGAAGATTTCAACACGCGGTCCAACGCACATGAGTTCATAGTGGAAGCTGTCAAGAAAGCCACCAAGAAGTTCAAGTGATCACGTGGTTGTCGGGGAACTAATCCACGAACACCTATGGGACCGGCGGACCGAGCCCCTTTCGGTTCAGCGGGGGGGGGGGGGGGGAGATCGCACGAAGAGCAGATCGAGCCGAAACACACGAGCAGTTTACCCAGGTTCGGGCCGCACGGATGCGTAAAACCCTACTCCTACTTTATGGTTTGTATTGAGTCCTTGCTCGGGAGCGCTGAGTGTTACAGTACACACCAGCAGCTAACGAGATCGAGCGTGAGTGTCCTCCCCTTCCCTCCCCCTCTACGTTGCGCATGGGCCTCCTTTTATATGCTCAAGGGGTCACCGACAGGTGGCAACGTAGACAAGGGTAAAAATGGAAAGGTGTTGCGGTTGGTACAGCTACCTGCTACAATGTATCATACCTAACCCTGACGGCAGGGGACAAGGGCATTAAATGCCCATCTGCGTCGCCCAAATAGTACAAAAGGGACCGTCAGGGATGCCACCGCTCGCCACGATGGCAATCTTGTCAGCGCCGCTTGCCACCGCGCACCGCTGGCTGCACAGCCTCCCGCCACATACGCCTGGAAGGGTCCCAGAGCGACACGTTGGTGGATGTGCTGGAGTGCGGGTACAGAGTGGTGGCTTGCCGCGGCAAGCGCCTTGCCGCGGTCGTTGTCTTGTCGCGTCTGGGAGCTTGTCGCTCACCGGGCCTTGCCGGGACGCGTGGCGGGTCGCGGCAAGTTCCTTGAGATGCCTTGGTTGGCCTTCCTGGCAAGCTCCTCTTGTCGGGGTCTTGTCTCCTTGGCTTGGATACTTTGTCCTTGAATGGCTCCAAAGGAACCACGGAGGACCTTGGCGGTCATCCGGCAAGCCTTGCCGCGGGACGCTGCGACTGCCCGTGAACAAGTTCGGGATACTAGGGTACCCCTACTCTAGTACACCGACAGGAGCCCCCGGGCCTAGGCCATACACGATGCCGAGCACTGTTGGGCCAGGCCCAAAACAGGGCATGGGCACGCGCGGCCTGGGTTACGCCGTATCTCTCCCCGTATCCACCGCGCCCTCCCCGAACGGCACGTGTTGAATGCGGCGTCGTGGGAGAGATCGTGGGTGGTTTCTTTATTCGGAAAGGCGGAACGTCCGCCCCCTCCCTCTTTATAAGCAGGGGAAACAGGGGTAGTTCGCCCATTCGCCGGTTGCTACTCCAATCTCGGAAACTTCCGCCGCTCCCCCGTCTTCCCAAAGCTGAAAGAGAACGGCGCCCTGCCCCCCATCGCCACCAGCACCACCAACGCCATCGACCTCCTCCACCACTTCCGCCATGGCTCCGAAAGCTGACAAGGGGAAGGTTGTGAAGTCGACCAAGGCACGGCGGCTTGCGGCGCTGCGAAAGGAGCGGGCAATCTTCCCCCCCAAGCTCGCCGTGAGGGAGCTGAGGGAGTATTACTACCTCTTCTAGTCGACGGAGACGCGAGCGCATCCGCGCACGAAGGTACTTCCAGCCGTCGCTTGGAAAATGGCTCCAAATGGATATCCTTTCTTCGCCTTGTTCTTCTACTGCGGGCTCTGCCCGCCTTTCTCTGAGTTTTTCTGTGATATTATGAACACCTACGGGTTCCGCCTCCTTGACTTCACCCCCAATGCTGTTCTGACCATGGCAGTTTTCGCACATCTCTGCGAAAACTTTCTCGGAGTCTATCCAAATGTAGCCCTTTTTCGCCACTTCTTTATGCCCGAGTAGAGAGAGGAGAGCCTTTATCCGGCGGAATCGCCTGGATCTTGAGGGCCGGCAAGAAGGATGCTTATCTGGAGGGAGAGTTCCGCAGCAAGTGGGAGGAATGGAGAGCAGTGTAACACCCTCGATGCGACTATATCTCCCACGTGTTGAGGCACGACTTAGAGGCATAATCGCATTGAAGGCAATGTCGCAAGTGAGGTAATCTTCACACAACCCATGTAATATAATAAGGGAAAAAGGTACATAGTTGGCTTACGCTCGCCACTTCACACAATTACATGGATAAAGCATTACATCAAACAAATACACTCAGGGCCCGACTACGGAGCCAAAATAAAAGAAGAACCCCAAATGCGACAAAGGTCCCCGATCGACCCCAACTGGGCTCCACTACTGATCAACTAGAACAAAGCAACACAAAGGACAAGATCTTCATCGAGCTCCTCCTGAGCTTGGATGCGTCATCTGCTCGGTCTCATCGGCACCTACAAGCTGGTTTTGGAAGTATATGTGAGCCACGGGGACTCAGCAATCTCGCACCCTCGCGAACAAGACTATTTAAGCTTATGGGTAAGGTAAAGGTATGAGGTGGAGCTGCAGCAAGCGACTAGCATATATGGTGGCTAACATACGCAAATGAGAGCGAGAAGAGAAGGCAAAGCACGGTCGATAAAAGTATGATCAAGAAGTGATCCTGGACTACCTACGTCAAGCATAACTCCAACAACCGTGTTCACTTCCCGGACCCCACCGGAAAGAGACCATCACGGTTACACACGCGGTTGATTCATTTTAATTAAGGTCAACTTCAGGTTTTCTACAACCGGACGTTAACAAATTCCCATCTGCCCATAACCGCGGGCACGGCTTTCGAAAGATCAAAACCCTGCAGGGGTGTCCCAACTTAGCCCATCACAAGCTCTCACGGTCAACGAAGGAATAGACCTCCTCCTGAGACATTCCGATCAGACTCGGTATCCCGGTACTCCAAGACATCCTCGACAATGGTAAAACAAGTCCAGCAAAACCACCCGATGCACCGACATCCCGATAGGAGCTGCACATATCTCGTTCTTAGGGCACACCGGATAAGCTAAGCATACAGGAGCCGACGTAACCCAAGTTGCCAAGGGATGGCCCTGCACGGTGCTCTGGGTTGGGCCAACACTTAGACAAGCACTGGCCCGGGGGTTAAAATAAGATGACCCTTGGGCTGGCCTAACCCAAGGGAAAAAAAGCTAGGTGGCAAATGGTAAAACCAAGGTTGGGCCTTGCTGGAGGAGTTTTATTCAAAGCGAACTGTCAAGGGGTTCCCATATACCCAACCGCGTAAGGGACGCAAAATCCGGGAACATAACACCGATATAACAGAAACTAGGGCGGCAAGAGTGGAACAAAACACCAGGCATAAGGCCGAGCCTTCCACCCTTTACCAGGTATATAGATGCATTAATTAAATAAGATATATAGTGATATCCCAACAAGTAAACATGTCCCAACAAGGAACAACATCTCCATGTTCCAACAAGGAACAAACTTCAATCTTCACCTGCAACTAACAACGCTATAAGAGGGCTGAGCAAAGCGGTAACATAGCCAAACAACGGTTTGCTAGGACAATGGTGGGTTAGGGGCTAAACATGGCAATTTGGGAGGCTGACTAGCAAGTAGTAGGCGTCGTAGCAATGGCATAGCAAAAGAGCGAGCATCTAGCAAGCTAAGATAGTAGTGATTTCGAGGGTATGATCATCTTGCCTGAAATCCCGCAAGGAAGAAGAACGAGTCCATGAAGAAGACAAACGGGCGTAGTCGAACGGATCCTCACAAACTCGACGTTATCGGAACCAACCCGAAGAAGCAACACCGGAAAAGAGCAAACAACATAGTAAACAACCAACACATCAACATGGCATGATGCACAAACAAGTATGATGCATGTCCGGTTTAATGAAGCATGGCATGGCAAAGTGCACAAACAATCCTACACATTAAGTGGAGCACAATATGCATCGGGATGCATATTGACAAGACACCACATCAATTATTTAGTTCTCTCTCGTTTATGTACCCAACAATGTTAAATGTTGTTAAACATGGCGAGAGGGGAAACATGATGAAACTATCTAACCTAGGCAAGTTTAAATGAGGCCGGAAGCAACGAACAACAATTCCGGAAAGTCCTCATGTGCAAATATTAGGTTTGGTCCTGATCTGTCCTAAACACAATTTTAGAGTTGTTTAACATGCAAAGTGATGCCACCATGATAAACTAGGCAAAATTCTACCCCATTTACATATAAAGATTATTAAAATCGGAGTTACGGTTATTTAGATATGAATTAAAGCATTTTTAACAGGGCATTTAAGCAAAATTAACCAAACATCAATTTAATCAATTTTAATTGTTGTTATCATGATGCGGATGACATGAACAAGTTTTAAGCAATTTATGCAAAATGTTGATAAGAGCATTATGAAGCATTGTCATCGTGGTGGAAGGAAAAAGGGGTGCCACGGCAACGAATCCGAAAATGATGCCACGGCAACATATCGGTTCCGGTAACTCTCAGAGATACCGGCGCAAAAGGAAAAGTGACGGGAGCGTGACACACGATAGGAGGTGGGGTGATCCCAGATACCGGGTTCCCACATGATGGTGACAAGGAAAAAGAGGGGCGACGTGCACCGAACAACTCCGACACGGAGCAAACACGAGCATTTCATACATCACACATGCATTCACTCACGGGCATCGTTCCGGCGGTTATACCTCTGAAGCGAGCATATGGGACGGTTCTCATTCGGTGCCAAGTAGAGGAAGTGGACGTTCTCGAGACGTTCGTCGTGGAGGTAGTCGTACACGGCGACGGTAGTTGTACACGGGTTCTCAGCCACGGAAGTAGTCGTACAACGTTTTCGTAGAGGTTCGGGATCACGAGCCGGAACTTGACGTCCACGAGGTCTTCGAGGGTCGACGGTAGTGGAACTTGACGCTCTGGAGGGGTACTTGGCGGCAACGGTCGCCTCGTGAGTCGTCGGTCCATGAAGTCGTTCTCCCGCGTCTTGTCGTACACGTATCGGAGAAGAACTTGGGGTATCCATGTACTTGGTGTTTCCTGGTTCGGCACTCGTTCGGGCATCCATGTGGTCTTGTCGGTGGTGTACTTGGTGAACTTCCACGGAGACGGTCTTGGCATGAAGCAGGGGAGGCCATGGCGTCGGGCAGGGGGTCCCTGAGATGGTGCAGGGCGAGGAAGAGGCCCAAGAGGTCGAGGCCAGGGCCTCGGGGCGGAGCAGCTCCGGGGCGGAGCTTGGCGGCGTCTCCGGTAGCAGGGAGGCGCGTCCCTGGTGACTGGCGGTTCCCGGTCGGCGCCGTGGCACAGCTTGGCTGCGGCAAGGCGAGGGCGTCCATGCAGGAGAGGGAGGTGCACAGGAGGAAGAAGGAGAGGCCGGCAACGGGCAGGCGGCTCCAGGGACGGCGTGGCTCGGGGCTCGCGACGGGGACGCCTGAACTGCTGCTGGTGGCGCTCGTGGCCATGCGGTGCAGAATCCGAGGTCGAGGGCAGGGTGCAGTGGAGGTGCTTGGTGGCGCGGCAGCCGGACGAAGCAGGGAGGAGCACGAGGAGGCTCAGGCGCAGCAGGGCAGCGGTGCCGACGACAGGGAGATCTCGCGGCGCGGGTGAGGGCGCCATGGGAGGCGGCTGGAGGTGCTTACGAGCAGGGGAAGGGAGGTCGGGCGCTGCGGGATCGGGATCGAGCACGATGGTTTGCGTGTGCGAGAGAGAATGTGAGGGAGAGGGCGAGGGGGATCGAGGAGATGGGGATTGGGGTGCGGGCCTATGGCGGCTCCAGGGAATGAGGAGGACGGCGCAAGGGATCGATGGGAGAGGGAGATCGAGGGGATCGAGCACAACCCCATGGATCGGGCGCTGGGTTCTGGCGCTGCCCCCTCTCTCATGCGTGTGTGGCGGCGCCAGGAGGAGGATGGGATCGAGAGGGAGAAAGGCTGCGCGAGGCTAGGGTTGGGTAGGTGGGCCTAGGAGGCCGCGGGAGGCCTTGGGCCGAGAGGAGCAAATGGCCAGGGAGGTGCTCTCTCTCTCTCTCTCTGACTCTAAAGAAGAAAAAAAAACAAAATAGAGATACGAAAGAAAAGAAAGGGAGGTTAGGGGAAGAAGTTGGACACGCGAATAATTTTCCCGGACTCACAAAAATGCACTTGTTCCGAGAAAAATGAAGTGGGCAAGATTGCAAGAATTAAATTCAAAGTCATTTGAATTTAATTAAAAAGGTTTGAACAAGGACTAGGATTTAGGAGAGTCCAAAAATGTTGAGAAATTAGGTGGAGCTCCGGAAAATGATGAAAGGACACGTGACAAAGTCAGAGGCCAAGAGAAGAAATAATAAAAGGCGTTGGGATTTTGCAAGTGTGTTCCGGTTAATTCCAAAAGAATGGAATATTTATTATAGCTCCCTAATATTGGGAGGATATCTTATAAAGAGAAGTCATCCTTCCCTCGATTTAAATGGATCGAAGATCCATACGAATTATTTAGTTGAGATGAAAAGATTATGACATGATGACATGATGCAATGCACATGATGACGTGACATGATGCAACACGCAAGCACATGACAACGCAACAACATCGAATAATTGCACGACACCTGGCACATCGGTCTCGGGGCGTTACAACACTCCACCACTACGAGAGGATCTCGTCCCGAGATCTAGAATGGCACCGGGGGGAAAACGGAAGAGAAAGAGAAGAGGTAAAACAAATTGCTTCATTGACAAATGAGTGAAACCACGAACCTTGAAGAGGTTAAGCAAATACGAGAAAAGAATACAACGGAGATGAACAAAATTGAAAACACACCGATAGAAAAGAGGGACAACGAGCATTGCGAAACCCTTGAGGTTAAAGGAAAAATATATATTGAAACCACTCCGGTTAAGACAAGATAGAGAAGGAATAAGACTTATATAATTTGGACAGCACTCCGGTTAAGAAGGGAGTCAAAATTGATAAGATGAGAAAGCTCGAAAGAAAACACGACACTCCGGTTGAATGGATAAGTAAAGAAAAGAATACTTTCATGACAAACCAAGAAGATGGGTTGAAGAGAGCAACATCACAAGCCTCCGGAACGAAGGGAAACAAGATCTTGAGAGAGCACGGTTACAACAAATGCTAGAATGGAGTTGTTGGGAAAACCAACAACGAAAGAATAAGCTTGTAGTGGGCTTATAGAAAAACATCTCGAAACTAGAGGTGATAACCTGCCACTCACGGGAAAAGAATTGTATTGATATGAACAAGTAGACGAGAAACTATATCACCGGGAGGATATATGAAGAACTTGGATCATATACGAGCACAATTATCGCAACAATCCTTCGGGAAGGATTTAGGTGAAGTATAACCCAAGATAACTCCAATGAAGAGATCGATGGATTAAAATACCTCATTGCTAAAAACATGTGAATCATGAAACATGAACCCAAATTATCAAGAATGACATAATACGACCTCCAATAATATGGTAGAAAGAATTGCACTCCGGATAGCAAGATGAAGAAGGCTTGAGCTCCTTAGAAAAGAATCTCAATTAAAAAGTTGGAGAAGGAATTAAATCCTTGATGAAATCATCATGTAGAACCTCCATGAAGAACTCCGGTAATAAAAGAATGATCCAAAATAATTGAATGATGAAAAGAATAAGATTGAAGCCTCGCAATGATTTAGATAGAGATCTCCGTGATAATATAATTGAAAGAGGTTGGGCTCCGGGAAAAAGAGAAGATGAAACAAATGAAACCGAGAGTTTGAAGGGCCTCCGGAATAAGAATTAATCACTTGGATGCAACACCAATAAGAATTACATTATGCTTATCCTTCACCAATTAAATTGATGACAATCAACGGATTTGGCATATTACTTATTCTCGTAGAAAAGATTAAGAGAGATATCACATAAACTTGAGAAAGTCTTCAACGAACCACCGGTAGAATTGAAAGAACCAATAAATAAACATGATAAGGAAGAAGAGAAATCTTGAACGAACCACCGTAAGAAATGAAAATGAAACAAGAAAAGATAAAGAAACACCGGGAAGGATTAGCAAATGAACGAAGGTGCTTGAGAGAATTTAGATACATGAGAACAAAGAGATCACGAGCCGATTAAAGATCACTTGAACGAAGCACCGGTAAAATTTAGAGAAAGAGAGCTGAGAGGTGAGAATGAACAAATCTTAGATGATGGACTCCGGATAACAAACTGAGAAGACTCTTGAATTACTCCGGATGGTTGAAAAGAATATCTCACAATCGAACAATTATGAGAGGATGGCAACAAGCTAGAATCACGAATCTTGAAGAGAATGGATAAGATATGGAGGGAAAACTCTTCTTCGGTCTTCAAATGCTGAGAATGACAACGAGAAACACCACCATCAACTATTTATGAACTCCGGAAGGATCAAAACGAAGAGGTTGAGCCAACGATGAAAAGAATTTGAAAGATCTTGGAGAAAATACATATGACCGATGATAACTCATACTTACGTCAAACTTGGAAAAGAATTTGAGAGTAACACCGGGAAAATAAGAAGAGTCAGGTAAGATCCTGGAAAAACCTATGGGTTAGGGCCCACTCAAGAGAAACACCGTGGAACGATTTGAAAGAGGGAATGCACTAGTTGAATTAAATGGCTAGACTGAAATAACGTCCCCGAAAGAGTTTGAAAGGATTACGAAAGCAGAGTGGAACACGAATCTTCGAGATATCTTGATCACTCCAGAATAAATGAATAGCGAGAAGTGAACCATTATGAGGAGCACCGGCATAAGAAACGCATTGAAAAGAGGAAAAGGATATGATCCACAAAGTTTGACTTGGATCCACTGGAGAAGAAAAGGAATGAGGAATGACGAACTAGTAGAACATCTTCTTGAGAACCACCGAGTAAGAATATAGACGGAAAAGAATGGAGAGGCTTCCCATCAATAAAATGGATACTCGATTAAGGAATCTGAATCCTTGAAGAAAAAGGGTGTGTGGGCGGGAAAAACAAAGGAAACTTGGAGATGAATGAAACAAACACCATTGAGAAGAAACTGATATTTGATCTTGCGGATGTTGAAATGATCGGATCCACTTGAAGAGAAACACGCCGGTTTAAAAGAAATTGGCATGACAATCTCAATTAACCAGAAGGATTAGTGTTCACATCGGAGTATGAGAACACCATTTGGGGAAGGTATGGAATCAACACTTGACATCGAAGCAACTCGAATACCACAACTCAAAACAACAAAAAACAAAGGGTTGGCTTGCAGAATAAGCCAGAACAAACATATGATAGAGATTTCGTCCGAAGTTTTCGTGGTGGGACCTACACGGGCTCGATCGTACAGCACCATCATGTACAAGGCAGTGCACATGACATACGAAGCGTCCCCGAGTCAGCATAGCCAAGGACTCTTTAAGACACAATGAGACCACTGTAAAATCAACCGTGAATAGGCGAACCACTAGACGTCGAACCCCAATTTCATATCATACATCTGTCGAAAAGATATCCTAAGAGCTACTTGAATTCCCACCTATGAAACTCCCGAAACTTTCCGGTTATGCAATCAGGTGTTGAGGACACAGGGGAAGCATAATATCTCACCCAAGCTAGCAAATCCTACATCCAGCTGCATCCATCCTTCAACACATAACCAAGAAACCTTCGGAAACCATCTATCTCAACCTTCGAAAAGCATCCGTTATATAAGTTATGGCGATACTCCCGAACTCCCGCCCCAGTACTGGGTGGCGTCGAGGTTATCTCACCAACGAACTGCATAAAGGAGATTTTCGATGTCGCGAACATATCTCAAGTATACCAGAATTGCAACGATAAAATTATGATGACAACACCTCAGAGCTCAACTCCCCGGGACACTTCCACTAAACCCCTGATAGGAGGCACCAAGACAGTATTCTCATCATAAGCCATCGGAACAAATCCAAGATACTCGCGTGATCCTAAAAAATTTTTAGTGAAATTTGAGAAGAGAAGAGTTAAAACTCTACGTCAGGATGCCTTACCAGAGCGATGAGGAGACTGGGAAGTAAAAAGAATTCCTAAGCTCTCCGATATATAATTCCTAAGGACTCAAAACATTTTTCTAGACACAACTCGGCTGCTAAAAATGATCAATCAGTGGGGGCTCCTAAGGTCGGGGAAGGCTCTGATACCAACTTGTAACACCCTCGATGCGACTATATCTCCCACGTGTCGAGGCACGACTTAGAGGCATAATCGCATTGAAGGCAATGTCGCAAGTGAGGTAATCTTCACACAACCCATGTAATATAATTAGGGAAAAAGGTACATAGTTGGCTTACGCTCGCCACTTCACACAATTACATGAATAAAGCATTACATCAAACAAATACACTCAGGGCCCGACTACGGAGCCAAAATAAAAGAAGAACCCCAAATGCGACAAAGGTCCCCGATCGACCCCAACTGGGCTCCACTACTGATCAACTAGAACAAAGCAACACAAAGGACAAGATCTTCATCGAGCTCCTCCTGAGCTTGGATGCGTCATCTGCTCGGTCTCATCGGCACCTGCAAGCTGGTTTTGGAAGTATATGTGAGCCACGGGGACTCAGCAATCTCGCACCCTCGCGAACAAGACTATTTAAGCTTATGGGTAAGGTAAAGGTATGAGGTGGAGCTGCAGCAAGCGACTAGCATATATGGTGGCTAACATACGCAAATGAGAGCGAGAAGAGAAGGCAAAGCACGGTCGATAAAAGTATGATCAAGAAGTGATCCTGGACTACCTACGTCAAGCATAACTCCAACAACCGTGTTCACTTCCCGGACCCCACCGGAAAGAGACCATCACGGTTACACACGCGGTTGATTCATTTTAATTAAGGTCAACTTCAGGTTTTCTACAACCGGACGTTAACAAATTCCCATCTGCCCATAACCGCGGGCACGGCTTTCAAAAGATCAAAACCCTGCAGGGGTGTCCCAACTTAGCCCATCACAAGCTCTCACGGTCAACGAAGGAATAGACCTCCTCCCGAGACATTCCGATCAGACTCGGTATCCCGGTACTCCAAGACATCCTCGACAATGGTAAAACAAGTCCAGCAAAACCACCCGATGCGCCGACATCCCGATAGGAGCTGCACATATCTCGTTCTCAGGGCACACCGGATAAGCTAAGCGTACAGGAGCCGACGTAACCCAAGTTGCCAAGGGATGGCCCTGCATGGTGCTCTGGGTTGGGCCAACACTTAGACAAGCACTGGCCCGGGGTTAAAATAAGATGACCCTTGGGCTGGCCTAACCCAAGGGAAAAAAAGCTAGGTGGCAAATGGTAAAACCAAGGTTGGGCCTTGCTGGAGGAGTTTTATTCAAAGCGAACTGTCAAGGGGTTCCCATATACCCAACCACGTAAGGGACGCAAAATCCGGGAACATAACACCGATATAACAGAAACTAGGGCGGCAAGAGTGGAACAAAACACCAGGCATAAGGCCGAGCCTTCCACCCTTTACCAGGTATATAGATGCATTAATTAAATAAGATATATAGTGATATCCCAACAAGTAAACATGTCCCAACAAGGAACAACATCTCCATGTTCCAACAAGGAACAAACTTCAATCTTCACCTGCAACTAACAACGCTATAAGAGGGCTGAGCAAAGCGGTAACATAGCCAAACAACGGTTTGCTAGGACAATGGTGGGTTAGGGGCTAAACATGGCAATTTGGGAGGCTGACTAGCAAGTAGTAGGCGTCGTAGCAATGGCATAGCAAAAGAGCGAGCATCTAGCAAGCTAAGATAGTAGTGATTTCGAGGGTATGATCATCTTGCCTGAAATCCCGCAAGGAAGAAGAACGAGTCCATGAAGAAGACAAACGGGCGTAGTCGAACGGATCCTCACAAACTCGACGTTATCGGAACCAACCCGAAGAAGCAACACCGGAAAAGAGCAAACAACATAGTAAACAACCAACACATCAACATGGCATGATGCACAAACAAGTATGATGCATGTCCGGTTTAATGAAGCATGGCATGGCAAAGTGCACAAACAATCCTACACATTAAGTGGAGCACAATATGCATCGGGATGCATATTGACAAGACACCACATCAATTATTTAGTTCTCTCTCGTTTATGTACCCAACAATGTTAAATGTTGTTAAACATGGCGAGAGGGGAAACATGATGAAACTATCTAACCTAGGCAAGTTTAAATGAGGCCGGAAGCAACGAACAACAATTCCGGAAAGTCCTCATGTGCAAATATTAGGTTTGGTCCTGATCTGTCCTAAACACAATTTTAGAGTTGTTTAACATGCAAAGTGATGCCACCATGATAAACTAGGCAAAATTCTACCCCATTTACATATAAAGATTATTAAAATCGGAGTTACGGTTATTTAGATATGAATTAAAGCATTTTTAACATGGCATTTAAGCAAAATTAACCAAACATAAATTTAATCAATTTTAATTGTTGTTATCATGATGCGGATGACATGAACAAGTTTTAAGCAATTTATGCAAAATGTTGATAAGAGCATTATGAAGCATTGTCACCGTGGTGGAAGGAAAAAGGGGTGCCACGGCAACGAATCCGAAAATGATGCCACGGCAACATATCGGTTCCGGTAACTCTCGGAGATACCGGCGCAAAAGGAAAAGTGACGGGAGCGTGACACGCGATAGGAGGTGGGGTGATCCCGGATACCGGGTTCCCACATGACGGTGACAAGGAAAAAGAGGGGCGATGTGCACCGAACAACTCCGACACCGAGCAAACATGAGCATTTCATACATCACACATGCATTCACTCACGGGCATCGTTCCGGCGGTTATACCTCTGAAGCGAGCATACGGGACGGTTCTCGTTCGGTGCCAAGTAGAGGAAGTGGATGTTCTCGAGACGTTCGTCGTGGAGGTAGTCGTACACGGCGACGGTAGTTGTACACGGGTTCTCAACCACGGAAGTACTCGTACAACGTTTTCGTAGAGGTTCGGGATCACGAGGCGGAACTTGACGTCCCCGAGGTCTTCGAGGGTCGACGGTAGTGGAACTTGATGCTCCGGAGGGGTACTTGGCGGCAACGGTCGCCTCGTGACTCGTCGGTCCATGAAGTCGTTCTCCCGCGTCTTGTCGTACACGTATCGGAGAAGAACTTGGGGTATCCATGTACTTGGTGTTTCCTGGTTCGGCACTCGTTCGGGCATCCATGTGGTCTTGTCGGTGGTGTACTTGGTGAACTTCCACGGAGACGGTCTTGGCATGAAGCAAGGGAGGCCATGGCGTCGGGCAGGGGGTCCCCGAGATGGTGCAGGGCGAGGAAGAGGCCCAAGAGGTCGAGGCCAGGGCCTCGGGGCGGAGCAGCTCCGGGGCGGAGCTTGGCGGCGTCTCCGGTAGCAGGGAGGCGCATCCCTGGTGACTGGCGGTTCCCGGTCGGCGCCGTGGCACAGCTTGGCTGCGGCAAGGCGAGGGCGTCCATGCAGGAGAGGGAGGCGCACGGGAGGAAGAAGGAGAGGCCGGCGACGGGCAGGCGGCTCCAGGGACGGCGTGGCTCGGGGCTCGCGACGGGGACGCCTGAACTGCTGCTGGTGGCGCTCGTGGCCATGGGGTGCAGAATCCGAGGTCGAGGGCAGGGCGCAGTGGAGGTGCTTGGTGGCGCGGCGGCCGGACGAAGCAGGGAGGAGCACGAGGAGGCTCAGGCGCAGCAGGGCAGCGGTGCCGGCGACAGGGAGATCTCGCGGCACGGGTGAGGGCGCCATGGGAGGCGGCTGGAGGTGCTTACGAGCAGGGGAAGGGAGGTCGGGCACTGCGGGATCGGGATCGAGCACGGGGGTTTGCGTGTGCGAGGGAGAATGTGAGGGAGAGGGCGAGGGGGATCGAGGAGATGGGGATTGGGGTGCGGGCCTATGGCGGCTCCAGGGAATGAGGAGGACGGCGCAAGGGATCGATGGGAGAGGGAGATCGAGGGGATCGAGCACAACCCCATGGATCGGGCGCTGGGTTCTGGCGCTGCCCCCTCTCTCATGCGTGTGTGGCGGCGCCAGGAGGAGGATGGGATCGAGAGGGAGAAAGGCTGCGCGAGGCTAGGGTTGGGTAGGTGGGCCTAGGAGGCCGCGGGAGGCCTTGGGCCGAGAGGAGCAAATGGCCAGGGAGGTGCTCTCTCTCTCTCTGACTCTAAAGAAGAAAAAAAACAAAATAGAGATACGAAAGAAAAGAAAGGGAGGTTAGGGGAAGAAGTTGGACACGCGAATAATTTTCCCGGACTCACAAAAATGCACTTGTTCCGAGAAAAATGAAGTGGGCAAGATTGCAAGAATTAAATTCAAAGTCATTTGAATTTAATTAAAAAGGTTTGAACAAGGACTAGGATTTAGGAGAGTCCAAAAATGTTGAGAAATTAGGTGGAGCTCCGGAAAATGATGAAAGGACACGTGACAAAGTAAGAGGCCAAGAGAAGAAATAATAAAAGGCGTTGGGATTTTGCAAGTGTGTTCCGGTTAATTCCAAAAGAATGGAATATTTATTATAGCTCCCTAATATTGGGAGGATATGTTATAAAGAGAAGTCATCCTTCCCTCGATTTAAATGGATCGAAGATCCATACGAATTATTTAGTTGAGATGCAAAGATTATGACATGATGACATGATGCAATGCACATGATGACGTGACATGATGCAACACGCAAGCACATGACAACGCAACAACATCGAATAATTGCACGACACCTGGCACATCGGTCTCGGGGCGTTACAAGCAGACTGGTGCTGGATTGTCGAGGAGAACCCGCAGCCGTTTACCGCCCGGCGCCAAGCCCCAGTAGCACGCGGCAGCAATTGGAGCAACGTGGCCCCGGAAGACGATAGGCTGAAGATTGCCGTCACCCGGATCCAACGCCTCAGGCTTGCCGGGCTCACTGTAGGCGCTGTTGGCACAGATTTTCTTCGCCGCCGCATCGCCCCCCTGCAGGAACGGAGGAGACCCGCCTGGGAATTCAAGAATGCGGCGGATATCATGAGGCTGTGTCCGGGCCTCAACTTCAACTTCACTGTTCTGGAGCTTAACGCGATGCTCCAGGAGCTGTTCAAGTACAACCCTGAACATCCCGAAGTGTTCAGGTTGCCGAAGGGTGTCGTTCCGCTGTGCAACAACTCCGCGCTCGACCGCATCCGTGCAATGATGCCGCTGTGCGATTCGCATGGAATTGTCCCAACTTGCAAGAGCCTGCAGACAACGTCGTGGAGGAGTTCTTTGACGGCTTGGTAGAAGTGCCGGTCCGCTCCGACGAAAAGAAAGGCCTCACTCGCGACACCACCGATGCAGAGATGAAACGCATCGCCACCAGGCTGGAAGAGGCGGCGGCAGCCGCAGCCGCGAGCGAGTTTGGATTCACCATGGAGGAGGCAGAGGCAGCAGAGGCGGCAAGCCGTACCGAGCGAGAGGAGCTTGCCAGCGAGGAAGAGCTTGCCGGGCATGACGTCGAGTCGAGCGAGCCCGCCGAGGATACGAGCGGCTCGTTGGAGATTAACTCCTCTTCCTCCTCATCCTCGGACAGCTCGCCGCAAGCAGAGCCCCCAGCTCCACCAAGAAGGCGTCTCCGCAAGGCCGGGGACGTAGCGGGGCGGCGGGCGAGTCGACAGTCGCCGCGCCGCGTGACACGCTCCATCGCGGCAAGCACTGTTGCCGCGGGAGCACCTCACGCTGCTACGGCAACAGGAGCGGGGTCCACCCGGACCACCGCTTCTGCTCCTGCCGCTTCTCACGCCGCGGCGATAGCCGGAGCGGGGTCATCTTAGACCACCACCACTGTTCCCACCAAGCAGCCAAGGGAACCTACTCCTCCGCTTCCTCGCGCCGGACGTGAGCCGGACTTCGACTTCTCCGCGTTCAGCTCCGACGAGGAAGAAGAAGAGTAAGATTCTCTTGTTGTACTTGTAGTTCTTCAATTCTTGTTGTTTTGTCTTGTATCTCATTTGCTTTACTCTGAACTTATTCCTTTTTAGGACTCTGGCCCAGAGAGACGCGAAGAGAGCCAAGGTCCCGGTGATTATCATCGAGGACGAACCCACCGTGACAGCAGGGGGTGCGTCCGAGACAACCTTGCCGGACCCGGCAACTGTTCTCCAGAGCAGCCCCCAGCGTAAGTATATGGTTCGCTTTCCGCTGTTAGGTGCACATGGATACTCTTTCTTTGCTGACATCTGACTGTTGGTTTGTGTAGGAGCAGAGCAGCCCCACCAGGAACGCCCGGAGGCCGCCCCCGAAATGCCAAGGGAGAGTCCTCCGGCAAGGGAGAGGTCTCCGGCAAGGGAGAAGTCTCCGGCAAGGGAGAGTTCTCCGGCAAGGGACAGCACCAGCAGCCCCCCGGCGGCGGAGACCACGACTGCAGAACCCGGTACAGGTAATCCTCTCGCTTGAAAACTTCCCTTGGATTCTTCTTCTTTTGATCTTCTTTTTTGGATATTTGCTTGACTCTTCTCCCTTTTCCGGCCGTCAGACCCATCTGCTGTGGAGCCGATGGAGACCGAGGTTGCCGCTGACGATGTCGCTGCCACCAAAGAAGCGGCCGGCGCTGACGATCCCGCCGGCGTAGAGGCCGCCAAAGCTGCCGCCGCAGAAGCAGGCGGGGGGTCTGGCGATCGCACTGATGGCCCTGAGGCCGCAGGAGCGCCAGGCGCTACGCCGACCGCCGATCCCTCCGCCGCTGCTGCAGCGTCAGGCTCTGAAGAGCCCCAGCTAGGCGTCTACTTGAAGGCTGGCGATGGCGTCTTCATCAACCTCCCCTGGGCATCAAGCTCCAGGGCGCCGGTCGAAGGAGAGAGCTTCGACGGAGAGGTGCTCGCCTCCGCTGGGCTGACGCTAGTTGACGCGCCGAGCAGCAGCAGCAGCGAGCCTGAGGAGGAGCGGCTGCTGCGGAAGCTGGTGTCGCTCTACCATGCTCGGCAAGCCAAGCAGGAATCCCGCGAGGCGCTTGTTGCGAAGGCGGGATTGGACATCGAAAAGCGCGCGGAGGAGCTCTGGGGTCTCAACCAGGAAGCTCTCCAGTCCCTGGCAGAGGAGCGGGCGCAACTCGCCGAGGAGCAGAAGGCCTTCCTCCTCGAGAGGGCTGAAGTCGAAGAGCAACAGCGGCTTGCCACTGAAAAGCTGTCTGCGCAGGAGGGCGAGCTGGTGCAGCAGAAGGTCAACCTTGACAGCCACGAGGAGGAGCTTGCAGCGCGCAAGCAAACATTCAGCGGAGCCCTCAAGCAAGGAGAGGATGCTGCCGCAGCTGCCGAGGCCGCCAAGAAGGAGCTGGAGACGAAGGTGGCGCAGCTGGAGGCCGATCTCAAGGCGAGCGGTGAAGGGCTTGCCGTGCTCAAGCGTGAGCAGGCTCGTCTCGCCAAGAAGAGCAAGGAGCTTAGTGCCGCCAAGGACTCCAACGCAGATCATGAGTTGAAGCTGACTACTTTGACCAAGACGCTGGACGGCGCCAGGGAGCAGGAGGCGGCCTTGAAGGAGGAGGTCAAGGCCGACAAGGCGCTGCTGGCGAGTGCTGCTGCCGCCCAGAACACTTTTAGGGAGAATGTGGAGCACTGGACGGAGGGTCTCATGAATGTTGCCGCAGACATTGACAGGGAGCTGGCGCAGCTGGGGATGGAGGATCTCGGGTATCCCTCCGACGAGAACCTCCAACCCAGCGCCAAGCTCACCTTGTTCTTCAAAGGCGTGGCGACGGCCCTCCAGCGACTCCGGGAGAGGATCCCAAAGCAGCTGGCCGACGAGTCGCGCAAGATCTGCGCGGGAGCTCTTCAAAAGGTGTTGGTGAAGGTGGCCTTCCGCAACCCGGGCCTCAACCTCACCAACGTCCTCAAGACCCTACCGCCGGATGCTGATCTGGAGGCGCTCAAGACCCTTGTCGCACCCATTGTGGACAAGGTGAGCGGGATCAAGAGGGTTGAGGGCGATCGCGTAGACTAGGCCGCCTGTTTTCTTCTTTTCTTGTCGCTGCTGGTCATGTTATGAGAACAATCTGTTAGAGCCGCGACAAGCTACCTTGTAATATAACTCTATTCCGGGTAATGATTGCAATGTTATTTCCTTTACTTGATTCCTTCCTTTGTATGTTTTTGCCCTACGCTTTTAGGGAACTTGCCGGCGCAGGCACCTTAGCCGCGAGCGCTGCGTGTGGGACGTCAGCAGCCTGCTGGCGGTGCCGCTACCGACAAGAAACCTTGTCGCAACTAGTCGCTGCACACTTAAGTTGTTGAGCGGACTCAAAACAAAGTAAGGGCGCAACTAGCTACGAGTTGGTTCCTCCGCGCATAGGTTTTCCATACAAAGCACGGTCGTTCAAGGAAGATAACTTAAAAATTTTAAAAATCTGATTGCTCAAACTTTGGCAACTTAGCTTTTCTGTTGTTTGCTTCCCGGTAAGGTGAAACTTTCTTGAACGACGCCTGGTCCATACCATTATCTTCTCCTTTCCCCCCTAGCAAACTTATGGGCGAGGGAACCTTCCTTTCCTTGAGAAAAAAGAAAGAGGAGAAAATAAAGATATGGAGCCTTATGGCTTCTTGTTGCTTACCGGGGGTAGGTGCTGCACAAAGTGTCAGATAACACATGCAAAAAATAGAAAGCATGAAATTGACAAGATGTGCGGAGCACATGAGCTTTATGCACGGGGTCTGCGCCCGGCTTTGTACAAAGGATTACATGCAACAGCAGCAAGACTTGTACAAAAGGTGGTTGCCGGAACGGGTTCCGGCAACCACGCCTTATGGGTAAAACTTACGAAGATGCTCAATGTTCCAGGAGTTGCTCACCGGAATGCCATCTTCAGTCTCAAGGCGGACAGCGCCAGGCCTAGTGACTCGTTTCACCCGTTAAGGGCCTTCCCACTTCGGCGTCAACTTGTTGGAATTCTTGGCGGACTGAACACGCCAAAGAACAAGGTCGCCTTCCTCGAGACTTCTGGCGTTAACTTTGCAGCTATGGTAGCGGCGCAAAGCTTGCAGGTAGCGAGTAGATCGTACAGCAGCCTGAAGACGGTCTTCCTCAAGGAGCAGCGCGTCATCTTATCGCAGCTGCTCTTGCTCAAGCTCATCATAAGCGAGCACTCAAGGTGACCCGTATACGAGTTCCGTGGGGAGAACTGCCTCTGCTCCATAGACTAGAGCGGAAGGTGTCTGGCCAGTGGCTCGATTTGGCGTCGTCCCGATTGACCAAAGAACCACCGGCAGCTCCTCAATCCAGTTTCTTCCGCACTTGTGCAGCCTGTCGAAAGTCCTGGTCTTGAGCCCACGCAGCACTTCAGCATTTGCCCTCTCCGCTTGACCGTTGCTTCTCGGGTGAGCAACAGAAGCAAAGTAGACCTTGGCGCCAAGATCTTGGACGTACTGTATGAAGGTGCGGCTCGTGAATTGCGTACTATTGTCGGTGATTATCCTGTTAGGGATCCTGAAGCGGCAAACAATCGACCTGAAGAACTTGACTGCTGACTGTTCTGTCACCTTCCTCACTGCTTCCACTTCCGGCCACTTTGTGAACTTGTCGATTGCAATGTACAAGTACTCAAAGCCCCCGACTGCTCGGGGAAAGGGGCCGAGGATGTCGAGCCCCCAGACCAAAAATGGCCAGGATAAAGGGATCGTCTAGAGAGCTTGAGCTGGCTGGTGTATCTGCTTGGAATGGAACTGGCATGCTTCACACTTGGTTACTTGTGCAGTTGCATCCTGGAGGGCTGTCGGCCAAAAGAAACCTTGCCTGAATGCTTTGCCAGCAAGTGCTCTTGCGCCAATGTGGTGACCACATATGCCCCCATGTATCTCTGCCAACAGCTTTTGTCCATCTTCCCGGTGAATACACTTCAATTTCACACCGTTGAGTCTTCTTCTGTACAGTGTGTTGTCGACAAACTGGTACATACTTGACTGCCGGGCTACTCTTTCCGCTTCTTCTTGCTCTTCGGGAAGTTCTCCTATCTGAAGGAAACGGACAATCTGCTGTGCCCATGCTGGAGCTTGTGGCTCGACAACAAGGACTAAAGCCACATCTGCTGCTGCGGGAACATCCGCTTCTACGGCGAGAACCTGCGGCTCAGCCGGAGCTTGACGTTCCCCGGCAAGCTTGCCGGAGCAAAACTTGTCGGGAGCCTCTGCTTCAACGGAACAAACCCTAGGGCTTGCCGGAGCAGACCGCTCCTTAGCACTCTTGGTGTTGATCTTGGGGACCTTCTTGGCGGCGGCTTTGGGAAGCTCTGCCGAAAAATAGTCACCAGAAATCAACTTCCTCTTCTTGCTCTGTCCAGTTGATGGCGTTACGGATGGTCGAGTCAGCTTGAGCACAAAGATCCCTGGTTCCATAGGTAACTTAAGTGCGGCGCACTTTGATAGGCCATCGGCAATGTCGTTCTGAGCTCTTGGAACATGCTCCATCTGTAGGCCGTCAAAGTGCTCTTCTAGCTTTCTCACTTCGTCAACGTAGGCTTCCATCAACGGACTCTAATAACTCTTGTTCACTTGGCGGATGACAAGCTGCGAGTCACCCCTGAAAATGAGCTTCTTGATCCCAAGGTCTGCCGCGATCCTGAGACCAGCAAGCAAGCCTTCATACTCTACAGTATTGTTTGTTGCTTGCTCCTTGGGAAAGTGCATCTGGACTACGTACTTGAGGTGCTCTCCGGTGGGTGCGACAAGCAGCACGCCAGCGCCGGCGCCTTGCAGTGAGAAGGCACCATCAAAGTACATCAGCCACTCTTTGCTTGCTTCCTCGACGGGGATGCTCGGTTCTGGAATTTCTTCATCTGGTGTTGGCGTCCACTCTGCTATGAATTCTGCCAGTGCTCTGCTTTGGATAGTTGAAGTACTCTCAAACTTGAGGCCAAAGCTTGATAGTTCCAGTGCCCACTCAACAATCCTACCTGTTGCTTCTGGATTCTGTAATATCCTCTTCAGCGGAAAACGAGTGACAACTGTGATCTCATGTGCTTGGAAGTAATGGCGCAGCTTTCTTGAGGCCATGAGAAGGCCGAAAAGCAATTTCTGCACACTAGAGTACCTTGACCTAGCCCCCTGCAGAAGGGAACTGACAAAGTAAACTGGGCGCTGTACCATTCTCTTCTGTATCTCCTTGCGCGCCTGCGCAGATCCATCTTTGTCGGGACCAGAGCTTGTCGGGGAAGCCCCCTGCTTGTCGCTGGATGTGCCTGCCGTGGTTGCTGGCTCGTCATCTGCCTCCCTCTCTGCTACTAACGCAGCACTAACCACTTGATTGGTTGCCGCTATATACAGTAGCAACTTGTCTTGTGGTTTAGGTGCGACAAGTATTGGAGTGGAGGACAGGTATCTCTTCAAGTCTTGCAGCGTAGCCTCCGCTTCCAGAGTCCATTTCATTGGACCTGCCTTTTTCAATATTTTGAAAAACGGTAGGGCGTGCTCAGCAGACCTAGAGATAAACCTGCTGAGAGCAGCCATGCAACCAGCAAGTCTTCGTACATCCTTGACGCGCTTTGGTGCTTCAGTCTGCTCAATGGCCTTGATCTTGTCGGGATTGGCTTCAATTCCCCGCTGAGACACGAAGAACCTGAGAAGCTTGCCGGAGGGGACTCCAAACACACACTTCTCGGGGTTGAGCTTGAGGCTGATCTTGCGCAGATTTGCAAAGGTCTCGTCTAAATCTTGAACCAGAGTTGCCTTGTCCTTGCTCTTGACCACTATGTCATCCATGTAGGCTTCCACATTTCTGTGTATTTGTGGCTCAAGAGCGACATGGACTACCCTTGCAAATGTTGAACCAGCATTTTTTAAACCGAAAGGCATCCGTATGAAATAGTACACGCCACATGGAGTGATGAATGCAGTCTTCTCCTCATCCTCTTCTGCCATGAAGATTTGATGGTATCCTGAGTATGCGTCAAGAAATGAAAGCAAGTCACATCCGGCCGTGGAGTCAACAATCTGGTCAATGCGCCGCAAGGGAAATGGGTCTTTGGGACAAGCTTTATTAACATCGGTAAAGTCGATGCAAAGCCTCCATTTCCCGTTTGCCTTGCGCACGACTACAGGATTGGTCAACCACGTAGGATTTGAGCACTCCTCTGACAAGGCCTGCTGCTTCCAATTTCTTGATCTCTTCTGCGATGAATTCTTGGCGCTCCACTGCTTGCTTCCTGACCTTCTGCTTGACGGGCCGCGCATGAGGACAAACGGCAAGATTGTGCTCAATTACTTTCCTGGGAACACCGGGGATGTCAGACGATTGCCACGCAAACACGTCGACGTTCGCCCGTAGGAAAGCAATGAGCGCGCTTTCCTATTTAGGGTCAAGAGTGGCACTGATGGTGAAGGTACCACCAATGTCATCCTCCTTGGCGGACACCTTCTTGGTCTCTGGCGGAGCTGCCATTGTCTTCTTACACTTGCCGGTGGAGCTCGATGGTGCGTCCTCGATGGTAGCGCAGCACTCCGAAGAGGTGCGCTTGCCAGAGTGGGCATCAGAACTCTTGCCGGACTTGGTCTTCTTCTTCCCCCCGGGAGCTTCAACAGCAGGTGACTTGCGATCTGTTGCGGCTGCTGCTTCCCGGTAGATCTTGTCGGCGCAGATAAGAGCATCCTTCTTGTCGCCAGGGACAGAGATGACGCTTATCGGGCCTGGCATCTTCAGCATGTTGTATGCGTAGTGAGAGGCTGCCATGAACTTGGCGAGTGCTGGACGGCCGAGTATACCATTGTAAGGCAATGGAAAATCGGCAACGTCAAAAGTGACCCTCTCAGTCCTGAAGTTCAACTCGCTGCCAAATGTTACTGGCAACGTGACCTTCCCCTTCAGCTTGCTCCTTCCCGGGTTGATTCCTTGGAATGTGCCGGTCTCTTCAAGCTCGCTGTCAGGGATCTGGAGTTTCTGAAGTACAGCGGAGGAGATCAGGTTCAAGCCGGCCCCGCCGTCAAGTAGCATCTTAGTGACCTTGAGGTTGCGGATAGTTGGTGAAACCAACATCGGTAAGCACCCGACCGCAGTTGTGCGATCAGGGTGGTCCTCAATATCAAAGATGATAGGCGTGCTGGACCATTTCAGAAGCTTGCGTGACTCGATAGGTGGTTCCGCCGCATTGACTTCCCGCACCCACTGCTTGAGTTGGCGGTGCGAAGTATGCAGAGAAGCACCGCCGTCAACGCACAAGACCTCTGTGGCTTTCTGGAACTCCTGCTCACTGGTCTCGACATCATCCATGTCTTCATCGTCGTCGTCATCTTCATCCTTGTCGCGGCCGCGGGGAGGTCTGTCTCCTTGTCGCTGCTTGGCTTTGCCGCGGCGTCCTCCCCGGCCGGCGCGCTTCTTGCCGGATTCTCCAGCGCCTCCTTGGGCCCTCTCCTTGTCGCGTCGCTCGTATTCAGCCTTTTGCTGCTGGACAGCTGCTCGACCTTCTTGCAGCTCTGGAGGTCATGGCCCTTGGTGCGGTGGATCTTGCAGTACTGCTTGTCAGTGTTGTCCTGCTTGTCGGCGACCGCCATAGCCTGGCAGTTGGTGCATGCGGCAATCTCCTTGCTGGAGCTACCAGCTTTGGCTTTCTTGGCGCCACCTTCATTGCCGGACTGCTCAATGACTAGCACATCTTTGCCTTTCTTCTTCCTGTTGTTCCGCCGCCGGTTTTTCTTTGCCAGGGCAGCATCCTTGCTGTCAGATCCTCTTGCTCCTGTATTCTCTCCGGGGAGCTTCCTCCCTTCCTCAGCACGTGCACACTTGTCGGCCAGGGCATACAGCTCACTGACGTCTCTGATCTTGCACATCGCCATCTCCTCCCGCATCCTGCGGTTACGCACGTTCTGATGGAACGCGCTGATGACTGCGGTAGGGTGGACATCTGGGATGTTGTGCTGTACACGGCTGAATCTCTGAATGTACTTGCGCAGGGGCTCTCCTTCCTTCTGGGCGAGCAGGTGAAGGTCACTCTCTTGGCCATGAGGTTTGTGGCCGCCTGTAAAGGCGCTGACAAACTGATGGCATAGGTCTGCCCAGGAGGATATGGAGTTGTCCGGCAAATGCATGAGCCAGGACCTGGCGTTGGGCTTGAGAACCAGTGGGAAGTAGTTGGCAAGGATCTTGTCGTCCCGCCCCCCGGCAGCTTGCACCGCGATGGTGTAGATGCTGAGGAACTCCGACGGATGCGACTTGCCGTCGTACTTCTCTGGTACGTCTAGCTTGAAATTCTTCTTGCTGGGCCACTGGACTTGCCGCAGCTCACGAGTAAACGCAAGGCAACCTACCGCGTACAGCAAGTTGCCTGGTTCCCCTGGCGCATGCATGTCGATAGAGGGCCTAGCGCGCTGGTCTGATTGACGCCGCGCTTCTCTTCGGCGCTTGATGCGAGTACGAGCGTCTTCTTGCTGTCGTTCGTGAAGAACTTGGCGCTGATCGCGACGAGCTCGTGGATCTGATGACGCGGTGCAGTCGTTGTCGAGGTGGATCCGGCGAGTCAGCGATCTTGGCCTTCGGGGCGGAGAGTGCACGGTGGTTGCACCCCCACCGGTCTTGTCACCACCGGCTCGTGCCTGGCTAACTTGCCGCGGCTGCGATGTACTCGGCTGCCGTGGGGTGTCGCCGTTGGCGAAGCCGATGAGACTCTGAATGGTGGCCCTCCAGTCGTCGATCTTGTCTGCCGCTGGAGGGTAGTCTAGGAGCAGTTGAGCTCGCGCCAAAGCTTCTGCTGAAGTGGCGGGTGGCGGCAGTGAATGGTGTGAGGAGCGGGATATGCTCGGACTTCTAACTATGTTAGAAGGAGCAGTATCTCATCCAGGCGACCGTGCCCCGTTCGTGCCAGCATGTTGGCGTGCATGCTGGTCTTGAGCACTCTGAGATCCACCAGCTCGATCTTGGTCCAGCAAACGTATGGTACCATGAGTATCATGACGCTGCCGGTCCCGCGCCTCCTGGGATGGGCGCGGTGCATGTACGGACACCGAGGTCTTGGAATGCGCCCGATCGTCGTGGGAGCCGACTGCGCCGCCGATGGGCAGCGCAGCCTTGTCCTTGGACCTGGCAGCACCGTGAGCTCCCTCGTCGACGTCCGTTCTTCCGCCGGCGTCTACCCCACCAGCCGTTTGCTCCGACGGTGGTGGGTTCGGCGCGGATGGAGCAGCCGCCTCCGAAGCCTTCTTCTTCGGCGGCATGTTGATGAAGACAATGAAGATTTAGCTCGTGTGAACGCCGGATCAGGTTCACACAACCTCGACGCACCCCCTACCTGGCGCGCCAAGGATGTCGGGGAACTAATCCACGAACACCTATTGGACCGGCGGACCGAGCCCCTTTCGGTTCGGCGGGGGGGCGGAGATCACACGAAGAGCAGATCGAGGCGAAACACACGAGCAGTTTACCCAGGTTCGGGCCGCACGGATGCGTAAATCCCTACTCCTGCTTTATGGTTTGTATTGAGTTCTTGCTCGGGAGCGCTGAGTGTTACAGTACACACCAGCAGCTAACGAGACCGAGCGTGAGTGTCCTCCCCTTCCCTCCCCCTCTACGTTGCGCATGGGCCTCCTTTTATATGCTCAACGGGTCACCGACAGGTGGCAACGTAGACAAGGGTAAAAATGGAAAGGTGTTGCGGTTGGTACAGCTACCTACTATAGTGTATCATACCTAACCCTGACGGCAGGGGACAAGGGCATTAAATGCTCGTCTACGTCGCCCAAATAGTACAAAAGGGACCGTCAGGGACGCCATCGCTCGCCACGATGGCAATCTTGTCAGCGCCGCTTACCACTGCGCACCGCTGGCTGCATAGCCTCCCGCCACGTACACCTGGAAGGGTCCCAGAGCGACACGTTGGTGGATGTGCTGGAGCGCGGGTACAGAGTGGTGGCTTGCCGCGGCAAGCGCCTTGCCGCGGTCGTTGTCTTGTCGCGTCCGGGAGCTTGTCGCTCACCGGGCCTTGCCGGGACGCATGGCGTGTCGCGGAAAGTTCCTTGAGATGCCTTGGTTGGCCTTCCCGGCAAGCTCATCTTCTGGGGTCTTGTCTCCTTGGCTTGGATACTTTGTCCTTGAATGGCTCCAAAGGAACCACGGAGGACCTTGGCGGTCACCCGGCAAGCCTTGTCGCGGGACGCTGCGACTGCCCGTGCACAAGTTCGGGATACTAGGGTACCCCTACTCTATTACACCGACAGTGGTGCTCCATACCGAACGCCTACCTTACATTCTGTTGCCAAGGAATGTAAGGTATTACTTTTGTTCTTTTCAAAACCATGTACGTGTACTATGTTATGACTGCATCTCCGCGTAGCCTAGTATGTAGTGGTGGTGTGTGAGCGACATTTGAATATTTTTCTGTAATATATGTGTGGATGTGAACCTAATTAGGTGTGGCAGCAGATACGTTTATGGTTTTCAGTATTATTACGCGTTTCATCGTTGGTAGTACCAGCTTGGTGTTTCGAATGCGTCTACGATGTTTGAAAACATGGCAAATGTAGTTGATCAGATACGGTTAGTGAAAGTTATTGTCCTTCTTCATTTGTCTATTTGGTTCTTTTTTTCATTGCTAACTGTAACGTCTAGCATGGTAGTCTAATCACGCAGCCGTAACCTGTGCGGTTGCTGCACGTGACCGTTTCAACTTGTTTCCCATAGTTTGCACCACAATACAATATGTGTGACTAAAATGCGTTGACTGAACATGGAAATCCGCGCGATGCAGAGTCAGTAGAACTAACATGGCATATTCAGTAAAACTAACATGACAGATTCAGTACAAATAACATGGCAAATTCAGTACAAATGGCATGGCAGATTCAGTAGAAATGGCATGGCAGATTCAGTAGAAATTGCATGTCAGATTCAGTTTAAGTAACATGGCAAATTCAGTACCCTACACGTGGCAACTATAGTTATTCATTCATGGCATTTTCCTTCAAATTCTGATGTCCCTCAAGAGTCATTCTCCAATTTTTACAAAATTTAGAACATCCAGATTACAAAAAAATGTCACCAAGGACCAAGTCACAGTGCTCCAATGTTGCTTATGGATTGCCCATCCCTTTCTTTGGTTTCTTATGTTTTGCTTGAATCTCCAATCCCAATTTGTATCTTATCTCTTTTGGATGCCCTTTTGTGATGGAACGGGGCGGGTTCCTAACCTGGGTTTGTGTGCTTGCTGTTCCAGATCCTACCTTTGAGTTTTCAGATGATGGCCCCATGGACGAAGGTACACTTGATGTGCGGGGGAACCTGTGTAAGGCTTTCTCAACTTTCCTCTTCTTGATCTCATCAAGCTCTCTTTTGAGGGCCTTCCTATGTTTTTCTGCGACCCTCGTTGTCTCATCACTCTTGCACGCTTCATCAATTAGTTCAGCATAGTTCTTTGTCAACACAACATGCCTCACGGCTTCCATTGTTGACTCTGGTCTCTCGTCATGCACAGCCAAAACTGCGTTTGATGTTTGCGGCACCAATGCGTCGTCAGCGTCCCAAGTCCATCGTTGCCTTATGAAGTGGCGGGGCATTCGTGTCACCGCATTCATGTTCATTACTTTTAGTATATGACAGCACACAATCCCGTCCCGTTTGAATTTGCAGCATTGGCAGTAGTATTCGCCTTCGCTTATCGATGCCTTCACAAAGTAGTTCCTTCCCTTGTCCGGGTCTTTAGGTTCTGAATCTGACATGCCCAGGATAGAACACACCTTGAACGTATGTTCGTCCACCTGGAAAGCCGTGTACATGCTGGCACGCTTTATTTCTTCCTGGAATCTGCAAGTTTTGTGTGGTTTTGTTAAAGTCTTATGTGAAGTTTTTTGTAGCACCTTATGTTGTTGTGGGCCAATGGAAGTATAGTTCGTTCAAACATGGCAACCACATTTCAATGAACATGGCAACTGTAGTTGAGGAAACATGGGAAGTATAGTTCATTAAACATGGCAACTGTAGTTCATTAAATATGGCAACTGCAGTTCATTAAACATGGCAACTGCATAACAACTTCATTTGGCATTTGCATTCCATATCATCATGGCCAATGGAAGTACAGTTCATTAAACATGGCAACTACAATTGAGTAAACATGGCAACTGCAGTTGAGTAAACATGACAACTGTAGTTCATTAAACATGGCAAACTGTAGTCATTAAACATGGAAACTACATATCATGGTTACTCTGTACTCGATGGCTACTTTTCAAAAAAATCATCATTTTCAAATAAGCTTTTCAACTGCATTGCATTATACATGGCACCTACTACCTTCATGCTTGTGCAAATAAGATTGTAACTCAAATGACTTACTTGTTAAGAATCTTGTTGGTGTATATCTTGCTCATCTGCCTCTCAATCGGTAAATACATCAGCAATTTTGGCCGCTTGAGCGCGGTGTTCGCTTCTTGCTGTAGCTCGGATCCCAGTATTTTTTGTTGCAAAGCGGTGTACTTCTTGGCAAACTATAGCAATGAGTTGCCAGGGCTCACGTACCGCTTCAAAACAGCATTGAACCCCTTGCTACGTTGTGTAGTATGCAGAAACAGGAAGAAGCACTGCATGAAGTAGGCCGGCACCCAGTACATTCGCTTTTCCCATAGGCTAGCAAGCGTCTCGTGGTCTTGGACTTGATATGTTTCAATCATAGCCATCCAGCTCCTTTCAAACTCCTCCATCATCAAGTTGTGGTCTACGCATAGCTCGAATGCCTTGTGCAGCTCTAGACGGTCAGCAAAGAACGGCCCTAGCGTCTCCTCAGCCTTCTTTATAATGTGCCACCTGCATTGCCTGTGCACTGCCAACAGAAAGACCTCCTCTATGCCTGCACGCATGCTAAAATCCTGGTCTGTTATTATGTTCATCAGAGCAAGTCCACCCATGCACTCAAAGAAGGTCTTGAACACCAAGTGTACCCATCCGTGTCTTCGTTTCGAATGAGCCCGCATCCGAACTACAATGACTGATTGTGGTTATTTATTCCTATGAATGGAGCGCATGGCATCTTGTACATATTAGTGACATATGTCGCGTCGAATGAAATGCCGTCTCGGAAATGTTTGTAGGCTCTTCTTGCAGCACCATCCACCCAATACATGTTCCTGACACGGTCCTCATCGTCCAATCTTATCCTGTTGAAGAAATCTAGATCTTCTTTCGCTTTCTCATCGAAGTAGGCTATCATGGCTTCTATGTCAGCCAACTTGCTTTCTCTATGGTACTTTGCCTTTAGGTTTGTGACGTCTGCCGGTATGTAGGGCATGCTACTCAGAGTCCCATTTTTGTTGTGGATGAGGGAGAGTATCTGGACCATTCTTGATGGACCGATGTTACAATCATGTAGCAGCTTTATGAATTTCTTCTCAAGGGGGTGAATCCTCTATGGGCGGTCAGAAATTTTACCAAGTCAAATTTCTTTATGAGCTCGTGGTTATGCTCGTCAAAATATTCAGTGACCTGTGACGCCCCGAGACCGTTGCGCCAGGTGTCTTCTAGTTTTTCGCTGTCTTTGCCATGTCGTTCGCTTGCGTGTTGCACCCTGTCATGTCGTCATGTGCATTGCATCATCATGTTTTCAAAACTTGCATCCGTCCGGGTTCCCAGTTCTGTCTGTTGTCCGTTCCGAGCCCAACCACACTCGCACGCGCCCGCGGCATGTCCGAATATTTTTTTAAGTGGCTGGAAAATGTTTTCAAAATGGGATGAGATTTGGCGTGCGGTCTTATTATAGTGTAGATAGGCTGCCTGCCAAGTTTCATCGTATTCGGAGTCCGTTTAACGCCGCAACGGATAACTTATAGCAGCAATATAGCCGGTCTAACGTCGGGCATTTTCGGTCTCCGGAAACAGTCGCCGGGCTGCATTCATCCTCTTTCCTCTCAGTCCAACCCATATGCACAACCCTCTAACCCCACCTAGGTCCAACCAACCACCCCACTCTCGACCGGTGTCGTCTGATCTTGATCGGAGGTTCCGGAAACCCCTCCTAATCCCCAAACCCTAGCAAATTTGCTAGATATGGACACCCATAGTCCATTTTGGGCAACCTAGACCCCTTCCCCTACCTCTAGCCTCCCCCTCCTCAGATTCCGTGCAGCACCGCTCCCATCTTGCCACTTGGCGCCGTCCAACGGACCACCCGTCGCCGGCCTGACGCTCCCCACCAACCCGCTCGTGCCACCTCAGCAACCAGCGCAGCCCTCCTCCACTCAACGTGCGCCACGTAGCCCCCCAGTGCCCACTTCGCCGCCGCGTCCGCAGGATCATGCCTGCGCACAACCTCACATGTGCGCATGCATGCGCTCGTCCCCTAGCATCCTTCCTTGCAGGATTCCGCACCCCCGCGCGGCCCCAAGGCACCCAGGTGAGCACCTACTGCTCGCTGCCGAGCTCCATCGCCAGCACAACCAAGGTCGGCTGCTTGTTTATGTTGTTTGGTCAGGTTCGCTCGAGCTGTTGGTTCAGTTAGTGTTCTTCTGTTAACTGTATTCAAATTCAGTTCAGCTCCTACTGGTTAGCCCAGCTCGTTGACACCTAGGCAACCAGGGTTCAAATCCCCACGGTCGCATCCTTTTTCTGCAATTCTGCATCTTCAGAGGATCAGCTCTTATTCTCCGTAATTTGCCTTTGGACTGATTTGGAGCATCATCCACTCATTTACCCTCTGGATAGTTATGTTCAGCTACACCAAGAGGACCTGGGTTCACTTCCAGCGTCCCTCCTTTTTTTCTTTTTATGTTGTTTCTGTTATTTCACACACACGCACAACTGTTTCATCTTGGACCGAGCCCTCCTTGTGCCATAAACACTCATCCATTGCAGTGGTCAGTGCTTCAGTTTGGGTCCTGGTCGTGTTGCCCATATGCTTTATTCCCTGCTGACCTCCCATTGTATCTTGAACACATAGCTAGCCCGGTGGCTAGCGCAGCCACTATCCAGCCATGGGGCCTGGGGTTCGAATCCTAGGCGCCATAGTTTTTGCCCTGTTTTCAATTTCTTTTGGCACACAGCCACTTAGGCCTCATTCTCTTATGGGCCACTGCACTGCGCTGCAATCCGGCTCGTACATATTTTTATTCTGCTCTGTGATTTTAGCATTTTCCAGTGCATGCATATTTATAGGGAATGCCACTGTTTTGTATTGTTAATAACCAAATATGCATGCATCCAAATTAAACAAACAATACATGTAAAATGTTTAGAATTTTATCTAGTTTCACAATATCCAACTTTTATCCATGTTAAAAAAATTAAACTTGCTGTTTGCATTATTTTTGCACATATGTCATGTTAAAATGTTTGATTTCATAACTTAATAACCGTAGCTCCGAATTTAATAAACTTTATATGTAACTTGTCTAGGAAAATGCCTAGTTTAACTTGGTTCACTTACTTTGCATGTTTAACAACTCTAAAATATGGTTTAGGGCAGAAAAGTGCCAAAACTAATATTTGCATATGGGGTTTTACCAGAATTGTTGTTCGTTGTTTCCAGCCTCATTTAAAATTGCCTAGATAGGTAGTTTTCATATGCTTCACCTCTTGCCATGCTAACCAACATTTAATATTGTTGAGTACATAAACAGGAGAGATCTAAATAAGCCATGTGGTGTTCCGTCAATATGCAACTCATTGCATATTGAGCTCCACTTAACTTGTAGTGTTGTTTGTGCACTTTGCCATCCCATGCTTCATTAAACCCGACATGCATCATACTTGGTTGAGCATCATGCCATGCTAATGTGATGGTTGTTTACTATGTTGTTTGCTTCTTTCCGGTGTTTCTTCTTCGGGTTAGTTCCGATAACGTCACGTTTGTGACGATTCGTTCGACTACGTCCGTTTGTCTTCTTCATGGAATCGTTCTTCTTCCTTGCGGGATCTCAGGCAAGATGACCATACCCTCAAAATCACTTCTATCTTTGCTTGCTAGTTGCTCGCTCTATTGCTATGCCGCGATACCTACCACTTGCTTTATCGTGCCTCCCATATTGCCATGTCAAGCCTCTAACCCACCTTTCCTAGCAAACTGTTGTTTGGCTATGTTACCGCTTTTGCTCAGGCCCTCTTATAGTGTTGCTAGTTGCAGGTGAAGATGGAGTTTGTTCCTTGTTGGAACATGGATTTTATTGGGATATCATTATTATATCTTGTTTACTTTAATGCACCTATATACTTGGTAAAGGGTGGAAGGCTCGGCCTTATGCCTGGTGTTTTGTTCCACTCTTGCCGCCCTAGTTTCCATCATGTCGGTGTTATGTTCCTTGATTTTGCGTTCCTTACGCGGTTGGCTTATAATGGGAACCCCTTGACAGTTCGCTTTGAATAAAACTCCTCCAGCAAGGCCCAACCTTGGTTTTACCATTTGCCACCTAAGCCTTTTTCCCTTGGGTTCTGCAGACTCAAGGGTCATCTTTATTTTAACCCCCCCCCCCCCGGGCCAATGCTCCTCTGAGTGTTGGTCCAAAACAGAGCCACTTGCAGCGCCACCTTAGGGAAACTTGAGGGTTGGTTTTAGTTGTACATAGTGTTCATCCGGTGTGCCCTGAGAACGAGATATGTGCAGCTCCTATCGGGATTTGTCGGCACATCCCGCGGCTTGCTGGTCTTGTTTTACCATTGTCGAAATGTCTTGTAACCGGGATTCCGAGTCTGATCGGGTCTTCCTAGTGAGAGCTTGTGATGGGCTAAGTTGGGACACCCCTGCAGGGTTTTGAACCTTCGAAAGTCGTGCCCGCGGTTATTGGCAGATGGGAATTTGTTAATATCCGGTTGTAGAGAACTTGACACTTAACTTAATTAAAATGAATCAATAGCGTGTGTAACCGTGATGGTCTCTTTTCGGCGGAGTCCGGGAAGAGAACACGGTCCCGTGTTATGCTTGAACGTAAGTAGTTCAGGATCACTTCTTGATCATGACAGTTTATCGACCGTGCTTTGCTTCTCGTCTTGATCTCATTTGCGTAAGTTAGCCACCATATATATTAGTGCTTGCTGCAGCTCCACCTCACTACCTTTTTCCTACCCATAAGCTTAAATAGTCTTGATCGCGAGGGTGTGAGATTGCTGAGTCCCGTGAGTCACAGATTACTTCCAAAACCAGTTGCAGGTGACGTTGATACCAGTGCAGATGACGCAGCCGAGCTCAAGTGGGAGCTTGATGAAGATCGTGTTCGTTGTGTTGTTTCATTTTCCAGTTGATCAGTAGTGCAGCACAGTCGGGGCGATCGGGGATCTAGCATTAGGGGTTGTCTTTCTTTATTTGGTTCCTTAGTCGGACCTTGATTGTATTTTGGATGATGTAATGTTATATTTATGTTTTGTGTGAAGTGGCGATTGTAAGCCAACTCTTTATCCTTTTCTTATTCAATACATGGGATGTGTAAAGATTACCCCTCCCGCGACATGCCTACTATGCGGTTATGCCTCTAAGTCGTGCTCCGACACGTGGGAGATATAGCCGCCTCGTGGGTGTTACAAGTTGGTAATCAAAGCCTTCCCCGACGTAGGAGCCCCATGCTTGATCGAATCACTGACGTTGTTGAGTGTACAACAAAATGTTTTGAGTCTTAGGATTATATATATCGGAGAGTAGGATTCTTTTTACCCCTCAGTCCCTTCATCGCTCTGGTGAGGCATCCTGACGTAGAGTTTTGACTCTTCTCTTCTCAAATTTTACTAAAAAAAATTAGGATCACGCGGGTATCTTGGAATCGTTCCGATGGTTTTGTGACGAGAACATTATTCTTGGTGCCTCCTGACATTTAGGGGTTGTGGCAATGTCCCGGGGAGTTGAGCTCCGAGGTGTTGTCGTCACAATTTTATTGTTGCAGTTCTGGAATACCTGAGTTCGCCGACATCGAAAATCTCTTTTATGCAGTTGTTGGTGAGATAACCTCGACACCACCCGGTACTAGGGCGGGAGTTTGGGAGTATTGCCATAACTCGTATAACATATGCTTTTCGAAGGTTGAGGTAAATGATTTCCGAATGTTTCTTGGTTATGTGTTGAGGGATGGATACAGCTGGATGTAGGATTTGCTAGTTTTGGGTGAGATATTATGCTTCCCCTGTATCCCCAACACCTGATTGCATAACCAGAAAGTTCCGGGAGTTTATAAGTGGGAATTCAAGTAGCTCCTAGGATATCTTTCCGACAGATGCATGATATGAGATTGGGGTTCGACGTCTAGTGGTCCGCCTATCCATAGTTGGTTTTATAGTAGTCTCGTTGTGTCTTAAAGAGTCCTTGGCTATGCTGACTCGGGGACGCTTCGTATGTCATTTGCACTGCCTTGTACATGATGGTGATGTACGATCGAGCCCGTGTGGGCCCCACCATGAAAACTTCGGATGAAATCTCTATCATATGTTTGTTTCTGGCTTATTCTGTAAGCCAATCCTTTGTTATGTTTTGAGTTGTGGTATTCGAGTTGCTTCAATGTCATGTTGATTCCATACCTTTTTCCTAAGCGGTGTTCTCATACTCCTATGTGAATACAAATCCTTCTTGATCTTCGAGTTTGCCATCTCAATTTCTTCTGAACCGGTGTGTCCTTCTTCAAGTGGATCCGATCTTTTTCAACATCCGCAAGATCAACTCAAGTCTTCTCAATGTTGTTTGTTTCATCCGTCCCAAGTTGCCTTTGTTTTCCCGCCCTCCCACCCTTTTTCACTGAGGACTAAGATTTCTTAATCAAGTATCCATCTTATTGATGTGAAGTCTCTCCATTCTTTTCCGTCAATGTTCTTATCCGTTGATTCTCGGGAAGACACTAACAGAGCTTCAAGTTCATCATTCTTCGTTCTCGTTCTTCTCCGGTGGATTCAATTCAAGATTTGTCGATCATATCTTTTCCTCGTTTCAAATGTTTTCCCATGCCATTGCACCTCTTAATCATCCACTTCACGCTATTCAATTCTTCGGGAGTGCTGAAGATATCTCAGAAGGCTCGTCTTTTCATTCAAGATCCGTTCAACCTATTTCGAGGTTGTTATCTCATTCAAACCATTTAATTCAACCGGCGCAATATCTATTTTAAATTGTTCAATGGTGTTTTCTTTGAGTGGGCCCTAACCCACAAGTCTTTTGCCAGGATCTTACCTGACTCCTCTATTTTCCCGGAGCTATCCTCAAATTCTTTTTGAAGTTTGATGTAAGAATGAATTGTCATCGGTCAAATGTCTTTCTCCAAGATCTTTCAATTTCTTTTCATCGTAGGTTCAACCTTTCTAATATTCATTCTAGAGTGCCTCAACAATTCATGGTGGTGTTTCTCATCGTCATTCTCGGAGTTGAAGACCGAAGAAGAGTTTCACTACAATCATATCCGTTCTCTTGAAGATTCTTGGTGCTAGCTTTATGCCATCCTCTCATAATTGTTTTCAATTGTGACAATTCTTTTCATCCTTCCGGAGCAATTCATGAGTCTTTTCAGTTTGATTCTTCGGAGGCCATCATTTTGGGATTATTCATTCTAGCTTTCAGCTCTCATTCTCTGAACCTTACAGGTGCATCGCTCAAGTACTCTCTAGTCAGTTCATGATCTATTCGTTCTCATGATTCAAATTCCCCCAAGTATCTTCATTCGTTCTTTAATTCTTCCCGGTGTTTCTTTATCTTTTCTTCAATCATTTTTTTATTCTTACGGTGGTTCTTCCAAGATTCTTCTTCCTTCGTTTATCATATCAATGCATTCGTGCTTTCCAAATTCTACCGGTGATTCATTGAAGACCTTCTCAAGTTTGTGCTATATCTATCTTAATCCTTTCTACGAGTATAAGTAGTATGTCAAATCCATGGCTTGTCATCAATTTAATTTATGAAGGATATGCATAACGTAATTATTATTATTGTTTCATCCAAGGGATCTAATTCCTACTTTCCGGAGTGGTTCATCATATCACATTCTCGGTTCGAGATGCTTTATCTTTTCCTTTCCCGGAGTTCCAAGATCTCTCAATTATATCGCTGCGAAGCTCCATCTAAATCATCGCAAGGCTTCACCTTGTGTTTTCAACTTCTCTTTCCTTTTGTTTGATCATTCTTTTATTACCGAAGTTCTTCATGGAGGATCAACATGGTGGTTCATCAAGGATTCTTTTCATTCTCCATTTGCCCTCAAGATTTCTCTCGAAGTTAAGATCCGCCAAGCTATACTGTCAAATAAACATGGTGTTCAACACATGTCTTGTTTTGAGGAGTTCAAGCTTTCTTCATCTTGCATTCCGAAGTGCAGTTCTTCCTATCTTATCTTTTGGGATGGTGATATGCCATTCTTGACAATTTTCTTTCATGTTTCATGATTCAAAAGTTGTCATGAATGAGATACTTAAACCCATCATTTCTTCGCTGGAGATTATCTTGTGCAATATTTCACCTAAAGCCTTCCCTAAGGAATGTTGCTATTGTGGTGATTATCTATGATCCAAGTTTTCTCCTATCCCATCAGCGGAAGAAGTTTTTCATCTCCTCGTCGATTTAAAGCAAGCAATTGTTTTCATTAGTGGCAGAATTTTCACCTCAAGATTTTGAGATGTATTCTATAAGCCCACAACAAGCTTACTCTTTTTGTTGTTGATTTCCAACAACTCCGTTAAACCCTTCATAAGGATGCCTTTTCAAGCTCTTTTGTGGCAAAAGTTGGCATTTTCTTCCCCATTCTTTCATTCCAATTATCTATCTTCTATTCTTTCGTTCCGGAGGCATTGTGATGTTGCTCTTTTCACTCATCATCTCGGATTGTGAGGACTATGTTCTTTCCTTTGCTTATCCATTCAACCAGAGTGTTGTGTCATTCCTTCAATTTCTTTTCATCTTATCAAGTTTTCTTCTCTTTTGTACCGGAGTGTTGTCCTAATTATATCATTCTTATTCCTTCTCTATCTTGTGTTAACCGGAGTGTTGTCGTAATTGATTTTTTTTTCTCGTTCCTTGTACATCTTGTTTCAACCAGAGTGCTTGCATGTACTTCTTGTCCATTGAAGCCCTTTTCTTATGTCTGTCAACCTACAAGGTTCCCGTAATATTCCTTGTTCCTCCTTTCTAACGAAGTGTTTTCAACCTCGTTCTCTCTGTTGTATTCTCTTCTCTAATCTGTTTAACCTCTCAAGGTTCTTTGGTTTCACTCATTTGTCAAATAAGCAACTTAGATTCACCCCTTATCTTCCTCTTCCGTTTTCCCTCCGGTGCCATCCTAGATCTCGGGATGAGATCCTCTCGTAGTGGTGGAGTGTTGTGATGCCCCGAGACCATTGTGCCAGGTGTGTTCCAGTTTTTCGCTATCTTTGCCATGTCGTTCACTTGCGTGTTGCATCCGGTCATGTCATCGTGTGCATTGCATCATCATGTTTTCAAAACTTGCATCCGTCCGGGTTCCCCAGTTCCATCCGTTGTCCGTTCCGGGCCCAACCACACTCGCGCGCATCCGCGGCATGTCCGAATTTTTTTTAAGTGGCAGGAAAATGTTCTGAGAATGGGATGAGATTTGGTGTGTGGTCTTATTATAGTGTAGATAGTCCGTCTGCCAAGTTTCATCGCATTTGGTGTCCGTTTGACGCCCCAACGGATAACTTATAGCGGCAATATAGCCGGTCTAACGTCGGACGTTTTCGGTCTCCGGAAACAGTCGCTGGGCTGCATTCATCCTCTTTCCTCTCAGTCCAACCCATCTGCATAGCCCTCTAACCCCACCAAGGTCCAACAAACCCCCCCACTCTCGACCGGTGACATCCGATCTTGATCGGAGGGTCCGGAAACCCCTCCTAACCCCCAAACCCTAGCAAATTTGCTATATATGGACACCCATAGTCCATTTTGGGCAACCTAGACCCCTTCCCCTACCTCTAGCCTCCCCCTCCTCAGATTCCGTGCAGCACCGCTCCCATCTCGCCACTTGGCATCGTCCAACAGACCAGCCATCGCTGGCCGGACGCTCCCCACCAACCCGCTCGTGCCACCTCAGCAACCAGCGCAGCCCTCCTCCACTCAGCGTGCGCCACGTCGCCCCCTAGTGCCCACTTCGCCGCCGCATCCGCAGGATCATGCCTGCGCACAACCTCACATGCGCGCATGCATGCGCTCGTCCCCTAGCATCCTTCCTTGCAGGATTCCTCACCCCCGCATGGCCCCAAGGCACCCAGGCGAGCACCTGCTGCTCGCTGCCGAGCTCCATCGCCAGCACAACCAAGGTCGGCCGCTTGTTTATGTTGTTTGGTCAGGTTCGCTCGACCTGTTGGTTCAGTTAGTGTTCTTCTGTTAATTGTATTCAAATTCAGTTCAGCTCCTACTAGTTAGCCCAGCTCGTTGACACCTAGGCAACCAGGGTTCAAATCCCCATGGCTGCATCCTTTTTCTGCAATTCTGCATCTTCAGAGGGTCAGCTCTTATTCTCCATAATTTGCCTTTGGACTGATTTGGAGCATCATCCACTCGTTTACCCTATGGATAGTTATGTTCAGCTACACCAAGAGGACCTAGGTTCACTCCGAGTGCCCCTCCTTTTTTCTTTTTATGTTGTTTCTGTTATTACACACACACGCACAACTATTTCATCTTGGACCAAGCCCTCCTTGTGCCATAAACACTCATCCATTGCAGTGGTCAGCACTTCAGTTTGGGTCCTGGTCGCGTTGCCCATATGCTTTATTCCCTGCTGACCTCCCTTTGCATTTTGAACACATAGCTAGCCCAGTGGCTAGCGCAGCCACTATCCAACCATTGGGTCTGGGGTTCGAATCCCAGGCGCCATAGTTTTTGCCCTATTTTCAATTTCTTTTGGCACACAGCCACTTAGGCCTCATTCTCTTCTAGGCCGCTGCACTGCACTGCAATCTGGCCCGTATATATTTTTATTCTGCTCTATGATTTTAGCATTTTCCAGTGCATGCATATTTACACGGAATGCCACTGTTTTGTATTGTTAATAACCAAATATGCATGCATTCAAATTAAAAAAACAATACATGTAAAATGTTTAGAATTTTATCCATGTTAAAAAATTTAAACTTGTTGTTTGCATTATTTTTGCACATATGTCATGTTAAAATGGTTGATTTCATAACTTAATAACCGTAGCTCCGAATTTAATAAACTTTATATGTAACTTGTCTAGAAAAATGCCTAGTTTAACTTGGTTCACTTACTTTGCATGTTTAACAACTCTAAAATATGTTTTAGGGCAGAACAGCACCAAACCTAATATTTGCATATGGGGTTTTACCGGAATTGTTGTTCGTTGTTTCCGGCCTCATTTAAACTTGCCAGGATAGGTAGTTTTCATATGCTTCACCTCTTGCCATGCTAACCAACATTTAATATTGTTGAGTACATAAACGGGAGAGATCTAAATAAGCCTTGTGGTGTTCCGTCAATATGCAACTCGTTGCATATTGAGCTCCACTTAACTTGTTGTGTTGTTTGTGCACTTTGCCATGCCATGCTTCATTAAACCGGACATGCATCATACTTGGTTGTGCATCATGCCATATTAATGTGATGGTTGTTTACTATGTTGTTTGCTTCTTTCCGGTGTTGCTTCTTCGGGTTAGTTCCAATAACGTCGCGTTTGTGACGATCCGTTCGACTACGTCCGTTTGTCTTCTTCATGGACTCGTTCTTCTTCCTTGCGGGATCTCAGGCAAGAAGACCATACCCTTGAAATCACTTCTATATTTGCTTGCTAGTTGCTCGCTCTATTGCTATGCCGTGATACCTACCACTTGCTTTATCGTGCCTCCCATATTGCCATGTCAAGCCTCTAACCCACCTTTCCTAGCAAACCGTTGTTTGGCTATGTTACCGCTTTTGCTCAGGCCCTCTTATAGCATTGCTAGTTGCAGGTGAAGATGGAGTTTGTTCCTTGTTGGAACATGGATTTTGTTGGGATATCATTATTATATCTTGTTTACTTTAATGCACCTATATACTTGGTAAAGGGTGGAAGGCTCGGCCTTATGCCTGGTGTTTTGTTCCACTCTTGCCGCCCTAGTTTCCGTCATACCGGTGTTATGTTCCTTGATTTTCCGTTCCTTACGCGGTTGGGTTATAATGGGAACCCCTTGACAGTTCGCTTTGATTAAAACTCCTCCAGCAAGGCCCAACCTTGGTTTTACCATTTGCCAACTAAGCCTTTTTCCCTTGGGTTCTGAATACTCAAGGGTCGTCTTTATTTTAACCCCCTGGGCCAGTGCTCCTCTGAGTGTTGGTCCAAAACAGAGCCACTTGCAGTGCCACCTCGGGGAAACTTGAGGGTTGGTTTTAGTTCTATGTAGTGTTCATCCGGTGAGCCCTAAGAACGAGATATGTGCAGCTCCTATCGGGATTTGTCGGCACATTGGGCGGCTTTGCTGGTCTTGTTTTTGAAGGAAATATGCCCTAGAGGCAATAATAAAGTTATTATTTATTTCCTTATATCATGATAAAAGTTTATTATTCATGCTAGAATTGCATTAACCGGAAACATAATACATGTGTGAATACATAGACAAACAGAGTGTCAGTAGTATGCCTCTACTTGACTAGCTCGTTAATCAAAGATGGTTATGTTTCCTAACCATGGACAAAGATATGTCATTTGATTAATGGGATCACATCATTAGTTGAATGATCCGATTGACGTGACCCATTCCATTAGCTTAGCACCCGATCATTTAGTATGTTGCTATTGCTTTCTTCATGACTTATACATGTTCCTATGACTATGAGACTATGTAACTCCCGTGTGCCGGAGGAACACTTTGTGTGCTACCAAACGTCACAACGTAACTGGGCGATTGTAAAGGTGCTCTACAGGTGTCTCCAAAGGTACATGTTGGGTTGACGTATTTCGAGATTAGGATTTGTCACTCCGATTGTCGGAGAGGTATATCTGGGCCCTCTCGGTAATGCACATCACTTAAGCCTTGCAAGCATTGCAACTAATGAGTTAGTTGCGGGATGATGTATTATGGAACGAGTAAAGAGACTTGCCGGTAACGAGATTGAACTAGGTATTGGATACCAATGATCGAATCTCGGGCAAGTAACATACCGACGACAAAGGGAACAACATATGTCGTTATGCGGTCTGACCGATAAAAGATCTTCATAGAATATGTAGGAACCAATATGGGCATCCAGGTCCCGCTATCGGTTATTGACCGGAGACATGTCTCGGTCATGTCTACATTGTTCTCGAACCCGTAGGGTCCGCACGCTTAAGGTTTCGATGACAGTTATATTATGAGTTTATGCGTTTTGATGTACCAAAGATTGTTCGGAGTCCCGGATGTGATCACGGACATGAGGAGGAGTCTCAAAATGGTCGAGACATAAAGAATGATATATTGGAAGCCTATATTTGGATATCAGAAGTGTTCCGGGTGAAATCAGGATTTTACCGGAGTACCGGGAAGGTTACCAGAACCCCCCGGGAGATATATGGGCCTTAGTGGGCCTTAGTGGAAGAGAGGAGAGGTAGCCAGAGATGGGCCGCGCGCCCCTCCCCTCCCTTGGTCCGAATAGGACAAGGAGAGGGGGCCGGCCCCCCTTCCTCTTTTCCTCCCTCCGCGAATCCTATTCCAACTAGGAAAGGGGGGAGTCCTACTCCCAGAGGGAGTAGGACTCCTCCTGGCGCGCCTCTCCTGGCCGGCCGCACCCCCCCCCCCTTTGAGCCTTTATATACGGAGGCAGGGGCACCCCCTAGAGACACAAGTTGATCCACGTGATCATATTCTTAGCCGTGTGCGGTGCCCCCTTCCACGATAGTCCTCGATAATATTGTAGCAGTGCTTAGGCGAAGCCCTGCGACATTAGTACATCAAGATCGTCACCACGCCGTCGTGCTGACGGAACTCTTCCCCGATGCTTTGCTGGATCGAAGTCTGGGGATCGTCATCGAGCTGAACGTGTGCTAGAACTCGGAGGTGTCGTAGTTTCGGTGCTTGATCGGTCGGGCCGTGAAGACGTACGACTACATCAACCTAATGCTTCCGTTGTCGATCTACAAGGGTACGTAGATCACACTCTCCTCCTCGTTGCTATGCATCACCATGATCTTGCGTGTGCGTAGGAAAATTTTGAAATTACTACGTTCCCCAACAGTGGCATCCGAGCCAAGTTTTATGTGTTGATGTTATATGCACGAGTAGAACACAAGTGAGTTGTGGGCGATATAAGTCATACTGCTTACCAGCATGTCATACTTTGGTTCGGCGGTATTGTTGGACGAAGCGGCCCGGACCGACATTACGTGTACGCTTACGCGAGACCGGTTCTCCCGACGTGCTTTGCACATAGGTGGCTTGCGGGTGACAGTTTCTCCAACTTTAGTTGAACCGAGTGTGGCTACGCCCGGTCCTTGCGAAGGTTAAAACAGCACCAACTTGACAAACTATCATTGTGGTTTTGATGCGTAGGTAAGATTGGTTCTTGCTTAAGCCCATAGCAGCCACGTAAAATTGCAACAACAAAGTAGAGGACGTCTAACTTGTTTTTGCAGGGCATGTTGTGATGTGATATGGTCAAGACATGATGCTAAATTTTATTGTATGAGATGATCATGTTTTGTAATCGAGTTATCATCAACTGGCAGGAGCCATATGGTTGTCGCTTTATTGTATGCAATGCAATCGCGCTGTAATGCTTTACTTTATCACTAAGCGGTAGCGATAGTCGTGGAAGCATAAGATTGGCGAGACGACAATGATGCTACGATGGAGATCAAGGTGTCGTGCTGGTGACGATGGTGATCACGATGGTGCTTCGGAGATGGAGATCACAAGCACAAGATGATGATGGCCATATCATATCACTTATATTGATTGCATGTGATGTTTATCTTTTATGCATCTTATCTTGCTTTGATTGACGGTAGCATTATAAGATGATCTCTCACTAAATTATCAAGAATTGTTCTCCCTGAGTATGCACCGTTGCGAAAGTTCTTCGTGCTGAGACGCCACATGATGATCGGGTGTGATAGGCTCTACATTCAAATACAACGGGTGCAAAACAGTTGCACATGCGGAATACTCAGGTTATACTTGACGAGCCAAGCATATACAGATATGGCCTCGGAACACGGAGACGGAAAGGTCGAGCGTGAATCATATAGTAGATATGATCAACATAGTGATGTTCACCAATGAAACTACTCCATCTCACGTGATGATCGGACATGGTTTAGTTGATTTGGATCACGTAATCAATTAGAGGATTAGAGGGATGTCTATCTAAGTGGGAGTTCTTAAGTAATATGATTAATTGAACCTAAATTTATCATGAACTTAGTACCTGATAGTATCTTGCTTATGTATGTTTGATTGTAGATAGATGGCCCGTGCTGTTGTTCCGTTGAATTTTAATGCGTTCCTTGAGAAAGCAAAGTTGAAAGATGATGGTAGCAATTACACGGACTGGGTCCGTAACTTGAGGATTATCCTCATTGCTGCACAGAAGAATTACGTCCTGGAAGCACCGCTGGGTGCCAGGCCTACTGCTGGAGCAACACCAGATGTTATGAACGTCTGGCAGAGCAAAGCTGATGACTACTCGATAGTTCAATGTGCCATGCTTTACGGCTTAGAACCGGGACTTCAACGACGTTTTGAACGTCATGGGGCATATGAGATGTTCCAGGAGTTGAAGTTAATATTTCAAGCAAATGCCCGGATCGAGAGATATGAAGTCTCCAATAAGTTCTATAGCTGCAAGATGGAGGAGAACAGTTCTGTCAGTGAGCATATACTCAAAATGTCTGGGCATAATAATCACTTGATTCAAATAGGAGTTAATCTTCCAGATGATTGCGTCATTGACAGAATTCTCCAATCACTACCACCAAGCTACAAGAGCTTCGTGATGAACTATAATATGCAAGGGATGAATAAGACTATTCCTGAGCTCTTCGCATTGCTGAAAGCTGCGGAAGTAGAAATCAAGAAGGAGCATCAAGTGTTGATGGTCAACAAGACCACTAGTTTCAAGAAAAAGGGCAAAGGGAAGAAGAAGGGGAACTTCAAGAAGAACAGCAAGCAAGTTGCTGCTCAAGAGAAGAAACCCAAGTCTGGACCTAAGCCTGAAACTGAGTGCTTCTACTGCAAGCAGACTGGTCACTGGAAGCGGAACTGCCCCAAGTATTTGGCGGATAAGAAGGATGGCAAGGTGAACAAAGGTATATGTGATATACATGTTATTGATGTGTACCTTACTAATGCTCGCAGTAGCACCTGGGTATTTGATATTGGTTCTGTTGCTAATATTTGCAACTCGAAACAGGGACTACGGATTAAGCGAAGATTGGCTAAGGACGAGGTGACGATGCACGTGGGAAACGGTTCCAAAGTCGATGTGATCGCAGTCGGCACGCTACCTCTACATCCACCTTCGGGATTAATATCAGACCTAAATAATTGTTATTTGGTGCCAGCGTTAAGCATGAACATTGTATCTGGATCTTGTTTGATGTGAGACGGTTATTCATTTAAATCAGAGAATAATGGTTGTTCTATTTATATGAGTAATATCTTTTATGGTCATGCACCCTTGAAGAGTGGTCTATTCTTATTGAATCTCGATAGTAGTGACACACATATTCATAATGTTGAAGCCAAAAGACACAGAGTTGATAATGATGGTGCAACTTATTTGTGGCACTGCCGTTTAGGTCATATCGGTGTAAAGCGCATGAAGAAACTCCATACTAATGGACTTTTGGAACCACTTGATTATGAATCACTTGGTACTTGCGAACCATGCCTCATGGGCAAGATGACTAAAACACCGTTCTCCGGTACTATGGAGAGAGCAACAGATTTGTTGGAAATCATACATACAGTTGTATGTGGTCCGATGAATATTGAGGCTCGTGGCGGATATCGTTATTTTCTCACCTTCACAGATGACTTAAGCAGATATGGGTATATCTACTTAATGAAACATAAGTCTGAAACATTTGAAAAGTTCAAAGAATTTCAGAGTGAAGTTGGAAATCATCGTAACAAGAAAATAAAGTTTCTACGATCTGATCGTGGAGGAGAATATTTGAGTTACGAGTTTGGTGTACATTTGAAACAATGCGGAATAGTTTCGCAACTCACGCCACCCGGAACACCACAGCGTAATGGTGTGTCCGAACGTCGTAATCGTACTTTACTAGATATGGTGCGATCTATGATGTCTCTTACTGATTTACAGCTATCGTTTTGGGGATATGCTTTAGAGACGGCCGCATTCACGTTAAATAGGACACCATCAAAATCTGTTGAGACGACGCCTTATGAACTATGGTTTGGCAAGAAACCAAAGTTGTCGTTTCTGAAAGTTTGGGGCTGTGATGCTTATGGGAAAAAGCTTCAACCTGATAAGCTCAAACCCAAATCGGAGAAATGTGTCTTCATAGGATATCCAAAGGAGACTATTGGATACACCTTCTATCACGGATCCGAAGGCAAGACTTTTGTTGCTAAGTTCGGAAACTTTCTGGAGGAGTTTCTCTCAAAAGATGTGAGTGGGAGGAAAGTAGAACTTGACGAGGTAACTGTACCTGCTCCCTTATTGGAAAGTAGTACATCACAGAAACCTGTTTCTGCGACACCTACACCAATTAGTGAGGAAGCTAATGGTAATGATCATGAAACTTCAGGACAAGATACTACTAAACCTCATAGATCAACCAGATTGAGATCCGCGCCAGAGTGGTACGGTAATCCTGTTCTGGAAGTCATGCTGCTAGATCATGATGAACCTACGAACTATGAAGAAGCGATGGTGATCCCAGATTCCGCAAAATGGCTTGAAGCCATGAAATCTGAGATGGGATCCATGTATGAGAACAAAGTATGGACTTTGGTAGACTTGCCCGATGATCGGCAAGCAATTGAGAATAAATGGATCTTCAAGAAGAAGACTGACACTGACGGTAATATTACTGTCTACAAAGCTCGACTTGTCGCAAAAGGTTTTCGACAAGTTCAAGGGGTTGACTACGATGAGACCTTCTCACCCGTAGCAATGCTTAAGTCTGTCCGAATCATGTTAACAATTGCCACATTTTATGATTATGAAATTTGGCAGATGGATGTCAAAACTGCATTCCTAAATGGATTTCTGGAAGAAGAGTTGTATATGATGCAACCGGAAGGTTTTGTCGATCCAAAGGGAGCTAATAAAGTGTGCAAGCCTCTCGGAGTTGGAATAAACGCTTTGATAGTGTGATCAAAGCATTTGGTTTTGTACAGACTTTCGGAGAAGCCTGTATTTACAAGAAAGTGAGTGCGAGCTCTGTAGCATTTCTGATATTATATGTGGATGACATATTACTGATAGGAAATGATATAGAATTTCTGGATAGCATAAAGGGATACTTGAATAAGAGTTTTTCAATGAAAGACCTCGATGAAGCTGCTTACATATTAGGCATAAAGATCTATAGAGATAGATCAAGACGTTTAATTGGACTTTCACAAAGCACATACCTTGACAAGATTTTGAAGAAGTTCAAAATGGATCGAGCAAAGAAAGGGTTCTTGCCTGTGTTACAAGGTGTGAAGTTGAGTCAGACTCAATGCCCGGCCACTTCAGAAGATAGAGAGAAAATGAAAGATGTTCCCTATGCTTCAGCCATAGGCTCTATCATGTATGCAATGATGTGTACCAGAGCTGATGTGTGCCTTGCTATAAGTCTAGCAGGGAGGTACCAAAGTAATCCAGGAGTGGATAACTTGACGGCGGTCAAGAACATCCTGAAGTACCTGAAAAGGACTAAGGATATGTTTCTCGTATATGGAGGTGACAAAGAGCTCATCGTAAATGGTTACGTTGATGCAAGCTTTGACACTGATCCGGATGATTCTAAATCGCAAACCGGATACGTGTTTACATTAAACGGTGGAGCTGTCAGTTGGTGCAGTTCTAAACAAAGCGTCGTGGCGGGATCTACATGTGAAGCAGACTACATAGCTGCTTCGGAAGCAGCAAACGAAGGAGTCTGGATGAAGGAGTTCATATCCGATCTAGGTGTCATACCTAGTGCATCGGGTCCAATGAAAATCTTTTGTGACAATACTGGCGCAATTGCCTTCGCGAAGGAATCCAGATTTCACAAGAGAACCAAGCACATCAAAAGATGCTTCAATTCCATCCGAGGTCTAGTCCAGGTGGGAGACATAGAGATTTGCAAGATACATACGGATCTGAATGTAGCAGACCCGTTGACTAAGCCTCTTCCACGAGCAAAACATGATCAGCACCAAGGCTCCATGGGTGTTAGAATCATTACTGTGTAATCTAGATTATTGACTCTAGTGCAAGTGGGAGACTGAAGGAAATGTGCCCTAGAGGCAATAATAAAGTTACTATTTCTTTCCTTATATCATGATAAAAGTTTATTATTCATGCTAGAATTGCATTAACCGGAAACATAATACATGTGTGAATACATAGACAAACAGAGTGTCACTAGTATGCCTCTACTTGACTAGCTCATTAATCAAAGATGGTTATGTTTCCTAACCATGGACAAAGAGATGTCATTTGATTAACGGGATCACATCATTAGTTGAATGATCTGATTGACATGACCCATTCTATTAGCTTAGCACCCGATCGATTAGTATGTTGCTATTGCTTTCTTCATGACTTATACATGTTCCTATGACTATGAGATTATGTAACTCCCGTGTGCCAGAGGAACACTTTGTGTGCTACCAAACGTCACAACATAACTGGGTGATTATAAAGGTGCTCTACAGGTGTCTCCAAAGGTACATGTTGGGTTGACGTATTTCGAGATTAGGATTTGTCACTCCGATCATCGGAGAGGTATCTCTGGGCCCTCTCGGTAATGCACATCACTTACGCCTTGCAAGCATTGCAACTAATGAGTTAGTTGCGGGATGATGTATTACGGAATGAGTAAAGAGACTTGCCGGTAACAAGATTGAACTAGGTATTGGATATCGACAATCGAATCTCGGGCAAGTAACATACCGATGACAAAGGGAACAATGTACGTTGTTATGCGGTCTGACCGATAAAAGATCTTCGTAGAATATGTAGGAACCAATATGGGCATCCAGGTCCCGCTATTGGTTATTGACCGGAGACATGTCTCGGTCATGTCTACATTGTTCTCGAACCCGTAGGGTCTGCACGCTTAAGGTTTCGATGACAGTTATATTATGAGTTTATGCGTTTTGATGTACCGAAGATTGTTCGGAGTCCCGGATGTGATCACGGACATGACGAGGAGTCTCGAAATGGTCGAGACATAAAGAATGATATATTGGAAGCCTATATTTGGATATCGGAAGTGTTTCGGGTGAAATCGGGATTTTACCGGAGTACCGGGAAGGTTACCGGAACCCCCCGGGAGATATATGAGCCTTAGTGGGCCTTAGTGGAAGAGAGGAGAGGTAGCCAGAGATGGGCTGCGCGCCCCTCCCCTCCCTTGGTCCGAATAGGACAAGGAGAGGGGGCCGGCCCCCCTTCCTCTTTTCCCCCCTCCGCGAATCCTATTCCACCTAGGAAAGGGGGGAGTCCTACTCCCAGAGGGAGTAGGACTCCTCCTGGCGCGCCTCTCCTGGCCGACCGCACCCCCCCTTTGAGCCTTTATATACGGAGGCAGGGGCACCCCCTAGAGACACAAGTTGATCCACGTGATCATATTCTTAGCCGTGTGCGGTGCCCCCTTCCACGATAGTCCTCGATAATATTGTAGCAGTGCTTAGGCAAAGCCCTGCGACATTAGTACATCAAGATCGTCACCACGCTGTTGTGCTGACGGAACTCTTCCCCGACGCTTTGCTGGATCGAAGTCCGGGGATCGTCATCGAGCTGAACGTGTGCTAGAACTCGGAGGTGTCGTAGTTTCGGTGCTTGATCGGTCGGGCCGTGAAGACGTACGACTACATCAACCTAACGCTTCCGTTGTCGATCTACAAGGGTACGTAGATCACACTCTCCTCCTCGTTGCTATGCATCACCATGATCTTGCGTGTGCGTAGGAAAATTTTGAAATTACTACGTTCCCCAACAATTTTACCATTGTCGAAATGTCTTGTAACCGGGATTCCGAGTCTGATCGGGTCTTCCTGGGAGAAGGAATATCCTTCGTTGACCATGAGAGCTTGTGATGGGCTAAGTTGGGACACCCCTGCAGGGTTTTGAACTTTCAAATGTCGTACCCGCGGTTATGGCAGATGGGAATTTGTTAATATCCGATTGTAGAGAACTTGACACTTAACTTAATTAAAATGAATCAACAGCGTGTGTAACCGTGATGGTCTCTTTTCGGTGGAGTCCGGGAAGAGAACACGGTCTCGTGTTATGCTGGAACGTAAGTAGTTCAGGATCACTTCTTGATCATGATAGTTTATCGACCATGCTTTGCTTCTCTTCTCGATCTCATTTGCGTAAGTTAGTCACCATATATGCTAGTGCTTGCTGCAGCTCCACCTCACTACCTTTTTCCTACCCATAAGATTAAATATTCTTGATCGCGAGGGTGTGAGAATGCTGAGTCCCCGTGACCCACAGATTACTTCCAAAACCAGTTGCAGGTGTCATTGATACCAGTGCAGATGACGTAGCCAAGCTCAAGTGGGAGCCTGATGAAGATCGTGTTCATTGTGTTGTTTCGTTTCCAGTTCATCGGTAGTGGAGCCCAGTCGGGGCGATCGGGGATCTAGTATTAGGGGTTGTCTTTCTTTATTTGGTTCCATAGTCGGACCATGATTGTATTCTGGATGATGTAATGCTATATTTATGTTTTGTGTGAAGTGGCGATTGTAAGCCAACTCTTTATCCCTTTCTTATTCTGTACATGGGATGTGTAAAGATTACCCCTCTTGTGACATGCCTACTATGCGGTTATGCCTCTAAGTCGTGCTCCGACACGTGGGAGATATAGCCGCATCATGGGTGTTACATGGCCACCCACCATGCTCCATCTATGTTCAGCTTACACCGACAGGGCATTCCGTCTTGACAATGATACATCTCTTTCGTTCCGGAACAACGGGCGCATCACCTTTGCCCTTCTTATTTCTTCGTGCCTTGTAGCACCTCATCTCACCTCTGATGTACTCGTTAGTTTTTTTAATTTTCCTATGGTATTCGGTGTTGACCACAAACCCATGGAACTTTGCATATGTCTGGTAGAATTCCTTTGCATCTTCAAATGAATCAAATCTCTGCCCCACATACGGTGGCTGAGGTACAATGATTTCTGATTGCCCATCATCTTCATCCCTTCGTCATCAGTTTCATCATTCACTTCAGTATCGGCTGTTATTTCATCTGCTTGAGTGTTGCTTGTGCTGGTGTGCAAAGGTGTGCTTTTCGGCATTGCTGGAACGATTGCCATTTCCGACACTGACTCGGCATTGTTTGTGGCATGAGTGTTGGATGGCTAGTAGAACGCGTCTTCTGTGCGCTCAGAGCTCCTCGCAGTAGATGTCCCCGCGCCGCTGTTAATTGTAGTTGATGGTCCTGCAATAAAAAATCAGGTACGGGCGTAAGATTTTGCTTCAATGGCATGTTTATCGTAACAGAGTACAACAACTGCATGTGATTTTGCATGACATCATTCACACAGCTAGCCGTGAATCTGCATATGGCCATGCATGGCAACTGTAATTCTCCAGTAATGGCAGCTACTGTTGCCAATACATGGCAACCAGCTTCTTTTAGCATCAAAACTTGGATACTATAGCCATGGCAGCTACAGTCCAACATACATGTTAACTACTGCTGTCAATACATGGCAACTAGTATATTATAGCATCGAAACTTGTATTCTAGGCCTGAGCTCAATAGGCAAATGTGATCAATCATGAATGTTGCACACACTCTTATAGCAATTGGCAAATCCCGAAGAAAATATATGACTCTTTGCAAACAACCACTTGGTAGCATTTTTGTTTGTTTTGTCCACCACCACCGTTACAAATCTACTTTACCTCACATGCTATTCCCACAAAAGCAAATGCAGTACTGCTTTCTGGTTCACATTTTGTTTACCTTGTTGTGTTGCATGTGTCGATCTTGTGTGCTCTGTCATTCCAATTTGATGTGCTCTATCCGCAATAGCGATGTCCTGCAACTGTGAAGCTTGCCATGAGACGTTTGCCGATGTGGTTCCACGGTAACAACCTGCGATCATGGTAGTAGTTGGTCATTGCATGGCAACTGTAGTTTGTTCAACATGGCACATGTAGTGGTCCAACCATGCCACACAGATTTGTTCACACTTGTCATCCACGGTTGTTTAGACATTGCAATCACATTTGATTACACATGGCAACTGTAGTTGTCCAGGCATGGCAAATGCAGCTGTCCAGGCATGGCAACTCCAGCTGTCAAATATGTTCCTTTCTCCTAACTCACTGTCCACAACTTCACTTCATGCACTCACCTGTGTGCGACGTTGATGGCAGGTACATGGCAGCCACCTGATGCCATGTGCTGCATGAAGGTCCTACATTTTTCCGACGTAACTCGTGAGTCTTTTTGCCATCCTTGCAAGTTTAATTTCATGTCCACAATAGTAAGTTTCTTTTTCGTATGCGTTACCTTGATTTTCCACATTAGCTAGCTGAAGTTGGTTCCCCGTACATTTGCCAGCGTTAGCGCCCTGTGACTGAACTTGCCATGCTGCCCCCCTGATTGTGGTTTGGTCATAAGAACCTGCTAAAAATTAGATTGTAGGACATAAGTAGAATGACATCTTCATCGTCACGAACATGGCAACTATTTCTTTTTTGTTTATCATGCATCGTACCGATGCCCGCGTAGTGCTCTAGTAGTGGCAGCAATGGCCCTGAAGCAATGAGTTGGTTGTACTTTGCTGCATCCCAAGGTGGCGTTTTCGGCATTTGAGAAAGCCAAGGATCAGTGCCGTCTTCGTGATTCATTCTTCTGCTTTTTTCTACCAATGTGTTGTCAGTCACTGCATGAACAAGAACGCATCAACAATCCTCAAAAAGCATTCTTGTTGTTTGCACATAGAAGATAACACGGCAATTTATGTCTACTACACAACCTTCTTCTTGTAGAAGTTGTTGGGCCTCCAAGTGCAGAGGTTTGTAGGACAGTAGCAAATTTCCCTCAAGTGGATGACCTAAGGTTTATCAATCCGTAGGACACGTAGGATGAAGATGGTCTCTCTCAAGCAACCCTGCAACCAAATAACAAAGAGTCTCTTGTGTCCCCAACACACCCAATACAATGGTAAATTGTATAGGTGCACTAGTTCGGCGAAGAGATGGTGATACAAGTGGTATATGGATAGTATATATGAGTATTTGTAATCTGAAAATATAAAAACAGCAAGGTAATGAATGATAAAAGTGAATGTAAACGGTATTGCAATGCTAGGAAACAAGGCCTAGGGTTCATACTTTCGCTAGTGTAAGTTCCCTCAACAATACTAACATAATTGGATCATAAAACTATCCCTCAACATGCAACAAAGAGTCACTCCAAAGTCACTAATAGCGGAGAACGAATGAAGAGATTATGGTACGGTACGAAACCACCTCAAAGTTATTCTTTCCAATCAATCCGTTGGGCTATTCCTATAAGTGTCACAAACAGCCCTAGAGTCCGTACTAGAATAACACCTTAAGACACAAATCAATCAAAACCCTAATGTCACCTAGATACTCCAATGTCACCTCAAGTATCCGTGGGTATGATTATACGATATGCATCACACAATCTCAGATTCATCTATTCAACCAACACAAAGGACCTCAAAGAGTGCCCCAAAGTTCTACCGGAGAATCACGACGAAAACATGTGCCAACCCCTATGCATAGGTTCCCAATGTCACGAAACCCGCAAGTTGATCACCAAGACATACATCAAGTGGCACGTGGTATCCCATTGTCACCACAGATATCCACGGCAAGACATACATCAAGTGTTCTCAAATCTTTAAAGACTCAATCCGATAAGATTACTTCAAAGGGGAAACTCGATTCATTACAAGAGAGTAGAGGGGGAGGAGAAACATAAGATCCAACTATAATAGCAAAGCTCGTGATACATCAAGATCGTGACAAATCAAGAACACGAGAGAGAGAGAGATCAAACACATAGCTACTGGTACATACCCTCAGCCCCGAGGGAGAACTACTCCCTCCTCGTCATGGAGAGCACTGGGATGATGAAGATGGACACCGGAGAAGGATTGCCCCCTCCGGCAGGGTGCCGGAACGGGTCTAGATTGGTTTTTGGTGCCTACGGAGGCTTCTGGCGGCGGAACTCTCGATCTATGTTGCGTTCTGGAAGTTTTAGGGTACGACGATATATATAGGCAGAAGAAGCACGTCAGGGGAGCCATGGGGGCCCCACGAGGCAGGGGCGCACCCTAGGGGGGTGGGCACGCCCCCACCCTCGTGGGCAGCTCCCGTATCTTCTGACGTGGGGTCCAAGTCCATCAGGTGTGTTCCTTCCAAAAATAACTTCTCCAGTTGATTTCGTTCCGTTTCGACTCTGTCTGATATTCCTTTTCTTCAAAACACTGAAATAGGCATAAAACAGCAAATCTGGGCTGGGCCTCCAGTTAATAGGTTAGTCCCAAAAATAATATAAAAGTGGATATTAAAGCCCAATATTGCCCAAAACAGTAGATAATATAGAATGGAGCGATCAAAAATTATAGATACGTTGAAGACGTATCAGCATCCCCAAGCTTAATTCTTGCTCGTCCTCGAGTAGGTAAATGATAAAAACAGAATTTTTGATGCGGAGTGCTACTTGGCATAATTTCAATGTAATTCTTCTTAATTGTGGTATGAATATTCAGATCCATAAGATTCAAGACAAATGTTTAATATTGACATAAAAACAATAATACTTCAAGCATACTAACAAAGCAATCATGTCTTCTCAAAATAACATGGCCAAAGAAAGTTATCCCTACAAAATCATATAGTCTGGATATGCTCCATCTTCACCACACAAAATATTTGAATAATGCACAACCCCGATGACAAGCCAAGCAATTTTTTCATACTCTAACTTTTTCAAAACTTTTTCAATCTTCACGCAATACATGAGCGTGAGCCATGGACATAGCACTATAGGTGGAATAGAATGGTGGTTGTGGAGAAGACAAAAAGGAGAAGATAGTCTCACATCAACTAGGTGTATCAACGGGCTATGGAGATGCCCATCAATAGATATCAATGTGAGTGAGTAGGGATTGCCCTGCAACGGATGCACTAGAGCTATAAATGTATGAAAGCTCAACAAAAGAAACTAGTGGGTGTGCATCCAACTTGCTTTCTCACGAAGACCTAGGGCAATTTTTGAGGAAGCCCATCATTGGAATATACAAGCCAAGTTCTATAATGTAAAATTCCCACTAGTATATGAAAGTGACGACATATGAGACTCTCTATATGAAGAACATGGTGCTACTTTGAAGCACAATATATCAGACTCGCTATCTCATGGTGCTACTTTGAAGCACAAGTGTGGAAAAAGGATAGTAGCATTGCCCCTTTTAATTTATTTTCTTTTTGGGGCCTTCTTTTTTTCTTTGGCCTTTTTTTGGGACAATGCTCTATTGAATGATGATCATCACACTTCTATTTATTTACAACTCAATACTAAAACAAAGTATGACTCTATATGGATGCCTCCGGCGGTATACCGGGATATGCAATGAATCAAGAGTGACAAGTATGAAAAATTATGAACGGTGGCTTTTCCACAAATACTATGTCAACTACATGATCATGCTAAGCAATATGACAATGATGGATGTGTCATGATGAACTAGATGGTGGAAAGTTGCATGGCAATATATCTCGGAATGGCTATGGAAATTCCATAATAGGTAGGTATGGTGGCTGTTTTGAGGAAGGTATATGGTAGGTGTATGATACCGGCGAAAGGTGCGCGGTATTAGAGAGGCTAGCAAGGGTGGAAGGGTGAGAGTGTGTATGGTCCATGGACTCAACATTAGTCATAAGGAACTCATATACTTATTGCAAAAATTTAGAAGTTATCAAAGCAAAGTATTACGCGCATGCTCCTACAGGGATAGATTGGTAGGAAAAGACCATCGCTCATCCCCGACCGCCACTCATAAGGAAGACAATCAATAAACAAATCATGCTCCGACTTCGTTACATAACGGTTCACCATACGTGCATGCTACGGGAATCACAAACTCTAACAGAAGTATTCTTTAAATTCACAACTACTCAACTAGCATGACTTTAATATTATTACCTCCGTATCTCAAAACAATCATCAAGTATCAAACTTCTCTTAGTATTCAACACACTCATAAGAGAATTTATTATTAATCTTGTATACCTAGCATATTAGGATTTTAAGAAAATTACCATGCTATTTAAGACTCTCAAAATAATCTAACTAAAGCATGAGAGTTCATCTATTTCTTCAAAATAAAACTACCACCATGCTCTAAAAGGATATAAGTGAAGCACTAGAGCAACAACAAACTACTCCAAAAGATATAAGTGAAGATCAATGAGTAGTCGAATAATTATGCAACTATGTGAAGACTCTCTAACATTTAGGAATTTCAGATCTTGTTATTGTATTCAAACAGCAAGCAAAGCAAAATAAAATGACATTCTAAGAATAGCAAACATCATGTGAATAAGCAAAAACTTAGGATCAACTGAAACTAACCGATAGTTGTTGAAGAAGAAAGGTGGGATGCCAACCGGGGCATCCCCAAGCTTAGATGCTTGAGACTTCTTGAAATATTGTCTTGGGGTGCCTTGGGCATCCCCAAGCTTGATTTTTTGTGTCTCCTTAATTCCTCTCATATCACGGTCTCCCTAAATCTCAAAAGCTTCATCCACACAAAACTCAACAAGGACTCGTGAGATAAGTTAACATAAACCATTGCAAAAACCTTATCATACTCTACTGTAGAAAATCACTAAAATTATTATTAAACATTGCATACTAAATTCCTCTACATATTTAATAGTCCTATCCTCAAATAGAATCATTAAAGAAGCAAACATATGCAAACAATGCAAACATAACAGCAATCTGCCTAAACAGGATAGTCTGTAAAGAATGCTGCAACATCCATACTTCCCTAGCTCCAAAAATTATGAAATAAAATTCCCACTGTAGTAAATTTATCAGAGCTTAATATGCAAAAGGTTTCAACATTTTTATCACATTCTGACTTTTCTAGGGAATTATTGCAACAGCGGTAAACTTTCTGTTTTCAAACAGCAGCATGTATACTTGTAACATAGGCATAGTAAAGGATATCAATGCCACTTTTATTGAAATAAAAGATGAAAAACATTTTTCTAAATAACAGCAAGAAAATTCTAACAAAATATATTGACTCTCCAAGCAAAACACATATCATGTGGTAAATAAAAATATAGCTCCAAGTAAAGTTACCGATGAACGAAGACGAAAGAGGGGATGCCTTCCGGGGAATCCCCAAGCCTAGGCTCTTGGTTGTCCTTGAATTTTACCTTGGGGTGCCATGGGCATCCCCAAGCTTAGGTTCTTGAAACTCCTTGTTCCATAGTCCATCGAATCTTTACCCAAAACTTGAAAACTTCACAACACAAAACTTAAAGTAGAAAACTCGTAAGCTCCGTTAGTATAAGAAGGTAAATCACCACTTCAAGGTACTGTAATTAGCTCATGATTTATTTATAATGGTGTTAAACCTACTTTATTCCAACTTCTCTATAGTTTATAAACTATTTTACTAGCCATAGATTCATCAAAATAAGTAAACAACACATGAAAAACAGAATCTGTCAAAAATAGAACAGTCTGTAGTAATCTGGATCAAACGTATACTTCTGGAACTCATAAATTCTCAAATAAATTTCTGGACATGAGTAATTTATCTATTAATCGTCTGCAAAAAGAATTAACTAAATAGCACTCTCCAAATAAAAATGGAAGCAATTCTCGTGAGCACTAAAGTTTCTGTTTTTTACAGCATGATCAACAAGACTTTACCCAAGTCTTCCCAAAGGTTCTACTTGGCACAAACACTAATTAAAACATAAAACCACATCTAAACAGAGGCTAGATGAATTATTTATTACTAAACAGGAACAAAAGGCAAGGAATAAAAATAAAGTTGGGTTACCTCCCAACAAGCGCTATCGTTTAATGCCCCTAGCTAGGCAGGATGATTTCAACGATGCTCACATAAAAGATAAGAATTGAAACATAAAGAGAGCATCATGAAGAATATGACTAGCACATTTAAGTCTAACATGCTTCCTATGCATAGGGATTTTGTGAGCAAACAACTTATGGGAACAATAATCAACTAGCATAGGAGGGTAAAACAAGCATAACTTCAAAGCTTTAAGCACATAGAGAGGAAACTTGATATTATTGCAATTCCTACAAGCATATGTTCCTCCCTCATGATAATTTTCAGTAGCAACATGAATGAATTCAACAATATAACCAGCACCTAAAGCATTCTTTTCATGATCTACAAGTATAGAAAATTTACTACTCTCCACACAAGCAAAATTCTTCTCATGAATAATAGTGGGAGCAAACTCAACAAAATAACTATCATGTGATTGAAAATTAAGATCAAGATGACAAGTTTCATGGTTATCATTATTCTTTAAAGCATACGTGTCATCACAATAATCATCATAGATAGGAGGCATGCTTTCATCATAATAAATTTGCTCATCAAAGCTTGGAGAACAAAAAATATCATCTTCATCAAACATAGCTTCCCCAAGCTTGTGGCTTTGCATATCATTAGCATCATGGATATTCAAGGAATTCATACTAACAACACTGCAATCATGCTCATCATTCAAATTTTTAGTGCCAAACATTTTATAGATTTCTTCTTCTCACACTTTAGCACAATTTTCCTTTCCATCATACTCACGAAAGATATTAAAAAGGTGAAGCGTATGAGACAAACTCAATTCCATTTTTTTGTAATTTTCTTTTATAAAATAAACTAGTGATAAAACAAGAAACTAAAAGACTCGATTGCAAGATCTAAAGATATACCTTCAAGCACTCACCTCCCCGGCAACGGCGCCAGAAAAGAGCTTGATGTCTACTACACAACCTTCTTCTTGTAGACGTTGTTGGGCCTCCAAGTGCAGAGGTTTGTAGGACAGTAGCAAATTTCCCTCAAGTGGATGACCTAAGGTTTATCAAAACGTAGGACGCGTAGGATGAAGATGGTCTCTCTCAAGCAACCCTGCAACCAAATAACAAAGAGTCTCTTGTGTCCCCAACACACCCAATACAATGGTAAATTGTATAGGTGCACTAGTTCGGCGAAGAGATGGTGATACAAGTGGTATATGGATAGTAGATATGAGTATTTGTAATCTGAAAATATAAAAACAGCAAGGTAACGAATGATAAAAGTGAACGTAAACGGTATTGCAATGCTAGGAAACAAGGCCTAGGGTTCATACTTTCGCTAGTGTAAGTTCCCTCAACAATACTAACATAATTGGATCATAAAACTATCCCTCAACATGCAACAAAGAGTCACTCCAAAGTCACTAATAGCGGAGAACGAATGAAGAGATTATGGTACGGTACGAAACCACCTCAAAGTTATTCTTTCCAATCAATCCGTTGGGCTATTCCTATAAGTGTCACAAACAGCCCTAGAGTCCGTACTAGAATAACACCTTAAGACACAAATCAATCAAAACCCTAATGTCACCTAGATACTCCAATGTCACCTCAAGTATCCGTGGGTATGATTATACGATATGCATCACACAATCTCAGATTCATCTATTCAACCAACACAAAGGACCTCAAAGAGTGCCCCAAAGTTCTACCGGAGAATCACGACAAAAACATGTGCCAACCCCTATGCATAGGTTCCCAGTGTCACGAAACCCGCAAGTTGATCACTAAGACATACATCAAGTGGCACGTGGTATCCCATTGTCACCACAGATATCCACGGCAAGACATACATCAAGTGTTCTCAAATCTTTAAAGACTCAATCCGATAAGATTACTTCAAAGGGGAAACTCGATTCATTACAAGAGAGTAGAGGGGGAGGAGAAACATAAGATCCAACTATAATAGCAAAGCTCGCGATACATCAAGATCGTGCCAAATCAAGAACACAAGAGAGAGAGAGAGAGAGAGAGATCAAACACATAGCTACTGGTACATACCCTCAGCCCCGAGGGAAAACTACTCCCTCCTCGTCATGGAGAGCACCGGGATGATGAAGATGGACACCGGAGAAGGATTGCCCCCTCCGGCAGGGTGCCGGAACGGGTCTAGATTGGTTTTTGGTGCCTACGGAGGCTTCTGGCAGCGGAACTCTCGATCTATGTTGCGTTCTGGAAGTTTTAGGGTACGACGATATATGTAGGCAGAAGAAGCACATCAGGGGAGCCATGGGGGCCCCACGAGGCAGGGGGCGCGCCCCCACCCTCGTGGGCAGCTCCCGTATCTTCTGACGTGGGGTCCAAGTCCATCAGGTGTGTTTCCTTCCAAAAATAACTTCTCCAGTTGATTTCATTCCATTTCGACTCCTTTTGATATTCCTTTTCTTCAAAACATCGAAATAGGCATAAAACAGCAAATCTGGGTTGGGCCTCCGGTTAAGAGGTTAGTCCCAAAATAATATAAAAGTGGATATTAAAGCCCAATATTGCCCAAAACATTAGATAATATAGCATGGAGCAATCAAAAATTATAGATACGTTGAAGACGTATCAGCAATCTTATCACATTTCTTGCGTAGGCAACCAACACCTCATGGCTAGTAGGACATGCACATTCATTCTCTTTTCTGAATTCTGGATGCTAGCTATCACTTTGAAGCGATGGCAACAGACAATAAAATAGGATGGCAAGCAACAAGATAACATGGTGGCAACTAAGGACAACGATAGATGGTAACTGACGTTAGATACAAGTGGTAATTATTTTTCCTCCCTCCCTATGCCAAATTCCTCCTTTCTCTCCCTATTTTTAGTAATTCCTACGCATGCTTCATTACCAACTGCTCGCACCAAGCCAACCCAGAAGCTTGGCACAACTCTAGCATAGTATATGGCAGATCTGGCGTATGTTGGTGGGAAAATGTGAAGACACACAAATTCGTGGGGTGTTTGCCCTGATAGCGTGGATCCAGTTGCCATCTTCGTGGGCAAATTTGCAATTTCAGATTTCTGGACAGAAGAAGACCGAGAAACAGAAGGAGATCAGAGATCCACCTGTTTTAGCTCGTCGTCTTGGGAGGGCGGGGTTGGGGTGGGAGGGGGTGGGTGGTTAGCGGTGGGAAGGCGCTATGGATCTGCTCTGGTTGCCATGGCAACCAGAGAAGGAAGGCGATGGAGATAGGGGATCGAGAGGTGGGAGACGATGGCGACAGGGCGGACTGGGGATCGAAAGGAGCCCGGGACGACTGGCGTGTTGGGTCTTGCGGGCAGCGCGGTCATTTGACCCGGACATGTAGGTGGTTTTGCCACACACCGGACGTGCGGGTTGTGGCTGCGTGCGCCTGGACTAGGCCGTGCGGGCGGGTTCTTCTCCATGCCACACGAGGCGTGCGGCACAACCACCCGATACACCACACGTGTGGCAATTATCGGCGTCCTAGATAATTTAGCAACCACAAAAAACTTAAAGGTAGGCGTTGTCGCACGGGAGCACGAAGAAGTCGACCTCGGAGACGGCGGTGGCCGGCGACATCTGGCCAAGGAGCTTGAGAAGGTAGTACCCACGCGCCATCCTGAACTTGCCGCTGCCGCCCATGATGCTGCGCTCGGAGGTGCCCTGGAAGCCCTGGAAGGAGCCCTCCACGGACAACGCGCTCCCGGCGTGCTCCCCGGCAACGAACACGACGGTGGCGACCGTCAGGTGACCCTGTAGCGCCTGCCCCGTGGCCACAATGATGCCCTGGTACCGCGCCACGAGCGGCGAGTCCCGCTCCCGGCCGGCGCGGAGCTCGTTGTCGAACACGGCCACCTGCCCGAATGTCGCATTGGCGCCGAAGGGGGACGGCACGAGGAGGCCCTCCGTGGCGTTCGGGCCCGAGAGCGTCTCGTGCATGTAGAGGTGGATGTGCATCAGCTTTTTCTTCCCGCCGCCGGCCGCGAGGACGGCGGGTATGGCAAGGAGGAGGAGGAGCAACGGTATCGGCGACATAGTGGTTTGGTGAATGAGTTCTTTTGCTGCTGTCGCCGTCGGCTCATGGTTCTGCTTTTGTAGGAAGAGATCTCCCACTTTTTCCATAATTTTCAGATCGGTGGAGTGGGGCTCACATGGAAGGTTGGCTGGCGGGGGACAGGGAGAACCGGAGAAGCAATAATGCAGCCTGGTGGTGGCGCCTCGGCTCAAGAAAATCCGAGAAAATTACTTACCCCCGCTAGCGAGCTCCCACACCCCCCCATCCCCGCTGGCGGCCACTTCGGCCCCAGCGTCCACCGCTCTCTTGCCGGCGGCCATCCGGGCCCCGGTCCCCCCCCCCCCCGCGGTCCTTCCACTTCCGCTCGCGCTTGTCATGGCGGACGGCCCCGCGAGCCCTGCGTCGGTGTCCTCCAGGCTTCAGCCCATCGTCTCCGGGCTCGATCTGTCAGGCTCTTCGGGATCTAAGGGCGGTTCCACTGGAGCTGGAGGTGCGCCGGCTGGTGCAAATCCTGGACCGGTTGCGGGATCTGCCATTCCTTGGCGCAGGCCCGGTCCTTCGCGCAAGGTGAAGGAAATATGCCCTAGAGGCAATAATAAAGTTATTATTTATTTCCTTATATCATGATAAATGTTTATTATTCATGCTAGAATTGTATTAACCGGAAACATAATACATGTGCGAATACATAGACAAACAGTATGTCACTAGTATGCCTCTACTTGACTAGCTCATTGATCAAAGATGGTTATGTTTCCTAACCATAGACACGAGTTGTCATTTGATTAACGGGGTCACATCATTAGGAGAATGATGTGATTGACTTGACCCATTCTGTTAGCATAGCACTTGATCATTTAGTTTGTTGCTATTGCTTTCTTCATGACTTATACATGTTCCTATGACTATGAGATTATGCAACTCCCGTTTACCGGAGGAACACTTTGTGTGCTACCAAATGTCACAATGTAACTGGGTGATTATAAAGGTGCTCTGCAGGTGTCTCCGAAGGTACTTGTTGGGTTGGCGTATTTCGAGATTAGGATTTGTCACTCCGATTGTCGGAGAGGTATCTCTGGGACCACTCGGTAATGCACATCACTATAAGCCTTGCAAGCATTGCAACTAATGAGTTAGTTGCGGGATGATGTGTTACGGAACGAGTAAAGAGACTTGCCGGTAACGAGATTGAACTAGGTATTGAGATACCGACGATCGAATCTCGGGCAAGTAACATACCGATGACAAAGGGAACAACGTATGTTGTTATGCGGTCTGACCGATAAAGATCTTCGTAGAATATGTGGGAGCCAATATGAGCATCCAGGTTCCTCTATTGGTTATTGACCGGAGACATGTCTCGGTCATGTCTACATAGTTCTCGAACCCGTAGGGTCCGCACGCTTAAAGTTCGATGACGGTTATATTATGAGTTTATGAGTTTTGATGTACCGAAGGAGTTCGGAGTCCCATATGAGATCGGGGACATGACGAGGAGTCTCGAAATGGTCGAGACGTAAAGATCGATATATTGGACGACTATATTCGGACATCGGAAAGGTTCCGAGTGATTCTGGTATTTTTCGGAGTACCGGAGAGTTACGGGAATTCGCCGAGGAGTATATGTGCCGTATTGGGCTTTAGGGGAAAGAGAGAGGAGAAGTTGGGCGCCCCTCCAAGGCCTAGTCCGAATTGGACTAGGGGGAGGGGCTGCGCCCCCTCCTTCCTTCTCTTCTCTCTTCCCTTGCCTTACTCCTACTCCCGGTGGGAGTAGGACTCCTCCAGGGCGCGCCATAGGGGCCGGCCCTCTCCCCCCTCCTCCACTCCTTTATATACGTGGCCAGGGGGCACCCCATAGACACAACAATTGATCCTTGAGATCTATTAGCCGTGTGCGGTGCCCTTCTCCACCATAATCCTCGATAATATTGTAGCGGTGCTTAGGCAAAGCCCTGCGATGGTAGAACATCAAGATCGTCACCACGCCGTCGTGCTGACAGAACTCTTCCCCGACATTCTGCTGGATCGGAGTCCGGGGATTGTCATCGAGCTGAACGTGTGCTAGAACTCGGAGGTGCTGTAGTTTCGGTGGTTGATCGGTCGGGCCATGAAGACGTACATCTACATCAACCGCGTTGTGCTAACGCTTACGCTTCCGGTCTACGAGGGTACGTAGACAACACTCTCCCCTCTCATTGCTATGCATCACCATGATCTTGCGTGTGCATAGGAAATTTTTGAAATTGCTATGTTCCCCAACACAAGGCGCTATGGCGCAAGAGGAAAGCTTTCCAGAAGATGAAGATGGCGGTGGCGGGTGGATCCAGGTCGTGCTCCCCTGCCTCGTCCCGGAGAGGAGGGAGATCCCGGCTGACCTGTTCGGCCTCTATTTCAAGTGCTTTCGAGATGGACACAGAAGAGATGACTGCAGTTTCCCCTCGCTCTGCATCCGGTGTGGATTGGAGGGCCACATCTCCATAGAGTGCAAGCGGCCGAGAAGCCCAAGGTCGGAGGAAGAGCTCCGGCGAGACGCCATTGCCAAGGTTGTGCGGTCTTCGCAGCTGTCGACGTAGACCGGACTTGTGCACAGGCTGACGCCGGTGACTAGGTAGACCTCTCCGCTGGAGAGGACCTCGCCAGTACCGGTGGTCACCGCATCTGTGGGGTTCGTGCAGGCTTCGGCTGATGCAGCCGTGGCTACTGGTGGTGTCTGCGTGCTTCCCCGAACGCATGAGATTGACGATTTTGAGCAGCGACTTAAGCTGGCAGTGGTGGCTTATGTGGGCGGCACCAGACCGGCGGTGTCGTGCCAGGAGGTGGCCGAGGCAATTTCCGAGGAGCTGCACATCCCTCGCCATCGTTTCTCGGTCCACAAGTTCCATCCTGAGGACTTCCTTGTGGTGCTCGCCGTGCCAGAGCTTCGTAACAGGGCATTAGCTGCAGGCACCGTCGAGCATGGCTTCTCCAAGCTGTTCGTCAAGCCATGGCTCAAACAAGCGCAGGCTGTTACCAGGGTGATGCGCTCACAAGTTGATCTTATGATCGAGGGAGTTCCTTCCCATGCGTGGATGATGGAGACTGCGCCTGAGTTACTTGGTTCGGCGTGCTTGATTGAGAGTCTGGCGCCAGAAACTGAGAACAGAGAAGATCTCTCCCTCTTCAAGTTGCGAGCTTGGTACGTCGACCCGGAGGAGCTGCCGGTGTACAAGCGCCTCTGGGTGCCGGAGCCGGAAACGAATGTAGGGCCGGGCGCACGAATGCCTACGTCCCGGGCATTGCTGGAGTACAAAACCTTCATACACATCGGGAGAATTCGTGATCATGAGGGTCATGAGCGTTGGTTGAGACCGCCTAGATCAGATGGAAGCGGACAAAGTGGAATGCCAGAGGACTTTGGGGACTACTCCGGCCAGGGCGAATGGCATGTGTTGCCATGGACTAGGGGCGTCCGTGATCACCGTGGTGGTGCACAGGCTGGTGGCGCACTAGGTCGCTCATACAGATAGGCCGTGGTTGGGCGCATTGGGCCATCGGACTGGCAGATCCCGCCGATGGCCTCTCGGATGGCGGCGACGGCATGCGCGCATGATGGCAGTACCATGGGGATTGCGACGAATCACAATCAGGACGAGGTGGCCGCCGCCGCACGCGCTCCACCAGCGCTGCAGCCGCTGTTGGCCACAGAAGATTTGGGAGGAGTTCAGGAGTAAGGCCTGCACATGCTGAGGTGGTGGCCAATCCGGCGCAGCTCTCTGTGCTGGGGCAGGATAAGGTCACTTTTGACCAGGTAGAGATAAGGATTAGAGCCAACCAGGAAGTCGATGTGGGTGCCGACAGCTCGGGGCTAGAAATCGAAGTCGAGAAAGGAAACGGGGACAAAACGATGGGCGAGGCTTTTGAGAAAGGGATCTCTTCTTATCCCGAGGGCGCGGGCAAAACTCTGGGAGAGACCATCATGGTCGTCGCATTGGCGGAGCCAAACCTAGCCAGTCACTGCACGGGAGACAGGGCTGAGGATCTGGCGCATATGGATGTGGGTCGCCTCGAGGGGGCCACCACTACTCAATCTCACCCGGGAACAGAAGAGGAGGCCATGCAGCCAGATTCCTCGCTGGTGCGTCTGCCCGACAAAACCACAGATGGGTGGGGCCCCGTGTCGGATGTGCTGCAGCTTGCGACAACTGAGGAGATAGCGCGTTCGGCAAATGATACGACTGACCTAGGTCCTGCTGTACAGGAGTCTGAGGCAAACACTTTGGAGGCCGATGTGACCATGAGGGATGCATGCATGCAAATGCAGCTGCATGGTGGACGCGTTTCGGACATTGGTGCACCTATCTCTCAGCAACATGAGGGGCACTTAACTGCCAAGGAAATGGCGGCCCTGGGAAACATTAAGGCGTTTTGTACCGGACTGCTAAAAAACTGAAGGAAATATGCCCTAGAGGCAATAATAAAATTATTATTTATTTCCTTATATCATGATAAATGTTTATTATTCATGCTAGAATTGTATTAACCGGAAACATGATACATGTGTGAATACATAGACAAACAGAGTGTCACTAGTATGCCTCTACTTGACTAGCTCGTTGATCAAAGATGGTTATGTTTCCTAGCCATAGACAAAGAGTTGTCATTTGATTAACGAGATCACATCATTAGGAGAATGATGTGATTGACTTGACCCATTCCGTTAGCTTAGCACTTGATCGTTTAGTTTGTTGCTATTGCTTTCTTCATGACTTATACATGTTCCTATGACTATGAGATTATGCAACTCCTATTTACCGGAGGAACACTTTGTGTGCTACCAAACGTCACAACATAACTGGGTGATTATAAAGGTGCTCTACAGGTGTCTCCGAAGGTACTTGTTGGGTTGGCGTATTTCGAGATTAGGATTTGTCACTCCTATTGTCGGAGAGGTATCTCTAGGCCCACTCGGTAATACACATCACTTAAGCCTTGCAAACATTGCAACTAATGAGTTAGCTGCGGGATGATGTGTTACGGAACGAGTAAAGAGACTTGCCGGTAACGAGATTGAACTAGGTATTGAGATACCGACGATCGAATCTCGGGCAAGTAACATACTGATGACAAAAGGAATAACGTATCTTGTTATGCGGTTTGACCGATAAAGATCTTTGTAGAATATGTAGGAGCCAATATGAGCATCCAGGTTCTGCTATTGGTTATTGACCGGAGACATGTCTCGGTCATGTCTACATAGTTCTCGAACCCGTAGGGACCGCACGCTTAAAGTTAGTTGACGGTTATATTATGAGTTTATGGTTTTTGATGTACCGAAGGTAGTTCGGAGTCCCGGATGTGATCACAGACATGACGAGGAGTCTTGAAATGTTCGAGACATAAATATCGATATACTAGACGACTATATTTGGATACCGGAATGGTTCTGGGTGAGATCGGGATAATACCGGAGCACCGGGAGGTTATCGGAACCCCCCGGGAGGTATATGGGCCTTAATGGGCTTTAGTGGAAAGGAGGGGAAAGGATCAAGGGAGGGGGCGCCCCCCCCCCCAAGCCCAATCCAAATTGGGAGGGGGGTGCCCCCCCCCCTTTCCTTCCTCCCTCCTTCTTCTTCCTTCCCTCTCCCTCTCCAAATAGGAAAAGGAGTCCTACTCCCGTTGGGAGTAGGACTCCCCCCTTGGGCGCGCCTCCTCCCCTTGGCCGGCCCTCTCCTCCCCTCCTTTATATACGGAGGAGAGGGGCACCCCATAGAAACAACAATTGATCACTTGGATCTTTTAGCCGTGTGTGGTGCCCCTCTCCACCATAGTCCACCTCGATAATATCGTAGAGGTGCTTAGGCGAAGCCCTGCGATGGTAGAACATCAACATCGTCACCACGCCGTCGTGCTGACGGAACTCTCCCTCAAAGCTTGGCCGGATCAGAGTTCGAGGGACGTCATCGAGTTGAACGTGTGCAGAACTCGAAGGTGCCGTGCGTTTGGTACTTGATCGGTCGGATCGTGAAGACATACGACTACATCAACCGCGTTGTGCTAATGCTTCCGCTTTAGATCTACGAGGGTACGTGGACACACTCTCCCCTCTCGTTGTTATGCATCACCATGATCTTGCGTGTGCGTAGGAAATTTTTTGAAATTACTACGTTCCCCAACAGTGGCATCCGAGCCAGGTTTTATGCGTTGATGTTATATGAATGAGTAGAGCACAAGTGATTTGTAGGCTATACAAGTCATACTGCTTACTAGCATGTCATACTTTGGTTCGGCGGTATTGTCGGATGAAGCAGCCCAGACCGACATTACGTGTACGCTTACGCGAGACTGGTTCTACCGACGTGCTTTGCACACAGGTGGCTGGTGGGTGTCAGTTTCTCCATCTTTAGTTGAACCGAGTGTGGCTACGCCCGGTCCTTGAGAAGGTTAAAACAGCACTAACTTGGCGAACTATCATCGTGGTTTTGATGCGTAGGTAAGAACGGTTCTTGCTCAGCCCGTAGCAGGCACGTAAAACTTGCAACAACAAAGTAGAGGACGTCCAACTTGTTTTTGCAGGGCATGTTGTGATGTGATATGGTCAAGACATGATGCTATATTTTATTGTATGAGATGATCATGTTTTGTAACCGAGTTATCGGCAACTGGCAGGAGCCATATAGTTGTCGCTTTATTGTATGCAATGCAATCGCCCGGTAATTGCTTTACTTTATCACTAAGCGGTAGCGATAGTCGTAGAAGCAATAGTTGGCGAGGCGACAATGATGCTACGATGGAGATCAAGGTGTGGCACCGGTGACGATGGTGATCATGATAGTGCTTCGGAGATGGAGATCACAAGCACAAGATGATGATGGCCATATCATATCACTTATATTGATTGCATGTGATGCTTATCTTTTATGCATCTTATTTTGCTTTGATTAACGGTAGCATTATAAGATGATCTCTCACTAAATTTCAAGATAAAAGTGTTCTCCCTAAGTATGCTCCGTTGCCAAAGTTCGTCGTGCCCAGACACCACATGATGATCAGGTGTGATAAGCTCTACGTCCATCTACAATGGGTGCAAGCCAGTTTTGCACACGCAGAATACTCAGGTTAAACTTGACGAGCCTAGCATATGCAGATATGGCCTCGGAACACTGAGACCAAAAGGTCGAGCGTGAATCATATAGTAGATATGATCAACATAGTGATGTTCACCATTGGAAACTACTCCATTTCACGTGATGATCGGTTATGGTTTAGCTGATTTGGATCACGTGATCACTTAGATGATTAGAGGGAGGTCTATCTAAGTGGGAGTTCTTAAGTAATATGATTAATTGAACTTAAATTTATCATGAACTTAGTACCTGATAGTATTTTTCATGTCTATGATTGTTGTAGATAGACGGCTCATGCTGTTGTTCCGTTGAATTTTAATGCGTTCCTTGAGAAAGCAAAGTTGAAAGATGATGGTAGCAATTACACGGGCTGGGTCCGTAAATTGAGGATATCCTCATTGCTGCACAAAAGAATTACGTCCTGGAAGCACCGCTAAGTGCCAAACCTGCTGCAGGAGCAACACCAGATGTTATGAACACCTGGAAGAGCAAAGCTGATGACTACTCGATAGTTTAGTGTGACATGCTTTTTTTGACAGGGAAGACAGTAGGGGGAAAACCCCTACTGCATATTCATATGTCTATATAAATGGGAGGTTTACATAGACATATCCTTTTTACAACACATCACACAAGGAGTCAGCCAAGATGTGGTTGCTCCAACAAAAGGGAAAGAGTATTTTTACACAATAGAAGTACAAAAGGTGATGAACGCAGCTCTATGGGCTGCTTTAACTCTATGTTGCAGAAGGGAGAGGTTTTCTTTGAACCTAGCGATCTAGGATCCAACGCTGGGGGCCAGGCCTCTGAAGTGTTGATTGTTCCTTTCTTTCCAAATGCTCCACGCTGCGGTTAGGAACGTTTCATAGAAGAATTGGTTAGGCCAGCCTTCTTTGGTGTGTTGAATAAGGTCTAGGCGGCAGGAGAAGGTTGGCCAAACAATGTTGAGTCTCGCCCAGCAGCTCTGGCTAAAAGGGCAGGAAAAGATCATGTGATCCACTGTCTCTTCAACCAGGAGATTGCATAACTCGCAATTAAAGCTATCACCAATGTGGTAATGCCTCCTCTTCAGCATGTTGCGGGTGTTGAGTCGATCATGGAACATGAGCCAACCAAAGACTTTGATTTTCATAGTACATCTTGACTTCCAAAGTTGGCGAAATGCCTGGTGAGAAGTTCCATCCCTGAAGTAATTGTTGTAGTAGTCTTTTGGCTTGTAAAGCGCTGTCCCCAAAGAGTAGTGCCAAACGTCATGCAGAGATGTCGATGGAGATGTCCACATTGTTTGTTGTTGTATGGCTTGGACCTCATTCAGAGCCTGGGGCGAAAGAGGAAGGTGAAAGGTTGCGTGCATATCCATAGGATTTAGCATGGCAGCTACGGGAAGATCCTCATGCAAAGCAAACGAGAAAGCCCGGGGATGTGAGGTTTGAAGCACTTCTTCCCTCCAGAGATCTTTCCAAAACAAAGCGGTCATGCCATCAACAATTTGAACACAAGAGACCCCTCGATAGATGTGCGTCAGTTTGAGTATATCCTTCCACCAAAATGACCCAACAGGGTCCACCGCATGTGAAATTCTATCGTTGTATAGATTATCCCAGGTAAATCTGACCCAGGGCACGTCAAGCTTGTTGTAAAACTTGTGAAGAAATTTAAGAAGCAGCGCCTCATTATGAACTCTTAGATTGATCACGCCCATGCCCCCAATCTTCTTTGGCCGCTAGACTAAGTCCCAAGCCGCCAGCGAGTTGCACTTGTCGCCTTGTTCTGTCTTTTTGGTCCAGAGGCATCTGCGCCTGATTTTGTCAAGGATCTCAATGAGCTTCGGGGGAAATTTGAGAGTACACATGGCAAAGACTAATAGGGACGTGACCGAAGCGTTTAACCAAGAGGGCTTGCCACCATATGACATCAACGCAAGAGTGGGTGTCAATTGTTGCTCTAATCTGCAGACCAGGGGCATAAACTCTTGTAGTGTAGGTCTAGTGATGCCCATAGGGAGTCCAAGATAGGTAAAAGGCATCTCCCCCACAGCACACCCAAAAATGCCAGCAAGTTCGGTCGTAGTAGTGGCATCCAAATTGATCGGGATCAACGTTGATTTGTGGAAGTTGATCTTGAGGCCAATCGAAGAGGCATAGTCACTCGGGATTTGCTTAACCCGAGCGGCTTGGCGTGTATATGCAGGGAGAACAATGTGCGTGTCATCGGCATATTGGAGCACTGGGTAGTCAGTTTGCCCCACACAGGGAATCGGAAGAGTAAGACGGCCTTGATGGAAAGCATCGTTAATAGCTGCCTGGAGCAACTCTGCCGCTAGGACAAAGATCAAAGGTGATAGAGGGTTACCCTGTCTGACCCCACACTTGCAAGGGAACTGACGGCCGGGCACGCCATTTAAGAGGACCGAAGATCGTCCCAAGGAGAAGAGGCAGTTAATCCAGGATATCCAGCATTCATTAAAACCCATGTGCCTCATGATGTTAATCATGGGAGCATGTGCCACTGTATCAAAAGCTTTGGCGAAATCCAGATTAAGCAGAATGGTTGCCCTCCCAGACGCTTGGCATTGGTAGATCTACTGATAAGCCCAAGCGAGGCAGTCTTGAATGGTTCTCCCCTTGAGGAAGCCATATTGATTTTGGTGGACTAGCCGGAGGATGATGCGTTGTAGGCGATTAGCTAGCAGCTTCGTTAATAGCTTTAGGCAGCAGTTAAGCAAAGTGATCGGCATGTAGTCATTGACAGTCATGGGTGCATTCACCTTGGGGATCAGTGCGATATGGCCATCATTAATGCTCGTGATGTCTAGGGTTCCTTCATAGAACTGAGAACAGAGCAAATAGAAATCATGCTTGATGATAGACCAACAAGCCTTGAGAAATGCACCACTAAATCCATCAGGCCCCGGAGCACGGTCAGGTGGCATTTCATTGATAATTCCATCGATTTCTTCAGGAATGAAAGGCTCAGTAAGAACATTCAGATTGTTGGCCCGAGGGAGGATAGCAGGCAGGTCGAATTTCATTTCACATTGAGATGAGGTACCTAATCGGGATTTATAAGTAGAATGCAAAAGCGCTTCTTTCCCGGGGTGGTCGTCAATCACACGATCATCATCAGCCCGGAATGAGGCAATATTGTTCTTACAATATCGTTCAGTAGCGATCGCTTGGAAGAACTTTGTGTTTTCGTCCCCAAATTTTATCCAACGAATGGTGCAGCGATTTTTCCAGTAAAGTTTTTGATATTTGAGCAACCTGAGTAGGTGAGCTTTAAGAATTTTCCTAAAGTTTGCCTCCGGAATTGTGAGAATACGCTTGTTTTCCAGTGCATCAATATCAGCAAGGATCTCATTACAGTTAGCGATCGCAACAGAGAGCCGCTAGATGTTCTTACTCCAAGCCTTGAGCGCATGTCGGAGGGCTTTGAATTTGTGGGAGAGGGTGGCTGCCGCATTTTTGTTGAGAACTGGTTTGTCCCAAGTTTGTTGCACCACATCCATAAACCCCGGGTGCAAGATCCAGTATGACTCAAAGCGAAAAAGCTTGCTCCGAGGGATGTTGGTTTCAATGGTAACCACACAAGGAATATGATCCGAGACAGGCTTACCAAGAGGTTTCACAAAGGTTTTGGGGTATGATTGGGTCCAGTGTAAGGAGTTGAAGAACCAATCTAATTGTTCCAGCAAGGGATCAGATTGCATGTTGCTCCATGTAAAGGATCGGCCTTGAATCGTAAGCTCAATAAGTTGTTGCTTGCGGATAATATCATTAAAAGTAAGCATGACAGTCAGATTCCCTCCTGGCTTATTGCGGTTATCAGGCGCACGTATAAAATTGAAATCCCCTAGGAGTAGCCAGTCATGGTCATTGCGAATGTGTACGTCGTATAGCCAAGAAGTGAACGCCACACGATCATCACCCTCACACGATCCATAAATATTAGCGAGCGACCAAGTTTGTGAGGATTGAGTACTGACGAAACTGACCACTAATGCAAACACATCAGAGAACATAATTGTGCCCATAAATAAAGCGCTTTTCCAAACCTTAAGGATACCCCCAAAAGATCCACGAGAGGGAACAAACGCAAAGCGATCAAATTGTTTGGGGAAACAAGTTTTATGGAACGCAAAAGAGACGTCAGGCATTTTAGTCTCCTGCAAACAAACTACCGCACAACCACTGGAAATGATCGCATTAGATAAAGCCAATTGCTTCTTCTCGGAGTTAAGACCCCTGATGTTCCAAGATAGGACATTCCAGCAACGCAGGGGAGCCATGGAAGCAAGTTACTCCTGAGAAGAGGTGGTCGGCTGTCCCAGATCCTCAGGGGGAGCTGAGAGGCAAGCAGTGTCTCAGTCGTAAGTTCAGCTTCAGGAATGGCACATCTGTTAACACCAATCTCCACCAGAGTGGAAATTGGGATAGGAGGAGGGACTGCATCATCGGGACCGGTGGCCATGCTAGAAGAGCCAATCGAGGGCATGAGGCGAGGTCTAACCTTGGAGGAAGCAGCACGCGTGTCCCTAGGAGCATGAATCTTGAAGCCATCATATTTGTTAGACCGTAGACTGCGCCTGACTTCAATAGTGGAAATGGGGACAGTAGCCTTCGCGCGCCTGGCACGCTGCCCATTAGTCGTTGGTGGAGCCACAGAAGAGGTAAGAGCAGTTCCAGATACACCTCCAGTTTCAGACAGAGCAGAAGCAGACAGTTGAACTGTAGTTGGTTCAGACAGAGTTGTGCTAGTTTCCATAGTGGCATCAGAGGTATCTTGCAGATCCGCATTGTTCTGACCCGCCAGATCATCAGAAATCTCCTCAATGACCATCGAGGAGGCGCTAGACATGATGCGAGGAGCAGACTGTAGCTGGTTGAAGTGAAGCCCGGCATCATCCAGAGAGACTCTTACATCAACTGCAGCACCAATGTTTCTCAGCCCATATCCTTCACTCCATGGGCCAATAGTGGCAATGATCGGGCGCATAGCAGTGAAGATAAAGACATTGAGCTGCTGCCTTGGAATGGGCTCATTAAGAAGAATAGCCAAGAGCTCGTCTCCTTGTGCAGACAAACCAAACCTCGGACCATGAGCAAGAATCTCTACCGACACAATCAGAGAATCAGATGCCACAACATCCACAGGTAGAGTATTGTCCACAGAAGGTAAAATCCCAGAAAGAGCAGTGTCCATAGAAGGCAGAATCCCAAGTTCAGGCTGAGAGGAGGTGGAGCTGTCCGATACAGTGATTGAGTCATTCCATGCCTGGAAAGGGTTGTCAGTGACGTTATCTTCAGGCACTAAACCATGTTGGACAGTCAACCCTTGAGCAGAAAGCCATGCCTGAAAATTCATCAGGTGGGTGGGCATGGGAGGCAGTTGCACAGGCTGCGGTTCCGGCCATTGGCCCCAGCCCCCATTAGCCTGCACATCTTGCAATGGAGCATTGACACCATTGTTTCCGGCTTCAGGTGCACCATTCTGAACCAGCCAGTTATGAACTTGTTGCTGGTATAACTGTTCTGCTATGAGCTCCGGGCCAAACAGAGGGTGAGGATTGCCATCTGGAGGGGGGGTTCTTCCCCTACTGGCAGCACTTCAGGCAGTAAGCCATTCCAGTCATTGCTGCGCAGTATGGTGACCTGCACAGTCCAGCAATTGCGGGCCCCTCCAAGCTGCCAAACTACAAAGCTTTTGGGGATTAGGCCGAGGCGAAGAACACGTGCCTTGATCAACATAAACCTACGATCCTGTCGTGGGTTGTACCAAGAAACCAGGGATCCATATCCACCGAGAGCTTTGGTGATGTAGTAATCAGTTTGATAATCATACGGGAACCCAAAAAACATCAACCAGACTGCCGGACCAAATGAGGTAGTACGGCGGTTGAGCGCCTGATTGTGAGGTACAAAGGAAATCAGCAAATCCTTAGACTCTAACCCAATCGGAGTGGCAACAGCAGTATCTCGCAGGAAAGAGTCCGCGAATCCAAAGATTTGAATCCCAAAGGGATGGTCACTGACCTCAGTAGTGAAGAGTTGCAGTTCATGAAGCGCCTCCACGATCTGATTGCGGATGAGGGTCCGGCGATGCAGAGGCACATAGTGGCTGGATTCGGCAATCGCCAAAAAGTCATGGTTGAGGGGGGCAATGGGACCAACCACCATGCCGCTCCGAACCACACGGTCCGCCGGGCCAGGCTCGACGGCGAACCCCGGCGGGAGGAAGGGGACCGGGTTTAGTGGATAGTTGGCCATGGTCGAAGGAGCAGAGAGGCAGAGTGGCAGCAATGGTGATGAGACGGAGCGGGGCGAGGGCTTTTGGGTTTTCGAGGTGGAAGGCGTAGCGTGAGGGGGTGGGGCGGGCCGGCTGTGTATCTTTGACTACCCACCTCCACCTCTATTGGAATTTGAGCCTCCTGCAAGCGCGAACTACGTGGCCGTAGAAACCACACTCAGAGCAACGGATGGACGGCTTGGATGGTCGAATAGGTATATCAGCAGAAATGGGTGCTCCATTCAATCCGGAGTGATTGATCGATTTGCTGCCAATTGATGGAACTTGCCTAAAACCTTGTTGGGCTTTCTTGGGGCAGTTAATTGCTTTATGATCCAGACCGGAGCAGTAAATTCAAATAATCCTTGCTTCACAATTAATCCGGGTGTGCCCCCATTGTAAACATTTGGAGCAAAGGGCTGCCCAATTAGCGGCAAGATTTTCGATAACTTGCTGAGAGTAAAGAGCTTGCGCTAAGTCCGCTTTGTGTTGCGCCATGAGCCAGGGGGCCAAGCCTCATGAGAGGGGGCATATTTAAAGGCCGATTTCAAAAAATAGAGAGGAAGCGGGGCGTAGGGCATATTCAGCGGACATTTAAATGCACCGAGGGGCAGGATTTGCATGACTTGATTGTCCTCACAGTGCGCCTGGGCCAAGTAATGGTGCATTAATGCGTTGCGATTAGTGACCTTGGCTGAAATTATGCCTGAGTTTTGAACCAGGGCAAAAGAGCCGAATTGGATACGATCACCCTGAGCCAACGAAGAAGAAGCTTCATGTGCATTTTTGTTTGAGAAATTCCATTGATCCAACTTAATAAGCCCAAATTTGCTAAGAACTTTCGCAGAAGAATGATCCACATCTCCAGTGGATTTAAGAAACCTCAATGGGGTTTTGAGAGCAACGGGTTTCCGAGCCCCGATTTCAACTAATTCAGTATCAGCATGCCAATGATTATCGAAAGAATGAGCTTTGGCAAAACGTCAATTGAATAAGTGGAAATGGCAGACGAAATCAGGCCAAACTCGATCCTTGAGACCATAGACAAAATGTCCCACTTTGTTATTAGCCACAGAGAATCGAAAGGACCGAGCATTGATCTTAGCCACCTTGTAACCAGAAGAAATCCCTCCAAGGCAGCATTGCAAAGCAACCCCCACAGTTTCAACATCCAGAGGAAAAGAGGCAGACGAAAATGAAACCACCAAAAAGAACTCTTTGGCATCCCGAGAGGGAGAGAAAGGCACCGTGGAACCAAATTTCCTTCTCACCTGATCCGCCAGGGCAAGGCCCGGGGCAAAATCCCAATGTAGCAAGCTATCCATGGAAGAATTGAGTTAGAATTTGCCATTGTGGGTGGAGAGCCGGTGTGGGAGAGAGGAGAGGTGGGGGAGAGGTGGGAGAGCCATTTTCTGCCAGTATGACATGCTTTACGGCTTAGAACCGGGACTTCAACGACGTTTTGAACGTCATGGAGCATATGAGATGTTCCAGGAGTTGAAGTTAATATTTCAAGCAAATGCCCACATTGAGAGATATGAAGTCTCCAATAAGTTATATAGCTGCAAGATGGAGGAGAATAGTTCTGTCAGTGAGCATATACTCAAAATGTCTGGGTATCATAATCACTTGACTCAACTAGGAGTTAATCTTCCTGTTGATAGTGTCATTGACAGAGTTCTTCAATCACTGCCACCAAGCCACATGAGCTTCATGATGAACTATAATATGCAAGGGATGAATAAGTCAATTCCCGAGCTCTTCGCAATGCTAAAGGCTGCGGAGGTAGAAATCAAAAAAGGAGCATCAAGTGTTGATGGTCAATAAGACCGCCATTTTCAAGAAAAATGGCAAAGGGAAGAAGAAGGGTGGCTTCAAGAAGAACAGCAAACAAGTTGCTGACCTAAGTCTGGACCTAAGCCTAAGACTGAGTGCTTCTACTACAAACAGACTGGTCACTGGAAGCGGAACTGCCCCAAGTATTTGGCGGATAAGAAGGATGGCAAGGTGAACAAAGGTATATGTGATATACATGTTATTGATGTGTACCTTACCAGAGCTCGCAGTAGCACATGGGTATTTGATACTGGTTCTGTTGCTAATATTTGCAACTCGAAACAGGGACTACGGATTAAGCCAACGAGAATAAATGGATCTTCAAGAAGAAGACTGGCGCTGATGGTAATGTTACTATCTATAAAGCTCGATTTGTGGCAGAAGGTTTTCAACAAGTTCAAGGGATTGACTACGATGAGACCTTCTCACCCGTAGCAATGCTTAAGTCTGTCCGAATCATGTTAGCAATTGCCGCATTTTATGATTATGAAATTTGGCAAATGGATGTCAAAACTGCATTCCTGAATGGATTTCTAGAAGAAGAGTTGTATATGATGCAACCGGGAGGTTTTGTCGATCCAAAGGGAGCTAACAAAGTGTGCAAACTCCAGCGATCAATTTATGGACTGGTGCAAGCCTCTCGGAGTTGGAATAAACATTTTGATAGTGTGATCAAAGCATATGGTTTTATACAGACTTGTGGAGAAGCATGTATTTACAAGAAAGTGAGTGGGAGCTCTGTAGCATTTCTGATATTATATGTGGATGACATATTTTTGATTGGAAATGATATAGAATTTCTGGATAACATAAAAGGATATTTGAATAAGAGTTTTTCAATGAAAGACCTTGGTGAAGCTGCTTATATATTGGGCATCAAGATCTATAGAGATAGATCGAGACACTTAATTGGACTTTCACAAAGCACATACCTTGACAAAGTTTTGAAGAAGTTCAAAATGGATCAAGCAAAGAAAGGGTTCTTGCCTGTGTTACAAGGTGTGAAGTTGAGTAAGACTCAATGCCCGACCACTGCAGAAGATAGAGAGAAAATGAAAGATGTTCCCTATGCTTCAGCCATAGATTCTATCATGTATGCAATGTTGTGTACCAGACCTGATGTGTGCCTTGCTATTAGTTTAGCAGGTTGGTACCAAAGTAATCCAGGAGTGGATCACTGGACAACGGTCAAGAACATCCTGAAATACCTGAAAAGGATGAAGGATATGTTTCTCGTTTATGGAGGTGACAAAGAGCGCGTCGTAAATGGTTACGTCGATGCAAGCTTTGACACTGATCTGGACGATTCTAAATCGCAAGCCGGATACGTGTTTTTATTAAACGGTGGAGCTGTCAGTTGGTGCAATTCTAAAGAAAGCATCATAGCGGGATCTACATGTGAAGCGGAGTACATAGCGGCTTCAGAAGCAGCAAATGATGGAGTCTGGATGAAGGACTTCATATCCGATCTAGGTGTCATACCTAGTGCATCGGGTCCAATGAAAATCTTTTGTGACAATACTGGTGCAATTGCTTTGGCAAAGGAATCTAGATTCACAAGAGAACCAAGAACATCAAGAGACGCTTCAACTCCATCCGGGATCAAGTCCAGGTGGGAGACATAGAGATTTGCAAGATACATACGGATCTGAATGTTGCAGACCCGTTGACTAAGCATCTTCCACGAGCAAAACATGATCAGCACCAAGGCTCCATGGGTGTTAGAATCATTGCTGTGAAATATGCCCTAGAGGCAATAATAAAGTTATTATTTATTTCCGTATATCATGATAAATGTTTATTATTCATGCTAGAATTGTATTAATCGGAAACATGATACATGTGTGAATACATGGACAAACAGAGTGTCACTAGTATGCCTCTATTTGACTAGCTCATGGATCAAAGATGGTTATGTTTCCTAGCCTTAGACAAAGAGTTGTCATTTGATTAACGAGATCACATCATTAGGAGAATGATGTGATTGACTTGACCCATTCTGTTAGCTTAGCACTTGATCATTTAGTTTGTTGCTATTGCTTTCTTCATGACTTATACATGTTCCTATGACTATGAGATTATGCAACTCCCGTGTACCAGAGGAACACTTTGTGTGCTACCAAACATCACAAAGTAACTGGGTGATTATAAAGGTGCTCTACAGGTGTCTTCGAAGGTACTTGTTGAGTTGGCGTATTTCGATATTAGGATTTGTCACTCCGATTATCGGAGAGGTATCTCTAGGCCCACTCGGTAATACACATCACTTAAGCCTTGCAAGCATTGCAACTAATGAGTTAGGTGTGGGATGATGTGTTACGGAACGAGTAAAGAGACTTGCCGGTAACGATATTGAACTAGGTATTGAGATACCGACGATCGAATCTCAGGCAAGTAACATACCGATGACGAAAGGAACAACGTATGTTGTTATGCGGTTTGACCGATAAAGATCTTCGTAGAATATGTAGGAGCCCATATGAGCATCCAGGTTCCGCTATTGGTTATTGACCGAAGACATGTCTCGGTCATTTCTACATAGTTCTCGAACCCGTAGGGTCCGCACGCTTAAAGTTCGATGACGGTTATATTATGAGTTTATGGTTTTTGATTTACCGAAGGTAGTTCGGAGTCCCAGATGTGATCACGGACATGACGAGGAGTCTCAAAATGTTCGAGACATAAAGATTGATATATTGGACGACTATATTTGGATACCGGAATGGTTCCGCGTGAGATCTGGATAATACCGGAGGTTATCGGAACCCCCCGGGAGGTATATGGGCCTTAATGGGCTTTAGTGGAAAGGAGGGGAAAGGAGCAAGGGGCCCCCCCAAGCCCAATCCGAATTGGGAGCCCCCCCTTTTCCTTCCTCCCTCCTTCCTCTTCCTTCCCTCTCCCTCTCAAAATAGGAAAAGGAGGAGTCCTACTCCCGGTGGGAATAAGACTCCCCCTTGGGCGCGCCTCCTCCCCTTGGTCGGCCCTCTCCTCCCCTCCTTTATATACGGAGGAGAGGGGCACCCCATAGACACAACAATTGATCTCTTGGATCTTTTAGCCGTGTGCGGTGCCCCTCTCCACCATAGTGCACCTCGATAATATCGTAGAGGTGCTTAGGCGAAGCCCTGCGACGGTAGAACATCAACATCGTCACCACACCGTCGTGCTGACGGAACTCTCCCTCAAAGCTCGGTTGGATCGGAGTTCGAGGGACATCATTGAGTTGAACGTGTGCAGAACTCGGAGGTGTCGTGCGTTCAATACTTGATCGGTCGGATCGTGAAGACGTATGACTACATCAACCGCGTTGTGCTAACGCTTCCGCTTTCGGTCTACGAGGGTACATGGACACACTCTCCCCTCTAGTTGCTATGCATCACCATGATCTTGCATGTGCGTAGGAATTTTTTTGAAATTACTACGTTCCCCAACAAAAACTAGCGCCACCGCTGCTCAAAGAGTTTGAAGGGCTACGTGGGGTCAATACTGGCCAGGACCCGTTCACTCCAAGACGTGCAACCCGGTCCGTGTGTGCCGGCAACACAAGGAAGACGAAGGCCTCGGCAGCTGAAACGGTTCTGCTCAAAACCCTAGGTTTTGACTGTGATGGTCTGGCGGTCTCGGAGGATGCGCTAGGTCAGCTGCGTATGGTGTTTGACTCACCTCTTCAGGAGCCGCAGTTGAGGGCCATCACAGCTATATTCGGGAAGGCGATGCCGCTCAATCTTGCGGTGGAGACAGGGACGGCTGAGCCGGTCTTGGCGCAGTAGGCGTGATCGCACTGGCAACTTTGGAGGCATATTTCTGTTGTCTCTCAACGCCCTGGAGCTGGTGTGCTGGAACGTTCAAGGTCTCAACAATCTGGCCAAAAGGAAGGCGCTCAGAGGATTTGTAGAATCTGTCCGTGCGGCGATTGTTTGTATCTTGGAAACTAAATTAGAGGTGGTGGACACTTTTGTAATCTTGCAATGCATGGGGCCGAATTATGATGGTTTCACTTATTTGCCGGCGTCGGACACTAGAGGTGGTATCTTTGTGGCTTGGGACACCACGCGGACACGCTTGAAAAAATTTGTCAACGATTCCCATAGCATTACTGGATACGTTTCGCCCACGGAGGGAGTGCCATGGTGGCTAACAGTAGTATACGGGCCGCAGGAGGATGAACACAAGATCAATTTCTTGAACGAGCTTACAGAGCGTAGATCGCTAAGCCCATGGCCTTGGCTTGTTATGGGAGACTTCAACCTTATCCTATATGCGGCAGACAAAAGTAACTCCAACCTAGATAGGAGAATGATGGGGAAGTTCAAGCGTTTTGTTGATGATAACGCGTTCAAGGAGCTCTTTTTGCATGGACGCAAGTACACATGGAGCAATGAACGGGAGACGCCCACACTCACTAAGATACACTAGTAGAAAAGGGGGCAACGGTCCAGGCCGGGTCAGCCCATTAGTCCCGGTTCAGTCCAGAACCGGGACCAATGGGGGCATTGGACCCGGTTCGTGAGCCCAGGGGGCCGGCCGGGCCACGTGGGCCATTGGTCCCAGTTCGTCTGGACCTTTTGGTCCCAGTTTGTGGGACGAACCGGGACCAATGGGCCTCGCTCCTGGCCCACCACCATTGGTCCCGGTTGGTGGCTTGAACCGGGACCAAAGGCTCCCCTTTAGTCCCGGTTCATGCCACCAACCGGGACCAATGAGGTGACTATATATACCCCCTCGCGTAAGAGCAGAGCACACTGCTCTGTTTTTTTCTGGCCGAGGGGGAGAGGGCTTGGTGGTGCTCTAGCTCACCTCCTATGCACACAAGGTGTTCGATGGAATGCCCGAGCCACACTACTTAAGCTTTCTCCTCTCCAAGCTCGACCTCCAAGCTCCATTTTCCTCAATATTTGTCTAGGTTTAGCGGTCCGTCGCACCCCGTCCCCGTCTTCACCGCCGTCGATCACCCGCGCCGAGCTCATCGCCGGCACCACTGTGGTGAGCCTCTTGTTCTTATCTTTTTTCTGAAAGGAAAAATATTCTTACTTGTATGTTTACATAGATACTTGTATTATTTTCTTACTTTTATTATTGCATCTTATATAGTGCGATGGTTTTGGTATCCGCCCCCGTCGGCCCTCGTCCTGTCTATGATTTGGATGTGGTATATATATTATCTTTATAACTATTGGTTCATTTATTGTTTATGAAAATTATGCCGACCAACGTGACATAGATTTTATTTATGTAGGATGTATACAACAACAACAACAACAACAACAACAACAACAACAACAACAACAACAACAACAACAACAACAACAACAACAAAGCCTTTAGTCCCGAACAAGTTGGGGTAGGCTAGAGGTGAAACCCATAAGATCTCGCAACCAACTCATGGCTCTGGCACATGGATAGCAAGCTTCCATGCACCCCTGTCCATAGCTAGCTCTTTGGTGATACTCCAATCCTTCAGGTCTCTCTTAACGGACTCCTCCCATGTCAAATTTGGTCTACCCCACCCTCTCTTGACATTCTCCGCACGCTTTAGCCGTCCACTATGCACCGGAGCTTCTGGAGGCCTGCGCTGAATATGCCCAAACCATCTCAGACGATGTTGGACAAGCTTCTCTTCAATTGGTGCTACCCCAACTCTATCTCGTATATCATCATTCTGGACTCAATCCTTCCTCGTGTGGCCACACATCCATCTCAACATACGCATCTCCGCCACACCTAACCGTTGAACATGTCGCCTTTTAGTCGGCCAACACTCAGCGCCATACAACATTGCGGGTCGAACCGCCGTCCTGTAGAACTTGCCTTTTAGCTTTTGTGGCACTCTCTTGTCACAAAGAATGCCAGAAGCTTGGCGCCACTTCATCCATCTGGCTTTGATTCGATGATTCACATCTTCATCAATACCCCCATCCTCCTGCAGCATTGACCCCAAATACCGAAAGGTGTCCTTCTGAGGTACCACCTGGCCATCAAGGCTAACCTCCTCCTCACACCTAGTAGTACTGACACCGCACATCATGTACTCGATTTTAGTTCTACTAAGCCTAAACCCTTTCGATTCCAAGGTTTTTCTCCATAACTCTAACTTCCTATTTACCCCCGCCCGACTATCGTCAACTAGCACCACATCATCCGCAAAGAGCATACACCATGGGATATCTCCTTGTATATCCCTTGTGACCTCATCCATCACCAATCCAAAAAGATAAGGGCTCAAAGCTGACCCCTGATGCAGTCCTATCTTAATCGGGAAGTCATCAGTGTCGACATCACTTGTTCGAACACTTGTCACAACATTATCGTACATTTATGTAGGATGTATGTGAATCGGAAATTCCAACCGACCCTATTGTCGAGAGGTTAAATTTAGTTGAAGAAGAAAACAATTTGTTGAAGGAAAAAATAAAAAAAATTGAGGAGGAGAAGATGATATTGGAGTTGCATGTTGCGGATGTCGTCGATGATCACAAGATCAAGATGGATGCAATGCGCTTGAAGATTAGAAAGATTAGAAAATATGTCATTCATACCGAGGCTTGGTATCATTATGCCGTCGGATCAATTGTTACCTTGGTTGCGATTATGATCGCATTTGTTTTCGCATTGAAATGTTTTACATTGTTTCAATGTATGGTTTAATTAATTAGATGCTCTGGAGAGCTATATGTTGTTAGATGAGAACTATGTATGTACTTTGGTTTTAATGTGATGATGAACTTCTATTAATTTGGACACTTAATTATATATAATGCACGCAGATGAACCGGCAATGGATGTACGGTGACAGACACACCTCCGAGTACATTAAGGGCGTGCATGAGTTTCTCGATGTGGCTGAGGCAAACAAGCAGAATGGTTTTATGTGTTGTCCATGCACTGAATGTGGGAATACGAGGTCTTACTCTAACCGGAAAATCCTTCACTCCCACCTGCTTTACAAGGGTTTCATGCCACACTATAATGTTTGGACGAGGCACGGAGAAATAGGGGTTATGATGGAAGACGGCGAAGAAGAAGAGTACGATGACAACTATGTGCCCCCTGAATATGGTGATGCTGCAACGGGGGGAGCTGGTGAAGATCAAGAGGAACCAGACGATGTGCCCAATGATGCTGCAATGGGTGAAGCTGCTGAAGATCAAGAGGAACCAGACGATGTGCCCGATGATGATGATCTCCGCCGGGTCATTGTCGATGCAAGGACGCAATGCGAAAGTCAAAAGGAGAAGCTGAAGTTCGATCGCATATTAGAGGATCACAAAAAAGGGTTGTACCCCAACTGCGAAGATGGCAACACAAAGCTCGGTACCGTACTGGAATTGCTACAGTGGAAGGCAGAGAATGCTGTGGCTGACAAAGGATTTGAGAAGCTACTGAAAATATTGAAGAAGAAGCTTCCAAAGGATAACGAATTGCCCGACTGTACATACGCAGCAAAGAAGGTCGTATGCCCTCTAGGATTGGAGGTGGAGAAGATACATGCATGCCCTAATGACTGCATCCTCTACCGCGGTGCATACAAGGATCTGAACGCATGCCCGGTATGCGGTGCATTGCGGTATAAGATCAGACGAGATGACCCTGGTGATGTTGACGGCGAGCCCCCTAGGAAGAGGGTTCCTGCGAAGGTGATGTGGTATGCTCCTATAATACCATGGTTGAAACGTCTGTTCAGAAACGAAGAGCATGCCAAGTTGATGCGATGGCACAGTGAGGACCGGAAGAAAGACGGGAAGTTGAGAGCACCCGCTGACGGGTCACAGTGGAGAAAAATCGAGAGAAAGTACTGGGATGAGTTTGCAAAGGACCCAAGGAATGTATGGTTTGCTTTAAGCGTGGATGGCATTAATCCTTTCGGGGAGCAGAGCAGCAATCACAGCACCTGGCCCGTGACTCTATGTATGTATAACCTTCCTCCTTGGATGTGCATGAAGCGGAAGTTCATTATGATGCCAGTTCTCATCCAAGGCCCTAAGCAACCCGGAAACGACATTGATGTGTACCTAAGGCCATTAGTTGAAGAACTTTTACAGCTGTGGAATGGGAACGGTGTACGTACGTCGGATGAGCACAGACAGGAGGAATTTAACCTAAAGGTGTTGCTGATCGTGACCATCAACGATTGGCCCGCTCTCAGTAACCTTTCAGGACAGACAAACAAAGGATACCACGCATGCATGCACTGTTTAGATGACACTGAAAGTATATACCTAGACAAATGCAGGAAGAATGTGTACCTGGGCCATCGTCGATTTCTTCCGACCAACCATCAATGTCGAAAGAAAGGCAAGCATTTCAAAGGCGAGGCAGATCACCGAAAGAAGCCCGCCATGCGTATCGGTGATCACGTACTTGCTATGGTCAATGATTTACATGTAATCTTTGGAAAGGGTCCCGGCGGACTAGCTGTTCCGAATGACGCTGAGGGACACGCACCCATGTGGAAGAAGAAATCTATATTTTGGGACCTACCCTACTGGAAAGACCTAGAGGTCCGCTCTTCAATCGACGTGATGCACGTGATGAAGAACCTTTGTGTGAACCTGCTAGGCTTCTTGGGCGTGTATGGGAAGACAAAAGATATACCTGAGGCACGGGAGGACCTGCAACATTTGCACGAAAAAGATGGCATGCCTCCGAAGCAGTATAAAGGTCCTGACAGCTACGCTCTTACGAAAGAAGAGAAAGAAATCTTCTTTGAATGCCTGCTCGGTATGAAGGTCACGACTGGCTTCTCGTCAAATATAAAGGGAATAATAAATATGCTAGAGAAAAAGTTTCAGAACCTAAAGTCTCATGACTGCCACGTGATTATGACGCAACTGCTTCCGGTTGCATTGAGGGGGCTTCTACCGGAAAACGTCCGATTAGCCATTGTGAAGCTATGTGCATTCCTCAATGCAATCTCTCAGAAGGTGATCGATCCAGAAATCGTACCAAGGCTAAGGAGTGATGTGGTGCAATGTCTTGTCAGTTTCGAGCTGGTGTTCCCATCATCCTTCTTCAATATCATGACGCACGTCCTAGTTCATCTAGTCGACGAGATTGTCATCCTAGGGCCCGTATTTCTACACAATATGTTCCCCTTTGAGAGGTTCATGGGAGTCCTAAAGAAATATGTTCGTAACCGCGCTAGGCCAGAAGGAAGCATCTCCATGGGCCATCAAACAGAGGATGTTATTGGGTTTTGTGTTGACTTCATTCCTGGCCTTAAGAAGATAGGTCTCGCTAAATCGCGGTATGAGGGGAGACTGACTAGAAAAGGCACTCTTGGAAGTGACTCAATAATATGCAGGGACGGATATTCTTGGTCTCAAGCACACTACACAGTTCTACAGAACTCTACCTTGGTGACCCCGTATGTCGATGAACACAAGAACAGTCTGCACTCCAAACACCCGGAGCAGTGCGACGACTGGATTACATGTGAACACATCAGGACTTTCAGCAGTTGGTTGGAAACACGTCTCAGAGGTGACAACACTGTTTGTGATGAGCTGTACTTGTTGTCCAGGGGACCATCTTTGACTGTATTGACTTACAAAGGATACGAGATAAATGGGAATACATTTTACACGGTCGCCCAAGATCAAAAGAGCACCAACCAAAACAGCGGTGTCCGCTTTGATGCAGCAACCGAGAGCGGAAAGGACACATATTATGGTTACATAGTGGACATATGGGAACTTGACTACGGACATGATTTTAAGGTCCCTTTGTTTAAGTGCAAATGGGTCAATCTGTCAGGCGGCAGGGTACAGGTAGACCCATAGTACGGAATGACAACAGTGGATCTGAAAAATCTTGGGTACACTGACGAACCGTTCGTCCTAGCCAATGATGTGGCACAGGTTATCTATGTGAAGGACATGCCTACCAAACCGAGAAAAAGAAAAGATAAGGAAGCGAATACATCATACAATGAGCCAAAGCGCCACATAGTTCTTTCAGGAAAAAGGGATACCCTGGGAGTGGAGGGCAGGACAGACATGTCTGAAGATTATGAAAAGTTTCATGAAATTCCTCCCTTTAATGTCAAGGCTGACCCAAGCATCCTGATAAGTGATGAAGATTATCCATGGTTACGGCGCAATAAGCAAATGACACAAGCGAAGAAAAAGTGAAGACTTTCTCCCGCAACTATTATGATGATACCATGCCAACTTTGTAACACACGAGTATGCTATGCCAACTTTTCCAGAGTTCATTTGAAAACTATGAATTTAGGTCGAATTTTCTCTATAGGTGCATCTATGTTCATTTTTTTAGTAAAGTTAATCACAAACTTGTGATTCACACAAATTTCAAAGAATTCAAATTTTAACTATTCAAATTTGAAAACTAATGGCACTAACAGAAAGTTTATATTTTTCTAAAACTAATGGCACTAACAGAAAGTTTATAATTTTGCTGACCTAAAAGCAAAAAGAATTAAAAAAATAAAGCAAAAAACAAAAGAAAATAAATAATACAGAAAACAAAACAAAAAACTGAAAAAAATAAAAATAGCAACAATAAGTATTTTGTTGTAAGTAGAAACAAAATAAAATAAATAAAGCAATAAAGAAAACAAAAAGAACTAAAAAAGTGTTTTCAAATTTGAAAAGTAATGGCACTAACAGAAAGTTTATAATTTTTGTGACCTAAAAGAAAAAAATCACTAAAAAACTATAAGTATTTAGCTCTAAGTAGAAATGAACAAATAAATAGTAAAAAAATGCCACCTAGTGAGCCACCACGACCTGAATACGACTAGAAGCCCATCCATGGGCTAGGATTTAGGCCCGCAGAAGGCCCAGCAGGCCCACAGGCATAGCGGTGTGAGATTAGGCCCAGAGGCCTGCAGTTCTGAGGAGTTCGATGGAGATGGCGGGGCAGCGCTTATAAACAGGTGCGGCCGCTCCTCAGCTAGCGAGGTGGGACTAAACATCCCACCGCACCGCGGCTTTGGCAGGCGCAGGCCTTTGGTCCCGGTTGGTGGCACCAACCGGGACTAAAGGGGGCATTGGTCACGGTTCGTGGCACAAACCGTGACCAATGCCCCCCTTTAGTCCCGGTTGGTGCCACCAACCGGGACCAAAGGCCGCCGCTTCCCGCCCTTTGGGCTGCTGGAAAGAGGCCTTTGGTCCCGGTTGGTGGCACCAACCGGGACTAAAGGGGGCATTGGTCCCGGTTTGTGTCACGAACCGGGACCAATGCTCTCAGTATATAAGAAAACACTTGTGAAATTTTCATTCAGTTCCTCAATCTCCTCGCTGCCCCGCCGCCCTCTGCCTCGTCGCCCGTGCCCGTGACGCCGTTGTCGTCGCCCCCGCCCATCGTCGCCGCGCCTTCCCTAGCCGCCCGAGGTCACCGTCGTCGCCCGCTCGCCGTCGGCCGTGCCCTCGCCCGACGCCGCTCGCCGCCCTGCCCCGACGCGCGTCGCGCGCCCCGGCCCGCCCGTCGTCGTCGCCCTGCCCCGCCCGTAGCCGTCGCCCTGCCCCTCCGTTGGTTCGGCCGGCGCCCCTCCCCTGTTTTTTTTCATATATTATATGCTTGTGTAGGTTGTGTATATTGCTTCTTTGTGTATATTATGTAGATATGTCAGTATATATATTGTGTATATTGCTTCTTTTATGATTTTTTTCATATATATGTTTGTATTTTTCTTTTTTATAAAAATGTATATATGTTTGTATGTTCTCTGTGTATATATGTTCATATATGCAAAAGTTAGATTTAAATATTTAGAAAAGGATTATCTATATATGTTCTCTGATTTAGTACATTTTAGGTTAGTTTCATTTCTAGAAAAGTTCTATATATTTAGGAGAGGAAAAAGGAAAATAAGAAGAGGAAAAAGGAGAAGAAGAGGAGAGGAAGAAAAGGAAGAGGAGAAGAAGAAAGGAATAGATTCTATTTTTTCTTCTTCTCCTCTATTCCTTTCTTCTTCTCCTCTTTTTTTATTCTTTTTTTTCTTCGATCTTCTCCTCTATTCCTTTCTTCTTCTCCTCTTTTTATTTCTTCTTCGTATTCTTATGTTTCATCAGGTATGTCGTCGTCGATATACCCCTCCCGATAACTTCAACACGAGGGGGGGTCAATATACCCCCTCCCGATAACTTCAGCACGAGGGGGGTCGATATATATACCACCTCCCGATAACTTCAACACGAGGGGGGTCGATATACCCTAAATAGCAAGTATCGTGGGTGTGAGATACATGTGGCCGTCGGTGTCAGACAGTACATCCACGTCCCACAAGTGACGCGGGCGTCGACCCGTGTCACTTGTGGGACGTGGATGTAGTGTCCAACACCGACGGCCACATGTATCTCACACCCACGATACTTGCTATTTGGGGTTTCCTCTACCGCTCGGCGACCCTGACCCTCGATGACCCTCGTTCCCGATAAAAAAAGAGGAAGAAGAAGAAGAAAAAAAAAGAGGAGAAGAAAGATCTTTCTTCTCCTCTTTTTTTCTTCTTCTTCCTCTTTTTTTTATCGGGAACGACTCTTTCTTCTTCTCTTTTTTTTCTTCTTCTTCCTCTTTTTTTATCGGGAACGAGGGTCGTCGAGGGTCAGGGTCGCCGAGCGGTAGAGGAAACCCTAAATAGCAAGTATCGTCGATGTGAGATACATGTGGCCGTCGGTGTCGGACACTACATCCACGTCCCACAAGTGACGCGGGCTTCGACGCCCACGTCACTTGTGGGATGTGGATGTAGTGTCCGACACCGACGGCCACATGTATCTCACACCCACGATACTTGCTATTTAGGGTTTCCTCTACTGCTCGGCAACCCTCGACGACCCTCGTTCCCGATAAAAAAAGAGGAAGAAGAAGAAAAAAAGAGGAGAAGAAAGAATAGAGGAGTTCTTACTCCTCTATTCTTTCTTCTCCTCTTTTTTTCTTCTTCTTCCTCTTTTTTTATCCTTCAAGCGTTGTCGAGGCCACCCCAAACCCTAGAGAAGCAGCGTCGAGGCCACTAATTAATATTAGTTCTATGTTTGCCACTGATATATCCATCTTTCATGTTTGAATAATAATTGTCATGTTGTAAATATTTATAGAAACTATGGACACCGCCCGAGATGAAGTACAAGAAGAGTTGTTAGGGGACATAATCGCACGAGGAAGTGATGCCGTCTGCTCGTTGTTTCTCAACGACACCGATGGTCTAGAAGCAGCTGGCTATGATTATGATGGCTCCGGTGACCTAATGCCGGTGCAAGAAGGAGACCGTGAGGACGGCTCCAGTGACACAATGCTGGTGCAAGAAGGAGACCGTGATGACGTCTCCGGTGACCGAACCGAGTCTGGCCAGGTATATATATTAGTTAAGCTTCTGCTGACTAGCTAATTGATGCATTCATTGTTTTGGTATGTACACATATTAATTAAGTCTTTGTTCTTTTTTCTAGCCCTCCGGATCGAGCACAACTTCGGTAAAGAGACGAGGCCCGAAGAAAAAGTTGAGCTCGGATGAAAAGTTTGAGATCATAGCAATCGCGCCCGACGGCCAACCGATTGAACCCCTCCGGACAAAGAGCGCATTTGTTGCTCAGTGTGGGGTTTTGGTTAGGAATAAGATCCCGGTCAACATCCAGCAATGGTTAAAGCCGGCTACAGAAGACCCTAAGGTGTCTTATGTCAATGATGTGCAGAAAAATGATCTTTGGACTAAGCTGAAGTCAAATTTCACCCTACCGCCAGAGGATGATCCGGAGAAGCTAGTTAAAGAGCAATTAATCAAGTCTTTTGCTCTTAAGAGGATGGCAGCACTATTCAGGAGGTGGAAGAAAGAGCTGAATAAGTTTGTCGAAAATAAAGAGACACCAGAATTCAAGGGCAGATATGAGAAGATCAGAGATCACTGGCCCGCATTTGTGGCCCACAAGACATCGGAAAAGAGTAAGAATATGTCGGTGACAAACAAGCGAAATGCTGCGAAGAAGAAGCATCACCATCGCACGGGGTCAGGTGGCTACCTCATAGCCCGGCCTAAGTGGGCCAAGATTGAGAATGATCTGGTTGATAAAGGGATCGAACCAGAGACAATTAACTAGCCAGACCGTTGCCGGACTTGGTTCTTCAGGGCTGGCGGAACCTTGGACCCTGTATCAGGGAAGTGCATTTGGACGAACAATCAAATAGACATACCAGTCACGAAGCTTCATCAGTATATTGAAGCAGCGCAGCAAGGGGCGTTCGTTCCAGACAGAGAGAACGACGAGCTCACAATGGCCCTCGCTAATCCTGAGCACCCTGGACGGACACGAGGCACGCCAGGCTCCATTCCGTGGAAGGTTGGGTTTCCGGACGTAGGCGGTTACAAATGCCACAAGAGGAGGAAGAAAGTGGAGCAGACCCAACTGCAGGCGCTGCACGCTAGGGTACAAGCGATAGATGAACGAGAAGCAAATCACGGCAAACGAACTGCCGAAGCTTCCCCCGAAGCTACCCCGCCATCTCAGCAGAGAAGCAGCATGGCTTCCACCAAGCTGCTTCAGCCGGAGCATATCTTGACGGCTCCTGCCAGCTATCCCGTGGATGCTATCACGGAGTCTCAAAATTGCCACCTTATGACGCAATGGATTTATATGAAGGTCAAGGCGGCTGTTGGCTCTGTTTTTCCTACTGAACCCGGCGCAACTCTTCACTGTCGGCCGATTCCAGAAGGATATGCTAGGGTGATGGTGGATGAAATAACGAAGGGATTTGAGGACCTCCAGCTTGACCACCCTACCGGTGAAGGGGAGACTCGGCTGGGTTCTGCTCTGAAGACTCCATGCCTATGGCGGAAGGAGCTCATCAACCTTCCGAACTGGACGCCTCCGCCTCCTCCTCCTCCTCCGGCGAGTCAGGGCACTCCGCCTCCTCCACCGCCTCCTCCTCCGGCGAGTGACGATCAGGGCACTCGGCCGGCTCCTTCTCCGGGGCGTGGCGGCACTCCGCCTCCTTCTCCGCCTGCACCGGCGTGCCCGAGCAGCCAGCCTCCTCCTTCTCCGCCTCGTCAGCAAGGGCAGAAGAGACCTGCCGCCGCTCCAGCTGCTCCGGCGCGTCGTAGTCCTTCTCCTCCGCCTCGTAAGCAAGTAAAGAAGAGAACCGCTCCGTCTGCTCTACCGGCGTCTAGCAGTACAGCCAGAGGCGGGAGGACATACAGATTCGGTCCTTCTCTGAAGACTCCAGAGAAGTTACCATACGAGAGGACCCCGGAGGAGAATGCCAAGATCGCACGAGAATAAGTGAGGAACTTCTTTGAAGGGGTGAAAGCAAAGAAACATCCACCTCTAGAGGAGAAGGTAGATCCGGTGAAAGCGAAACGCACTCTGGCTACCCTGACAAAACCACCCAAGTCTCCGCCAAAAGGAAACTATGAGCGCATTATTGGAAAGAAATTTGCCGAAGCAGAGTGGTCGGGAAGTATTGTCAGTGATCAAAGGCTGAAAGAACGACGAGTTGGGAAACAAATTGCCCAGCTCGGCGAACAAGCGAAGCAATCATGCCCCCCGCTCAAGGTGCCTAGCGACATCATCGCTAATGATCCGAGGATGGTGCCCGGTTATGGCAATCTTGGAGATTACCTGCCCGACGATGTACATTATGATTTCATGGAGGTGCAGATACAAAGATACAAGTATGGGAAGCCTCTCGTCAAATATGAAAGATATTTATGAACGATGATGCGAAGATTGCATGATTGGTACTTGAAAATCTGTAGAGAGTCTGGGGGAGGAGTGCTTTGTATGTGAGAGTTAAAATGGAGCATGACCTCGTTGGAATTGATCTGTTGCCTGTTCCATTTGAGGAGTTCTTTCAGTTTTTCAATCAATTGGCCCTCGATAACGCAACGGTCACCTGCTACTGTCTGTAAGTAGTACTACTTCTATCATTAAGTCTCTCTATATAGCTCAGCTCTTTCATTGCATGTATTTATAATTATCCTCACTATATTATGCAGATTGAAGATCGTCGAATTGAAGAAAAGACAAATCGGTGATATTGGGTTCATTAACACAAATATCATAGATGCAACTTAGGTTAAATTTCATGCCGCAGATACCGAGGCCAACTTGCTACGATCGTTGGTAATAAATGAAAACAAAGATATAATACTCTTTCCTTACAACTTCAAGTGAGTGTTACTGTCTTGTGCATATTCGGTTTCCCTTATATATTAGTCAAGATTATAGTAATGTAATTGATGAGTTATGCATGCGTGTGCAGTTTCCACTATATTCTCCTAGAGATTAAGCTTGAGAAGGGACTAGTAACCGTCTTAGACTCAAGACGAAAAGATCCCCGGGACTATGCGGACATGACTCAAATGCTCGAGAAGTAAGTTAAATCGATCATTATCCACCATATCATCAACTTTGTTCATTTCCTGATATATCAAGTAATTGTTTTCTTTGTCTGGCAGGGTTTGGAAAAAATTCACCAAAAAAGCTCCGGGACTCCCAAAGAAGCTGCAATTTAGACACCCGAAAGTAAGTACTATAGTAGCATGTTCCGCGCATCTCCTATTGATTCAAGCGCTAGTTTCATCAATACCATTTGGCATTCTTGCTTATCAGTTTGATTGACCTCTATTTCTTGTAAAGTGGTTGTGGCAGGAATAAGGGAATGATTTCTGTGGATACTGCGTTTGCGAGTCCATCCGCCACACGACCTGTGAGCGGGGCTACTCTGACGAACAATATGAAGTGCGTAAATAACAACATTCACAATTTTATTTTATTACCATCATTTGTGTTGAGTTTCATTCATTCATATATATATATATATGTATTGACCCCCTTCTTCAAATTAGATGTTTCAGAAGCGGGATGAACTCCTAGCACCAGCTCGCATGCGAGCAATTCAAGAGGAATTGGCAGCATTCTTTCTTGACCACGTGATCGCTGAAGACGGAGAATACTATGTGGACCATGAGTCCGTATGTTAGGAGATTATATTTGTAAGAGATAATTATTGTATATATGTAGCCGGTAGTGTCGGATAGATATACGAGAACTTGTTATTCGACCAATCTCTCGGAGAAGGAGACGTGGTCGATATCACTTCTCTCTGTATGCATATATGTTCATGACGATCTTCTGTTTCCTTCATTTGCTTACTAGCTAGCTAGCGTGTCTAGTCCTCTCTATACGTATGTATAGTACATAGCGTCGACCAAGCACGGACATAAGAGAGGACACTTCTCTCTATTAATTATAGCTAGCTAACACAATATATGAAACACCTAAATTAACCTCCAAAACCCCCAACCCCCCCCCCCCCCCTTCAAAAAAAACAAAAACCCTAGCCACAGAAATGCTGATGCGTGGATGCCTATTGGTCCCGATTGGTGCCACCAACTGGGACCAAAGGCCCTCCTGCATGGGCTCCGCGCACAGGCCACGTGGAGGCCCATCTGTCTCGGTTCTGGATTGAACCGGGACTAAGGGGACAGGGCATTAGTACCGACCCTTTAGTCCCGGTTCAGGAACCGGGACAAAAGGCCCTTACGAACCGAGACAATAGGCCCTTTTTCTACTAGTGATAAACCGCACTTTTGTCTCCGTCCATTGGGAGCTTGAACATCCGGATTGTTTGCTGCAAGCGCTATCTACTGAGTACTCCGATCACTGCCAGCTCCACCTTGCGCTCCATGAGCGCATGCATGTCATGAGGAGGTTTCGTTTCGAGAAATTTTGGGTCAAGATGGACGGGTTCTTGGATGTTGTCAAGGAGTCTTGGGTCTGCGACCCGGACATAACTAACCCTTTCATGCGACTTGACATCATGCTCTGAAATACAGCCCAAGCACTTGCAACTTGGGGACAAAAGGAGAGAGGAAATATAAAACTGCAAATTGCAATTGCCAACATAGTCATCTTGCGGTTCGACTGTGCTCAGGAGAGTCGAGTATTAACAGAGGAGGAGAGATAGCTTAGAAGAACTCTTAAGCAACTAGTTTTGGGGCTGGCTTCTCTAGAGAGGACCATTGCTAGACAAAGATCGAGGGTCACTTGGCTGCGAGAAGGAGATGCTAACACGCAATTGTTCCGCTTGGTTGCAAATGGGAGATGAATGAAAAACTACATACCCTCCCTGACCATGGACGGGCACATCATCACAGACCAGGTAGGCAAGGAGGAAGCTTTCTACAAGGCATACAAAGAGCTACTTGGCAAAGACTGTGCCCGAGATTTCACGCTCGGTTTGGAAGAACTGGGCATCACGAGTATTGATCTTTCGGAGCAAGACCGTCTATTCTCTGAAGAAGAGATTTGGGGTGCAATCAAGGATTTGCCTTCGTATAAGGCGCCTGGGCCGGACGTGTTCATTGGCCTTTTCTTTCAAAAGGCTTGGGAGATCATCAAGGATGATATTGTGGCGGCGGTTCATAAACTTTTCCTCGGCAATGGGAGGGGATTCGGAAGGCTCAACCAAGCATTGATCACACTTATTCCTAAATCCCCGGAAGCATGCGTAGTGTTTGACTTCCGGCCTATATGCCTTGTGCACAGTATGCCCAAGATTGCATCCAAACTGTTAACCGCCAGGCTAAGGCCACGCATGGGAGAGCTAGTTCAGACAAATCAGTCCGCTTTCATCAAGGGAAGATGCTTACACGACAACTTCCTCTTGGTCCAGCAAATGGCGCGTTCGATGCATAGGAGGAAAGCCAAGGGTGTGTTACTCAAGCTAGACATATCTAAAGCCTTCGACTCCCTAGCGTGGCCATTTCTGTTTGAGGTGTTAAGGGCTAAGGGCTTCTCGGAGCGTTGGATTTCTTGGATCGCGATCCTACTTACTACTGCCAGCTCGAGAGTTTTGGTGAACGGCTGCGCGGGTGACAAATTCATGCATGCAAAAGGTCTTCGGCAAGGGGACTCCATATCACCCTTACTGTTTGTTATTGCCATGGACATTCTTACGGCAATCATCAGCAAGGCACATGAGGACAGAGTGTTTAGTACCATCAATGGATGTAGCCCTATGCAGCGCTTGTCCCTGTACGCGGATGATGTGGTTCTATTCATAAAGCCAACTTGGTCAGATCTCATGTTCTTCAAGGACATTCTCATCATCTTCGGCGTGGCATCAGGACTCAAAGTAAACTATGCCAAATCAGCGGCGATCATGATCAGAGCGGAGAGTGAGGATGAGGAGCTTGTCAAGTCTGCACTACCATGGAAGATTGGCACATTTCCGTGCAAATATCTAGGGCTCCAACTAATCATAAAACAGTTAAAAAGATCCGAGTGGCAACCCATTGTTGATACAGCCCTACACATTTTGCCAGGATGGCAAAGGGGCATGGTGACGAGGCCTGGGAGGCTCATACTTGTCAACCAAGTTATGAGGGCGCGAGCTACACATCACCTCATGAGGCTACGAAATGGGCCCTGGAAAGAGTGGACAAAGGGTGTAGGGCCTTCTTCTGGGCTGGGACGGAGGCGGTGAATGGGGGCAAATGTGTTGTCTCATGGACTAGGGTATGCAGGCCGAAGCACATGGGAGGGCTTGGAGTCATTGACCTGACTAAACACGGCATCGCATTAAGATTGAGATGGGAATGGCTCCGACGCATAGACGGGACTAGGCCTTGGCAAGGCCTCAACTTGACCGCGGACAAAAAAGTTGACCAAGCATTTGGGAGCCTAGTCAAATGGAAGGTTGGATCGGGAGGCAAAACCTTGTTCTGGAAAGACCGGTGGATACATGGTGCAACAATCAAAGAGATTGCTCCATTGGTGGCAGCAAAGGTGCAGACACAAGTAGCTAACTGGAGGCTTGTGCGGGATGTGATGTACATGCATACATGGATGGACGATCTAGTAGGAAGCCTATGTACTGAGGGTCTTACCCAGTTCATCGGACTTTAGGAGATTCTCATGGAGGTCCAGCTGGATGATCAGGTGGAGGACTGTCCCATCTAGGCTTGGAATGCAACGGACGTATATACGGCGTCTTCGGCATATAAGATGTTGTGTGAGGGAGGAACTAAATTCCACTCATTCGGGGCCATATGGAAGTGTTGGGCACCTCTTGCGTGCAAGATTTTCATGTGGCTCGCCGTGCAATACGGACTGTGGACATCGGACAGGAGAACCAGGCACGGTTTGCAAGACCAAACATCTAACTGCTACTTGTGCGACCAAGAGGAGGACACGGTCGATCATATATTGCTGCAGTGTGTTTTCTCACGGCAAGTTTGGGTCCGTTACATCGACAGGATGGGTTTGATGGCGGATCTCTGCCCATCTTACGACTCTAGTTTGGTGCAATGGTGAACGGATGGTAGAAAACGGATAGATAAGCACTCCAGGAAAGGTTTTGACACTTTCGTGATGCTAATTTGTTGGACGTTATGGAAGCAAAGGAACGCGAGGGTTTTCGGCACTGGAATGATCAAGAACGAGTGGGATACGGTGGACATGATCTTCGATGATCTTAGGACCTGGGCCCTGGCAGGAGCGTTTGGAGGACAACCAGTTGTAGAGTAGTCGAGTAGACCTAGGGAGTGGTGTGGAGGGTTGGTTATGGTCGACATGTGACACCTAACTAGCAAATGTGTAATATCTTGTACATATTTTTTCCCCTTCTATAAAGCTAAGGTACGCCTTTGGCGTACTCTCGAAAAAAAATCCGAGAGCGCTCTTTTTTTTCTTTTTTTTGCGGGCAAAAAAAGAGCATATCCATGGACAATGAGAGAGAGAGAGAGAGCAATCCGAACCAAAAGATCAAGTTCATCATCAGACACAATTCATCACTGGGCAGATTAACTACATAGTAGTACAAAATAAACTAGATAGACGGTGCAGGGCCGGCAGTAGTCATCGGACCGGCGGCAGTAGTCCTCCGTGTAGGTGTTCCCAGCGGAAGGTGTGTCATCATCATCCGTGCTCGTCGTACCGCTGCCCGATGATGACGACGAGATATCGAACGATCGGCACCTACTACATGAGCCTTGCCGCCTTTGCCTTGGCGGCCTCCTTCTGCATTGTGAGGCGCTCCGATTCTTCGATAGCAAGCCGGAGCGCCTTTGCATTCTTGCAGTGGAGGCGCCTTGCATCCGTTTCCGTTGAGATCAGCGACCAGCAGAGGAGATCGCACATGCTCCTCCGGGTCGACATGCGCGGATCTCGCGCGTGAGGGAGGAACCGGCCTCCGCACCCCCTGCGTCCGACATCCTCATCCATTGGCTCGGCACGGGCATGAGCATCCAACGTTGCCTGGTTGCCCAAGGGGAGCTGGGGCCGGAGGAAAAGGAATGTGGCGTGCCTGACGACAAATCTGCAGTGGCACGGAGCATGATGGGCGCCATGCTCGCCCACATTGCGTAGCCAGGTCATCAGGGGCGTCGCAGGGCTCAAGCTCCTGCCAATGTCCACCCACGAACGTTGGATGGCAATGCATAGCGCGAGCTCCTCGTCGTCCGAAGGCTCGTTGCCGAAGTCGTCCTCCTTCGAGAGCTTGTCCCAGACGATGGAAGCAGACTCGTTGTCGAAGTGGCTATCGGAGACGGACATGGTGGGGGGAGGGGGAGGGGATGGGAAGGGGAGGAGACGAAAAGTGGAAGCGATCAAGATTATGGACTTTGACTAGGGTTTCAGCCGGCGGTGGATTATTTGTGGGCTCATGGTGGCCCATAGTGGGCCATATTTGATGTGGCAAATGAGTCGAGGCCTCCCCATATCCACCTTAAATATGAGTTGGGTACTGAGGGTGTCGGACAGCTGAGATATTTGGGTTGAGTTTGCCAGGTCCAGTTGGATGACAACTTGTTGTCCGAAGAGTAACCGATTTGTTATCCGAATAGTAATTGAGCAGGCCGGTCAAACGTTTGGGGAGGATAATGGGGACTCTCGTTGTAGTGTAGATGCTCTCGACACAACATGCATCGCTAATAATACAGTCAGAAATCTCACAGTATTTAATTGCACGTTTTTTAGACGATAGCAACTTTGCAAATTTATTGAAGTGCTATTCACGATAGCAGCTTTGCAAATTTATTGAAGTGCTTTTCATCATAGGATCCTAATTAACTTCTGACTTACCGTGCCTGTTCGGAGGCCCTCCGCTCCACAACTCTGTCACGGAGCATAGCGGGCTGCATTTCAAATTTCCAAAGCGATGGAATAGGTGCTCTGCCTGATTCGTGGAGCCGGTGCATTACCAAACAGGCCCATCATATCAACGTTCCTACTCTCAAATTGTGTGTACTGAGTCGTCTTACGAACACGAACCTGTCAACATGTTAACAGCTAAAACAAGCCAAATCAAGCAATTTAAAGCCCTTCAAGTGCTAAAAGAGTGAAATATTTTAACAGCATCACACTGCAATAATCAAGCCACGACGGTGGATAACATAGTGATATCCTGACAATATTTACATGCGTGGACACATACTTGCAGTGAACCCACCCAATAAAAGCTGTACATTTTTTTCTGGGATATTTTCTCCCAAGGACTGTTCCTAGCATATTTTAGATATATGTACACCGCTGAATGCTGAGACTACAATGGCTAGAACTAGCAAACCATTTTTGAGAACAGATCATCGAGAGCCGAGTACAAGGGTTGCGCAGCTCTGGGCTTCTCCACCCTCCCAAACAGGATATCGGTCGTGGTCACGTAGGCGTCCCCATAGAAGCGCAGATTGGTGTCTGATCTTGTTGTCACGACATTTCCTTCAAGGGAGACCCCAACAAAGGCACCTGTTTCATGTTTTGAGATGAAGCTATGAATCAGAAGGATACTGAGATACCTGTAATGAAGCCTACAAGATTCTTAACAGGGAAAGCCAAACATTGGAGACTGAATTTAATTGAAAAGGCATCCTTTGGCTAATGAGAAGACAGAATGTGTGCCTATGACCTTTTTTTCCTCCTTAAAAATGAGATTGTAAAGTAACTTTCAAACATTATTTACATGCCACAATAAACACTCTTAAACTTGACAAATAACTTCTGAGAACAAGCTCAGTCCAAAGTTTAAAAACTTAAATTTGTTTTTTTACTTGATAACAGTGTTAAAATTGTGCTGATTTCCACCCATTTCAGTCATGTCTAATATTAAGCACATCTGAAACAACAGCAATAATTCTCAGACGCGACTTTCTTATTACCTTTGCTGCAGCTATAAGTGTAGCATATCCCAGAACCTTTTTCACTTGCTCGAACATCTGCTTCAAGGGCTCTGCCAATTGGTCCTGCTGCCGCACTCAATCCTGCCCCAAGAGAAAGATGCATGCGGCTGCTGAATGCCTTGACAGCTTTAAGATCATGAAGCACAATTATAAAATCTGTCAATTCTCCTCCAATCTGGAAAACACAAAGAAATGTCATTATCATGGTGAGATGATCTTAAGTAATGACATAGTGTAGTTCAGTGTCCAAATAACAAGAGTGCTTCAACATAAACTTGTCTCTGATATCATGCCAATCTCATAAGCAAACAGGACATGATGCTTAATGCATTTCATGGAAATTATTCTGTGAAGATCAGAAGAATGAAATGAGTAACATGCATGTTCCTTTTGTCTGGTGAACATCACAAGAATTATATCACCAGCAGATAAGCTTAGGTGTTGCCCATGGATTCAGAGAGAAGATTTTACTGGAGAAATACCTGCACTCCCCATCCCAATCCAACAGATAAAATCGCTGATGGCGCAGACCATGATCCATCTGATCGGCGAGCAACTACAAGACCAGTGCCCATTTTGTACGTAAGAACTGCACCTGCTTTGGCCACTGTGAGCACAGCAAGCCCCTTTGCTCCCTTGAGGATAGATGATGGTATTGACTTCTCAGGATTTAATCTAGAAACCTACACATACCAAAACAGAAACACTTCTCAGCTCTGGAATACAAGTATATATCGGTTGGGTACAAAATTAAACATACCTGGCAATATTTCCTCAGTGTGTTTGTTGCCTTGTATATTTCATACTCCATTGATAATCCAACAGGCAAATTCAACCAGCTCCTCGTACTTGTCCAATCCATGACGTCATGTTTGGCAGGCTGCATGGCATTACTGTTGTAGTTGATCAATAAGGCCTGGAGTGGATCAAGTCTATCGTAGCAAGCATCACACACTCTCTGAGGATCACGCAGTCTGAACTTCATGGGCATCAAGCATCTTCCCTTGGAACATTCTTTGCAGAATATACCTCCACAGAAGCGGCAATGGTGCCTTCCACGAGTCAGAGCTGTGAAAGGACAGCTGCACTGCAGGCATACACTGGTAGAGCTATCCGGTAACCATTCCGGGGGATCTGCCTGAAGCACCTCCCTGTATGCACTGAACTGTAAAGCATTTGCCTCAAGTAGCGGCGGTGCACTCGGAACACAGACAGATGAATGCAAATCACCATCCTTGCCAGCACCTAAAAATGATACATCCGTGCTGAAACTTTGCTGCCGTGATGCATCATCCCCAATCTTGCTTGGACGCGAAACAATCGCAGCAAGACCACCTAGAACGGTCTTCAGGTTGATAGTTGAACTAGCTTGAGCAGTCGGAAAGGGATCTTCTCTTGAACCATATTCAGATGGAAAGTCTGGTTCCAGAGATGGCTCATAGAGATAGTCATACACTGGGTATGTGTTTTCTGGAGCTAGATCGGACATAGGAGCCGCCTGGCTGTGGTAACTATCAATTTTGGAGAGGGATGAGTACGACGTCACTTCATTTGGGGTCTCCATGGGATCATGTAGATAAAGCACTCATGTAGGTAATAAGCAATGACACAGAAAGACCTGATAAAACAGAGATGGAAACGAAGATCAATAAGGTGCAGATCCTTCAAAGTGTCACTACTCTCTAGTTCATAATACAACATTATTATAACAAGCCCATTCTTTCACCCAATTCATTCTGTTTATTGTCTACTTCTAGCAAATATATCAAACTTTATAGTGTATACACGTATGTGAGATATTGCTAACAACTTTGAGTAGCCTTCTAATTGTGCAATGTATTCAGCATCACGCATTGCAACAGAGCCACAAATGATTCATGAAACTCTATTTGCATCATGAGTCCAAAACAAGAGGTGAAATCGCAGCTGCACTGCAGAAAAACACACCCAAAGTAACTCCCAAAACGCGACCACTTAACCACGCATACCTAGCGTCCACGGGTAAGCAACTAAGCAAGCAATTGGGGGCAATTTCTGAAACCCTAGACGAAATAGATGGGTCGATCAGCCGAAAAATCAACCCTGACTAGCCAGTAGAACAGCAACCGCGAACAAACACCACAGATCAATCAAAAATACTGCGTGATCGGATCAAACGACTCGGCAAGGGTAGCTTAGCTAAGCTAAATCAATCGTCTCCACCCGTCCGCCCTAACAAATCGCCCCGCCGTAGAACGCGCGAGCCACGGAGGAGAATTGAGGGGAGCAGGCGGTACCGACCTATGGCCGCGCCGGATCGGAGGGCGGGGGCCGGGGGCGGGGGGTTCGAGGCGATCGTCGCGGGAGGAAGCGTCGGGCGTGGGGATTGGGGTGGGTTTCTTCCGTTCGCCGGCGTGTGAAGGGGAAGAAGTTGAAGGAAGTGCCGATGCGGGCACGCCGCACGCGGCTGCCTCATCTGTACGTTATCGGGCTCGGGCTTGGGCTGGGTCCTGGTCAATCCGGTCCGACCTGGGTGGGCAGAGCCGTGACGGATTCGGTTTGCTTTTCGGACCCGCGGGGCCCACTTCAGGCCCAGGAAGGCAGGTGATGCGGGATGATGGGCCGGCCGGTTTTGAGCCCTCTCCTATCGTGCTGCCGTGTGACACCGGCCGCTCCGGCCTCCGGCGGCCGCGGCAGAAAGCGAAGCTCGACCGCTCGAGACTGGAGCGGCGCGACGGCGTGGCTCGCCCGGGTTCTTGTCGGCAGCCGAGGCTGCGAGCTGGCGGTGTGGAGGAGGAGGGCGGCCGGCGCCCGCGTCCGGGTCTCCCGTCTGCGCGCCTATCGCGTGTGAGTCCTCTCCTTAGCTTGTTGCCTCGATTCCGTGGAAATATCGATGAAGTCTTTCGGGTTAGACGAATGCCCAAATTATTTTATCGTCGGTCGTAAATTTTGATCTCGGGTGCCTCGAAATCGATCGCCCAGAACTACCGACCAGCGAGCTCTGAAGGTTGTCACCCGCCGCTCTTGCCAAAACCAAGAAATTATTATGTCTTGGGACTAAAAAAAGAATCGGAATGGGAAGTATTCGATCTTATATTTCTTTGAATGGGAGTACTATTTATTTCTTGATTCTCCGGCTAGCATCATTACTTCCTTCTTCAATGGAAACTCTCTGTTTTGGCTCGGTTTAAACCCAGAAAAGGCTTCTGCCACACGAAACCTGCTACGGTTAGGAAATGAACAAAAGGTATCAAAAGGTCCCTCACCGTCATTTGCAATGCAATTGCCCCCTATTTGTCAAGTACCCCTCTTCCTATATAGTTTAGGGAGTTAATGTAGCCCTATCGAGTATTTTAGTGGTAAGATTTATAGGAACGAAAAAATATGATTTTTTTTCCTTTCATTTCATTAGGGTGCGAGGGGGGTTCTTATTCCACAAGAACGAAATTACCTTTTTCAATATACTACAGGTTTTTATTTAGAAAAGACAATATTTCATACTGAAGGATTTGGATCCATAACCACGAGTTCCAGTGCACTAAGGTCTTGTAGCCCTTGGCAACTAGGCCCTATCCAATAGTATTCCTCATAGAAAATCCATTCTAAAAAAACAACTAAACAAACTTGGGGTTTGTGAGCCAAGGTAAGATTGAGGCCGAGGAGGATGGAGAGGTGGTAGCTTGGCAAGATAGGAAGTTCAATGTGTATGTAGATTTGGTTTCACTGTTACCACCCTTTTCGAGATCTTATAGGATTAGCAAGATGTTCTAGTGTTAACTATAAAGAAATTTAATTAATGAAATATATCTAAAAAGAAAGGAAGCCATGTCTTTGTGAAAGTCTGAAGAAAAAGGATTTTGAATCTTCCATTTCCCTTTTCCCTCAGAAAAATGACTCAATCAAAATCTGGTCCTAATAAATGTTAATTGCACAGAATTTTGGGAAACTTGGGAGTAAAACAAAGACTATCTTATTCATTCATTCAAATACTGTATCCATGAGAAAGTACCAACAACACAGCATCCATCCAGTTCCCCTACCGCGACAACACGGGGACTCAACAGGAAAAAGTTCATCACTGAATCAAGAACGGTAACAAAGGACAAGCAAAGGCATAACACCCTCCGATCTGTGCTCCATCACTGAATCAAGAACGGTAAAGCGGAGCGCTCGCCCGCCATTTATTTCTCTGGTAAGGACAAATCATTTGCCCGAGGTCTCGCCCTCAACAGCCAATGGGACAGTTTCAGCCTGCACACAGCAAAGGCACAGAGAAATTAAGTCTCAAGACATGAACCGAGCTGAAATTATCAAGGTGGTCGAACGCAATGTCATGGCACATACCATTTTGCGGTACTTGAGGGCGTAGAGCATTTCAAGGTAGCGACGAGTCTCGCGCCTGTCGAGGTTGGAGACGTACTTCCAGAAACCATAGACACCAGAAAGGGTCATCAACCTCTCAGAGTACAGCTTCCAGGTGTACCTGCGTCAAGATCCCAGGGCATCAATCTCAGCTCAGTGCTGTTAAAAGAGTCAGAGCATGTGCATCAGATGGTAACATAGATAGGTAACAGAGAATTGCATATATACTTCTCCTCGATGCGCTGGAGTCCTCCCTGCGAGATCTTGTTCCAGTGGCTCGGGTCTTCCTTGCACTTCCCAAAGAAGTCCACAAGCAGTGCGGAGGCCTTGTCATTCTGGTAAGGATCGATGTGGTAGCCGGACACACCATTCACAATGATCTCAGCTGGACCACCATATGCAGTGGCGAATGTTGGAAGGCCACATGTCATGGCCTCTATCACAGTAAGACCGAAAGCCTCATAGAAAGCAGGCTGAGCACAGGAAGCCAAACATGAAAAAAGAGCGTCAGAACTAGTAAATGTCGTGATTCAGTCATAGTGAGTTCCTAGGTTGACAGTGTCCTTCACCTGCACAAAGGCTCCCTTCATGTCGCAGATGTAGCGGTAGAGCTCACCATTGCGGACACGGTTCATCTGAGCAGAGATCCAGCGGATGTGTCCAATCAGGTTGTACTGTTCAATAAGATCAAACATCTTCTTGAACTCTGCCTGCTCCTCCTTGTCCTTGGACACCTTTCCATGGTCACCACAGACAACCACTAGGTTTACCAGCTCCTGTAGGCGAGGATTCCGCCCATACATTTCTACCAGGCCAGTCATATTCTTGACACGGTCCAACCTAGCCATCGAGAAGATGATCGGCTTCTTCTTGTCCTTCAGCACAAATCTGGAGAGGTAGTCAAGTTAGATAACCAGCACGGTAGGCAATCTATTTTATAAGTCAAGAGTTATATATGATTATACTTGTGCTCAGCATTCTCAATATCACTGAAGAGTAGCTCCTCAATCTCAGTATGGAGGGAGGTAAGCCTCTTCTGCTGTTCAGTGTATGGGAAGTAGATGGACATGTCAGCACCAGGGGAGACGATGTTGAACTTGGGGTCGAAGACATCAATACCATGGACAACACGATAGAGGCCAGGCATTGTGAATGCCATGTGCGACTCGTACTGCCCTACGGTGTCCTTGCTGAAAATTGAACGATAGACATTAGATCAGTTTATCCTATTTGCAAATGACCACGGCGGTGTTTCTGTGAAAGAGAGAATCTTACTTTCCGGCAATCTCTTGGAAGGTACTGGTGATGATGAAGTCGGCATGGTTCATTGCAATCAGGTCGGCTGTAAACTGGCAGGAGAAGTGGTAGTGATCCTCGAATTTCTTCCAGTAAAGGTCGGAGTTGGGATACTTGGTTTTCTCAAGTGCATGAGCAATGGTACACTGCACATGAGGAAATAAGAATTATGATAGGATACTACGGAGATGAGAATACATCTTGTACCGAGCAAAAGGGGTAGAATGCGTACATGGGTAACTCCCAACTTGTGAGCTAACAAACATGCGACTAGGTTGCCATCACTGTAGTTTCCAATGATCAGGTCAGGAGTGGCCTGCAGCTCTCCGGCGATCTCGTGTGCCACATCCTGAAAGCAACAGGAAAAAAATTATGGATTGCCATTCTAATGAAACGCTACAAACAACCTGCTGGAAAGTGAAATGCATACATCAGTGTAAGCTTCCAGGTAAGGCCAGACTTCAAAACGCGAGATCCATTTGCGAACAATACCATCTTCTGTTTTGAATGGCACACGCAGGATGTGGGTGTGCTCGGTGCCAAGGACCTTCTCGAGGCGCTGGCCACAGGTGGTGCCATGTGCATCAGGGAGCAACCTGGTGACCTATGTAAGGCCAAAGAGACCTCATTAGGGATCAATTATAAGTTTATAACAGAGAGCTCATATTCGATCATGTTGGGTACTAAACTTACAATTAGAATCTTTGGTGTAATGTCGAGACCTTGCTGCTTGATTCTCAACAGCATCTCATTCTCCATAGCACGGACTTGGTCCAAAATGTAAACAACCTATGGGTTGCCATGACATAAGATAATTGGTGATAACAAAGATTTCATAGTGTTCATTTTATCAAGAGGAAATATGTCAAACTGTCAAAAATGATGTAGGGGATTCTACCTGTCCACCAGTATCAGGGTACCCCAAGACATTGGCCTGAGCAAAGTAACCATGAGGAGAGAGGATAACGACATTGAACACCATTGGGATTGTTCCGAGGAACTTCTCCAAGGAGGATGGATCAGGGGCCTCGAGAAGGTCCAAGAGAAGGTGGATAGTCTCACTCGCACGCTGAGCACAGTCGCCCCAACCTTTCTCCAAACCAAGTTCCTGGAACCTGAATTATGCAACGATTTTAGTTCTTTGTTGAGAACAATAAGGATTTCAGTGATCATGTGTATGATGATTATATACAGTACCGGTGGTGGAACTCTGAGTAAGGGGTGTCAGCTGGAAGGCCTGACAGATGTGTCTCTGCCTTCCTGAGTGCACCTTGGAGGGTACCGAGACTGCGAATCCTGTCGTTCAACATCATGGTCTGAAGAAAGAAAGAAAATATTACATGCTCGTCATGATTAAGCAGCAGGTATGGTAGTTCCAGTTTAAACTTTCAGTTGGCTCATAGATAGCAATCAGGCTTTTGCACCTACTTAAAGAATTTGTTCTAAAACTCTTTTTACATACAAAATGCACATATCATCAGGGCAAATGCCTGACACATTAAGTAAGATCGTGTCTATATTTTCTTGCAGGCTGACTATGCTCATATGCTGCCTTTAGATATATCTAAGAGATCGCCATGCCATTAACAGATGATGTAAACCTGTCAGTTTTCAACAACAAAGATGTAGTTTCTATAGAACCTTCAGCAAAGATATAGTCGAATCATCCAATCTACAAAGCCAAACGATCCAATCTACAAAGCAAGACACTGGAGAGTGTAACCTACCATCCCCTTGTAGTTGTGCGCACGAAGGAAGTTGAGCAATGGGTACATGCTCTCCTTGTCATGGAACAGCTTCGATGACAAGTGCCTGTTCAGGAACTGCACACCGTTGCCAATGGACTTCGACAGCGATGGGCGCGGGAAGGAGGCGTTGAATGGCTCAAAGTCCAGCTCAAGCACAAAGTTGTTATCGATGCTGCAATTTGAACAGAAGAAGCGTTATATGATGAAAACTAAGGTATAATCTGACTTCTTGAATCTTAATAATTTCACAAAACCACAGATACCTTCCATTCGCCAGTTGTTCCTTGAACTGCAAATACTCAGCGACGCTCAACTCCTCAACACCAAGCTCGCTCACATTGACCCTCACATACTCCCAGACGCCGGGCCTTGGCCGGATGGCGAGAGCAACCCATGGAGGGATGACAATTGCCTCCTATATGAGAAACCAACAGATCAAGAGCTGAACATCACTGGAATGACAGTGCAGTGCGTTTTGGTGGTGCAAACCTGTGCGCCCCTTAGGAGATCCTCAAAGGCGGTGTCCTTGAGCTTCTCGCGCTCGGCCTCAGGGATCGCGGCATTGTACTCAGCAGTGATCTGATGGGGCTGCAGCATCCCCTTTCCTTGGTTAACAAGCCTGAACAAGTTATCGTGTAACAGCAGGTGGGTCAGATCTATCAACAAACGTTACTTGAACAAAGTGTGGTAACAATTGTAGCAGTAAGAAAATGTTCAGGTACTTTGTTATAGTATGAATATACAACTAGTATTAAGAAAGAAGTTAAAAGACAAATGGAAGGAGCGGTATTATATAGAAATGCAGGAACAATTGTTGAAACTTCATCATCAGTTCTTTTAATGGCCCTTGGTACAAATTTTGTAAAGAAAAAAATCATTGATCCAGCTCATACTATAGCATGACATAGAAATACGCAAGGCAACCATAATTCATCGCTTAACCGTGTCTCACATGCAGAGATTTGTACAAATTGGCAGCCAGTCTAGCCTGCAAAAGATCAGGGACAGACCTTGAGAAGACGGCGACGAGCTCATTGGTGTGCGCAGAGAGGGAATCACCGATGCGCTCCCTCACGCTGTGGATGCGGCTCAGGGCGCGCTCTCCGGCAGTCTCCCCCATTGCTGTCCTCAAACCTGAACAGCGGAAACAGTCATGTAAATCTGAACAGCAGAAACAGTGGAGCCTCCTCCCACACAACAGGGCGCTCTGTCCTGGCAACGATGCATGAGCTCTACTGATATATTGAGCCGGAGGAAGAAGAAAGGTTGGCGTGGCGTGCAAGAGTGCCTAGAAGCCTGTGCTTTGGGAACCAGATCATGGGATTAGCGTGAGATGTATTGTAGCCGTTTCTTGCGTGGCTTGGCAAGCTAATTAAAACTGACCAAAGTATATGAGTGAGCACAGGAGCACGGAACTATTGCCGGGCAGGCTCTCCAGTTTTCCAATGGAGGACATGCAGATAATAGAAACGGATCAAGTAATTTAGTACTCCTAGTATTATACAATGACATGCACATGATCCACAAGGCAAGAAGCTTAATTAATTACTGGCCTTGGAAAAACTTTGGAGTACAGAGTTAATAGCTTTGGTCTGCAGGAAAAGTTAATAGCTTTAACAAGTTGCATAAAATAGGAAGCAAAAAAAAAACTGCTAGATTTACTTTTGCATTCCAGAAACTCCGAATATGCTCAAACTGAGGATAAGCCTGGCCTCCCCGAAGGATCCCACACAGGCGGACATGCATGGTATGCAACTCTGCACTGGATCTCTACAGTACTGACATACGCCCATGCGCCTACACTGATTTAGTGTACAAACCGGCGTAATAATCACATGGATCTCCAAGCAGTTCACCCACTCTGCCACCCTAGTTCCAGCTTGCGAAAGAAGAGAGAAGATCTCCTCCTTTGGGCTGGCTAGCTACAGCAACCAAGAGCATGACACCAGGGCCTGGACCCAAAGTGCATGCAGAGACCGAGAAGACCAGATTAATCCACAATCTTTTTATCAGTATATATGCTCTCGAACCTAAGCTGAAGAAACTAGAGAGAGAATTTCGCAGCACCTCTCTTGAATCACTGAAACTAGGCTAGCCCCAGTTATCTCCGTAGTGTCCCAACCATAGCCACTCTTAAAGTACAGGGAAACTGGACATGGTTTCTTTACCTTGCTCCAGAGGAGGAGGGCGAGGAACAAGGAAACGTCACCGGGGAAACGCGAGGCGAACTGGCCCGGGTTTGGTGCGCGGTGAGAGCGAGTGAGATGGCTGGGCGACGCTGCCCGCGCCCCTATTTATACACGGGCGCGCGCGCCGGAGGAGCTGGCTGCCAGGAGGAGGAGGAGGCGTGGGTCAGGTGCAGCCGGTGCCACTGCCAGCTCCCCTCGCCGGGCGGCCGGGGAAAAGGACGCTCCCCTTTCCGTCGCTTTGCTCGGCGCCCGCACTGGTTCTTGGCAGCGTCGCATCGACGGCCGTGGAGGCTCCGGTTTGGCTTGGAGATTAGCGCCCGGCCCGGCCGGTTCCCGAGGCGGTGCAGACAGGTGCTCCGGCTCGGAGGAATGCACCGCGCCAAGTGTTTCGCCTTGTGGCTGGCGCACCGTGACAAGTGTTCCGTGCTGGCGAGCCATCGGCTGCATGCACCGCCGCTGTCTGCGACAAATTCTGTTGCGTGCGACCGCATTTGTTTTCTTCTTCTTTTGCTGGGAACCGCATTTGTTTTACCTCTCCGCGAAAAGAAGAAGCCGCGTTTGTTCCTGCACTGCACCTAAGAACCGCATTTAGAAGTTTCTGCGGCTAATCAGCGCGCGGCACCGTCGGAAAATAGCTGGCTACCATTGCATACGTGATTACGTAGTAGTAGTATGTCCTGTCCTGTAGCAATGAATGGCTCTCGTATGCCGCTGCCGTGTCGTTTGCGGTTTAATTTCCCACCGCACTTGCCTCGCACTCGCAGAAGCTGCACTTCGTGGTACTTTTTTTTAGTTGGACACTTTGTGGTACGTACTACACAGTATCAGTGTCCGCGTGTGATAGAAATGATTATAGCATTATAACTTCTTGGCTGTCTATCACAATAACGTTTGTCCGGCTTCGATGAAGGCGGGGCGAAGACGGTGGCGCCTTAGGCTACCTCTAGTGCTTGTAGTCGTCGCTAGGTGGTCTATGCCATCGGTGTATTTTTCACTTCTGGTATTCTTTATACTACCTTAACAGTTGATAAATACAATAGAACGGAAGTTTTTTCTTGCAGAGAAAACATATATTTTTGCTACAAAATTAAGAGCATCTACAACGGGAACCTCAAACCTTATACGTCTAGGACGAATAGTCCGGTCACGAAAACGCCATCTAACAGGGTCCCTTAAACCGTCATATATGTCTGATATGTCCAGCACCTCCCATAAGCAACTCCACAAAAATGTGTCCATATTCACATCCCAGGCCAAACTCTAGCCAATCCACTTTCATTCGGCTCCGCTCCACACACACACCCCCACCCCACCCCAACCCAACCCGCTCCTCTTTGACGATCTCTAGCCTTCTTTGACATGGCCGGCAATTGGATTCTTTGGATCCCTCGACTGGGAACTCGTCCCATGCGGGGATGAGGAGGAGTTAGTCGGTCGACTGACTCTCCGCCAGTCTCGGGAGGAAATCCGAGACTCGACTTCAGAGTCGCTTCGGTGGGAATACATTGCGTCCGCGCAAGTGGGGCTTGGATCCGACGGTGCCGATGGCTTGAGACGCGTGACCGCGGCGGAACCGGAGGCTGCGAGCATCGGGTGGAGGGACCACCGCGCATAACCGGATGGGCCCGGGATGGCTGCACAACCCCTACGGTGGAGCCTCATCTCCGCGACGTCAAGCTCCGAGTCTAAGTAAACACCGCCGATGACACGACCAGGAATGCACCGAGTAGAGGAGTGCCTACTGTACGAGGAAGAAGTTGCGTCACATCACAAAGGCCGAGTCATGCGCCATGTTGAACAAGACCGAGGATGCCCTCTGTGCCCGTATCCTAGAGAAGCGGCAAGTCTGAACAGCACTTGCCCTTGCAAAGGAGCAAACCCCGGCAGTCTGTGCCCTCGCCTGACTGTCCCCCAAAGAGGAGGAGGTGGCCGGTGATGGATCAGACATCTCCAGCAATGACCAGATTCGCCTCGACCCGTGTTGTGTAGTCGACCGCTACTTCCGCGTCGAAGATGGCAAGGGCAAGGACGGTCGTGGGTGAATTTCCTCCACAACCATATTTTATAGCTAGTAGAACATGCTAATTTTTAATAGTCTTATGGCATGTATAAACGGAAGCCTATATGTTGCTATGTGTATTGACCTAGATGAATTATGTGTGTTATTTTAATGTTGCATGATTGTAGGGGGTTTAGAATTTGCTAAATGAGGAAGACGGCTGTGGATGCGGACATTTGAGGGGGTGATCCGGCGATGTCTATGGATGCTTAAGGGTCGGATTTGTGAATTGTGGCTGTAGACACTCTAAGGGCATCTCTAACTGTAGTTTAAAAGGGCTTAACTTCTAAAAAAAGTTTTCGAGGAGTTACGCCGTATTTGGTTGAACTCTCAACGCCTTTAACTCCTTAATAAATATTTAAGAATAATTGTTAATTCTCTCTTAAACTTGATGAGTCAAAACAAACTCTCAACAAAGGATTCCCTCTCTTGTGCGAGGTCCTTCCTTCCCCCTCTCTCTTGCTTGTTCGCCTCCACTCCGCCGTTGCCTCCTCTGAAGGAAATATGCCCTAGAGGCAATAATAAAGTTGTTATTTATATTTCCTTATATCATGATAAATGTTTATTATTCATGCTAGAATTGTATTAACCGGAAATTTAGTACATATGTGAATATATAGACAAACAGAGTGTCACTAGTATGCCTCTACTTGACTAGCTCGTTGAATCAAAGATGGTTAAGTTTCCTAGCCATAGACATGAGTTGTCATTTGATTAATGGGATCACATCATTAGAGAATGATGTGATTGACTTGACCCATTCTGTTAGCTTAGCATTCGATCGTTTAGTATATTGCTATTGCTTTCTCCATAACTTATACATGTTCCTATGACTATGAGATCATGCAACTCCCGAATACCGGAGGAACACTTTGTGTGCTACCAAACGTCATAACGTAACTGGGTGATTATAAAGGTGCTCTAAAGGTGTCTCCGATGGTACTTGTTGAGTTGGCATAAATCAAGAATAGGATTTGTCACTCCGATTGTCGGAGAGGTATCTCTGGGCCCTCTCGGTAATGCACATCACTATAAGCCTTGCAAGCAATGCAACTAATGAGTTAGTTGCGGGATGATGTGTTACGGAACGAGTAAAGAGACTTGCCGGTAACGAGATTGAACTAGGTATTGAGATACCGACGATCGAATCTCGGACAAATAACATACCGATGACAAAGGGAACAACGTGTGTTGTTATGTGGTTTGACCGATAAAGATCTTCGTAGAATATGTAGGAACCAATATGAGCATCCAGGTTCTGCTATTGGTTATTGACCGGAGACATGTCTCGGTCATGTCTACATAGTTCTCGAACCCGTAGGGTCCGCACGCTTAAAGTTATGTGACGATCGGTATTATGAGTTTTTATGTTTTGATGTACCGAAGGTAGTTCGTAGTCCCGGATATGATCACGAACATGACGAGGAGTCTCGAAATGGTCGAGATGTAAAGATCGATATATTGGATGACTATGTTCGGACACCGGGAGGGTTCCGGGAGGTTTCGGACATATACCGGAGTACCGGGGGTTACCGGACCCCCCCCCCCCCCCCGCAAGCTATTGGGCCTTATGGGCCTTAGTGGAGAAGAGAGAGGGCAACCAGGAGGTGGCGCGCGGCCCCCCTTGCCCCAATCTGAATTGGACAAGGGGAAGGGGCAGCGGCCCCCCTCTCCTTCCTTCTCTCCACCTCCTCCTTCCCCCTTCTCCTTCTTGGAATAGGAAAGGGAGGGGGAAAACCTACTTGGAGTAGGATTGCCCCCCCTTGGGCGCGCCTCTCCCTTGGCCGGCCCTCTCCTCCTCCCCCTTTATATATGGGGGTAGGGGCACCCCAAAGACACAACAATTGATCTATTGATCTCTTAGCCGTGTGCGGTGCCCCCCTCCACCATAATCCACCTCGGTCATACTGTAGCGGTGCTTAGGCAAAGCCCTGCGATGGTAGCTTCATCAACATCATCACCACGCCGTCGTGCTAACGAAACTCTCCCTCGAGCTCTACTGGATCGTGAGTTCGCGGGACGTCACCAAGCTGAACGTGTGCTGAACGCGGAGGTGCCGTACGTTCAGTACTAAGGATCGGTCGATCGTGAAGACGTACGACTACATCAACCGCGTTGTCATAATGCTTCCGCTTAACTGTCTGCGTATGTGGACGACACTCTTCCCTCTCGTTGCTGTGCATCACCATGATCTTGCGTGTGCGTAGGAAAATTTTGAAATTACTGCGTTCCCCAACAGTGGCATCCGAGCTAGGTTTATGCGTAGATGTCATATGCACGAGTAGAACACAAAGGAGTTGTGGGCGTGGGTATATACATATTGCTTGCCGTCACTAGTTGATTCTTGATTCAGCGGCATTGTTGGATGAAGCGGCCCAGGCCGACATTACGCGTACGCTTACGCGAGACTGGTCCTACCGACGTGCTTCGCACACAGGTGGCTAGTGGGTGTCTGTTTCTCCAACTTTAGTTGAATCAGATTCAATGAACAGGGTTCTTTCTGAAGATCAAAAAGCAATCACTATACCGCGTTGTGGTTTTTTGATGCGTAGGTAAGAACGGTTCTTGCTCAGCCCGTAGCGGCCACGTAAAACTTGCAACAACAAAGTAGAGGACGTCTAATTTGTTTTTGCAGGGCATGTTGTGATGTGATATGGTCAAGACGTGATGATATATAAGTTGATGTATGAGATGATCATGTTTTTTGAAGTTATCGGCAACTGGCAGAAGCCTTATGGCTGTCTCTTTATTGCATAAGATGCAAGTGCCATGTAATTGCTTTACTTTATCGCTATGCGATAGCAATAGTTGCAAAAGCAATAACTAGTGAGACGACCATGTGATGACACGTTGATAAAAGATCAAGATGATGGAGATCATGGTGTCATACCGGTAACAATGGAGATCATGACAGCACTTTGGAGATGGAGATCAAAACCACAAGATGATGATGGCCATATCATGTCACATATTTGGATTGCATGTGATGTTTATCTTTTATACATCTTATTTTTGCTTAGTTCGGCGGTAGCATTATAAGATGATCTCTCACTAAATTTCAAGGTACAAGTGTTCTCCCTGAGTATGCATCGTTGCTAAAGTTCGTCGTGCCGAGACACCACGTGATGATCGGGTGTGATAAGTTCAACGTTCATCTACAACATGTGTAAGACAGTTTTGCACACGCAGAAATACTTGGGTTAAACTTGACGAGCCTAGCATATGCAGATATGGCCTCGGAACACTAGAGACAGAAAGGTCGAGCGTGAATCATATAGTAGATATGATCAACATAATGATGTTCATCATTGAAAACTACTCCATCTCACGTGATGATCGGACATGGTTTAGTTGATTTGGATCACGTGATCATTTAGATGACTAGAGGGATGTCTATCTAAGTGGGAGTTCTTAAGTAATATGATTAATTGAACTTAAATTTATCATGAACTTAGTCCTGATAGTATTTGCATATCTATGTTGTAGATCAATAGCTCGCACATAGCTTCCCCGTTTATTTTTGATATGTTCCTAGAGAAAAATAAATTGAAAGATGTTAGTAGCAATGATGCGGATTAGATCCGTGATCTGAGGATTATCCTCATTGATGCACAGAAGAATTATGTCCTTGATGCACGGCTAGGTGACGGACCTATTGCAGGAGCATATGCAGACGTTATGAACGTTTGGGAAAGCTCGGTATGATGACTACTTGATAGTTTAGTGCACCATGCTTTACGGCTTAGAACCGGAACTTCAAAAATGTTTTGAACGCCATGAAGCATATAAGATGTTCCAAGAGTTGAAATTAGTATTTCAGACTCATGCCCATGTCGAAAGGTATGAGACCTTTGACAAGTACTTTGCCTACAAAATGGAGGAGAATAGCTCAACTAGTGAGCATGTGCTCAGAATGTCTGAGTGCTACAATCACTTGAATCAAGTGGGAGTTAATCTTCCAGATAAGATAGTGATTGACAGAATTCTCTAGTCACTATCACCAAGTTACTAGAACTTCGTGATGAACTATAATATGCAAGGGATAACGGAAACGATTCCCAAGCTCTTCGTGATACGGAAATCAACGAAGGTAGAAATCAAGAAAAGCATCAAGTGTTGATGGTTGACAAGACCACTAGTTTCAAGAAAAAGGGCAAAGGGAAGAAGGGGAACTTCAATAAGAACGGCAAGCAAGTTGCTGCTCAAGTGAAGAAGCCCAAGTCCAGATCTAAGCCCGAGAGTAAGTGTTTCTACTGCAAAGGGACTGGTCACTGGAAGCAGACTGCCCCAAGTATTTGGCGGATAAGAATTGTGGCAAAGTGAATAAAGGTATATTTGATATACATGTTATTGATGTGTACTTTACTAGTGTTTATAGCAACCCCTCAGTATTTGATACTAGTTCAGTTGCTAAGATTAGTAACTCAAAACGGGAATTGCAGAATGAACAGAGACTAGTTAAGGGTGAAGTGACGATGTGTGTTGGAAGTGGTTCCAAGATTGATATGATCATCATCGCACACTCCCTATACTTTCGGGATTAGTGTTGCACCTAAAATAAATATTATTTGGTGTTTGCGTTAAGCATGAATATGATTGGATCATGTTTATTGCAATACAGTTATTCATTTAAGTCAAAGAATAATTGTTGTTCTATTTACATGAATAAAACCTTCTATGGTCATACACTCAATATAAATGGTTTATTGAATCTCGATCGTAGTGATACACATATTCATAATATTGAAGCCAAAATATGTAAAGTTAATAATGATAGTGCAACTTATTTGTGACACTGCCGTTTAGGTCATATTTGTGTAAAGCGCATGAAGAAACTCCATGCTGATGGGTTTTTGGAATCACTTGATTATGAATCACTTGATGCTTGCGAACCATGCTTCATGGGCAAGATGACTAAGACTCTGTTCTTCGAAACAATGGAGCGAGCAACTGACTTATTGGAAATAATACATACTAATGTATGCGGTCCGATAAGTGTTGAGGCTCGCGGCGGGTATCGTTATTTTCTGACCTTCACAGGTGATTTGAGCAGATGTGGGTATATTTACTTGATGAAACATAAGTCTGAAACATTTGAAAAGTTCAAAGAATTTCAGAGTGAAATGGAAAATCATCGTAACAAGAAAATAAAGTTTCTGCGATCTGATCGTGGAGAAGAATATTTGAGTTACGAGTTTGGTCTTCATTTGAAACAATGCGGAATAGTTTCGCAACTCACACCACCTGGAACACCACAGCATAATGGTGTGTCCGAATGTCATAACCGTACTTTATTAGATATGGCGCGATCTATGATGTCTCTTACCGATTTATCACTATCATGTTGGGGTTATGCATTAGAGATAGTTGCATTCACATTAAATAGGGCACCGTCTAAATACGTTGAGACGACACCATATGAACTGTGGTTTGGCTAGAAACCTAAGATGTCGTTTCTTAAAGTTTGGGGTTGCGATGCTTATGTGAAAAGGTTTCAGCGTGATAAGCTCAACCCAAATCGGAGAAATGTGTCTTCATAGAATACCCAAAGGAAACTGCTAGGTACACCTTCTATCACAGATTCGAAGGCAAGACATTCGTTGCTAAGAAAGGATCCTTTCTAGAGAAGGAGTTTCTCTCGAAAGAAGTGAGTGGGAGGAAAGTAGAACTTGATGAGGTAACTGTACCTGCTCCCTTATTAGAAAGTAGTTCATCACAGAAATCTGTTCCTATGACTCCTACACCAATTAGTGAGGAAGCTAATGATGATGATCATGTAACTTCAGATCAAGTTACTACCGAACCTCGTAGGTCAACCAGAGTGAGATCTGCACCAGAGTGGTACGGTAATCCTGTTCTGGATGTCATGTTACTTGACCATGACGAACCTACGAACTATGAGGAAGCGATGTTGAGCCCAGATTCCGCGAAATGGCTTGAGGCCATGAAATCTGAGATGGGATCCATGTATGAGAACAAAGTATGGACTTTGATTGACTTGCCTGATAATTGGTGAGTCATTAAGAATAAATGGATTTTCAAGAGGAAGACAGGCGCTGATAGTAGTGTTACTATCTACAAAGCTCGAATTGTCACAAAATGTTTTCGACAAGTTCAAGGTGTTGACTACGATGAGATTTTCTCACTCGTATCGATGCTTAAAAGTCTGTCCGATCATGTTAGCAGTTGCCGCATTTTATGAAATCTGGCAAATGGATGTCAAAACTGCATTCCTTAATGATTTTCTCAAAGAGATGTATATGATGCAACCAGAAGGTTTTGTCGATCCTAAAGGTGCTAACAAAGTGAGCAAGCTCCAGCGATCCATCTATGGGCTGCTGCAAGCATCTCGGAGTTGGAATATATACTTTGATAAAGTGATCAAAGCATATGGTTTTATACAGACTTGCGGTGAAGCCTGTATTTACAAGAAAGTGAGTGGGAGCATTACATCATTTCTGATAAGTATATGTGAATGACATATTGTTGATCGGAAATCATGCAAAATTTTCGAGAAAGCATAAAGGAGTGTTTGAAAGGAGTTTTTCAAAGAAATACCTCGGTGAAGCTACTTACATATTGAGCATCAAGATCTATAGAGATAGGTGAAGACGCTTGGTATATTTTGAATGAGTACATACCTTGACAAGATTTTGAAGTAGTTCAAAATGGAATAGTCAAAGGAGTTCTTGCCTGTGTTGCAGGGTGTGAAGTTGCGTAAAGACTCAAAACCCGACCACGGCAGAAAATAGAAAGAGAATGAAAAGTCATTCCCTATTCCTCGGTCATAGGTTCTATAAAGTATGCCATGCTGTGTACCAGACCTATTGTGTACCTCACCATAAGTTTGGCAAGAGGGTACAATAGTGATCTAGGAGTGGATCACTGGACAACGGTCAAAAATATCCTTAGTGGAATAAGGAAATGTTTCTCGGTCATGGAGGTGTGATACGTCTCCAACGTATCTATAATTTTTGATTGCTCCATGCTATATTATCTTCTATTTCGAACATTATTGGGCTTTATTATTCACTTTTATATTATTTTTGGGACTAACCTATTAACCGGAGGCCCAACCCAGAATTGTTGTTTTTTTGCCTATTTCAGAGTTTCACAGAAAAAGAATATCAAACGGATTCCAAACAGAATGAAACCTTCGGGAACGTGATTTTCGGAACGAATATGATCCAGGAGACTTGGACCCTACGTCAAGCAACCAACAAGGAAGCCACGAGGTAGGGGGCGCGCCTACCCCCCAGGCGCGCCCTCCACCCTCTTGGGCCCCCTGTTGCTCCACCGATATACTCCTTCCTCCTATATATACCTACGTGCCCCCAAACGATCATAGATGGAGCCAAAACCCTAATTCCACCGCCATAACTTTCTGTGTCCACAAGATCCCATCTTGGGGCCTGTTCCAGAGCTCCGCCGGAGGGGGCATCGATCACGGAGGGCTTCTACATCAACACCATAGCCTCTCCGATGATGTGTGAGTAGTTTACCTCAGACCTTCGGTTCCATAGTTATTAGCTAGATGGCTTCTTCTCTCTTTTTGGATCTCAATACAATGTTCTCCCCCTCTCTCGTGGAGATCTATTCGATGTAATCTTCTTTTGCGATGTGTTTGTTGAGACCGATGAATTGTGGGTTTATGGTCAAGTTTATCTATGAACAATATTTGGATCTTCTGAGTTGATTTATGTATGATTGGTTATCTTTGCAAGTCTCTTCGAATTATCAGTTTGGTTTGGCCTACTAGATTGATCTTTCTTGCAATAGGAGAAGTGCTTAGCTTTGGGTTCAATCTTGCGGTGTCCTTTCCCAGTGACAGTAGGGGCAGCAAGGCACGTATTGTATTGTTGCCATCGAAGATAACAAGATGGGGGTTTTATCATATTGCATGAATCTATCCCTCTACATCATGTCATCTTGCTTAAAGCGTTACTCTGTTCTTATGAACTTAATACTCTAGATGCATGCTGGATAGCGGTCGATGTGTGGAGTAATAGTAGTAGATGCAGGCAGGAGTCGGTCTACTTGTCTCGAACGTGATGCCTATATACATGATCATACCTAGATATTCTCATAACTATGCTCAATTCTGTCAATTGCTCAACAGTAATTTGTTCACCCACCGTAAAATACTTATGCTCTTGAGAGAAGCCACTAGTGAAACCTATGGCCCCGGGTCTATCTTCCATCATATTAATCTTCCAACACTTAGTTATTTTCATTGCCTTTTATTTTACTTTGCATCTTTATCATAAAAATACCAAAAATATTATCTTATCATATCTATCTGATCTCACTCTCGTAAATGACCGTGTAGGGATTGACAACCCTTATCGCGTTGGTTGCGAGGATTTATTTGCTTTGTGTAGGTGCGAGGGACTCGCGCGTAGCCTCGTACTGGATTGATACCTTGGTTCTCAAAAACTGTGGGAAATACTTACGCTACTTTGTTGCATCACCCTTTCCTCTTCAAGGGAAAACCAACGCAGTGCTCAAGAGGTAGCAAGAAGGATTTCTGGCGCCGTTGCCGGGGAGGTCTACGCAAAAGTCAACATACCAAGTACCCATCACAACCCTTATCTCCCGCATTACATTATTTGCCATTTGCCTCTCGTTTTCCTCTCCCCCACTTCACCCTTGCCATTTTATTCGCCCTCTCTCTCCCTCTCTACCCTCCCTCTCTTTCTCTATTTGCCTCTTTTTTGCCCGTTCCTCGTTTGCTTGTGTGTTGGATTGCTTGCTTGTCACGATGGCTCAAGATAACACTAAATTGTGTGACTTTACCAATACCAACAACAATGATTTTATTAGCACTCTGATTGCTCCTCTTACCGATGCTGAATCTTGTGAAATTAATGTTGCCTTGCTGAATCTTGTCATGAAAAATCCGTTTTCCAGCCTTCCTAGTGAAGATGCCGCTACCCATCTAAATAGCTTCGTTGATTTGTGTGATATGCAAAAAAAGAAAGATGTGGACAATGATATTATTAAATTGAAGCTATTTCCTTTTTCACTTAGAGATCGTGCTAAAGCTTGGTTTTTGTCTTTGCCTAAAAATAGTATTGATTCTTGGAATAAGTGCAAAGATGCTTTTATCTCTAAGTATTTTCCTCCCGCTAAGATCATCTCTCTTAGAAACGATATTATTAATTTTAAGCAACTTGATCATGAACATGTTGCACAAGCTTGGGAGAGGATGAAATTAATGATACGTAATTGCCCAACACATGGTTTGAATTTATGGATGATTATACAAAAAAATTATGCTGGATTGAATTTTACTTCTAGAAATGTTTTAGATTCGGCCACGGGAGGCACTTTTATGGAAATCACTTTAGGAGAAGCTACTAAACTCCTAGATAATATTATGGTTAATTATTCTCAATGGCACACTGAAAGATCTACTAATAAAAGGTGCATGCGATAGAAGAAATTAATGTTTTGAGTGGAAAGTTGGATGAAGTTATGAAATTATTTGCTACTAAGAGTGTTTCTTCTGATCCTAATGATATGCCTTTGTCTACTTTGATTGAGAATAATAATGAATCTATGGATGTGAATTTTGTTGGTAGGAATAATTTTGGTAACAACGCGTATAGAGGAAACTTTAATCCTAGGCCTTATCCTAGTAATTCCTCTAATAATTATGGTAATTCCTACAACAATTCTTATGGAAATTTTAATAAGATGCCCTCTGAATTTGAGACTAGTGTTAAGGAATTTATGAATTCCCAAAAGAATTTCAATGCTTTGCTTGAAGAGAAATTGCTTAAAGTTGATGATTTGGCTAGGAATGTTGATAGGATTTCTCTTGATGTTGATTCTTTAAAACTTAGATCTATTCCTCCTAAGCATGATATCAATGAGTCTCTCAAAGCCATGAGAATTTCCATTGATGAGTGCAAAGAAAGAACCGCTAGGATGCGTGCTAAGAAAGATTCCTTTATAAGAGCGTGTTCTTCTAGTTTCCATGATAATAAAGATGAAGATCTAAAAGTTATTGATGTGTCCCCTATTAAATCTTTGTTTTGCAATATGAATCTTGATAATGATGGGACTGAATAGGATCCACCTTTACCTAGAAGGCGTTTCAAAAATTCGGAGTTTTTAGACCTTGATGCTAAATTTGATAAAAGTGGGATTGAAGAGATCAAAACTCTAGATGTTAATGAACCTACTATTTTGGATTTCAAGGAATTTAATTATGATAGCTGCTCTTTGATCGATTGTATTTCCTTGTTGCAATCCGTGCTAAATTCTCCCCATGCTTATAGTCAAAATAAAGCTTTTACTAAACATATCGTTGATGCTTTCATGCAATCTTATGAAGAAAAACTTGAGTTGGAAGTTTCTATTCCTAGAAAACTTTATGATGAGTGGGAACCTACTATTAAAATTAAAATTAAAGATCATGAATGCTATGCTTTGTGTGATTTGGGTGCTAGTGTTTCCACGATTCCAAAGACTTTGTGTGATTTGTTAGGTTTCCATGATTTTGATGATTGCTCTTTAAACTTGCACCTTGCGGATTCCACTATTAAGAAACCTATGGGAAGAATTAATGATGTTCTTATTGTTGCAAATAGGAATTATGTGCCCGTAGATTTTATTGTTCTTGACATAGATTCCAATCCTTCATGTCCTATTATTCTTGGTAGACCTTTCCTTACAACGATTGGTGCAATTGTTGATATGAAGGAGGGGAATATTAGATTCCAATTTCCGTTAAGGAAAGGCATGGAACATTTTCCTAGAAAGAAAATTAAATTACCTTATAAATCTATTATGAGAGCCACTTATGTATTTCCTACCAAAGATGGCAATACCTAGATCTATCCTTGCTTTTATGCCTAGCTAGGGGCGTTAAACGATAACGCTTGTTGGGAGGCAATCTAATTTTATTTTTATTCCTTGCTTTTTACTCCTGTTTAGTAATAAATAATTTATCTAGACTTTGTTTTGGTTGTGTTTTTGTATTTAATTAGTGTTTGTGACAAGTAGAACCGTTGGGAAGACTTGGGGAAAGTCTTGTTAATCTTGATGTAAAAAACAGAAACTTTAGCGCTCACGAGAACTGCTGCCATTTTTATTTGGAAAGTGATATTTAGTTAATTATTTTTGAAGATGATTAATACATAAATTCCTCACGTCCAGCAATTTATTTTAGAACTTTTGGGATTCCAAATCTTGCGCTAGCTACAGATTACTACAGACTGTTCTGTTTTGGACAGATTCTGTTTTTCGTGTGTTGTTTGCTTATTTTGATGAATCTATGGCTAGTAAAATAGTTTATAAACCACAGAGAAGTTGGAATACAGTAGGTTTAACACCAATATAAATAAATAATGAGTTCATTACAATACTTTGAAGTGGTGTTTTGTTTTCTTTCGCTAACGGAGCTCACGAGATTTTCTACTTTAAGTTTTGTGTTGTGAAGTTTTCAAGTTTTGGGTAAGGATTTGATGGATTATGGAATAAGGAGTGGCAAGAGCCTAAGCTTGGGGATGCCCATGGCACCCCCAAGATAATCTAAGGACACCAAAAATCCAAAGCTTGGGGATGCCCCGGAAGGCATCCCTTCTTTCGTCTACTTCCATGGGTAACTTTACTTGGAGCTATATTTTTATTCACCACATGATATGTGTTTTGCTTGGAGCGTCTTGTATGATTTGAGTCTTTTCCTTTTAGTTTACCACAATCATCTTTGTTGTACACACCTTTTGAGAGAGACACACATGATTTGAAAATTATTAGAATACTCTATGTGCTTCACTTATATCTTTTGAGTTATATAGTTTTGCTCTAGTACTTCACTTATATCTTTTAGAGCACGGTGGTGGATTTGTTTTATAGAAACTATTGATCTCTCATGCTTCACTTAGATTATTTTGAGAGTCTTAAATAGCATGGTAATTTGCTTAAATAATCCTAATATGCTAGGTATCCAAGATTAGTAAAAACTTTCTTATGAGTGTTTTGAATACTAAGAGAAGTTTGATGCTTGATGATTGTTTTGAGATATGGAGGTAGTGATATTAAAGTGGTGCTAGTTGAGTAGTTGTGAATTTGAGAAATACTTGTGTTTAAGTTTGCAAGTCCCGTAGCATGCATGTATGGTAAACGTTATGTAACAAATTTGAAATATGAGGTGTTATTTGATTGTCCTCCTTATGAGTGGCGGTCGGGGACGAGCGATGGTCTTTTTTACCAATCTATCCCCCTAGGAGCATGCGCGTAGTGCTTGGTTTTTTATGACTTGTAGATTTTTGCAATAATTATGTGAGTTCTTTATGACTAATGTTGAGTCCATGGATTATACACACTCTCACCTTTCCATCATTGCTAGCCTCTTCGGTACCGTGCATTGCCCTTTCTCACATTGAGAGTTGGTGCAAACTTCGTCGATGCATCCAAACCCCGTGATATGATACACTCTTTCACACATAAACCTCCTTATATCTTCCTCAAAACAGCCACCATACCTACCTATTATGGCATTTCCATAGCCATTCTGAGATATATTTCCATGCAACTTTCTACCATCCCGTTTATCATGACACGTTCATCATTGTCATATTGTTTAGCATGATCATGTAGTTGACATAGTATTTGTGGCAAAGCCACCATTCATAATTCTTTCATACATGTCAGTCTTGGTTCATTGCACATCCCAGTACACCGCCGGAGGCATTCATATAGAGTCATACCTTGTTCTAGTATCGCCTTGTAATCATTGAGTTGTAAACAAATAGAAGTGTGATGATCATCATTTAATAGAGCATTGTCCCAATAAAAAAGAGAAAGGCCAAAAAAAGAAGGCCCCCAAAAAATGAAAAGGGACAATGCTACTATCCTTTTTTCCACACTTGTGCTTCAAAGTAGCACCATGATCTTCATGATAGAGAGTCTCTTATTTTGTCACTTTCATATACTAGTGGGAATTTTTCATTATAGAACTTGGCTTGTTGAAAGTGCTAGTGATCGACTAGAGGGGGGTGAGTAGGCGATTTTTATGAAAGTCTTCAAAACATGGAAGTTTCGAAGACAAACGATAGAAATAAACCTCTTACCATGCAGCGGAAGGTAGACTACACTAGGCAAACCATAGTCAAGTATTCAATGGAGTGAAAGCACAATGACTAATAGCAGCTAGGCAGTAAAGATCAGGTAGGAAGATATTGTGAAGCCAATCAAAACAAGCAGTCACTCAGTGAAGACAAAAGATAAAGCAATCATACAATGACTTCACAAGGACCAACAGTAAGTAAAGGGAAGGGGAGGATGAAACCAGTGACTCGTTGAAGACAATGATTTGTTGGACCAGTTCCAGTTGCTGTGACAACTGTATGTCTGGTTAGGGAGGCTGAGATTCAACTCATAAGACCTCGTCTTCACCTTATTCCCCTTGAGCTAAGGACACCCAGTCCTCGCCCAATCACTCTGGTAAGTCTTCAAGGTAGACTTCCAAACCTTCACAGACTTCGTTCACCAGCAATCCATAATGACTCTTGGATGCTCAGAACGCGACGCCTAACCGGCTGGAGGATTCACAGTCCTCAAGTGTAATAAGTCTTCAGATCACATAGGCAGGAAGACTTAAGTGATGCCTAACACTCTTTGGCTCTGGGTGTTTAGGGCTTTATCCTCGCAAGGAATTCTCTCTCAAAGGCTTCGAGGTGGGTTGCTCTCAAACGACAAAAGTCGTGCACTAACTCTGAGCAACCAACCGTTTATGGTTGTAGGGGTGGGCTATTTATAGCCACTAGGCAACCCGACCTGATTTGTCCAAAATGACCCTGGGTCACTAAGGAACTGACACGTGTTCCAACGGTCAGATTTCAAACACACACGGTAACTTTACTTGGGCTACAAGCAAAGCTGACTTATCCAACTCTGGACAAGATTTGCTCTCATAGTCTTCACTCGAAGACATAGGATTTTTGTTAAGCATCACTTCAGTCATTCTGACTGGTTCACTTGGACCCCACTTAACAGTACGGTGGTTCCTATGACTCAACAAAGAAGAAGAAAGAACGACGAAAGAACTAAGTCTTCGCGCTCCATAGTCTTCATGCGATGTCTTCTCTTGTCATAGTCTTCAATGTGAATGTCTTCACATACCACCTTTGACTTCAATGAGGGACTTCTACCTGTGTTATCCTGCAATTCTCACAAACACATTAGTCCCTCAACTAGGTTTGTCGTCAATACTCCAAAACCAACTAGGGGTGGCACTAGATGCACTTACAATCTCCCCCTTTTTGGTGATTGATGACAAACTAGTTGAAGTTTTCAACCGTGAATAAAATATGTGAAATTGTAAAGGATAGGGGATTGTCATCATAAGTGGCAAGGCTCCCCCTGAAGATGTGCATATAAGTAATTTGCTTTTGGTATGCAAATGCACATGGCAGGTTGTACTTGTGGAGATCCTCTTCAACTTATGATGACAATTCATCATGCAAGAAAAGTATGTGAAGATAATGACATGCATAATGAAAAATGGACGTCTGCAAAATGATCTAAGTGCAGAATTTATCGTCGCACATGCGAAATTTATCATCGCATCACAGAATAGCAAATAAGTAGCAGACGACCATTGAGTTTAAGTGTTACAACTCAAAGAACCAAATGTATCGAAAACGAGAGTTGTAAGCACTTGACAAAAGTAGCAAAAAGTAAAGCAACCACCCATATGGACCCGCTTGAAGACTATCAACTCATATGCTTCTCCCCCTTTTGTCAGTGAGGACCAAAAAGGTTTGAAGACATAGAGTGCCTACTCGTTCCCATGAGGTGCAGGCGAGGCAGCAGGGTCGTCGGTGAGATCCGGTGGTGCAGAGGAACTTGGTGCAGTGTCGTCACGCGCTGAAGTTGGAGGAGGTGAAGTTGCATCATCTTGGTCATCGATGACTCTGGCATTTACGGTCGCAGCTGAGGACGAGTATTCAGAGTCTTCAAGTGAGGGAGTCCGACGCAAGTGAGCATTTCTGGGAGGAGTTGAGTCAAACTTGAAGCGTTCGGTGAAGCCATCGTCGTGCAGATCAGCTTCAGCACTCAGTAGGGTCAAACTCTTCCACGACCTCCGACAGGTTTCATGAGTGACAAAGGCATTCTTGGTGGCAAGATTGCGAATGCGGTTGACATCCACCAAGAGGCTTTGCATCTGACGCTTAAGCCAGTCGTGATGTTTGTCATGTTTTTGATGCAGCGCGACAAGAAGCTCTCGGTCATTGAGGACACGAGATCGTCTTTGAGGCCTTTACGCAATGGTGCTACCAGTGGCATCAATTTGAGCATGAGGGGCACGTGTGTTTCCAGCAAGGGGATAAACATGAGACACTGCTGGAATTCCTTCAATGGGCTGGGTGAAGCTTTGGTGATCAGCATTGTGAAGATAAATGGGATCCTTAGCAGGCTCTGAGTAAATGGCTTCAACTGACAGATCAACCTCGGGCAAGAATATAAGATGATTGTGCGCAGACGGCTGATAGTTGAAGGCTGAGTGACACTTGATCAGACGCATGACCCATGGAGCATAGAATTTCAACCCAGAGATGTCGGAGCCAGACGTAGCCAATTGCCTGATGAAAAAGTCTTGAGCATTGAAGCTGATGCCATTGAAGATATAGAAAACCAAAGTCTTCATTGCTCCTTCAAGCTTCGCTGCAGATGAGTGTCCTTTGACAGGCCATAGAGTCTTCCTGATGATGTGGTAAATGGTGCGAGGCAGGTACTCTAGGTCTTCAACAAAGAACTCGGATGGGTATTCAGCGTCGTGAGGCAGAGGCTTCATCATGCTCAGCATTTGACTCATGTTGGGTTCTGGCTTCTGAAAGATGCTTTCCAAGGCATTTTGATGTTGTTGACAACCTGGTTCATAGTATTCACCAGGAGTGTGCAGGCCTGTGAGCTCAATGATATCAAGAGCTTTAGCTTCATGATGGACATTGCCTGTCATCCACTCAAGGACTCAAGTCTTCGAATCCCTGTTGTAGCCTCGAATATGAAGAGTGGCATAGAATTGAAGCAGCAATTCGTCATTCCAGTGCTCCTTGTCAGTGATGAACTGCAACAGACCAGCATCTCTGAAACAGTCCAATGCTTCTTCGAGGCAGGGCAGACCAGCTATAGCTTCAGAGTCGAGGTGCATATGTGGAATTATGCGCCCTTGATTGTATAGGACACAGGAATAGTAGCTGCGCTGCTGATAGCTCCAGAACCGATCTGAGGAAATGTGCGGTCTTGTATAGGGGTTCTTGGAGCTGTTGAAGAAGGTATTATGTGCCACGAAGCCATTTGCATTGAAGACCCCAGGTGAAGTGGCAGTGACTGGGAATCGTGGAAGTCTTGGCTTGGGCTTTTGAACTTGAGGCCTGTGCTCGATGTGGTACTCAAATTGTGGACTAGCAGCAGGCGGAGGAGTCAGAATGGGCCATCGAACCATAACTGGCTGACCACGATCAAATGCCAGCTCCATTGTGTGAGGTCTTGGAGGGGGAATAGGGGCATTGGCATTGTCTTCATGGGCTTCAGGGACCACATGTGCTTCAGGTGCGTGGACTTCAGGTGCTGCATTGACTTCTGGTGCCACATTGGCTTCTGGCGCCGTATTGGCTTCGGCCATGACAATGTCATTGGCGTCAGCGGCGATATTGGTGGCCGCCTCAGGGTTGTTGACCTCCACTTCAGAAGCTGGAGGGTCAGTCACATTCTCCTCGAGAACAACATCTTGGTGAGACAGGGGTGTAGCAACTCTTGGGGCTTCTTCTTCATCTTCTTCTTCATCGGCTAATGCAGCTGGAACATCTTCAACCATTTTGGCTTCGGATTCAGACACGTGCATTGTGGGAGTGACTTGGGGCCTTGGTCCTTTGCGAAGCCTGCGTAATGCGGGCGACGCTTGTGGAGATGGAGTGTGCTGGGCCACAAAGTCATCATCATCTTGCACTGTTGGGGTAGTTTGCGGTTGGGGAGAGCTTGGAGTGTCTTGTCTCTGTGGGTGATCAGCCCACGATGCATCCTGAGCAGTTGGCGTCAGAGGACAACCAATGCTGATGAGTTCGCTGTGCGTGAGCACATGCGATGATACCAGTTGGTGCTCGATCTGAGGAAGGACTTCATCATCTTCAACATTGTCATGGTGACCAATGTCTTCAGCAGCGGTGGGATCAACTGCTGGAATGTCTTCAGGAGCCTCTGTGGAAGCAGGCTCATGAATTACCATCCGTCGTTCTTGATGTGAAGAGGCAGGACGAGCAACCGAGATGGGCTCAACAATAAGGGGCTCTATGGGAGCAGCCCGATCTTTCTTGGTTTTGCGCTTCTTCTTGGATGGAGCGACATCAGAAGCTTCAGGATGTTTCCTCTTTCTGGCTTCAGCCTCGGCAACCCTTGTCTTTTTTAATTCTAAAGCCACTGTGGGGACCTTAGGCTTCGAGCCTATCATACTGGCTAGGAAGACAATGGGATGTGCTTCCTGCCTTGTTGCTTCGGGTTCGGCCACAGCTGGCTTCTTCTTCTTCTTTGCAGCCATCCTTGGATCGATGCCAGGACGCCCAAGAGCCTTGCGCTTTTCAGCTTCATTGTAGGCTTGCACGCACTTGTCAGCCAGACTCTTCATGCGCTCACGAGAACCTTTAGCTTCTTCGCGTTTCTTGAGAAAGGCTTCCTTGAGCTCGTGCAGCATAGTCTTGAAGTTCTTGACATCTTGCACGCTGAGCTTTGCCATGTGCTGCTTGAACTGAGCTTTCTCATAGTCGATCTTTTGGTTCAGTTCAACGATGCCCTAAGCTAGAGCTAGCTCAGAAGCAATGGCGCCAGTGAAAGTGACGCTGAGGCCAATTGGAAGTTCCAGATCATCAAAGCTGAGATTGGGGGTTTCAAACCACTCATCAATGAAGTTGTGAAGGATTGCTACGTCAAAGAGAGGCAAATCATTGTGGGTTTCTGCTTCTTCTTTGCTCTTGATCAGTTGCTCAAGAGCGTCATCTGCAAGATCTTCATCGCTGGACAGATCAATGGCGTCGTTGCGCAGAATAGCAGCAGCAGTCAGTTCTTGGCTGGTGGGTTGCAAGGGCATTGTCGGATTTCGGGTTCCGGCAGACCCTTAAGGTTCGAACACTGGGGTGCGCACGGAGATTACGCCTTCTACCTCCCCGCCTCGCAAAGATCTAAACTACCAAAAGAACTGCACAAGAGACACAAGGTTTATACTGCTTCGGGCCACCGTTGTGGTGTAATACCCTACTCTAGTGTGTGGTTGGTGGATTGCCTCTTGGGGCTGATGATGAAGAACAATACAAGGAAGAACAGCCTCGCGAGGGTCTGTTCTTGGCTGGGCGATGAACTGCTGGGAGGAGTTCAGCCTCCCTTTCACTCTCTCTCTCTCTGTGCTTCCAACTGATCAAAAACTCTCTCTCCCCCCTTGCTATGTGGGTGGCTGGTCCTATTTATAGAGGCCATGGTCCTCTTCTCAAATATTGAACAGGAAGGGAGCCAACAACGGCGGGCTAATTTGAAAGGGGACAGCAAGTATCAACTATCTTGACAAAAGCAGTCTCCGCCTGCGCAAAGCTCTGGTGATGACGCCGTCCTGGGCTCCACGGTGACATCCGTCTCGTAGTCCTCCTGGTCTTCGTCTCGTTGCACCGAAATGGCAACCTTTGCCTGATGCCTCGGTACTCCGCGGCTGCGCTTGCCCCCTTTGCACCAAAGAGGAAAGAAGGACGCTGCACGCGCTGGCACCCGCCTGGCGCCCTGAGTCATCACGGCTTGCGTCACGGGCACCTCGCGAGGTACCCCGCCTTGATCTCTCCGCCTCCTCGCGAGCCAGCCTGACAAGGCCATGCCTGAGGAAGCTCCGTGTCGTCCGCCTCGCGAGGCTTGGCCCCTCGCGAGGGTCTTGAGTCTTGTGTTTGATGAAGATGGGCCGTGCTGGGCCTCCTTTGAGCCACGCCGCAGGCCGCAGGCAGGCAAGTCTGGGGACCCCCGTTCCCAGAACGCCGACAGTAGCCCCCGGGCCCAAGGCGCGCCCGGACTTGGCCGTGCCAAGAGGCGAAAGGGGAAGGGCGAAGCGCCGCGGGCCCTAACAGCCTGCGGCCTTGGGCGCCACGTGGCGGTTGATTGGACATGGGCGTCTCCACTTCCCCACGACGCCTCGGTGATCGCGTGAGTTGGACAGGTCCCTGCATGCAAATCGTGTCATGATTACCTGTGATCGTGGAGGCCGGTGGTTGGCCTTCGCCGGCTATAAGTACGGGGCTGCGCGTGCCCTTCCGGTCCATTCCTCCTTGCTTCTCCTTCTTCTTCATGGCCCCGTCGAAGAGATTCTCGACCGCCGAGAAGGGGAAGGCTTGCCGGGTTGAGCCCGCCTCTCCCCCACCCAAGCGCGGCAGGGGGCACCCTCATAAGCATCCTGTGGCCACCACGGCGGCTCCCCGCGGCCGTGGAGGTGATCTTCAGCACGGCGACGGGCGGGTTGCTGCAGCCGGGGGGCGCACTCCGGCTGCGCGTCCCCCCCGGCCACGCGTTCGTGCTGCGGAAGTGCTGCCGAAGTTCGTCGTGTGGTCGGCGGAGCCGGCTAGCACCCGGCTTCCGCTTCCTCGCTTCCTCCTAGGCGAGCTCCCGACCGGCGCCCCGGGCGGCCTTTGGCTCCAGGCCGACGGCTGCTGCAGCCGGGCCTCATGGGTCTCCTTGGAGGTCTCCGCGGCCGGGAGCCTGTCCCTGGCCCGCGGTTGGCAGACGTTTGCCCGTGCGCGTGGCCTGGGCCGCCGGTGCACCCTACACTTCAAGTTCGACGGCGACGCCACCCTTTACGTGAGGGTGTTTGGGGAAGATGGTCGCCGCGCGGGGTGCTGCCCCGAGGGTGACGACCGCGGCTGGGAACCCAGCTCCAGTGACGATGGAGGGAGCAGTGCTCGCGCGGCTGGCGGCGCTCGGAGTTCCTCGAGCTTCTCTGGTTCTTCTTCAGGCGACGACTCCTCCAGCGGCGGCCGCGATCAGCCTCCACGCCGCCGCACCCTGGTGAGGCGCGAGAGGGAGTCCGTCTGAGCTCCGGAGGCACCTCGGGCCTTCCCTGCGGGCCGGTGTGAGGCGAGCCGCGCCGGATTTGTTCTTCCTTTTTCCCTTTTTCCTGCGCAACAAAGACAATAGTGCGGAGCCCCGCGGGGGCGTGTTGGGTTATTGCTGTTAATCATCGTTTCGCTTTTGTTGCCGTTCCTTCCGACTATGTGCCCGAGTGTGGATAGTTCCCGACCCCGGCCGTGGGGGGGGGGACCGACCCAGGCCCTTTGTTTGTGTCGCGATGCCCGTGGGGCACGGACTTGAGGGGTGCTCCTGTAAGGGGCCCAGGTCGCGAACTCTTTGAATGACTAGGATAGGAACGCTCGCGAGGGCGCTCAGCTGCCCCCCTCGCGAGGCCTTACGCAAGAGAAAACGAGACAGGAGAGCGAAAATCCAAAGGACCGGAAGCCAAAGATGGCACCAACTTCAATAGAACTTCAAATGAGAAGGAACAAGCCAACTGCGGTAAGCAAATGAAAAGCCGCGTCCGGCACCTAATCTAGTCTTCGACGTCTTCTCACCAGCGCGGAGCTAAGTGCTGCCACTGGGCGTGGGAGGGAGCCCCAGGGCCTGAGGCCGGCGCTCCTGAGACTCCGGGGCGTGTACAGCCCCAACTCATTATTACGTGAGAGTGTCACGGGCGGCGAGCTTCACAGGCATTGGCCTTCTTCACAGGCTCCGGGCCTTTTCCAAAACGCGATAGCTTCACAGGCACTCGCCTTGCTTCACAGGCTCTGGGCCTTTCCCAAAACGCGATAGCTTCACAGGCACTCGCCTTGCTTCACAGGCTCTGGGCCTTTCCCAAAATGCGATAGCTTCACAGGCACTTGCCTTGCTTCACAGGCTCTGGGCCTTTTCAGGGGTATGAACCTCCGGAGGTGCTGGATGTTCCACGCATTCTGGACCGGCACTCCCTCCTGAGTCTCCAAGCGCGCGGAGCCAGGCCTGGAAACATGAACAACCTTGAACGGGTCCTCCCACATGGGAGAGAGCTTGTGCAGTCCCTCCCTGGAGAGGACCCGCCTGAGCACGAGGGGTCCTACCTCAAGAGTCCTGGGGCGGATGTTGCGGCAGTGATATCGCCGCAACGCTTGCTGATACCTTGCCGCTCACAGCACGGCTTCCCGGCGACGTTCCTCCCCCAACATGAGGTCCATCCCCCGCATGGCGTCCTGCTGCGCCTCGTCGAACGCCAGGACCCGCGCGGAGCAACGTCTGACCTCGTGAGGGAGGACCGCTTCCGCTTCGTAGACCAGGAAGAATGGGGTCTCTCCAGTCGGTTTGGTCGCGGTGGTGCGGCTGGACCACAGCACGGACTGAAGCTTGTCGTACCAACCTCTGCCACAGGCCTCCAGCTTCTTCTTGAACGTCCTAGTCTTGAGGCCCCTCAGGACTTCCGCGTTGGCTCGCTCGGCCTAGCCGTTGCTTCGGGGGTGCGCCACTGAGGCGTAGCATATCTGCATTCCAAGGTTAGCATAGTATGTTTTGAAGAGGTTACTAGTGAACTGCGAACCGTTGTCTGTGATGATGCGATTCGGCACCCCGAACCGGCTTATGATGCCCTTGATGAACTTGACCGCGGAGCCCGCAGGGATGGCGCGGACAGCCTCTACTTCAGCCCACTTGGTGAATTTGTCCACGGCAACATAGAGGTAGCGATAGCCCCCTGGCGCCCGAGGAAACGGGCCCAGGATGTCCAGCCCCCAGACTGTGAATGGCCACGAAAGGGGAATAGTCTGCAAGCCTCCCGCTGGGTGATGGATCTACTTGGCGTGGAACTGGCAGGCTTCACAAGCTTTTACTAGTTCCACGGCGTCATTGAGCGCGGTGGGCCAATAAAACCCACTGCGGAACGCTTTGCCGACGAGGGTCCGTGATGACGAATGATGTCCACAGTCTCCACCGTGTATATCCTCCAGTAGCTCCTTCCCTTGCTCCCTGGAGATGCAGCGCAGGGATACATCGTTTGGTTGCTTCCGGTAGAGCTCTCCGTCTCTGATGCAGTATGCCGTGGCCTGGCGTGCCACTCGCTCCGCCTCTTCCTCCTTCTCCGGCAAGGTCCCTTGCGTCAAGTAGCTCCGGAGCTCCGTGATCCAACATCCCTCCTGAGGTTCCATCATCAGGAGCAGGCGCGCTCCTGAGGCAGGTGGCTGGGGGAGCTCCTCCAAGGGCTGAGCCGCATTTGACAATGACGGCAGAGCTGAGGGCTTGAAGAGCCGTTCCTCGAAAACGCCAGGCTCCTGGGGTAACCGTCTGGACGCGCGTTTGGCAATATCGTCGGCCTCCTGATTGGTGCCACGGGGCACATGCTGCAACTCCAACCCCCCAGAATTGCTTCTCCATCCTGCGGACTTCCGCAAGGTAGGCTTCCATGTGCTCATCCTTCGGCTCGTACACCTTGTTGGAGAAGTTGACAAGGAGCTGTGAATCGCCCTTGATGGTGAGGCGTTTCACTCCCAGGGCGGCCGCGGCCTTCAAGCCTGCTATTAAACCTTCATACTCCGCTATGTTGTTGGAGACCTTTTCGCCTTGCTGGAAACAGAGTTGCATGACGTAGTAGAGCTTGTCCTGTGTGGGTGATATAAGCACCGCCCCAGCTCCAGCGCCATGCCTGGAGAACGCCCCATCGAAGTACATGACCCAGCCTTCTGGCGCCTCACTTCCCAGGGATAGGGATCGATCCTCGTCGGCCTTGAGTCCTGGCGCCTCCGTCCACTCTGCCACAAAATCTGCCAACGCTGCTCCCTTGATGACCCTGGTTGTGCTGAATTTGAGCTGAAACGCTTACAGTTCTATGTTCCACTCAGCGACCCTTCCAGCTGAATTAGGGCTCCTGAGCACTCACTCCAGGGGGTACCACGAGATGACCTTGATGGGGTGACCCTGAAAATAGTGCTGCAGCTTGCACGAGGCCACCAGTAGCGCGAGGAGGAGTTTCTGAGGCATGGGGTACCGTGCTCTTGCATCCCGCAGCACTGTGCTGACGAAGTACACTGGGTGCTCAACGAGGCGGAGTGCGTCAGTGCTGGTGGCTCCTTCCGGAGATCGTGGCGCCTCTTGAGGCAATGAGGCCTCCTGAGAGTGGCCATCTGGAAGAGGGGCCTCTTCCGCCTCTGGTGCGCCCCTCTGCGGCGGCTGATCCTCCTCAGCCGCGATGGTGGTTTCTGTAGGCCTTCCTTGTCCCTATTCTGCCTTGTCCCGGGCTGCTGCCGTGGTTTTGATTCGGCACTTCTCTCTAACTGCCACCAAGGCTGCGCTGGCGGAGTAAGGAGTGGCGGCGAGGTAAAGCACCAGGGGCTCCTGAGGGCGCGGTGCCACCATGACCGATGGGCTGGTCAGGTATCTCTTGAGATCCTGGAACGCCTTGTTGGCCTCTTCAGTCCACTCGAAGGGCCCCTTTTACTTCATTAGCTGAAAGAAGGGCAGGGCTCGTTCTCCTAACTTGGAGATGAAGCGCCCTAGCGCGGTCACGCGCCCCGTGAGCTTCTGCATTTTCTGAGGGTCTTTGGCGGGCTCATGTCTTCCACCGCCTTGACCTTCTCTGGGTTAGCCTCGATGCCCCTGTGGGACACGAGGAAACCCAAGAGCTTGCCCGAGGGTACTCCAAACACACACTTCTCTGGGTTGAGCCGCAGGTTCACTGCGTTGAGGCTCACGAAGGTTTCCTCCAGATCCTGTATCAAGGTCCCGGCCTCCCGAGATTTTACCACAATGTCATCGATGTAAGCTTCAACATTCTTCCCGAGCTGCAGGCCCAAGGTGATGTGCATCAGCCGCTGAAAGGTCGCCCCTGTGTTACGCAGCCCGAATGGCATGCACGTGTAGCAGTATACCCCACACGGGGTCAGGAAGGCTGTCTTCTCGACGTCTTCTACCGCCATCTTGATCTGGTGATACCCAGAGAAGGCATCCAGGAAGCATAACAGGTCGCATTCCGCAGTGGAATCGACGATCTGATCGATGCGGGGGAGCGGGAACGGATCTTGCGGGCATGCTTTGTTGAGGTTGGTGAAGTCGACACACATACGCTCCTTCCCTCCCTTCTTTGCCACAAAGACAGGGTTGGCCAACCAATCTGGGTATCGGACCTCGCGGATGACCCCAGCGGCCTCTAATTTGCGGGTCTCCTGGACGATGAAGGCCTGCTTCTCTGTGGACTGCCGCCTGGCCTTCTACTTCACAGACCGCACGTTGGGGCACACGTTGAGGTGATGCTCGATTACACTCCTGGGGATCCCTGCCAACTGGTCCGGCTCCCAAGCGAATACCTTCTTGTTCACGCGCAGGAACCTGACCAGGGCCTCCTCCTGCTTGGGTTTGAGGTGGGCGCCTATGGTGAAAGTGGCGTTGGTGGACCCGTCCTCATCGACGGGTATCTGCTTCGTTTCTGCCTTGTCTTGGGTGAACAACTGCTTCTTCTTGGCGGGTGCAGCCCCCTTGGCCTCGGGGGGCTCCAAGTCGGCGGGCTGTGCCGACGCCGCCGTCTTGAAGGCGAGCTTGAGCGTCCGCAGCGCGTCCCCGGTGTCCCCGTGCACAGTGAGGACACCGTTGCTCCCGGGCATCTTCATGAGGTTGTACGCCGGGTGCGTCGCGGCCATAAATTGGGCCAGCGCTGGGTAGCCGAGGATGGCATTGTAGGGGAGGCCGATGGGGGCAATGTCGAAGTTGACCAGCTCCGTGCGGAAGTTGTCGTATGTGCCGAAGGTCACTGGGAGCCGGATCTGCCCCAAGGGACTGGACGGCTTGCCCCCGACGCCCAAGAAGGGTCGGCTGGGTTGCAGCCGTTCCAGGGGTATGCGGAGGAGGTTGAAGGCCTCGACCGAGAGCACGCTGAGGCCCGCACCGCCATCAACGAGGGTTTTGGTGACGGCCACCTGGCAGATGGTGGGGGTGCACAACATGGGGAGCGCGCCCGAGCAGGCCGAGTTGGAGGGGTGGTCCTCTAAACTGAAGGTCAGGCCGGTCTCGGGCGCCGTCCGATCCGGGGGAGCCCCCTGCCGCGTGGAAGTGGCGCTGGCCCGGCGGATGAATGGCTTGACGTGGTGACTTGTGGGCGGCGCCTGCGAGCCGCCCAGGAGGGCCGCGACGAGCGGGGGTGTCGGTGTAACGCGATGGGACGACGTAGGAGAGCCCCCTGCGGCGCGGACGAGCTCGGCGATGCAGTCGAGCCATTCCCCGCGGACGTCGTCGGTGGGGCGGCAGCGCAGGAGCTCGTTCGCCACGAGGAGCACAACTCGAGCCTCCAAGGGGGCGCGGAGTGCGCGGGACGAAGAACCAGCTGGTGCGAGCGATGGAGTAGCGGTGCGGCCGTCTTGCCGCACGGGTGAATGCTGAGACGACGCTCGCGGCCCGCCCCCCGCCGGGCCGGTGGCAGCGTAGACGGCAGGTGACAGGGAATGGCGAGGATGCCCGCCGACGGGCGCCGTCTGGGCGACGCGGGAAGCGAAGGCGGCCCGGCGCTCGGCGCGGGCCTGACAAGCATCGGACATGGATGCGACAGTCAGAAGAGAACGGGGGGGGGGGGGGGGTGGATGACGAATTCCGGCGCACCCCTATCTGGCGCGCCAAATGTCGGATTTCGGGTTCCGGCAGACCCTTAAGGTTCAAACACTGGGGTGCGCGCGGAGATTACGTCTTCTACCTCCCCGCCTCGCAAAGACCTAAACTACCAAAAGAACTGCACAAGAGACACAAGGTTTATACTGGTTCGGGCCACCGTTGTGGTGTAATACCCTACTCCAGTGTGTGGTTGGTGGATTGCCTCTTGGGGCTGATGATGAAGAACAATACAAGGAAGAACAGCCTCGCGAGGGTCTGTTCTTGGCTGGGCGATGAACTACTGGGAGGAGTTCAGCCTCCCTTTCACTCTCTCTCTCTCTCTCTCCGCTTCCAACTGATCAAAAACTCTCTCTCCCCCTTGCTACGTGGGCGGCTGGTCCTATTTATAGAGGCCCTGGTCCTCTTCCCAAATATTGAGAGGGAAGGGAGCCAACAACGGCGGGCTAATTTGAAGGGGGACAGCAAGTATCAACTATCCTGACAAAAGCAGTCTCCGCCTGTGCAAAGCTCTGGTGATGACGCCGTCCTGGGCTCCACGATGACCTCCGTCTCGTAGTCCTCCTGGTCTTGGTCTCGTTGCACCGAAATGGCAACCTTTGCGTGATGCCTCGGTACTCCACGGCTGCGCTTGCCCCCTTTGCACCAAAGAGGAAAGAAGGACGCTACGCACGCTGGCACCCGCCTAGCGCCCTGAGTCGTCACGGCTTGCGTCATGGGCACCTCGCGAGGTACCCCGCCTTGATCTCTCCGCCTCCTCGCGAGCCAGCCTGACGAGGCCGTGCCTGAGGAAGCTCCGTGTCGTCCGCCTCGCGAGGCTTGGCCCCTCGCGAGGGCCTTGAGTCTTGTGTTTGATGAAGATGGGTCGTGCTGGGCCTCCTTTGAGCCATGCCGCAGGCCGCAGGCAGGCAAGTCTAGAGACCCCCGTTCCCAGAACACCGACAGGCATCTTTACTCTCAAGGGCTTGGAGATGCGTGACAAATCTTTAGACTGCACACTGTGTTCAGGAGGTGCAGTGGCTAGAGGCTTCGCCTGTAAGACCTTTGGTGCAGGAGTAGGCTTTGAAGCTTTAGGCTTCTTCGGTTTCTTTGGCTTCGGTGGTGCAGGCGCTTCATTAGATTCAGCGTCATCTGCAGGCTCATCCACGACTGTCCCTTGAACCATGATATGAGTGATGAGACCTTCCAGGTTGTAGAAGGGCCCAACAAGATTGGGTTCAGCTTCGCGTGTGCCATCAGCACGAGGAGCAGAGGGGCCTGTATTGAAGTCTAAGCCTCATGACTTCTTGTTCTCTTTGGCCGAGTTCCTGGCAAACTGAAGGTTGCGCTTGAACAGATTATCATCGCGGCACCACAGTAATGAAGATGGGTCTGCATCTGCAGGCTGCGGTCCACGGACCATGCAAGGATAGAAGCCTTGTTCAATGGCTTCAGCTCTGGACTTGGGTTGAAGATTTCTGTATAGAATGTCTCCCGATGGTCGTTTGATGGCATTCTTCTCAGCATACTCCTGGATCATGAACCTGTACTTGAACCACTGTTCTGCCCAATATCTTCAAATCCATTGGATTCGAGTTTTTCGCTGATTGTAGTCCTCCTCTGGATCTGTCTTGTACAGCTCATAGAGGTCAGGAGGCAAATCTCTTGAGGTGTTGCCACGACGCTGTCTGCCACCCTTTCTTGTAGGTTTCTCTGATGCCATGAAGCTTAAACTGAAGGGCTTCAACACGTTTAAAGGCTTCAAAGGCTTCCGCTTTCTGGTCAAACAGGAACTGGCTTCGGGAGAGTTAATGTGATGCTGTAAGAATTCTGCAAACGAATGCTGACTATGAGAACCAAGGGATTCTCCCACGGACATGTACCTGTGACAGCATTAAGGTGCGAGGGAAGGGGAAGAGGTCATATGCATTCTTAGAAGATTTTGAAGATAAATCAGTTTAGAAGACATTGACCTCATAGTGCGAAGACATTCACTCATAGATAGAGAGTTGGTTCCAGATTTGTACGAATCCACGAATAAGTACAAGTGAGGAATCTAACTACTTTGTGAAGCATAAGTGAACATACTAGGCATATTATGAGATGCAGTATGAAATAGATCCAACTTGTGTGAACAGAAACTGCTTGTGGTAGAAAGTGATGAATCTATAGGATCAAAGGGGCCGTAAAAAGGAAGTTTTATTTACAACATGAAGAACTGCTAGACGGAGTGGGAGAGGAGGCCGAGCAGTTCGATCGTCCGTGTCCTAACTTGGCGACGGAGGACACCTACGGCGACGGCGGAGAAGACGATGTCTGCGGCCAGCGTGAAGACGGTGTCGGTGAGGTCGCGGCAACCAAGCGCTTCGTCGCCGGAGTCGTCGAGGGCTAGCAGTGGCGCTAGGGTTTGTGCGATGGTGGAAGAAAGGATAATGACTGTGGTGAGGCATGTATTTATAGGCACAGGGACGGCACAGTGTTATTACACAGGTGCCCCTAGCGATTCACATCTAAAGGACACGTGGCCATCATGCAACATATCGGAGGTTGTTCCACATTCCCACGCACGCCTGGATTGTCGGGTGGTCGTTCCCACTTCTCCGGGTTTCAGGTGAAGGAATTAGCATTGAAAACGGACTTAATGTTTGTCTCTGTATCTTCTGCTGACTAGGACACAGAGAAGACATTCGACAGTTTCAATAGAATGCATATGATTTGGACAGATAGAGTTTGAGATAGAAAGCATAGAGAGATTAGGGTCCGATCACATTCACTTAGTTCAAAAGATTCAACAAGGAAGACGTAGCTATAAGTGAATGTTGTAGAGGACAGAACACTAGTATGTATATATCAGAAGACAATCAAGTCAACATAGTGAAGATAATCATGAAGACAAGTTGAAAATGAGGACAAACAAAATGTGAAGACATAGCACATGTAACGCCATGGGTAAAACACTTCAAACAAAAGAATTTGGTGGTGGCATTACCCACCGTATAGGAAGTATTAGACCCAGACACGGCGCACAATTATCGTGGCGCTCCGAAGTCAAATTCCACGTTAATGTATTCACACTCAGAATGTAAGTCTTCATTGATTGAAGATATACTTTACTTCGTGTGTTGCACATCTAAGTCATCAACATGCATAAGTGTTAGGATGTGTGCCTGATCACACGACATTTGAGGATTCCAAGATATTTAGTTCACACCGTAACTTGCAAAACCTCTTCTCATCCAAGGGCTTGGTGAAGATATCTGCCAATTGCTCTTCAGTGTTGACGTGTATGATATCAATATCTTCCTTCACAACATGATCTCTGAGAAAGTGATGACGAATTTCAATGTGCTTTGTCTTTGAGTGCTGAACTGGGTTGTTGGCAATCTTGATGGCGCTTTCGTTGTCGCAGTAGAGTGGTACTTGCTTCAGGTGAATGCCATAGTCTTTGAGTGTTTGCTTCATCCATAGAAGCTAAGCGCAGCAAGATCCAGCAGCAATGTATTCAGATTCAGCAGTGGAGAGAGATACACAGTTCTACTTCTTAGAAGGCCAACATACAAGTGATCGTCCCAGAAAATGACATGTGCCTGATGTAGACTTGCGATCCACCTTGTCACCAGCATAATCAGCATCCGAGAATTCAACTAGATCAAACTCTGAGCCCTTTGGATACCATAATCCTAGTGTTGGGGTGTGAGCCAAATATCTGAGAATTCGCTTCACAGCTAAGTGATGCTATTCCTTTGGTGCCGCTTGGAACCGGGCACACATGCAAACACTAAGCATGATATCTGGCCTAGATGCACATAAATAAAGTAAGGAACCAATCATGGAGCGGTATACCTTTTGATCGAACTCTTTACCATTGTCGTCGGGACCCAGATGATGTTTGGCTGGCATTGGCGTCGTGTAGCCTTTGCAATCTTGCATTCCAAATTTCTTCAGGCAATCTTTGAGGTATTTCTCTTGAGATATAAAGATGTCGTTGCGTTGCTGACGTATTTGAAGACCAAGGAAGAACTTCAGCTCACCCATCATGGACATCTGATATTGCTCTTGCATCATATATCCAAACTTGTCAGTGTATTTCTGATTGGTGCAGCCGAAGATAATGTCATCCACATGTATTTGGCACACAAACAGTTCACCATCATATGTCTTCGTGAAGAGAGTGGGGTCGAGGGAACCAGGTTTGAAGCCTTTGCTCTTCAGGAAGTCTTTGAGTGTGTCATACCAAGCCCTAGGGGCTTGTTTGAGGCCATACAGTGCCTTGTTGAGCTTGTACACCATATCAGGATGTTTTGGATCTTCAAAGCCAGGCGGTTGTGCAACATACACTTCTTCGTCAATCTTGCCATTGAGAAAAGCGCTCTTCACATCCATTTGATGCAGAAGAATGTTATGATGATTTGCATATGCCAGCAGTATGCGTATGGCTTCAAGTCTAGCCACAGGAGCAAATGTCTCATCGAAGTCAATCCCTTCAACTTGAGTATATCCTTGAGCAACGAGACGAGCTTTGTTTCTGACAACTTGACCATGCTCATCTTGCACGAGGATGTACATGACGAAGATTTTGCTCTTGCTGATCATTGTCATCATTAGAAGGATTGTCTTCAGGCTGAGCATTGTCTTCAGGTTGATCATTGTCTTCAGGTTGATCAGGTGCGGAGATGATAAGTTCCTCTTCAGGCTGAGCTTCAGAAGGTATGATTTCTCCAGTTCCCATAAGTTTGATTGATTCACTGGAAGGAACTTCATGTAGCACATTTGGCAGGTGCTCTCTTTGTGAGTCGTTAGTCTCATCGAACCGCACATCCACAGTTTCAACCACTTTATAGTGAAAGAGGTTGAAGACTCTGTAGGAGTGCGAATCCTTTCCATATCCAAGCATAAAACCTTCATGTGCTTTTGGTGCAAATTTTGAAGTGTGATGTGGATCCTTGATCCAGCACCTGGCACCAAATACTCTGAAGTAACTGACATTTGGCTTCTTGCCAGTAAGGAGCTCATAGGATGTCTTGTTCAGAAGCTTGTGAAGATAAACACGGTTGATGATATGGCATGCATTATCAATGGCTTCAGGCCAGAATTTTCTTGGAGTCTTGTATTCATCAAGCATCGTCCGAGCCATCTCAATAAGTGTTCTGTTCTTGCGTTCGACGACACCATTCTGCTGTGGCGTGTACGGAGCTGAGAATTCATGTGTGATGCCCAAAGTATCAAGATATGTATCTAGGCCAGTGTTCTTGAATTCAGTGCCAGTGTCACTTCTGATGTGCTTTATCTTGACGCCATAGTTGTTCATTGCTCGATTGGCGAAGCGTTTGAAGACATCCTGCACTTCAGTCTTGTAGAGGATTATATGCACCCAAGTATATCTTGAATAATCATCAACAATGAAAAAGCCATAGAGACAAGCAGTAGTAGTAAGAGTTGAGTAATGAGTGGGACCGAAAAGATCCATGTGGAGCAGTTTGAAGGGTTGAGCCGTTGTCATGATTGTCTTCAAGAGATGCTTGGCCCTCGTCATCTTTCCTGCTTCACAGGCACCACATAAGTGATCCTTCTTGAACTTGACGCTCTCGATGCCTATGACATGCTTCTTTCTTGCAAGAGTGTGCAAGTTCCTCATGCCAGCATGCCCTGGCCTCCGATGCCAGAGCCAGCATTCTGAAGCTTTTGCTAGAAGACATACGGCAAGCTGTGGTCCTGCTGAGAAATCTACCACGTACAAATCATCTTTCCGATACCCTTCAAACACTAGAGACTTGTCAGATTCCATTAGAACAAGGCAACGATATTTTCCAAACATCACAATCATGTTTAAATCGCAAAGCATTGAGACAGACATTAAGTTGAAACCAAGGGATTCAACAAGCATGACTTTATCCATGTGTTGATCCTTTGAGATTGCAACTCTACCTAGACCCAATACCTTACTTTACCAGTGTCAGCAAATGTGATGTGACTTTTGTCAGATGGATGTAAGGTTGAGTCCATAAGAAGGCTTCGGTTGCCAGTCATGTGATTGGTACACCCACTATCAATAATCCATTCTGAAGCAGCTGGTGTCGTACCCTACATTGCAGTTAGGGGGATAGGCTTCAAGAAGAGAATTGTGAAGCAAAAACATTTGATGAGCCAGTGGATTATGAAAGCTTAGATCGAGATTAGGACTGATAGGGCAAGTAACAAGCGACTCAGGAACAAAGTACATAATAAGACCATTTGGGCATTTGAACTTGCGCCCTACAAGATGTTTAAGGTCCCCAGCAATAGCGTCAGACGATTTTGGTTTTCGGCTAGAGACCTTTCCCTGCAAAAGAGAGTTAAGCTTTCTTAGCCACCCACATCTTCAAGGGTGGCTTCGAAGCAATGAGTCTAAGTGCAGCATCTGAGAACTTTGGCTTTGGAGCCCTAGCAAAAAGTCTTGCAGGTGAACAATAGTACTCATAAGAATAAGCAGAATAGGTCTTCGTCTTATGAACATGGAGGTTTGATGAACCGCGCTCATATTCATAGGCCTGAGTATGGCTTCCCTGCAAAACATTTGCATTAGTGTGACTCAGGTGAGTCCTCTGTCTATATGAAGCCTTTGGGCCGTATGAAGCCTGTGGTCTGGGGTTTGTCTTCTTCACTTGTGGTGTCATGACGACATTCACAGGAAGATTCTCCAAACACCTTTTCGGCACCCAGACCTTCTTCATAGGCGGCCCATTCCTGCAGTTAGTACCAATATACCTGGCAAACACTTCACCATTCTGATTCTTAAACAGTTTATAGTTTACATCAAAGGATTCATCAATAACAATGGGATTAGCACAAGTGAAGCCAGATAGGGTGGATGGATCCACTAAAGGTCCCTTTGCAGCAACCCATGTGCTTTTGGGGTACTGCTCAGGTTTCTAGTAAGAGCCATCAGCATTCATTTTCCTTTCGAACCCAACACCCTCTTTCCTAGGGTTTCGGTTCAGGATCTGCCTTTTGAGGACATCACATAGTGTCTGATGCCCTTTGCGACTTTTGAACATCCCTGTTTCAAGCAATGTCTTCAACCTAGCATTCTCATCAGCAATAGCAGTGGCATCCTCAGCAGAGGGGTTAGTTATCACATCAACAGTTGAAGATATTGCAACAGTAGCAGCAGTAGAACATTCAGCAACAGAAGTAGCGTTATCACGCTCAATGCATTTAAGACATGGTGGTTCAAAACCTTCCTGAGCGGAACTGATTTGTTTGGCGCGGAGTGACTCGTTTTCCTTTTGAAGATCTTCATGAGCCGCTCTCAATTTTTCAAGGTCTTGCTTCCTTTGAAGATAATCATAGGAAAGCTTTTCATGAGATGTTGAGAGTGTTTCATGACGACTTTCAAGTTCCTCATACTTAACATGAAGATTTTTTATGTCTTCAATTAAGGACTGAGATCGAGTCATTTTAGCGTCTAACAGGTCATTGCTTTTGTCTAACAGTTTTTGAATATGTTCCATAGCTTTCTGTTGTTCAGTTGCAATTTTAGCAAGTGTTTTGTAGCTGGGTTTGGAACCACAATCAGAGTCATCTTCACTGGAAGTTTGATAGTGAGTAGCGCGTGTGTTTACCTTGGCACCGCGTGCCATGAAGCAGTAGGTAGGAGCGGAGTAGTCCTTGTCATTTTCATCGGTGTCGGTGACGGAGTCATTGTCTTCAATGTTGAAGATGGACTTGGCAACGTATGCTGTAGCCAGACTCGCAACGCCAAAATCGGACTCCTCCTCAGACTCCACCTCCGCCTCCTCAGAAGCGGACTCCTCCTCTGAATCCATTTCCTTTCCAACAAACGCACGTGCCTTGCCAGATGAGCTCTTCTTGTGTGATGAAGCTTTGAGGAGGACTTGGAAGAAGACTTTGAGTATTTCTTCTTCTTCTTGTCGTTAGAATCATACTCCTTGCTCTTCTTTTTCTTCTTGTTCTCATTGTCCCACTGCGGACACTCAGAGATGTAGTGGCCAGGTTTCTTGCACTTGTGGCATGTTCTCTTCTTGTAGTCATGAGCAGAAGCTTCATCATTCCTTGAGCTTGATCTTGAGGACTTTCTGAAGCCTTTCTTCTTGGTGAATTTTTGGAACTTCTTCACAAGCATAGCAAGCTCCTTTCCTATGTCTTCAGGATCATCAGAACTGCTGTCAGACTCTTCTTCAGATGAGGAGACAGCTTTTGCCTTCAAGGCACGAGTTCGCCCATAGTTGGGACTGTAGATGTCTCTTTTCTTAGAGAGCTGAAACTCGTGTGTGTTGAGCCTCTCAAGTATGTCAGACGGATCGAGTGTTTTGAAGTCAGGACATTCTTGAATCATCAGGGCTACGGTGTCAAACGAGCTGTCAAGTGGTCTCAGGAGTGTCTTGACAACTTCATGCTTGGTGATCTCAGTGGCGCCGAGGGCTTGAAGCTCATTTGTGATGTCAGTGAGTCGATCAAACGTGAGCTGAACATTCTCATTGTCATTTCTCTTGAAGCGGTTGAAGAGGTTGCGAAGGACACTGATTCTCTGATCTCTCTGGGTTAAGACGCCTTCGTTGACCTTGGAGAGCCAGTCCCAGACTAGCTTAGATGTTTCCAAAGCACTCACACGGCCATACTGTCCTTTGGTCAGATGACCACAGATGATGTTCTTGGCAGTGGAGTCCATTTGAACGAACTTCTTGACATCGGCAGCGGTGACACCTTCACCAGCCTTGGGAACGCCATTCTTGACGACATACCATAGGTCGACATCAATGGCTTCAAGATGCATGCACATCTTATTCTTCCAGTAGGAATATTCAGTTCCATCGAAGACTGGGCATGCAGCGGAGAATTTCATTATCCCTGCAGTCGACATAGCTAAAACTCAAGTGGTTAAACCGAATCACACAGAACAAGGGAGTACCTGGCTCTGATACCAATTGAAAGTGCTAGTGATCGACTAGAAGGAGGGGTGAATAGGCGATTTTTATGAAAGTCTTCAAAACATGGAAGTTTCAAAGACAAACGATATAAATAAACCTATTACCATGTAGCGGAAGGTAGACTACACTAGGCAAACCATAGTCAAGTATTCAATGGAGTGAAAGCACAATGACTAATAGCAGCTAGGCAGTAAAGATCAGGTAGGAAGATATTGTGAAGCCAATCAGAACAAGCAGTCACTCAGTGAAGACAAAAGATAAAGCAATCATGCAATGACTTCACAAGGACCAACAGTAAGTAAAGGGAAGGGAAGGATGAAACCAGTGACTCGTTGAAGACAATGATTTGTTGGACCAGTTCTAGTTGCTGTGACAACTGTACGTCTGGTTAGGGAGGCTGAGATTCAACTCAGAAGACCTCGTCTTCACCTTATTCCCCTTGAGCTAAGGACACTCAGTCCTCGCCCAATCACTCTGGTAAGTCTTCAAGGTAGACTTCCAAACCTTCACAGACTTCGTTCACCGGCGATCCACAATGACTCTTGGATGCTCAGAACGCGACGCCTAACCGGCTGGAGGATTCACAGTCCAAGTGTAATAAGTCTTCAGATCACACAAACAGGAAGACTTAAGTGATGCCTAACACTCTTTGGCTCTGGGTGTTTAGGGCTTTATCCTCGCAAGGAATTCTCTCTCAAAGGCTTCGAGGTGGGTTGCTCTCAAACGACAAAAGCCGTGCACTAACTCTGAGTAGCCAACCGTTTATGGTTGTAGGGGGTGGGCTATTTATAGCCACTAGGCAACCCGACCTGATTTGTCCGAAATGACCCTGGGTCACTAAGGAACTGACACGTGTTCCAACGGTCAGATTTCAAACACACACGGCAACTTTACTTGGGCTACAAGAAAAGCTGACTTATCCAACTCTGGACAAGATTTGCTCTCATAGTCTTCACTCGAAGACATAGGATTTTGGTTAAGCATCACTTCAGTCATTCTGACTGGTTCACTTGGACCCCACTTAACAGTACGGTGGTTCCTATGACTCAACAAAGAAGAAAAAAGAACGACGAAAGAACTAAGTTTTCGCGCTCCATAGTCTTCATGCGATGTCTTCTCTTGTCATAGTCTTCAATGTGAATGTCTTCACATACCACCTTTGACTTCAATGTCTTCTTACATTTTTAGGGGTCATCTCTGGTAGGAAAACCGAATCAATGAGGGACTTCTACCTGTGTTATCCTGCAATTCTCACAAACACATTAGTCCCTCAACTAGGTTTGTCGTCAATACTCCAAAACCAACTAGGGGTGGCACTAGATGCACTTACACTTGTATATTCCAACAATGGGCCTCCTCAAGTGCCCTAGGTCTTCGTGAGCAAGCAAGTTGGATGCACACCCACTAGTTTATTTTGTTGAGCTTTCATATATTTATAGCTCTAGTGCATCCGTTGCATGGCAATCCCTACTCCTTGCATTAACATCAATCAATGGGCATCTCCATAGCTCATTGATTAGCCCCGTTGATGTGAGACTTTCTCTTTTTTTTGTCTTCTCCACATAACCCCCATCATTATACTCTATTCCACCCATAGTGCTATATCCATGGCTCACGCTCATGTATTGTGTGAAGGTTTATAAAGTTTGAGATTACTAAAGTATGAAACAATTGCTTGGCTTGTCATCGGGGTTGTGCATGATGAGAGCACTCTTGTGTGACGAAAATGGAGCATGACTAAACTATATGATTTTGTAGGGATGAACTTTCTTTGACCATGTTATTTTGAGAACACATAATTGCTTAGTTAGTATGCTTGAAGTATTATTATTTCTATGTCAATATTAAACTTTTATCTTGAATCTTTTGGATCTTAATATTCATGCCACAATTAAGAAGAATTACATTGAAATTATGCCTAGTAGCATTCCACATCAAAAATTCTATTTTTATCATTTACCTACTCGAGGACGAGCAGGAATTAAGCTTGGGGATGCTTGATACGTCTCCAACGTATCTATAATTTTTTATTGCTCCATGCTATATTATCTTCTGTTTCGGACATTATTGGGCTTTATTATTCACTTTTATATTATTTTTGGGACTAACCTATTAACCGGAGGCCCAGCCCAGAATTGCTGATTTTTGCCTATTTCAGAGTTTCACAGAAAAAGAATATCAAACGGAGTCCAAACGGAATGAAACCTTCGGGAATATGATTTTTGGAACAAACATGATCCACGAGACTTGGACCCTACGTCAAGCAACCAACATGGAAGCAACGAGGTAGGGGGGCGCCAACCCCCCCCCTTCCCAGGCGCGCCCTCCACCCTCGTGCCCCCCCTGTTGCTCCACCGATGTACTCCTTCCTCCTATATATACCTACATACCCCCAAACGATCAGAGACGGAGCCAAAACCCTAATTCCACAGCCATAACTTTCTGTATCCACGAGATCCCATCTTGGGGCCTGTTCCGGAGCTCCGCCGGAGGGGGCATCAATCACGGAGGGCTTCTACATCAACACCATAGCCTCTCCGATGATGTGTGAGTAGTTTACCTCAGACCTTAGGGTCCATAGTTATTAGCTAGATGGCTTCTTCTCTCTTTTTGGATCTCAATACAATGTTCTCCCCCTCTCTCGTGGAGATCTATTCGATGTAATCTTCTTTTGCGCTGTGTTTGTTGAGACCGGTGAATTGTGGGTTTATGATCAAGTTTATCTATGAACAATATTTGGATCTTGTGAATTCTTTTATGTATGATTTTTTATCTTTGTAAGTATCTTCGAATTATCATTTTGGTTTGGCCTACTAGATTGATCTTTCTTGCAATAGGAGAAGTGCTTAGCTTTGGGTTCAATCTTGCGGTGTCCTTTCCTAGTGACAGTAGGGGCAGCAAGGTGATACGTCTCCGTCGTATCTACTTTTCCAAACACTTTTGACCTTGTTCTGGACTCTAACTTGCATGATTTGAATGGAACTAACCCAGACTGACGCTGTTTTCAGCAGAATTACCATGGTGTTATTTATGTGCAGAAACAAATGTTCTCGGAATGACCTGAAACTTCACAGAGCAATTTTTGGAAAATATAAAAAATACCTGCAAAAGATGAAGGCCAGGGGGCCCACCACCTGTCCACGAGGGTGGGGGCGCGCCTGCCCCCCTAGGGCGCGACCCTACCTCGTGGGCCCCTGGAGCTCCTCCGACTCCAACTCCAACTCTATATATTGTGTTTCGGGGAGAAAAAACCGGGGAGAAGAATTCATCACGTTTTACGATACGGAGCCGCCGCCAAGCCCTAAAACCTCTCGGGAGGGCTGATCTGGAGTCTGTTCGGGGCTCCAGAGAGGGGAATCCGTTGCCATCATCATCATCAACCATCCTCCATCACCAATTTCATGATGCTCACCGCCGTGCATGAGTAATTCCATCGTAGGCTTGTTGGACGGTGATGGGTTGGATGAGATCTATCATGTAATTGAGTTAGTTTTGTAGGGTTTGATCCCTAGTATCCACTATGTTCTAAGATTGATGTTGTTATGACTTTGCTATGCTTAATGCTTGTCACTAGGGCCCGAGTGCCATGATTTCAGATCTGAACCTATTATGTTTTCATCAATATATGAGAGTTCTTGATCCTATCTTGCAAGTATATAGTCACCTATTATGTGTTATGATTCGTTAACCCCGAAGTGACAATAATCGGGATACTTACCGGTGATGACCGTAGTTTGAGGAGTTCATGTATTCACTATGTGCTAATGCTTTGTTCCGGTACTCTATTAAAAGGAGGCCTTATCCCTTAGTTTCCATTAGGACCCCGCTGCCATGGGAGGGTAGGACAAAAGATGTCATGCAAGTTCTTTTCCATAAGCATGTATGACTATATTCTGAATACATGCCTACATTACATTAATGAACTGGAGCTAGTTCTGTGTCACCCTAGGTTATGTCTGTTACATGATGAACCGCATCCAGCATAATTCTCCATCACTGATCCATTGCCTACGAGCTTTCCATATATTGTTCTTCACTTATTTACTTTTCCGTTGCTATTGCTATCATTACTACAAAATACCAAAAACATTACTTTTACTACTGTTACATTTTGCTACCGTTACCACTACTATCATATTACTTTGCTACTAAATACTTTGCTGCAGATACTAAGTTTCCAGGTGTGGTTGAATTGACAACTCAGCTACTAATACTTGAGAATATTCTTTGGCTCACCTTGTGTCGAATCAAAAAAATTGGGTTGAATACTCTACCCTCGAAAACTGTTGCGATCCCCTATACTTGTGGGTTATCAAGACTATTTTCTGGCGTTGTTGCCGGGGAGCATAGCTCTATTATTTGAGTCACTTGGGATTTATATCTGCTTATCATTATGAAGAACTTGAAAGATCCAAGAACCAAGATTTATCCCTCAACTACGAGGGGAGGTAAGGAACTGCCATCTAGCTCTGCACTTGATTCACCTTCTGTTTTGAGTAAGCTTGCGACACCTAAACCTGCTTCTGCTATTCGTTCTGATATGTCGCATGTTATTGGTGATGCCACTTCTGCTATACATGATACTTATGATGAAACTACTTCTATGCTTGATACTACTATGCCACTTGGTGAATTTCTTGATGAACAACTTGCTAGGGCTAGAGAGACTGAAAATATTGAATCTGATAATACTGATGAAATTGATGATGAAGACTTGCCTGTTATTCCTGAGGGTTATGTTTTTGATAAAGAAGTTTCTTTACTATTTTAGCTTGCAAAGATAGATACGAACTTAAGAGGTTATTAGCTAAATGGAATAAGCAATCTCTAAATGCTAGGATGAAACCTGACCCTGCTTTTGCTACTTCACCTATCTGTGTTACTGATAAGGATTATGAATTCTCTGTTGATCCTGATATAATTACTTTGGTTCAATCTGATCCTTTTCATGGCTATGAATCTGAAACTGTTGTGGCACATCTTACTAAATTAAATGATATAGACACCCTATTCACTACTGATGAGAGAACTCGTTACTTTTATATCCTTAAAATATTTCCGTTCTCATCAAAGGGTGATGCTAAGATATGGTTTAATTCTCTTGATCCTGGTTGTGTGCGTAGTCCCCAGGATATGATTTATTACTTCTCTGCTAAATATTTCCCTGCTCATAAGAAACAAGCTGCTTTAAGGGATATATATAATTTTGTGCAAATTGAAGAAGAGAGTCTCCCACAAGCTTGGGGGAGGCTTCTCCAATTACTTAATGCTTTGCCTGATCATCCTCTTAAGAAAAATGAAATACTTGATATCTTTTATAATGGACTAACCGATGCCTCCAGAGATTACCTGGATAGTTGTGTTGGTTCTGTTTTCAGGGAAAGAACACCGGATGAAGCTGAAATTCTATTGAATAATATGTTGACAAATGAAAATAATTGGACACCTCCGGAGCCAATTCCTGAGCCTATTCCTAAACCAACTCCTAAGAAGAGGGGTATTCTATTTCTCAGTCCTGAAGATATGCAAGAGGCAAATAAATCTATGAAAGAAAAAGGTATTAAACCTGAAGATGTTAAGAATTTACCTCCTATTGAAGAAATACATGGTCTTAATTTACCGCCTCTTGAAGAAACATATGATCTTAATCCCTTACCTATTGAAGAAATTCATGGTCTTGATAACCCGACACAGGTAGTAAAGGTAAATTCTCTCTATAAATATGATAAAGCTGAAATCCCATTTCCTAAGTTTGCTAGCCCATGCTTAGATGAGTTTGATAAATTTATGGCTAAGCAAGAAGATTTTAATGCTTATTTTGGTAGACAATTCAAATATGCTTGAACACTTGGGTGATTATATGGCTAATGTCAAAGGTGAACTTAAACTTATTAGTAAACATGCTTCTATGGTTACCACTCAAGTAGAACAAGTACTTAAAGCTCAAAATGATTTGCTCAGTGAATTGAATAGTAAAGATAATGATTATGCTATTAGAGTTATGACTAGAGGTGGTAAAATGACTCAGGAACCTTTGTATCCTGAAGGCCATCCTAAGAGAATTGAGCAAGATTCTCAGAGAAATAATATAGATGCACCAAGTCCTTCTAAAAGGAAGAAAAAGAAAAATGATAGGACTTTGCATGCTTCTAGTGAACCTGTTATTGAATCACCTGAGAATCCAAATGATATTTCTATTTCTGATGCTAAAACTCAATCTGGTAATGAACCTGAAACTACTAATAATGTTAATGATAATGTTCGTGATGATGCTCAACCTAGTAATGATAATGATATAGAAATTGAACCTGCTGTTGATCTTGATAACCCACAATCAAAGAATCAACATTATGATAAGAAAGATTTTGTTGCTAGGAAACACAGTAAAGAAAGAGGACCATGGGTTCAAAAACCCATGCCTTTTCCTCCCAAACCATCCAAGAAAATGGATGATGAGGATTTTGAGCGCTTTGCTGAAATGATTAGACCTATTGTGGGAGTCCTAGATTAGGGGGTCTCCGGACAGCTGGACTATCTCCATTGGCCGGACTGTTAGACTCTGAAGATACAAGATTGAAGACTTCGTCTCGTGTCCGAATGGGACTCTACTTGGCGTGGAAGGCAAGCTAGGCAATACGTATATGGATATCTCCTCTTTTTGTAACCGACCTTGTGTAACCCTAACCCTCTCCGGTGTCTACATAAACCGGAGGGTTTTTAGTCCGTAGGACAACAATCACAACATACAATCATACCATAGGCTAGCTCCTAGGGTTTAGCCTCTCTGATCTTGTGGTAGATCTACTCTTGTAACACCCATATCATCAATATCAATCGAGCAGGACGTAGGGTTTTACCTCCATCAAGAGGGCCCGAACCTGGGTAAAACTTTGTGTCCCTTGCCTCATGTTACCATCCGGCCTAGATGCACAGTTCGGGACCCCCTGCCCGAGATCTGCCGGTTTTGACACCGACATTGGCGCTTTCATTGAGAGTTCCTCTGTGTCATCGCCGTTAGGCTTGATGGCTCCTACTATCATCGGTAGCGATGTGGTCCAGGGTGAGACTTTTCTCCCTGGACAGATCTTCGTATTTGGCGGCTTTGCATTGCGGGCTAATTCGCTTGGCCATCTGGAGCAGATTGAAAGCTATGCCCCTGGCCATCAGGTCAGATTTGGAGGTTTGAATTACACGGCCAACATCCGTGGGGACTTGATCTTTGATGGATTCGAGCCACAGCCGGGCGCGTCGCACTGTCGCGATGGGTATGACCTAGCTCTGCCACCGGACGGTACCCCAGAGGCCGCGCCCGCATCAGCTCCGACCCTCATCTCGGAGCCAACTGCACCAATTGAGGCCGAGTGGCTAGACACCGCCTCAGGGGCTGCAGTCTCGACGGTGATCGAGCCAAACATCAGCATAATCCTCCGCACGGCCCATGACTCCAAGGTGTCGGACTCTCTTCCGGACCCAGAATCATCTGTGCCCCCGCCAATCGAATCTGATTGGGTGCGGATCATGGAATTCACCGCCGCGGATATCTTTCAGTACTCGCCCTTCGGCGACATCCTGAATTCACTAAGGTCTCTCTCTTTGTCAGGAGAGCCCTGGCCGGATTATAGCCAACAGGATTGGGATGCGGACAACGAAGAAATTTGATGCCCACCCACCACCCACTTTGTAGCCACTGTCAAGGATTCAACCGACATGCTCGACTTCGACTCCGCAGACATCAACGGTATGTACAATGATGTGGGAGGCGAAGATGAACCACCGCCCACAGGGCGCCGGACGTCCACTTCATCATATGACGTATACATGGTGGACACACCAAAAGAAAACGACGACGAGGAACGGAAGGATGCACCAAAGGCTTGTTCCCTCGAGAAGCAGTCAAAGCGGCGGCGCAAGCGCCGCCCCAAATCCCGCCTCGCCAGAAATAATGACCACACAAACCCAGCGTTGGAGCAGGGCGAATCACTGCCGGACCATGGCAATACGGAAAATCAAACCGAACAAACCAATTCTGTCAAAGATAATAGTCCGGACGACACAACGCCGGACAGGCACCCGGGGCAGCAGAATGCCCGTCAAAGGCTTGTTGCCACTGCGAGGAGCCTAAAAAAGCAGAAGCAATGGCTCAAGGCTGCGCAGGACACACTCCAAATCAGATGGAGTAAAGTACCCAACACAGCAGCGAAGTACGGCGACAATCGCCCCACAAAGTGCTACCCAAAGCGGAAATTGCTACCTGAATTCGATGAGGAGGCCTCAGACCCCTCACAACCAAAAATCAAAACGGCCACCTGGCCGGATAGACGACCTCACGGCCAACATCAAGCAGCAAACAATGCCACTCACAAGTCAATACGCGACCCACGCGAGGGCTCGCACCAAAAGGACGACGCAACCAGGTCCATCTATGGACCACGCAAGCGCGCCCCAGCTTACAATGTAACACAACAAACATCCGAACAACACGGTACACCCAGATACAGGGGTGCAACACACCCCCTATGTTTCACCAATGAGGTGATGGACCATGAATTTCCAGAGGGATTCAAACCCGTGAACATAGAGGCATACGATGGAACAACAGACCCTGGGGTCTGGATTGAGGACTATATCCTCCATATCCATATGGCTCGAGGAGATGATCTCCACGCCATCAAGTACCTACCCCTCAAGCTCAAAGGGCCAGCCCGCCACTGGCTTAAAGGCCTCCCCGAAAACTCCATTGGAAGTTGGGAAGAGCTTGAAGACGCTTTTCGGGCAAATTTCCAAGGAACTTACGTCCGGCCTTCAGACGCGGATGATTTGAGCCATATAACTCAACAGCCCGGAGAGTCAGCCCGAAAACTTTGGAACATGTTTCTTACTAAAAAGAACCAAATTGTCGACTGTCCGGACACCGAAGCATTGGCAGCTTTTAAACACAGCGTCCGTGATGAATGGCTCGCCAGACACATCGGCCAACAAAAACCAAGAACGATGGCAACATTAACAAGCCTCATGACCCGCTTTTGCGTGGGTGAGGACAGTTGGCTAGCCAGATGCAGCACCAGCGACCCCAGTACATCTGAAGTTAGAGATGGAAATGGGAAATCACGGCGCAACAACAATAACAAACGCCGGAACAAAGGAGACAGCACGAAGAGCACGGCAGTAAACGCCCGATTCAAAAGCTCTCGGCCAGGTCAGAAGCCGCCCTCTAAAGGCGCCAGAGACGAACTGTCCAGCCTGAATAAAATTCTGGACCAAATATGTCAGGTCCATAGCACCCCTGGCAAACCAGCCAATCATACCCACAGAGAATGTTGGGTCTTCAAGCAGTCCGGCAGGCTCAACGCTGTACACAAGGGGGAGGATACACAAAGCGAAGATGAGAATGAGCCTCTCAAGGGAGACGCTGGGGAACAAAAAAATTCCACTAGAAGTCAAAATAGTAAACGTGCTACACGTGATCAATGGAAAAAACAAAGCGGCACTCCCAGCAAAATACGCCCGAAGGCCTATCACCGCGGAGTCCTGCCACTGGTCGTCTCAACTGATCACTTTCGAACCATCGTGATTACTCAGCAAGTATCCGATGGGCAGGATGGGCTGCCCTGGTATTAGACCCAATAATTGACGGTTACCGCCTCGCACGAGTCCTGATGGACGGTGGCAGTAGTCTAAACATGATATACCAGGATACAATCCGCGAAATGGGGATAGACCCAACAAAAATTCGCCATAGCAATATTACCTTTAAAGGAGTAATGCCAGGCCCAGGGGCTCGTAGCACGGGCTCCCTGCTACTAAACGTTATATTCGGCTCCCCCGATAACTTCCGTAGCGAACATCTAACATTCCACATCGCTCCGTTCCAAAGTGGCTATCAAGCACTACTCGGACGCGAAGCTTTCGCTCGCTTTAATGCAATACCACACTACGCTTCCCTCACACTCAAGATGTCCGGTCCACGTGGCATCATTACAGTGAACGAAAATATTAAGTGATTTCTGCGCGCCGAAGAGCATGCGGCTGCCTTAACAGCCGCACACTAAAAACGGCCTCACCAACTAATTAGCAGGTCCCCTATTACAATACAAGGGGCTCAACCTGCGCAGACAAGTGGCAATTCTTACTCACCTTAAATTATACATGGTTTATTTAAAAAAAAACTATCTTTTCGCACGACAGCTTTTTTACCTAAGCTCCTCTCTTTTACAGATAATCATCATGCTACACCCGTCCAGGATACGGTGCAACGGAGACACATGCGCAGACGTGCAGCAGGGACCGCTCCAAGGATTCTTTTTAGATTAAGACCCTGCGTAAACCTTTTTAACTGTCTCTTGTTGATACATATCCACCGAATTTTTAGCACAATTGAGAAGGATGCTGATGTCTTGGCATGTGGCCACGTCAGAATAACGCACGTACCTGGACACAAGGGGCTTCTTACAAGCGGCACTATTTCAGCCCAGTTTATACCATAAAGACCGAATACCTTAGGGAGTGTTCGGCGTCGCGAGTTCGGCCTTATATGCATCAGCTCCGAATCATTGTCTTTGGTCAAATGTTGGGCTTGGCCGGCTCCTATGTTTTGGTGCCTTACGTTCCACTTTGCCGGCTAAGGTAGCACCAGGAGAACTACTGCGATTGTGCCCTGGTTCATCCGGACGAGCGCCTCAGTAGAGAAAGCCGAAAACTGACTGTCATGATATAGCGTGAGACTGGTCAACCACTCGATGACCTATTGGAATGTTAGAATTCCTCCGCCTTAACGAAGGGCCGTTTTCCGGCCAGGCATATGCGCACCCCGCGATCGGGAGAGTGCGGAGCCACCAGGGGCTATCTAGTAGCCCCACTGTCAAACTCCTATGGCTAAGTGAAAGTGTTCAAGCATTATAGTCCGGTTGCCTCGCTCACTGCGCTATCACCTCCTTATCAGGACCAAGACGTTGGGTTAAGTGTGAACACGTGTTTTTTGTGAGCACCTCCGCATTATATGCGTGGGGGTTGAAGCCGACGGCTGCAATCTTTCAGGTTATACACATGTATACATAAACGGACGCACAGGAGGCAACATACTACTTTCAGGCAAAAGTATAAACACGGCCTTATAAAAACTTCATAAAAGCATTATGATTACAATGAGAATACATATCACTCAAACATAATATTTTTCGAGCACTAGGCCTCTCTCAAACGAGCACCCTCGAGAACTTCCTCGAAGTAGTGTTCGGCAGCCACACGGCCTATGGCCGAACCCTGCGCCGCAACAGTGGTAGCGTCCATCTCCGCCCAGTATGCTTTAACATGGGCAAGGGCCATCCGCGAGCCTTCTATGCACGCCGACCTCTTCATCGCATTAATGCGCGACACCGCATCAAGGAGCTGCTGCACTAAGCAGAAATAGCTGTTCGGCTTAGGCCCTTCTGGCCATAATTGATCCATAACAGACCTCATGGCGAGTCCGGACAACCTATTCAGTTCGGCCCATTCGGCTAGCTGGTCAGTCAATGAAAGCGGACGCTCTGGAACGTGGAGTTGCGTCCAGAACAGCTTGTCCACTTCATGATCTGTCTGACCTTGGAAGTACTTGGCCGCATCGGCGGCGCTCGCCGCCAAATCCATATACGCATCTGCCGAGCTCCACAGCCGATCCATAGGGGCATACCGTGGATCGCCGAACTTCCTCCGTAACATGAAGGGTTTCCAGCCGCAATATCCCCAGCTTCCCGCAGCTCCTCCTTCGCTCTCATAGCAGAACGGGTGTCTTTGTCTGCCGCCACGGCCTTCTCAAGGTCTGTTGCCTTCGCTTGGTTTTCTTTCTCAAGGACCCGGCAACGGTCGGTAGTGTCTTTCAATTCTACGGCCATCTTGGCCATCTTCTCTTGGCTCTCGCAATGTGCGGCCTTCTCGGCTTTCAACTCTTCGGCCGCCTTCAAAGCAGCCGCATTACTACTCCTCGCTTGTTCCTTGGCTCGGGCAAGTTCCGCCCGTAAGGCTTCCATGATGGCAGCCCCATCGGCAGTCACAACATATTAAAGATACTGGCATTATGCTCTATGGCGTTCACCAGATAATAACACTTACCCTGTGCCTCATCAAGCCTCTTGTCGGTGTCAAAACCGGCGGATCTCGGGTAGGGGGTCCCGAACTGTGCGTCTAGGCCGGATGGTAACAGGAGGCAAGGGACATGAAGTTTTACCCAGGTTCGGGCCCTCTTGATGGAGGTAAAACCCTACGTCCTGCTTGATTAATATTGATGATATGGGTAGTACAAGAGTAGATCTACCACGAGATCGGAGAGGCTAAACCCTAGAAGCTAGCCTATGGTATGATTGTTGTTCTGTATGTTGTCCTACGGACTAAAACCCTTCGGTTTATACAGACACCGGAGAGGGTTAGGGTTACACAATGTCAGTTACAATGGTAGGAGATCTACATATCCGTATCGCCAAGCTTGCCTTCCATGCCAAGGAAAGTCCCATCCGGACACGGGACGAAGTCTTCAATCTTGTATCTTCATAGTCCAGGAGTCCGGCTGAAGGTATAGTCCGGCCATCCGGACACCCCCTAATCCAGGACTCCCTCAGTAGCCCCTGAACCGGGCTTCAATGACGACGAGTCCGGCGCGCAGATTGTCTTCGGCATTGCAAGGCGGGTTCCTCCTCCAAGTACTTCATAGAACATTTTGAACACAAAGATAGTGTCTGGCTCTGCAAAATAAGTTTCCACATATTGCCATAGAGAGAATAATATTTACACAAATCTAATCTCTAACGTATTCCGTAGTGTGACGCACCACGGCCAAGCCTTTATTCGAATCGTTTTATTGTCCGTGTCATGCGAGGCGGTTTCCTTGGCACGTCTTGTTAAAGCAGAGATCGTGTCCCCTTATTCCGGGATTCTCATCAATACGGGCGTGGGTAACCCAACCGCTTCTAGGACTCCTAGACTATAGGCAAGTCCAAACGGCCATGGAGTGGACGCTTGATATTCACCCTCTTTATAAAGGGACAAGGCTTTTATTTTTGCCCTCCTGTGCTCAATCGAATCCTTCCCCCACCTCAAGCTCAAACACCTAAAGTTCAAGTCAGGTGCTCCGTACCTTCAATCATGTCCGGATCTAGCCTTCAAGGCCGATGGGTGCCTTCCTCCGTCACGGAAGAAGACATCAAAAAGTTGAGGGAGGCCAGATATCTGACCGCCGAGGTTTTGCATCGGCTGCCTGCCCGAGGGCAGGCCGTCCCCTCCCCTGAACCCAACGAGAACGTCGTGTTCGTCTCCCACTTCCTCCGAGGTCTAGGCCTTGCTCTGGATCCTTTCGTCAGCGGTTTGATGTTTTATTATGGGCTAGATTTCCATGATCTAGCTCCGGACTCCTTTCTTCATATTACGACATTTATTGTCATGTGTGAGGCCTTCCTCCGGGTTACCCCTCACTTTGTCCTGTGGCTCAAGACCTTTGAAGTAAAGCCGAAGATGATCAAGGGGCAACATGCAGCGTGTGGAGGTGCCTCATTACGCAAGATGACGGGAGCTCCATGGCCCAAAGGTTCCATTCCAGAGGTGTCTGAATTGTGGCAACAGGAGTGGTTCTACATCACGGCTCCTAGAAGTGCCAAGTGGGCGGCCGCCCCTGTTTTCCGCTCGGGCCCTCCAGCACAACTGATGTCATGGATCAGTAGAGGTCTGAGCTGGGGTCCAGCCAAGGACGTGCCTATACCGCAAGGCCACATTCGAGATCTCTTCAATGGAGATTTTAGTTTGGTTGCGGTAATACAAGTTATGTTGGTTCATCAAGTCCAGCCTTGCAAACGCCGGCCCCTTCGCTTGTGGGAGTTCAATCCCGAGGGACCGCGTGTCATTCAAAATTTCCTCGGCCTGACGCACGAGGAGATGTACAAGTCATTCTTCGGACCTCGGGTAGAGTGTCCGGAAATCACCAAGGATGTGGGCCTGAGCAGTAACCGCGCCGCCGAATAGGTAAGGAATCTTCCGGCCGAACATACTATCTCTCATTTGTTACGAAGTTATTTCTAAGAGTTCGCTTTTTGACCAGGACTGGCTAACAAAGGCGAAGTTGATTCGGTGTTCGGCCCCTCCCTGAGGGTTTGGACAATCCGGTATTGGAAAAGATGCTCCAGGTCGCACCTTTCCCGGAGCCCTTGAAGGAAGATACTGGGGAGGATAATACGGGCGGACGCGGGCCCCCAACGCTGCCCATTCTAACCGAGGGAGCGAGCGTCCCCATGAAGGAAGACGACCGGAGGAGGAAAAGGACTGCGCCCGGGGATTCAGAAGCCGAAGCTTCCAAACGGGAGAAGAAGTCTCCCACAGAGGGTCCTACCTTGGGGGGTGCTTTTGCCACACAAAGTCCGCGGGGGGATCAATTCTCCAGCGAGTCGTAAGTGTCCCGAAATACTTTAATAGTATAGGTATGCCATCTTTTTCTTCTGAGAAAATAACCACCGCATATATCTTTGCAGTTCGGGCCTTAGCCCCTCTCAAATGAGCTCGTCTTTGGGGGATCTTCTTCCAGAGATGATGGAGAGCGAAACACCTCCTCCAGACTCCTCCGCTTCGGAAGCGGGCGACCTCGAAGTGTCGTCGCGGAGGGCCTCTCCGAGTCTGGTGAGGCCAGAAGATAATCCCATTGACCCCCGAAGCTCCCAGTGTCCGGCTCCCGAAGAGAGTGGACAAAAGAGTCCGGCACCGTCTGGTGTGCGATCGGATGTTCTGAGGGAGTTGGTGGGGCGAGCGGCCATCTCAGATGAACACCGTGTGCTGATGAATATGGTGATGGAGAGAATCTCGTCCGCCGAAAGCGGATTGCATGAAGCTTTTATGAGTCTACTGACAGGCTTTGAGGTACGTAAAATAATGTATGATAGTCCTGCACATGCTAGGTGTGCCCTGTGTAGATAGTAGCCCCTGAGACTCTGGTTGTCGTCAGAAACGACGACGAACAGAGGATCATATTCCCAAGTAATAACCATACTACCTCTATGTGCAGGTGATGGAAGCTCCGGTGGCTAGCCGGACTAGTGAGTTTGCCCATTTAAAACGGCAGTTGGATGCGGCAGACACCGACATCGAGCTTGTTAACAAAAGGCTTGACGAGGCACAGGGTAAGTGTCATTATCTGGTAAACGCCATATAGTAAGAGCAGCATGATGCCAGCATCTTTAATATGTTGTGACTACAGATGGAGCTGCCACTATTGAAGCCTTGCGGGCAGAACTTGCCCGAGCCAAGGAACAAGCGAGGTTTGGTAATGCGGCTGCTTTGAAGGCAGCCGAAGAGTTGAAAGCCGAGAAGGCCGCGCATGGCGAGAGCCGAGATAAGATGGCCAAGATGGCCATAGAATTAAAAGCCGCCGCCGACCGTTGCCGGGTTCTTGAAAAGGAAAACCTAGCGAAGGCATCGGACATTAAGAAGGTTGCTGCGACGAGAAAAGACATCCGCTCTACTATGAGGGCGAAGAAGGAGGAGCTGCGGGAAGCCGGGGATATTGTAGCTGGGAAATCCTTTATGTTGCAGAGGAAGTTCGGAGATCCATGGTATGCCTCTCTGGATCGGCTGTGGACTTCGGAGAATGTGTATATGGATTTGGCGGTGAGCGCTGCCGATGCGGCCAAGTACTTCCAGGGTCAGACGGACCGTGAAGTGGACCAGCTGTTTTGGACACAATTCCATTCTCCCGAGCGTCCGCTTTCATTGACTGACCAATTAGCCAAATGGGCCGAACTGAATAGGTTGTCCGGACTCGCCATGAGGTCTGTTGTGGATCAGCTATGGCCGGAAAGGCCAAAACCGAACAGCTATTTCAGCTTGGTGTAGCAGTTCCTTGACGCGGTGCCGTGCATTAATGCGATGAAGAGGTCGGCGTGCATAGAGGGCTCATGCATGGCCTTTGCCTGTGTTAAGGCATACTGGACAGAGATGGATGCTACCACTATTGCAGCGCGGGATTCGGCCATAGGCCGAATGGCTGCTGAGCACTACTTTGAAGAAGTTCTTGAGGGTGCTCGTTTGATAGAGACCTAGTGCTCAAAAAATATTATGTTTGAGTGACCTGTAATCTCATTGTAAGCGAAATGCTTTTATAAATTTTTATAAGGCTATTTTTATATTTTTGCCTGAAAGTAATATGATGCCTCTTGGGCGGCCGTTTATGTATACATGTGTATAACCTGGAAGATTGCAGCCGTCGGCTTCAACCCCCACGCATATAATGCGGAGGTGCTCGCAAAAAACATGCGTTCACACTTAACCCAACGTCTTGGTCCTATTAAGGAGGTGATAGCGGAGCGAGCGAGGCAACCGGTCTATAATGCTTTAGCACTTTCACTTAGCCATAGGAGTTTGACAGTGGGGCTACTAGATAGCCCCTGGTGGCTCCGCGCTCTCCCGGTCCCGGGGTGCATACATGCCTGGCCGGAAAATGGCCCTTCGTTAAGGCGGAGGAATTCTAACATTCCAACAGGTCATCGAGTGGTTGACCAGTCTCACGCTATATCATGCCAGTCAGTTTTTGGCTTTCTCTACTGAGGTGCTCGTCCGGATGAACCAGGGCACAATCGCAGTAGTTCTCCTGGTGCTACCTTAGCCGATAAAGCGGAACGTAAGGTACCAAAACACAGGAGCCGGGCAAACCCAACATTTGACCAAAGACAATGATTCGAAGCTGATGCATATAGGGCCAAACTCGCGACGCCGAACACTCCCTAAGGTATTCAGTCTTTGTGGTATAAACCGGGCCTAAATAATGGCCTTTGTAAGAAGCCCCTTGTGTCCAGGTACGTGCATTGTTCTGGCATGGCCACATGCCAAGACGTCAGCATCCTTCTCAATGGTGGATATGTATCAACAAGAGACAGTAAAAAAGGTTTACGCAGGGTCTTAATCTAAAAAGAATCCTTGGAGCGGGTCCCTGCTGCATGTCTGTGCCTGTGTCTCCGTTGTGCCGTATCCTGGACGGGTGTAGCACGATGATCGTCTGTAAAAGAGAGGAATTTAGGTGAAAAAGTAGTCGTGCAAAAAGGATAGTTTTTAAAGAAACCATGTATAATTCAAGATGAGAAAAAATTGCCACTTGTCTGCGCGCGCTGAGCCCCTTGTATTGACAAATAGGGGTGTGACCATTTGTTCGGTATAAATAGCGGCGCCGGACTTGATTAGTTGTGTGTGAGGTCTTGACGACCTATTGGATGCTTTCGCTGGTCCGGGCGCCTTTAGTGTGCGGCTGCCAAGGCAGCCGCACTCTCTTCGGCGCGCAGAGATCGCTTGATATTTCTGTTCACTGAAATGATGCCACGTGGACCGAGCATCTTGAGTGTGAGGGAGGCGTAGTGTGGTATTGCATTAAAGCGAGCGAAAGCTTCGCGTCCGAGCAGTGCTTGATAGCCACTTTGGAACGGAGCGATGTGGAAGGTTAAATGCTCGCGACAGAAGTTATCGGGGGAGCCGAATATAACTTGTAGTAGGAGGGAACCCATACAACGAGCCCCTGGGCCCGGCGTTACTCCTTTAAAGGTAGTATTGCTATGGCGAATTTTTGTTGGGTCTAACCCCATCCCGCGGATTGTATCCTGATATATTAGGTTTAGATTGCTGCCACCGTCCATCAAGACTCGTGTGAAGTGATATCCGCCAATTACTGGGTCTAATACCAAGGCAGCCCATCCTGCGCGTCGGATACTTGCTGAGTAATCGCGATGGTCGAAAGTGATCGATTGAGACGACCAGTGGCAGGACTTCGCGGTGACTGGCACTTGGGTATATTTTCCTGGGAGTGTCGCGTTGTTTTTTCCCTTGATCACGTGTAACACGTTTATTGTTTTGACTTCTGGTGGAAAATTCTTTTGTTCCCCAGTGTCTTGCTTGGGAGGCTCGTCCTCGTCTTCACTTGGTGTATCCTCCCCCTTGTGTACGGCGTTGAGCTTGCCGGACTGCTTGAAGACCCAACATTCTATGTGGGTATGATTAGCAGGTTTACCAGGGGTACTATGGATCTGACATACTTGGTACAGAATTTTGTTGAGGCTGGACAGTTCGTCCCTGGTGCCTTTAGAGGGCGGCTTTTGCTGACCTGGCTGAGAGCTTTTGAATCCGGCGTTTACTGTCGTGCCCTTCGTGCTGTCTTCTTTATTCCGGCGTTTGTTATTGCTATTGTGCCATGATTTCCCGTTTCCATCTCTAACTTCAGATGTACTGGGGTCGCTGGTGCTGCATCTGCCTAGCCAGTTGTCCTCACCCGCGCAAAAGCGGGTCATGAAGCTTGTTAATGCTGCCATCATTCTCGGCTTATTTTGGCCAAGGTGTCTGGCGGGCCATTCATCACGGACGCTATGCTTAAAAGCTGCCAAGGCTTCGGCGTTCGGACAGTCGACAATCTAGTTCTTTTTAGTAAGAAACATGTTCCAAAGCTTTCGGGCTGACTCTCCGGGCTGTTGAGTTATATGACTCAAATCGTCCGCATTCGGAGGTCGGACATAAGTCCCTTGGAAATTTGCCCGAAAGGCGTCTTCGAGCTCTTCCCAACTTCCAATGGAGCTTTCGGGGAGGCCTTTAAGCCAGTGACGAGCTGGCCCTTTGAGCTTGAGGGGTAAGTACTTGATGGCGTGAAGATCATCTCCTCGAGCCATATGAAGGATGTAGTCCTCAATCCAGACCCCAGGGTCTGTTGTTCCGTCGTATGTCTCTATGTTTATGGGTTTGAATCCCTCTGGAAATTCATGGTCCAGCACCTCATTGGTGAAACATAAGGGGTGTGCAGCACCCCTGTAGCTGGGTGTACCGCGTTGTTCGGATGTTTGTTGTGTTGCATTGTATGCTGGGGCGCGCTTGCGTGGTCCATAGATGGATCTTGCTGCGCCGTCCTTTGGGTGCGAGCCCTCGCATGGGTCGCGTGTTGTATTGTGAGTGGCGTTGTATGCCGCTCTGTGTTGGTAGAGGGGTCGTTTATCCGGCCAGGTGGCTGCTTTGATATTTGGTTGTGGGGGGTCTGAGGCCTCCTCGTCGAATTCAGGTAGCAGCTTTCGCTTTGGGTAGCTCTTAGAGGGGCGATTGTCGCCGTACCTCGCTGCTGTGTTGAGTATTTTACTCCATCTGATTTGGAGTGTGTCTTGCGCAGCCTTGAGCCTTTGCTTCTGCTTTTTAAGACTCCTCGCGGTGGCAACAAGCCTTTTACGGGCATTCTGCTGCTCCGGGTGCCTGTCCGGCGTTATGTTGTCCGGATCATTATCCTTGATAGAGTTTGTTTGTTCGGTTTGATTATCCGGATTGCCGCTGTCCGGCAGCGGTTCGCCCTGCTCCTGCGCTGGGTCTGTGTGATCGTAATTTCTGTCGAGGCGGGATTTGGGGCGGCGCTTGCGTCACCATTTTGACTGCTTCTCGAGGGAACAAGCCTTCGATGCGTCCTTCCGCTCCTCGTCATCATCTTTTGGTGCGTCCACCATGTATACATCATATGACGAGGTGGCTTTCCAGGGCCCAATAGGCGATGGTTCTTCATCGTCTCCTTCATCGGCGTCCGTACCGTCGATGTCTTCGGAGTCGAAGTCGAGCATGTCGGTTAAATCGTCTACAGTGGCTACAAAGTGGGTGGTGGGTGGGCTTTGAATTTCTTCATCGTCCGTATCCCAACCTTGCTGACCGTAGTCCGACCAGGGCTCTCCTGATAAAGAGAGAGACTTTAGTGTCTTCAGAATATCGCTGAAAGGCGAGTGCTGAAAGATGTTCGCGGCAGTAAACTCCATGATCGGCGCCCAATCGGATTCGATCAGCGGGGGCGCGGAGGGTTCGGAGTTCGGAGAGGAGTCCGGCTCCTTGGAGTCACGAGTCTCGCGGAGTGCGGGGCTGGTGTTCAGCTCGATCACCGTTGGGATCGCAGCCCCCGAGGCGGCGTCCAACCACCCATCCTTGATCGGCGCAGTTGGCTCCGAATTAAGGGTCAAAGCCGATGCGGGTGTGGCCTTCAGGGCACTGTTCGGCGGCAGAGGTAGATCATGCTCGTCGTGACGGTGCGGCGTGCTCGGCAGTGGCTCGAATCCGTCGAAGATCAAGTCCCCGCGGATGTCAGCCGTGTAGTTTAAACTTCCAAATCTGACCTGACGGCCAGGGGCATAGCTTTCGATCTGCTCCAGATGGCCAAGTGAATTGGCCCGCAGTGCGAAGCCGCCGAAGACGAAGATCTGTCCGGGGAGGAAGGTCTCTCCCTGGACTACATCGCTATTGATGATCGTAGGAGCCATCAAGCCTAACGGTGACGACACAGAGGAACTCTCAATGAAAGCACCAATGTCGGTGTCAAAACCGGCGGATCTCGGGTAGGGGGTCCCGAACTGTGCGTCTAGGTCGGATGGTAACAGGAGGCAAGGGACACGAAGTTTTACCCAGGTTCGGGCCCTCTTGATGGAGGTAAAACCCTTGAAAGTGCAAGTATCCCTAGGTGATTTTGGTAATTCATAACAACATATAGCTCATTGAGCTGATGCTATTCCAAGATGATCATTTTAGGAAAGCTCAATGATTGGCATGGCATGGATGGTGAAAGTGGAACCCTCAAAATGCTAAGGACAAAGGATTGGCTCTAGCTCATATGCTCAAGACTCTTCATTTTACATTTTAGTGATCCAAGATCACATTGAGTCTTTAGGAAAAGCCAATACTATCAAGGAGGGATGAGGTGTTGCTTAATGAGCCTCTTGCTTCATGTGCTTAATGATATGCTCCAAAATCCTCAGCTACTTTCCCATATCCACATTTGACCTAAACCCAAAGCCAAACTCGGCCCTACCGATTCTTTCAACCCGGCGCCACCGAGTTTCACTTGTCATAGCCATTGCCAAACCCTAAGCAAATCGGTTCTACCGATAGGGATCTCGGTCTCACCGAGATGGGATTTCAATTTCTCTGTTTCCTTTTCGTAACTTTTCGGTCTCACCGAAAGAGCGGATCAGTCCCACCGAGATTGCAATGTAAACTCACTGTTTCCTTTTCGTAACATTTCGGTCTCACCGAGAAGAGCGAATTGGTCCCACCGAGTTCACCTGACCAACTCTCTGGTTAGCTTATTACCAAAATCGGTCTCACCGAGTTTGTGTAATCGGTCTCACCGAGATTACGTTATGCCCTAACCCTAACCATATCGGTCCTACCGAGTTGCATGTCAGTCCCACCGAAAATCTCTAACGGCCACTAGGTTTACTATTTCGGTCCGACCAAGTTTGTTGATCCGGTCCCACCGAGATTGGTAAATTGTATGTAACGGTTGGATTTTGTGTGGAGGCTATATATACCCCTCCACCTCCTCTTCATTCGTGGAGAGAGCCATCAGAACACATCTACACTTCCAACTCATATGTTCTGAGAGAGAACCACCTACTCATGTGTTGAGGCCAAGATATTCCATTCCTACCATATAAATCTTGATCTCTAGCCTTCCCCAAGTTGCTTTCCACTCAAATCTTCTTTCCACCAAATCCAAATCTTGTGAGAGAGAGTTGAGTGTTGGGGAGACTATCATTTGAAGCACAAGAGCAAGGAGTTCATCATCAACACACCATTTGTTACTTCTTGGAGAGTGGTGTCTCCTAGATTGGCTAGGTGTCACTTGGGAGCCTCCGACAAGATTGTGGAGTTGAACCAAGGAGTTTGTAAGGGCAAGGAGATCGCCTACTTCGTGAAGATCTAGCGCTAGTGAGGCAAGTCCTTCGTGGGCGATGGCCATGGTGGGATAGACAAGGTTGCTTCTTCGTGGACCCTTCGTGGGTGGAGCCCTCCGTGGACTCGCGCAACCGTTACCCTTCGTGGGTTGAAGTCTCCATCAACGTGGATGTAGGATAGCACCACCTATCCGAACCACGGGAAAAACATCCGTGTCTCCAATTGCGTTTGAATTCTCCAAACCCTTCCCTTTACATTCTTGCAAGTTGCATGCATTATTTTCCGCTGCCAATATACTCTTTGCATGCTTGCTTGAATTGTGTGATGATTGCTTGACTTGTCCTAAAATAGCTAAAATCTACCAAGAACTAAAATTGTGAAAAGGTTAAGTTTTTATTTGGTCAAGTAGTCTAATCACCCCCCCTCTAAACATACTTTCGATCCTACAAGTGGTATCAGAGCTTTGGTCTCCATTTGCTTTGATTTCCATAGCTTTTGGTGGTCATAGCCTTGGTTTCACAACCTAGGAGAGTACGGCGTCTAGCGAGGGAAATTATCACCATAGAGGTCCTTACTTTGATGGTACTAATTTTGCTAGTTGGAAGCATAAAATGAAAATGCATATTCTTGGACATAACCCCGTCGTTTGGGCTATTGTGTGTGTTGGATTGCAAGGTGACTTCTTTGATGGGAGAGAACCAAACCGTGAAGCTACCGCGGATGAGTTGAAGATGTTGCAATACAATGCTCAAGCTTGTGATATTCTCTTCAACGGATTGTGCCCCGAAGAATTCAACAAAATCAGCCGTCTTGAGAATGCAAAGGAAATTTGGGACACTTTGATTGATATGCACGAAGGTACCGACTCCGTCAAGGAATCCAAATTGGATGTGCTTCAAAGTCAACTTGACAAGTTCAAAATGAAGGATGGTGAAGGTGTCGCTGAAATGTACTCTAGGCTTGCTCTCATCACAAATGAGATTGCCGGCTTAGGAAGTGAGAGATGACCGATAGATTCATCATCAAGAAGATTCTAAAAGCCTTGGATGGAAAATATGATACCGTGTGCACATTGATCCAAATGATGCCCAATTACAAAGATCTCAAGCCAACGGAGGTAATTGGAAGAATTGTTGCTCATGAGATGTCACTTAAGGATAAAGAGGAACTTCACAACAAATCAAGTGGTGCCTACAAAGCCTCATGTGAAGCCCCTACATCATCAAGTGAGAAACAAAACTTCAATGAAGAATTGAGCTTAATGGTGAAAAACTTCAACAAGTTCTACAAGAGTAGAAGCAAAGATAGAAGCTCCAAGTCAAGGTCCTACAATGACAAAAGATCTTCTAGTCGAGAGCGAAACTGCTACAATTGTGGAAGACCCGGACACTATTCCAATGAGTGTACGGCTCCCTACAAGAGAAGAGAAGACTCTCCAAAAAGAAGAAGCAAAAGAGAAGAATCACCACCAAGAGAGAGAAGGAGTAGAGATGATCGTTATGAACGAAGATACTCATGGAGAAGCAAGGATTCGGAAAGGAAGGAAAGGTCATCAAGGAGCTACACAAAACGAAGACATCAAGCTCATGTTGGTGAATGGGTATCCGGCTCCGACTCCGACAACGACTCCGAGAGAAGTTATCACTCCGATTCCGAATATACTCAAGATGAAGGTGTTGCCGGTCTAGCACTTGTGTCAACCAACTCCTATGACATATTTGACTCACCAAATGAAGGAATTGGAAGATGCTTCATGGCCAAAGGTCCTAAGGTAACACACCCCGAGTATGTTGATTTTAATAGTGATGAAGATGACTTGTTAGGTGATGATGATTTACTTGTTGACAACTCTAGTGATGAATACTATGATGAAACGTCAATTAATCATGCTAATCAAGATAAAACGAATGACAATGATAAGGAGAAGATTGAGGCTCTAACTAAAGAACTAAACACTCTTAAGTTAGCTCATGAAACTATCTTCGAAGATCATCGAGAACTTTTAAGAGCTCATGAGAAGTTACGCTTTGAAAAGCTCAATCTTGAGCAAGAGCATGAGTTTTTAAAGGTAATCAATGATGATCTCTGCAAGCAAAGTTCTTCTTACATTGCCAAGCGTTTACTCTTATCCACTTACATGCCTCAAGTCAAGTCTAGTAACAAGAACAAGAAAGATTCTTCCTCTAGTAGTAACAATGATCATGCTAAATCCAATATTGTTGCTTCTAGTAGTTCTCTTGATTCCACTAATGATTCTCTTAGCCAAGTTACACTTGAGCAAGAAAATAGCTTATTGAAGGGAATTCTAGAGAAAGGAGTGTACAAAAGCCTTGCCAGGAGTAAGCAATTCGAGGAAATTGTGCGCAAGCAAGGAAGGCACAGGAAGAATCAAGGTGTTGGTTTTGAACGAAAGTTCAATGCCAATGGAGTTGAGTGGGAAGAAGATCAATACCCCAAGACAAAGTTTGTTCCTCAACAAGAGAAGTATGATCCTACTTCCTTCAAGGGGACACAAGCTCAAGATGATCTTCCACCACAAGACTACAAGCAAAAAGGCAAGGACAAGCTTCAAGAGGAAATTGATGCATTTGAAGAAGCTCCTAAGACCTTAGTCAAGTGGATTCCCAAGACCACTTCAAGTTCCACTTCATCAAGTACGACTACAACTCCAAGGATTCCCATCAAGATGGTGTGGATCCAAAAGAAGAAGAACTAGAGAGTTCTTGAGGGTGACTCCGCCAACATACTTCATTCTTATCATTTTGGCAAGAACAAGTGCAATCAACTTCCACATCTTGCACTAGTTCAAGGAGTCACAAACCCTCTTGTTGGTAAGACAAGGGACAAGGTAACCTAAAAGTTTTCATGGACATCATCTTGTGTGTGCATCACTCTATGTCTATGGATATCCTTGTTTGTTCCTTGTGGGACTAACCCATGTAGGTATTGAAAGTGCAATTCACTCAAATGGATAGCTCCAAGTGATCTACATCAACATTGAGCATCCACATCTTCAACATCTACATGAAGTCATCATCGACAAAACCCAAGGTTAGTTCATCCCTCTTAGGGGGGATATCACATCTAGGGGGAGCTTTACTCTAAGACTTGAGCTAAAGCAACTCTAAAGATGTGAACACAACAATGCTTTATGTAAAAGTGGTAACCCCACTTGAGCTTAAACGATGAGTATGACCTATGATCAAGTGTTATCACTTGACTCCTAAGTCAATATACTCATATATAGATGACCTAGTCATCACCAATTGCGTGATAGATGCTAGAATTGGTTGTGCATGCTTTGTCACATATTTCAATTGCCATTTTATTGTGTGAGCATGTTGGTTGCATATTTTACTCATTCGAGGACATCCACTTGTTGTTTTGATTGTTTGGTTTTATTTCCTTTTGCCAAGGGGATGGACAAGAATGCCTAAGAACCTCCTCTAGCTATCTATGCTTTTCTTGTCTCAAACTCTATTCATGCTACATCACAAAAACTGATCAAGTCAGATTCGAACCACTCTGTGTGAGGAGCACTCGGAGTCCCCGATTCGTCATAGACTTAAATTTCCAAAACCTCTTTGTGATTCTCGGTCTAACCGATATCCTACTTTCGGTCCTACCGTGATCATTAAGTTGATCTGAATTTTCAATCTCGGTGCAACCGATTTGAACCATTCGGTCACACCGAGTTGCAATAACTGTATACAGTTTTGCATTTCGGTGCCACCGAGTTGTTCCACTCGGTCACACCGACAGGGTCGGGCTATATATAGTCACGGGCAAAAATTTGGAAATTTCTCCGAACCCCTTCGCCCGCGCGATAGCTCGCTCTGCCAACGTGGTCTTCGGATCGTCTCCTCGCCGCCAGCCGCCTCCAGTCGCTGGTCTCCATCGCCGTCAACGGAATTCAACCCCGCCGTTGCCGCCGTAGCGAGTCTCCGCCGAACTAGGGTATGGACTCGATCTTTGTGCTATCCCCAATCTGATTCCTAGCACATTGTGATCTTATTGTTTCTAGCCACGATTGAAACACTCCTATCTAGTCAATACGTCCGTAGAATAGGATTGATTCAAAAATTTTAGGGTTAGGTTTCCGCCGAAACCATCTCGGACCCACCGAGTTGAAAAACTCGGTCCCACCGATTTGGTTCATGCCATTGCACAAGTGAGACTCGGTCTGACCGAGAATTACTAATCGGTGTGACCGATTTTGGAACTTTGTGAAACCCTAGCAGTCTCGGTGCCACCGAACTGTGACTCGGTCTGACCAAGTTCACTAGTTTAGGTTCCAAAACTGCTTCGGTATCACCGAGTTTAAAAATCGGTAGATCCGAGATGATTTCAGTGGGAAACTAAAACTAAGATTTTGAATTATTCTTTTGTAAAAATCTCTGCATTTTGTGATGCTCATCTATTCTACCTCATCTATAAACTATTCACATGGTCAGCAGTCAGCTTGTTCATCATGTCAGATCAGAGTGACAGCCAGAATGTGTCAGAACAGCAAATGCACATGAGTGGGGGCACTAGTCCCTCTAGTTCTTCAGATGAAGGAAGCAGGAGCACCCCTAGCAATTTGCCAAAAGCTGCCACTAGACAAAGGAAGAAGAGAACCTCAGACTCAGAGGATGAGGATTATGTGGCAGAGGAAGAGGAAGCTACTTCTAAGAAAGTAGAGCTCAAGAAGGAGTATGGCTCAGCACAGAGCACAAAGCCAGGGATGAAAGTCAAAAGGCCAGCAGGAAGGCAGCCTATGCCAAAGGCCAGAGCCTCAACTCAGATTCCTGAAAAGCCTGAACCCAAAGAGGCTGCTGAAGAAGGGAAGAAGAAGAAGGAGAGGATCAAAAAGACCACTGCTAGAGTGCTTGGGAGATCCTCAATCATGAGAGATTCTGAAGAGGAAGAGGAAGAAGAGGTTGCTGCACCAGCACCTAAGGCAACTAAGCTTATGGGTGATGCTATCAGGACAGGGGCTGCTGCATCAAATCCCAAAGAAGCACCCAAAGCTGCCTCCAAGCCCAAGTCAGCACCAAAGAGGAATACAAGGAGCATACCTGCAACTGAGAAGAACAAGGCCCCAGTGCCTGAAGCTGCTGAAGATGATGATGAAGGACAAGTTCTGAGAAAACTCAAGCCCAAGATTCCAAACCACAATGATGCTCATCCTGTGGCTGAGAACATGAAAATCAGGAGAGATTCAGGGCTCATGAAGTGGAGAGAAGCAGATCCATATGCTTCAAGGAGAAGAACTGTTGTTGACTACAGGTTCCACTCAAAGGAACAGCAGGATTTCTATGAGACAGTTTTGTTGGATAAGAAGCCTATCGTTTGTGAAATGAGATGGGTTGATTGGAAATATATCAAGGAAAATGAAGAGCACTATCCTGGAGTGTATGACAGCTTCAATGCTTGTGGAGTAGCTGACTTTGTTGGGCAGAAGCTCACAAAATGGAATGAGGAGCTGATCATGCAATTCTACTCCACAGCACACTTCTATCCAGATGGTAGGATAACATGGATGTCTGAAGGTACAAGGTACCAATCAACTGTTGAGGAATGGGCAAAGTTGATCAATGCCCCAGAGGAAAATTAAGATGACTTGGATGTCTATGCCAAGAAAAAGATGGATCATAACTCAATGGCAAATATGTACAAGGAAATTCCTGAAGATGATCTTGACACTCACCAGCTTGGGTCCGTAAAACACTTGTTGTCAGGACTGCCAATGATCAACTGGATCCTTGGGCACACACTCTTGCCCAAGTCTAGAGATCACAGGATGATCAGAGGCCATGCAATTAACTTGCTACACATATTTGATGTGCCTCAGAAATTCAAGGTCATGAGCCTCATAGTAGAGACTATCAAGAGGACTGCAGCAGATCAGAAGAGGAGCTGTGGATATGCCCCACAAATTCAGGAGTTAATTAACTCAAAGATGGGCACAGGCACATACTTGTTGGACAAGGAACATTTGCCTATTCATCCAGATTTTGAAGACAATCAAGTTGTGATGAATGAGAATGAACCATCTGTTGGGGAACCTTGCAGAAAACAAAAAATTTCCTATGGTTTCACCAAGATCCATCTATGAGTTCATCTAGCAACGAGTGATCAGATGCATCTACATACCTTTGTAGATCGCGAGCGGAAGCGTTCACTAGAACGTGGATGACGGAGTCGTACTCGCCGTGATTCAGATCACCGATGACCAAGCGCCGAACGGACGGCACCTCCGTGTTCAACACACGTACGGAGCGGATGACGTCTCCTCCTTCTTGATCCAGCAAGGGGGAAGGAGAGGTTGATGAAGATCCAGCAGCACGACGGCGTGGTGGTGGATGCAGTTGTCACGTGCAGCAGGGCTTCGCCGAGCGTCTGCGCGAGAGGGAGAGGTGTAGCAGGGGAGAGGGAGGCGCCACGGATGCAGGGTGCGGCTGCCCCCTCCCCCCCCCCCCCCTCCTTTATATAGGCCCCTAGGGGGGCGCCAGCCCCTTGGAGATTGGATCTCCCAAGGGGGGCGGCGGCCAGGGCTGGAGTAGCCCCCAAGGCAAGGTGGGGCGCCCCCCACCCCTAGGGTTCCAACCCTAGGCGCATGGGGTGGGCCTAAGGGGGCGCACCAGCCCACTATGGGCTGGTTCCCCTCCCCACTTTGGCCCATGGGGCCCTCCGGGATGGGTGGCCCCACCCGGTGGACCCCCGGGACCCTTCCGGTGGTCCCGGTACAATACCGGTGAACCCGAAACTTTCCCGTTGGCCGAAACAGCACTTCCTATATATTATTCTTTACCTCCGGACCATTCCAAAACTCCTCGTGACGTCCAGGATCTCATCCAGGACTCCGAACAACTTTCGGATTATTGCATATTCATATCTTTACAACCCTAGCGTCACCGAACCTTAAGTGTGTAGACCCTACGGGTTCGGGAGACATGTAGACATGACCGAGATCGCTCTCCGGTCAATAACCAACAGCGGGATCTGGATACCCATGTTGGCTCCCACATGCTCCTCGATGATCTCATCGAATGAACCACAATGTCGAGGATTCAAGCAACCCCGTATACAATTCCCTTCGTCAATCGGTATGTTACTTGCCCGAGATTCGATTGTCGGTATCCCAATACCTCATTCAATCTCGTTACCGGCAAGTCACTTTACTCATACCGTAATGCATGATCCCGTGACCAGACACTTGGTCACTTTGAGCTCATAATGATGATGCATTACCGAGTGGGCCCAGTGATACCTCTCCGTCATACGGAGTGACAAATCCCAGTCTTGATCCGTGTCAACCCAACAGACACTTTCGAAGATACCCGTAGTATACCTTTATGGTCACCCAGTTATGTTGTGACGTTTGGTACACCCAAAGCACTCCTATGGTATCCGGGAGTTACACGATCTCATGGTCTAAGGAAAGGATACTTGACATTGGAAAACTCTAGCAAACGAACTATACGATCTTGTGCTATGTTTAGGATTGGGTCTTGTCCATCACATCATTCTCCTAATGATGTGATCTTGTTATCAATGACATCCAATGTCCATAGTCAGGAAACCATGACTATCTGTTGATCAACGAGCTAGTCAACTAGAGGCTTACCAGGGACATGTTGGTGTCTATTATTCACACATGTATTACGATTTCCGGATAACACAATTATAGCATGAATAAAATACAATTATCATGAACAAGGAAATATAACAATAATGATTTTATTATTGCCTCTAGGGCATATTTCCAACAGTCTCCCACTTGCACTAGAGTCAATAATCTAGTTACATTGTGATGAATCGAACACCCATGGAATTCTGGTGTTGATCATGTTTTGCTCTAGGGAGAGGTTTAGTCAACGGATCTGCTACATTCAGGTCCGTATGTACTTTACAAATATCTATGTCTCCATCTTGAACATTTTCACGGATGGAGTTGAAGCGACGCTTGATGTGCCTGGTCTTCTTGTGAAACTTGGGCTCCTTGGCAAGTGCAATAGCTCCAGTGTTGTCATAGAAGAGTTTGATTGGCCCCGAGCATTGGGTATGACTCCTAGGTCGGTGATGAACTCCTTCACCCAAATTGCTTCATGCGCTGCCTCCGAGGCTGCCATGTACTCCGCTTCACATGTACATCCCGCCACGATCCTCTGCTTGCAACTGCACCAGCTTACTGCCCCACCATTCAAAATATACACGTATCCGGTTTGTGACTTAGAGTCATCCAGATCTGTGTCGAAGCTAGCGTCGACGTAACCCTTTACGACGAGCTCTTCGTCACCTCCATAAACGAGAAACATTTCCTTAGTCCTTTTCAGGTACTTCGGGATATTCTTGACCGCTGTCTAGTGTTCCTTGCCGGGATTACTTTGGTACCTTCCTACCAAACTTACGGCAAGGTTTACATCAGGTCTGGTACACAGCATGGCATACATAATAGAACCTATGGCTGGGGCATAGGGGATGACACTCATCTCTTCTATATCTTCTGCCGTGGTCGGACATTGAGCTGAGCTCAATTTCACACCTTGTAACACAGGCAAGAACCCCTTCTTAGACTGATCCATATTGAATTTCTTCAATATCTTATCAAGGTATGTGCTTTGTGAAAGACCTATGAGGCATCTTGATCTATCTCTATAGATCTTGATGCCTAATATATATGCAGCTTCTCCAAGGTCCTTCATTGAAAAACTCTTATTCAAGTAGGCCTTAATGCTGTCCAAGAGTTCTATATCATTTCCCATCAAAAGTATGTCATCTACATATAATATGAGAAATGCTACAGAGCTCCCACTCACTTTCTTGTAAACGCAGGCTTCTCCATAAGTCTGTGTAAACCCAAACGCTTTGATCATCTCATCAAAGAGAATGTTCCAACTCCGAGATGCTTGTACCAGCCCATAAATCGAGCGTTGGAGCTTGCACACCTTGTTAGCATTCTTAGGATCGACAAAACCTTCCGGCTGCATCATATACAATTCTTCCTTAAGGAAACCATTAAGGAATGCCGTTTTGACGTCCATTTGCCATATTTCATAATCGTAGAATGCGGCAATTGCTAACATGATTCGGACGGACTTTAGCTTCGCTACCGGTGAGAAAGTCTCATCGTAGTCAACCCCTTGAACTTGTCGATAACCCTTAGCGACAAGCCGAGCTTTATAGATGGTCACATTACCATCCGCGTCTATCTTCTTCTTAAAGATCCATTTATTTTCTATGGCTCGCCGCTCAACGGGCAAGTCAGTCAAAGTCCATACTTCGTTTTCATACATGGATCCTATCTCGGATTTCATGGCTTCTAGCCATTTGTCGGAATCCGGGCCCGCCATCGCTTCTTCATGGTTCGAAGGTTCACCGTTGTCTAACAACATGATTTCCAAGACAGGGTTGCCGTACCACTCTGGTGCGGAACGTGTCCTTGTGGACCTACGAATTCCAGTAGCAACTTGATCTGAAGTTTCATGATCATCATCATTAACTTCCTCTCTAGTCGGTGCAGGCACCTCAGGAACATTTTCTTGAGTTGCGCCATTTTCCGGTTCAAGAGGTAATACTTCATCAAGTTCTACTTTCCTCCCACTTACTTCTTTCGAGAGAAACTCTTTCTCTTAGAAAGGATCCATTCTTGGCAACAAAGATCTTGCCTTCGGATCTTAGGTAGAAGGTATACCCAATAGTTTCTTTAGGGTATCCTATGAAGATGCATTTTTCCGACTTGGGTTCGAGCTTTTCAGGTTGAAGTTTCTTGACATAAGCATCGCATCCCCAAACTTTTAGAAACGACAGCTTAGGTTTCTTCCCAAACCATAATTCATACGGTGTCGTCTCAACGGATTTCGACGGAGCCCTATTTAAAGTGAATGAGGCAGTCTCTAAAGCATAGCCCCAAAATGATAGCGGTAAATCGGTAAGAGACATCATAGATCGCACCATATCTAATAGAGTGCGATTACGACGTTCGGACACACCATTACGCTGAGGTGTTCCAGGCGGCATGAGTTGTGAAACTATTCCACATTTTCTTAAGTGTGTGCCAAATTCGTGACTCAAGTATTCTCCTCCACGATCTGATCGTACGAACTTGATTTTCCTGTCACGTTGATTTTCAACCTCACTCTGAAATTCCTTGAACTTTTCAAAGGTCTCAGACTTGTGTTTCATTAAATAGATATACCCATATCTACTCAAGTCATCAGTGAGGGTGAGAACATAACGATAGCCACCGCAAGCCTCAACACTCATTGGACCGCACACATCAGTATGTATGATTTCCAATAAGTTGGTTGCTCGCTCCATTGTTCCTGAGAACGGAGTCTTGGTCATTTTACCCATGAGGCATGGTTTGCACGTGTCAAATGATTCGTAATCAAGAGACTCTAAAAGTCCATCTGCATGGAGCTTCTTCATGCGTTTGACACCTATGTGACCAAGGCGGCAGTGCCACAAGTATGTGGGACTATCATTATCAACCTTACATCTTTTGGTACTCACACTATGAATATGTGTAGCATTACGCTCGAGATTCATTAAGAATAAACCATTCACCATCGGAGCATGACCATAAAACATATCTCTCATATAAATAGAACAACCATTATTCTCGGATTTAAATGAGTAGCCATCTCGTATCAAATGAGATCCTGATACAATGTTCATGCTCAAACTTGGCACTAAATAACAATTATTGAGGTTCAAAACTAATCCCGTAGGTAAATGAAGAGGCAGCGTGCCGACGGCGATCACATCGACCTTGGAACCATTCCCGACGCGCATCGTCACCTCGTCCTTCACCAGTCTCCGCTTATTCCGCAGCTCCTGCTTTGAGTTACAAATGTGAGCAACTGCACCGGTATCAAATACCCAAGAGCTACTACGAGTACTGGTAAGGTACACATAAATTACATGTATATCACATATACCTTTTGTGATGCCGGCCTTCTTGTCCGCTAAGTATTTGGGGCAGTTCCGCTTCCAGTGACCACTTCCCTTGCAATAAAAACACTCAGTCTCGGGCTTGGGTCCATTCTTTGGCTTCTTCCCGGCAGCTTGCTTGCCGGGCGTGGCAACTCCCTTGCCGTCCTTCTTGAAGTTCTTCTTACCCTTGCCCTTTTTGAACTTAGTGGTTTTATTCACCATCAACCTTGATGTTCCTTTTTGACTTCTACCTCTGCTGATTCCAGCATTGCAAACACTTCAGGAATGGTCTTTTCCATCCCCTGCATGTTGAAGTTCATCACAAAGCTCTTGTAGCTCGGTGGAAGCGACTGAAGGATTCTGTCAATGACCGCGTCATCCGGGAGATTAACTCCCAGCTGAGTCAAGCGGTTATGCAACCCAGACATAGTGAGCATGTGCTCACTGACAGAACTGTTTTCCTCCATCTTATAGCTGAAGAACTTGTCGGAGACTTGATATCTCTCGACCCGGGCATGAGCTTGGAAAACCATTTTCAGCTCTTCGAACATCTCATATGCTCCGTGTCTCTCAAAACGTTTTTGGAGTCCCGGCTCTAAGCTATAAAGCATGCCGCACTGAACGAGGGAGTAGTCATCCGTACGTGCCTGCCAAGCGTTCATAACGTCTTGTTCCGCAGGGAGAATAGGTGCGTCACCTAGTGGTGCTTGTAGGACATAATCTTTCTTAGCAGCTATGAGGATGATCCTCAGGTTCCGGACCCATTCTGTGTAGTTGTTGCCATCGTCTTTCAGCTTGGTTTTCTCCAGGAACACATTGAAGTTGAGGACTACGTTGGCCATTTGATCTACAAGACATATTGTAAATATTTTAGACTAAGTTCATGATAATTAAGTTCATCTAATCAAATTATTTAATGAACTCCCACTTAGATAGACATCCCTCCTGTCATCTAAGTATAACATGATCCGAGTTAACTAGGCCGTGTCCGATCATCACGTGAGACGGACTAGTCAACATCGGTGAACATCTTCATGTTGATCGTATCTTCTATACGACTCATGCTTGACCTTTCGGTCTTCTGTGTTCCGAGGCCATGTCTGTACATGCTAGGCTCGTCAAGTCAACCTAAGTGTTTACATGTGTAAATCTGTCTTACACCCGTTGTATGTGAACGTTGGAATCTATCACACCCGATCATCACGTGGTGCTTCGAAACAACGAACTGTCGCAATGGTGCATAGTTAGGGGGAACACTTTCTTGAAATTATTATGAGGGATCATCTTATTTACTACCGTCGTTCTAAGTAAACAAGATGCATAAACATGATAAACATCACATGCAATCAAATAATAAAAGTGACATGATGTGGCCAATATCACATAGCTCCTTTGATCTCCATCTTGGGGCTCCATGATCATCTTGTCACCGGCATGACACCATGATCTCCATCATCGTGTCTCCATGAAGTTGCTCGCCAACTATTACTTCTACTACTATGGCTAACGTGTTTAGCAATAAAGTAAAGTAATTTACATGGCGTTTCTCAATGACACGCAGGTCATACAAAAAATAAAGACAACTCCTATGGCTCCTGCCGGTTGTCATACTCATCGACATGCAAGTCGTGATTCCTATTACAATAGCATGAACATCACATATATATCATTCATCATTCATCACAACTTTGGCCATATCACATCACAAAACACTTGCTGCAAAAACAAGTTAGACGTCCTCTAATTGTTGTTGCAAGTTTTACGTGGCTGCAATAGGGTTCTAGCAAGAACGTTTTCTTACCTACGTGAAAGCCACAACGTGATTTGTCAACTTCTATTTACCCTTCATAAGGACCCTTTTCATCGAATCCACTCCAACTAAAGTGGGAGAGACAGACACCCGCCAGCCACCTTATGCAACTAGTGCATGTCAGTCGGTGGAACCGGTCTCACGTAAGCGTACGTGTAAGGTTGGTCCGGGCCACTTCATCCCACAATACCGCTGAAGCAAGATAACACTAGTAGCGGCAAGAAAGTTGACAACATCTACGCCCACAACAAATTGTGTTCTACTCGTGCAAAGAGAACTACGCATAGACCTAGCTCTGATACCACTGTTGGGGAATGTTGCAGAAAATAAAAAATTTCCTACGGCTTCACCAAGATCCATCTATGAGTTCATCTAGCAACGAGTGATCGGATGCATCTACATACCTTTGTAGATCGCGAGCGGAAGCATTCACTAGAACGTGGATGATGGAGTCGTACTCGCCGTGATTCAAATCACCGATGACCAAGCGCCGAACGGACGGCACCTCCGCGTTCAACACACGTACGGAGTGGATGTCGTCTCCTCCTTCTTGATCCAGCAAAGAGGTTGATGAAGATCCAGCAGCACGACGGCGTGGTGGTGGATGCAGTTGTCACGTGCAGCAGGGCTTCGTCGAGCGTCTGCGCGAGAGGGAGAGGTGTAGCAGGGGAGAGGGAGGCGCCAAGGATGCAGGGTGCGGCTGCCCCCTCCCTCCCCTCCTTTATATAGGCCCCTAGGGGGGGCGCCGGCCCCTTGGAGATTGGATCTCCCAAGGGGGGCGGCGGCCAGGGCTGGAGTAGCCCCCAAGGCAAGGTGGGCCGCCCCCCCACCCCTAGGGTTCCAACCCTAGGCGCATGGGGTGGGCCTAAGGGGGCGCACCAGCCCACTATGGGCTGGTTCCCCTCCCCACTTTGGCCCATGGGGCCCTCCGGGATGGGTGGCCCCACCCGGTGGACCCCCGGGACCCTTCCGGTGGTCCCGGTACAATACCGGTGAACCCAAAACTTTCCCGTTGGCCGAAACAGCACTTCCTATATATTATTCTTTACCTCCGGACCATTCCGGAACTCCTCGTGACGTCCGGGATCTCATCCGGGACTCCGAACAACTTTCGGATTATTGCATATTCATATCTTTACAACCCTAGCGTCACCGAACCTTAAGTGTGTAGACCCTACGGGTTCGGGAGACATGTAGACATGACCGAGATCGCTCTCCGGTCAATAACCAACAGCGGGATCTGGATACCCATGTTGGCTCCCACATGCTCCTCGATGATCTCATCCGATGAACCACGATGTCGAGGATTCAAGCAACCCCGTATACAATTCCCTTCGTCAATCGGTATGTTACTTGCCCGAGATTCGATTGTCGGTATCCCAATACCTCGTTCAATCTCATTACCGGCAAGTCACTTTACTCGTACCGTAATGCATGATCCTGTGACCAGACACTTGGTCACTTTGAGCTCATAATGATGATGCATTACTGAGTGGGCCCAGTGATACCTCTCCGTCATACGGAGTGACAAATCCCAGTCTTGATCCCTTTGGCAAGTTGCTTTTCTCTCTTGCTTCGAGAGAGAGAGAGAGACGGTTGCTTTTCTCTCTTGCTTTATTTGGTGGTTTTTCAACTTTGTTTGGTTTTGGTTGAGATACTTTGATATGCTTGTTAGACATTGATGATCATGTGTTTGATCATAAGCTACACTTATGCATGCTTGATATTATCCTATCTATCTTATGTGATCATTCACTTTTCTTGGTGATGAGTGCATGTATTTAATTCTTATCATTTTGAGCGCTCCACCAAGATGTATGTGACATGGAAGAGTAACCCATGACTCTAACTCTTTGTGCATTTGCAGTCCAAAGCAAATTTTAAATATGCACAAATTTAGGGGGAGCTCTTATCACATACTTCTCAAAGCAACGATATATCTCATTCTTATTATTTGTCGAAGCTTTGATCTATATGTTGTCATCAATTACCAAAAAGGGGGAGATTGAAAGTGCAACTATCCCTAGGTGGTTTTGGTAATTCATAACAACATATAGCTCATTGAGCTGATGCTATTCCAAGATGATCATTTCAGGAAAGCTCAATGATTGGCATGGCATGGATGGTGAAAGTGGAACCCTCAAAATGCTAAGGACAAAGGATTGGCTCTAGCTCATATGCTCAAGACTCTTCATTTTACATTTTAGTGATCCAAGATCACATTGAGTCTTTAGGAAAAGCCAATACTATCAAGGAGGGATGAGGTGTTGCTTAATGAGCCTCTTGCTTCATGTGCTTAATGATATGCTCCAAAATCCTCAGCTACTTTCCCATATCCACATTTGACCTAAACCCAAAGCCAAACTCGGCCCTACCGATTCTTTCAACTCGGTGCCATCGAGTTTCACTTGTCATAGCCATTGCTAAACCCTAAGCAAATCGGTTCTACCGATAGGGATCTCGGTCTCACCGAGATGGGATTGCAATTTCTCTGTTTCCTTTTCGTAACTTTTCGGTCTCACCGAAAGAGCGGATCGGTCCCACCGAGATTGCAATGTAAACTCACTGTTTCCTTTTCGTAACATTTCGGTCTCACCGAGAAGAGCGAATCGGTCCCACCGAGTTCACCTGACCAACTCTCTGGTTAGCTTATTACCAAAATCGGTCTCACCGAGTTTGTGTAATCGGTCTCACCGAGATTACGTTATGCCCTAACCCTAACCATATCGGTCCTACCGAGTTGCATGTCAGTCCCACCAAAAATCTCTAACGGTCACTAGGTTTACTATTTCGGTCCGACCGAGTTTGTTGATTCGGTCCCACCGAGATTGGTAAATTGTGTGTAACGGTTGGATTTTGTGTGGAGGTTATATATACCCCTCCACCTCCTCTTCATTCGTGGAGAGAGCCATCAGAACACATCTACACTTCCAACTCATATGTTCTAAGAGAGAACCACCTACTCATGTGTTGAGGCCAAGATATTCCATTCCTATCATATGAATCTTGATCTCTAGCCTTCCCCAAGTTGCTTTCCACTCAAATCTTCTTTCCACCAAATCCAAATCTTGTGAGAGAGAGTTGAGTGTTGGGGAGACTATCATTTGAAGCGCAAGAGCAAGGAGTTCATCATCAACACACCATTTGTTACTTCTTGGAGAGTGGTGTCTCCTAGATTGGCTAGGTGTCACTTGGGAGCCTCCGACAAGATTGTGGAGTTGAACCAAGGAGTTTGTAAGGGCAAGGAGATCGCCTACTTCGTGAAGATCTACCGCTAGTGAGGCAAGTCCTTCGTGGGCGATGGCCATGGTGGGATAGACAAGGTTGCTTCTTCGTGGACCCTTCGTGGGTGGAGCCCTCCGTGGACTCACGCAACCGTTACCCTTCGTGGGTTGGAGTCTCCATTGACGTGGATGTAGGATAGCACCACCTATCCGAACCACGGGAAAAACATCCGTGTCTCCAATTGCGTTTGAATTCTCCAAACCCTTCCCTTTACATTCTTGCAAATTGCATGCTTTATTTTCCGCTGCCAATATACTCTTTGCATGCTTGCTTGAATTGTGTGATGATTGCTTGACTTGTCCTAAAATAGCTAAAATCTGCCAAGAACTAAAATTGGGAAAAGGTTAAGTTTTTATTTGGTCAAGTAGTCTAATCACCCCCCCCCCCTCTAGACATACTTTCGATCCTAAAATCCTACGTCCTGCTTGATTAATATTGATGATATGGGTAGTACAAGAGTAGATCTACCACGAGATCAGAGAGGCTAAACCCTAGAAGCTAGCCTATGGTATGATTGTTGTTCTGTATGTTGTCCTACGGACTAAAACCCTCCGGTTTATATAGACACCGGAGAGGGTTAGGGTTACACAAAGTTGGTTACAATGGTTGGAGATCTACATATCCGTATCGCCAAGCTTGCCTTCCACGCCAAGGAAAGTCCCTTCCGGACACGAGACGAAGTCTTCAATCTTGTATCTTCATAGTCCAGGAGTCCGGCTGAAGGTATAGTCCGGCCATCCGGACACCCCCTAATCCAGGACTCCCTCACCTCTTGTTAACAAGCTCGATGTCGGCGTCTGCCGCATCCAGTTGCCGTTTTAATTGGGCAAACTCCCTAGTCTGACTAGCCACCGGAGCTCCCACCACCTGCACATAAAAGCAGATTGGTTATTGCCTGGGAATTTGATCCTCTATTCGCCACCATTCTCGACGACAACCAGAGTCTCAGGGGCTACTATAACATGTGCAGTACTATCACATATTATCTCACATACCTCAAAGCCTGTCAATAGACTCATAAAGGCTTCATGTAATCCGCTTTCGGTGGACGAGATTCTCTCCATCACTGTACCCATAAGCGTACGGTGCTCTTCTGAGATGGCCGCTCGCCCCACCAACTCCCTCAGAACGTCCGACCGCACACTAGACGGTGCCGGACTCTTTCGTATGCTCTCTTTGGGAGTCGGAGACTGGGGACTTCTGGGGTGTACGGGACTATCTTCTGGCCTCACCGGATCCGGAGAGGCCCTCCGCGACGACACTTCGGGGTCACCCGCTTCTGGAGCGGAGGAGTCCGGGGGAGGCGTTTTGCTCTCCATCATCTCCGGAAGAAGATCCCCCGAAGATGAACTCATTTGAGAGGGGCTGAGGCCCGAACTGCAAGATATATGCGGTGGTTGTTTTCTTAGAGGAAAAAAGATAGCATACTCTTACTATTAAAATATTTTGGATCACTTATGACTCGTTGGAGGGCAGATCCCCTCGCGGACTTTGTGCGGCAAAAGCACCCCCCGAGGCAGGACCCTCTGTGGGAGACTTCTTCTCCCGTTTGGAGGCTTCGGCTTCCGGATCCTCGGAAGCAGTCCTTTTCCTCCCCCGGTCGTCCTCCTCCGTGGAAACGCTTGTTCCCTCGGTCAGAGCGGGTAGCGATGGGGGCCCGCGTTCGCCCGTATTATCCCCCCCCCCCCGGTATCTTCCTTCAAGGGTTTCGGGCAAGGTGCAACCTCGAGCATCTTCTCCAATACCGGATTTTCCAAACCCTCAGGGAGGGGGGCCGAACACCGAATCATCTTCGCCTTCGTTAGCCAGTCCTGGTCAAAAGGCGAACTCTCAAAAATAACCTCGAATAAGAGACAGTGTGTTCGACTAGAGGATTTCTTACTTGTTCGGCGACGCGATTACTGCTCAGGCCCACGTCCTGGTGATATCCGGACACTCCACTTGAGGTCCGAAGAACGACTTGTACATCTCCTCGTGCGTCAGGCTGAGGAAACTTTGAATGGCACGTGGTCCCTCTGGGTTGAACTCCCACAAGCGCAGGGGCCGGCGTTTGCAAGGCTGGACTTGACGAACCAGCATAACTTGTATTACCGCAACCAAATTAAAATCTCCCTCGAAGAGATCTCTGATGCGGCTTTGCAGTATAGGCACGTCCTTGGCTGGACCCCAGCTCAGGACCCTGCTAATCCATGACATCAGTTGTGGTGGGGGGCCCGGGCGGAAAGCGGGGGCAGCCGCCCACTTGGCACTTATGGGAGCCATGACGTAGAACCACTCCCGTTGCCATAATTCGGATACCTCTTGAAAGGAACCTTTCGGCCATGGAGCTCCTGACATCTTGCTTATTGATGCACCTCCGCACGCTGCATGCTGCCCCTCGATCACCTTCGGTTGTACTTCAAAGGTCTTGAGCCACAGGCCGAAGTGAGGGGTCACATGGAGGAAGGCCTCACACACGACAATAAATGTCGTGATGTGGAGAAAGGAATCCGGAGCTAGGTCGTGGAAATCTAGCCCGTAATAGAACATCAAGCCCCTGACGAAGGGATCCAGAGTGAGGCCTAGACCTCGGAGGAAGTGGGAGACGAACACAACGTTCTCGTTGGGTTCGGGAGTAGGGACGACCTGCCCTCGGGCAGGCAGCCGATGCGAAACCTCGGCGGTCAGGTATCTGGCCTCCCTCAACTTCTTAATGTCCTCTTCCGTCATGGAGGAGGGCATCCATCAGCCTTGAAGGCTGGATCCAGACATGATTGAAGATCCGGAGCACCTAACCTGGGTTTTGGGTGTTAGAACTCGAGGCGGGGAAGGGTTTGGTTGAGCACGAGAGGGAAAAAGCGAAAACCTTGTCCCCTTATAAAGAGGGTGAATATCAAGCGTCCTCTCCGTAGCCGTTTTGGACTTAGCTATAATCTAGGAGTCCTAGACACGGTTGGGTTACCCACGAACCGCATTAATAAGAATCCCGTAATCAGGGGAACACGATCTCCGCTTTGGCAGGACGTGTCAGGAAACCGCCTCGTGTTATGTGTGGAGCTGGCGGTTCAAATAATCACCGGGCCATGACGTAACGTCATATTGCCAAAACAAGCTAGCGGATTAGATCTGCGAAAGCATTATTCTCTCTACGGTGGAATGTGGAACTTATTTTGCAGGGTCAGACACTATCCTCGTATTCAACTTCTTCTGAGATGTATTCGGAGAAGGAACCCGCCTTGCAATGTCGAAGACAACTGCGCGCCGGACTCATCGTCATTGAAGCCTGGTTCAGGGGCTACTGTGGGAGTCCTGGATTAGGGGGTCTCCGGACAGCCGGACTATCTCCATTGGCCGGACTGTTAGACTATGAAGATACAAGATTGAAGACTTCGTCTCGTGTCCGGATGGGACTCTACTTGGCGTGGAAGGCAAGCTAGGCAGGTATATGGATATCTCCTCTTTTTGTAACCGACCTTGTGTAACCCTAACCCTCTCCGATGTCTATATAAACCGGAGGGTTTTTAGTCCGTAGGACAACAATCACAACATACAATCATACCATAGGCTAGCTCCTAGGGTTTAGCCTCTCTGATCTCGTGGTAGATCTACTCTTGTAACACCCATATCATCAATATCAATGGAGCAGGACGTAGGGTTTTACCTCCATCAAGAGGGCCCAAACCTGGGTAAAACTTTGTGTCCCTTGCCTCCTGTTACCATCCGGCCTAGACGCACAGTTCGGGACCCCCTACGCGAGATCTGCCGGTTTTGACACTGACACCTATCTTTTTGCGTATGCGATTAACTGATATGCTCAAAATGAATCCTTATGCTAAGTATATGAAAGATATTGTTACAAATAAGGGAAAAATACCGGAATCTCAAATTTCCACCATGGCTAATTATACTTTTAAGGGTGGAATACCCAAGAAACTTGGAGATCCCGGTGTACCAACTATACCATGTTCCATCAAAAGAAACTATGTTAAAACTGCTTTATGTGATCTTCGAGCCGGTGTTAGTGTTATGCCTCTCCCTTTATATCGTAGACTTGATTTGAATAAGTTGACACCTACTGAAATATCTTTGCAAACGGCTGATAAATCAACTGCTATACCTGTCGGTATTTGTGAGGATGTGGCTGTTGTAGTTGCAAATGTTACTATTTTGACGGACTTTGATATTCTTGATATTCCCGGGGATGATAGTATGTCTATTATTCTTGGAAGACCCTTTTTAATACTGCAGGGGTTGTTATTGATTGCACTAAAGGAAATGCCACTTTTCATGTTAATGGTAATGAGCATATGGTACACTTTTCGAGGAAACAACCTCAAGTTCATAGTATCAACTCTATTGGAAAAATCTCATCAATTATATTCGGAGGTTTTGAATTTCCTCTTCCTACTGTCAAGAAGAAATATGATATTCTTATTATTGGGGATGTGCATATCCCCGTTGAGGTAACATAGTGTTATTCGAAATTTCTCCGGTTCCATGTTATTCGGAATGAGTTCGTTAACAAGACTTGATCAACCTTGTTAGTGGATTCCTTTTGATAATCATGAGATGGATGAAACTAGAAGGCACAACTCTTTGTACCCTCCTTTTACTTTCTGTTATTCATATTAAATAAAATAAAATTAGTATTTTTCTGTCTGTTATCTGATTATCCGTGCAATATAAAAATACCCCAAAAATAAAAGTTCTCCAAATGCTCTGAAATTTAAATATGATTTTTACTGGAATATTTGAGAATATTTGGCACTGAGAACACAACAGGGGGGTCAACCACCTGCCCACGAGAGTGGAGGGCGCGCCCTGCCCCCCTGGGCGCGCCCCTGCCTCATGGGCCCACGGTGGCCCTCCTCCACTTATCCTTTCACCCACACACTCCTTCTTCCTCCCCCAAACACGAATAACCAGCTCAAACCCGAGTCCAAGCTCGTTTTGCTGCCATTTTCGATCTCCTTTCTCAAAGCACCTCTCACAAAACTGCTTGGGGAGATTGTTCCTTGGTATGTGACTCCTCCGTTGGTCCAATTAGTTTTTGTTCTAGTGCTTTATTCATTGCAAATTTTTGCTGCTTAGGTGACCCTGTTCTTGAGCTTGCATGTCAAATTTATATGGTCAAAAGTAGTTTTGATGCATGATATAGGCCCTAGGCACTTGTAAGAGTAGTTGTTATCAATATTATTGAGTTTGGTTTATTTTTATTTTGAAGTTACTAAAAAAATTCAGAATTTTTCAGAGGAAGAAAAATTCTTAGGAAAATGTTCCAAGGTGGTTCCTCAAGTAAGCAAGGACCCGGGCTTGCAATGCGTGATGCTGATGAAGAGCCACAAAGAGATGCTCCAGTGCGTCCTTGTGAGTGGCCTTCTGAAAATTTTATGGATCGAGCGGGAATTAAGGAAGAATTCAACGCATATTTGCGTAATGCTGATTTTGTGAGCTTCGAGGAAGAGAAGTGCAGCCAGTATCACAATCTCACTATTTCCTTTGTGAGGAGGTTTTAATTTTCATCTTCACGTAATTCTCCAACTGTCCTGTTTGATCTTTATGAAAATTCTTATACTATAGACTTAGAGGATTTTGCCACTGCTTGCAAACTTCCACAATGGGGTAGTATAAGGGATCCTCGCAAATCTGAATTTAGAGATTTTCTTGCTAGCATAACTATGGGAGAATCTAGAGGTATTACACAAGCTATCATAGGGAGCATTCACTTTCCAGCTATACATTATTTTGCTCTCTTCATAGGTAGATGCATTAATGGTAAAGATGAGGCATGTCATATGTGTGTCCCTGACCTCAATATTCTTATGAGTGCTGTATTAGGAGATAAATCTTATAATTTTGGAGCCATTGTTGCACGTATGTTGCATCTTAATAGATTTAATGGAGATTTCTTTGTAGGAATTTATGCAACCCGCATAGCTAATCTTCTTGGTGTAGCCGTGCGCGAAGATGATATTGAATTACCCCGTGCTTACCTAGACTTTAATGCTATGGTTCACCACCAGTTTGTCGAGAGGAATGAATCACCTCTCCAGTATCGACTAATCTTTGACAGACACCGTGTTGTCCATATTACTCTCCCTGCTCCTGCCTTCTTTGATCATCAGGCAAAAAGAAGATATGTTATTACCAGAGAGGAGGCAGATGAGTACGAGAGGAGAGCGGAGGCCGCTTGTCGCCACGCTGCAGCTCAGGAGGCGATGGCCGTTGCATCTCAGTACGACCCCAACTATTATTATGGATATCCGCCAGGCCAGCCATGGCCATAGACCAACTTAGGCCAAAAGCCTAAGCTTGGTGGAGTACGTATTTCTCACCGACATTACATTTATGTTCACACACTCATTGCTAGATGTCGGTGCTCATACTTTTTCATTGTATCATCCATGCTAGTTTAATTTTCTTTTTATGCTTTCTTCTTGTGTGTTTGATAAACCTTAAGAAAAACAAAAAAATAGTTATAGCTTTTAATTAGTTTACTTTCCATGCTTGTAGTAGTAATTAAAAAGAAAACCCAAAAAGATTTCATGTTCTTCTTTTACTCATTGGGAGCTCTCCCGTGTAAATAGTTTCATTTCTTTTCTTTTCTTTGGGGGTCGATAGGAGAAGACCATAATTAAATTGTTGAAGTGGCTCTTGTATGCATACTTGTTAATCTGACAAAAGAGCTCATATTGCCTTGTCTTCTCCTGTTTATTGAATGCTTGCAGATTCCAACTTAGTCCAATGCACGTGCATTATTATTATTCTTCACATCGTTCGGTTGTGCAAGTGAAAGGCAATTATGACGATATATGATGGACTGACTGAGATGAGAAAAGCTGATATGAACTCGACCTCTTTTGTTTTTGTAAATATGATTAGTTCATCATTCCTGATTCAGCCTACTATGAATAAACATGTTTGCAATGACAACTAGAGATCATAGTTTCTTGTGCCATGCTTGATTAGCTATGAGTTATAATGGTTTACCTTGCGTGACAACATGCTATTAGAATGGTTGTGATGTGGTATGATAGGGTGGTATCCTCCTCTGAATGATTTAAGTGACTTGACTTGGCGCATGTTCACGCATGTAGTTGAAACAAAATCAACATAGCCTTCACGATATTTATGTTCATGGTGGATTATATTCTACTCACGCTTGCATTCGGTGTTGATTAATTTTAATGCATGTTCATGACTGTTGTCGCTCTCTAGCTGGTCGCTTCCCAGTCTTTTGCTAGCCTTCACCTGTACTAAGCAGGAATACTGATTGTGCATCCAATCCCTTAAACCCCAAAGTTATTCCATATGAGTCCACTATACCTACCTATATACGGTATCTACCTGCCGTTCCAAGTAAATTTGTATGTGCCAAACTCTAAACCTTCAAATAAATATCCTGTTTTGTATACTCGAATAGCTCATGTATCAACTAGGGCTGTCTGTATCTTCCATGTTAGGCGGGTTATTCTCAAGAGGAGTGGACTCCGCTCCTCACTCACGAGAAAGTGGCTGGTCATCGGGATGCCCAGTCTCATGCTTTATGCAAACTAAATCAAAATAATTGCAAACAAAACTCCCCCTGGGACTCTTGTTAGTTGGAGGCACTCGTTGTTTCGAGCAAGCCATGGATTGATACTTGTTGGTGGAAGGGGGAGTATAAACTTTACCATTCTGTTTGAGAACCGCCTATAATGTGTGTAGCGTGGAAGATATTGCCATCTCTTGGTTGTTATGTTGACGATGAAAGTATACCGCTCAAAACATTATTCACCTCTGTTTCAAAACCGAGCTCTGGCACCTCTACAAATCCCTGCTTCCCTCTGCGAATGGCCTATCTATTTACTTTTATGTTGAGTCATCGTCCTCTTATTAAAAAGCACCAGTTGGAGAGCACCACTGTCATTTGCATTCATTACTGTTAGTTTACATTGAGTATGACTTGACTAGATCTCTTTTACCATGAATTACAATATCTAGTCAGTCCTTGATCTTTAAAGGTGCTCTGCATTTATGTTTTGCGGTCTCAGAAAGGGCTAGCGAGATACCATCTTGTTATATCATATTATGATTGTTTTGAGAAAGTGTTGTCATCCGAGATTTATTATTATTGCTCACTAGTTGATTATGCTATTGATATGAGTAAACTTGAGACCTAAGCGTTATTGCGTATGTGGTTAGTTATAATCTTTGCTGAAAACTTGAATGCTGGCTTTACATATTTACAACAACAAGAGCAAACAGAGTTTGTAAAAGTTTTTCTTTATCACTTTCAGTTTATCAACTGAATTGCTTGAGGACAAGCAAAGGTTTAAGCTTGGGGGAGTTGATACGTCTCTGTCGTATCGTATCTACTTTTCCAAACACTTTTGCCCTTGTTTTGGACTCTAACTTGCATGATTTGAATGGAACTAACCCGGACTGACGTTGTTTTCAGCAGAATTATCATGGTGTTATTTATGTGCAGAAACAAACGTTCTCGGAATGACCTGAAACTTCACGGGGCAACTTTTTGGAAAATATAAAAAATACCTGCAAAAGATGAAGGCCAGGGGGCCCACCACTTGTCCACGAGGGTGGGGCCGCGCCTGTCCCCCTAGGGCACGCCCCCTACCTCGTGGGCCCCCAGGAGCTCCTCCGACTCCAACTCCAACTCTATATATTGTGTTTCGGGGAGAAAAAACCGGGGAGAAGAATTCATCGCGTTTTACAATACAGAGCTGCCACCAAGCCCTAAAACCTCTCGGGAGGGCTGATCTGGAGTCCGTTCGGGGCTCCGGAGAGGGGAATCTGTCGCCATCATCATCATCAACCATCCTCCATCACCAATTTCATGATGCTCACCGCCGCGCGTGAGTAATTCCATCGTAGGCTTGCTGGACGGTGATGGGTTGGATGAGATCTATCATGTAATCGAGTTAGTTTTGTTAGGGTTTGATCCCTAGTATCCACTATGTTCTGAGATTGATGTTGATATGACTTTGCTATGCTTAATGCTTGTCACTAGGGCCCAAGTGCCATGACTTCAGATCTGAACCTATTATGTTTTCATCAATATATGAGAGTTCTTGGTCCTATCTTGCATGTCTATAGTCACCTATTATGTGTTATGATCCGTTAACCCTGAAGTGATAATAATCGGGATACTTACCGGTGATGACCATAGTTTGAGGAGTTCATGTATTCACTATGTGCTAATGCTTTGTTCCGGTACTCTATTAAAAGGAGGCCTTATCCCTTAGTTTCCATTAGGACCCCGCTGCCACGGGAGGGTAGGACAAAAGATGCCATGCAAGTTCTTTTCCATAAGCATGTATGACTATATTCAGAATACATGCCTACATTACATTGATGAACTGGAGCTAAGTCTGTGTCACCCTAGGTTATGACTGTTACATGATGAACCGCATCCGGCATAATTCTCCATCACTGATCCATTGCCTACGAGCTTTCCATATATTGTTCTTCGCTTATTTACTTTTTCGTTGCTATTGCTATCATCACTACAAGATACCAAAAACATTACTTTTACTACTGTTACCTTTTGCTACCGTTACCACTACTATCATATTACTTTGCTACTAAATACTTTGCTGCAGATACTAAGTTTCCAGGTGTGGTTGAATTGACAACTCAACTGCTAATACTTGAGAATATTCTTTGGCTCCCCTTGTGTCGAATCAATATATTTGGGTTGAATACTCTACCCTCAAAAACTGTTGCGATCCCCTATACTTGTGGGTTATCACAAGGCACGTATTGTATTGTTGCCATCGAGGATAACAAGATGAGGTTTTTATCATATTGCATGAATTTATCCCTCTACATCATGTCATCTTGCTTAAAGCATTACTCTATTCTTATGAACTTAATACTCTAGATGCATGCTGGATAGCGGTCGATGTGTAGAGTAATAGTAGTAGATGCAGGCAGGAGTCGGTCTACTTGTCTCAGACGTGATGCCTATATACATGATCATACCTAGATATTCTCATAACTATGCTCAATTCTGCCAATTGCTCAACAGTAATTTGTTCACCCACCGTAAAATACTTATGCTCTTAAGAGAACCCACTAGTGAAACCTATGGCCCCCCGGGTCTATCTTCCATCATATTAATCTTCCAACACTTAGTTATTTTCATTGCCTTTTATTTTACTTTGCATCTTTATCATAAAAATATCAAAAATATTATCTTATCATATCTACCAGATCTCACTCTCGTAAATGACCGTGTAGGGATTGACAACCCCTTATCGCGTTGGTTGCGAAGATTTATTTGCTTTGTGTAGGTGCGAGGGACTCGCGCGTAGCCTCCTACTGGATTGATACCTTGGTTTTCAAAAACTGAGGGAAATACTTACACTACTTTGCTGCATCACCCTTTCCTCTTCAAGGGAAAACCAACGCAGTGCTCAAGAGGTAGCAAGGTGACAAAGAGTTCGTCGTAAAGAGTTACATCGATGCAAACTTTGACAACGATCTGGATGACTCTAAGTCTCGATCTAGATACATATTGAAAGTGGGAGCAATTAGCTAGAGTAGCTCCATGCAAATCATTGTAGACATAGAAAATTTACAAAATACATACGGCTCTGAATATGGCAGACACGTTGACTAAATTTCTCTCACAAGCAAAACATGATCACTCTTTGGGTGTTAATCACATAGCGATGTGAACTAGATTATTGACTCTAGTAAACCCTTTAGGTATTAGTCACATAGAGATGTGAACTAATCACATAAAGATGTGAATTATTGGTGTTAAATCACATGACGATGTGAACTAGATTATTGACTCTAGTGCAAGTGGGAGACTGAAGGAAATATGCCCTAGAGGCAATAATAAAGTTGTTATTTATATTTCCTTATATCATGATAAATGTTTATTATTCATGCTAGAATTGTATTAACCGGAAACTTAGTACATGTGTGAATATATAGACAAACATAGTGTCACTAGTATGCCTCTACTTGACTAGCTCATTGAATCAAAGATGGTTAAGTTTCCTAGCCATAGACATGAGTTGTCATTTGATTAACGGGATCACATCATTAGAGAATGATGTGATTGACTTGACCCATTCCGTTAGCTTAGCATTCGATCGTTTAGTATATTGCTATTGCTTTCTTCATGACTTATACATGTTCCTATGACTATGAGATTATGCAACTCCCGAGTACCGGAGGAACACTTTGTGTGCTACCAAATGTCACAACATAACTGAGTGATTATAAAGGTGCTCTACAGGTGTCTCCGATGGTACTTGTTGAGTTGGCATAGATCAAGAATAGGATTTGTCACTCCAATTGTCGGAAAGGTATCTCTGGGCCCTCTCGGCAATGCACATCACTATAAGCCTTGCAAGCAATGCAACTAATGAGTTAGTTGCGGGATGATGCATTACGGAACGAGTAAAGAGACTTGCCGGTAACGAGATTGAACTAGGTGTTGAGATACCGACGATCGAATCTCGGGCAAGGTAACATACCGATGACAAAGGGAACAACGTATGTTGTTACGCGGTTTGACCGATAAAGATCTTCGTAGAATATGTAGGAACCAATATGAGCATCCAGGTTTCGCTATTGGTTATTGACCGGAGACATGTCTCGGTCATGTCTACGTAGTTCTCGAACCCATAGGGTCCGCACGCTTAAAGTTCTGTGACGATCGGTATTATGAGTTTTTATGTTTTGATGTACCGAAGACAGTTCGGAGTCCCGGATATGATCACGGACATGACGAGGAGTCTCTAAATGGTCGAGACGTAAAGATCGATATATTAGATGACTATGTTCGGACACCGGAAGGGTTCCGGGAGATTTCGGACATATACCGGAGTACCGGAACCCCCCCCCCCGGGAAGCTATTGGGCCTTATGGGCCTTAGTGGAGAAGAGAGAGGGCAGCCAGGAGGTGGCGCCCCCCCCCCTTGCCCCAATCCGAATTGGACAAGGGGAAGGGGCGACACCCCCCTCTCCTTCCTTCTCTCCACCTCCTCCTTCCCCCTTCTCCTTCTTGGAATAGGAAAAGGAGGGGGCAAACCTACTTGGAGTAGGATTGCCCCCCTTGGGCGTGCCTCTCCCTTGGCCGGCCATCTCCTCCTCCCCTCCCCCTTTATATGCGGAGGTAGGGGGCACCCCAAAGGCACAACAATTGATCTGTTGATCTCTTAGCCGTGTGCGGTGTCCCCCTTCACCATAATCCACCTCGGTCATATTGTAGCGGTGCTTAGGTAAAGCCCTGCGACGGTAGCTTCATCAACATCGTCATCATGTCGTCGTGCTAACGAAACTCTCCCTCGAGCTCTACTGGATCGTGAGTTCGGGGACGTCACCGAGCTGAACGTGTGCTGAACGCGGAGGTGCAGTACGTTCGATACTGAGGATCGGTCGATCGTGAAGACGTACGACTACATCAACCGTGTTGTCATAGCGCTTCCGCTTAACAGTCTACGAGAGTATGTGGACGACACTCTTCCCTCTCGTTGTTGTGCATCACCATGATCTTGCATGTGCGTAGGAAAATTTTAAAATTACTACGTTCCCTAACATCCTCCTCCTAACGTTCCTTGCCTCCGACGACCACCTTGCACACCGTCCAACACCCCACATGACCCTTCTCTCGAGGCAATGGCAACCGGACACTGGGAAGAAGAAAGGGAAGCCAGAGCCGGAAGAAAAAAAATAGACTAAGACAACCCATGAAAATCTTGTTGAAGATGTTGTCTCTATGACAACGGTGTCATGAAGATTGTCGCGGAAAATGTCAGCGGAAGATGTCAACGTAATCGTACGTGTTACATGCATATGTTGTAATGGTTCTGCCGTAGTTGTTTTTCTATGTACTCTCTGTGTTTTTGTTTACTTCACATATTAGCTTTGTCTCGGGTCAAACTTTAAGCAAGTTTATACAAAAATAACTAACATCCACAATACCAAATTAATACCATTAAAACCATCAGTCACATTATTTTATATTATATGCTTTTTTATTGTGAAAGTTTAGACTAATTTTTAATAATTTTGGTTAAATTTTATAAAGTTTGACTTAGGTCAAAACTAATATGCGGAGTAAATAAAAATGGAGAGTACTCCACTTATTGACAATTTTGGCCTTACCGCCTGACATCAACTTTAACAACCATGATTGATGGGAAGCCCATGAAAATCGTTAGCTTATGTAGGATCTCTCTTTAGAACCAGATGCTAGCCAAGTGCAACCTCCAAGCTGCATTTCTTCCCTATGGTGACAACTTTGTTCATTTCGAGCCAGCTCTCTTGTCCTGTGGTTTCCGTAGCCTCTCTTTTGTTTCACTTCTGGCACTAGCAAATGCGCCTCGCCTTGGGCATAATGCGTCTGTTGCAACCTCGCACGGCAATAATTGGCGATGCGAGAGCCATCCATCATACTATACCATACTTCTTATGATCCAAGCAAAGTTTAAGAAACCAACTGACATTTTTCCTTCCGAGCTTCGGTCCCCGTCGCTGTCTATCCATACCGAGCAAAATTTGCGTCGCATCTGCTGCCTTTCACGGAGCATTTAAGCGCCTTTGCCCAAACTTTTCCCCGTCTGCTTTTTCCTCCGAGGAAAAGAGGCGATGAGAAGGGCTAACAATGAAGCCTAGATGCAGTGGGTCAGTGACAGGTGACATCTCACTACTGTGATGCTCACTCTATGCTCGTAAACAGGTAATGTTTTAGATATCAGCAGTCCTCTACCTGTACATTGGACTGTTTTAGCAAAAAATCTACGAAATTTAACATTATGAATTTATGATACGTACTAGACACATCTCACCAATCTTACTACTGTAGTACTGTAGGATTCTTTTGGATAGGTAGTCATCTGTTTACACACGAGATCAGTGGCTAGCATGTGTTCGAGATAGCCAGGACAGAGATTTGATGGCACGGGAGCCAAATTGCTCTCCGTCTCCGAACTGATTGCAGAATCCTTGCTCGAAAGTTGAATGAGATCTGGCGCGATCTTCTCTTCACAGATCGAGCATCACTTATCCTTGTGTCGCGGAAAGATAAGAGGCATTGATCGCCTGTCGTGACGAAAGTGGCGTGGTGTTGCTGCTAAGTTGGAGGATTAGGGATCGATTCTCGTGCCACTACACGTGATGAGTGGAGATTGTTAGCTATGCCTCTCGTGGGATGGCTTGCTGCGATTTGCCTCGGCTGCTTTGGTGACAGGTTTCATCTGTTTTGATACCGCCGGCTGATGCAAAATGGGAAGGAATAACAAGACGTGGAAATAAGAGATATATTCTCCCCTCGCAAAAAAAAAAGACACACATTCTCAGTTCGGACCAAGCCCATGGCTCAACTTCGTCCATGGTGGGTCGGGCTTTTATTATTATGGGCCTACATCGGCATGAGATATCTTCTTTCTAGAACAAAGCCCAAACTTTCTGCCCGTGCAGATTCATAAATTTTTTGAATACACTACAATCAAAGTCGCTCATAAGCATATACTCATCCATATGAACGCACACATGTACACCTTACTTCTATGAGCACCTCTGAGAGACCGAGCCGGCATAGCATCTTGAGATTGACGAAGTCCCACAAGCGCCTCGAAGTCGACAGGAACGTCTCCTCCCACTGAACGGACATCATCGGAAAGGCTGAAATAAATCTAGGAATAGGCGAGCACTAATGTCAAGTCTAGAACTTAAACTATGGTGGGCTGGGGATATTACTGTCCTCCTAACCATCCAACCACAGATTGGTCCGCTACCGATTCCTAACTCTCTTTTTTTATATCAACCGATTCCTAACTAGGTCGCGTCTCTCGTGTCCGCGCGTTTGGGCCGGCCCATAAATCGGGTTTATTAGCGCATTCGCTCGGTCGGATCGATGTAGCAAACACCCGATTAGTCATTGTATGATGTTGTTCTTCTTCTTTGTTGTCCACTGGTTGGATTGGTCCGGTTTTTTCTTTTTTTGTGTTTTCTTTTATGGTTTCATCGGGGTTTTTGGTGTTTATTAGTTTTTTTGCTTTCTGTAGTTTTTCTTTATGGTTTTCATTATTTCTTTATTTGTGTGCTTTATACACTTTTTCCTCTTCCTTATTTTGGTTTTCTATCGGTTTTTAACTGTTTTCTTTTGGGTGTTGGTGTTCTGGGTTTCTTCACCGTTTGGGTTTTCTCGGGTTTATACATGATTAACATTTCTTCCAAATACATGTGTTTGAAAATGTGTTAAACTTATTTCATATATAGGTTGGGCCTTTTAAAACTATGAGAATATTTTGGTAGATTGCATAGAAATTTTTTAAAAAGGTCATGAGCACTTTTTTAATGTAATGTACATTTTTTTTGAAATCACACAAACATTTTTTACATTGTATAATGTTTTTATAAAATGTCACGTATTTTTTTTCTGAAAACATGTGAACATTTTTCAAATGTCACAAGCATTTTTTTGCGCTATCAACATTTTTAAAAATCCTAAAAAAATGCACATTGCGTTAACATTTTATTTTTTTAATTTTTTGGAATATAGGTGTTTAAAATTTATTTGAAATATGAGAAAAATGAATGACAAAACAAAGAAAGACGAACTAACCTTAAGCTAATTGGGTCGGCCCAACTGGGCACCACGTTCCAACTCGCGTTACGTGATATATAGACGCGCGTCGAACTATCTGAACTATTTGTTCTTGGGTAATGTCCGAAATGACATGCATGGCTCGTTGACTTTCATAGGGGTCATTTTAGTTTTTTCTCTAAACACTCTGTTTGAACTAAGGTTGTTCCAGTTTATTCAATTAAAAGAAGTTGTTATAGTTAAGCTAAATAAAACTTGTTCCATTTTTTGTGTTCACTCCACCACTTCTCTTCGGGCATTGCTTAATTGAGGTTGGCATATTTAGTTAGTATATCACGATGTGTCTCCAAGAATATTTGTCAATAAGATTAGTCAAGCACCACCTAATTTGGTTGTTTATTTACATAGTTCTATGAGTGCACGTGTTAACAATCCATCGGTTGTAGGACTACCTTTGGAAAGTTCTACAAGAATCTTTCCTTTCCTTTTGCATTTTGGAAGATTCTAGACATTTGCACAAACTTTATGCTTTCACATATTTAAGTGCGTGTCTTATATGACCACGTAATGGTTTTTCTTCATCGGTGTTTGTGTGCAATTATGCTATCCTATAAGGCTGGTCATAGTGGGGAGTAACTTAGACTAGTGTCATGCATATGGCACTAGTCTAAGCTACTACCTTCATAATGCAAAGTAACATAATAGTAGTATTATAGATTGCTTCATTTATTAGCTCGTAGACTCATCTTGTCTTGGAAAGCGTTGTGTTACAGTAACATATTATGTTACCACCTCTCATTAATTACATGCCACACCAGCAGAATTTTCTCGAAGTGTGCTATGTTAGTAGCTAAGTTACTCCCACTATGACTAGCCTAAAATTGTACCACGACTTCAACTGTGATGACGAGGCATTCATTTCTGACCAGCATCAATGCTCCGCATAAAAGTGACTCTCCTAGGAAGCAATGGCTTCACGATAATCATGTTTCCCATAATCATCCCTAGAATTGCATACGTATGGTCAAACTAGATATATTTTCATTAAGTTTTTTTAAATAAAATACATGTGTTTGGCGTCCAAATGCTCTAAAAGCCACAGGTTTGCATAGACGCTGGTGGTTTCATTAAAAAAAATGGGAGGGGGGGGGGTCCCCTAAATTATCAAAAACGGCTAGTCCCCATTTGGGATAAATGAATTTAAGAGGGTTTTCATAGGAATGAGATTACATCGAAATTTCCCCTATGATGTCCTCTGGGTTGTAGGACTACCTTTGAGAATTGTATAGGAATATTTCCTTTCCTTCACATTTTGGAAGATTCTAAACATTTGCACAAACTTTATGTTTTCACGTATTTAAGTGCATGTCTTAACAATCCATATAACTACGTAATGTTTTTTTCATCGGTGTTTGTGTGCAACTATGCTATCTTATAAAAGAGTACCACGGTTTCAATTGTGATGATGAGGCATTCATTTCCGGTCAATATCAATGCTCTGCATAAAAGTGACTCTCGCAAGAAGCAATGGCTTTCACGCTAATCATGTTTCCTACGATCATCTCAGGAATTGCATACTGATGGTCAAACTGAATAGGTTTTTGTTAAGTTTTTTTTAAATAAAATACATGTGTTTAGCGTCCAAACGCTCTAAAAGCTACAGGTTTGCATAGTCATGTTGTAAAATGTTGGTGGTTTCATTAAATAAAATGTGAGGGGGGGGGGTCCCTGTATTATAAAAAAAATGGCTAGTCCCATTTGGGATAAATGTATTTAAGAGGATTTTATCAGGAATGAGATTACATGGAAATTTCCCCTATGACGCCCTCTGGGATGTAGGACTATCTTTGAGAATTGTACAAGAATATTTCTTTTCCTTTGCATTTTGGAAGATTCTAAACATTTGCTCAAACTTTATGTTTTCCACATCTTGAAGTGCACGTCTTAATAATCCATACAACTACATAATGTTTCTTTTTCATCGGTGTTTGTATGCAGTTATGCTATCTTATGGAATAGTACCACAGCTTCAACTATGATGACGAGGCATTTTCATCCAATATCAATGCTCTGCATAAAAGTGACCCACAAGAAACAATGAGTTGACGATAATAATGTTTCCTACAATCACCCTGGAACCGTAGATTTTACGGTAAAAATGAATATGTGTTCACTTAGTTTTTTGTTTAAAAAATATCCATGTGTTTAGTGTCCAATGCTCTAAAAGCTACATGTTCGTATAGTCATGTTGTAAAACATTGGTGGTTTCATTAACGAAGCCGCGGGGCGGGGGAGGGGGGAGGGAGGCTATATTTTTAAAAACGGCTAGGGCCCCATTTGGAACATATGCATTTAAGAAGAATTTTATAGAAACGAAATCATGGAAACTTTTCCTATGACATCCTCTGAGTTGTAGTGCCACCTTTGAAAATTCGTACAAAAATCTCTCCTTCCCTTTAGATTTGGAAGATTCTAAACACGTGTCTTTAAGTATCCTCTTCTCTCCTAATAAAAATCTGTAAAATTCCCGTGGAGCATCCAAATAACCATGTTTATACCATTCATGCATTTCAGATTATTTTAGGAATGTACAAGGCATGTCATCAAATTCCTACAATCTGTTCTATTTCTACATTTGTTTCCTGTATTGTGTTCCAATTCTCAAATAGTCATGGGCTTTCAGAAACCTCAGAAACGCAAATAGGTCCTTTTCCCCCACAGAAAGGCCCGGACGGCACAGGGAGCGAAAGGAAAACTGCCCGAGCTAGGGTTTTATCCCACACACGGGCCAGCCCGTATAAGTAGTCCCGTCCCCAACCCGTCGCGGCCTCTCCCGCCGCCACCACCCGTGCCTCCTCTTCCTCCTCGCTCTCTCGCGCACGGGGCTCGCGTCCGAAACCCTAACCTCCCACCATGGCGGCTGAAGGCGGTGGCGTCCGGGCGCTGTCCCAGCGCGAGCAGGACATCCAGATGATGCTCGCCGCCGATGTACACCTCGGCACCAAGAACTGCGACTTCCAGATGGAGCGCTACGTCTACAAGCGCCGCACTGACGGTACATAGCGAATCCCTTTGCGCTGTTTGCGAGCGCCGTCTTAGAAATCGTAGATCCGTCCGTGCCGTTGGTTTATCTCGGCGCACGAGAAAGCTGCTGTTAAATCCAAGTATACTTGGATCTAGGCATGTGCATATGGTCAATAGGTTGTGGTGTAGTGCTTACTTGTTAATTATGGGCGCGTGCGATGGAATGACTTGTTGAATCATATGAGCATGCTGTGCGAAAATATTTCTTAAGTAGCCTCTCATCGATGGTGCTGCTTCGTTCAGTTTGTAGTCGCATAATGTCTGTTGAATCTTATGTAACTTGATGATTCAGTGGCTACTAGAATCTGCTGTGTCGATATGATCCTGCCACTGTCAGTTGTGATCACAATGGAGAGTCTGGAATCACTGTATTTTCAGATGGTGCCATTTAACATGTAATTCACAATTCATGAGGTTAACTTGGTGCCAACTGCTTTAGTGTAGAGTAAACAGTTTCTTTCAGCAATTTACCTTAATGAACTGCAAGTGAGCAATGCTGCCCTTTTGCGCTTCTTTTCAGGCATTTACATCATCAACCTTGGGAAGACCTGGGAGAAGCTTCAGATGGCCGCAAGGGTCATTGTTGCGATTGAGAACCCTCAGGACATCATTGTGCAATCTGCTAGGCCCTATGGACAGAGGGCTGTCCTCAAGTTTGCCCAGTACACTGGTGCTAATGCCATTGCTGGCAGGCATACTCCTGGTACATTCACCAACCAGATGCAGACTTCATTCAGTGAGCCACGCCTTCTTATCCTGACCGACCCCAGGACTGATCACCAGGTACACTTCTATTCTGTTTACTGGATTGTGTTCTGTTAGTCAAATGGGGCCATTTATGAATCATTCTGTTCAACTGTATACAGCCTATCAAGGAGTCTGCACTTGGAAACATCCCCACCATTGCCTTCTGCGACACTGACTCTCCTATGCGTTATGTTGATATTGGCATTCCTGCTAACAACAAGGGGAAGCAGAGCATTGGTTGCCTATTTTGGCTGCTCGCCAGGATGGTTCTACAGATGCGTGGTACCATCCTCCCAGGACACAAGTGGGAAATCATGGTAAGCTTTCACATACGAAGCAGTCTGTTTGTCATTGTTTGCTTATGGAACTAATGCAATATTTTCTTCATCTAATTGTACCTGAATGCTGTTTTCCCTTTTGTAGGTTGATCTGTTCTTCTACAGGGACCCAGAGGAAGCTAAGGAGCTTGAGGAAGATGAGGCTTTGGGTGCTCCTGAGTACGCTGCAGTTGCAGAGTACACTGCCCCAGTGGGAGATACCTGGGGTGCTGAATGGCCAGGAGCTGCAGCTCCAGCTGCTGCCGTCGAGGCCCCGGCTGGGGCTGAGTGGACTGGTGCTCCAGGTTTGAATGAAGACTCTTATTTTGTAATTGCGTAATTAAATTGGAACTTTATGAACAACCTCTAGTCTCAGTTTCAGCCCACATTTGAGATCAACCTGCTGTCCTAGTTTATTCTAGTATAAATTTTATCTCTATATGGTCTTTGCTTGATCTGGGGATAGTAAGTTTTCAAGTTTGTTTACATTTAATTCATACCCCATTTTTTATCCTACCCTTTACCAGATGCCATTTGCTATTCTGCACTTTCTTTTCCTGTCTCTGCCTATCAGTCTGACTATTGTTTGAAGCCTAAAATGTTCAAAATGTACTCAAATTACATTTCTGAATTTCAGCTCCTGCGGCTGATGGATGGGATGCAGTTGCAGCACCTGCCCCTACTGGCTGGGAACAGGGCAGCGCTCCCGCACCCGCACCCGCAGCAGCACCAGCTGCTACTACAAACTGGGAGTGAAGGACTTGACCCAAGGTTTATGCTACTCGGCACTGTGGAGTGAAGGAGTTTGGCCGTGGTTTACGGGTGAAGGCTGTGTTATTTGCCCCGTCAGTACTCTGTTGGTAGACGCTGGTTAAGTAGATTTAATTTTTACAGTACTGAGTTATGTTAGATGGAAATCGATTTTTGTCTTCTTGGCTTTGCAGGGGTTGGGAGTTATCACCCCAGCCTTCTGCTGCCTCTCATCGAATAGCTTTATTTGAAGTTCCATTTTGCCAGCAAAGTGTATGGTCAGATTCTCTTGAAATGTTATAAAAGCCTGGATCATGTGATACCCTAGATATGTCTACTTTATTTATGAGGCTATCGCTCATAACTTGCAAGCGGTCTTATAATGGTTGCATTTCAAAGGCAGCAAGAAATTGGTTGGTGCCTCTCTGTGCCTGGCTTTGGTTCTTTGCATTGGACACGAACAAGCTCTAATTTTCAGTGAATGTTCGCTGTGGGACATACAATTGTGAACGTGCTGGCAACACGAATGCTTCCAACCCATAAATCTCTGACAGAAAAGCTGGTTTTGCCATGCACCCCAGCGAACATGGGCTGAATAGCATCACCCCGTTTTTTTAAGTAGAATTTTAACAACAATGTTTATAGAGATACAGAACAGAGCTGGAGGAATCCCTCGTCATCTAGCCAAACCATTGAGAAACAGTATAATGAAGCTACCTACTAGCCCTCTCAGCGATTAGAGGTCGTCAGCCATCGATCATATCTACGGACGGATCAGATCTTCGTGTCTCTGCCCAACGCAGGAATTAGTTCCGCCGTCCCAGCCACAAGCAACACAATCTCGCGGGCCGCTGCTCCGGGGATTGAGCTACGGTCTCCGTCCATAACCGGGCCTTGAGATAGAAGGCCCAGGTCCAGTCCAACTTGTAGAGGAGCGGCTCGTCCAGAATGGTTTTCCGTCGGCAGCGCTATCCCTATCCACGGGCTGCTCCTCTTAATAAAAAAGGGTTGCTTCAGTTCAAAAAAAAAAGGGCTGCTTCTCTGTTCCTCGACGCTGCGCCGCCGCCGTCCTTTGTCCCGGCGGCGAGCTTCTACAGAAGATATGCTTCGGCGTCGGTGCCCTCCGCTCGCACTCCACTCTTCCTCCACAGGCCCCATGGTGGGTCTCTTCCTTACTTTTTTTTTAATGCTGTGCAGCGTTCTTCCATGGCGGCTGCGGCGGCCGCACCTGCCGTCGGCGTCCATCTCCGACTGTCTTCCTCCTGCGTTCGCCTCCATGCCTTGCAGCTATGACGCACGTCCCTCCCCATTCCATACCTGAAACTGAAACTGCCGCCGCGCCGATGCGTAATTATCCTGTAATAATGGTGATAATTTGCGTCATCACAGTTTCCTGTTCTCCTTCATATATTGCCTCACGCCATCCCTTCCTTCCCGCCTTCCGTTCTCCCTCATATATATTACGCCTCCCACCATCTCTTTTCTTCCTGTCTTCCGTGTCGTCTTTCACCTCCCGCTGTTGGACGGCCATGCCCGTTGCTTAGTTTCGTTCTTGCCAACCATCCATCTTCCTCCCTCTAATTATCCTCCACGTATTCATATCTACGAAACAGACATATTATTCCTCCTTACAGGTTTGTGGTGCTCGTTCGTTGGGGTTCCCC